>JANXHW010000001.1:284160349-285592849 GCA_026170595.1 Plestiodon gilberti rubricaudatus | reverse complement strand
GAGGTCAGCGTGGTGCGTTCTGCCCCACCTCCAGCGATGCCACTGAGCCAGTGCCCAATTTGACCACGTCCTGGCATTACCCATGCAACTCATGGATGCAAACCTGCTGTCCCAGGTGATGAACCACCACGGTTACAGGTTGCAGCATGCTCTGTGGGCCCTTTTGAGGACCCTGGGCCCTTGGCAGCTGTCCAATGATGCCAACCCAATTGGCCAACCAATGATGCCAACTATTGCTTCTTCCTTCCTTTCTTTTTTGAGCCTGCACAATTCTGTTTGCTATCCCACAAAGATATCTCAAGGTCCTCTTATTTTATTTCTTTACACCCCTAGCAAAGTAATTTAAGATTTAGAGCTTTTTAAAATGCAGCTTTATTTTTTTTAAGAAATCCACAATTCTGAGGGAGGGGAAAATATAAATACAGGAAAAACACAAAGAACAGCACCTGAATATTAAGAGACAATCAGTCCCAAACGCAAAGGACTGTGACACAAGAGCATTGGTACAAACATACCCTTAGGTGAACTGTTAACAGGTGAGCATGGTTCATTTTTACCCTTTTCCTTCCTTCATGCTGAAAAAAATTAACCCAGCTGCTGAAGCAAAACACCTTTCCTGCCAAAGAGGACGAAGACACTCCGACACCAACAGAGCCTCTTTCTCTCGAATTGCTCATATTTACATAATGATCCCACATGCATTAAGCTATTTTGGGTCACTGCTCTAACCCCACTAATGTATCGGAGCAGTTCCACCAGTGTCAAATGTAACATTTTTGAATAGATTTTAATTCAATTACAGTTCATTTGGGGGAGGGGGGTGGCTTGTGTGTCTTTTGAAGGTCAAGTTGGCCAGATAACAGATGCACAAGTTAACATTTTTAATGCCTGGGGGGGGGGGGGCAGGGGAGAAACCTCTTCATGGCAAGTCTTCATTTGCCATTGAAAGGGGGATTTTTACAAAGCATTTGCTCATTATTAAATATGGTGTGATTTCAAATGTTACCCGAGCTAACTTTTGAACTTGTGTCAACCTTTCAGTTTTAGGCCAGGGATGATCCAGTACCTGCTCCCACTTTGGCCAATTCCTCAAACCACTAGGCAGCACCTCCCTTCTTTGGTTTGTTTCTCTTTGTATTGAGGTCTCAGTCACTCATACTTGAAGTGGTGCATGAACCTCTTCCCCATGGCTCCTTCCCCATGCCAAAGGCCTGCTGGCTTCCCATGCCAGTGTCACACCTTCTGGAGGTCAAGTGATATTCAAATTGGAAAAGTTCGTGTCATTGGACCTACACGATGGTTCCTTTCCTTCATCCATGAATGCCCATAACAGTATGGAAAGAGGCCACATAAAAGAAGTTGCCACTCCATCATGATAATGAGCAAGTGAAGCTGCCTTATATTCATTCATTCATTCATTCATTTATGAATTTATACCTCACCTTTCCACTTAAAAAGTGCACATGGCAGCTTACAATAAAATCAAATATCATTTCAATTTAAAACACAACAAACAGGCAGTGATAGAAAGACCTTTATGTAGAGTTTGATACAGACAGACCTGATGTATAGACAGACCTTTCTATTGACCTTGATATAGACAAAGCTGATATAGATTCAGACCTTTGGCACATCTAGCCCAGTGACTCTTCTGAGTATTGGTGACACTCCAGGGTCTCTAGTAAATATCTTCCTTGCAATCAGAGATAATAAATGTATGTAGTTTATCAAAAATTCAGAAGAAAAGGAATTAGGGGAAAAATGGGAGAGGTGGTTGAAAAAGTACAAGCAGGCTTATGGAAAATGCCTGAATTCTGAAAGATAGATACAAAGCAAAAGCTTCACCAAATTGGATACAATAACTGATAACACCCAGCAGGTGGAGCTGGGAGAATGGTCATGAAGAATGACTCTTGTTCCACAAAAGCATATGGCTGGCTGATAATGGCATTTTACCAGCACCTCCAGGCAGGGTGGAGGAAAATTCCTTGTTGGATCCCTGGAGAGCCACTGCCAGCCAGCATCAACAATACTGGGCGAGATTAAATAATGGTCTGGCTCAATATAAGGCAGCTTCATATTTTCCTATTAGAAGTCTAGTGTACTCTACTTAGGGCGCAATCCTGTGTAACTCTTGCACTGGTGTAACAGTAGATCACCCGGTGTAAGAGCACTTATGCCAGTGTAACATGCCGTAAGCTGACGGACCCGGGACGGACATCAGCGTAACCTGCCTCGGACAACTCACACGTGCAGTTCGGACATGGAAGACTGTGGCACAACTCCACCGGTGCAGGGGGCATTCAGTGGGTATCTGAATGACCCCTGCGCTGGAGGATTTGAGCCGGCATCCGTTCCACATCTGAACTGTGTGTGTGATGCGTCCGAGGCGGGTTACGTCGTGTCTGTCCTGCGTCCATCGGCGTAAGGCAAGTTACACTGGCGGGATCTACTGTTACACCAATGCAAGAGTTACACAGGATTGGGCTTCAACTGATTCAATAGTCCCCTATCCCTCCTCCAATGACAGCCTCCTCCCAACCCACAGAGGATCTCACTTCCCACATAGTTGCAAATATCCCAAGGATAGCCTTCCTCTATCCCACAGTGCAACTACCCCAACAAATATGCTTCCCTGATGCCTACCAGTGGCGTCGCTGGAGGTGGGGTGGAACGCTAAGTTCCGCACCTCTCTGACCCTCCGTTACTCACTGGCATGACGCGGCCTCACCCCTCGTCTTCGGAGCCACTCAGTGGGATGAAGGCAATGCACAGGAGACTCCGAAGGCAAGGGGGTGGGAACTTAGCGTTCCACCCCCACCTTCAGCGTCACTACTGCTGCCTACACTGGCTTTTGCTTTGACTGACATCACTGCACAGATAAGTCTGATTAGCTAGGTAGTGTTGTGGCATCACTAATGATCTCTGAGTGAGATCACCCACATGACAATCCAGGAAGGAAGAAGAGGGAGATGGGGAAAAATGGCACTTGAAGCCACAGAGCTCAAGGACAACTATGGACTAGGATAGAAAAAAAAGTTGACTGTCAGTACAGTCCAAGTATTCTTTAGGAGACGTTTCCACCCAACCAAAATAGCTCATTTCAGACTCATAATTGAGAGTGGAGAACATGCATTAAAGACCTACATAAACTGAAATAAAATAAAACCATCTGCAGTTCACTTGCCCTTTTCTCTCTTCTAGGTTTGAAGAGGTATTTTTAAATCTTTTCTAGTTCCTTACATTTGATTGCATTTAAAAGAAAACAGGCAAAGAAGCTTCATTTTACTATTTTTTTAATTAGCTTCCTAATAAATTTTATCTGTCTGTTTGTGCAGATTTCAGCTATCACAAATCGAATCTATTTTTCCTATTTTTTCCTAACAATGAATATTTAAATGTAATGAATTTTTATATGTCGTAAGATTGGATCTCAGCTTGTCATAAACATGTGTAGACGATTCTGAAATTTACTGACTAAATATAATCACTGTGGCATGACATTAAAAAAGAAAACAGTAAACCCATGGACATACAGTGCAATAAATGAATCCTAAAGACAGGTTATAAAATGCAGCTTGTTTAATTAGAATGCGACTCTCTGAGTAAAAGCTTTTGCAGGCCCTGGAAGCTTTGCTGATGCTACAGCCCCTTACTCCAGTGAAGAATTTGCACTCATGCTGGAAGAAATATACAAAATGAATCAGAATCCGTATGACTGAACCTGATCCAGAACTAACAGCCCAATCCTAACCAACTTTCCAGCACCAATGCAGCCATGCCGATGGGACATGCATTCTGCTGTGTGTGTGTGTGTGTGTGTGTGTGTGTGTGTGTGTGTGAATTCACGGAGTCCTCCTCAAGGTAAGGGACAGAGGTGTCACTACGGTGGGGGCGGTACCGTAAGTTGCGCCCCGTCCTAGTCCCATTTACAAGCCGGCAGGAAGTGGCTTCACCTCCTCACCGTCGAAGCCATTCTGTGCGGAGAAGGCAGCGGGCAGGAGAAAAGGACAGCCGCCTCGTGCCGGTGCGTAATGAAGGGACAGAGTGGTGCGCAACTTAGCATTCCACCCCACCTAGAGCGACGCCACTGTGTGGCATGCATGTAAATGTCCTCCATCACATGGGCGGTCAGAGTATCATCTGAACTGGTCCTTTGATTTCTCACCGCAGGTGGGAGAATCGTTAGTTCTGGTTCTGAAAGTATCACAATGTTACCGCTTAAGACTCAAATCAGAGATTGCATGTTTGCAGCTATAATTTATTAGGGGCATTACATGCTCTTTAGCATCCTGACAACAGGGCAAAGGCAATGGCTAGAAAGTAATTTTACTCACCGATCAATTAATCATACCGCTCCCTGGGAACCTAGAATACATTTTAGAAAGTGACAGAACAAGACGAATTTGGGCCTGGTTTGAATGACTGCGCATATGCAAAATGATCTTTAAGGAATTCAAGCTTAGAGTTGCAGCCTTACGGCAAGGGGGTGAACAGGAAGGGACAACGAGACAAACACCTTGGAAATGGCATTCATTAACCTGCAGCTGTTTCCTTAGATCTGCCCAATTTGTCGCCAGTGACTGAGTTTCAAGAGAAATCACCTCAAGTGGTTTCTGTGAGGGACGGATTATTTTTCAGGGACAAATGCCACTTCACAACAGGGAAATAAACAGGGTACTTAGTCCGCCACTTCTTGTACTCTAATTCCAGGGGAGGCACTCGTACCAGAAAGAAGCGTACAGTGAGCATTCCTTGCCCCAATTATAGACTACATCTTGTTTCACTTCAGGGAATGCTGCTTAGCCCTGTGATGGTTTGAAGGTGCCCTTTAAAATGAAATTAATTTTGAAAGATCCTGGGCTGAAATGAAGTTGAAACAGCCCAAATATATAATATATTTTAGCAACTATTCCTCATGCACATGCGAACTGTGATGGACATCCTTTGTCCTGCATAACCTGCAAAAACGGCCTAAAAGAGGCTTTAAAAAGCCTCTTTTAGGCCATTTTTTGCATCCTCCCCGGGGGCTTTTGGGGGGTGTTCTTCTTTGTTACCGCATTTGTGCACCCCCCGGTGGTGGTGGGCGGCCAGATGCGTCCTTCCCGGCTGGCCAGCAGTATCAAATGCAGGGCTGGAGAGGCTGCGCCTGCACAAACGTGCTGCAGCCTCTCTAGCTCCCTTACAGCGCAATCCTATCCAACTTACACCACTGGTGTAATCAGCGTTCTAGGGCCTCCCGTTCTCGTTTCACCGCTGCTTACACTGGTGGTGTAAGTTGGATAGGATTGTGCTGTTTGTCTCGCCGGTAACAAAAAAGAACACCCCCTCGGCGTGCACCCTTCCCTGACTGCTTTCACCCCTGAAGCTCGCTCGTGTTGAGCTAGGGGGCGTGTCGAGCTCTGGTGTGGGTGCACTGCCACTGCCGTGGCGCCAAAACTCAGCGCTATGGCAGCAGCAGTGCACCCCCTCCGAGCTCGACACCCCTGCGCCTGTAGGCCTACGCCCCCACTTCCCCACTCTAACAACGCCGCTGATTTGACTTGAGACTTGGACCCAGAGACTTGGGACTTGACTCGAGACTTGATCCACATCTCTGCTTATCTCTGGTACTTTGAAGAAGTTGAAGTGAGAGTTACCAGGCTGGCAGTTTACTGCTTGGCCAACCTCTTCCAGATGAGTAGCTTTCTAAAGTCAGTGCTCAGTGCTTCTAAAGTCAGTGCTCACTGACATAGTGAAACACATCAGTGGCATGTCTGGGTCCTGTAAAAAAATTGTCTTTGACTTATACCTGATCGTAGCAGGAAGCTGTGAATAGTGCATAATATTTTATTTTGTTGCATGTTGACTGGGCAAGTCAGCCACTTTGAATATGCTATCTCACTATTGAAAAAGCAAGTGAATGCAGCAGCCACAGTGGCATTTGATGAACTGGCCCTGTTCCAATTACGTTAATAGGACTAGTGCAATGGTGGAGTAACCAGAGAGCAGACTGCGCCATATGTTGCTCTAGTCTAGTGGCAATTCATTTTGAATAGGGAGCCTGCTCTTGAAGGGTGAACTGAGTGAGGATTGACAGGACAAAATCCTGCTTCACCCACAAGCTTCCGTTTTGAGCTAAAAGTCCTTCCTTTGTCAGGTGTGATAACAGAGAATGTAGCTGTATTAAAAGGCTTTAAATGTGTTAATGCCTTTGCAAATGAGCATTAAAAATGGTTTACTGCCTCTAAATAATGCAGATGTTTACACTCCAGGAGGGTTTTAAGAAATTCAACAGTACTTTTGCCTAGACAAATGAAAGACATCATACACGTAGAGAAAGAGTCTGATGAAGACACTGTCCATCAAGCATGTTGTACTTTTTAAAGCGTCCTCCTGGCCCTCTTTTTGTCAAACAGAACCTCTTCCTTTTTCACAGTTGCACATAAGCTCCCATGCAATTTTGTGCAGGGGATTGAATTTACGGCCTTGTGGCATTGCGCCAGCGACACCTGCTTTACAGTGGATGTACACTGCTTTACAGTGGACAGCCAAAGATACGCCGGAGCAGATAAGGCTTAAGGCTGGAGCAGGTAATGGGGAAGGGGTGGATGGAATGGGGCAGTGACAGGGCAGAGAAGAGGTCAGATCAGGCCTGGGAGAGGGGTGAGTTTGGTGATGGAGGATGCTGAATACTTACCCCTTAAGAACATAAGAAGAGCCTTGCTGGATCAGGCCAAAGGCCCATCTAGCCCAGCTTCCTGTATCTCACAGTGGCCCCATCAGATGCCTCCAAGAGCACACAGCCAACAAGATAACCTTTTTCCTGTTGTCACTCCCTTGCACCTGGCACAGAGAAAACCTACTTCTAAAGCCAGGAGGTTGCTTATGGCTTGTATCCTGTGATGGTCTTTTCCACCATGAATCTATCCAAACCCCTTTTAAAGGCATCTAGGCCAGGTGCCATCACCACATCCTGTGGCAAGGAGTTCCACAGATGAATTACACGCTGGGTAAAGAAATATTTTCTTTTGCCCGTTCTAACTCTCTGTCCACTCAATTTTAGTGCATGTCCCCTGGTTCTGGTGTTGTGCAAGAGGGAGAAGAACTTCCCTCTATCCACTCTCTCCATCCCATGCATCATTTTATACGTCTCAATCATGTCCCCCCTGAGGCACCTTTTTTCTAGACTGAAAAGCCTGAAATGCTGTAGTCTTTGCTCATAAGGGAGGTGCTCCAGCCCACAAATCATTTTGGTCACTCTTTTCTGCACCTTTTCCCAGACCTGATCTGCCTTCACAGATCAACTTGGACTTGTATCAGCTATTGAGCTGGTGCAGGTCCCAGGTGACCCTCTGGATCCACAGGGGCTTAACCTAGGGCAAGGGAATAAATGTTCTTTTACTCTGAGGAGGCCTCTGGAGGCTGATACCCCCCCACACACACACACACACAGAGCTACATCGTCGCACAGGGCGTTATGGTGGATTGAGCTGTTGGTCATGCAAAACAAGCATGCACTCTACCTCCAAGCTATGGATTCTCCCTTTAAGGTGCTCATTTCTCTATACTTTATATATTTTGTAAGACTTAAGTTCAGGCATGTTATGAATTGCAATCATTGAAATTCAAGATGCATTTTCTGGCTTGCAATCATTGCCCATCATGTGGTCTCTTCCAAGCATGGATGTTTGCTTTCTTGCTTCCTTCTTTCTGATCTCTCAGTTTTCTTGTTTAGCAATCATGCCTTCATTTGTATGGAAGGGTGGCAGTGGTAAAGTAGGTAGTGGCACACAACGAATGTGGCCTTGTGCATTAACTGGAGGAGGGAACCTAGTTATAGGGCTCCAGATCTAGAAGTGTTTAAATCAGGGCTGATTCAGCCTTCTGTAGAAACAACCGTCTGTAGCACCAAGAATGTGACAGGTGCTCCTTTCGAATGAATTTTTTATTTTGCACTGTGCAAATTTCTCATTATCGAGAGTAAGATGTTCAGAATTATAGTGAGTGAATCTTTGTTATGTCCATTGCATTTTGAGTTTGCAACAATCAGTGCTAGTAGAATATGTACAGTACCCACTGCTGCATCAGGGTATCTGTTTATTTCTTCGGTTGCATGACCAGATTTGTTGGCATGCACCAGTGAGGTGTGTGCCTGGGCCCTTCTAATCAAGTAGCTAATGAGCCTTGCCCCCCCTTCCCCCTTCAATTCTTCTGATAAGCTTTCCCTGGATTTAACTTGACAACTGTCACTTCATATTGGCTTCCTAGACTTTAAATGAAACACTTCACCCCATCTTTGGTGTACAATAGATGCCGCTGTTCACCATCTGTACATTCATTAATCAACGTTTCAAATAAGAACACATTACTCTGACACTCTTCCCTGATGGTCTCGTCACAATTCAACCTCATAAGACAACTTAATGAGAAGAACTTCAGCACAGGTGGGCCGTGCATTTCTACAGCAGGTGCATTTCTTGTGATCCATTGACTGTTTGATCCATTGTCTGTTCTTCATTAAGAAGAAACGCTCTGCTAGTTGCCGTTTTCCACTGGTGGAAAACGAAGAGACGGCGTTGTGTAATAATGTCACCAATGTTTGTAATCACTTGGCTTGAAGTACAAATGTGTCCAGCTCATTATGCTCAAAGGTCTGACAAACTGAGCATCATTCTCCTCAGAAGTTCTTCTGAGGCGCAACATCGAAAACAAGACTTTGCATATGTGCAATCAGTGTTTAGGGTGGTCAGACTTTGTAGGGGTCCACTCAGTAGTGATTCAGTGTTAACCTCTCGCTCTGAATGACTAACTACCCAATAAACAGTGGTTTACTGGAACCACCCAATAAAGCAATATTTTTTTCCATCTAGGTCCATGTCACAGCTGAGATGTTTTGGTGCTAACATCTACAAAGGTGGGTTTCAAAGGCTCCATTGGCACTGCAGTCCCTGAGCTGTTGGCATAGAGCAGAGCATAGGGAACTTCCTGATGTTTGGGAGCAAGGGAGGTGTGCAATTTCTGATCTTGTCTGATCAGCCTTGACCAGAATGAGCTAAGCCTTTGGCTGGGTCCTTTGACATACTCTTTCTAAACCCTTCCCCAGTCAATGTGACAATAGATATAACTGGAAGGGGGGCTAGGGCTTGAACTAGAGACAGAAAGATGGAGAAAGACGAACAGAAGAGAGAAGGACATAGGCATAGTAACAGAAACTCTCTCTCTCTCTCTCTCTCTCTCTCTCTCTCTCTCTCTCTCTCTCTCTCTCTCTCTCTCTCTCTCTCTCTCTCTCTCTCTCTCTCTCTCTCTCTCACTTAGGAGCTGAACCGAAAGTTCCATTCTAGATTACCCGACTTTTTCCAGCACTGCTCAGTCAGATGCCTCCAGGAAACTCACAAGCAAGGCAATGCTCTACCCCATTGTTTGCTCCTGGCAACTGGCATTCAGAAGCATGCTGCGCATTGCTGCCTGAACAGGAAGGTTCTATTTCATACCTAGAAATGCATCCAATACCTTTAAAAATCTCTCGAAGCTAGCAGCCACCACCACATCATCGGAGGCTGAAGTATGTACATGAATTATGCATTCATTGGCTAATATTATTATTTAGGGTTAAAGGTAGGTCCATGGTTTAGAAAGGTGGAAGGCAATTGCATAATCCTGGGTGACCTTGGGCCAGTCACTGTCTCTCAGCCCCACCTACCTCACAGGGTTGTTGTGAGGACAAAAGGAGGGGAGGAAATATGTGCACCACTCTGAGTTCCTTGGAGGAAGGGCGGTATAAAAAATGTGAAAAATAAAAAATAAAAAATAAAATAAGTGAGGGTTAGGGGAAGTATCCCCGAGAAAGGGAGGCACTTGTATCTGCAGAGATGCTTCTGCAGTCACTATAGGAAACCAACCATGTGAATTGCGCCACCTGCATTGTTCCTGTGCTGTAGCTTTCTAGCAGTGTGTGGACCAGCAGTAGTCAGTAAAACCAAAGCAACCTCCTGATCCTTTTAATTCAGAGTGCTAAGAAACACACCCAGTAATCATTAAGGTAAAGGTAAAGGTATCCCCTGACAATTTTCTCTGTGCCAGGTGCAAGGGAGTGTCAACGGGAAACAGGTTATCTTGTTGTCTTGTGCTCCCTGAGGAGCCACTCACACAGGTGGGGCCACTGTGTGATACAGGAAGCTGGACTAGATGGGCTTTTGGCCTGATGCAGCAGGGCTCTTCTTATGTTCTTATGTTCAATTAAGTCCAGTCGTGTCCGACTCTAGGGTGTGGTGCTCATCTCCATTTCAAAGCCGAAGAGCCAGCGTTGTCCAAAGACGCCTCCGTGGTCATGTGGCTGGCATGACTCTCCTTGCCGCAGCGCGTAGCATGCAGCTGGAACACGGAGCGCTGTTTACCTTCCCGCAAGTGGTACCTATTTATCTACTTGCATTGACATGCTTTGGAACTGCTAGGTTGGCAAGAGCTGGCCAAGCAACGAGCGCTCACCCCATCGCGGGAGTCGAACTGCCGACCTTTCGATCGACAGCTTATGGTTCAGCGGTTTAACCCGCTGGGTCAAATTACATGTCAATAATGTGCTTGGCCCTGATGTGCTTAGTCGATAGCAGCTTTACTCAAGAGCAGTTCCAAGGGGGGATCTAGACTAGCACCATGGTGTGTAGGGGATGGAGCATTTAACCCTTTGCCCATACCATGGTCCTGATTCTAACTGCACCCCACCATGACTGGTATTTGTCTCAGGTGGAAAGCTCCCATTCAGCAAATAAAAAGCAGGTATAGGGACCAGAGGTGTTCCTACGGTGGGGCGGTACTGTAAGTTGCACCCCGTCCTAGTCCCCGTTTACAAGCTGGCCCCGCGCCCTCGCCATTGGAGCTATTCCGTGCGGAGAAGGCAACGGGCAGGGAGTCTCCTGCCTGTTGCCTTCTCCGCACAGAATGGCTCTGATGGCAAGGGGGCAGGGTCGCCTCGTGCCGGCTTGTAAATGGGGACTAGGACAGGGTGCAACTTACAGTACCACCCCCACCATAAGAACACCTCTGATAGGGACCCCAATCTGGTTCTAATCATAGCGGGGATTAGAATGGGTTAAAGTCTCTCTTTCCCCTCTATACATACCACGGTCTTGTTTGAGATTGGGCCCCCAAAGACTGCTCTTGAGTAAACTAAGGAGAACAGGGCCCACTGTGCTATTAGCATAAAATGTAGTTTAGTTCTAAGGTATGGTCAACAATTCCAGCCTTAAGCTTTTAAATATCACGTCTTTTGTGCCTCCTGCGATACCTTCAAACATTCTTCCAGAAATCAATTCATTCAGCTTTTACGTTACCTTTCTCCCCCGAGAGGGCTCTTTCCCATACTGCTTGAGTGACATGAGAAGCTCTGGACCAGATGGGAGAAGACTATACTTTGTATGCTATGCTCAAAGCACAGAAAGAAGATTTTAAGTCCTCAACAACTAGCCCGAAAGTCGCACTGAAATCCAATGGCACAATCCTAACTAAAGAAAAGCGAAGCTCTCAGATTGACGACGCAGCATTTAAGAAATCTATCCTTTCCCTAAAAGTCTTTTAAAAGTGCATTTGTCTTATTTGTTTTATTTAATGGGGATGCAGGGATGAATCAATGCTCCCATCACAGAGAAACAGCCTTTTAAGTGCTGGGCATTTGTCAGAAACTCCTAATGCTGATGATGTCATGAAAAGAAAGATTGTTTAACTACAGGAGATCGTTAGGAATTCTCAGCACTTAAAAAGCAATTCATCTCTTGCTCGAGCCCGGTTTAGCAAACTATCTTTCAAGCATGTCAACGTGAATGGATTGTTGAGAGATTGGTCATAAGAAAGTGGCAATTGCCGGGATTAGGATGCTGTAAAATGTTGGCAAAGGGGGAGTGTCTCCCAGTAACACACAATTTTCCCTTCCCCAAACTTCCTTTCAATGGCTTTTTACTTTGGCACTTCATCTGTCAGCACTCTTGATCTGAGGTGGGGACACATATTCACTTAGACAGAGTCAGTCGACGCTGCAACGTATCATTTGTGTAGCTTCAGATGCCATGCGATGCATTAGCAAATCATCATCCCAAAACACTGAAGGGAGAGAGAGCGGCAGCAGTGGTTTGATATACACCCCAGACATAAAGGTCTCACTAGATTCTCCTTTTAAAGTAGAGGAGCCCCCGTGTTTTACAGCCCCTTATTATGAGCAGAGGTTAAAAACAGTTTCCTTTTTTGTTTGTGTGAAGTCAGAATTCAAACGACATTTGTCCTTCCAAAACTACTTTAAGTTAAAAAATAAAAAGTGCAGGGAGGGCAGTTTTAATTTGAAATTCCCTCCCAAATGGCTAAGTGAAAGGAAGAGCTAAGAAGCCCCAAAATGTATATAAGGCAAGCGCCTAACTATTCATTGTAGGGAATCTGAAATTGAAACACTGAACTAAAACAGTGAGCTGTATCACTGTTGAATCAAACTGCTGAACTATTTGAGAGAAAATTGCTACCGAAGAGTCCCTTGTAAATAAACCCAGTTTTGTTTGATGAACTGCATTGTGTTGATCCTGCTCTGAAATCTGGTGGAGAGCCAGATTACCGGAAATAAGCCATACTCAAAGGCTGAGGACCCAGAAGAGCGTATTGCTAATTCCTCAAGGCCCTGTGGAGAGGGAGGTTCTGGCAAGCAAGGGACTGGTGGCATGACCAGACATGTTGGCATTGGCATCTTTAGGTCCCAGGTCAGGAACCTCACTCTGAGAGTATCACACTCCTACGTCACACGCTATGATTTCTGATTGGGAGTACCTCTAAAGTTTACGACTCAAATGAGAACTGCAAAAGAACAGAGGCGTCGTTACGGTGGGGGCGGATGGGGCGGTGGGCCCCAAGCAGCGGGTCATGGGGGGCGCACCTTCCGCCGGATCCGTACCCCCCTGCTGTCCCCTCCTCCTCTTCGCAGCCAAGAACAGCTGCAAGTTCAGCCCTCCCACCCTCCCTGGTGCTGTTTGTCGCTGTGGGTGTGTGTGTTTCCGCGCCATGACAGCATGCAACAACGATGTCACACCCCCAGGGGCAGGGCGTGTGTTGTTCATGGCGTGGTGTTGCGGCGGTGGCCCCTTCCCATTGGGGGGGTGTAGGGCCGCTTCTGCAAAAGAAGGCACCCCTGAAGTATAAAATACCCTTCCCTGCCTAGAGACTCACCATAGACAGGGTCTGATCATTTTGCAAAAGCAGTACAAGATTAATTTTTATTGACATTAGCTTTTGGTAGCTAGGAATCGTCGTCCATTCATTCCTCAAAACTTTGATGCCACTGTTCCATATATATGCACAACGCTCTGAAAATCATTAGCACAACCGGCGATCAAAGCAGAATCACAGCAATAAAACTTATGTGAACAATCCCTTTTACAATAGCAACAATCAACACATCAACAGCAATGTAGAACAACAGAACATAGACAATAGAAGGAGCCACAGATTTAAGTCCCACCCTTGTTGAAACAAAAAATGTTTTCATCAGTCACTTGAAACTGGAGATTAGTCAAGGAAGCAAGATGATGGCTCCTACTTCGTTTTCTCAGATGAAATCCCAATTACCCATCGACTGTGACCCAGGTGTCATATTGCCCGCATTGGTGCTGCTTCCTAATGAAGGCCACAGAAGCAGCCATTCCCATCAAGTAAGCTTTAGAAAAAATGAAATAGGGACAACTACAGTAGTGGGGAGGACTGGAGCTGAACTAATTGCAAGTTCATTGAGAGTAAGGGGTTAATAATAAACAACTTCTGAGTATATGCCCATGCAGTAGTTGACTTTCAACCCAATCCTATCCTTTCCTGCCACCAAACCTGCTCCCTTCCCAAGCCTGATTCACCCTTCCCCCACCTTGTCACCACCCCATTCTGCCCTCCCCATCCCACCTTCGTTCCACCCTCCCCTGCTCCATTCCACCCTCCCCCACCCTGTCCCGCCTCCCCCACCATCCTGTGTCAGTGGGTGTTCGTAGATCTGCCAGCGCATGGGGGAAGGTTCTGGTCTCCCTGCCAGCGCTCTGGCAGTGTGCGCATCCTCATACTGCCCAAGAGTTATTTGCCAGTGTAGAGTGTAGAGAAGTCTACACTCACGGAACACTCATTCTGCCAGCACATGATACGATTGGGCTCCTTGAGTGCTTAGTCTGATGAATGCAGACTGTTAGTTAATGGAATTATATCTTAAATTCTGACAATTTCTAGGGTAAACGTAACTCACCTTATAATGCTCCCAAGCATAACATGCTGCAAAATTAATGTACCCAGACGATGCTCCCAAATGGTGCTAGTTAACATCAGCTGGGATGAGATAATAGTGTTATCTGGCCTGATACTTAGCCTTATCAGCATCCCGGAATCGAGACTGGCTTTGGCCTAGAGCGGACCCGAGCCGCTTCCAAGTGTGCACCGCAGCTGCCCAATGGGATTCCGGCTTCCGTCGCGTCATTGACCAACCCCATTGGGCAGCCACAGTGCATACTTGAGAGTGGCTTGGGTCCGCTCTAGGCTGAAGCCAGTCTCGATTCCAGGACGCTGGTAAGGCTAGTGATAGTGCTTGGCACTAAACAAAATTTACGATACTGAAACCATATTCAAACACTCATATAGCTGAAAGGGACCAGAAGGTAGTAAAGATCACTCATGCATTTTACCTGCATTACCCAAACTTTGGTGTGCCATGCTAATCAAATGCCATTGTTGCTATTCAAGTTTTCCAAACTTAAGATGCAAAGCCCTGAAAACCACTTCACATTCTGACAAAATAAATAAAAGAAAAGTGGATTCCAATGGTGAATACAATTGCATGACTGCTTTCAAATTCACTGAGATGGATTCAGAATATTGAACAGAGATCCTGCTTAACATTCATGGCATCTCTGTCTGTCCTTCACTAGGAATCCTGAACTCTGATCAACCATCCATTCAAAATAAGGAATGGTTTGGAACTAACTGGTGATATCAGCAACTGAAGATTATGGAATAGAATTAACATTTTAAAAGGAAATTTGGCTTACATCCTCAACAAAAACAATCTTAGGAGGGAAGAAATCATTTTTCCCCTATCCCACTGCAGCAATCATACTTTGCAAAACATGTTTTCCAGGAAGATGCTAAAGAATCTTGTAGCTATTACAGAGCACATTCTCATACTAATTATCACTTCAAAACTGAGAGTCAGCTGTCTCATGGCAAGCATTAAAGTTGTAGATACTTTCATTGCAAGCCAACTACTGAATTATCTCTGAAAAGGATGAGGGCCATCTGATTTTACAGAATGGGCCTACTCTGCCCTTAGAACCTTTCTAGGAGTTTGGTTGCCCCATTGAATCATATCTGTCACTGGAACTCCTACTAGGGTATCACGTCCTGCTGCTACCACAGCCTTTTTTTGTCTGAAAAAAAGCTTCTATGCTAATTGAAGTTTCATATTGTTGTGTCATAAGTGAAGCAATGGGTTGGTTTTGAGTGACACAGGTTCACCACTGTGATCACTGTATTGGCTTTGAGCCTATGCTTCTCTCTCATGGCACAATCCAGACTAAATATCCAGTAGCAGAGTGAGTGCTCCGCAGGCGGAAGCCGTTGCGAACATACCGTAAAGCACATTCACGATGACTTTAGAGTAAGGGCTGCCAGCGCAAGGCTGGCAGACCTTACTCCGCCGCTGGATCAGCCCTGTAGCCGTCGTAGGAGGTAAGAGAGCCCCCTGTGGGGGTGGACTGGGTAGCGAGGGAGGGGGTCCATTGGCAGAGCTGGGCCAGGAGGGGGCAGGGATGGTGGCCTCCTCTTATTTCCGCCAGCTAAATAGTTGGCAGAAATCTGAGGAGGCCCATTGAGTCCAGGCCACGCTACACAGGGGAAGGGGATGAACATCCCATTCCCCTGAGTAGACCTCTGGGCCAATCTCAATCAGTCCAGAATGAGGATAGGATCCAGTGGGGGGCCTGGGCCTCCCGATGGATAGTTAGGCAGGATTGCGCTGTCAGACTAACATAGCACATCTTCCTTCTCTTTCGGTCTGTCATGAGTCATGCACACCCTTGATGCATGAGGTACCATTGATGCATCAGTCAACCTCTGACTGATGAGGCTACTCAGACTCTCCTCCTGTACAGTCAGGGGCGGCGCAACCTGGAATGCCGCCCAATCACATCTTGAATCCACTGCCTCTGTGCTACAAAAAACCCACCAAACCCTTTCCATGCTTCTCGCACTCTGTTGTCAAACCCAGTTTGGGACTTCCATTTTGATTTACAGGGACAGTGTGAACACTTATGCAATCTCTGTAAATAAAACTGGAAGTCCTGCACTTCTGGGTTTGATAACAGCACATCAGGAGCACAGTAAGGAAGGGAATAGTCTGCTTTTCACACAAGGGAGCAGGAAGTGGTTCATTGTGGCTTAGGTCAATGGCTTGCATTGGTGGTGGGTTGGAGGGAGACAAATGGAAACCATTGCAGACTCGGGGTGAAAGAGACCATGGCTTTCATTTTCTTCCTACTTGGACGCTCCCTCCTCATGTCAGGAAAAGTCTCATCTGCTAAATGTCTCCAAGTTGAGTGACTATTAAAGGCATAGGGGAAGGGCCAGTAAAAAAAAGTTGGCAAATGACTTAACATTTTACAGGGGGTTGAAGGGTAAATAAAAAGCCAGGTCTAAGAATGTTCATATTTAATTAAGGCTACACGTAATTAAGTATGGCAATCTGGTGATAAAACCTTTAAGTAATGACTCATAAAGAGATAAAAATGGAGCATGTGTTTAATCAGTCTGCAGCTCTTCAGAGAAGCTGGCATAGCTCAGGTGCTAATGAGACATCTGCTGCTTGGGTCACTAGAGAAAGGAGGCAGCTCAGTTCAGGGAGGAAAAATGCGGGTAAGTTAGACAAAACAGATGTACTTACCAAGATATACAGACTTTGGGTTTAAACTTTTAACATTTTGGATAAGAACTATCCAACCAAGCTTATTTTCTTGCTGGGTAGTCTAGATATGAAACTACTCTACAATTCTCTCTACCATTCCTTTTAAAATATGGAGCTGACCACAGACGAGAGTTGAACTCTCTTCTCAGTGGCTTAGAAAGGCTGAATGCAACGTCACAGGGCCCGCCCCTGAGTGACATCAGCCAGAGCCAAAGTCCCTCGGGGGTCAGGCGGGAGGATGGGGGCCAAACCGAAAGGGCTGTGCGGAGGCGGTGGACAGCTTCTCCTACCATCTCTGAGTCGTTCCGCCACCTTTGCCGCCGCCTGCAGCGCCGATGCCGATGCATTCTCTGCCACCGACACCACCATTTCGTCATCCCCACTGCCATTTTGTCACCCCTGCCGCTGGTGAGTTGCCCCCCCTGCCTCCTGCCCGGGGGCAGTTCGCCCCCCACCCCATCGCTTCCTCCGCCTCTGTCTCTTCTTCCTTCAGGTCTTCCCATTATAAAAAAAAATCTTGAAACCAATACTAGAGAAAAGCATAATGGCAGTGATGGGCTAGAGCTCGTTCTTTCTTTCTTTTTAAAAGGCAGCACAGTGAATCAAAATGGGCCCAGTTTCTCAACACTTTTTCATTTTTTTTTAAAGTGAAACTGACGTTTAGCCAATTTGAATGAGAGTCCCATTAATTCAGAAGAAGTTGTGCTTTCTCCAAGGGCTCTTTTAATAGGAACACTCAGGCTTCCACTATACCAGTCTTCCTTGTCATGGGTTTCCCTCCTCCACCTCTGTCACAAAACTCCTTGCATCCTTCTTATTTTGCCTTTTTTTCCTCTATTTTCAGGCCTTGTTCACCTCCTGAAGCTTATGCGATGCCTCATTGTTGTTGTTTATTCGTTCAGTCGCTTCCAAGTCTTCGTGACTTCATGGACCAGCCCACGGCAAAGCTTCATGTTGGTCGTCACCACCCCCAGTTCCCCCAAGGTTGAGTCCATCACCTCCAGAATATCATCCATCCATCTTGCCCTTGTTCAGTCCCACTTCCTTCTGCCTTAGCATCCTTAAAGTCTCTCAGACAGTAGCCCTGTCTTTTATAAATACAGCACCATTACCAGAAGGCCACATGGCAGCCCAGACAAGTACCATGTGTATTTGCTATCTTCATGGCTGAAGCTTCCCCGGAGACAAAGGATGCTGGCCAACCTTTGATGGCACATGCTTTTAAAACATTGGTAACATGTGCCCATGGGGGCAATCTAGTACATGCTCCAGAACCAACTGCCATGGCCAATGGCAGTGTAATGGTGTAAAGAAGGAGAGACAGGTGGTAAAGCTGTAACAATAGAGAACTTTTATTGTAGGGATAAAAATACAGGAAGTCCTCACTTAGAGTTGTGGATAGGTTTCTGGAAACTGCAACTTTAAGTGAAATAACTTATAACAAAACCAATTTTACCATAGGCTAACATACATAAACAAGAGTTAGGTTCCTATGACATATTTCTGGTCACAAAAACATCACCAAACTTCTAAATAAAGACTCAAAACACTTCTAATAATACACTTTTGTCAGTATTTTTTTTTGGGGGGGGCACAAACATCAGGGGGTCATGATGCACATTTACCACTCATTGCAGCAGGGTTAAATCAAAGATTTATCAACAATGACAAGTGGCAGGCTCACCAACTTTCAAGTGGCAAGCTCAATAACTTGCAAGTTGCAGGATAAATATAGTTTCCACAGTGTTCCTGGAGCTTGAGGGGTTAACTGGCTACAGCTTCCTTGCTTTAGCTGTAGGGCTTTTGTGTTCAGCAGCTTGCTAGAGAAAAGAGGCTGCAGCAATAACTTGTTTTCAGAGCGAGTGTCTGGGGCTCCATTGTTTTTAGCACGAAAACAATGCGGAAGTGATTAAATGATTGCAGCTTGAAGAACAACTTTAAAGCGAAACGACTTGTAGCGGAACGACGTAAGCGAGGACTTACTGTACAAGAATCTGGGGATTCACCATATTTTGAGAACCCCTTTACAGATTGGTGAGCGAAGTTTCCAAAGGGGTCTCTCTCTCTCTCTCTCTCTCTCTCTCTCTCTCTCTCTCTCTCTCTCTGGTTTTTGATGAAGACCTATTGAAATTTGGCAAATACCCCCCCCCCCCAGAGTAACCAGGTGGAAGTGGGAAGGAGCAGGAGAGCTGTTGCCAAATGCTAGGCATTGGGTCGATTTTGTCCTCTGCCCATGCTGCCTGTGCCTGCTTTCTTTCATCACACCCCCTTCCCCTTCTCCTCGTCTTAAAGGCCTGCCTTTAAGTTGTAGTGACCTAGCAGATTTCTATAGCTTCTGGAAAGGCTACCATTTCCTCCACGCTACATGGATTGAACCAGGAGGAAGTACCAATCCTAACCACATAATGGAGACTTCCAAGTCTCCATTGTGTTGCCAAGAACGTAAAGAGGGTTGTCCATTGTCCCCAACCTTCACTGTCACTGTTTTCCCTTCTCCAAGGTAAGCTTGGACAATGAGCAGGAGAAGGGAACCCGGTGCTATACAGAGTGGCTGGCAGAAATGTGAACCAATTATAAATCACATTGAATTTCAGGGGAAAGTTTGATTTGACTAGTAACTGAAACATCTAGTTTAAACCATGGGAGTTAATATTTCTGATCCCCCCACCAGTTCCAAAGCATGGTGCTTTACCTAGTCACAGCTTTTGTCCCGTAAACATTTTCAGTGTAAGACAAGAGAAAAGAGGTCACCCTTACCAATTGACAGCTACTCAGTTAAGAGGGAATGGATCTCTTGATCTCTTTTGCTCAGAGAAGCTCATCTTTTCATGGGTTGTAAAGCTCAAATATCAAAGGCATATAATGAACATTGTCCCTCTTCAAATTAAAGGAAGATAATGTGAAGCAAAGCCAGAGGAACACCTTAAGACCTATTCTTTTGATCTAGAATGGCGGCGCACAACTCCTACTGAATGCGTGAGACTTCCATTCAAATTGGTTCAACTTCCATTTCATTCATTCCAATAAAATGTGATTTCTTGCCCTTGAGTTTGAAGGGAAGGGATGTAGCCATGAACGCAATGCATGCTACAGGGCAGCCACATCTATTGCATATAATTAACTCCAACTGTATTATTAAATTCTATCTCATGTTTTGAAAGCTGTGCTCTTCAAAGGCCAGACTAAACTTCCCAGACACTGAGGGTTGAACATGCTGGTTCTCTGGCTGTTCTCTTTGAATTATCAAAGAGTTTCTGGCTCTCTGATTGCCAGAGAGGATCAGGAAACACTAGGGAGAGAGGTGAGCTGCCTGTGGAAAGACTGTTTATAGTGTCATTCCAACATGTCTATCTGACTTATGTATATTGCAGTTATATTTATGAGCATGTGCTTTGGTTTATCATATAAACCTTCTAGAAACTCACTGTCACCCCACAGGAAGTAGAGTGGTCATCTCCTTTTTCTTCCAGGGCTCCTGTGCCTTTAACAGCAATGTGATCCTTTTCCCTATTGCTCCACAGAGGTTTCTTCATACTTAGATATCTTTTTTGTTCCTTCTCTCACAATATTAGAATTTGGGACCACCAAACAATATTGATAGGAAGAAGATGCAGGATAGACAAGAGTAGACACTTCCACACAATGCACACAACACAAGAGGGCATTGTGTATGCACGAGATTAGCCAAATTCATGGAGGATATGTCTATCAGTGGCTAGCAGCCATGATGGCTAAAGGAAATCCCCACAGTCAGAGGCTGCATATGTCTCAAAAAGTCAGTTGCAGGGGGATGGGGAATGGCAAGGGCGGGTTATAACCATCATGGCCTCTTGTGAGCATTCTGGAGGAATCTGATTGGCTGCCATGAACAACAGAATTTAGGCATAGACACTGGCGTTCCGAGGGTGGTGCAGAAGTGAAAGTGTAGCAGGATGCTGCTACGCGCGTGTAAGCATTCCTCCCCCTTGATGGTCGAAGTCATTCCCAGCAGGCGATGGGTTAGCCGTTCCACCCACACAGTAGCCGTCGCCTGCCAGGAATGGCTCCGACCGGCATGGGGGAGGGGCTCTTACATGTGCATAGCGGCATCCTGCTACACTTTAGCTTTCGCACCACCCTCGTAATGCCAGTGGGCATAGATAGACCTTTGTTCTAGTGAAGCAGGGCTGTTCTCAGTCAAAATAGTAGCAGAGCAGAGTGGGTCCTTTAGATAAGCAATGCCCAAGTTGTTTAGTTGGATAGCCACTAATTACTACACTGAAGACAACGAATGAGTCCATCCATGAAATAAGAATTAAAATACTCCCATAGAGTTCTGCATGATTGGGCCATAATGCATTCAATGGGTCCATGACTTGCTCTTGATGAAGAAGTCACTATGGCAATACTGACAGTTAGGTAGTTTATAATGTAACTCCCTCTGCAGTTTTTAATTATGCTGCCGAATAGTGGCAGGTACTTTTTCATAATCTCTCTGGGTTCGTGTCGAACATTCTTTCTTGCTTTATTTTATTTTTTTATTAATGGACTGTAAATGAAAAGCATTGTTAAGCAATGTAGCGCTGATATGATTAAGCGTCCCTTCTTCCAGACATTTGTTTCACGAATCTTAAGTGCTCAAATCAATGAATGTTTTGACTATGTTATGCTAGAGCCTGCGGATGAAGATTTGATTTATAATTGGAATTGGCATCTGAATGGGTATCCTTTCTCTCAACTGTGAAAGACAATCATCTTTCTTAATGATCATTACACTAAGGAATGGTTAACATGTCGTCCTTTCCCCATCTCCCTCGGAAATGTATTAGATTCATTTTCATCTCCTTTTTAACCACACCATCGTGACATTTATGTATTTATACAAAATGGCTGCCTTGCGTTTTGCTAATTCTAAATCCCTGTTTTCCATTAGACTTTCTCTAATGATGCTTATTACATTTAGGAGTGGATGCTGCCGCCTTCGTGAGACTCAGAATATTTGGATCAAACTACTTTTTGATCAGTGCCCAGCGGGTGGCGCAGTGGGTTAAACTGCTGAACCATGAATTGTCGATCGAAAGGTCGGCAGTTCGAATCCACGACGGGGTGAGCTCTCGTTGCTTGACCAGCTCCTGCCAACCTAGCAGTTCCAAAGCATGTTAATGCAAGTAGGTAAATAGGTACCGCTTGTGGGAAGGTAAACAACGCTCTGTGTTCCAGCTGCATGCTACGCGCTGCAGCAAGGAGAGTCATGCCGGCCACATGACCACGGAGGCGTCTTCGGACAACGCTGGCTCTTCGGCTTTGAAATGGGGATGAGCACCACACCCTAGAGTCGGACACGACTGGACTTAATTGTCAGGGTTCACATTTACACCTTTACCTTTACTTTTTGATCAAGTCGCTGGTGCTTGCCACAACATTGCATAAGTCACTCATTGTGACTAGTTGTTGTTGTTTTTCTTCCCAAAAGTGGAATCTTTTCAGAGTTATGAATTTGGGGGAATGAGCAAAGAACATTTCTTTACATTAAATATGTATTATGTAACAGATATCCAAATCTGGCCTAAGTCTCTGCAATCATGCGATTGGCAAGGGATGCTGCAGGACATAGTTCTAGGTAGCGTTCAAGACTCAGATAAATAGTTTTAAATATATAAACGACCAACAACATGAAAGCATAACAACAAAAAAGTTATATGGAAAGTCATTGTTCCCAATTACATGAGATATCCATTTATTATACTGTGCGCATTGATACATTTATTTACAGAGCAATCCTGTGTAAGATGCAGCGGCCAGCCTAAAGGGCCGGCCGCTGCATCCTATCCCATTCCCGGGCTGCCCCGGGGCAGTCCAGGAGCACCTCGGGATGGAGAAGGGTTCATCCCCTTCCCCGGGTGCATACTGGCCGGGGCCCTATGGGCCTCCTTGGATGTACAACAGCTATGAAGCTGACATACATCCGAGGTGGGGGAGTAAGGCCATCCAGGCCTGGGAATGAGCCAAGGATATCAGCGGAGCTATTTAGTTAAAATAGAATACGAGGGGGGGTGTCTGGGACACATAGCAGAGGCAAAGTGTTAAAGCTCCTTTCCTGCTGAGGTTGCACCCCATTTTGGATTCCCCCCCCCTGTACTATTTAAGACCAAAAAAAGTGTTCTTTGTAACATCTAGTTTGGCACTGATCTGGTTAAGGAAGACAAATTTGCAATAAATAAGAAAAATGAGATTGTGCTGTGAGACCTGCCAATTATTGTTCACAGACACTCTCTATGTTTCTTACAGCACAATCCTATCCAACTTATGCCACCGTTGTAACCAGCGGTGCAGCGAGAATGGGAGGCCCCAGAACGGAAAGGGGATTCAAATCCCCTCCAAAGGGGGATTCAAAGGGGATTTGAATCCCCTTTCCATTCTGGGGTCTCCCATTCTCGCTGCACCGCTGGTTACAACGGTGGCATAAGTGGGATAGGATTGCGCCCTTAGTGCCTCTGCCTCGTAACACTCTTGACAGTAAAGATAACATGGAAGGAGCCCTGATTGACTCTCCCAATGGCAATACTCTGGTGCCTCTCTATTTTAGTACCCTTTCCCTGTGTTTACTTTCTCCCACTTTTGTATCACACCTCACCCCATCACCAAAGGGGACTTTCACATCAGACAAAAACTATTGCACAATATTCTCCCCATTTCAACTGATCCTACAGCCTTCTGTTATGGAATTCATATATCTCACTGTGAATGAGATTCAGAAGCCCACTTTCCATGTTAGAGCAAAAGTAAGAAGCATATTTCCCACTTGAATGTTCTGTAGGAGCTGACCCCAGGAGCTTAACCAGTCTCATCAAGAAGGCCGTGCTGCCTGCAAGTGTCAGAGCCCCTGTGCAAATGTTTGTGAGTGAAGAACACACACCGGTCTTGATTGCTTTGCTAAAATGAAATTAAAGTTGATATGTTGAACTATCTGTCTGCCTCTAATACACAGTGCTTCTCAAAAATCCCCCAATGCTTTTATTTGTGTACATCGATGCCAGTTTTCTGCAGTAAGTCCCCAAACTGAGCCACAGTCGTTAAGAATAATATATAAAACACATTGAGTTGTACCCAAGAGGCACATGGCTACTGCTATTTACTCAAAGGAATTTTTCACATGTTTCCTGAACAGCAGCCCCCCCCCCCCACACACACACTCCACTGTATAGAAAAGGTCGTTTTTAACTAAAGACATTTTGAAGAGTAGTTTGTGACATGCCATAAGAATTCACCACCCAAAAGGAAGAAGTCCAAAATTCTATTGAGCGAGCCCAAGCAGCTCTTTAGATCACAGTCATATCATTAAAAACAACAACACCACCATCAGGCTGGGGAAATCTGCCAGTCTTTTATAAAAGGCGAGAATGATCTGGAGTTTTTCTAGTACAAAGCAAAACATACAGCATTCTTTAATTAGTACCCTGTGTTTCAGAGGTCCCTGTCACAGACCCCCACTTCAAGGCAAATTGAATTGAATAACAGGCTTGATTTTAATCAGTATAAAGTATTTTGACCCTTTATTTCTTAAACAGGAGCTGTGCGCAATTATCTTTGCATACACTGAGTTCCTAGAACATGATGAGAAAGAAGAAAACAATGTGTTGCCCCATCGTGTACAGGATCTAGGGATGAGCAGTTTTCCCTTGCTCCATTCATCTATTGTTTCGTTAGTTCCCTTTGTTCTGTATTCCAGTCCACCTTTGTGCCTGACATCCATGTGTGCATGGATCTAGGAGCACACTGAGACGATGCATGACTCAGGCTGCATTTGTTCTGGTTCTAAGTGGATTGATGCCGAGAAAGCATGATGCCCCCAGGCCATTGAGTCAAAGGCAATTTTTCAGCCCAATCCTATCCAGAGCCAGCCTGCGCAATGCAGTGATACCAAAACAGCCTCCAGTGTATTCTGCAGGCTGGCTGAGGCCCGGAAATTTGTTGCTTACCTATTCCACCACTCCCTGAGCCCCAATGGGCCTACTTGGATCCATGACTGCTATTTTGCTGGCATAAATTGGGTAGGTCCAAGGGAGCATGTTGGGTCCAGTTTGGGGGCATAAGATCTTACAGATGCTGCTGCCCTTGAGATCCTCTAATGTTCTTGAGCATTGAAATGTTTCTCTGCTAATGGCACATACATATGTTTGCTTAAAGGAGACATGGTTGCAATGTGTAGAACAAATGACTGTTTTGCTTACCAAAAAAGTGATTTTATTTATTTATTTATAGAATTTATACCCCGCCTTTGTCCCACAAGGGCAACCAAGGCGGCTTACAATAAAAACATTAAAATACATATATACATTTAAAATCAAGAATTAAAACAATTAAAACAAACAGCCCCAGTGGGTCATCCACATTTACATTTGTTAAAAGTGATTTGTTAAAAAGCCAGCCCGCCATGTCAGACATCAAATGCTGATCTAAATAAAAATGTCTTAAGGCCCCGCCGAAAGGTCTCTAAGGAGGGAGCCGTTCTCAATCCCAGGTGGAGGGAATTCCACAATTGGGGCGCCACTGCCGAGAAGGCCCTATTCCGCGCCGCCATCCCCCTCACCTTCGTCAGTGGCAGCACGGTTAACAGGGCCCCCCTGATGACCTCAGAGTACGGGTCGGATTATAAGGAAGGAGGTGGTCCCTCAAATACCCTGGAACTGAGCCGTATAGGGCTTTAAAAGTCAAAACTAGCACTTTGAATTGTGCCTGGAAACAAACCGGCAGCCAGTGTAGCCGCCGAAGCAACGGTCCGACTGAGTCGAACCGACAGGCCCCGGCAACCACCCGGGCCGCTGCATTCTGCACTAGTTGCAGTTTCCGAACAGTCTTCAAAGGCAGCCCCACATAGAGCGCATTGCAGTAATCTAGTCTAGATGTCACTAGGGCATGGGTCACTGTGGCCAGGTCTACACGATCCAAGTACGGTCGCAGCTGGTGCACCAGCCGAAGCTGGGCAAAAGCCCCCCTGGCCACAGCTGCCACCTGGGAATCCAGGAGCAGCTGTGCATCCAGGAGAACCCCCAAGCTGCGGTCGTTACATATCCTACCATTCATCTCTTCCCTCTAACTTTCTTTCAGCTCAATCCTATCCAACTTACACCACTGGTGTAACCAGCGGTGCAGTGAGAACGGGAGGCCCCAGAACGGAAAGGGATTCAAATCCCTTCCAAAGGGGGATTCAAAGGGGATTTGAATTCCCTTTCCATTCTGGGGCTTCCCGTTCTCGCTGCACCGCTGGTTACACCGGTGGTATAAGTTGGATAGGATTGCGCAGCAAGTCAGGAGCTGCCTGGGCTAGAGCTGAGAGCCTTAGGGCTCTGTGAGCCATTGCTCTGTGTGATCAGCTGCCAGAACTGCAACTTGGACTATCACAACTGCAAAACATTCTCAGGCTCTGCTTACCCAACTGCTTACTTGGGCTGGCAGTTGTATTCCTCTGTGCAAGAGGAGCTGTGAAAGGCTTTCTGTTTGGACGAGGTCTTTGGGCAACTGAGTGTCCTTATCTCTCTGATGCTTTTCTTTATATGACTCCTGGCTGGATTCCTGGCTTTGACTTCTCGATCCTGATTCCTGGCTTACCTCCTGGTCTTCTCAATTGCTCTTCCATAGCCCGTGAAATGGATTGTGAAAGTTCAGGCAGATGAAACCTATTCCTTGTGTTCTGGAAGAGCTTGCAATGGAAGCCGCTTGGTTTGCCCAAGTCACTCCACATTCTCCACTTTGCCACTTTATGAATCATATGTTCAGTCATTTTCACCTCTTGTAGATACTCTGGATGGAGACTCTGGATGGAGATCTCCTAACAAAGCAGATAAATACAGCCCTTCTGTCTTCACCTCTATGATCCAGGAGGACTGGAAGTAGTAAGATGCAGGCATCCAGATATGGTGAGGAGCAAGGATTAATTTTACCTCATTAATGAGTTGCACCTCATTTATGAGGTGTTGATTTCAACCCCATTAATGAAGTGTTAATTTGTATCTCATTAATAAGGTGCAAATTGCAAGGGATTTGACACCAATTATCCCCTGTGAATATGCTTGAGCTGCAAATGAGTGGCAAACTGGATGCTCAGATGTAAGCTACAAGCATTAGCCCCTACTCAGCTCAGTTGCTCTCTGTCTTCATTGCGGGTTTTCCTTCTGGATTCTGGGCAGCTGATTATTTTTGTTTGCTTGCTCGCTTCATTGACTCCACAACAGTCAGCCCACAGAACAGATATTTATAGAAAGGGAAGTATATAAAGAAAGATTTGCCTCTATTTGGTTTTCGTTTGCACTGCTGTTGGAATTAACGAGAGCATATACAATCATTACGTTTGAAGTAATTACTTCCACTGTTATCTCCCCACTCAGATGCTACTTTGATTGAGAATAGTGTTATTCCCATTTGTTCCATTTTATATAAAACATGGCAATGTGAATGCGCATATTCTGTTCGGACATTTATTATCATGTGGTGTGTTGTTTCCCCTTGGCTTCCATTTATGGGGATTGCCTAAGGTTGGTAGAGGCTGCGATGTGTGGAGCACATCACCACATGACAGCCCACTCCTTTGTGGTGATGGATGCCATCGCTTCCAAGATATCAAGCAATCCGGGCATTTACCAATGTGTAGCACTTACATTGAGAACTGATCTCCTGAGTGTTGGAAATTGTTGACAGTGTATTATTATTATTATTATTATTATTATTATTATTATTATTATTATTATTATTATTATTATATTCTTCCTTTTCCCCCCATAAGGGGACCCAACCTGGAGGGTTATGTATCAACCTGGAGGGTTATGAAGTCACCTGGGCCAGTCAACTTCATATGCTGCAGAGAACAAAGTGCCTTAAATGGACTTAAGACAGTGGAATGATATGCCTAATTTTATATACCACTAATTTTGGAAATCAGGAATGCTGATATCAGCAGCTGATAGTGCTGCTGGTCCCCACAGTCCAGCCATGTGGAGTTTCTCCAGATCCCATAGTCACTGCTAACTCGCACAACTGGCAGATCACAGGTAGAACCATTGTGACCTATTCCATCTACATGACACAATGTGGGAATGCTTCAATGGAAAAGGTACTGATATCCATCCAAGACATTTTCTGTCCTTTCCATTTAGTTCCACACAGCATCCACAGCCTGCTGTCTGGGTCAACTCTTGTATGAACCAGCATCTCCATGTGTGGGGTGAACAGGAGATACACATGTCAGGATTAGTGCAATTTCAACAACTTGGAAAAGGAAATACGGTACAACAGAAAGGCCCATGTCACCTTGGGCCAAAGGCACACCAAAACAAATATATCATCCAAAAACTTTTTGACGGCCATACTGGATAAAGCAGCATGAAACTCCCTGTCAGGGTACGACCATAGAGAAGGCCCCGTTCTTATATAGATCCATTCTGCTGCTAACTTGATGGTTGTTTTTGATTTGTTGCTGTTTGGTATTATTTTGTTGTTTTATTATTGTTTAATTTTTTGCTCATATTTTTAATTCTGGGGGGGGTATGCTGCCCTGTTAGGGCTTGCAAAGGTGGGATATAAATAAATACGTAAATAAATTAATCCCCTCCCCCTGTTGGACACAGACCCCAAATATTGAACAAAGTCATCCATCCTTCTCTCATTCCCTAACAATTCATGTTGGTTGATTTTGGTGGCCCTTTCTGACTCTCTTAAGTTTACATTTCCTCCATTTCCTCCCTGTCTGTGGTGTAATCCTTGTGTATCAGAGCACCTGCAATCTCCTCTCTCTCTCTCTCTCTCTCTCTCTCTCTCTCTCTCTCTCTCTCTCTCTCTCTCTCTCTCTCTCCCCCCTCATCAAATCACTACAAATGATGTCGGAAGGAAAGAGAAGACAACTGCCAATCAGCGGCAAGTCGTATATGTGGTGTAAACAGCCACTTGTTTCCAATTAAATTGAGTTGTTCTGGTTCTCCTATAATAGCGGTGCATGTTCAACTTGGGTGAGTTTTTTTGTCTGTGTGCGTAAACTCACATTGTCACTTGCAAGGTCTTGAATTCATAAAAATAACTCCCCACCCCCTTTTGTATTCAAAACCCTTGAGGCTCTGTAATTGCACTGTGAGTCAGAAAGAGAGAGGCAGCGACTGGTGTGGAAAATGTCATTGCCTCAAGAAGATCAGATGAGAGCTATAATGACAGACAGTGTGCAGAAGCAAGGATGTCATGGTTGGCCTTCAGGGGATGATTTTCTGAAGTGATCCAATCATTACTCATAGGAAAAGCGTTACCAGAATGGGCTGTGCATGTAATATGAAGAAACATTCTGAGGCTCCTTGGATAATACATGTGTATTATACTTGGATAATATATACATCCAGATCTGTCCAGTGGCGTTGCTACCCCTAAATTTATAGGGGGCACGTCCTGGAATTGGCGCCCCTCACTTTCTCTCCCTTTTCACTCCCTGGCGCCGCCTTTGGCGGCGCCCCGCGATTTTCGGGGGCGCCAATTCCATGAATTATTTATTTATTTCCCCCCGGGGGGCGCTAGAATTCCCCCCCCGGGCGCCGCGTTTTGCCAGCCGGTCAAGGACTGAAGATGGAGGGGGGACCCCCCCCGGATCTGGATCAGGGCTGCAGGGAGGTCTGGGAGGAGTCTGAGTTTTTTAACGGAGCGCAGATCCCCCAGCCCCGACTGAACTCACTGAACAAGCCAACTGAACGGCCCCAACTGAACTCACCGGTCCCCGGCCCTGACTGAACTCACTGAACAAGCGTCACCCGCTCTGTTGCTCTGACTGCCGCTCTGCCAGGCCATCCCTGCTGCCGGTTCTGTGGGCAGGGGGGTTGCACACAGGCTGTGTGCAACACAGGCTTCTTTCCATGCCGTCCTTGGCCATTCCGTAATCGTGCGCTGAGGTGAGAGCATGCTCACCCCCCCCATCACGCGCGCTCACCTCGCGCGACTCCTTTTCAACCCGGCCCGGCTGTTTCTGCGCATGTGCAGAAACAGCTGAGCCTGGTTGAAAATGAGTCGCGCGAGGTGAGCGTGCGCTGCGCGGGGCCGCCGGATTCTCTCTGGTGAGTCGGCTTACTGGACTCCGGTCGGCCGACTCGGAGGACTCTCGGACTCGGCGCCCCCCCAGAAGCTGGCGCCGGGGGCCCTGTGCCACAGGGCCTCCCCATCTAACTACGCCGCTGGATCTGTCCCATCTTCATGGTGAGAAGAAAGAACACACCTACCCACTTCCAACATCCCAGGACCTTCACACAGGGGCAATCCAACACACATAAATCCAAATCGTGCAGCCAATTCTGTTACCAGCAGTGCTTTTTAAAACATCTGTAACATGCACACATGGGGGGGAGCAATTGAGTGCAGGGACCCAGTGTATTGGACAGTGGCACAACTGTATAATTTGGCAGTGGAAGGAAAACAGACAAGGGTGAAGGTGCACAGAAGTTTACTAAAGTGCTCGAAAACTGGGTCTAGTCTCATACACACTTATGCCCCACTCCTATCCCCTGCCACTTGCACTGATGCAGCCACACCATGGAGGCATGTGCTGCATCTTATGGTGCAGGAGGTAATCAGCAGGCCTCCTCCAGGTAACCCCCCCTGTTGCCCTATGGGTCTACTCGGATCTGCCCCAGCTCTTTGACTGGCACAATCTCCAAGTGGACACAAGGGGGCGTGGCAAAGCCATGCGGGAGCATAGGATATTCTACCACATTACTTTTCCTACCTGCTCATAGCCCACCCTCTGCGTCAACTTACCGGTGCTGGCAGAACTATATGAGCTGCTGCCTCGCTGCTGGCACTGCTCACCATTTGCAGCAGTGATCCGGTCGCATGCAACAGTGCTTCACATTTTGCAATGCTACAAACCACACTGTGCTACCGGAATGTGAGCTCTGGCAGCACAGATGGGGGAGCAAATCTATATAGGGGGAATCCTACAGCTAACTGAGCCCTGGGAAAAGAGGATAGAGGGCAGAGGAAAGAGGAGAGGGGAGGAGACAGGAAACCTTAAAAGGAGAAGGGGCAGAGCAAAGAGAGGGGAAATGTGGGGGAAGAAGGGACATGGGGAGACTTAGCTGGACTTCCCAGAAGTACCTGGGGGAGAAAGGGAAAGTTTTGGGGTTCCAGAAAGGGGAGATGAAGGGAGAATGAGGGAAAGATAACTGAGGATGAAAAGAGATGGGTTTTTTGGCAGTCCAGCTTGTGGGAAAAGGCTGTGGTTGGAGGGTGGCTGTCTGTAGCTGGAACCAAGGGTTACAGGCAAGGGGGAGGGGGCTAGGAACAGGGTGTGAATGCACTTCATCCACTTGCATTAGGGGAGGGGCAGCCCAATTCTACGTAAGATGCACCAGCCTGCCTAAATGGCCGACCCTAAGTTACATATCCTGGGAATGTGTACATGAGGAAATGTTCTGTGAGAATGAGGCATGCAGCATGTAACTATATGTGGGAGATACTCATGAGTTGGATCCTTACAGCCCAATCCTATGATGTCCACTTGGAAATCCCACTGAGCTCTGTGGGACTTACATATGTGTAGACAGGATTGTAACCATAAATGTGTCAAACATGAATGTGACACATAAATGTGTCAAAGCAGGGACTGTTCATTGTCTTTCTTTGCTCAGACTAGTTTCAAGATTGTTTACTTCTCCCTTCAGGTAAAGGTGATGCTTTGATCTGGGTATGTTTGGATTTGTATCTATGTTTTCTTCTGTTTTGCTGTGTGCAACCCCCCCCCCCCCTTGTATTGGGTGCCTATCACCTTTAAGGACAGAGATGATCAACACCAATACACAAAAAAGTTGTGTCTTGCAACCAAAAGAGAAACAAGGAATAAAGTGGAAGGAAGATAAACGTTATCAGGGAAAATTCAACACCAGCACAACTCAGAGACATGACCAATTGGCCGTAATCAGGAAGAAAACACACACTTCAATCAGAGGTACAATAGAAAACAGGATAAGGAATTGCAGCAAAGGAAGACAGGAAAGGAAACAATGATAAATCTGGGAGAGGAAATAAACATCAGAGAAGGATATGAAACCTCAGTTGTTGAAAAGAAATGCTGGGCTGACAGGTCACTACACAAGAAATCTGAAATATATGTCTGTATTCTGTGGCTTTTTCTGTAGTGTATACTGAAGAACAGCCTTTCCGTTCCTGGGTTCAAGACCCCATTCAGCCATTATGCTCAATTGCTATCACTGGGGAGCTCATTCTCTTTCATTCTCATTCCCCTTGCTTCATGTCAGAACCAGGCTGGGGCCATGGGTAACTGTATCTGAAACCAGAACTGAAGTAGACCTGGAACTCTGAAGCTAGCTAGGAGACAGAACCTGAAGTATAAGCTTGCCAACCCTGATTGAAGCTATTTGATTTTATTTCCAATATGATGTACAGCGAAATCCTGTCTAGGATTCCGGTGACGGAGCGAGTGCTCCAGTTCCGGAAGCTGTCACAAACGTGCCGTAATATTTCTGTCACAAAAGTGCCGTAATATATTTCTCCCGCCGGCAGCCGCATGGGTGGTCTGGGTGGCGAGGGAGGGGGACATTGGCCGAGCCAGACCGGGAGGTGGCAAGGATGGCGTCAGCCATCTCCCCGTCCCCACTGGGCCGACTTGGCCATTACACGGCCTCCTCCTACTTCCGCCAGCTATTTAGCTGGCGGAAATCCAAGGAGGCCGATAGGGTCAGCTCTGGTTTACATCCGGGGAAGGCGACAGACATCCCCTTTCCTGAGTAGACCTCCGGCCCGCCACATGTTGGTCTGCAATGAGAACGGGATCCTGCGGGCGGCCCTGGACCACTGGCTGGATCCTTACACAGGATTACGCCCGTAATGTCATTTAACCAGAGAGGCCCTCTTAAGATCTCCAAGGACTTTAATAGTCCCCTGGACATTGATGCTGATTTCTGGAGACTGCGGGCCAATCCTGGAGGGTTTACAACCCTAGTTGAACAGGCAAGGGTGGTAGAGGCTGTAGTTAGGGCTGCTGGGGTGGTGGAAGTGGGACATTTTGCCCCAGGTCACCACACCACAAGGTCCTCCTTGCTTCTGTTCGCTCTAGCTCTGCTATGCTGCTCACCAGAATTCTTGTTCTTTTGTTCAACATTTTCATTAAAAAGAGGAAATAAACGGTATCTTAGAAAGTAAGATGGCCACCGTTGTCATATCTCGCCTTTCAGTTGTATCATGTGAGATTTACATTCAATCCTATCCGTTCCCCTGACATAGCACGCAGCCACGCCAAAACAGGGTGTGCTACATGCTATGGTGTGGGGGACAATTGGGAGGCTTCGGAAAGGGAAAATATTTTCCTTATCCCTCCATAAGCCCCTCAATTGTTAATGGGTCTTGGACCTGAGGCAGCTTTATAACTGGGGAAAGACCAGGGAGACAAAGGGGCATGTTGGGAGGCTCCAGAGGAGATAGCATCTCGTTGCAAGTTGCTTGTGCCAGGATATGCCCCCTCTCACCTCCAACACCCCCTTCTCTCCTTCCGATTTGCCCCATTTCCTCCACCCCCTCCCCGTTCCTCCCAGCCCACCAACTTACCAACATTGGTGGGACTTCTCCTGGTTGCTACTGTGCGTAGGGTGCTTGTGCTCCTTGGCACCTGCGCTGGTGGCCAGGAAGCACGCAGCTCCCTACGCTTCTGTAACGGGATTTATGATGCCCTGAAGCATGCTTCACCACGCATGCTAGTTCTGGCTGCAGAGCCCAAGCATAAGATTGTGCTGTTCGTGTCATTCGCAAGTATTTATTAACATATGAGAAGATAGCCAATTTGAATCAGTATGCTTTAATACAGTACTTCAATACTGTACTGTTGAAACTGAGGTCATCCTTCCTCACACATCCCCCTAAATACTTTCTCCTTAAAGTACCTGATGACACAAGTAAGCTGGCCCTCAGAGGTGAATTCTCTACATGTACTGTACTTGAGAAGAGATATTTGCTCTACTACAGTGTCTGTACTGGGAACTGATCTTCTCTCGCCCTTATCCTTAATCTCTGTGCTACCGGACCGTGACACAAGCTTACAGGTTGTTAAGAAAAGAAAGGTGGTTGATGCCTGTGGGGTCATAGGCAATCCTCAATCACTGTGAGGTGTAGAAGGATGCTGTGGCTGAGGCCTCCATTCCTGTGCTCTCTGACCCATAACATCACATATCATCAAGAACTCAGATGAGCACTAAGGATTGCATTGCATCAGCTTCTTATGTTGCATTGTCAACCATTGAATAGTCACCATTCTAGTGGCAGAATATAAGTGCACAGAATATAATATGACATTGCCATGCCAGGGGCTGGATGCAATGTACTGTCCTACTCCAGGACTGGGGCTACATTCTTTGTGAAGATGCCTGACTGAATTGAACTGAAAAGAGCCTGGGGACTCCATTGAAATGGAGTCCATTGAATGGACTCAAGACTCCATTGAAAAGAGACGTAGCAGATTTCTGTAGGCAGCAGCCGTCAGTAGAAGAGCACTGGTTTCAGAACCTAAGGCCGCGATACAGCAACAGCCAAAGTTCAAGTGAGCCCTTAATGTTGCCATGATTTCTGATGCAGGCTTCAGTCTAGAAGCTTCCTGGGTGACCTTGGGTCAATCACTATCTCTCAGCCTAACCTACCTTGCAGGGTTGTTGTGAGGACATTATTATTATTATTATTATTATTATTATTATTATTATTATTATTATTATTATTATTATTAACAGTATTTATATACCGCTTTTCAACACAAAGTTCACAAAGCGGTTTACAGACAACATCAAATGATTACTGGTAAATGGCTCCCTGTCCCAAAAGGTCTCACAATCTAAAAAGGAGGGAAGGAACCATGTACATAACCCTGAGCACCTTGGAAGGAAAAATACATACATACATACATACATACATACATACATACATACATACATACATACATACAGGGTGATCAGATGTAGAGGAAGCCAGAGGTCCTCCATCTTTAATGGAGATGTCACATCCATCTATCCATGGCGGTGTCACTACACCATCGAGAACCAGGATGGTGTAGTGGTTTGGGAGTTGGACTTAGACCTGGAAGATCCAGGTTCTAATCCCCGCTCAGCCACGAAACTTCCTGGGTGACCTTGGGCCAGTCACTATCTCTCAGCCCCACCTACCTCACAGGGTTGTTGTGAGGACAAAAAAGAGGGGAGGAAATATGTACACCACTCTGAGCTCCTTGGAGGAAGGGCGGTATAAAAATGTGAAAAATAAATAAAAAATAGCTGAGTAAGAGAGGAGGTTGCAACAGGGGTAGCTTTTCTTAACCCAGTTCATCCAGTGCAGAGAAGCCCTGGCATTGTTCTTATCTGGTCAACCTACACTAGTGGGGAAGAGATAGGCAACAGCACAATCATATGCACGTATACTCAGAAATAAGTTCAACTGTGTTCATTGGGGCTTAACATGTGTGTAGGATTGCAACCTTAATCGTCTTCTTTGTTTTGTTTTTGTTCTTTAAAAAAAACACATTGGCAAACAATATGTCTTATCTTGTACTCACATAACATCCTTGGAAAAATCTTTGTTGCTCAGAATTATCGCATGCTACCAAATGTGTATTTTGCAAAGCAATGAACTGACAATATTGGCAACATAATTCCTTCTGCAGAGTGCATTTGAAGCTTGAGAGCACATACTACATATTTTGGCAAATGCCAGAAACAAATTAAAATTGCAGTCCTGGGGAAAATGCTCAGGGAGATCCACACAAGGATAGGTAGACCTCCCACCTACCCACCCCCAGTTTTTCTCCATGGTGTTTTGGCAGGAAGTGGCATCAAACAATTCCAATGTACCCCAACGTGAACAATGGACATGACAATGACTTTTGCCATTCATTCTAGACATCCACAAAGAGGCTTAACATGGCCAAACCTCTCTGTGCAGACTCAGTGCCCTGCTGGTGCAGTGAGGTGGGGTAGTTTTACCAATTCCTGGCTATATCACAAACATTTTGTCTTGAATTATGAAGGATCCCTAGGGGTACGGTTGCGAGAGAGAGCAGGCAGTGGGGGAGTAAAATTCCAGAAGCTCCAGCAGGAACTGTGACATCATCAGCAGGAGTGCTCAGGGGCTGCCTTTGAAACTTATTTCAAAAGACCTTACATGAGGAGAAGCATCAGGCTCAGCTGGAGGCAAACTGAGAAATTTGCCTCAGGGTATATGTCAATGTCTAGCTCATCATCTTTCCCAATGGCTTCCTGAGACACAGACAGTAGCTCATGTTACATTAAGGCAGCAGTTCCCAAACTGTGCATCACAACACCTTAAGGTATCGCAGCACAGTCACAGGGGCACCGTGAGATGTCCCCGGTGGCCCCTCCTACCTGATCTCCTGGGTGCTGCCATCTTGGATCGTGCAAAATTTTGCGCCGCCATCTTGGATCTTATGAGTTTTCGTGAGATTTGGGTGCCACCATATTGGATCTCCTGAGATTTTGTGTGATCCAAGATGGCGGCACCCAGGAGCGCCAGGAAGAAGAGGCTGCAGGGGCGTCGTGAGCCAGGTTAGTTTGGAAACCACTGCATTAAAGCTATAGAAACTTACCTGGCAGTAGGTCTTATTGAATACAGTGGGACTCAGTGGAGTTTCCACGGTAGGGGCGGCACCGTAAGTAATGCCGCGTCGAGTACCGTGTGTAGGAACCGAGATAAGGAGGCGCCGCCCCCTCACTGTCGCTACCATTCAGCGCGAAGAACGCGACCGGCATGTTTACTCAGAAGTAAGTCCTAGTGGTACTTGCTCCCAAGTAAGTACGTTTAGGATTGCAGCCTAATGTACCTTTTATATTTATCTGGGATGTTTTTTAATCCCGTTTTCAATTTTTTTATACACTTGTTCCAAAACTTTTGCAACCCACTCTGAGAGTTTGGAAAGAAATATGGTAGATCCCTAGATGAAGTAGAATATGTTTCATAGTAGGAATAAGTGGCAGGAGAAGAAAACACTCTAACAAAGTCCTTTAAAGTTGCCTTTTCTTGATACAGTCTCAGTCGGCTGTGCCTGTGGTGAGGGGATGTCATGAGGAGGTCCTGCTCAGTAAAATTGACCTCTACACCACTTAGTAGCCCCATACCACAGTTTGTGATGCAATGATAGGCCTACAAAACAACTGCTATTGAACTGGAGAGACATTGGGATGCAAGAGAAGATCACATCTGTCCCTACTTTAAATCCCACTGCCCTCTGATAGAGCAAAGAGTGGTGCATTTACCCATCTGCTACAATATAGCACATCTGTCCTGGGATGCAGAGTCTTAGTGCCCTTCACAATACAATACAGTACAATATAAAGACCTTTATTGGCATACACACATAATACAATACACATATAAACAATCCACAGTTTATGGCAGGATTCTGTGTTCTTGCTGCCCTGGGGCAACGCGTCGCGCAAGTGCTAGAAAGCACTTGTGCGTGCAACACCTGGAGAGCAAGCAGCGCCAGCACTGCGGCCTGCGCTGCTCACCCCGCTGTCTCCCCAGCCCTGCGCCGGCCCAGGTATATTCGACGCTGGTCAGGGCAGGGGCGGGAGAAGGGCAGACCGGGCGGCGAGGGAAGGTGACCACAGGAGGGGGCGGGGATACCGGGGCCTGAGGTCCCCAGTATCCAAAGCTCCCTCTAGGCCCCAGGTATGTCGACATAGCCAGCGTGAATGTACATGAGCTCTGGAGCTTGCATACATTCGAGGAGGCCCATAGGGAGAAGTCCCCTTCTCCCAAGTTGTTCCTGGGAACTCAATAGGATGCGGCGGACAGCCCTTTAGGCCGGCCGCCGCTGCCTACACAGGATTGGGCTGCCCGTGCCCTTCACTAAGACCTGTGATATAGCAAAGAGTTCAAACATAGTCTCTTCCCTGTCAGGATGAGCAGTGGGATTTGCAGCTCCCCGACTATCCCAGGCTTCTGCTTTGCTTTGCATGCCCCAATACCTGCCTGTGTTGGAGATTTCTGTTTATTTCTGGAATGTGTCCAGAACTTGCTGGGAAATTGGGTCTGTGAAAATATTTCTATCTTTGGGGGAAGACATAGTTCTCGTGAAAATTCTGGTAAGTGTGAGACGTTGCCCAGTCCTTCGATTTGGAAAGCTGACAGGTATGTGGGGGAGCCTTGTTGTTCTACATTCTGTTCCCAAGTGGAGGTCAAAGGTTTCTAATCTTTTGTGATCAGGCAGGAGGGATTGTATGTGTATATGTGTGGTTTTGCTGGCTGAAAGCAAAACATGAGGCATATCAACAGCTAATTGCTGATACCATGTCCTAGCAAATGAAATATCCAGCCACAGGTATTATTCTCCAATTCTCTATAGCCTACCCTGACAGATCAGGGAAGGCCTTACTGCAATTATGCTCAGTAATCACATTTGCAGTTGGCAGGTGATGTAATAAATGCAAGTAAGAGGAACAAACATGTTTAAATATTTAGGTAGAGATGTCAAAACCAGGTATACATATTTGAGAAGGACTGCCAAAAAGATTTTCTAGACCTGGCACATTCTTTATACCCCCCCACCGCCATTCTTTTCTTAGTGCCTGGATGCAAATGGGATGCATGATACCGCCAAACAAAGACCATCTTTGAGGATCAGGTGATGGAGGGAAAGGTCCTGGAAATCCCAAGTAGACCAAAGCCTCCACACAAATCAGGGAAGCTCAGGATCAGAGGGACAAGTCATATTTTGCTGTATTTGGAGAGGAATGGATTGGCTAAGGGTCAGGTGGCTTACTGTGCAATCCTGTGCAATTTTCCGCCTGCGGAGCATGCGCTCCACAGGCGCTGGGTGTCGTAAACATGTCGCAAAACACTCAGAGAGTAAGGGCCGCTGGCGTGGAGACCAGCAGCCCTTACTCCGCCACCCCACCCCCCCCCCCGATCCGGTACCCACAGGAGCATGTAAGTCCTGCACCGGTCGGTGCAAGGGTGGGGGGAGGGAGGGCCGGATGGCGAGGGAGGGCGGATGCTGACCAGTCCAGGCTGGGAGGGGGCGGGGATATTGGCGGCGCACTCCTCCGATATCCTGCACCCCGGCATAGGCGGCCCGTACCCCGCCACCCCGGATGTACACTGGCTCCAAAGCTTAAATACATTCAAAGAGGTCCATTGGGGCCAAGCAGCCCTACATCCGGAGATATTCTCACGAGGTGTTCCTGGGCTGCACCGACGCAGCCCAAGAAGGGCGCTGGATACTGCGGCCGGCCCTTTAGGCTGGCTGTGTATCTTTGCACAGGATTGGGCTGCCTGTCTGGTCAGACTGGGGGCAAGTGTGAAATCTGATGTGCGCTTCCCTAAATGGGAGTTAAAACTCTATGGATGTGATCCAACAGACAGGGCCTAAGCATCATTGCCTGGGCTGGTCAAACTTGTAACACACACACTCAACTCTCCAATGCCTACACTAGGTTGCTTGGGCATTTATCACAGTAGTGCACTGGGTCGCCATGGTGCCTCCCCAATTGCCCCCAATGGCATATGAGAGATACTGTTGTTTCCAGCACTAAGGATTCAGGGGTTAGCCCAGCCAGGTGGGCCCTAGGATGGCCCACCTGGCTGACCCCTGATGGCATTCCTCCAGCAAAAGAACTCATCAAAACTGGAGGTTTGGTTGATGTCCTCTCTCTCTCACACACACACACACACGCACATCTCTGCATGTGCATGCCTGCATGCATGCATGCATACACCTCACAGTTAAAGCACTGTGAAAGATCAAAAGCAGAGACCCTATAGAGAGGAGTACATGCAGCCTGTCCATACTCTGTTGCTCTCAAGGTCAAAAGGCAGCAGTAATGAGCGGCATGCATCAGGCGCTTAAGTGCTGCCACTGCTAATCCGACCAATACCTGCTTTCTAAGGCATCTGCTTCATGAATAACCAATGAGGGTGCTGCGAATAAGCAGATGGAGTGGAGCTGATGAGTTCCCTCTGGTCAGACGTCGCGCAGTGAGTCGTCATGTATAACAAGCGCTGCAGAATATCAGGCTCCTGCATGCAAACGGGCCTCTCACTGGACAAAGCAAATTGCGCCAAGAATACAGTCGATCAGGCTTTGGCAGGAGAGAGGCGACAGAAAGGCAGCAAGCTTGGTGTGAGCACAAACACAGGCCTCAGAAAGCACACTGCCTGGTGGTGCTGCGACAGAATGAGACAGAAGCAGTTGTCAAGCAGAGGGCCGGAGGCCAGAGCCCTGGAAAAGGTGAAGTTTAGACTTCTGTTTCCTCTGCTGAGTAAGCAGCCGCCCAGTTGCCTGACACATTGATGTGCACATGTACGTGGTGCTGGATGCCTTCCAGGCAAGCAGGACTCAGGCCAGTCTCAGGCCATTTGCTTGGGCAGATGGCAAGGAAGCCAGGGCCCATGAGAGGGGGGTAAAGGGGGTAAATTGTACCCAGGCCCAAGGTCAAAAAGGGGGCCCAGGAGCCAAAGGAGGGGCCCAAGAAATTTCCTGGGATCTCAGCTGGCCTTATGGAGAGTGAAAGATGGTGGCCGGTCCAGGTCTACCGGGTGAGTAGACCTGGGTACCACATCGGGAAGCCTGGAAGACCTGGGCTCTGGAGACTTTTCTGGCTACTGCTGCCCTCCTCCACCCTGTTTTGTCCCCTCCCCCTTTGAGAAGGGCCCCCGAAAGAAACTTTGTACCCCTTGATAAAATTCCTCTCAGAGGCCCTGAGGGAAGCATCTGGTCCCACATGCCTGAGAGTAAAGGCCAAACTTTGGTTTTTTAGAGGCACTTCTTCTCCCCCCTCCCCCCCCCCCGTATCCCTAGGCGGCTGACTTAGGAGATGCCACACCTTTCTTTTGGGAAAATCCATGACTGGCAGCACCTTGCTTGCTCCGCAGCAGATCTTGAAACCTGTGAACAACCCAGATCCTGGGAGCCTCATGACCTGGAAGGAAACAAAGTGAACGCAAAAGAGGTGCTGGAGGAAGGGGAAAAAACACACACCTGCCACTGCTGCTGCCGCTACCTGCCTACCCTCCTCCTCGCACCCCTTAGGAAAGCAGCTGGGCGGGCAAGGAGGGGAGGCAGAGCCTGGGAGTGCAGAGCTCCTCTCCCTGACCTTCAGCTCTGGCGCTGCATCCTTCTTCTAACACCTGTCTGTTCCTTCCGAAAGAAGGGGGGAACATCATGCCGTTGCTGCTGCCCCTACTGCTGCTGTCTCCTCCTCACCCTCCTCTTCCTCACCCACCTGGCTGCTTAGGAAAGCAGCCGGGTGGGCAAGAAGGTGAGGCAAGGCAGAGCCAGACCTCTCGCCTTCAGCTCCCTCCATCACCTCCTTCCTCTTCCTCCCAGTATACTCCACTCATCCTGTGTATTTCAAACAGGTCTAGATTGGAGGAAGAGGGAGGAGGAGGCAGTGTCAGAGCTGATGGTAAGGGGGCTGGTGTCACCTTGCCTCCCCTTGCCTCCCCTTGCGCCCTCCTCCTCTCCTTGCCCATGTGCCTCTTTCCTGAGCATCCAGGTGGGCAAGGAGGAGGCAGTGGGAGCAGTGCAGTGGAGCACATGTGGACTAGCATGTGCACAAGTCTTTTTGTTTCATTTACTTGGGTGGGGTGCATACTAGCAGAGGTGGTGGATCTGCCCCAATTCAGGTGTCAGATCCACTCGGACCACTCTTTCCCTTTCAGGGCCAATTTTGTGTTTTCCAGTGTTATTGGTGTGCATATACACATTGATAAAGCACTTTAAACATTGACGTGATTGTACGTACGATTGCATCATGATTCTTTTTGTGTGGTGTTTTACTAAACCACCTGTGTGCATTAGTAATGCATAGGCTTGCCATCGTCCTGGAATCGATGCTGGCTTTGGCCTAGAGTGGACCCGAGCCGCTCCCAAGGGTGCACTGCGGCTGCCCAACGGGGTTCCGGCTTCTGTCGCATCATTGATCAGAAGTTCCTGAAGCCGGAAGCTCATTGGACAGCCTCAGTGCACCCTTGGGAGCGGCTCGGGTCTGCTCTAGGCCAAAGCCAGCGTCGATGCAGAGGGTTAAGATGATGCAAGTGTTATGAAGGAACTGAAATGTGCAGCACGTGCACTTGCATCACATACTGCAATTCCAGAATTAAGTGTAGAAATTATGAGTTAATAAATTGGAATTCAGGAGAAATGGATTTCAGGCAGGGAGTGCCTTCAGAACAATAAACAGGGCGAAGGAAATCTGTTCATCACTAAAGTACTGCACAGAAGTCAGCAGCATTCAGTGTGATCCAATGATTACATCGAACACCAGCAAAATGTCCATCATAATTAGTGATGGGAGAATCCCTCTCCCCCTGTCAGGCTGGAAATGGGGAAGAAAAGAATTACATCCCCTCCCCAACATGGAGCCTAATACTATGCCCTGCCACGTTTTGGTATGCAGGCATGCCATGGAGGGGGGGTGACCAGGAGGGGGGGTTGACCCCCCAAAATCTCTAACCTCTCCATAGCCCCCCTGATAGCTATGGGTCTCCTCAAATTTACCCAGCTATATAGCTGGTGCAAGTCCAAGGAGAGAAAAGGGAAGGAACCGGTCAAAGAAGAGCGGATAAGATCCTGACATGCAACAGTGCCGCCAAGTTCCACCCCATCCCCTGGTCCACACCCTGTCCTCCTGGCCCATGACACCTCCCCACACCACTGACGTACTGAGGCTGGTGCAGCCTAGGGTCCGTGACAGCATGGCTTGGACTGGCCCGGCAGCAGTGTGCTCTCAGTGGCAGTCACAAATGGGGGATAGGATTTGGCCATTAGGTTTTTTTTTTTCTGAATCCAATTCCAAGTCTGCTTGGAGTGTTGGAACCCCAGAAAAAAGGCATGGCAAAGGTATACTTTTGGAGTTCTGTTGGGAAACATTTCAGTTGCCCCAGATCTCCCAGTCTTGTACCTGAGAGACAGCTCAGCTTTAGTCAAATGAGATTCAGATCGTGGAAGCGCCTGACAATGAGTGACATTTCAATTGAGAGGTGCAACACTGTATGAAACGTTATCTTTGGGACAACACGGTTCTGTCCAGAAGATTGTGACATCCATGACATAACCATCTCAAGAACAACGAGTTTAACAAGAGCCGAGACGTGCAGAAAAATGCAAACACCAAACCAGCAGACAAGGGTGACAAAACAATCTACCAAAGCATCCTCGGAGCTGGTTAATAATGAATGTGTCTGTTATCTCACATGCTGTTATTTATTGGAGAAAATGCTACCTGGGCGATAATGCGATAGTAAGGGCAATCTGAATGTTTCAGCGGACAGTTTAAATACTACCTGACATGTCCCTGTTTACTTGGAATCGATGCAGAGTGCTGCAGTCATCCTTTTCATTTTCAAATTATCAGATTGCCACCACTTCCCCGGTATTTTCTAATTAAATTTTGCATAGTTTAACCAACCACAGCAGCACTGCTCAATTCCCCTATTGAACATTTTGTTTTTGGCACAAGCAATAACTATGCATCAACTGGGGTTTTTCCCCTCATGTTGACCATAACAGCCCCTTGATCTACTGAAACACGCACAGAGAGAGAGAGAGAGAGAGAGAGAGAGAGAGAGAGAGAGAGAGAGAGAGAGAGAGAGAGAGAGAGAGATGAAAGGTATGATCTCTGCTCCCAAAATCCTATATCACTTTGTTAATCCTACATCACTTTCAGAAAGGAAGCAAACAAACAAAAATCTTGCTTTATGGACTGACTGCAGAGGATCTTCTGAAGCTGGAATATTTTAACATCGGTTAATTAGAGATCACAGACTCATCCTGTTGTGGGCCAGTAGCGATATAGTGCAATGAGAATCAGAAACACGTCTTCCTCTCCCCGGCACAGACCATTGCTTTCACCTAGCCTATTAAAACACTGTCTTTTAATAGATTGAATTAATCCTCTATATAAAAGAGGAAATTAGACTGTTGGTTTAATCACTAGCGCTTTCATCTTGGCTTCTCCTTTGCAATGCAAGGGTAGCTTATGACCCATTTCATTAAGGGATTACATACTATTTGCATGGATTCCACACAGGAAATGTACCATTAAAAGAAGCAAAAAGGGAGTCATTTGCCATGCACTTCTGGTTCCTTCTGGTTAATCACAGTCTTCATTATCAAAAATTAGCACCGTTATGGGTAGGCCTTGTATCTGGAACTTGAGATACCCTGGAGAGCTTACAGGAGCATATGCTTCACAAACCCTGGGTCCAAGTGTGAGAGTATGTCTGCACCATCTGTTCTCATGTGCTTTGCCCCAGGCTGTACAGCAAATGGCTTGTGTACTCCACATCACACCTGGTGACGCTTTCCTTCTGAGGGTTGTTGCACCACCTTTAGTACTGTGCACAATACATCTAGTTTGGAGAGGCATGTGTGGTTTGTCTTGGCATGACTATCTCCCATCTCCTTCAGTTCTATCAGTTTCTCTTTAAAACATAACACTTCTACTCATTTGCTGACCCACTGCTGCACCCCTAGCTCTCCTGATAGGATGGGAAGAAAAGTGGATATTTATTATTTATTTCTGTATTTATATAACGCCTTTCTCATCATCAGATTTTCTCCATCAGATTTATTCATGGCGGGTTACGTAGGCAGGCTATCCCACGCCCAATAAGGGTCTTCACAATATTATTCTATTCATATCTAGAACATAAGAACATAAGAAGAGCCCTGCTGGATCAGGCCAAAAGCCCATCTAGTCCAGCTTCCTGTATCACACAGTGGCCCCACCAGATGCCTCCGAGAGTACACAGCCAACAAGATAACCTGTTTCCTGCTGCCACTCCCTTGCACCTGGCACAAAGAAAACCTACTCCTACAACCAGGAGGTTGCTTATCCCCATCATGGCTTGTAAGCTGTGATGGACCTTTCCTCCATAAATCTGTCCAATCCCCTTTTAAAGGCATCCAGGCCAGGTGCCATCACCACCTCCTTTCATTCTCCAGATGTTTCCCTTCCATGGTGTGGCTGCACAGCTCATGCCTTCTGAGCTTCCACAGATAGCTACATATCAAGCGAGCAAGATCTCAAGTTGCTCTTGACGTCTCAGCATTTCATTCTGCCCTCTCACCGCATGTCAGCGATACAGAGGGGTATCATGACTTGACAGTGACTTTCGGTCTCCCATCCTGGCAGGACCAAGCTTAATCCCATTCAGCTTCATCAGGCAGTCAGGCAGCTCAACCACCAGACCACATCTCCTACTTGATATGGCTTATTACAGTGTATCTCAAACTGTGGGTTGGGACCCACTTGGTGGGTTGTGACCTGATTTCTGGTGGGTCCCAGGTGATGGAAAGATCAGCAAAGTAATTGCCACAAACCCTGAGGCTATGGCTATTTAAAAATCAGATAGCTGCTAATTACCCTTAAAAGAGCTGAGCTCCTGAAGTTTGCAAGGAGCTGAGCTTGTGTAAATATAGGGAAATAAATGTTTGAGCGTCTCATAAAGCTAGGTGGTTCCCGATAGTGTGTCATATTAAAAAGTGGGTCCCGGTGCTAAAAAGTTTGAGAACCACTGGCTTATTACATTTATATCCCACCTTTCTTCCATCACAGAACTCAAGCCAGTGTACATGACTGGGCAAGAAGAGCCCCCACCTTCATGAAGCGGTGGAAGGGTTGCATTCAACATGCACAGTGCATCACCAAGAATAGCACTGAACGATATATTATTTCTGGTATCAACTGGATGCTTGAGTCAACCCAAGATCAAACAATGTGACAGGTAGAATACTCATGTGAGTCAGGGCCATATTTATCACTAAAGAGAAGATCCACATTGTAGCTGAGTTTTTAATAAATAATTGTTCAGGTTCCCCACATTCTCCATTATTCTCATAAACACCTTTTCAATTTCCCTGTGCTTGATATTGAATGTAACTTTACCTGCTGCTGTCTAACAAATGTAATCAAAGAACAAGAATGCGCCAAATTCCAGAGTCTGCCCTTGAAAAAGTAGACACTGTCATCAATAGACATGCTTAATGGTTGACTTTAAATGCTAGGAGTTTGTTAAAGGTTCAGTTGGCAGATAGAGTAATAGATTTATGAGATAGCTGTTGAGTGTCTCGAAGAGAAGCATATTCCACTGCCAAAGCAGAATAGGTCAGCCAAAATATTATAGATGCTCTCATCATGAATTATCCCAAGATGGAACAGCTGTGGCATTGTCCACATGAAATAGAAAAAGCAGCAATCAACAGCCATCAAATGAAAAATGGCCACGCATGTCTTTGTGGAATTAAATTGTACCTAGGAATCATATTTGTCCCCTATTGCTTGAATTCATGGACAAAGGCTACTGGGCAATCTTTCCTTAGGGCAAAATGTAATTCAAACATTTTCTTGAGCTTCTTTCGTTAAAAAACAAATCAAAATATCTAAGAAGGTAGCTTGGTAGACTGTGGTAGAAATCCATTTTATGCATCTAAATTAAGATGATGAGAGGTGAGGGTTAGGTAGTCCTCAGAAGGTGAGGAGGAGGTATCTGGGAGCAAACTCACTGGTTGGCCAGCTGGGGTGTGGTCCTCCCATGAGGCCGAGGACACAGAGCTGCTCTAGGGTGTTGCATTCCTCTTCAGTAATGAACTTCCCCCTTCTGTAGGCCGGTATGCCCTGCCACTTTGCATGGATTCAGGGGTTATTTCTGGATGTTTAAGTGGCCCCCAATGGCCTGATGGCAGGGAGCTGGCAATGAGGAGAGGGGTGAGGGGGGGGCTGACCTGTGAGCCAAGCCAGAGGTTCAGTTCAGCAGCCAGAGGCCAGGGAAAGGGAGATGGGGAGGGGGTGAGCTGGGCCAGGCTCATGGGATGCCAGGGGTGGAGCCAGGGAAGACTCGCAGGAAGGGGCTTGGACCTGGGAAGATGAGACCTGTGATGAGAGGTCCAACAGAGATGCAACCAGAGGACATGGCTTGGAGGCTACCTCTGGTGAGTGAGAGGTAGCCTCGACCCATTGACAGAGCTACTCTGGGTCAGTGGAGAAGGGCAACGAGTGGAGTAACCCCCTTCCCACAACACCCTCTGAAGTCAGAAAGAACACTCCTCCCATGCCTCTCCTGGAGAATAAACCTGACCTGAGACCCTTCCAGGGATCCCTGCCAGGAGTGACCCTGCAGGAGGCAGTGAGTAAGGTCCCGCCTGTCTTGGTTTTGAAGAGGGGCCCTTACAGAAGGTTTTAAACCAGTGATTATCAAATACCAAATAGAGACAACTGATTAGAAGTCTGGTAGATTGACAGCCCAATCCTATGCTGGCCTCTGCCAGTAGTACTAGGCTCTACACTGTTGCAAAAGTGCCAGTTCCGCCAGCATAGAGGCCAGTGCTGGCAGGCTACGCTGGCGAGGGAGGTGAAAAGGCGGGGTGGCGGGGAGGAGATGTTTCAGGACGGAGAGAGGGTGGGAAGGAGGGCGGATGCAGGCTCGGCGGAGGAGGGTTCAAATCCTATCCCCCGTCCTGGGCTTGAAAGTCCAACACAGAGCTGCTTGGAGCTGTGTTGGTCAGTTTGCTGGCATATCTCCTAGTAGCCCCATAAGGGCTGCTAGGCTCAACACGGGGGAAGGGAACAATTGTCCCCTTCCCTCTAGGAGATCTCCAGCCCCACACTGGTTACAGCAGAGCCTGCCCTGGTGCCGCTGCATCCAAACACAGGGCTGTAGATTGGGCTGTTATTTGAAATTCTAGGCTTTCTTGAAAGCACAGTTTTCTGATCCAGTTGAAAAACACATGCAATTGGTCCAACATACATGGTTTCTATACCCAGAATGTTCTGGAGTGTCATAAGAAGGAACCACAGGGAAGTGACTGATGCTATTGCACTAATGTATAGATTAGGATTTTGTGTTAGGACTTTGTGATTGGGACACAGTGACTCACTGTGGACAACACATCCACAGTGAAAGTATCACAGCAGGTGAGATGTTAGAAAGCAGCCACATTGATTTTTAATTTTTTGGGGGGGTCCAACATTCAATGCTTTGTGTGATTTGAAAGATTGATTTTTCTTTGACTTCATTAAATAATCAGCAACTCCATGAATAATGCTTTGTTTTCTACACTAAATTAATCCTGCATGGACATCTCCTTACTAAATAAAAGGTCATATATTTTCCCTAAACACCATTTTTATTTGTATGAAACAAATAGGACTAGACAAATAGGACTAGGATTTGTAGGACTTGACGGCTAAAGACCTCAAATTCTAAAGGAATATAAATTCTCAAACTTTGGATAGATGGTACCATTCCAAGATGAAAGACTGTGAACATCCCTTTATGGGCACCCACTAAACACCATCATTGGGCGCATGGTGAAGAGGCTAAAACCTCCTTTGTGTCGGCATGTAAACGTTCCCCCTTCTGTTAGTTGAATAAAATGAAAACCTATAGCATGAATAAGCTGAAAGCCTTGTAAGGTTGGTTAATCCTTTGCCCCTGGCCACCATATTTCCTATCTTTGCCCTTCTATTGTTCCCTCTGGAAGTTTATTCACTTGCTGTATCATTATGGCGCATTCCGGTGTAATCGTTATTATGGATATTGATGTCTTATCTGCGCACATCCTATATGTGTGATTATTTTGAGATCCTTTTCAGCATCACCGGCAGTATGGTTGTGAGATCTGTTTGTGGGGTGCAGCCATGGGCTTTGAGACATGGGCCTTGGTAGGATCCCCACCCCCATTTTATCGTGGCACGATCCAGAGTAATAACAGAGAGACTTACAACCACTAGCGTCTCTCCGGTAGGGGCGGGGCTGTAAGTATCGCTGCGGTCATAGTCTCTTTACCGAGCGAGGAGGAGGCAGCCCCGCCCCCTCACTGTCCGAGCCAGTCCCCTACGGAGAAAGCAGCAGGCAGGGTCTCTTCCCTGCCGGTTTCTCCGTAGGGGACTGGCTCGGACAGTGAGGGGGCGGGGCTGCCTCCTCCTCGCTCGGTAAAGAGACTATGACCGCAGCGATACTTACAGCCCCGCCCCTACCGGAGAGACGCCTCTGCTTACAACCCAAGTGTACAACTTTCCACTGCTATGTCTGTTTTGCAATAGCAATATGATGCCTCTGCAACACTCATTATCATCACTGCTTGTGATAAAATGTGGAAGGAAAAAAAGAAGTAATGTATTTTTCGCTCCATAAGACACACTTCCCCCCCAAAAAAAAAATAGGGGGGAAAAGCCTGCGTCTTATTGAGCGAATAAAAAAAAGTAAAGAAAAAATACTTACCGGGGCTTCGGGGAGACCTGCAGAGGCTCGCGCAGGCCTCCCCGATCTTCATTTTGTCAAAAAACGGCCATTTCCGGCCATTTCCGGTTTTCACAAAAACCGGAAGTGTCCGAAAATGGCCGTTTTTTGATGAAATGAAGATCGGGGAGGCCTGCGCGAGCCTCTGCAGGCCTCCCCGAAGCCCCGGTAAGTATTTTTTCTTTACATTTTTTATTTTTATTTTTATTTAAAAAACCTTTTTTTCCCCTATTTTTTGCTCCATAGGATGCATGCGTCCTATGGTCCGATGCGTCCTATGGAGCGAAAAATGCAGTAGTATTCTTTATATAGTATCAGTAGGCTTACCAGATCTCCAACCAGGACAGAGTGGTAGACCTTGAGGAGCAGGAATGTGGGCAGGTGTAGCTTGTTAAACCCTTAGAGCACAATCCTAGGCATGTCTACTCAGAAGCAAGCCCCACTGAACACAATGGGGCTGAACCGAATCAAATGGGGCTGAACCACTGAACTGAATCGGCAGAGCTGTAGCCTCTTCCTCTGGCTTGCAGCACGAGCCAGAGGACCCTCTCGGAAGCGCCGCATGGCCAGAATTGTCCCCCGTAGCTCTCCCTTACCTTTGCTTGCAGCTGCCGCCATGTTGGATCTCCCAAAGTCTCGCAAGATCCAAGATTGCGGCTCCCAAATCTCATGCCGTGAGCTTGGATTTCACGAGACTTCGGGAGATCCAATATGGTGGCGACTGTAAGCAAAGGTAAGGGAGAGCTATGGGGGACGAGAGCGGGTCCTCTGGCTTGTGGCGCGAGCCAGAGGACCCGTTTGGCTGCGCCGCATGGCCCAAAAAGCACTTTTTCTCTCCTTTTTGGGGGAATTTGAGGAGGGTATATTCGGGGGTACGCGGGGGTACGCAAGGCAGCATCTTGCATACCCCCAACCTGTGGCCCGCCTACCCCTAAGGGTACGCGTACCACAGGTTGAGAACCTCTGTGGTAAGTATTAGCAGAATATCACATTGTTCTTTACTTCTATTTCTTTCTGCATTTTAAATCTATATTTGTGACATGGTACAAGTCCCATCGCTTGGAACGAGGAAAAATAAAAATCTCTGTTCCAAGCAATGGGATTTGTACCATGTCAGAAATATTGCTCATTCTCCATGATATTCACTGCATAAAACATCATTTGGTCTGGTGAAATACTTTATAGCCCTTACTGTTGTCCCTTTTAGGAAATCATTATAGCTTTGCGCCTACAGTGCAAGTCCAAGTTTACTACTAGCCTAGCTGATCAAAAATTCTGTATTTGTGGATCTGTTGAGGTAGAGTTTGTTATCCATTATTTACTGAGTTGTCCTGTATACATGTCTTGCTAATATTCTGCAGTCTTCTGTTAACAGGTCTATTTTGGAGCAAATATGTATTCTTCTCACAGGTAATGATTTGTACACTACAGTGAGGGTCGCAGAGAACTGCTTGGAAATTCAACCCCTCACCTTCCTCTCAAACAAGCACACCTCAGAACTAGAGAGAATTTTAGATCTGGATGGAAGCCAACAACCACATAAAACCTTCACAAGGAACAATTAAGATAATTGATTTAAATGCAGACAATGCTCACCAAACAAAAGGCTGCTTGGTTGGGAGGTCTAGTCATATGGTTCCTGTAGTTTTCGTTGAGAATAAGAGGTTCATTAAATAACATCTGCACTGGTATCAATACAGCAGCTGGCTTTGTAGTTTATGCAGTTCCGCAGCAATCGATGCAAGTTTCATCAAGAAAAGGGGGTGAACACATAAAGAATGTCTTTACATGTGCCAAAGCACCTTCTTTCTGGTCTACTGAACGCTGATCATGCATGTGCAGAATCTGGTTTAATATTTTCTGAAAGAAATTAGTGCTCAGTTGTAAAACAGTGAATCTACAAGAGCAGGGCAAATTTGTATGCTCAAACCGGGGTTGGCACTGAAATTTCATAATATCTCAGGGGATTCTACACAATGTTAGGATTGGCCCTCTATGATACAGAAAGTGAAAATGATACAAAAAGTGAAATTCAAAGCAAATTTTAGGGCTTCTCCTATGGCAGGGGTGGCCAACCTTCACCATGAGGGCCTCTGCATTCTTAAGAGTTGTGTAGAAGACAGAATCTTGGCAGCTGCAACTGCTGATGGTGCTGCTAAAGCAGCTGCACCTGCTGAAATGCCCTCACCTATACAACCATTAAAGGGCCAGGAGCATTCATGTTGAAAGGTTGGCCACCCCTGTCCTAAGATTTTTCAAGGGAAGAGGTGGGAGTTTCTATAAGACAATCGACATTTCTCAAGGAGTTTTGGCACATCCCAAAAATCTTTTGGGCTTTCGGGCTGGCGTACCACCTAATTTTAAGCTTGTATGCATAAAATATGGAACGGAGTGGAACATTGCTTCATCAAGTCTATATCAAGCTGTAACGATGTTTTTGGGAGCTTTGTGGAAGGAAATGCACGGACTGATAGGAATAAACCTTTCCAAAAGGGACTTACCAAATTTACTTTCCAGTGCAAATTAGATGAGGTCACAGATTTGATTCATCTGCAAAGAGAACAATATGTCTACTGTCTGCTTCATTTACAAATATGAGTGAAGAAATGTGAATTGGATGTGGCATTGTAATATTATTTATGGAAGATTATCGCCTGTCCAGGGAAGTCCAGGTCTTTCATATTTCGCTCTGTAGCAAATGACTTTCCTCATTATAAACAGAAGAATGCTTGTATTAATAATGTCACTTTATTACTTTGTGCCCTGGTCAGTTTCACTCGGTATGGATGTTACCATACAGCTGGGAGACAAAAAAGAAGCTGAGCCACTCAACTTTGTTCTAGCCCACCTTGTTGCCACTGATCTTGGACAACCAGGGATGACATCTATGCTCTAAGCACACATGTCTCTTCCTTTCTCCCTTCATTACAATGGATGTTTGTACAAATGGTTGGACAGCTATTTTTAACTTTCAAGAAGTTTTCCTATCCTTCAGTGCAATCCTAAGCATATCTACTCAAAAGTAAGCCCCGCTGAATCCAATGGGACTTACTCCCTGTTAAGTAGGTATAGGATTGCAGCCCTTATCCGCAGCCTCCTCGCCCCCTTTTTCTCCTCGTTGTAACAGCGAAATCGCTGGCACAGGTCTGAGGAGACCCATTGTGGGGTGGGAGACTTACAGAGGGGAAAGGGGATTTAAATTCCCTTTCCCTTCCGAAGACTCCCATTCTTCCCCCTGCTGGATGCAGTACGCGCCTTTTCAGCATGACTACAGCACCAGCGGGGGGGGGGGAGGATAGGCTTAGGCCATAGATCTGTTTCCTGCCTTCCATGACCCCAGCCAATGAGAAGGAAGCCTGCTTTGTGTCTTACCTGCACAGCCCTGTCCCATGTCATCTCTCTTGGATAAATGAGAGCATAATGACATCTACCCTGGAACTGACATTTATTGAGGGAAATGAGTTATAAAGAGCCATTTCTGTTATTTCTCCTTCTCTCTGCCTTCAAGAGATCCACCTCAAGAAAAGTTACAAGCAGAAGTGGCAAATTAGCTCATCTGTACATTGCAGACATTTTTAAAAGTATGTTCCTTCTTTGGAGATGCCCCTTAAGGTTTCTTACCAGGAGTTGACATGAGATGCATGTCGAAGAGAGCAGAACTGAAGTAAATTGTGTACTGTGCTACTCTGGAGAGCTTCCAAGGGAATTCATGAAGGGTTTGTTTTCTTCATTTCAGTTTGTTTGCTGTCAGATAAATATTTCATTTATTTCTGTGCAGCATATCAGTTAGCAGCTTGTTAGGGAGAAAATACATATTAAAGGAATCATTCAAGGGGGAGTGTGGAGAACTTTTTTCTACACTTTGCAATGATTTTCAATGGATTACAGCATTCAAGGCACCCTCTGAATTTTTAAACTCCTTTTGAAAGTTTACAGTCACAGTAGCTTAACGGCATATTTCATGGCTGGCTGCAGGATCTGGGGGGGGGTGTCTACCATGCAGTGATGTAGACTTGAGTCTATTGACTCGGACTCGAGTCGGACTCAAGTTGCATCAATGACTTGACTTGGACTTGACTCAGTGATTGTAAAAGACTCGAAAGACTCGACTCGAGACTTGGAGCCTTTTATGACAAGTCCAATTTTATTCAGGTTTAAACCCACTTTCCCTATTTAATAGATAGGAACTTACAACTCGCCACCAAAGACTTGGGACTTGGGGGCAAAGACTTGGGACTTGACTCGAGACTTGGAATGAGAGACTTGATCCACATCTCTGCTACCATGATGTAAGAGGCCATCAATAGTCTTGGTGGTGGACACTCTGTGGTTTTACTGGACTCAAAATTGGCCAGAAATTACCAATCAACTCAAAGTTAGCTTTGTTTGCCCTCAGTAATACCATCATGTAGCCACAGCTAATTGGCAGCGTAACATTCTCAATTTTATGGGGTCAGCTGGTCTGCTTTGATATCTCTCCTCAGTAAACTAATCTATTTTATTTCCATAAATATTTTAAAAATGGTGATAGCAGCCAATCAAAAACCAACTCTATCTTTTGCCAGCAAGTGAGCACCTATTTGCTCCCTGACTTCCCCACTCTTAGGACCCAATCCTAACTAAAGCCTCCCTCACCGACGCAGCCACGCCAATAGAATGTGTGCTGCATCCAGCGGGGAGGGCAGTATAAAGGTCTCCTAAATGTAAAGGAACTCTCATTCCCTTATTTTGGAGTAAGACCCCACATTCCCAATGGGTCTTCTTGGATCTGCACCAGCTATTTTACTGATGCAAAACCAAGGAGAGTAAGGGTTAGGGAACGAGGGAAAGAGAGAGAACACAGAATATTAGCACATTTGAGTGCCACCGGTAACTGCCCCTCCCTCCCCATTCTGTCTCCCTCCTTGCCCCTCCCCAAACAGAAACTCCCTGTCCATTCCCTCCATTCCCTGTTCTTCCCACCCCTGCCCCCACTGCTGGCTTACCTACGTTGATGGCGAGATTCCTCTTTGCCTGTGCACAACACCGTCAGCTATCTGTGCTGTGCTGCCTCATCGTGCATGGTGGAATGTCACTTCCACCAGCGGGCCAGCACCTCCACTGGCAGAATGTGCATTCTGCCAGCAGACTGGGCCATTAGGATCAGGCTGCCAGTTTGCCAACCTCCTACCTTATATACAACTCAACTCTTTCTTAGGGCTTAGGCTCCTTCTAGCATCTGCTACTTCTTGGGAGGAAGTTGGGCCATAACAGCTTCCCAGATGACATACAATTATGTTTTCAGCAGCCAGTCTGCTCCTTAACAGGTTATTTTCCCTGGTAAGGATGGATTAGCTCCAGTGGGGGTGGGTGGGCCACACACCCCTCCCCACAGTGGGTGGTGGAGCACTCGTCACTCTGAGTAGTCGGAGCAGCAAGCAGAGTGCTGAAGGGTCCTCCCTCCTGCCCTCACCTCTGTTTGGTTCCAAATAGCAGCCATTCTGTAAGCAGGGGGGGGGAACATCAGGATGTGGGGTGACGCAATGGTGCAGGGGTGTGCGTGCATCATCATCATGTCATCCCCACACTGGGTGTCAGTCAGCCCAGCAATGCCTCTGACTAGCTCTTCTATGCCACTGGTCCCTTTAAGTATCGACGGCCAGACGGGAGTAGGTAGTGCAAAATGAATGAGTGGTCTCACCTTGCGTAGATCCCTCTAACACATACCTGGTCCTCTATCCTTACACAGTGTTAAACTCATCTATTCATCATACTCTTACCACTTTCTGCACTTATAGTCCCGGTTGATTTCCATGGGAGTGTCCAAAATGTGCTTCAATCTTTCCTATTAAAATTAATGGGTCACAAAAGTACTTACAATTGTTTGGATTGTGGCCAGTGTGTATGTTTTTCATGGCATGATTCCCTGTCATGTAAAGTCTACTGTTCATAAAGCCTTCCACTGAGCTAATAATTAGATTAAAATTACATTGCCAAAGCCCATTTTCACCTATTAATATACAAAATTTAATTTTTTTCTGCTTGAAATTCATCAGTTCCAGAACACAGCTCTTATATACCATTTGTGACAGTAAAATTAAAGACATGGAAAATTGCTGCAACTTTACCTCTTGCTTCTTGAAAGACTGTTATAATTCACCACAGAGACAGGTTTGCAATCCATTTATAGCAGGATACATCACTAATGGATTATTGTTTCGAAAACTACTGATGGATACGAACAAAAATACAACTCCCTTCTTTTCATCTTATGTGTCAAAAGAGATAAAGAAGACATTTATTCTAGGCTAACTAAATTTATTTTACTCATGATTCCATACAGACCACTTAGTTTAGTATTTGAATTTTAGTATGTTACGAAACAAAATCACATCATTATGCAAATAACATGGTTTAAGACTCTTCACTACACCAAAGGGATATTCCATGTGCCTTGGAATATGTATTAAAAGAAGCACTTGCTATTACATCAATCACTTTGCTGGGTTGACCCTTTCCATCCACGGATTCGGGCCTCATGGATTTGTTACACCGCAGGACCTGCGGGGGTCCGTTGTAAAAAGAAAAAAGAAGGGAAAACCGATTTTTTTTACCTTTTAGCAGCAAACCTTTTAACCTTTTAGCAGCAAATCGCTCCATTCCGAAGCCTCTGCAGGGCTTTTGGAAGCTTAATGACCAGCTTCCGGGTTGCGAGAAGGCAACGCTACCCCCCTGCATTTTTTGCCTTTTCCCCCTTTTTACTGATTTTAGCATGGACTAAATGGATCCCAAAATGGATTCCCCACCCAGGATGGAATGAAAGCACTTTTTTTCCTGTTGGCGGCCATTTTGGATCTCATGAAATCTCGCGAGATCCAAGATGGAGGTGCCCAAATCTCGTGAGAGCACGAGGTAGTACTATAGCACTTTGAAATCGGAGGTGGAGGAGGCTTCCACTGGGCCCGGAAAGCCTGGGACCGGAGCCCGGGACCGGAGCCCGGAACCTGGGACGGTCCCAGGCGTTCTGGGACAGATGGTAAGCCTACATTAGATCAATTCTGAGACTTCTCTAATTTGCTATTGTCCTCGACAATTCATTTTTTCTATGTGTCCACATAGTTTGTACTCTGTGTATGACAAAGGCAGTGCCGGAAGGGAAGGGGGCAAGTACCCCCAGATCGGTATCTCACCCTCCACATGCTCCCTCCGTTGGTGAACCCATTGCTGAGTCGAAATATACAGTTATGTGTATTTCAGAAATCTAACTGTAGCACAACACTCATCCCACCTCACTCCCCTAGAAATGTACTTTGCTTCTTCTGTACCCCCCCATTTTTATGCTGTCACAGGAGTACAGTATGTGTGTGCATGCATTTTCATAAGATTACATTTGAGAAAAAAATATAGCTATGTTGTTGCAGAGCCTTGTGCCATCTTAGTACTAGGTACTGAACAATGTAAAATAATAGTAGCTTATCTGCCTGCCCTTACTAGAATCCCCCAATTCAAACCAGATGAGATGAAGCAAGTGGCTGCTGCTGAAGGGAAAAGGAATGACCTGGTGCCTGGGCAGTGAATGACTCTAAACACGGAAATAAGAAGAGACACTCCATGTGCAACCAACAATAGAAGAATAGTCTGGTTTCTAAAAGTGATGGTTTAAAAAAGACATAGTACAATTGTCACTCAGACAGAGCCGGGTACTAGCATATCTGGGCTTTGTTTGTTGTAATGTTTTTAGTGCAGAGTTAATCATAGGTTTCAGTCAAGTTGTCAGTGCATTTCTGTAGCTTCTTTCAAACATATAAAGAAATGTTTTACTTAAACATGGTGATGCTGGTCACACTGAAATCGCATTGAAATCTGACACCACAAGGATGTCCATTCCAGAACCTCACTGGCTGCTGGTCTGACACTCCCGCAGGAACTGCAAAAGGGGGTATCAGGTTGCACGGATGCCCACGTTCCATGGAGGTTGTGCCACTCATGTCAGAAAAAATATGCCGCGTGACTATGAACAGACTACGTTTTTACAGGCATGGTCCTTTTCTGGGTAAGCAGCGTACGGACTGGTAACAATTACAGCACATTTTATTTGGCCTTCCTCGAGTGGGAGGAAACTTGATGGAAATCCAACGTGATGATTCAGTTTGTATCTGCATGGCAGGGCTACACAGGGTACCGTCCCCCCCTTTTGTGATTGTCTGCATATAGTCTGCAAGGTTCTCAAATAACATATGCTTATTCTTTATTATTCATTATTGTTTGTTATCCTCATATGGCAGCTGGGGAACTGAGATGGCGTGGATAAAAGAGAGGGGTAGGCTCATTCGGGGCACCCTGCTGAGCCTGTGTCATCAGTCTACATTGATGTTGATCCACTCAGTTCCTCAAAGGCCTTTTTTTTCTTCAGCTAAAATATATATGCTTCCCCCCCATATTCTTGTTTGTTTTGTGTGTCCCCTCCCCCCCCCCGGTTCACCTCTCTACTTCTGAAAAGACAAACACAAGTCTTCTGTTTTCCCGCAACACACACTCCTTCTCCTTCTCTGGGTTGCCTCACTTCTCCTACCTCTAATGGAGGACATCTCCATCTCTCAATGGCTTCCAGTCGGAATGACTCTCTGTTACTTCCGGTTCAGCCGCTGTGTGCCTCTGAATCCCAGTTGCAAGAGAGCAATTGCGGGAGAGAAGTATGCCTGTTCTGTTGCTTGTGGGCTTCCCGTAAGCAACTGGTGGGCCACTGTGGGAAACAGGATGCTGGAGTAGATGGTCCTTTGGCCTGATCCAACAGGGCTTTTCTTATGTTCTTCCATTTTGCTCACTCCTGCTGCAACGTTTTGTGTCATCCTTGTGAAAATAATACTAGAGCAGGGGTTCTCAACCCCTTCCCGGCTGACTATCACCTCCGGCGCCACTCTCCTGTTGCTTACCACCGAACATCATCACCAGTTATTTCCAGGTTTTCAGCCAGAAAACACAGGTAGAAGGCTCTGGGCAGGTGGGAAGTCCCTTTTCAGCATTCCCGAGAGGCTCGGCCAAAGGCAGGAGCCTTTCAGGAGCAAGAACGTGCTGCCAAAAGCACCATGTCAGAGCGGTATTTTAGGGGTCCGGCAGTACGAGTACCACCAGCAGTCAACCAAATTACCACTGGTGGTACTAGTACCACTGGTTGAGAACCCCTGTACTAGAGTATCAACAGACAGTTTGGGCCATTTATAAGGCAGCCAGAGAACAGTGTACAAAGTTCTCACAACCACCGCCATTGTATTCTCACAACAACCCTGTGAGGTAGGTTAGGCTGAAAGAGAGTGACTGAACCCTAAAAGTAAAGCCTTCTAAAGTCTCCCATAAAAACCTTTCAGCCCAGGACACAAATCTCCAATGAGAGAGGCACTTTACCTCAACAGATCCACTACTGTGCATTGTGCGACATGTTGCTCAGGAAGCACATGTATTTCCTCCCTTAATATTATCAACTTGTCCCTTATGCAACTTATGCAACTTGTCCCTTAAAACGGCCACTGTGCCAGAGGATTGGAGGATAGCTAATGTCACGCCAATCTTTAAAAAAGGAAGAAGGGGGGACCCGGGAAATTACAGGCCGGTCAGCCTAACATCTGTTCCAGGGAAGATGGTGGAAAGTCTCATTAAGGATAAAATCTTAAAATACATAGAAGAACAAGCTCTGCTGAGGGAGAGTCAGCATGGCTTCTGCAAGGGGAAGTCTTGCCTCACAAACCTGTTAGAATTTTTTGAAAAGGTCAACAGGCATGTGGATGCGAGCGAACCCGTGGATATTATATATCTGGATTTTCAGAAGGCGTTTGACACGGTCCCTCATGAAAGGCTCCTGAGAAAACTCCACAGTCAGGGAATAAGAGGGCAGGTCCTCTTGTGGATTAGAAACTGGTTGAAGACCAGGAAACAGCGAGTGGGAGTCAATGGGCAATTTTCACAATGGCGAGAGGTGAAAAGCGGTGTGCCCCAAGGATCGGTCTTGGGACCGGTGCTTTTCAACTTATTCATAAATGACCTGGAGTCGGGGATAGGCAGTGAGGTGGCCAAGTTTGCAGATGACACTAAACTTTTCCAGGTGGTGAAGACCAGCAGGGATTGTGAGGAGCTCCAGAAGGATCTCTCCAAACTGGGAGAATGGGCAGCAAAATGGCAGATGCGCTTCAATGTAAGTAAGTGCAAAGTGATGCACATTGGGGCAAGAAACCAAAATTTCACATATAAGTTAATGGGTTCTGAGTTGTCTGTGACGGATCAAGAGAGAGATCTTGGGGTGCTGGTGGACAGGTCGATGAAAGTGTCGACCCAGTGTGCGGCGGCTGTGAAGAAGGCCAATTCCATGCTCGGGATCATTAAAAAAGGGATTGAGAATAAAACGGTCAATATCATTCTGCCTTTGTACAAATCGATGGTAAGGCCACATCTGGAGTATTGTGTCCAGTTCTGGTCACCACACCTCAAAAAGGATATAGTTGAATTGGAAAAGGTGCAGAAAAGAGCGACCAGAATGATTCGTGGGCTGGAGCACCTCCCTTATGAGGAAAGGCTACAGCGTCTGGGGCTTTTCAGCCTAGAAAAAAGGCGCCTGAGGGGGGACATGATTGAGACTTATAAAATTATGCATGGGATGGAGAGAGTGGATAGAGGAAAATTCTTCTCCCTCTCGCACAACACCAGAACCAGGGGACATGCACTAAAATTGAGTGGAGGGAGAGTTAGAACAGACAAAAGAAAATATTTCTTTACCCAGCGGGTAATTCATCTGTGGAACTCCTTGCCACAGGATGTGGTGATGGCATCTGGCCTAGATGCCTTTAAAAGGGGTTTGGACAGATTCATGGAGGAAAAGACCATCACAGGTTACAAGCCATAAGCAACCTCCTGGTTTTTAGAAGTGGGTTTTCTCTGTGCCAGGTGCAAGGGAGTGTCAACGGGAAACAGGTTATCTTGTTGTCTTGTGCTCCCTGAGGCATCTGGTGGGGCCACTGTGTGACACAGGAAGCTGGACTAGATGGGCTTTTGGCCTGATCCAGCAGGGCTCTTCTTATGTTCTTATGTTCTTATTATCAAGCATTAGCTGCATTATTGAACTAGTCAAGTTTCTCATTGCGGGAATGAGAATTTCTGGTTTAGAATTACTAATGCATACAAACAAGCTCCCTCCGGCACAGCACAAGGTTTCCTTTTCTCCAGACGTTCTCTTTCTGCCTAAGGGCCCCATTTAAAAAAAGAAAAATAAATGTAATGTTATTCTATTTTTATTTATGTATTTATTATTTCTTTACTTTCCACCTCTCAGCAATGGCTTCTCAATATAGCTTAACAGGCAAGGAACCGAGAAGAAGATAAACAGTTGTTGAAACAACTATGCATCACAATAAAACTATTACCTAGCATATTGGAAGGGCTCCACCTGCTTCCCATATCTCATTCACCTTCAGAATGGCTCTGTGTGGTCAGTCAGCCACATTGTCCATGAGGGAGGGCAAGAGTAGCATCAGGGGTCAGCCAGATTGGGCTGTGGCTGAGGGTCACATACATCAGAAGCTCTACCTGACTCCTGGAACCTCTGTGGCAGGGGGCACCAGTGCACCACTAGGAGTTTCATGGGGGACCCAGTACAGGGCTTTGCTCCAGAGCAACCTGGAACTACCACTCTGAGAAGTTAAGGCTGAGATAGTGGTGCCTGAGTTGAGATTTGAAGTGGAAACTTCCTGGCTCACAGCTTGTACTCTTGTCCATTATGTCCTCAGAGGGGCCTCCACCCCTTCTCTTCGGGGGCTTTCCTCATTTTATAATCTTTCCTTTTATGAATAGCACTTAAGACCTCCTGATTCCTAAGCACCATTCAGGTTTATGCTAGGTGTCCCTAAAACCGCACAATCCTATGTAACTATCCCCATTTCAGGCCGCTCTGCAGCGGCCCCGAGGTCTACTCAGGGAAAGGGGATGTTCAATGGGCCTCCTCAGATTTCCGCCAGCTATATAGCTGGTGGAAGTCGGAGGAGGCCGTGTAACGGCCACATCGGCCAGCCAGGAATGGGGATATGGCGGATGCCAACCCTGCCCCCTCATGGGCCGGCACAGCCAATGGCCTCCCTCCCTCACCACCTGGACCGCTCATGTGGCTGCCGGGGGATCGCTTGCCTTCATCTGGTGGCCGCATGGAGATCCAGCAACAGAGTAAGGGCTGCCGGCCTAGTGCCGGCGGCCCTTACTTGCAAGTTGTTGCAAGCCTACCTGACTGATTAGGGCGACCGAGCGCTCGCTCCGTTGCCCTACAGTTGGGCAGGATTGCGCTGCCCAGAAGTGTCCACTTTCTAGAGACACATGGTGATGAAAATCTTCCGTTATTTATGGTCTTCTTGTGTCCTATTTGAGGTTTCTGGCTGTAAGGAATTTCACAGGAAGTACTGTCTTTTAAGCCTGTCTCATATTTCATCCATCCATCTACACTGTGAAGGAAAAAGAACGAGGGGAGTAGGAAGAAGTTAAAAATATTAATAAGTGAATTGGGTTGCCATGGGAACCAATTGTCTCAGGTGCTCGGTTCCCATGCAACTGTTAACTCCCTCACTCATATTTATTATTCAAGGGAAATAATTGACTGGGGGGAAAAATGGTTGTCACTAAGAGGACAAGCCACTGGGCTAAATTTGACTCATTTGTATGCAATGAAAATGAATGTAGATAGATGGATCATAGCCGCCCCCAAATTGATTTGCATTTGAGTTGCTGCTCTGTATTTGTGACATCGGTACGAAAATGTATGGAAAGGGCTGGGGGCAGCAAATGTGAAAACACTTCTGAGCCCTGAAGCGACAATACCGTCTTTATACAGGTATCCCAATGAGACTTTCATCCATGTCTAAAGCCATTATTCAAAAATGTGTTGGGGACAGAAGTAGGAAGGAACCATTTCCGCACTATATTGCTCGGGGCCATTGACATCAGGGGGATTATTTCAGCAGATGCTGCCCTGGGTATTGAAAGGTGAGAAACCCCAGATCAGATTAAAAAACCAGCCAGACAGGCAGGCAGCTGCCTAGAACGTCTCAAAAATAAGGAAGGGCAAAAGGACGGGAGTGCTAAGCTGAACGTCATGCTTGGAGGCTAAAAACAGCTATCTTCCCACATGTCCCACCAGATGTGTAGACAGATGTGTGGCTTTCTCTCTTGGCTTCCCAGAGGCAGCTAGTGGGTCACTGCAGGAAACAGGATGCTCAATTGTGGGGGGGGCACTTTGACTAGATCTAGCAGGACTTTCTAATGTTTTCATTTCCGGCTGAGACTTGTTTGCTTGCACAGATGGTCATGTCAATGTCAGGAATTTGGGGGTTCTCAGGCATAAATCCTGCCCTGCCCCCCCCTTACATGTTCATGCTCTTGTCTGGAGAGATATCCTTCATGTCACTGCAGAACTTCCTCTGTCTGCTGCTTGCTGCTGCTTGCTCCCCCTCCCTGGAGGGGGGGGGAGCAGCTGCAGCAATCCTTCCTCCTTTGGTGGGGCATCCAAGATTTTAACATGGGACCCTGCTGAAGGTGGAAGGGTTGCTTATCAGGTGATGGGTTGCTTATCAGGTGATGGGGGAGCAAGCAGCAGGAACTGTGGACCGTAGCAGTGACATATAGGAGAACATAAGAACATAAGAAGAGCCCTGCTGGATCAGGCCAAAAGCCCATCTAGTCCAGCTTCCTGTATCACACAGTGGCCCCACCAGATGCCTCAGGGAGCACACAAGACAACAAGATAACCTGTTTCCCGTTGACACTCCCTTGCACCTGGCACAAAGAAAACCCACTTCTAAAACTCTCCTCTGTCTGCCTTTGTACTGTGGTGGGTATAAGGGCTTCAGGGATTGACTGGATGGGTACTCAGAAAGTCCTGGGTACTTCAGCCAGGGTCTGACTGACCAACTGCTGACGCCAGTCCTGCAGGTGGTGGTAACAGGATTATGTGCTGTTCTCTAGCAAGGTTCTTAATGCAGGCCTGCAGCAGGGTTTCTCCTAGTTCAAGGGAATTGAGGAAGGTGGATTCTGGAAGCAAGGCTGTGTTTTAAGAGGACGGTGTGCACATTTAATGCACTGTATATAACACGCATGGTGAGTTTTTAAGGAGCTATCACGTGGTTGCTGCTTATTTGAATCTCCTCCAGACCTCCCTCCAAAGTGAAGATCAGGACCACGCGGAGCAGTCCTCCTGGGTCTGGGTTACCTGATCATACTGAAGAGCACCTCTCATTTCACGCCTCTTTGCATCTCAGTCCTAACCAGGCGACCATTGGCTGCTGCCAGGCTCGCTTTTGGCGTGTCAGCTAAGCTTAGGTCCTGCCTGCTCCTTCTGATCCCCTGTGTTGCCTGATCAGTGTCTGCATGTATGTTCTCCCTGACACCTGCTTGGAAGGCTTCTCCCCTACAGTCGTTCTTGTCACCAGATACCTCCTAGGAACCCCCTAAAAATCTCTGTGGTCAGCCTTCTTTCTTCCCCTTTCCTGGGGCATATTGAATAAAGCATTTAGATCAGGGGTTCTCAACCATTCGGGTACTCCCTCTATCACGGTCCAATTGTCTGAAGTACCCCCTACTAATTAATTGCTAATTAATTGGATTAATCAATTAATTAGCTAATTAATCATTAAATAAAAAGTACTAAAACAATTTTAAATGTGATATCTTATTTAAATGTGATGTCTTATTGTGTGTGTGTGTGTGTGTGTGTGTGTGTGTGTGTGTGTGTGTGTGTGTGTGTGTGTGAGAGAGAGAGAGAGAGAGAGAGAGAGGGAGAGAGAGAGTGGAAGGCCCAACACAAAAATCAGAGAGACAGAAGGGGGGATTGCATTTTCTCAACTACAAAAAAAATACACTGCACAGATGGGAGAGAAGGAAAAAAACACCAAACAAGCAGAGAGCTTTTAGATGAACTGTAATGCACCGGTCCAGCTACCCTCTGATACTAGCTAAGGATTGTTCAGTTTTATAAGGTGGAGCTCTTATTCTAGTCTGCTTCGGGACATCAAGGGATGCTAGTAAGGAATGCTGCTAGTCGATTGTGCTCCTGTGAGCTGCTCTCAATAAGCAGAGATGATTTATAAGCCTTTCTGTCTGTGCTGAAGCCTCCTCTGTCAGTTTCTGTTCTGAGGGCAGGACATATCAGGTCCTGGAGAGCTGAGTGACTGCCCTACCCCAGCAACCCACAGGCAAAGAGCAAGCAACATATACGTGTTGTTGTTGTTGTTGTTGTTGTTGTTGTTGTTGTCGTCGTCGTCGTCGTCGTCGTCGTCGTTTTCTAGTTTATCACAGCCTACCTGGTGGTGGCTGGTGTTTTCTAAATATCGAGTCCTTGTGAAAGACCTAGGATGGATATCTACAAGTAATTCCACATAATATGTGCAGTTCCAAGTAGAGCTGCCTTTTCCAGCTCATATGGAGTAATTTCATTTACACCTGAGGTGTACAGGTATTTCCCCAAGCTTTTTGGTATAGCACCTAAAGCACCCGCTACTATTCGTCTAATTTTTGCCCTTTTTGCCAGAGTCGTTCTATTTCAATCTGAAGAACTTTATACTTGGTAACTTGTTCATGTTCTTGTTTTTCAATTCACACATCCGCAGGTATTGCCACATCTATAATTCAACCCCTTTCCTTCTTCAATACTATTAAATCTCAGGTGCTATGTGCCAATCTGTTTGGATGTGGAAATCCCACAGTATTTTAATTTCTTCATTGTCAACAACTTTATTTCTATTACTATTATATGGAAGCTTTATACATCTTATTTCCTGCCATGAACTGAGCCACGACATAACCCCCAGATTAGCATCCCTGTTTTCAATACCCTGACTCATATTGGAGCAAACCTGCTTCAAATTGGCAGGCTAAAGCCCGACCCACACTGCATGAGATCAGGCGTGGAGGCGAGCGAGCGTAGGTGCCTGACCGCTCGCCTCCCAGCGCTGACCTCGTCTCCATGAGTGTCTTCTTGCAAATAGTCCCTCCTGTTGTCCCGCCTTCTTAGAAAGCATAGCGGTGATTGGCTAAGTACAAGTGCGGTCCGATACAGGAGAGAAGAGAGAGAGGAGCAAGAAGGAGAGAAAACTAACAAAACAATTTGTGCCGGAAATAGAATTCATCTTGCTAACTTTTGTGAGAAGGAGAAATGGATCCAAGAGAAATCGGAGACTCAAGTGAGTTCCGATTGATTGACAACCCCTTTCATCCCACCCTCTCATCCGATTGGTGGCTGCAGTAGCTCCGCATACCCGCCCCCTCAAAACATGGGCAACCAACTTTCTGCACGCATCAGAACTAGGGAGAGCACAGCTCTCCCGCGTTCAGCTGCTCTCTTCCAGAATGGTGACCACACAGCTCCGCGCACGTCTGGGACGCGCCAGAAATTGTGCGGTGTGGGTCGGCCTTAAATGCTGGCACTCCTTTCACCAGCCTGCAGCTACAGTTCTGGCAGTTCTCGGCCCTTTAGTGGGAATTGCGGGATGCAAAGGCAAGTTCTGACCCGATGCATCTTCCTGTGTGTCTACAAAATGCGCTGTTTCATAGGGGCCCTGAAAAAGTCTGTGGAACCTGAGTTGGTGCCCCTAAATACCACATCTTCCTTCGTACAACCAGAGGACTTCTGAAGAGGAGCGCATGCTGTGGACGGATCTTTGAAATGTTCTGCTTTTTACATGGCAAAATGCTTCCAGTGTTCTAGCACCCTGCAAACTAGGGATGGGACTTGCTGGTTTTCTGCAACCTAAAGCATAACTCCTTAGGTCAATATGCAGCAGTGTTAATTATGGCATCCCTGGCTATTTAATTTATTTTAAAAAAGATCTAGGGTCACTCAAACAACAGGTTGTATTGTTATTTTTAATATCGAGCCAGGATTTGCCATTAGAATTGCTTCATGGTTGGCAAGGAGTAGCTACCTGTGCCTTCAAGGTCCTTTACTGACCTGTCTGTCACTTCACAACTGCTTATACCTGCAAACAAGAAAAGTCACCTATAGGTGGCAGCAAACTTACACTGGAAGGTGATGGCCAGGTTTTTCAATTACTTTCAATTACTTGTTCATAATCATTTTACCTGGTAAAGAAAAGATTGCATAGAGATTCCCATCCAGTGGAGGAATGGGGGGGGGGGGGAGATGAGAGGACCAATATATTGCAGCACAAGACCATCATTCAAGCTGCGGAGCAAAAGACCGAAAGGAACTGAAAGCTATCAGAGAGACAGCAATCTGACAACGCTTGAAGCTCGCCTTTGCAAATGCAAAGCATTTACTGTTTCTTACCTGCAAATCCACCCTTCGGGAGTCAGGCAATCCGTTTTAAATGCCAGTACAATCCAGTCTTCAACACAGAGAAGTGATGCTGTTTCCACTTTTTATATGATGATGGTACTGTTTGTTTTCCTGGTTTCGAACGTAGCTATCGTGCTCAGTTCTGCCATTTTCTCACGTCTGTGGCGAGCGAACCAGTCGAGGGATATTTATGATGGGATGTGCTAATCATGCACCAGAGATTAGGTGGGCATGCTTCAAGGGACCAATTAGCCAGTACATTAGGTTTCAATGGCTGGAAGTGATCATGAAATGTTCTCTTGCCAAGGTCCTATTATCTTCTGGCCCTTTTAAAGAATCATTGCAGTATTAAAAAATAGATTAAATTCAATTTATTGAAAGGCAGGTCGTTAAACCCTTGATATGTACTGCATTCTGCACATCTGATTTCATAGCCAAAACCTGATTTTGTATGGAGATAATAGAAGCTAATGAAGGTAGATGGTATTAGAGAGAACCAGGGTTCAGTGATCATCAAAACCATCAATATTTGCATATTAGGGCCCCCAAGGACTTATTCACAGGACAGCTGGTTTATTAGTGAAACGACATGAATTGGAAAGTATTTTACACAGGATTATTCACATTTGCGGAAAGAAAAGAAGTCTGCAACACTCCCCCTCCCCCCCACACACACACTTTTTTTTACACTTCTTGCAGATTGGCAATCTTGCTGAATGAGATTTAATTTAGAGCCCTGGAGATAGGCAGGGTACCATCCATATGAGGAAGGCATTTGTAACTCCTAAGTATATCAGTGATGAGAGACTCTGTACCAGATATTTCAGCTTGTCAAATCTGGAATGGATGAGCACCATAAGAACATAAGAAGAGCCCTGCTGGATCAGGCCAAAGGCCATCTAGTCCAGCTTCCTGTATCTCACAGTGGTCCCACCAGATGTCTCAGGGAGCACAAGACAACAAGATAACCAGTATCCTGTTGCCACTCCCTTGCACCTGGCACAGAGAAAACCTACTTCTAAAACCAGGAGGTTGCTTATGGTTTGTAACCTGTGATGGTCTTTCCCTCCATGAATCTATCCAAACCCCTTTTAAAGGCATCAAGGCCAGGTGCCAATCCCACATCCTGTGGCAAGGAGTTCCACAGATGAATTACACGGTGGGTGAAGAAATATTTTCTTTTGTCCATTCTAACTCTCCCTCCACTCAATTTTAGTGTATGTCCCCTGGTTCTGGTGTTGTGCGAGAGGGAGAAGAACTTCCTTCTATCCATTCTCTTCATCCCATGCATAATTTTATACATCTGAATCATGTCCCCCCTCAGGTGCCTTTTTTCTAGACCCAAATGCTTTAGCCTTTCCTCTAACCCATGAATCATTTTGGTCGCTCTTTTGTGCACCTTTTCCAATTCAAGTATATCCTTTTTGAGGTGTGGTGACCAGAACTGAACGCAATACTCCAGATGTGGCCTTACCATTGATTTGTACAAGGGAATAATGATATTGGCCGTTTTATTCTCAATCCCTTTTTTAATTATCCCAAGCATGGAATTGGTCTTCTTCACAGCCGCCGCACACTGGGTCGACACTTTCATTGACTTGTCCACCAGCACCCCAAGATCTCGCTCCTGATCTGTCACAGACAGCTCATGAAGCTCTTGTAGACCAGGTCAGCGAACTTTGTAACTCGGTGTCTATCCAGACATTGACTGGCAGACAGGAATTTTTCTGCTCTCTCTAGATGCCAGGAATTTAACCTGGCAAGTTCTGCATGCAAAGCAGATGCACTTTCACTCAGTTATAGACCCCTTTGTATGCTTCTGGTGAGATGAACTGGTTGCCGCATCTGGTTGGCCACTAGTGACATGAGGGTTGGCCCAAGATTTTCTACTGATTAACAGCCCAAATCTACCTAACTACCCATGTGCAATGCAGCCGCGCCAACAGGGCATGCACTGTATCCCGCAGGGGAGTTTCAGGCCCTCGTGGTCTCTTCTGGATAAGGGAACATCTGTTCCCTTGCCCAGGGGTAAGCCTCTGCCGCCTGATGGGTGTACTGGGACCAGTGCTGGCTACTTTGCAAGCATAAGTTCGAGTGGACCCAGGAAGGCGGATCAAGGCCAGGAAGGGGAATAGAATATTGGCAGTGTTGCTGCCACTGATACTGCCCCATTCCTGTCCTAAATCTCCCCCCCATTCTGATCACCACCCTGCTCGCACTGCCATTGAACTTACCATCCTGGGTCTGGCTGAAGTTCTCCAGTGCTGCTATCGATTGCAGCAGTGCTCTTAAAATGACTGCTGGGGAGGGGGGGCAAACTACATGTGCTGCCAGAAGCCATCTTATGATTGCAGAAGTGTGTTCTGATGTCGTATACCCCTCTTCATGATGTAGGATTGGGCCGTTTAAGCAAATTAACATTGTACAACTATCCCTTGTGGCTTATTGTATCATAAGTCTAAGTAGCCTCTCAAGAGGGCAGGTCCTCTTGTGGATTAGGAACTGGTTGAAGACCAGGAAACAGCGAGTGGGAGTCAATGGGCAATTTTCACAATGGCGAGAGGTGAAAAGCAGTGTGCCCCAAGGATCGGTCTTGGGACCGGTGCTTTTCAACTTATTCATAAATGACCTGGAGTCGGGGATAGGCAGTGAGGTGGCCAAGTTTGCAGATGACACTAAACTTTTCCGGGTGGTGAAGAGCAGCAGGGATTGTGAAGAGCTCCAGAAGGATCTCTCCAAACTGGGAGAATGGGCAGCAAAATGGCAGATGCGCTTCAATGTAAGTAAGTGCAAAGTGATGCACATTGGGGCAAGAAATCAAAACTTCACATACACGCTTATGGGTTCTGAGCTGTCTGTGAAGGATCAGGAGAGAGATCTTGGGGTGCTGGTGGACAGGTCGATGAAAGTGTTGACCCAGTGTGCGGCGGCTATGAAGAAGGCCAATTCCATGCTCGGGATAATTAAAAAAGGGGTTGAGAATAAAACGGCCAATATCATTCTGCCTTTGTACAAATCGATGGTAAGGCCACATCTGGAGTATTGTGTCCAGTTCTGGTCACCACACCTCAAAAAGGATATAGTTGAATTGGAAAAGGTGCAGAAAAGAGCGACCAGAATGATTCGTGGGCTGGAGCACCTCCCTTATGAGGAAAGGCTACAGAGTCTGGGGCTTTTCAGCCTAGAAAAAAGGCGCCTGAGGGGGGACATGATTGAGACTTATAAAATTATGCATGGGATGGAGAGAGTGGATAGAGGGAAATTCTTCTCCCTCTCGCACAACACCAGGGGACATGCACTAAAATTGAGTGGAGGGAGAGTTAGAACGGACAAAAGAAAATATTTCTTTACCCAGCGTGTAATTCATCTGTGGAACTCCTTGCCACAGGATGTGGTGATGGCATCTGGCCTAGATGCCTTTAAAAGGGGTTTGGACAGATTCATGGAAGAAAACACCATCACAGGTTACAAGCCATAAGCAACCTCCTGGTTTTTAGAAGTGGGTTTTCTCTGTGCCAGGTGCAAGGGAGTGGCGACTGGACACAGGTATCTTGTTGTCTTGTGTGCTCCTTGAGGCATCTGGTGGGGCCACTGTGTGACACAGGAAGCTGGACTAGATGGGCTTTTGGCCTGATCCAGCAGGGCTCTTCTTATGTTCTTATGTTCTTAACCGCACTTTGGGGCTTCAATCCTATCTACACTTATTTGAGAGTAACAGCGCAATCGTATGTAAGGATCCGGCCGGTGGCCCATGGCCGCCTGCCGGATCCTGAGCCACAGCTGTCGGGCTGGAGGTCTACTCAGGGAAGGGGACGGTCGTCCCCTTCCCCGGTTCTAAATTCAGGCTGGTCTGATCAGCCTCCTTGGATTTCCGTCAGCTAAATAGCTGGCGGAAGAAGACGGCCTAGCCGGCCTGGAGGGGATGGGAATGTAACGGCCTAGCTGGTCTGGCGGGGATGGGAATGTGGCCGAGGCTATCCCCTGCCCCCTCCCGGGTTGGCTAGGCCAATGGCCCCCAGGCCTGGCCCGAAGAATCACCCCCGCCGGATCCCGACTCACCTCATCCTGCAGATGCATGGGTGCTCCGGTGACGGGGGAAGGGAAGCCGGCCTCTGCGCCGGCCTCCCTTGCTCCAGAGTAGTCGCAAACGGCACATTTGCAACTGCTGCCGGCAATTGAACTCTCGTTCCATCGCTGGCTTTTTTTAGAGGATTGCGCTGCCAGTCTGGTTGAAAATGGTGGGACATACTTCATAGTAAACATTCAGAAGCCAAGGTTGTAAAAGATCAAGTATTGTCCAGCATTCTATTCTCTTCTTTTTTCATTTTGAATGCATGTCACTTGTTACAACTTTATATGTCTTGCAACTTCATCTCTGCCCAGTATGGCTGCTTTACTGGCATTGATAAGAATGACAGGCTCTTTCTAAGACATGGTGGTTTATTGGAAGAAATGTGTAAAAAGGTGGCTGCAGAAAACAATAGTGAATGTGGTGACATCAATTTAGCTAAACTGAAACTAAAATAAGGGAAGTGTATGTAATGGAATAATTAGCTCTGATTGCGTGTTTATTTCATTGTATTGGTTTTCCAGTTATTTTTTCATAGCTATTTTTAGTTGGACAATAATCACTACCATAATGAGCTTGCTGATTTTTAAAAGATGACAGGCATGACAATTTTGCTTGGAGCTGAGTTCTGGTGGCAGATTGCAGCTATCTTGTCATAAATTCCATCACACTCCATCACAGTAGAACCTGAGATGTAGCTATGCTGATAGGAGCAAGCCATTCATTCTTAACAACGAGGTTACGAGAAGTAGAGAGCAGGTTGTCCTTCTTCCCACTAGTTTGTCCCGAGGGTAATCCTTTAGATCAGGGGTGCACAACATACGGCCCGCGGGCCGCATGCTACCCTCCGGACGATTTCCTGTGGCCCGCGAAGAAATCGGGGATCCCAGAGAGCGCCGAGGTCCCTTGGCGCTCTCTGGGACCCCCGATTTCTTCGCGGGACACGCCCCAGCCTCTGCGCCTGTTCTTTCGTTTCCTTCGGGTCCTGGCAAACGCGGAAGCAGCTCCTTCCACTCCTGGCTAAACGCCAGGACAGTCCAGGCGGCGCTTTGATCGCTGCCAATCAGCTGGACTGTCCTGGCGTTCAGCCAGGAGCCGAAGGAGCTTCTTCCGCGTTCACCAGGACCCGAAGGAGACGAAGGAGCATGCGCAGAGGCTGGGGCTTGTCCCACGAAGAAAGTCTCAGCCTCTGCGCCTGTTCTTTCGTCTCCTTCGGGTCCTGGCGAACGCGGAAGAAGCTCCTTCCGCTCCTGGCTAAACGCCAGGACAGTCCAGGCGGCGCTTTGATCGCCGCCAATCAGCTGGACTGTCCTGGCGTTCAGCCAGGAGCCAAAGGAGCTTCTTTGCGTTCGCCAGGACCCGAAGGAGATGAAGGAGCATGCGCAGAGGCTGGGGCTTGTCCCGTGAAGACAGCCTCAGCTGCTTTATTGCTGCTCTGTTGGTTTTTGCTGCTCACTATATTGCTACTTTGGATGGCTTTATTGTTTACTGTTTTGATGTTTGTTTTATATTATTTTATGATGAACGCCAGGTATCTGAACACTAGGACAGTTGGTGGTCGCCATGGAGACCCCTGGCCGAACGGGGTGGGACTCTACAGCTCAGGGAAAGAGTGAAGGCAGGCCAGAGGCTTCTCGATCTCCCCCCCCCATTATTTTCTTATAAGGATCCAGTTAGCTCCCACCAGCCAAAAGGAGTATTCCCGCTTTCCCCTTCTGTCGCCTTTAAGCTGCGTGGAACTCGTTCGCTTTTATTACTCTTCCTGATTGCACAGGTCATCTCGGTGTTGCACAACCGCATTATTTTATTTTCTTCATCGTCTTTTTTAAAAAAGTTTTATTTCGGCTCTGAGTGTTTTAATTAATTTAACTTGTGCCGCGCTTCCGTCCTACATCTTTTGCATGAGGGGAGGGAGAAGGAGGAGGAGAGGCGGGTTGGGGCTAAATGGCTGTAGGATTTGGGCCAGATTGCAGGGAAACCGGGATAGATACATTAACAAAGGCGAAGTGAAGAGTAGAGAGAGCAAGAGAAGCAAGCAGCAGCAGCAGCCAGGCCAGCACAAAAGCAAAATAATAATATTAATAATGTTTGTATTAATAATGTTTATTAATAAGACATTAATATCATTATTTATTTATTAATATGTTGATTTTTCGGATATTTTCCGGCTCATTGACATGCCCCCTGTGATGTCACTTCCTGAGGAAGTGACATCACAGTACCTTGACACGTCCCTGTGATGTCACTTCCTGAGGAAGTGACATCACGGTTCCTTGACACGCCCCCCTGTGCGGCCCCGAAGAAGTTTAGCCTATTCATTTTGGCCCCGCCTAGTTGTGCACCCCTGCTTTAGATTTTCCCAATTTACAGCGCAATCCTGGAAATAGTTCGAGCAACGGAACGAGCGTTCAGTCGCCGGAAGCTGTCTCAAACATGCTGTAAAGCCTAGCCGGCCCGGGAGACGGCGGGGGATGGCCTTGGCCATATCCCTGTCCCCGCCAGGCTGGATACACCATTACACGGCCTCCTCTACTTCCGCCAGCTATTTAGCTGGCGGAAATCCGAGGAGGCTGATAAGGCCGGCTTGGATTTACACTAGGGAAGGGGATGAGCGTCCCCTTCCCCGAGTAGACCTCTAGCCCGCCAGTCAGCCCGTGCACAGGATCCAGCCAGCGGCCCTGGGCTGCCAGCCAGATCCTTGGTCAGGATTGTGCCCTAAGTAAATGGTTGGGATTCAATCCTATGTGGGAAAGTATAAAGTGCTACACTTGTGACTCTCTAAATAGTTTGCTACGTCCTCCCCCAAGGTGATTTTTTTTCTGGTTTTGGAGGAAGGAAGAGCAGCATGGCAAACAGAATTGATGCAGGGATCCTACTTAAGCTATTTTTAGTTGGACAATAATCACTACCGTAATGAGCTTGCTTTATAAAAAAAAAAGGTGACAGGTATGACAGTTTTGCTTGGAGCTGAGTTCCTCATTCTGGTGGCAATTTTGGTGTAGGTAAAAGGTAAAAGCCAGTCATGTCTGACGCTAGGGTGCAGTGCTCATCTCCGTTTCTAAGGCTGAAGAGCCAGCGCTGTCTGAAGATACTTCTGTGGTCATGTGACTGGCATGACTAACAGAACGCTGTTACCTTCCTGCCACAGCGGTACCTATTTATCTACTTGCAATTTCTTGCTTTCGAACTGCTAGGCTGGCAGGAGCTGGGACAGGAGATGGGAGCTCACTCCGTCACGCAGCACTCAGGTCTTGAACTGCTGTCCTACTAACCTTCCGGTCTGCAGTTCAGCATCTTAACCAATAAGCCACTGTGGCCCCTTCAATTTTGGTGTACCTGCCTCAAAGTAATGCCTGGTACTGTATTTAGAACTCATGCACCCCTTCCTGTTCTCCACTTTTCCTTTGGACTGGGTCAGAAGTTGATGGGGAGGGAAGTTGGTAGTTGTATTGCTAGCCATTGCTGGGACAATTCCCAGGAATACCAGTTCCTGCACTTCCTTGAGAGTAAGTGATGTGTAAGAGAGTAAGCCGCCTTGGGCATTTGCCTCGGCATAGGATAAGGTGGGATATAAATTTTTTAAATAAAATAAAAATAAATGTGCTTTCCACAAACCAATATTAGATTTCATGGCAAACTTGGAAGAAACACTCATGAGCATCCCTGTGCCTGAACTTAAGTAACCTAGTTTTGATGGCGTCATAGAGTTACCTGATTGGAGGAGTGGAGGAACCCAAGTGACCACTTCGTCCCAGCCCTTTACCTAGACAAGCAAGTTTGTTTGGTTGGTAGACACATGCTAATCTCAATAAGAGGCTTGGCTACTCCATGCATGAAGAAGAACCAAAATCCATATCCTGTAGATGGCTGTCTGGGAATGGCATTTTGAAACAAAGGACAAAGACTGCTGCAGGAGGGTGTCCCAGCAGCTTTCAGGCTGCTAAACTAGGACATAAGCTTCGGGGGGGGGGGGTAGTTGTGTCCAAAGACAAAGGAAACAGGCAAAAATGGATGGGTGGAATTAGGGCATTCATCATAGAGGCTGTCATATTGAAGTACTCTTACATAGGCTTACCATATTTTGAGGTGCCCAAACCGGGACACTAACCCCCCCTACTTTTTTACCCCTCCAGATTTTTTTAAAAAATATTTATACTTTCAGTTTTTTAATTTAATTAATAATTTAACCCCCCCATTTTCGCCCCCTTTTGCCCCCACTTGCCTGTGTTGCTGCTGCCGCTGCCGTCCATCAGTCCTGCTGATATTGTCATCGCCATCCTATTCCTGGCTGGCCAGATGCTCGGGCCAGCCAGAACTGCAAGGTGAAGCTAGCCACCCCCTCCTTCTGCCACCGCCGCCGCCGCTGCTGTTTCACCAATGATTTTAAAAGGGTAAAACTTTTCCTGTGCGGCCATCTTGGATCTCACGAAATCTCGCAAGATCCAAGATGGTGGCGCCCAAATCTCGTGAGGGCACATGAAGCAATGTGCTACTGCCTCATGTGCCCTCACGAGAGTTGGGCACCACCATCTTGGATCTCGCAAGATTTCGTGAGATCCAAGATGGCCGCACAGGAAAAGTTTTACTCTTTTAAAATGTCGGTGAAGCAGCGACAGTGGACCCGGAAAACTGGGACTGCCCTGGTTCCAGCCCAGTGACCAGAACCGGGCCATGGAAACCGGGGCAGTTCCAGTTTTTCCGGGACGGATGGTAAACCTTACACTGAATGCTTTCCCCGTCCCTTGTGTTGGAGAGAGAGAAAGTGAGTGAGTGAGTGAGTGAGTGAGTGAGAGAGAGAGAGAGAGAGAGAGAGAGAGAGAGAGAGAGAGAGAGAGAGAGAGAGAATGCTGGGGGAAAGAGAAAATAAGACAAGAGAATATGGTGCGGGAGGTAAACAAAACCTAGAATCATGGGGGTGAAGGAACAGATTGAAACGGATATAATAATAGGCTGTAGCCCTACAATACTCTGGTCTCTATTCGTGCCTGAGAAAAGAGACTTTCAACAAATAAAAACCCTGTGCTTTGTAAATAAAATAACTATTAATCCTAAACCATGGGAAGGCAGAATGCAACCGGTTTGACCAACCATAGCATTTCTTATGATGTTATATAGGTGCAGCAGTGCAGAACGGAGATGTTTGAAGACCAAGGAAATGTCAAAACACAGTTTTTGCCCGTTTCACAGACATACACATGAAAATGTGCAGATAAAAGCCAGGAAAAGCCAGCATGTAGAATACTGTTGGACATATTAGACACCTTGAACTGGCCTCCTCTATACTTAGCCTTGTTATTTAGCCTCCAGACTAGCCTGTAGTAACCCAAATTATTCCATCATTTATAGATATTATCTTGGACTGGCTAGTCAGGAATTATTTTATTATGAGAAGAGAAGGAGAGTTAGATTTTATCCATCAAGACTTCTTGATACTCATCCACAGACAAGGAGAGCCTTTTGCTCCTGGGGTACTGTATATTGATATACAGCAAAACAGCAGTAGAACAGGAGGAGAAAGAAGAGGGAGGACCAAACCACCTGAAATGTCAGAGTGACCTTGATACTCCTTTGTTCATATTGGCTTTCCCCTCCTGGCATTTCTCAGAGCCCGAGAAGTCATCCAAGATGGAAGCAGTGTGCTTGCAATGAGTTTCAATGCCTGCTTAACCTTTTCCAAAAGCACCTCTTGAGTGCCCCTGGAATTGGTCAGTAGTTTATTCTCATTCTCTAGACAAATTTGCTTGGCTATCATGATGAAAATATCCCTCTTTATGATTATATTCAATTGTATGTGCAGTTATGGCACAAGAAAAACATATGGGGGGCAAAGTGCATTATGTGTGTGTGGGGGGCGGGAGAGAACACATGTTTTCCCTAATGTTAAATTTCTGAAAGAAAACTGTCTATTCCACACTAATAAGTGGAAGAGAGCCTATGGGGAACTGCTCTTTACATATACTAAATAAAGCTTCCTGAGATCCATTTAGCACAGAAACTGGCATTAAGGTATATTCTCCTCCAGTAAAGTAGCCTCTGACCAAAATATATCTTCCTTCTGGGTCCTTTCTTGTTCCATAAACTATAAAATATAAGCTTTCCCAATCAATGTACCTCTTGTTTTCTTTGGGGCTGTTCCTACATATATATTGCCCTTAAAATCTTATCTATGGATCTTGTGTCGCTCCTTCTAATATGTGTCTCTTGAATAAATATTATGTCTGCTTTCATTTCTTGATATGGTTGGCTATTTTTTGCCTCTTTATTGGGCTTTAAACTTCTTAACGTTAATAGATTAATGTTATAATTAACTTAAAACTGGAAAGTCACCACAGTTATCAAATGCAATAACTAAATTTACAGAGAAAGAACAATGTGTAAATAATCAGGATTTGAAGCAGATGGTATTAGAAAGCAGGAATAATTGGTCCAATATTGTAATTCATAACCTATAGAACGAAAAACAAAGATATTTGATTACAACTGGAAAAGAACCAGAGCAAAGTTTTTTTTGAGTTAGATATAAGAACTCTGAACTTTCAGTTATGGGAGATTTCTGAAACTTTAGAAGGAAGTGATCTAGCCAAATGTCTAAAGCAGTTTCTTAAAAAATACTTGACATTACAAAAGAAATATTCTATCAATTCGGATGCAGTATATAGAAGTCACTCAGCTGTGCTGCAGAAATTTCAAAAAAGGATGTACAGTACTTGTTTAGTGATGGGGAGATGTTATGTAACTGCAGAGACTCACCATGGTTAGAGAGTGCCTCTGAGTACACTGGAAAGCCCCACCCTCCCTGCTCCTGTAGATCCATCCCCATGCCTCCAGCACCTGCCTGCATAGACAATGCCTCTCCATGCTCTCCATCGGAGGTCTTTAAGAATGCTGCCCTACCTGTGCATCAGTCACAGTTTATACACCTGAGTACAAACAAGTCTTCCCCCTTGCCTCACAATGATGAACCTGGTCAGTGAAGTCATGTCACGTGTAACATTCAAGAAGTATGCTTGTTGGAAATATGGACAGAAGCAACTTAAGAGAGTGTAACTTAAGGCTCATCCCTTGTAAACTTCCTATGTTACAAACAGGCCAGGAAGAGAATATGGCTACTGGAGGTTGTTGAACAGCTCCTGGTCCATTGGTTCTTCTGTAGGCTCTCCTGGCCCCATCTGCAATAATGCCTCAGGGGATGAGAACTTGAGGGAGGTTCCTCAGACCTGACTCCACCTCCTTTCTAGCTGCCAACTCCCTCCTCCCTAAGAGCAGGAGCTTAGCCTATCTTCTCCTTGACTGACCCCTCCCAGCTCCTAAATATAGCATGGCAACCCATGCACCCAGTGCAAGTTTGTGTGGCCTCGCTTGAGATTTCTATGCCTCATGGGGGAGGGGCCACACCTCAGTCAACTGGACAACCAAATCATGTGCCACTTGGCCACTTGTTGGCATGAGTGTTGATGTTGGGCTTTCTGTTCCTGCTGTGTTGGACTTCTGGTTGCCTGAGAAGTTGCCTGTTGTCCTGGGAAACCTGCCTGTCAGAGGGGTAGGATGGGATGGTGTGTGGGGGGCAGATCGTCAGGGGGCAGCAAGTGAGGGGGCAGCAAACCAGAGGTGGGGAGCATCATACCACCAGTGGCGGTGATCAGGGTGGTGATCTGGGCGACGGCAGAGGCTCGGAGGAGCCTGCAGAAGGCTCCTGCCATGCCGTGTTTGGTTTGCCTCCCTCCCATCCAACCCCTGAGGGACAATTGGCTGCGGCTGACGTCACTCGGGGGCGGGGCGAGTGACGTCAGCCGTGATGAGGAGGGGCGGCTGGCATGACGCCAGCTACGCTTCTGCTGCCTGTGATGGTGCCACGGTCGGTGAGTCAGCTGAAATGCCGCACAAGGGCAGTGGCACCAGATGGAGGAGCATTTGGTCCTTTTTAAAGGGAACTCTGTTCTTTCATCATTTGAACTCTTATGTCAAACATAGCATCATGCCTGTGCAAGCCTCACTGAGGTAGTCCATGCTTAGATGGATGGTTACTTCAGTGTAAGGGTTTACTGAACAGAATTTACTATGCATATCTGCACGAGCATCACACTGAAACCTAAGTTCTCACTCCCTCTGGGTGTAGCCCAATTTCCAGTAAAGTCAATAGGAGCTTTCATTAGTAAGCACAGCAGAGGTAATCGCTCCCATCAAAACACCGTCCTTACCCATTAACTTCAGCAGCAGCCTTGCCGAACTGAAGTGGCCTGTTGGCAGCAAAGCCCTTTGATAACTGGAGCCGAAATCCATTTTAATTCAAATACATAAAATCATGTTCCTCCCTTGGATGCTGAGCAGAAACCGCTAATGTGTAAACAACCAATTAACTCAGTTGGCGCTATCTGGCGAAATCAACTGGTTGCTGCTGAGCCAGATGCAAGGTCTGCAAATGTTATTGTGATATATACTTGTCAAAAAAACAGCTATAGGTGACTGAGCATAAAGTTTACATGCAAAAGCTTTGAGTGTATGATTTCTATCAATTATTCTCTGGAACTCACAGTTTACGGAAGGAGATCAAACAAAGGGTAACGCAGGTGGGGAGAGTTGCTTTGCCCGCTAAGTGTGCGACGCTAATTAGGTGTGTCTCTGAGACACAAGTGCCCCATAAAAGTCAGTCAACACGCAAATACGTTGCTTTCTGTCTGGTCCTCCTTTTCTCCCCCCTCCCCTCTGTAACATTCCCACAGTGTGGTTTTGTTTAGCAGTTTACTGCACTTAGCAGTTTACTACTGGAGTCAGAATCCATGGGCTAGTTGGAAACACGGCATTCTGAGAGAGGAATACCTACACTAATGGAGGAAACAGAACTGAAATGAAAACCCAGAGAAAGCAAACCTCTAGAAATGTCTCTTACGTTTAAGAGGATGAACCAACTCATAAGAACATAAGATCAGGCCAAAGGCCCATCTAGTCCAGCTTCCTGTATCACACAGTGGCCCCACCAGATGCCCCAGGGAGCACAAGACAACAAGATACTTGTATCCTGTCGCCACTCCTTTGCACCTGGCACAAAGAAAACCTACTCCTACAACACACGGATGCACCTGCATGCTCGGCAGGAGACTGGAATAGGGCTCAATCCCACTCTCTCCTCTCTCTTTTCTGGGCCCTTGGCCAGGTGCATCTTCATACCAGCCACTCAATGGTATGGGAGGACCATGTGTCCTTTCCATATAGCCAAGTAAGGAGAAGTAATGTACACACATGGTCTTGGGAAATGTTGGAGGGCTACCAGGGATGGATATGTGGGAGGTATACATAGGTATCCTAAACCAAGTAATAGCTGGTGTGCTGCAGTGCACACAGGGGCAAGATAGTAAAGGGGACGGAGGGAAGAGAGCTTCATTGTACTTTAAGACAACCCCAGAGATGTCATTAGCGGGACTGGGGGGCGGTGGGCCCCTGGGCAGCAGGGGTGTCAAACGGCAGGGGGGGCACTTTCGCCGCACTGCCACCCAATTTCGGTGGTGAAACGACATGAAAGCTCACACCCCGGCGTTTTTTCGGCCATTTGTAGTCCATATGGAGCCTGGGAGTACTGGTCTTCCCAGGCTCCATATGGCCCCCAAATGCCGGGAAGGTGCTTTCGTGCCGCCACCAGAATTCGGTGGCGGCATGGTAAAAGTGATGTCACACCCCCTGGGGGTCTTGTGGCATCACGTGGGAGTGTCATGTCAATGGCCCCCCATGGGGGTGTAGCGACACCTCTGGACAATCCCCATACAGACCAATCCTAACTAACCCCCTCCCGCCTCCCGCCATACAGACCAATCCTAACTAACCCCCTCCCGCCTATGCAGTCGCGCAAACAGAGCAACACTGCATCTTGCAGGGGGAGCAGTTGTGGAAGTTTCCTCAAGGTAAGGGAACTTTTGTTCCCTTACCCTGAGGCGAGTCTCCACTGCCCAAATGGGTCTCCTTGGATCTGCACCAGCCATTGGATCTTCTCCCATCCATCCCGCTCCCTGCTCAGTTTCTCCCCCATTCCTCCCCCTTCCCTCCTCATTCCTCCCACTATCCACCCCCTGTGCTGGTTTACTAACAGTCCTACAAGTAGCTGGCAGCAGGTTACCAACACTGCTGCCATTTGTAGTGGAGGTTCCAAAATGGCCACCAGCAGGATGCTGTTTGTGCTGCCATATGACCATTTATGACAGTGGAACAAAAAGATTGGGCTGCTACATATGCAACAGTTCCCATAAGTGGTTGGATTGTACACTGTTTTATTTCCCTAATCAGGTTTTTAAAGAAGCTTCTCACCTTTCATTAGATATACAATAGATATAAATTAGTACAGGCAACAGAATCACTCTGTCATGCATGAAAAATGCCACATAAGGAATTTTCCGTTCTGTAAAGAAGAAAAAGTCTATGTTGGAGAAAAACATCACATAATGCCTAGAGACAGGAAGTGCTGTGTACTACGGGACAGCAAAATTAGGTGGGGAAAATTTGTCACAGAATCTATAGGCAAGAGAAGGAATATGTTCTTCACAAGTAAGTTGGGATGTTCCAAGGAAGATGAGGGAATGTACATTTGAATAAGAAAAATATTTAGTGTTAGGGAAGGAAAGGGAGAGAAGGGACAGAAATACAGCAGCCAACAAGGAAGAGAGATGGACCACATATGAACCAGGTTATCTATCATGGAATGTTACTGTGCAACTCCATTATACAACCAGATTGCCAATTTAGCACTGTTTTACACATGCCTGTCTATCACTCAATTATGCTGTTCTTGATTACTGTATACTTGATGAGAGGCAAAAGAATGTGTGAAATTACTCCATGGGGAATTATTTCATTTGAGGTGATAATGAATGACATGAAATGAAAATTCTCTATGTGGTCTTCGATCTGCGATGGTTCAGTACACCAGTACAAATAGGCACTTGATGTAATTGATCACTGATGGATAAATACGCCTACATCAACCACCTTTCTTGTGGGAGACAGGATAAAATAAATGTACTGCTTTTTCTCAGTGGTGTAGTTACCATGGGGTGGCTGGGGTGGCCCACCCTGGGCAGTAATACTAGGGGGGTGCTTGCCTGGGGCCGGTGCTCCTCTTGATGTTTTCAGCAGCTTTTCTCTGATTGGAGTGAAGCCAACCGAAAACACTAAGAGGCACTTGAGACGGCAGCTGCCCCATGTCTTTCGGCTAGTTGATTGGTTGGCTGAAAGACTAAGGAGCGGGGCCACTGCACGCCACTTGGTGTTTTCTGTGGCTTCACTCTGATCGGAGTGAAGCCAATGAAAACACTAAGAAGCATGTGTGTGTGGCAGCTACCCCATCTCTTTTGGCCAGCCAGTCAACTAGTAGAAAGACTAGGGGCAGCCGCCGCCACACCCACCTCTTAGTGCTTTTGGCAGCTTCGCTCCAATCAAAGCAAAGCCACCAGAAACTCCCAAGAAGAGCGCACAGGACCTGGAAGTGGGACCTGGAAGTGATGTCATAATGTCACGATGTCGCTTGATGTCATGACGCTGCCCAGGCGCCCAATTGCCGAGCTGCACCGGGCTTCCGATTGCCTGGCTATACCACTCACTGCTTTTTCTACCTGGAACTCATGTCACAACAATTTTGTACTGATACGGGTAAAGATGCCATGAATTAAAAATCTGTTCTTTATTGTTCTTACAACCGCAGCGGGTCTCCTGAAAGGCAGACGCTGCGGAGCATAAACATAAAAAACCAAGGAAATTCCCAACGTTTCGGTCCTAAACTAGGACCCTCTTCCTGGGGAAAAAATCCACAAAAGATTCCACAAAATCCACAAAAGATTCAGCCTTCTAGGATTTAAGCCCAGAAGTCAACCAAGGACGATATCATCAAATCTTTTGTGGATTTTTTCCCCAGGAAGAGGGTCCTAGTTTAGGACCGAAACGTTGGGAATTTTCTTGGTTTTTTATGTTTATGCTCCGCAGCGTCTGCCTTTCAGGAGACCCGCTGCGGTTGTAAGAACAATAAAGAACAGATTTTTAATTCATGGCATCTTTACCCGTATCAGTACAAAATTGTTGGATAATCGCAGGCCATGAAAGCTTTAGAAAGAAACTCATGTCACGTTTTTGAGGCATGCAAAGGATTCCTTTGGTATTCTGCTTATCAGAAGCTGTGTAGTCATGGGAGTGTGTCTTCTGAGAAGTTTCATGTATATTTTTAACATTTACTGGGTGAGCAGCCTCATTGTATTCATTGGTCCTAGCTTTTACCAGCATTTTAACCAGCATTGTAGGAGTGGTTTCCTCAAGAAAAGCACCTAGTTTTATTACCCAGAGACATTGTTAAGCACTAAGAAAATATTTTCGATGTAAGTGGAATTTAAACTTTTGTTTAATAATCATATCTCAGGCCATTTATTGAACCACTTCCCTCAGTGTTAACAATTATGTTTTATTCTTTCCAATTGCCTGCTTGAAGCCATTTTTTAGTCTTTGGAAAGTACATTAAGGAAAAGTATTTATCTAGATGTGCAATTCATAAAATTAAATCAAAATATAAAGCAAACCACCCAGAACTATTGAATAGATGTTACAGTCCCAGCGTGTGTATTATCTTTGGAATGCCTACTTTGAGGCACATTCTAATGTCTCTATTGCCATAAATCTTTTAAAAATGGACATATGTTTTTGATAAAAAAATATTTTGCAGTGTCTACTTTAAAAAATGAACAACTCTAAATTCCTCAAAATACTTTAAGAACAAAATGTTCTTGTACTTTTATTGGTTTTCCCCCCTTCTTTCCAGATTAGCTGTATATAAAATAATTCTTTGGGAAGGACTTCCAAACTGCAACCCAGTGACGAGAGAGAGAGAGAGAGAGAGAGAGAGAGAGAGAGAGAGAGAGAGAGAGAGAGAGAGAGAGGAGTATTTCAATGAACATGGAGTTACACAAAAACAAACACACACATGTACGTTCTTTCAGTATACAAAATGATACAAAACTAAAATCAATGAATCAATGACAAAACAAGCTGCATAAAATAAAAAACAGAAACAAAGAACAACTACAACAACAAAGCGAGACTGTCAGAGAAGGTACCGAGAGAAGGCAGGCTGACCAAGGGGAGTAATTCCTAGTGGTTAGTGTGCATGCACCCTTTCCTGCTCTCCACTTTCCCTTTCTACTGGGTTAGCAGCTGGATGCAGGGACTGGTAGTTTCTATCTGCTGCCACATCCTAGGTTACTGAGACCAGGCAGAGGGGGGGGGGCTGTCCAGGACACGGCCTCCTCCCAAGATAGCACTGAACCCCAGGGGTTCTTATTCAATGTCAAACCCACAGTAGCCTTTGTAAGAGCAATCCAGTGAATTACCTGTGAACATGGACTAGGCAAGCAAAGAGTCACAATGTACGTAGTATATTAAAAATCCAGAAGAAAGGGAATTAGCGCAAATGGGGAGAAAAGTGGGGAGGGGAGAGAAAGTGCAAGCAGACTGATTGAAAATTCCTGAACTTGGCTGTGTGGACACAAAGAAATGTTTGCTCAAATTCAGTACAGTATGTAGTAACGCCAGCAGATGGAGCTGGAATGCTACTCAATAGCAATGCACACAACCCTACACAGAGTGTCATGTCTCAACTCTAAAGTCTCTAAACCAATGAAGTTTTCAGCCTGAATTCAGAGTAGAGAAGAGCAAACAAAATAAAATTAATTCCTTGCCACATCTAGCTAGGATTACAATCCCTATCACTAGCTACTCACATTGTCCATGGAATCTTGGTCTCTACACTTACTGGAGAATAAGTGACTGTGCTTTCTGCAAACCAACATTTGACTTCATGGCAGTCCTGGGTGAAAACACACCCAAGCACCCCTGTGCTTGAACTTAAGTAACCAGGATTCAAAGTTGAGCGAAAACTTTCATGGCACGATACAATCTTGCAAGACAGGGGATTTATGGGTATAAACGCCATGTAAAAACAGTATATAGCCAGTAAAATGCAATTAAGAACAAGTTAAAGCATAGATATCCAAGGATTCCAAAACAACTATAAAAGTTAGAAAGTTAGAACCACATGATAATTTCTTAAAATCACAGGCTAATAACAGACACCGATGTTTCGTCCTGTCCTCAGGACATTTTATAGGTACAGACCAGCAAAACTGTGCAAATGACATCAAACTACAACTAAAAAATACAGAAAGCAGGTTTTCGCTTTTATTAGCCTGTGATTTTAAGACATTATCCTGTGGTTTTAACTTTCTAACTTTTATAGTTGTTTTGGAATCCTTGGATATCTGTGTTTTAACTTGTTCTTAATTGCATTTTACTGGCTATATACTGTTTTTACATGGCGTTTATACCCATAAATCCCCTGTCTTGCAACCTGGATTTAATTATGCCGTAAAATTACTTGAGTGGAGGAGTGGAGCCCACTTAGAGCCTACCTGCCTACCGAGGTAAAAGAGTGGAATGGAGCTCCAAGTGGGCTCCATTCCTCCAATCAGGTAATGTTATGGCATCATTAAATCCTGGTTACTTAAGTTCAAGCACAGGGGTACTCGGGGGTGTTTGCACCCAAGGTTAAATGTTAACATTACCGCTTTGAATTGGGCCTGGAAACGAATGGGCCAACTACCCCAAAAGGCACAGGTCTTCATTCATCTGATGACGTGGGATCTAGTCCATCATGCAAAGCTATAATACATTTGTTAGTCTTTAAGGTGCCATACTAGGACTCTTTCAGTGCAATTATGTTTACTTAAAAGTAAGCCCTGTTGAGTTCAGTACCTTACTCCTAGGTAAATGTGTACACATTGGCAGCCTTTGTTATTTTTCTTCTGACAGGTTAACACACACTTTCCATCTGCAGGTTCCAACCAACTAAATGACCATCATTGTAGTCCTAAAACAAACTTTTTTAAAACCATAAACAGTAATCACTTTGTCTTCCAAAGGAAACTGATCAACTGAAATTATCCTAATTTCCCCCAGAGTGCAATGTTCCTGCTGCATAACGGGGGTCACATATATGAAGCGGATGATGCAGTGGGGGCAGTGACAGTCTCCGGATGCCCTTCACCCCAAGTCTGCAACCACTTCCCTCCAAGCGATCACAGATGGAGCTACATCGATTCACTTTCCTAACCACTTGATTGGGGCTGCATGAGGAAGGGGCAAGGGGAGTGGATATAGGAGTGTGTCACCACTGCAAGCACCCCAAAAACCACCGGGGCCATTGTGATCCTCTTCCAGATCAACTCCCATTGCTCTTTCCTAGAAGTCCCTTTAAATAAAACAGGAAGTGCAGGACAAGCTGGGAGCTCCCAGCATGACCTACACCTTTCTGTTTTGTCAAAAATGATCATATGGGAAGGAGCCAGGTACAGGACTCAATTCTTCTTCCCGGGGGTTTTTGAGGGGGCAGCAAGTGGCACTGGCACCAGCAGTGGTAGCGGCAGCAGCAGCAGCACCAGGTCAGGGGCACCATCAGGCATCTGGTTGTTCCATCCATAGGAGACATAAGAACATAAGAAGAGCCCTGCTGGATCAGGCCAAAGGCCCATCTAGTCCAGCTTCCTGTATCACACAGTGGCCCCACCAGATGCCTCAGGGAGCACAAGACAACAAGATACTTGTATCCTGTCGCCACTCCCTTGCACCTGACACAAAGAAAACCTACTCCTACAACCAGGAGGTTGCTTATCCCCATCATGGCTTGTAAGCTGTGATGGAATTTTCCTCCATAAATCTGTCCAATCCCCTTTTAAAGGCATACAGGCCAGGTGCCATGACCAGTGATGTAACTAGACTGGAGTGGAGGCAAGTAGTTCTGCAAGACTCCATTACACTGGAGTCAGCGGCCCCTCCCCCTTGCTGTTGGAGCCATTCTGGCAGCAACAGCAACATGCAGGACACTCCCCTGTTGCTGCTGGAATAGCTCCAACAGCAAGGGGGAGGGGCCGCTGACTCCAGTGTAACGGAGTCTTGCAGAACTACTTGCCTCCGCTCCAGTCTAGTTACACCACTGGCCATCACCACCTCCTGTGGCAAGGAGTTCCACAAACCAATTACACGCTGGGTAAAGAAATATTTTCTTTTGTCTGTTTTAATCCTCCCTCCACTCAATTTGAGTGGATGTCCCCTAGTTCTAGTGTTGTGTGAGAGGGAAAAGAACTTCTCTCTATCTGAATAGACTAATAGTATTGAACCAGTTTAAATTTCATCGCTGGCATGGAGTATTCTGTTCTTTTATTTTAGGAGGGGGGGTTGATCCTTGTATTATGAACATAATCAATGGGACTGGTGTCCATCATTCTAAGGTTCCAGAAAGCCGATATATGCATACATTCACATTTTCCCTCTATGAGAAGAGCATCATTGTGCATGAATGGTGCATCAGGCAATCAACAAATTTTGACGATATGCAAATATTTGCTGTGAAACAGATGATGCAAATGAACGGAAGAGAGAGTCAATCAATGGAAGTACACAAATTGAATGGTTTGGCTCTTCTTTATTCCTATTCTTTACTCATAATAATGGATGCACTTGTTCAAAATGAAGTCATGTGAAACGTTTTTTTTCATATGGAAATGTGCTTTTTAAGAGATCGAGTGTTCCTATAAAAATTAAACATAGTGTTTACAATGTATTATCATAAATAGTTCATAATGAGTTTTGAAAGCAAACGACCAATTTGCACACTTTATTTTATAGTGATTATGGGGCTATTCATAATATTTCAAAAATATCAGCAAAAATATGGTGCCAGAGCTTATAATTATATTACAATCATTGTAAGTAAGACAGAAAGATTTACATATAGATTGGAGGAAGAAAATGGTGGCCGCTATATGAATGCCTTGCCGAATTGCCATCTATGCTTTTGTTATGTTTGATTATTTTAAGAATGCAGATGCGTATTTTTAGTAATTGCCATTATCCGTAATTTGACTGCAAGAGAGTCTGCGCTATAGAAAAGGCAAAGAATCTATTCGGGTTGCAAAACTTCGCGGTGCTTGCCTCCAAAGGGAATTAGGTTATTATGATCGTTTGATGGAAAAGCGAGATCATAACTGGCTAAGCAAAGCAACTGTGCCTTACTTATTAGTAAGAAACTGATGGAGATTTTTTAAAAATAAACCAACCTCCTGAAGCATAAATTTTCATGAATTTGCAGAAGTCTAAATGAAGAAATTTTTGCTACAGTGAGTATAAATATGAGCTGGCCATTAAAATAACTGGGGCAGAGAATTTAATCAAGAAATCCCTTATTAATACAGCTTTGATCTCAAAATAAAGCACATTCTTTGACAGTTGTTTGAGTCGACAGTTCTTTCTGCTTCTGTTCCTGGGCGTGATCTGACTTCTGCTTATATGAGTGGGACTTTACCCATTGAGTACAAATGGGAGATGAAAGAGGCAATATTTTGTAAACATATTCATCTACCGCGCTTCCTGATATCCTCATATTGCAACGAGCAATAGGATGTGAATATGTATTGGGACTCATTTACAATATTTGGGACATAACCTTTGTTACAGATAGAGTGTCTGCATATGGACAGACCCTCCCATTAGACCATAACAAGGCCTTCCCCCACCTCTGCTTCCCCTTCGACATACACTCAGGCACCATCCAGGCCATTGTGGGGAATGGGCGTCTGTTCCCGTGATGTAGACTTGAGTCTATTGACTTGGACTCGAGTTGGACTCAAGTCGCATCAATGACATGACTCGGACTTGTCTCAGCGATTGTAAAAAACTTGACTTGAGACTTGGAGCTTTTTACGACAAGTCGATTTTTATTCAGGTTTAAAACCATTTTCCCCATTAAATAGATAGGGACTCGCAACCAAAGACTCAGGACTTGGGGGCAAAGACTTGGGAATTGACTTAAGACTTGGACCCAGAGACTTGGGACTTGACTCGAGACTTGGAGTCAGAGACTTGATCCACATCCCTCGTCTGTTCATACCTTCCTTATTAGTACTATGTGCTTCTACATTAGAGTAGTATTCAGTCACATGTACGGAGCCAGTTGGATGAACTGCCCCTTCCAAGCACGTCTGGAAAGTGGGACTGGTGCACTGCGAGGCTGTGGTAGGGCATACATGCTCATTCCGCTCATTGTGTGTGGGTGAGGCCAATCAAACGGATTGTCCGAACTGACTCACATTTATTGTTTGGTATAAAAAATAGCCACAACAAATACTCTTGACATTCCCTGCTTCTTAGCACTTCCGTCTTGAACGTATTGAAGAGCAGGCTGTTCAACCTTGCTGAAAGAGTTTGCTGATTTATGATCACAGAAGAACAATCTGTAAGATTTTAAAACTCCCAATTACAAATGTGCAATGATTCATATTTATGCAATACCTGACCAATTTTCCTTTTATTTTATTTTATTCCTTTTATTTCAGTTGTATGGGATTCCAGAATTAGGGCTCCTGTTCCACTGAGGATTTTCAACATGGCACCCAGTAAAGTTAGCATCTCCAATTGCATCTCCACCTGCAAACACAATGAACTGGGGAGAATGCTTTCAATGTTTTGTTGTGTCACATAAAGTTGATAGTGAAGAAGTCAATAGAGTGATAAAGTTCAATTCCTGTACTGGCATGGCATGGTCATCAGTAGCGTCACTAGGACGCGCGTCACCCTAGGGCGGGGGACACGCGTCACCCTAGTGACGCTCTGTCATCACGGCGCGGGGGGTGGGGGCGACCCAGCCCCCCCTGCGTCGCGTCGCCCTCCCGGTCGCCCTCCGGATGTTCCGAGGCCAGCCCGGGAGCCGGCCTCGGAGCGTCCGACCCTGTCGGCGCTCCAGGGCCTTCTGAAAGAAGGCCCACGCAGCGCGTTCATCCGGGTATTTCCTGGATTTTCGCGCATATGCAGACCATTTTGAGGGCAAAAAGCCCTCAAAACGGTCTCTGCGCATGTGCGAAAATCCAGGAAATACCCGGATGAACGCGGTGCGTGGGCCTTCTTTCAAGGCCCTTGGAGCGCCGACGGGGTCGGACGCTCCGAGGCCGGCTCCCGGGCCGGCCTCGGAGCGTCCGGAGGGTGTCGCGCATCACGGAGGTGACGCGCGAGGGGGTGCGCGCGTCACCCCCAGGCAGCCCGCCCCCCCGCCATGCTCCAGTGACGCCCCTGATGGTCATCCTAGAGATACAGGCAGTCAAGTAGTGTCACAGCCTTCTTATTCATTGAATTTATTCATTGAATGAATGAATGAATGAATGAATGAATTTCCCTTACCATCCATGAACCATTGGAATGATGGTTTTTGTTATCGTCCTTTCCTTTGTTATCGTCCTTATGGCCAGGATTCTTAGATGTACAGTCAGCATTAATTGAACCTTCACATGGATGAAAAATTAGCCAATAAAGTGTTGCCCTCAGTAGTGGCAAACAGAAAACCAGATGTTGTTCACCTTGTCATCAATAGCTTTGGTCAGGACACATGTGGAAATGAGTGTTTTTAAATACCCAGAGGAGTCTGTTAGGAAAGCACTAAATTTTTGATCTTCTCCTATAGTTTAATGATTTACATCTTGGTAAGACGATCTCATCCCTTCTGTAAAATTCCAGAGCAGATTCATATTTTATTAGAGTCTAACATTAATGTTTTGTTTTTGTAGAAGAAACTTGATATCTCAAATGCCACCTTTCCATTCAATTCTCTGTATTCAAAATTATGTTCTCTAAAAACCACTGAATACTGGACTATAATTAATTACTTGGGTATTGTAATACTGGCGGTAGATGGTAGTCCCACAGTAAGATGCAGAAAGGGAAAGACTCCTGTGATGACTGTATGAGACCTCCGGCTTTTAGAGGTAGCCTACCTTTGAGTGCCAGGTGCAAGGTAGTGGCAACAGGATACAAATATCTTGTCTTGTGTGCTCCCTGGTGAGCCACTGTGAGATACAAGAAGCTGGACTAGATGGGCCTTTGGCCTGATCCAGCAGGGCTCTTCTTATGTGTTTATGTTCTTAACCATGGGAAATCTTTTTAATGGCAAACCTATTCCTTTGCTGGCCTAAAGGAGTCATAGCACACTCTAGGATCACCCAAATGTGACCAGTCTGGGAAGCTTTGCTCTTGTTCTAAATGGTTACTCTTAGTGAGGTCATTATACTTAGTCAGGTCATTATACTTAGTGACGTCATCACAAAGTAGCTGCATGCCATTGCCACATGGTAACGGAAAATGTAATGATGGTTTAAATCTTGTTGATGATCATTATATGGCTTATTATATCAATAAGGTGTTCAATAATAGGGTGATAGCTGCCCGACAGTTCCAGATTCAGTGGGGCATGAGTAGTGAGATATAATCCCAGTTCCTGTGTCTGTTATTGCATCACAGCCCTGTTGGTCATAGAAAGAGGATAAAATCCCATGGTGGTGCTTTCTACTTTCATTTCTCAGATTAAGTAAACTGTTTGCCTGCTCTCCTGTTTTATAGAGGCAGAAGTTCCACTGCTGCCGGTAAGCTTCACTTGACTTGACCTACTGCCTCCCTGTTGTTCTTGGAAAAACAGAGCCGGGATTAACAGGCAGGTCAAGGAGCTGCTATGCCTGCTGTTCTTCCACATACATTAAAAGAAAGGATTCCGCAACTATCTTTTTGTCTTCACCTGCCTTACTCCACTCGGAGCCTCACTCTTTTCTCACGTCTGCGTATGAGATAACACACACAGGATAAGATCCAGTCAACGGTAAGCATTGTTGTGGCCTGTTGATCTCAATGGGAAAGATTCCAGTACATGTGTGGCTTTTCCACTGAAATCAATGGGATGGGCAGAGCACTCCTATGCACGGGCGTCACTGGGGCGTGGCGGGGGGGCGGGCCGCCAGGGGGTGACGCGCGTCATGGGGTGACGTGCGCACCCCCTCGCGCGTCACCTCTGTGACGCGCGTCGCCCTCCGGACGCTCCGAGGCCGGCCCGGGAGCCGGCCTCGGAGCGTCCGACCCCGTCGGCGCTCCAGGGCCTTCTGAACGAAGGCCCAGGCAGCGCGTCAATACGGGTATTTCCCGGATTTTCGCGCATGCCCAGACCCGTTTTGAGGGCAAAAAGCCCTCAAAATGGGTCTGCGCATGCGCGAAAATCCGGAAAATACCCGGATTGACGCGCTGCTTGGGCCTTCTTTCAGAAGGCCCTGGAGCGCCGACGGGGTCGGACGCTCCGAGGCCAGCTCCCGGGCCGGCCTCGGAGCGTCCGGAGGGGGGCGACGCGATGCGGGGGGGGAGCCGGGTGGCCCCCTCCCCCCGCGCCTATAACGTCGCGCCCCTAGGGGGGGTGACGCGCGTCCCCGCACCAGGGTGATGCGCGTCTAGTGACGCCAGTGCTCCTATGTATTTTTACTCCAAAGGAAGTCCCATCAACTTCAATGGAACTTATTCCCTGGGTTGCATTTAAAGCTACCAGTAGGGGATGAAAGTCAAATGAAGGTCACTTTGCTTTTATATTTGGAGAAACAATGTAAATGTCAAAGAAATTCCAAGTGTGCAAAATGTATGTGTGGGGGAGGGATGGGACGACGAACTATGTTTTTCTCCCTGTTGCTGACGTTTTGCCATAAATTGTTGTAGAATGTTTGTATTGCATAATGAATTGATCAATTAATCTACTGAAGCGTACAATAAATTGTTGGAGATGCAATGGCCAGGAAAAGATTTGTTTCCTGAAGTGAAGATGCATACAAAGCTTTACTTTTGATGGTTGTACGTCTCGTCTACAGGTTGGATTTTTTTTTAAATTGCTGTTTATTTAACTTCAGTGCTGTTTAGATATGTGGTTACCGAATGGAATAATATTTGATGAGGGAATTAATGTTATGATAATGGTCTTTGCAGAAGTTGTATTGAATTGAATGACTGGAGTCTTTAGCGTCTTCTCCATTGTTATCCTAGCATCAACCGCAAAACAAATATGCTGTAAATACATTTTTAAATATGTAATCATTCTTGTTCTGCTTAGAATGACTTGGAATTAGTGAAACAAAATAGGGAATTTGGCAGGTGTTGTCTGGAGCAGGAAATATATAATGCTTCCTCTGCCCACAGGTCTGAGGTATGGAGATCTCCATGGGCGGTTCAGACTCAGCACATCTGTACCATTCTAGTCCATAGAGACCATAAGCTCATTTCTCTAGAAGTTTACATTACCAATAACTTATTTCTTAGTTCTAATATAGTTCTCAGGCACTTCATTTTTTGTTTCATTAACAACGCAATCCGACCCAACTTTTTTGCCATTGTAACCAGCAGCCCAGCGAGAACGGGAGGCCCCAGAACGGAAAAGGGATTCAAATCCCCTCCAAAAGAGGAATTCAAAGGGGATTTGAATCCCTTTTCCGTTCTGGGGCCTCCCGTTCTCGTTGGGCCGCTGGTTACAACGGCAAAAAAGTTGGGTCGGATTGTGCTGTAAAAGTAGTATTTTGAGAAAGGAACAAATGCATAGCTAAAATGGCAAAGATATGAGCCTATGCTTGTCTGCTCACAAGTAAGCCTCACTGAGTTCAATGGGAGTTACTCCAAGTACAGTAACTCCCAGGTACTCCCAGCCCAAGAATGTCAAGGTCTTAAGATCTTCATGGGTAACATTCAACATGAATTTTTGACCAAGAAATCTAAACACCATGTGCTCATCACACCGACATACAGCCTGGGAAGGGGACAGGGATATCAGTGCAGCCAGGTGCCGATATCCCGTCAATGGCCCCTTCCCCGTCAACCTGGCCAGCCCTTCCCATGTCCTCCCACCGCCCGGTGCAGATTTACCTGGGTCAGGCGGCGCGGAGTCCGTGGGATGGCGGAGTGAGAGGTGCCGGCCTCCACACTGGTGCCGCTTACTCCAGAGTTGCTGTGAAAGTGCCTTATGGCCAGCGGAGCGTGCATGGCAGCCTAAACGTAGGTTGGATTGGGTCCCATGTCTTTGTTGGCAGTGGCAACCAGGTTATAGAAATCGCAGCTCTCTGTCTCATTTGTTTAGAACTATTTAACTTAATTCAGGAGTATAACTCTGAATAATAATACTTGTGTGTTTATCCTGCTGCTTACAATTCTCTGGCTTTTATTGTTTTATTATAATGGCTGGATTCAATTGGATTATTAAGGTTTTTCTCCCTTTTGATATGTTGTGATGTGCCTTGAGGGCCCCTTTGTGGGAAGGAAGGCAGGTCATAAATCCCCTGATAAATAAATAATAAGAGCTAGAGGAGCACAACCATTGCCCCAACTTGACCCACAGAGCATCCTTTAACTACAATACAAGGTTTCCAGATCTGTGGTCCCAGAGCAACCATAGCAGAGAAAAGACACCCTGGGCTGGGCAGTCCACCTGCTGCTGCCTCCACCGTTCACCATCTCTGCTTCTCCTTGCCCCAAAGTCAGGTGGACAGCTTCAGGGCTGGGTTGAATTCAGCCCTGCTTAAGCAACTAGATCATGCTTGCCAGCTATTTGGAAGAGTGTCAGATATTTCAAGCACCGCTGCCCAAAAGCTCACAACATCTCCAATAAGACTGTATGGCTTGTCTCAGTTTCCTCACATAGGGTACCAATATAGCTTATGCCACAGGATGTCTAAAACATGTGTACAGAATTCAGGTGTTGTTCCTGTTTTCCAAGGCTCTTAAAATGAGAAACAAACCGCTAGTGAATTCCACAGCATCAAACACTGAGCCTTCATCAGTACTGAAAGAGAACAATAATAATAAAATGTTTAAGAGATGCCAACATTCCTGAGTTATGGGTACCATATTTTGCATTGCTTTGATGAAAACTATTACTCCTCCGTACCGCTCCTGCATCAAACGTCGACTGGTTAATCAATTCATGCATATTTATGGAGTTTCTGGAACATCATGATTAAGGAATGATTCAGTATCTTACTGGGCAAACATGGGAAGCACTTATCAGGAAGATCAAGACGTGGTAAACCTGTTCACTGTGTTTACCAGCGTGGCACCTTATAAAATTGACATTCGTGGTTGTTAGAGCACAGACATGTATCAACCGATTTCACTGCTGATTAAGTGGAGACAGTCCGGTAAATCTCAAGGGCACGATCTGCAAGGGGGAGAGGAGGGACATCATGACTATTTTTTCCCCAAATAGCTTCCACTTCAGTATTCAAGTGTCCCTCCCACCACCACCCAACACACATACATGCTGAGAGAAAGGAATGAATTCAGAACGGTTTTCCTTAATCCTGACTTCCTCATAACACCATATTGCTGGGCCTTGTAAACCAGTGGGAGTGCTCAAATCCTTGCCCCATCTGCTCTCTGTTTAGCAATCTTCAAATCTACGAGTTATTAGAGGCAGTGAGATTTTGCTTAAAGTGCTTTCCTCATATGTGACACAGAATCTATTCCCAGGTAACTGTTTTTGGGGGAAATAGAGTTGGTTCAAAATTAATTGATTTTACTGGAGGGCTTATTTTCTATTTTGGTATGGTAATTGTCTCAATAATGAACTTTTCTTCTGTTAAGACAAAAGGTGGAGACAAGTGTAGGGGAAAGCAGTACAGTATATACAAACGTTTTTGCACTTTGCAAAGAGTTTTGTTGATTTTTTTAAAAAAAGGATTATGTTCTTTCTTACAACCAAAACTCATTAAAAGCACAATCCTGCCTAAGCATAGGCTTACTGGGACATGTCCCAGTTTCCAGGGTCCATCCCGGCTGCCCAGGCTGCCATGGATGTCCCAGAAGCCATGATTGTCCCAGTTTATCTGGGACTGCCCCCGCTGCTGCCAATGCGGCGTCATCGTCCCGGCCAATGCAGCCAGCCAGGACTGTTCTGGACCTGGCCGACTGCGTGCCAGCTGACCATGACTCCTCATGCACCTGCACGTACCTTGTGCAGGCGCACAATGCCTGGGAGAGCTCTCCCAGCAAAAAAATAAAAATAAAAAGAGTTTTGCACCTGCACAAGGCTCGCCCAGGCTCAGAAGAGTCCCAGCGGCAATGAAGAGCAGCCGGCCAACTGGGACAAAGATGCAGTCCCGGCGGCCGCGAAAAGCTGCCGGGACAGAGACTTCAAGCAGCAGCGGCAAGCAGCAGCGGCAAAGCAATAAGGGAAGTGCCACGGCGGGGAAAAAAAAACGTATCCAGGGGGAAATAAATAATTTAAAAGTTTGGTCAGGCTGAACAAGTATACCAAATTGTTTACTCTTCACCTGGTTGGCCTTTGGCAGGGACCCTGCTCTAAGGGTCTGGTGTTGTTACTCAAGTTAGCCACAACTGGCAGGTATAGTATGGAACAGCGAGTAAGGCTAGAGGTTTGGTGTGCACCCTGAGGTAAGCAAGAGTCATGGGCAGCGGTTCCCCTGGGGTCCATGGTCTCTGGGACAGGGACTCGGAGTGCACCCCAGACATTGACAGGATGATGACGTCACATCATTGCGTCACTGCCAATCGCAGCCAAATTGACCCAATTTCAGGCCCATCAAGCGTGAAACGCAAACCTAGAGGACTCACCTGCACTACATTCAGCTCTGCTCGCTGCCCTGGGCCTCATCAGGGCCTCAGGTAAGGGCCACAGTTTTGGGCTGACCCCCCACTGCGCCTGGGTCACCTGACCCCCCTCCAGGTGGTGCCCAGGGCACATGCCCTGCCTGCACCCCTCTAGGTAATGCCTCTGGTCATGGGGGAAATCAGAACCAATCTCAAGCGGTTGTCCAGTTTGGGGGTGCTTGGTGACCCCTCAAGCTTAGATTGCAAAGTTTACCTCAAAAGCTCCACTGGTTGGGCAAGGCAGCAAACTTAGCTTCCTCAACCTCATTTGGGGATTGGTGTAGAGAAGCGTAGAATGCTCAAAGATAGTTGCGTTCCGTCTCCTCCAGAGTAGGTGCCTGCACTAAAGGGGGAAGAGTGTCTGGAGATAGGACCTGCTGCAGAATTTACACAGCCTGTTGACTGCATGAATTTCAATAAATGTGGCCCAGTTTTAATCCAAACATTGTCTCGTGTCTTTCTGGGGGGGGGGGGGTACATGAGCAGTGAGTGTTCTGTGTTCATAAACTTGTGCAAACAAGGCTATATTTACTGCAGTAAGAATTTAAAAGCATAGAAAAGCATCTTTTTCTGTGACTTTACATCAGGCAGTATTCTATTTGTCTAATTAATATTTCAACAAGAGTATGGAGATAGCCTCATTAATTTACAGCCATAGTAGGAGACAGAGACAAATGTTCAGGAGACACTGTGCAAACATCTAAATGCAAACTGCTAGATCAAAGCACGACACCTTTTTGCCTTTGAATGTTTGGAGGAATTGGCATTGAGTGAGAAAAAGAGTTCAAAGGGTCGAGCTAGCACATTTGGCAGATCTGAAGCGGGTTGTATTGGGATGGGCATGATGAACCCAACAGCACCTTGGCAAGCCCAAAGCAGGGAGAAGAGGCCTATGAGGCATTAGCAATTTGAAAAAATCACGTTCTTTACCTGTCCTCTTCAGCAACATGACTTGTGCATTGCTTTCTCTCCGCTGATGGGCTCCTATGATGAGGGGGCGGGGCGCCTCATGCCGGAGAGTAACGGTGGGGCGGAAAGCTGCAGAACTTAGCTTTCCACCCCACCGCCAGCGACGCCAGTGTGCATAAGTCCTGCTGCCATTTTCCTCTCTTTCTGGGACGTTTCACTGATATGGTTTGGATGGCATGGAAGTGACTACAGCTCAAGTAGCTTTAAAGCCTATTAGCTTTAAAAAACACATTTAACCCTAGTACATTTGGATAAGATGTATGGATAAGATGTTTGGATAAGATATGACTAATGACTGAGATCCCATCGTTTTTGTAAGAAAAAAAATCAATTACTATTGAGTTTAAAGGGGCGGTGCCGCCGCTGGGTTGGGGCGGCACTGCCGCTGGGGAGGGGGCAACTGCGTGCGCGCCCAACTTCTCCCCCGAAAGCCCTGGAGCGTCCGCCACGACCGGCGGCCAGGGCTTTCTGAAGGCAGCCGCTGCGTCGTGGCCTTATTTATACTTTTTTTCCTGGACAGACGCAGAACGTAACATTCTGCGCATGTGCAGGAAAAAAGTATAAATAAGGCCACGACGCAGCGGCTGCCTTCAGAAAGCCCTGGCCGCCGGTCGTGGCGGATCCTCCAGGGCTTTCTCAGGTTCCGAGGCCTGGCAGGCGCTCCAGGGGAATGCCGCCCGAGCCGCAGACCCTCTGCGTCACCGGGTGGGCATGCGCACACGCGCTCGCTCCCCCGGAGTGCCGCCCAAGGGGCGGAGCTGCCCGGAGCCACTACTCCATTCGCTCCGCCCTCCGTACGCCTTTGTGACGATGTATGAGTGTTGCATTACCATGTCATGTAAGATATTTTGTAGCTCCCTGGGCCATTTTCACATAACAATAACAGCGCAAACCTAACCAACTTTCCAGCATCAGTGCAGCTGCAATGCAGCCCCGAGGTAAGGGAACAAATGTTCCCTCACCTTGAAGAGGCCTCCATGTCTTCCCCTACACTGCAAAACACAGTGTGCGCCCTGTTGGCATGGCTACACTGGCACTGGAAAGTTGGTTAGGATTGCGCTGTAAATCATTTTAGCACTAATTTGAGGCTCTGACTAATTGTTGCACATTATGTATGCAATTGGTTTGATTGCATAACAGATTGTCCCGTTATTAAGCTGAGACTTGTTTGCATTTCAAGACAGTATTTGCAAACCAGCTGCCTGTTGAGGACTTTTATCCGCAACAATGAACATGCATTAACTGTACAAACTACACTACATGGAGCAACATTCTTTTTGACCCTGAAGAAAGTGATATGTTGAAACATGCACACTCACAGACAAGAAATACTATACTTTCTAAAAAAAAATTTTTGAATTTTGAAGTCATTTCAAAACTTGATCCCCTTTGAATGGGCTTCATATGAAGGCTGATCCTTCTGGCTTCCCCCTATGGCATCTGGCGGGCCACTGTGAGATACAGGAAGCTTCAACCTGATCCAGCAGGGGGGCTCTTCTTATGTTCATATGTGCCTTTCAAACATGCATGGTAGACCAGAAACGTAAGAGGTGTAGCTAGACTTGGCATTGATGGTGCAATGATATATAATAATTGTGATATATATGGGATACACAGTTGGGGGGAGAGCAGTGGTTTTCTCCACTATACTACCTCACTAGGGGGCCAATCCTAACAAGCCACTGTGCTGGTAGAACTTGTGTTCCAGTCGCGCAGTGGTCTTTCCGGTGTCAAAAAACACGATGCGCTATCGCACACAACTGGGCCTCTGCAGGAAAGAGTGAGCAGTGGCGGCTGAACGACAGTAGCAACCCTGAATGCTATAGTGCTGGTAAGGTGGTGCAGGGAGTGGCCAATAGGTGGATGGAACGGGGCAGGGACCAGGGCAGAGAGGCACTGCCAATATCCTATCCTTCTTTCTGGCCTCGATCCACCTCCCTGGATCCACTTGGAGTTGTCCCAGCCAAAGAGCTGGCACCGGACCAAGTAGACCTATTGGGGAAGCAGAAGCCTACGCTGAGGGAGGCCTCCATGACTACCCCCAAACAGGATGCAGCTTGAGCTCCATTGGCGTAGCTGCATTGGTGCGGGGCGGTTTAGTTAGGATTGGGCTACTATAGGACTACCTTGCTCACCAGATAGTCCTACTATAGGACTTGCACACCAGCAAAAATAATGACATGGCAGCTCAAATAGCTTGATACAGGAGGGGCAGGGAGCTAGAAGGCTACATTTTCTTATTGTTAAACATGACAAAACAGTGGATGATGAACCTCTGGACAGTAGGATCAGCCTACCCAATTTTGGAGAGGGGTGGTCCACATCCATCCCTAATAAAGACCTGTCTTCTCAAGGACACCTTTCCTTCAGTGTGAAGGGAAAAACAGCAGGATGTCAGTTTGCAAAAGGGACTTTGCCCTAGCAAGTCAATTCATTTTTTTAAAAAAAAATCTGGATGACATTTACAGATGTATTTTTAGACGCTAAAAGCCTCATTCCGTGTGCATTAATCAGTCCTCTCTGTGTAATTTCATCTTAATTGTAGCTTTTTACTACATAACTGATCCCTTTATATAATACACAAAGTGTTTCATCAATATTTTCCCTAAAGAAGTAAGGTGAAATCACTCTGCTATTATTCACATAAACAGACTATTCTTGAATAGGGACAGTCCTTTTCCATGCTAGGAAATGTGTGCCTAATCCAGAACTCACAAATCTGAGCATGATCGTGCACATCATTGCAGTGCCGACATGCTGGATGTTGTGCTCTGTGTTGTGGATATGAACATATTTGCACACTTTTTTAAAAAAAATGAAACTGCATTGGAACCAAATCAATAATGAATGTCAGGTAATCTCTGTGAATCCCGAACACATAAAATGTAGTGTTTGGGCATAAATTATTGGGGAGGGAGGTTGCATTATCTTAAGGCAATTTTTGTCCTGTAAAAGTAATCGGTGCGCTCCAATCAGCTGACAAAGTTGGACGTTGTAATTTGGAAAGGTCCATATTAATGTTGAAGAGAAGATTTAGGTCTTGACAGCAAATGAAATAATATTGTTTACAGTGGCGTTGCATCATTGATGCATTCAATTTATGTGTATTCAACTATACACATTTGGCAAACAGTTTAAATATTGCAAGAGATTCTGCACTATGTCTCGGGACAATTCATATTTTATTCTGATGATAAACTTGGGGTTGTATCATACTTCATATAAACTAGAGTAAATTGGATAAGAACATAAGAAGAGCCCAGCTGGATCAGGCCAAAGGCCCATCTAGTCCAGCTTTCTATATCTCACAGTGGCCTCACCAGATGCCTCGGGGAGCACACAAGACAAGATACCTGTATTCTGTTGCCACTCCCTTGCACCTGGCATACAGAGAAAACCTACTTCTAAAATTTTAGAAAACCTACTTCTGAAAAGGGTAAATTGGATGAGTTGTGTCGGCCAGGGCCAGCCCAGTCATTAGGCAAACTGAAACAGCCACTTCAAGAGGTGGGTTGAAGAAGGCGGTGAACTGACAAATGGTGTCCTACCCCTTTCGCCTGTCCTCCATCCCCCTCTAGCCCACCACATATCCAGTTGCTTTACCCTGCACTCCAATCTTATTCCTGGAGCAAGAGGAGGATCAGGTAAGTGGCAGCCATCTCCGTCCTCAGCACTGCTGCAACAAACAATTGCAGCAGTAGTGCTGGAGAAAGGAAGCAAAACTATCCTGTTCTGATTGCGTCCTTCTGGGAGAACCATCGAAATAGGCTTGTTTCACTTTCCCTGCCTCCTTGCAAGCATAGGGAAGAAGGAGGCATAATGAGTCTTCCACTGCTTTTCCTTTTAGCTCTGCTGCCAGCAGGTTCCCATCCTGCTTCTTCTTCAAGTACACAGGCTGGGTGGAGCATGCTGGAAGCTGAGTCTTATTCTCAGCATGCTCTGCCCAGCCTGTGCATTGGAAGAAGTCGCTGGGCAGGAACCAGCAGATGACAGAGATAGTGATAAGAAGGGTGTGGGGCACTGCTCCCCTGCCCTCTCTTCCTCTCCCTTTGCCCAGCCTGGGTGGACATGGTGGCAGGACATGTATGAATATGACAACAAAAAAAAGGGACATGGTAAACGAATGGAGGGGAGGCGAGAAAGTAAGGTGCTGCTTCCAGTGCAACTTCACCTTGGACCAGTCTTGGTGTCAAGTGACTATTGGAAGTGGAGTCGACTAGGAACAGGGTGACCTACGCTCAAATCACTACCATGGGCCAGTCACTCTATTTCGCAATGTAACCTCCCTCAGAGGGTTGTTTTATGGATAAAGCTGAGGAGAGTGTTGTGAAAGGGGGGGGGGAGCAGAGAAGTCAGCAAAAGCACCCCTTTCCCTATGGTAAGTTATACCACCTAGCTAGTTGCTATCAATAAAACATACACAGGAGCGGAGTCTCGGTTAAGGTTTCATAAGAAATACTTTACTCACAGTTCATAGTTGCTTACATATATCTTTCGATTGGTCAGAGACTCCTACTACTTTGGAACAGAAAACCCTAGAGCTGTTCTCCCTGAATGGACGTATGTGTGTGTGTGTGGGGGGGTGGCCTGGCGGGCATGGAGCCCTGGCAGAGCACATCCTCCTTTTTTGCTGGTCTGGAAGGAAGAGAGGATTGTGTGAAGGGAGGAAGGAAACCGAAACTAAAGACCTCACCTCCTGCAAGGACTGTGGGGGGGGGGGGAGCAGGAATCACGGCATGCTTCGGCCTAGAGAGGACCCGAGCCACTCCCAAGAGTGCACCATGGCTGCCCTACGTGGTTGCCTCGTTTACCAGAAACTGCAGAAGCCACAGCCCACATTAGGCAGCCACGGTGCACTCTTGGGAGCGGCTCGGGTCCTCTCTAGGCCGAAGCACGCCTCAATTCTGGGACTATGGTAAGCATAGGTAAAGAGATCTCAGGTGTCTTGATAGTACACTGCCCTCTAGAGTCCTGCAGGCTGCATTGCATTCAAATTCCAACAGACGGAACCACATGCACTACCCTGAGCTCCTCGAAGGAAGACAGGATCAAAATATATGGTAAAGTGTACGATCCTTTAATCACAGCAGCAATCCAGTCTTATATGACCGAGATTGCAACCCAACTGTGTAATTTGTTCTGGAGACCCCTTGGCACACTGGTAACCTGTCTCTGTTGTGATTGGTAGTGGCTTTTCCAATGATTGTGGTGATGACCATATGAGCATCTCCTGGTAGCCAAGTTCTTGAATGAGACATTTGAAAGCACTGTGAACTGCAAATAAGAAGCAACTTTCTTTCTATACATCACCTTATTTCATCCCCACATATGTGCTGTCTTTTAACTTCTGTGGTCTCTCTGGTTCTTTGGTTCTGCTCTCCAATCCCAATATATCTCCTGTGCGTTCAATATTTCATAGCCAACTTGCTATTTGATAAACCATCTACATGGCTATATTTTATTCACTGTTTTCCTAATTTTTATACAACCAACTCTCTTGTCTGTCTTTCAGTTTTCTTCTTTTCTTTCTTCTTCTTCTTCTTTAGTTGTAAGGTCTCTTTGCGGATTTCATAATATCTCCATTGTATCTTTACAAATCTCACTTGGATCACTTTGAAGCCCCTTCTCATCCAGTCAGAATATATGCCACTATTTCAGTTCCTTTTTTCATAATACAAATCTTTGAAGCTCGATATCAGTTTGATCGCAGTAGGATGTACTGCATCAAAAGAAATGGCGCTGTTTCCACAGCATGCTGCCTAGCAATGGGTATAGTACTGCAGGCAAGGCCTAACCAGTCACTTAGCCATGATAACAGTGACGGGCAGCCCAATCCTGTGTAAGTATGCGCGGCTGGTCTAAAGGGCCGGCCATTGCATCCTAAGCCCATTGTGGCCTGCACCGGTGTGGCCTGGATTCTCCTTGGAGGAAGGGGATGTTTGTCGCCTTCCCCTGGTGTAAGTGGCACAGGATGCAATGGGCCTCCTCGGATGCACACCAGCTCTGAAGCTGGCGTGTATCCAGAGAGGCCACGTAAGGCTGACCCAGGCTGGAAAGGGGCATAGGATATCAGCACAACTCAGCGTCGATATCCACGCCCCCTCCCAGCCTGGGCCGACCAATAGTCCCCTCCCTCACCACCCCTACATGGCCCCCCCATGCCCTGCACCAACTGCCGTAGCACTCACCTGTGTCAGCCAGCGCAGGTTCAGAACGGCAGTGGAGTGAACGGTGCCAGCCTCCTTGCTGGCACCGTTTACTCCCAGGGTGCTGAAAACATATATATATTCATTAAATATCCTCAGTTCAAAAGACAATTGACTATCACTTTGAACCCTGCAGACACAAAGCACAATCTCTGCTTACTAGTTCTGCTAAAGCATACACTGGGAAGAGTCATTTTCAGTGTGTAGAAAATCAGCCGTGATTTTCAATGCGTGCAAACATGAAGTCTTCAAAACTTTCGTAAAACAATATTAAAAGGCCAATGAACAGCATCTCCAGTTCTGAGAAACTCAAGCCTTTTACAGATGTTCAGTCTGGGTAGAATGAGCAGACTTGGGGGTCATGGCATTGTTGTACAGTAGTCTACTCTGCCTTGAACTTACATATATTTGTTCAACAGTGAAATCCACCGTAAACGTCCTGTGCCGGAAGGCATCGCAAATGTGCCATAAGTGTTAAATTCACTTACATGTATGGAATGCTAAGGTGTCTACTGATGAATAGTAGGAACCAAAAGCCTCCATAAACAAAGATAGAACTGGCCTTGATAACACAGTTCTGAGACCTTGTCACTAAACATTGCTTGGATGTCATCTATTGAAATCAAGGGAACTTGCAGCCCAGTGCATGTACTTATGAGCGAGGGATTAATTTACAGCCCAATCCTAACTATAGTTTACAACAGTGGAAAACGTTTCTGCTGTTGTAAATGGCCATATGGTGGCACATGCAACATTCTGCCAATGGTCATTTTGTAACTGCCACTACTGGCGCCGCTTGAGGTGGGCCAGAACAATAAGTTCTGCACTGTGCTAACCTCCATTTACTCTCCAACACGAGGTGGCCCCGTCCCCTCGCCATCGCACATTCAGTGCGGCAAAGGCAACGCGCTGTAGACTTCGCCGCACTGAATGGCTCCGATGGCAAGGGGGCGGGGCCGCCTCATGCCGAGGAGTAAACAGAGGTTAGCACAGTGCAGAACTTACCATTCCACCCCACCTTGTGAGACGCCACTGATTGTGGCTTCAATTATTGTTTTAGGATTTCATTCTTTTATTACATATTTCCAAAGCATGAAGACTTTGATCCTGCTTGCAGGCGTCTTAAAGTTATTTACGATTTCAAAGCATCAAATAGAAGTTCTTGTCCCCAAAGGAGCCCACATTAAGCTGGACAACAGACAGCGAGGAACAATGCTACATTAAACAGGAGACGCTGACGGTTAATAAAGGAAGGCTGAAATGTATAGCCAAAGCGGCTTCTTTCTTTTATTAAGATGTTGTTATGTGATTCACAGATGACTTTCATATCTAACTGCTCACACAAGAGTTATTATTGCTCTGACTCAGAAGGCAGAACTTTTGGCTTCCGACTTTGCTAACCCCTCCATTGATCCTTGTCAAGCTCTTTGCAGCCATGTCGTATTTGTTTCAGGACAAGGAAACACCAGGAAAGCAAAGAATCAGTCCTAGAAACTAATATTGCGGCTCAGAAACAGAAAGAAGGACGTTTTGGAGAGGGTTTTTTGTGACGCAATGGTGTTATGTTTCTGTTATGCTGCATGATGAACAAAACACCCTTTGAGCTGGTATCTTATCAAGTCTTAGTTTCCTTTATGTCAACCTGATGTATGTAAATTGTGTTTGTGTGTGTGTGTGTGTGGGGGGGGAGACTGTGATCTATACTGTTTCCAGAAGGCCCTTGCACAGACTCAGACAGAACTCTTGGGGAGAGGGATGGATGCTTTTGAATTTATTTTCTTTATTTTGAAATTATTATTATTATTATTATTATTATTATTATTATTATTATTATTATTATTATTATTATTATTATTAATAATAATAATAATAATAATAATAATAATAATAATAATAATAATAATAATACCAGTATTTATATACTGCCTTTCTTTGGTCGTTGGATTTCTCCTCCAACTTTAATTCAAGGTGGTTTAAATAAGCAGGCTTTCTAAACCAAAGCGGTTTTTACATTACAAATGCCCTAATCTTGCATAGAACATTTCATTACAGGTGGTTTCCTTCACGGTCTGGCCTCTCTCTGGCATTCGTCTCCCATGCTTCAACTTGACGGCAACACTGTCTCCCACTCAGAGTGCCAGCTGCAGAATTCTGTCTCTCACCAAGGCTTCTGCAGCTTGTCAGCGGCGTGACAACAGCTCTCAATAGGTCTCGAACTGCCATCCTCAGATCTTCAGGCATATGAGTGGGCCACTCTACCAACTGAGCCAGACCCCCTGGTGAAAAACCATGGTTTTCCATTATGAGAACAAGCAGGCACAAGCTTTGAACTCACATTCTCTCCCTCTTCTCTGCTCCTTCTTGTTCATTTGTGACTCAAAGCTTCCACTCTGGGTTTGTAATAAACCACAGTTTCCACACTTTAAATAAACCACAGTTTCCTCACTTTAAGAACGTTCAAGAACTTACAAGGGTTATAAAAAGATCCAATAATAGGAGAAATAATAAAATAGCACATCATAACAAAATTAAAACAGCCACAGAGCAGTGCTAAAAAAAATAGTACAACTGAAAAACACAACTACGGGCACAAAAGATAAAATATATAAACAGAATTAAAAACAAAACAAAACACAAGACCAACAGAAATAACTCAGAACCAAAAGCACAACTCCAACAGAAGGCAGGCCAAATGCCTTTCTGAACAAAACATTTTTAAAAAGATGATGAGCTCACAGCTGGGGAAGGGATAAACCGTTAAATAAATATACATCTTTCTTGCCATTGCTTCATTGCTTGGGCAGTGCTACTGAGAAGACTCTCTCCAATTTGTGAACTATGAAGAGAACCCAGGCTTTTCAATAAGACCTGAAACTCCAGACTCTACCAGGAGAAGATGGAAGTTGTTTCTGCCAACTTCCACACTTCATGGGAATAGCACACAACTTTTACATATATACCAGTGTGAATGTTTTTGCTTCTGTGGTTGCTGTAGGGGCTGACCACAACCCCTCATGCGTCATGGGGTACTGTTTTACAGCAGTCTCATAGCCAGAAATCTTGTGGTGTGGGGCTTAAGAGAGCAGGGAATGACTGCAGAACATAAATACAGATAGCCTGATATGTTTAAAGTAATTTCATTGGATTATGTATTAATTTTTTGGGGGGGAAGCAATTTAAAAATATGGGGTTACATTTTTATTGTCCCAGGGTCTTTTCACTTATTGACCAGAATATTGGAAGGCTAAAGCAAGCTTACTGCTTATGGAGCAATTGGATAGAAGATGCCTGTATGCCTTTTCCTTATACTTTAAGCGAGTGTTTCTCAAACACTTGGTGGGTTGCAATCTGATTTCTGGTGGGTCCCAGGTGATGGAAAGATCAGCAAAGCAATTGCCACAAGACCTGAGGCTATTAAAAATGATATCTGCTAATTGCCCTTCAAAGAGCTGAACTCCTGCAGTTTTCAAGCTTGTGTAAATATAGGGAGATAAATGTTTGAATGTCTCGTAAAACTAGGTTGGTCCCGATAGAGTGTCATTTTATAAAGTGGGTCCTGGTGCTAAAAAGTTGGAGAAGCACTGCTTTAAGCATTATAGATTTGATTTTTAATAAATCCCATTTGGTCCCGCAGTATGATTTTCCCAGAATTCCCAAATGTCAGTGTGATCCACATGTCTAAAGGACCCCCATGTAGAAAAAACCACCTGCAGAAAAATTCCCAGGTGTACCATGCACCTGGAGCACAGGCAGTTCTTTCGGGACTCAACGGGACTTAAGGTTAAGCCAATTCGTCCATTCATTCCTATGTAAAGCATGGACCAGACAACACAAGATTTCAAACAAACACATAGCTGTGTTTTTTAACACACAGCTTTAGGGGTGTTTAGGGGGATGTCTCAGCTAAGTGTACCCCAAGTCACAAGTCCCTCCCTTCAAGGGTTTTTTATAGCCCTTTAAATTCTTGAAATACGCAGATTTTGTTGTGAGTTCAGCACGAAAATGCTCAAACAAACATAGTTGTGTTTTACACACAGCTCCAGGGCTTTAGGGGTGTTTAGGGGGATGTCTCAGCTAAGTGTACCTCAAGTTACAAGTCCCATCCTTCAAGGGTTTTTTTTATGACCCTTCAAATCCTTGAAATCCTGCAGCTTTAGTTGTGAGTGCAGGTCTATATAGGCCAATTCTGCCACCCATTAAGTCCCGTTGAGTCCTTTGAGGTACGCCTAATGTTGCGCCTGTTTACAGCTGTGTACAGCTGCTCCCCTGCACCTGAGGTACTCCAAATAAGGTGGATTCAAAAGCCAGGGCCCTGGCCATGAAAATAAAGCCAGAGTTTCATTTTTAATTTCAGTGAGGAGGGGGTGCCCCGCAACCGATTCCTGCGCCTCATTTTCCCTAAAAACAGTGATCTTTGCTCCTCTGGGGGGGTCAGTGGGGTGACCCTAGAACTCTGGAAATTGTTTTAAAACATAGGTCCATCTGTCTACTTTCCACAAAAAAATTCCAGAAAAATTGGGGGAAGCCATTTTTTTTTAACTATTTCCTTTCGGGCGTACCTCTAAGGACTCAACGGGACTAAATGAAAGCTGAAAATTTAACGAGGGCCTGGAGCGTATCCCTCAGAAGGCCAAGGCTATGATCCTGCTATGGAGAGCCCCTGACTATAGGGAGGGGATTTGAAATGGGTACTAACATGGGGGAGCTGAAAAGCTCCTATGTGTGCATGGAAGATCATGTATATACTCTGGCGTCACTACAGGGGGGGCGGAGCACAGCTCCGCCCCCCCCTGTAGTGACGCTAGTGTGTACGTATAGTGCTTTGGATCCCACCACCCTGTCCAAGTTCAGACATCTTAAAAAACCATGGTTTCTCACTATGAGAACAAGCAGGCACATGTTTTGGGCTCATATTTTCCCCTCTCATCTCTCTTCCTCCTTCTGCATTTGTGACTGAAAGCTTTCACATTGGGTTGGTAATAAACCACAGTTTCCTGTTACATATGAACTTGGGGAACTGTGGTTTTTCAAACAACAGTTAGGTAAACCAAACAAGGATCAAAGTATGGTTCCAGCTCACGGTTTGTAACCTAACTGTGGCTTGAATAAACCACACTCCCCCAAGATCATATGTAATGGGAAACTGCGGTTTATTGCAAACACCAAGTGGAAGCTTTCAATCATTTATGAAGGCGGAGGAACCGAGAAGAAGGGGGAATGTGTGAGCTCCAGGGTAGTGCCAGCTCATTCTCATCGTTGGAAAGGATGGGTTCTATGGCATTTGAATTGAGTCTGTTGGAGGAGTGTTTCGATCTTCTCCTTTTCTTTTTTGGATTTGAATTGTAGATTGGGTATTAATAGCAACACTACTGTACTTGGCTGTGTTTTATCCTCATTTGGAGATAGCAGCATACAATGTATCCTTCGCAAATCCAATAACACTTTACTACTCATGCTCTGAAGACATAAAATTGTAGAAATGTGTGAAGATAAAACCCCTCCGAGAGCCTTGTATCTCCTGTGCAGTGGTGTCACTTTCGGTAGCGAGCAGCACACGGCCTTTGCTTTTTTTGCAGATCAATTTGTCTAATGAAACTCAATCAATAAGGCAGCAACGAGAACTACCAAAGTGTTAAAGGTTGAAAATCTCAGGATCATTGTCAGCCACTTTTCCCTTAGCTTTTGTCTCCACTTTATGAAGAGTATTCCTCTCTTTTTTCTCTCTCTCATGAAGTCCTTGCAGGAGCTTCTAAGGAGTCCATTGAATATAATGGCCTGATTCTACTCAGGTCATGCTCAGGACCAGTCTGCTAATGCTGGTGCATACAAAGTAGAAAGCTGGAAATGATGAAAAGGCTAACATTTATTGCGGGTACATTTCAATTAAAAATGGTTACCTGCCTATGATTGCATACCCTTCAATTGCTCAGCGATAGGTCATGGGATCATTGATGATACTAGAACCAGGAGGCTCCAGAGAATCTACAGCACCTCTAACATCATGCATGCATGCTGAATTCCTTTGCGCTATCATCCCACTTTGCATTAGAAGATGGTCAAGAGGACCCATTTTACAATATGGTGGCAGTAGGTTTGGTGCGCCCTTACATGTGTGACACAGCCAAATGGAGATTGTGGAGAGTTGTCAACAACTTGCAGCCCTCCATGATACAAATTGAGCCCTCAAGGTAATCTCTTTCTACCACTAGTTAGCAATGCAAAGCATAGTTGGGTGGGAGGAGGAAGGGCCTGATGCATGGTCATGCCATAAACAGAAGTTGCATGACTAGGATGCAAGATTCAACACATTTCCATATGGAGTCGATGTTTTATGTGGTATCTTGAATAAAATCAGTTTCGAAACTTCCCAGGCATACTTTCATGTGTATCCCCTCTTCTTTCCGATATATTTTAAACATGCAATTAACCAGTGACTTTCAGCCCAAACCTATGCTTTTTCCTACCAAGGCATGCAGCCATGCCAAAACAGGATGCACTGTACGGTATGTTATGTGTGTGTGTGGGGGGGCAATCGGGAGGCTTTGGAGGGGAAAGGGAAAACATTTTCCCTTACCCCTCCATTAGCCCCTTGATTACCAATGGGTATCCTTGGATCTGCGCAAGCTCTTTAGCTGGCACAAGTCCGAGGAAATGAAGGGGGCATGTTGGATGGCACCAGAGGGGATAACATCCTGCTCAAGTCATCCATGCCAGGTGTCACCCCCTCCCACGTCTGAAACGTCCCTGGCTTTCCCCATATTTCACCCCATTTTGCCCATCCTCTGCCCGATTCTGCCCAATCTGTCAACTCACCTCTGTAGGTGGGCCTCTGTGTTTCCACTGCTGTGCACAGGGCCTTTGCGGCCTCTCTGGTGGCAGTCTGAAAGTGCGCGGTTATGTGCACTTCCCGATTGCCTTTGGGGACTGCTAGAAAGTAATGCTAGTTCTGGTGGCAGAGGCAACCCATAGGATTGGGCCATTTGTTTTTTTGTTTTTTTTAAATATCTTTTTTACCTTTTTTGCTTTACACATACACACGCATGCACGCGCACACACACATATACAGAGCATCTGAAGAAAATGTGCATACACTTTATAGTGTCAAATATATTACTGTATACTATAATTCACACACAAACTATAATGCTATAATCCACACATATACTGCATATGGTGTGCAAAAAAGCAGTTGCTTGACCCAGTTAATTAATTAGTTAATTAATTTTGTTCGAAAGCTTTCATGGCCCGAGATTACTGTACAGTGTGGCATGTCTACGGGATAAGACGCCATGTGTTAAAAGACTTGTATTTTAATATCTCCAGTGCCAGACGGGTCTCCTAAACGGCAGCCGGCAGGCACACAAAAATCACTAAAATTCAAGGTTGTTAGCCCTACGTTTCATTCTGATCTCGGAACCTCTTCCTGGGGCAAAATCGAATAGATTCTGATGGTCAGCTCATAGGTGTGGTGCTCATCCCCATTTCAAAGCCAAAGATCCAGCGTTGTCCGAAGATGCCTCCGTGGTTGAAAGGAGGAATAAAGGAGAAATAAAACACTGAAATGCAGAAATAGGTGCTTCATGAGTGACCATGTGAATGGGGCTCTCACGATGGGCTTCTAGCTGAAGTTGCTTAACAGTGATACCATTATTCACTGTAACTCTTACTGGCAACAGTTTTCTAAGGTCTGAAGTTGCAGTTTTTCTGAGCCCTTCTACCTGCTATCTTCTATCTGCTACCTATTCTGAGCCCTTCTACCTGCTATCTATCAGATTCGAAGTGCCAGCGATCAAATCTGAGATTTCGCCCTGAAATTTCACACCAAGGAAATTCACAGAAAATGTCAGGATTCCTTCCAACGTGAAACATCTAAACATCTTCAAAAGGAATCAAAGTTTTTACAAGGTGAGTGAACTTCCTCAGGAGGCTTCTGCACATCCTCAGGCCTTCGAGAGACAAATCATGCGCTCTATCACTCCCTCCTAGTCGTGGGATACAGCCACATATCATTGGATTGGGACCGTAGGGTTTTGATTTAAATATTTGTCTCAAAGTTCAGAGAATCAAAAACTTCAGTTTGGCTTAAAAAAAATTAAGCACGTATAAGAAAAGACACCAGTAGATGGCTCCATAATTCCTGGATTATCCAGGATGTCGCCAAGTGAGGCTTCTATAACTTTGACTTTTGATGAACAGATTTAATTTGATTGCACCAATGACAGGAATAAACTTTATGCAGACGCACTGAAATGGGACACTTCCATTTGTTATGCCGCTCTCAGTAGGGGCATTCTGTCCCTCCCGTCGACCTTGATGACTTCCTGATAAATGTACAAAGGGGACCATCAGCCCAGTTTCATACACAAAAGCTTGACTGGATGACTCCTCTGAACTGCCCCGGAATCCATGAAAAACAGCAGTCTGTTTTTTCTCATTGGTTTCTTACCGGGGAGTTAGACGCTTCAGGGTGCTAATCATGAAGCTCCGATAGCTGCTACAGATGCTGCAAAGCTAATGCAGTATCCTGGGAAATGTGAATAAATCTAAACTTGGAAGCAGAGCATGGAACATATGCTTGTGTTGAAATTAACAAACAAAACAACATTCGGGCGGTGTTGTTTTCTAAATCTGGATGTGAATATGTCTGTGTGATCGCGCAGCAGATCGAAAATGTTCTGTCGGCTGAATGCTAATTTCAGTAGAGAACTGGGAATTGCTCGCTAACTTCCCTAATCAGATCCTGATTTGAATTATATTGCTATATAGACTCTGTTCTTGACTGCCATTCCAGGATAAATATTTCTCAGGTGGAGAAGTGCAAGGTTGGCAGTTTTTAAAGGTACACAATATTATTACCCATGCTGAGATTTACTAGCCCAAAGAAACTGGGTGAGTCTGGGATGGTTGATCACCCCATAGCATCTTTTCCCGCTTACTTCCTCAGCTTCCTTCATCTGAAATGGTCAAAAGGATTAAGATGTCAGTGATCTGTAAGAAAGCCCCTCCAATATATTGACTTAGACTCACTAGACACTGTATTCTATGTGAACTGATAAGCTTCGGCTCCTTTGATTGTCCACAAAGTTTTCCTCTTTCTTTTTTCCCAGTTAGCACTGCATTAACAGAAGTACTTTCTTCCTGCTGTATGCAAAATATCATGAGGGCAGGGGCTCTGTTTGACCCACAGATTTACCGGGAAGTATTCCTGCAGTGATTGTTTTGATCCCTCACCTCTAAATTGTGGGTGTGCCTATCAACCACATCTGTTGACCTAGATACTGCCCCATAATCCCAGGTAATGAGGTAGGCTTCAGTTTTTACCCATTGCTAACTGGGCAAAGAAGCATTTTTTTCATGTGATGGGTCTCATATGTAGCAGGGGAGTAGCAAGTGGCCCTGTTCAACCCAGCCTAATGTCTCTTGTAGTGGCTGTTGCTGATGTCTACTTTGTGTTTCTTTCTTGATCGTGAGCTCCTTTGGGAAATGGAACTATTTTCTCATTTCGTTTGCCATTGTGTGTACTTTTTTCTTTGTTGAAAAGGAATTTTTAAATATTCTTATTAGAAGAAGCACTCAGTCGGAACAGAAAGGCATTCAGCACATTCTCAAAGGCACTTCTTTCCAATTAGTAATTCGTATGTCCCAGGACCAAACCATCGTATTGAAAGTAGTTTCCTGGGTTGATCTCTTGATATGGTTCATGGGATCACGAAGGGTCGGACACGACTTAACGACTGAACAACAACAACAAAGCTTTGGCACAAGCTAAGACCTGCTTTCTGTGTTCAACATTCTGTGGACAAAGGAGCTGGGGGGGGGGGAAGGAGAGATACTAAAGTACATCAGTAGTTGCTTGTCTTACTGTCACATCCATGACCCCAGGGGTTGTAAAGTGGGAGCATCGTTGGCAGAATTGGGATGATACAGTAAGTTGGGGATCCCTGTCTTGCACCCCAGAATATAACAGAGACGATTTAAGTTTAGTTGCTTGTATCCGATTTAATTTGAACAACACTTTGACATTCATGGGGCCAAATTTACAGCACTAGTCCCTGAGTTATGTTCCACGATCTTACAACGATAAATGTATTTTTCTCCTTTCAGGTGGAGGTATCCCAGAAGAGGCCCCCATCACTACCTTCCAGATCACAGGTAAGTTTGTAGTCTCCTCTCACTGAGGGGTTGGTCCAAGCTGGTGGGTGGAGGGGTTGGAGTCTCTGGGGGAGGATGGTCTAGCTGGCCACATGAAGGAGGTTCCCTACACCCAGAGCCATCCTAGCTGGGAACCGTTAGCAGTCGTCCTGATCCCTGTCGGTAGCCTCCCTCCTCTCCTCTTTCCGCCTCTTTCATTCCTCCTAATCCCTCTTCAGTCCCAGGTCTCCCTGCTGGGTTTACCTGTGAGGTGATCCGGCCCTGGAGCCCTCTCTCCCAGCCTCCTCCCTCAGCCCCAGGCAAGCTCCTTATGAACTTTCCAGCTGGGTGCTCTGGCCTTGCCCCTTCCAGGGTCGTGGCCACAACGAAATCTAGCTCTCGCGAAACCTCGTTCACTCCGGCAGCTGCGGCTTTATAAAAAGCTGCGCCGTGTGGTTTGCCCACTCCAGCCCTCTGGCCAGAGTTCATCAGGCCGCCACGTCTGTGCCTGGTTCCCGCCTCTCGTGCTCGACCTGGCACACCCGGGCAGTGCCAAGGCTGAGCCGCCGGACATCGGATCCTCATTGGATCCACCTCCCTCCACCTGCCATCTTGTGTCCTGTGCGGCGTCCACCTGGTAAGCGGACTCGGCGGCTCCACTCCTGGCGGTGACGCTTACATATGTGAAACAAAGTAATGTATACAGTGAACGGACAAAAGCAGCCAGGCAAGATATGCACAGTATGCAAATGCCCATACATAGCTTGAATGGTACATTGTGGTAATTCATGCCACAAATATTAAAATTAATATTTAACCAGTATTAATATTTAACCAGTGACAACAATAATAGGAAGTTATTCCATATGCTTTGTGTGAGTGCAAGTATGGTTCCATCAAATGGGGCAGGATAGCAATCAAGTCATCTAATTCTCAACAACTCTGTAATTTGGGTCCTCCATGTATCCCAGTGTTGGTCTTTTTGGAACAAGTGCATCCGTTCTAGTTATCAAATTGATCCCACTGATGCAAAGGACTATGTTACATGAGAACAATGCACTGTCAATCAATAATTTCCACATAAATGAAAACATCAACCTTTCAAAGCCTTTCTATAACGATTCCCTTGGTAAGAGAACAAACTCCCTGGCAATCCGTGTCTTTGTAGCGTCACCTTCGACATGGGCTCCTAAAGACAAGGTCAGCAAAGTGGGATAGATCCAAAGCATGTTTAGCCCAAAACCTCTGTGCCATGTAGTAACTTTACATCTTCATCACCTCTTTCCTACATACGGCAATAGCTTTAAATGTCTTCCAAAATATACTGCTTGCAGTGACGGTTATTGGGGAAAGGTGGTAAGAGGATCAATCTACGAGCTTTGCTACACCCGGCCATTCTGGCAAGGGTGAAGTGTATTGAGATTTCTCCTTTACAGCCCAATCCTTAACTGGCTATGTCAGAATTTAACAGTCCAATCTTATGCTCCCCCCCCCCCCACCGATGCAGCTGTGCTAAAATGGCTCATGCTGCATCCTGCAAGGGGGGGAGTTCTGTAGGTCTTCTCTAAGGGAACATTCATTCCCTTACCTAGGGATAAGCCTCTGGGGCTCAAACCCATGCCTGTGAGGTCGCTGGCGCAGGCCTGCATGGACACAGACCACGGGATCAGGTCTGGGAAGGGGGGTTGGATTTGGTGGCCATGGCTGCCGCCAAACCAACTCTCTTCCTGGATCCGATCTGCTTTCCTCCACCCCCTTCCACTGCCACAGCTGCAGTGGAAGGGGGCAGTGGAAGGGGGTGATCTGCTGCCAAACCTGCCCCCTTCCCAGACCCAATCTGCCCATCCCCGACCCATCGCTGCCTCGTTAAAAGAATTCTGACCATTCTAGTCGTTTTGTTCATTGATGGCATTTTAATAATAATAATTAATAATAATAATAATACATAGTATTTATATACTGTCTTTCTTGGTCATTGGATTTCTCTTCTTACTTTAATCCAAGGCGGTATACATGGGCAGGCTTTCCCAACTCCCCTAATGGTTTTGTTTACAATATATAAATGTCCAATCTTTCATGAACAACTGCATTCCAGATGGTATCATTTGCAGTCTGGTCTCTCCTTGGCCGTCACCTCCCACACTTGGCCGACGCAGCTGGCAGCTCTTTATCTCTCCTCACAGAGGCTTTCACAGCTTTCTGTTAGCGTTGTGTCTCCAACTGGCCATTCACCGATCTTCAGGCTTACAAGGCGGCAACTCTACCAACTGAGCCAGACCTCCTGCATGTTTGGTTAAATTTATTTTTGTTTCAGCATGCTATTAGTCTGATACAATTGTTGTTGTTTTTTCCCCTTTTCTGGTGAGTTTGTAATCCTGTGCTGCTTCTCAGTTTCAATCTATTGCTTCAGAAACTTTGGTTTCTTTTTTGTGGTGCATTTTAATTTATTTCAATTAACAGCTATAAGCCATTCTTACTTGTTTCTGGTATTACGGGTGAAGATGCCATGTCAATAGGAAAAGTCCTGGATCAAATCGATAATTTCCTGCGCCGTCCGCGGGTCTCCAAACACTGGCAGCCACGCACGGGAAAAATCTTTAAAATCCGAGGTGTGCAAGGTCTTTACGTTTCGTTCCAATTGCCTGGAACTTTCTCAAAGGAAACAACCCCCAAGGGATTGCAGTTGAAACTGTATCTCCCCACCATTTCCTTTAAAAAGGTGAAAAAACACATAAGTTTTTTTAGCAGGAAACATCAAGAGAAATCAAGGAACGGAGCTCAGCTAATTGACTGATAGATCGTTCCCGGCTGAGTGTCTGCAGCTGATTGATAGTGTCGGTTTGGAGGCTTCCTGCTCCTTTGCCTTTAAGTAAATAATAATTAAAACTTCCAGTAATCCTGGAACCCTTTAAAAATAATGCACATAGGAACAATTCTCCACAATTCAGGTTGGATTCTCTTCCAGCGTCTGGAAGATAGCCTTCTCTGTGTTGGTACCCAAATGCTGAAACACCCTCTCTTGACACTTAATTGAGGGTACAATCCTGTGTAACCTTGCACTGGTGTAACAGTAGATGCACCGGTATAATGTAGATGCACTTACACCTGTGCACCTGCTGTTACACCGGTGCATCTCCTGTTACACTGGTGGAAAGTTACACAGGATTGTGCTGTGACCCTCTCAAATGATGAAACGCCCTCTCTTGACCACTTCTGCTATGTTTTACGCATCAGGTAAAATCCATCTTGTTCCCTCATGCTTGTAAAGGAGTAGTATTTCTGATCCTTTAAATTGTTGTAAATTGTTGGGTTTTGTGGTGTTCTTTTGCTGATTTTTAAAATCTCCTGTCCGTGCTGTTATTATCCTTGAGATTTTGTCAGATTTTCTAGTTATTATGTTGGGTTGCATTTTTTTATTGTTTGCTGTAAGCTACTATGAAGGTGTCATGTTGACAAGGTGGGGGTGCAAACTGCATGAAATAAATAGCATCACCTGGTTGCTGTCCTGAAAAAGCTTGAGTGAGATGAATAGGAGCTGTGCAAGAGCAACAACATGCTCTTGTACAGCTCTCATGCATTTCAATGGTCCTTGCACAATAGAACTTCCACAATACTTGCACTCCTGATCTTTCGCAAGGCTGAGTAAAATCGTCACTGTGGTGCCAAGACTTGTTGTCTTGGAATCACTGTATTTCCCGTGCTTCCAGTTGGGTTGCCGGGTTAGTCTGTTGTTTCAGCAAAAGCAGCCCAGTGTGTCGTGCCTTCAAGCTTCATTTTCTAAAACCCCTTGTCTGTTGTAGACTTTGCAGAAAAATAGAGCTTCTTTTGGACGACAAGATAGATATCTTCCATTTTCCAGTCGAATCTTCTACGGATGTGTATGCAAGGGATCAAACTGTGAATGTATTTGGCTTGAGATAAGAAAAAAAACATCTTTTTTAGAGTATTTTCTTGTAAATATTTTTGGGATCTACATATTTCAGTAAGGTCTGTGCAACTTAATCCACAGGTCTTGAGTAGAGAACCAGGTTCCCTGCTCTCTGCTGCAACTACGAAATTACATTTCCATGATACCGAACAGTATGAATGGGGTTGTCCTAAAAGAACGTTCATCTTATTATAGATGAGTTTGACCATGCAAATCAACATATTGACTTGCCAATATTTTTTGGGGTAAAATGCTTAACAATATAATTGCTGCTTCTTAGCAACTGAATTTATTTTTAAATAAACAGACCTACTGGGTAATAACCAATGGGTTATAACCAGGGCAATAACTAATGACTTGCAATGTCACTCATTCACATGCTTTGACAATTCAGAGCTCAGTCATTTCTCTTTCCTTAAGTTCATGTAGAAAACCATCCAAAAAGGAGAATTTACCGAAAGGGAAAGAAACAAACAGATGCAATTCTGTGGCATCTAACCAAGTGAAAATGACAAAGTGCTGAGAGATCAGAGTGGGGTGCAGAGCAAGGGCCATTACATGAATTAGAAAACAATCTCTGCTCACGCCATTCCTCAAACGATGCTAAATGTGTCACTGGGCAATTACTTGCCAGCTAGCAAGATGCTCACCCAATGATGAGAGTGTGTATGGGAATGTGGTCATGCTGATAGGGTGGTGGTGAGTGCCAGTCTTCATTTCCCTCCCCAGCAAATCTTGTTCCATGGTTCTTTCTCTTATCACACAGTCCCGCGCTATACCTCACATTAATAACCTGCTTGGCTCTGATGGGCCAATTTAATCGCAGTCATAGGGGCATCTCGCTCAGTCTCATGGTGGAGGGGGATTTAACTCTTTGCCTCTGCTTTGTTCCCAGTCTGACTGGTACCAATTAGAGCTTTCTTCTTGGGTCAAATAACAGCCAAACCGGTGTGTGTGTGTGTGTGTGTGTGTGTGTGTGTGTGTGTGTGTGTGTGTGTGTGTGTGTGTGTGTGTGTGTGTGTGTGTGTCTGAGACTGGACCATGGTGGGGTTTCAGAAGGATAGGTGAGGAAAATGTACTAAGAGCCCCTGCGCAATGTCGGTAGGGGGCCACCGCTGGCGCTGACTGCCATGAAACAGTCAGGGTCAGTCATAAAAGGTGCTCTGGCAGCATGCTTTTACGCATCTTCCCACCAACTCTCCCACTTGCTGGATCAGGTAAGAAGGTGGGAGAGGTGGAAGGGGGGCAGGGCAGAATTGGGGCAGGGGGAGGGCGGATGGAGGGTGGTGGCGGGAGAGAGGGACGGGTGGATCAGGTCCAGGAAGAGGCGGGATTGACAGCACTGGTGAACATCATATCTCCCTTCCTGGACCCAATCCTGCAGTGTGGGTCCATGCAGACCTGTGCAATTTAGCTAGCGCAATTCTGAGTAAAAAAAAAACCCATCCCAAGGAGGCTTACACCTGGGTAAGGGAATGATTTTACTCAGAGGAGACCTCCACAACTGTTCCCCCACATCAGGATGCACTATGAGGTCGCCATTTTGGCGCTGCTGCGTTGGTGGTGGTGGTGGTGGGGGGAAGGATAGGATTTGGCTGTTAGAAGTCCCCAGATTGTTCCCACCTATCTTTTGCCCCATAGGGCTATTTACAGAGCAAAACACACACACACACACACACACACACACACACACACACACACACACACGAGAGAGAGAGAGAGAGAGAGAGAGAGAGAGAGAGAGAGAGAGAGAGAGAGAGAGAGAGAGAGGACTCTGCCAGATATATCTCCAGAATCTTCAAGACAGTGAAAAGGAATACAATTCTGTTTGAAACCCAGTGAAGTTTCTAATTTACATTTACTAAGGTACTGATACCCATAGTAACATAATATGCAGAGAAAACATTGGACACTTTGCCATAAATATCTAAGGCTGGCAAGAGGTTTAAAAAAAAAAAGCCAGGAAATGGGGCGTTTTAATGCCATGGCAAGATTGAGAAGGTGAGGACTTCTGCCTCTGTTCCATCAAACTGCACTTCTAGTCTTTTCCTTGAAGGGGAGCACAGACCAAAGGATATGGAATGTGGTACATGCTCAAAGTCATCACATCAGGCATCATCCGAATGGTGGTCTCTGAAATGAGATGCAAGAATCTTTCCATCCAGAGGTTTGAAGCCACCGTTTGATAGATGTACTACAACTGGCTCCTGTGTTCTTCAGGGGCTGTCAGACAAGCAAGCACAAGAGAAGTATACTGCTCTCTCTATTGTGGTGTTCTACATAGATACAAGAGGTCTCTCTGGTTTCCTTCCTTTTCATATTTTTTCCTGTCCCTGACATTTTCTGGGTGTGAAATATAAGTTTGAAGAACAATAGCCAGCCTGCCAAGTATTGACCTACACAGTTCTGTGTAGTGAGTGACTCACCATGAACCAATCACCGTGGATGAAATGTGTGTTGTGTGCATGTGTGTATGACAGGGTGGGGAAGAGGTTCCAGAGAAGGGTCTTGGTTGGCTTCCAGCATCTGGTTGCCTATAGAGAATGTTCCAGATTAGCTAAATGTTCAAGTGTTCAGCACTTTCCTCTTTGAGAAAACTAGTTGTTGCTCCTCGTATTGCACTGCTATGTTCTGTGATGGCTGGGAAATGTTTAAGACCAGTATGGTATACAGTTTCACTTGGGAAAGTTTCACTTGGGAAAGCTCTAGATAACTAAATAACAACATGGCAGGATGACATGATTAATACTAGAATAATTAATCAGATATGGGGGATAAGGTGGATAGATGTGGGGGATAAGCAGACTCTCCCCTGCTGCAAGGAGTTTACTTACAGGCCAATCCTATCTGACCCTACCGCCGCTGGTGGAAGGAGGAGGATGTTGGCAGAATGTTACTTCTGCCGGCAAGCACAGAAAAGTCACCAGCACAGTCACTGCTGGCCAGGTGCGCTGACCGGTGGAGAAGACTCTGTCCACTGACGTGAGATGAGGGGCGATGACGGAAGATGGTGGGAGGGACAGGGAGGGGAGAGAGGAATAGAGGAGTTTCTGGGTGGAGAGGGAGGCATAAGAACATAAGAAAATAAGAAGAGCCCTGCTGGATCAGGCAAAAGGCCCATCTAGTCAAGCTTCCTGTATCACACAGTGGCCCCACCAGATGCCTCAGGGAGCATACAAGACAACAAGATACCTGTATCCTGTCACCACTCCCTTGCACCTGGCACAGAGAAAACCTACTCCTACAACCAGGAGGTTGCTTATCCCCATCATGACTTGTAAGCTGTAATGGACTTTTCCTCAATAAATCTGTCCAATCCCCTTTTAAAGGCATCCAGGCCAGGTGCCATCACCACATACAGTGGCAAGGAGTTCCACAAACCAATTGCATGCTGGGTAAAGAAATGTTTTCTTTTGTCTGAATGGAGAGGAAGGGGTGGGACAGGTGACACTTCCATGTGGCTGGATCTTACCCCCCCCCCTCTCCTGCTGTTACACTCTTTAATTCCGTGCCAGCAAAATAGCTGGTGCAGAACTGAGTACACCCATAGGAATGTGGAGGCTTTCCCCAGGGCAAGGGAATAAAAGTTCCCTTACCCTAAGGAGACCTCAGCAAAAAAAAACAAAAAACCCCTCCCAGGAAGCAGCATGTGCTCCATTGACACACCTGCATAAGGGGGGTAGGTAGGATTGGGCTGCTTGTGTATATGAAATGCACTAAATATCTCATTGCTTTCCTAAGAAGTTATCGCTGGGATATTACATGAAAAGCCTGAAGACTGACGCTGTGGATTATCTACATCTTCTGAAAATAGATTTACTCTCTGGGTTAATTAATGTTTACATCCTGCCTGTCTGTCACAAGTGTCAGCTATGCCAGCTAACAGCATCCAATAACAATGCCAAAACAACAATAAACACACCAGAAATATAAAAGACATAAATAGCCAGGAAAAATGTAGCAGAAAAATGAATTAAATAGTGGATTTTTTTTAGTCACACCTACCTTACTTAAAACATGATAGAACAATGTTCTGATGCAGCACTGTGGTCTGTATCTCTCATCTCTGTTGTTGTTGTTTTCATTTTTTCATTGTTGAGATCACCAGAGGCTTGAAAAGGGTTTGCCATTGAGTCTTCATGTTTTCGAAGGCGAGAAAACACAGGTAGGAGGCTCTGGGCAGGTGGGAGGACCTTTCTCAGTGTTCCCGAGAGGTTCAGGTGAAGGCAGGAGCCTCTTGGGAGTGAAAACACACCGCCGAAAGCACCACGTTGAAGCGGGGTTCCGGCTGTCCGGCGGTCCGAGTACCACCAGCAGTCGGCCGAAGTACCTCTGGTGGTACTAGTACCGCTGGTTGAGAACTCCTGACCTAGAGTATTAGTGGTTGTGGGTGAAGGATACCTTGAAATTAGTTCTATTAGGACAGGCATGGGTTAAGTGAAAGGAGGAGAGAGAGAGAGAGAGAGAGAGAGAGAGAGAGAGAAAGAGAGAGAGTCAACCTGCCAGCTGGGTTGATTTGAGTTTCCTCCACCTGAGATAACCAAATGGGAGGAAAAGGAGAAAGGTTGTAGAGAAAGGTTAAAGCAGGGACTGGACCAAGAGCAAAGAAGGGAAGACAAGGGTTATAGGATGTAACAAGGGGTTTAGTGGGGGAGGGGAGAGGAGGTTATGGAGGTTAGGGTGCTTTTTGTCAGGTTTTAGGAGAGAGAGAGAGTTTTCAGAAGTTGAAGGATAGAGAGTGAGGGGAAATTATTGTTCCGTAGTCTTATGGGTAGACTTGAGTATGCTGTCCTATTCCAAGAAAAAATGGAAAAACACAGCCAAGAAGGGGCCCCTTGGTGGGCAGGGTCAGCAGTTCCTCTGAGGTGGGGACAACTACCATGGCTGGAAGCTTTCCAAGCAGGAAAAGCCTCCCGGAACCAGAGTGAAAGTCTCTGTTCGAGAGAGACTACCAAAGCCGGCAGTGTGGATGCTTTCCACGGGGAAGAAAAAGAGAACAGAAATTGTTATATGGGTCTAACCAAGGAATACATGGAACAAGGAATACAAAACACTAAACAAGGAATACAAAAGCATTCCTGGGCAAACATGGAACATCTCTTTCCTGACTTGATAAAATTAAGGTATGTCCTACCATCCTTACAATACCTATGTGAGAAAAGTTAGGAAATGAGACAGTGGCTATCCCAAGAAGATTACCACTGAGGTTCATGCCAGGGGATGACGACCAGCAGTCTGTCCACTACACCACATTAGTTTCCATTGTAACCCCATGATTGGTAGTAAACCTGACAATGTCACTATTACAAAGATGCCAGATTGAACAAGCATGGAACTTTGAGTGAAATGGGATTTGTACTAGACGAGTACCTTGAACTGGGTTTCGGCAACTCAAACTTCAAATGAGCCTGTCAAAAGCATTAATCAATTGCCATGCTTAATTGTTTGATTCATTAATTGCCCATTAAAAAATCTACATTTTTAATGAGATTTTAAATGGAGAGGTCCCCTGTGAAAGGATATTCTGTGCTGATGGCCTTGTTGCGAGTAAACGCTATGCATAAACAGTGAGTTCTAGGCAAATTTCTAAACAACAGATTTTTTTTCCCTGTGTGACTTAGTCAAGATAAATGTCTCATTAAGCATTCTCAAAATACCATCTTATTAAGATACTGTAATATTTGTTTCAATCACTTAAATTATTCTCTAATTGGTTAAAAGCAATTTGTTAATCAACTGCAAAAGATAAAAAAGGGATTTGCAGCCTTAATTTAATTTGGAAGTATTGGCATCTACTGATGAATACAAAATGTGATTCAAAGAACATGGCACAAAAAGCATAGATAATTTTATATATGCACCATCACGCCCCCCCCCACATCAGACTACAACTGTGTGATGTCCTGCACCTTGATGGCACCATGCCTTTGCCACAGATGACAATATGGCACACTAGCGCTAAATCAGGAGTGGGGCGACTTTAGGCTTCTGGAAGCTCCTTTTTTCATTTTCTTGCCAGAGCATTGGGAGCCAACAGCATGAAATGGCAGCTTGTAGAGGCACAACCATTCACAAAATGGCAGCTTGTACAATAAGGTACAGTTTTGATTGTTTTTACACACACACAAACTCAGTAGTGCACTCACTCTGCCTATGTTCCAAAGCTAGCATGGATGCAATAAATTATTTCCTTCCTACAAGATTTCAATGTTCTAGGCTTAAAACATGGGCAGCTGGAACCGGAGCTCCGCCGTGGGCAGGCTGCCGCACGGGAGGAGGTCTATTTGGGGAAGGGGATGCTCGTCTCCTTCCTTGAGTGTAACTGGCACTGGGGCCGATCGGCCTCCTCAGAATTCCGCCAGTAAAATCGCTGGCGGAAGTCGGAGGAGGCCGTATAACAGCGCGGCCAAAAAGGCAGGGGACGGGATATGGCCGAAGCCATCCCCCGCCCCCTCCTGGCCCGGCTGGGCCAATGGCCCCCATCCAGCTACTGCCGAAATGCCCCCCCCGCCCGCTGGATCCTGACTTACCTGGGTCCGGTGGCTGTCAGGGTGCTCAGTCGGCGGAGCAGGGGAGGCCGGCCTTGCACCGGCCTTCCCTGCTTGAAAGACACAAACGTGCCTTACGACACATTTGTGACTGCTTACGGCGGCGGAACACACGTTCCGCCGCCCTAGTTTACGTGAGGATTGCGCCACTAGGACTTAAAATTATCTTGTCCTTCCTATCTCTACAACTTCTATCTCAAACATTGATTTGTTTAACTTTTTTCCATCTAGTTGTGTTGAGCGTGGTCAATTTTGAAGTGCAGGAACTTGTTATGACATCCATACTACAGCCCCCATGCTACAGCTATGCCCCATAGCCACAGAAAAAAAATCAACTTTAAATTTCTTTATTAGAGTGTTTTCTTCTCCAGCCAGTCATTCCTACTTTCAAACTTATGGCACTTCATTTAATGATCTAGCTCTATATTTCATTTCAGACATGCAAAATGTCTGCAAAATGTGTTTTGCACATTTTGCAAAAATACACATAAAAAGAGTGTATAGAAATTGTAAGATGGAATTAAAAAAAATACAGAAACATCTAAAATGTCATTTGCACTGTAGCCATTTCGATGTACGTCTATCGCCTTCAACACGATCACACCCTCTGTTTTATTTAAAGGCACCGCTCATGTGTCATATATCGCCTTGGATAATCTTGGCAGTAATATTGGGTGAGAAAGCAGTCTTTTCTTATAAAAGTGCTATTCAGATTTGCTTTCAAGGAACACTCCTATATTTTGTAAATAATAAAAAAATATATATGCTCCTCTTGGGGCCTGACTGTACTATGGGTGGAATGAAGCAAACCACAGACTCCACAAGTGCTGATAGGAATGAGTGGTTAATGACAATATGCTGGCTTTTATGGGCCAGGAGGAATTATATAAACTCACTCAGGCCCCTCTGACAGACAAAGTCAGTGGATTTCAGGAAGCAGAGAGAATTGAATGACACAAATACGTACCCAGTATTATCAGGCAATTAACTCAACATACATGGTTTTAAATCTGCTGCCCACCTTTTCTTCAACTGAGACATTTCTTCAACTGAGAAAGGCAATTCAGAAAGAGTTCGAGGACCACACTTAAATTGTACTCCAATACAGCCATTTTCATGCTCTTTTATCTGTTTCAAGAGGAAGTCACAAGCATGCCAAATGATTCCTTATAGTCCTGTTTATTGGTAGCCATGTTTCCTTTAGAGCAGGGGTTCTCAATCTTCGGAGGCCTGCATACCCCCCCCCCCATGTACCCTTTCCCTCCGGGTTGTGGCGCGAGTGGGAGGACCTGCTTGCCCACACCACAACTTGGAAAAATGTCCCCAAGATGTCCCCGGTAGCTTCTCCTACCTGTTCTCCTGGGCGCCACCATCTTGAATCTTGCAAAATTCCATGTTGGCCAACTCACTCATCTGCCAACCCGCGTCTCCTGCCTCAAATTGGGTGGTGAAACTTTTGGATTTGTTCCCCCACAGACCCAACTTACTAAGTGTCGCAAACAAATGCTACCCACAGACATCAACTGTATACCCTGCTGAGGAAAAACCATATCACCTGACCTCTACCCTTGAAGAATCCCACACTATGTTAGCCACCACAGCTTTATACCATTCTACTCCCCCCATCTGCACAAGCACGGATAACACCATGCCTCACAACCTCCAACTATGGCAGACTACCATGGCTTCACGTGTGCCCTCAGCAAAAGTAATAATAATAATAAAAAATCCCTGAGGCACACTGACAGAAGAAAGGAGCATGTGGCAAACAACAATCAAGCCATGTTTTCAGATTTATGAAGGACAGTTTATTTAATCAATGTGACCAAATTCATATTCCAATCCAATTGTCTTGCATATTTATTGGGGAGTTTAAGGACAACTAGGTAAGGAATTTGACTATGGATAAATGCATTCAGTCCTCATGCATTTCTAACGAGTCTAGGAGAATCTATCTTCTTTTCCCATCCTCGTTTCCAATCCTGGTTCACAGGACAAGCTGAAACTATAGTTTGCTGGTTCAGGTGTAAAATCTAACTATGGTTGGTCTGAGTGAGGACATAACTAATTGAGGCTGCAATCCTAGAACACTTTCCTGGGAGTAAGCCCCATTGAATACAATGGGACTTACTTCTCAGTAAATGTGCATAAGCTTGTGCTGTGATTCTGAGTGTGCAAGTAGGAGGCATGTATCTGAGTGTGCAAGTAGGAGGTGTGTATCAGCACAAAGTGCATTCCTAATTTCCCACGCCATAGTTTCGAGGATGAGAAACATTACATATGAAGAATTAACTGAATTTCTGAAATTGGCCACAGAAATCCGCCTAACGCAGTGGGTCAGATTTCATGCCATCAATGCAGTAACCTGATGGCAAATAATAGAGCAAGTACATTGCTGGTGAGCTGATTTGGTAATTACTCCCAATCCTGAAGGATTAATTGCTCACATCCACCTACAACATGGTTGCCTTCTGCTAAGGGAATCTATTTCCCACAGAAACCTGTCACTGATTTTGGTACAGCTAAGATTAACTCTTGGTGTGTACCTTCAGTTTACATAATAAAAATGGGTTCATATTTTGATGAAATTATACCACAATCCTATTGCACAATTGCGCCAGTGGAACGCATGTTCCGCTGGCTTACGCTGTTGCCAGAAGTGCTGGAAAGCATTTTGCAACAGCGCAGAGGCCAGGAGCGCGGGTGGGAATGCTGCAGGGACACCAGCTGGACCAGATAAGCACATGCAGGGAGCAGAACTGGGAGGGTGGTAATGGGAGCAGGGAGGGCAGATTGGGCCTGGCAGGGGGGAGGGGGCAGGACTGGCGGCACTGTTACATGTTGTATCCAACCCCCTTTCCCAGGTCCGATCTGCCTGCCTGGATCAATATGAACTTGATATTGCTGGTGCAGGTTCAGGTTGACCGGTTGCCATTGCTGGGACTTACCCCATAGTAGGGGCACCTGCGTCGCTAGAGTGTGGCGGTGGTGGCCGCCGGTGGGTGACGCGCGCAGAAGGGTGACGCGCGCACCCACGCATGTCACCTCCACTGCGCGCGTCGCCCTCCGGAGGCTCCGAGGCCGGGAGAAGGCCTCGGAGCGTCCTCCCGGGCCGGCGCTCCAGCGCCTTCTGACAAAGGCCCACTGCGTCAAAACGTAATTTATAACGTTTTTCGCGCATGCGCAGACCGTTTCTGGGGGAAAAGGGCAGCCCTTGGCCCTCAGAAGACGTTCTGCGCATGCATGAAAAATGTTATAAATTACATTTTGACGCAGTGGGCCTCGTCAGAAGGCCCAGGACAGCCGGCCGGGGAAGACATCCCCAGAGCTGGCTGCAACGGAAAGGCCCAGGAAAGGCGCAGAGGTGGGGGGCAGAGTCGGAGGCATCCAGGGCAGTGTCCCGTCGGGTCACCCCCCCCAAACCGTGATGGCATTAGGATCATTAATGCCCCCCAAAACCATGATGGCATTAGGGTCATTAATGTGGCGGGGTCATTAGGGTGACGCGCGCGCCCCCACCCTGTCCTACCGTAGGAGAACAAATGTCCTCTTACCCCAAGGAGACCTCCAGCATGCAAAACTCCCCCGCGGGATGGATGCAGTGCAGCTCACGTTGACGCCACTGCATCGCCACGCAGGAATTTAGTTAGGATTGGGCTGCCCATATTAATCCCTTTTCAAAACTGTGTTGGATTTGAGTTCCGGGGGGATAACTTGAAGATCACGTCTTGACCTTACTTTACTTGAGATGAGACAATTAACTCAATCTAAGACTTTCTTCCTGCAGCCAGAGAAACCGATTCACAAAAAGTAGGTGATTGCATGCTTTGCAACTATCACTAGAAACATGTGTGGCTATGTGATAAGTAATTGTTTAATAGCACTGCCTAAAATGGGAATCATTTGATTCAGTCCACGCACTTGCCAGGTTTGTTAAAATGAATACAGTGCTGATGTATTCTATGAGGTAGAAGTTTCTTAGAACCCATCAATCACAACTTGGCACAAAGTTAAGTCTAATAATACAATCCTGACTACAGGCTTTGCCCACCTGGGATCTTACGTGTCCATGCACATATGATTATTGGTGTGAATATGTCTGGGGGGAAATGCTGAAGATAAAATCAAACAACCGACAGTACATCTGCCTTACATATCTTTCACTCTTAGTCGAGAGGAAACGTGGCTATTTTAAAATCTGGTGTCCATGTGCATAATCCTATAAATGTAACCATCTTTCTTTCACAGGAATGATAGGATAAAGATCTCCTGAGAATGTTCCCCAAGTTCAGAAAGCCTCTCCCTGACAAAAATCAAAGCCCAACTAATTTCTTCCGGTTCCCCTGTGAGGTTATGCTATCATTTTCTTTCCAGAGAATGAAGTAGAGTTGAAGTAAACAGAGCTCTCTGAAGTTCAGGGGTGATCTTCTCTGAGTCACTTTTTCAAAGCAGTTTGTCGTGAGGTATTGGAAGCTAATGTTTAAACTGTGCATGTTCAAAGACCCACAGGGTGCATGGAAAGAACTATACAGTTCTTTGGATTCTGGCCCAACAGAAGTGCACCATCTCGAGAGTGATGGTTTTCTTCTGGCGATGAGGACCGATGAAAAGAGAGCCAGATGTGTCATTGGGTGGATATTCAAGAGGGGGGAACTTAATGTTCAAAGTCTGCCTCTCGAATGCGGCAGCCCCAATTTGAGTCAGGCCAAGCCCTTTGCAAGCCTGTCCTGACATGAATTGGGGTCTGACACTCCACTTGTACCACTGGCAACCAGATAACATGGGAATTGAGTACATGCCCCAGAGTTGCAGATGACGCTCCACATAGCCATGGAGTGGAAAACGGGACATTAAATGGCCCTAATTTATTGGGGTGGAGCAGGAGGGGTGAGGTGCACTCCTAATTAACATCACAATAGGACATGTCAGTTTCCAGGGATCCAGCACACCCTAGCATCACATCAAGTAATAGACCCAGGGCGGACAATCGAAATGCAAGACGGAGTTATAAAGAGCAGGGCTAGCTTGTTTCTCAGCGCTTCCAAGGACTTCTGTGGGACAACTGGAAAGAACGAAATTGGTCCCTGCCTCGGAAAGAACAAAATCGGTCCCTGCCTCAGACACTGATATTGGGGGTCCTGACATGGGACCTTTGTCTCCCATAATTATGGGTATTTCATTAACAGTGAACAAATATTGCTTCAAAGTTTCACGTATACTCTTGTCTTTTTCAATCAAGCCAAAAGAGAAGGAAACTGGCCGGTGAGGCAGGAACTTACACCTGTCATAGCAATTGCCAACGACTCTTTAGGGAGACTTGCCTCACGCTTGAACATTTATACAATTGGTACATGATGTTAACACTTCCCCTTAATGTCTCAAGTTCTGCTTGCAAAATGTAGGTACGACTCCTTGTTGAATGCTGAAACGTGGTTTTTCTTCCTGACCATAAATGCAGAAACTGCAATTTATGAGGCTCTTTTTACAAAGATGTCCAAATTCCATCTGTTAAAGAGCTAAATACCACTCGCTCTTCTGGCTTCTCCCTTTTCTCTTTCTTTTAATTCATGCTTTTTTGTTCTCCTTCCACTGCAATAACCTCCCATTTCCTGCCAGTCTTACTGGAGCTGCTTCCAGCGCATGTCACTCATGTGCAACAGATTATACACTGTGGGACAGATTTGTAAACACTACAATATTTTTATATGATTGCCACCAAAGGAAAACAAAATGTCTTGTTTTAATTGCCAATGAGAAAAAAAATGTTTGAGCAGCCTTTACAATGTTTTAGAAAAATGTTTTCTGATCACTACTTGGAAAAGAGAGACGAAGGTTTGTGATTATCCAAAGCTTGATATAATTAGTTTTAAGTATATACACTTTAGAAAATACCAATACTGGAGTTTATAATGCTGCTGGTTTTTGTTTTTTTTCCCAGTTTGGTTTGTACTCTGCGTTACATCTAACCTCCTCAGTGTAATTAACTGTAGCAGTTATATGAGCGAAGCCTCAGAGTTTACCAAGCAAAAGATATTCTTGAAACATCACTGTAGCCAAATAAACCCAGAAAATATTGTTCATCTTAGTTAAACGCTTGTAACTTTTGTATATTTTACAATTCTTCTTTCTGGCTGTGCACAGATGGGATTTTCAAATAAAAACCAGATGAAAGCAAACAGCAATTTAACAATCAAAAGCTCAAGGTAAAAAAACAGGAATCTCCCACTCAGAGCTGCAATTAGATCTGTTCATGGGGTAAAAGTGTGTTTCTAATAACTGTGCTGTTACTCGTTACTATGAAAACTGCAGCTTATTAGATGTTTTAAAGTGTTTCTTTTTTTTTATCCTGGTTCTGCAGCAATCTTAACCTTTCCAATTCTCATCACACTCAGTTTGGAAGGGTGGTTTTTTTTATTTATTTTTTTAGCCTACCACTTTCATAACACAGTGACTTGTAAGCTATGTCTTTGTCTGTCACTTTACTGTACCGTTTACCAGCTTTCACCAAACAATCTGGAGGTGCTTGGCTAAAATGTCCCTAGTCCCATACAAGCGTGATTTGGATTAACTTGGAGATTTTCCTGGTCACAAAGGAGTTTCCTCTGAACATGGTTTGGGACGTTCAGCTAGCACAGAATGTGACAATCCACCTGTTAATATAAGTGTGAACTGAAATTCTCAAGTGTCACGGAAATAGTTCTTACCTTTAGTGCCCTCAGCAGCTTGGCTGCCTCAGGGAACATCTTACATACAAGCTCCTGCTTTCCTGGCGCTTGATATCGTCTGATAAGCCCTCTTCCAGATTTCACTGTATGTGTAGGACTAGATAAGCCACCACTGGAAGTAAGGCTTTTTCAATGGGAGCCCCAATGGATGTGAGTGTACACTCTGCATAAATGAAACGACAGGCAAGGCATCTGGAATGAAAAACAAATATTGAGATGACCCACATAGTAAACTCAGTAAGTGGGTTATGTGTGTGTGTGTGTGTGTGTGTGTGTGTGTGTGTGTGTGTTTTACCATTTATAACCCTAAGCTCATGGCTGATTGATATACCGGTAACTTAAAAGCTATAGACACCAATAAAAAAGAGAAAGAGAGAGAGAGAAACACAATTTAGCTTCAAATCAATGTCTGGCTACACTATCTCGCAGCAGGTGTTGTCCAAAAGCCCTCTTGAAAATGATTACATTGACTGAAGGATGTAGCATAAAAGCAGCATAACAGAGATTCGTAAAACCTAAACTGGAATAAATAATAGCAAAAAAAAAAATGCTTTGTGAGATTATGCCATACTACACTTGCAGCACAGTCCTATTGGGCCCAGCCACCAGTCGAACATGTGTTCTGCTGGTGGCAGATGCTGTAAAGCAGCTGTAAAGGGCGCTCTGGCAGTGCGGGATTAGCACGCTGCCAGAGTACAGGTGGGAAGGCCGGAGCCTTTTCGCCTGCATCAGCGGATCCTGGAGGACCGCTGAGGCAGCTAAGAAGGTGGGGGAAGTGGTATGGTGACAGGAGAGGGAGGAAGGTGACAGGGAAGGGCGGAACTAGGTGGGGAGGGGGAGGAACATGGGCGGGGAGGTTGCCGGAGCGAGTGGATCTGGCTACGATGGTGCCACCGGACTTATATCCCCTTTCACCTCCAAAGCCTCCCAATCCCCCCCCCCCTCGATACAGCGCGCACCGTTTTGGCACGGCTGCACCAGGAGGGGAAGGGGAAGGATAGGGTTGGGCTGTTGATCTTAGCTGAGAGGTTAAGAAGAAACACAATGTTATAAAGATTGCAATGTATTAGAAAGAAAGAGCCGTCAAAACACACATGCACACGTCACCATACATCTCGACATCATTCAACGGTTAGTGCCTGTGAATTCTAAAAGCAGCAAGACAACATTTGCCATATGATTCATATCAGTGGGTACTTATCAGACAACAGGCAGGCTGCTGTTGCTATGATTTTAAATTAATTTTATTATTGTATTTTTACTGAATGTATTATTGTTTTAAATAGTTGTATTTGTTTTTAAACAATCGGTTATAATAACTAGTTGTCCTGAAGAACCATAGGCCATGAGGCAAGATATGAATATGAAAAGTAAATAAAAATATGTAAACGAACATTGAAGTCATACACGGAATCCCAGCATCAGCCTGCAAACACAGCTAATCTGATTGCTTTGCTCATATTTCTCCAGCACATCATGAGTAATACAGTTGTGCTATGCACAGAAATAAATGGGATTGGGGATGTGCAGTGATGTAGACTTGAGTCTATTGACTCGGACTCAAGTTGGATCCAAGTTGCACCAATGACTTGACTCAGAATTGACTTGCGATTGTAAAAGTCTTGAGAGACTCGACTCGAAACCTGGAGCCTTTTATGACAAGTTAAATTTTATTCAGGTTTAAAACCATTTCCTCCATTAAATAGGGACTTGCAACTTGCAACCAAAGACTCAGGACTTGGGGGCAAAGACTTGGGACTCGACTTGAGACTTGAACCCAGAGACTTGGGACTTGACTTGAGACATGGAGTCAGAGACGTGATCCACATCCCTGGGGATGTGGAGCACCACTGCAGGACTACAGAAATCTACAACAGTCATATTTGGTACCAAGGGCCAAATAGAGCTAAACCAAAAGGAGGGAGGGTTGCTTTTAACAAACACTTTTGCTCCTGCAAAAATGTGTGCCTCTTTTGTGTGATTTGTTTGGAGTAGGGCTCACAAAGGCATGTAAATGTTCATGCATTCAAAATAGGGACAATATCAGGGAGGACACATTGTTACATAGCCCCAAATAGGCTTTGATTGCTCCCACTGATGTCATCACACAGTCAAAAACTGATTGGCTGGTTGACAATGGCATCGCTGTAAAGAAGCGCACGGGGCGGGCCGCCAGGGGTGACGCACATACGAGGGTGACGCGCGCACCCCTGAGGGGAGAGCAGGGAGGCTTACAGGTTGCCGCCGGCCTTGGTTGGGCCCGCCCGTCCTCCCCTGTGTCCGTTTGGCTCCGAAATGAGCCAAAAACGGCACGGGGGGTGTTCTGCGCTTGTGCGTGACGTCACGCGTGGGGTCGGCGATGTGTCGCTCCCCCCCCCTGCGGGGGCATAGCAACGCCAGTGCTGGTTGACAACAACACTGTTTTCAGGGAGAGGACTACATGGTGCTAAAGCAGCAGCCAATCAGGCTGAACAAAGTTGCTGAACAAAGATGGATGGGGGTATTTGGGGCCTCCTAAACCTGCAATGTTTGCCCCAATAATGTTCACAGGTGCACATTATCCTAATGGTAAATGAAGCAGGAGATTTAAGAGAGTGGAAGGTGGTATGATAAAGGCATGTTGTTGTTGTTGTTCAGTCGTTAAGTCGTGTTCGACCCTTCGTGATCCCATGAACCATATCGCGCCAGGCCTTCCTTTCCTCCACTATCTTCCTGAGTTCGCTCATTTTCATGTTCATTGCATCGGTGATGCTGTCTAACCATCTCAACATTTGCCTTCCCCTTCTCCTTTTGATGATAAAGGCATAGTTTCCGGTCAAACAGCAGCTTTGTCCCACAGCAGCTTCCGGTCAAACAGGTTTCGCGTGTTTTTTCAGAGCTACAAAACCTGCAAATAATGTTTACCAGAGATATACCACAGAAACAATGCCTCTGCCATACCACCTTTTTTGGGGGGTGGGATGCCTGACCTATATAAGAACTATCTGGTCTTCCACAGCAGTAGAAGCGATAGTTTGACCAGTTGCACCAGTGTATTGGCGCAGTTTCCCAGGGCCTAATAATATCCAACTTTCTTATCCAACTTTCCAGGGCCGATAAAATTGCAATGCAGCTCCGAGGTAAGGGAACAAACGTAGTACATTAAGATTTTCCCTTTTACTCTTTGTTGGAGGCCCAAGAGCCTCAGGCCTCTGCTACCAACAACCCCCCTTGACCCAACAGGTCTCCAGAACAAGAAACATCCACCTTCCCTATAGGTAGGCTTACCAGATCTCCAACCAGGACAGAGTGCTAGACCTTTAGGAGAAGGAATATGGGCAGGTGTAGCTTGTTAAACCCTTCGAGCACAATCCTAGGCATGTCTACTCAGAAGCAAGCCCCATTGTGTTCAGTGGGGCTTACTTCTGAGTAGACATGCCTAGGATTGTGCTCTAAGGCAGCGTCTCTCAACCTTTTCCCTCCCGTGTACCCCCTGTCCTAGCCCCCCAAGAACCCGACTGATTCCCCCAAGTCCCGCGTACCCCACATACCCCCTCACCAAAAGTGCACCCCCCAAAAGAGAAAAAAACACTTTTTTCCGTCCATGCGGCGCTTCCGAGCCTGCTCAGAAGCGCTGCATGGACGGAATTGTCACCTGTTGCTATCCCTTACCTTTTTCCGGCCATGCAGCACTTCCGAGTGGGTCCTCTGGAAGCTCTCCCTTACCTTAGCTTGCAACTGTCGCCATGTTGGATCCCGAAGTCTCGTGAGATACAAGATTGCGGCTCCCAAATCTCATGCAGCGATCTTGGATCTCGCGAGACTTCGGGAGTTCTAACATGGCGGCGGCTGCAAGCTAAGGTAAGGGAGAGCTACCGGGGATGATTTCGGCCATGCGGTACAGCCGAGCGGGTCCTCCGGCCTGGCAGGGCTGAAGCCTTTCTCTTTGGCTTGCGGCGCTAGCCTGAGGACCCACTCCGCTGCGCCGCATGGCCGAAAAAGCGCTTTTTCTCTGGTTCGCGCACCCTTAGGGGTACGCAGGGGTACGTGAAAAAACATCTCGTGTACCCCCAGCCTGTGGCCCACGTACCCCTAGGTGTACGCGTACCACAGGTTCAGAACCTCTGCTCTAAGATTTAACAAGCTACACCTGCCCACATTCCTTCTCCTAAACGTCTAGCACTCTGTCCTGGTTGGAAATCTGGTAAACCTACCTATAGGACGAGGGCTCCTTGGGAGGCTTGGTGTTTTGGCCAGAGAGAATTTGTCTGGTGGGAGAGACCAGTTCCACCACCACCACCACAAGTGCATGGAGTACTTTATGGCCTGTTTCTAGAATCACCCCTTGCCTGAATCCTTCCGTAAAGGCTATGACGAACCATTTCCAGCTGCAGCCTCCTGCTGTGGCAATGAACTGCCTGTACTTCTCTCCTTCTTCTGACTACTTCCTTTGGCTCTCCATTGGGGCTGGGCGTCTTCTCCAACAACTCAAAAAACCTCCCCCAAGACAAATACTACTAATGCTTAAGTGAGAAATGGCCAGCAACTCTCATTATGTTGAATTATTTGGTGGTAAAGAGTGTCTTCTGGTTACAGACAAGGCAAAGAAAAATCTGGGAAGTATTAAAGAAAAGAACAAAGCATGTTTTTTCCCCATTCTGCTTAGCTGGTTTCCTTTAGATAAACCAAATGAGAGACACTTTGCAAATCCCATTCATTCTGTATTTAGTCCTCTGGGACCTTAAAGGCTAAGGCCTATGTCTAGGATAACCATTTTATTAAGCAAGTAAAGTCTGCAATCCTAGAACACATTCGTATGAGTAAATTCTGTTGCACACAATGGAACTTACTTCTGAGTAAACCTGTATAGGATTGTGCTGTAATGCTTTTCTTCCTCCATGGAATCTGTTTTCATGCCCTATTTTGACGGTTTACAATTTTTTCTGGTTTTCCCGTCTGCTCATATTTATAACTTGCTGACAACAATATCATTAAACATTGTAGTCCACACATTCCTTGGCAGACCAGAACCTATCAGACAGGTGAGTTTCTCATTAGGAAGAAACACTCAGATTCCTTTTTATTTTCTATCAATTTCCTCCCCTAAGATCTCCATCCATTTTGGTACCGAAATACTCAATGAACACCTCATGGTGTGTGGAAAGGATCTTGAGAGGTTCCCAGTCTGTCACACACACAAGGGGAAAGCATCTAATATGCATATGGAGACATTATGTGGTCAAGATGGTAGAGTGAGCAGGGGAACAAATGATCTCAGAGCATTTCAGAACCAGCATTTCCCACCCTCCCTGGCGCCGTTTGGCTCCAAAAAGGAACCAAAAAGTGCCGTGTGTATGTGTGTGTGTTTCCGCACCGTGGTGGCGCGCTACGATGACGTCACACACACCCAGGGGCGGTGCGTGTGGCGTTCATGGGGGTGTTTTCGCGACAGCCCCCACCCACGGGGGCGGGGGCGTAGGGCTGCTTCTGTTCAGGACTTCATTTGTAATCAGGTAAAGACTGATTAAAGAGGGCTGCAGGGTGGCTCAGTGGGTTAAACCACTGAACCACTCTACAGCCGAAGAGCCAGCGCTGTCCAAAGATGCTTCCGTGGTCTTGTTGCCGGCATGACTCTCCTTGTATGAGGACAGCTTACTGCCCCAAGGAGCTTACTCTACAGCCAAAGAGCCAGTGCTGTCTAAAGATGCTTACATGGTCATGTGGCCGGCATGACTCTCCTTGCCGCAGCACGTAGCGTGCAGCTGGACACGGAACACAGTTACCTTCCCGCAAGTGGTACCTATTTATCTACTCGTATTAACATGCTTTCGAACTGCTAGGTTAGCAGGAGCTGGGCTGAGTGGCAAGAGCTCTCCCCGGCCCGTGGATTTGAACTGCCGACCTTTTGTGACCTGTTAATTGAAAGGTCGGCAGTTCGAATCTTCGGGCCGGCCGGGGAGAGCTCTTGCCGCTCCGCCCAGCTCCTGCTAACCTAGCAGTTCGAAAACATGTTAATATGAGTAGATAAATAGGTACCACTTGCGGGAAGGTAACTGTGTTCCGTGTCCAGCCGTATGCTATGCGCTGCGGCAAGGAGAGTTATGCCGGCCACATGACCATGTAAGCATCTTTAGACAGCACTGGCTCTTCGGCTGTAGAGTAAGCTCCTTGGGGCAGTAAGCTGTCCTCATACTTACCACACATATTGAAGGCTAATATAATACTGTAAGAATAATATACAATGCAAGTCAGAGTGGTGGGCACTAAGAGATATGGCGATATATCTGAAGAGGAAGCAAAAAGCTTAAGCATGAACATGAGCTGGAAGGAACTCCACACTGCCATAATTTGTCTGTGTTTTCTTTTGTACAAGTGCTCTGTCTGTGAAACCACCAGGCGGGGGAGTGTGTGTCTGAAGAAATCAGAGCAGTGTGAATTCTCCATTGTGTCTCAATTACAGAAACACCTGTGCTAAAGAGCTGTGCTATACAGGCTGAACCTAATAATTCATGAAAGCTTTTTTAAAACCTTCCCATTGGCTGCCAGAAACTGTCACGGACCAATGTTTTGATGAAGCACCCACTGAGACTTTGAACTCCATGCTCAGTAACCAGTGGCTAAAGGATGTGCTAAATTCCTGTAGTATTCCAGGTTTCAATGCCCTGAAAACCTCCTCAATTTTCATTTTCACCTACCTGACTTTCTTCTGAGCATGATTGGATGGCAATACAGTGAGTACCGCTACTGTCTTGGGGGTATGCAGCCTTTATTTGAATGGATAGAACTGTCTTGGGTAAACAGATACACGTGAAGCTGCACAAATCATGACAGTCTTATGTCCGCCTTGCATATTATAAATCAGAGGTGGCCAAACGTTGTAAGAGCTACATACAATGAACTGCAGATGTTTGAGAGCCCCAATATTGAAGAAGCATTTAAATTCTGAAATATATTTACTCACCATGAACATTAAACTTATAATTTAATCCAGTGGACTCTCAGTTTATACCTGATAAATAATTATAGAACTTGAAAATGTCTTATTTACCTTTTATATTAATTGTGATGCAAAAAGGAGCTCAGCCAACATATTTGCAAGAGCTGCACATTACATGTCAAAGAGCCACATGTGGCTCAGGAGCCACAGTTTGGCCACCCCTGTTATAAACCATGCTTCTACTGCCTGCTCAAAGATGTAATGTCCGACAAGGAGAATGCATTAGCTTCAGATGCTGAGTTGTCTGAATGACTTCTTGCACACTACAACTTCTGATGACAAGCAGAAGCATGTGTCCATTTGGGCTTCCGCTTGCCTCTGTACATTTTAATATGCACAATGGCCCTCAAACGCTTGGTAATTGAAAAATGGAAGTTTGGAGTCATTGTCAAGAGTTTTTATACTAGAGATCAATCTTTGGCAAAGGTTTTATAAGGTTTGATCATCTCCTTTGTAAACGTGGAGGTTAGCTTGGAACTCTTTTACATGCGCAGTGCGCACACACCCATAAAGACGCCAAGCAGAGGTTTGGCCCAATAGTGGGTAGTATATACACACCAATAGCTGCCAAGCCTCCCTGACACTTGCAGCCAGCCCTGAGAGGCCCCACCTGCAAGAATGACAATGTTTTACAATGCATGGGTAGTATTGCCTCTGGACCAAGTCACACACATGCCTTTTTCAAGGCTCCGTGCTTCCTGATCAATCCCACACTCAAGTGAAGATCCATATTTGCAGACCTCCATTTTCTGTCCCTTTACCACCATGGATCTTCCAGATTCCATCCTTGATAGAACCACCACAACCCCAGGTGAACCAACAACCCCACCACAACCACAACCTCTCCTCTCTCCCATCCTCAAATGAGGTACTTCTCAAACTGCAATTATTTCAGAGATGAGCATCGAAGGCCTAGTCCTCATGGTTCATTTTTTCAACAATGAAAAACAGTGTGGTTTTCATTTGGTGAATATTTGGAATGTGATTCCTTGTAGTGAGAGCTGAAATGTTTCATGCCTTCAGGGTTCTCAACCACTGATTTCAAAAACACTGTTTTTCAGTAGGCCATGAGAGTGGGCAGGGCCTACCAGGTCTGGGAAAACTGGTAGGTCAAAGTCTGATTAAAGAATAAGGGGAAGAGTGAGGGCAGAACCTAGTGACTTATGGATAAAACTTGCATAGTAACTGCCAGTCTAATGACTTTTCAGTCACCAGTTCCTTCTGGCTACCTGACCAGTAAAATCCTGTCTGACTCTTCAGGAGCCAATAAAGCTCAGATCTCATAAATAGGGGACAAATTCAGGAATTTGCACCAAATGAAAATGGATAAAATCACATTGTGATTTAACCATGTCAAATGTGGACATGCAAATTGGGTTTAAGATGTGGCAAAGGCTCACAAATGTGCAAAAAAAATGTGGTAAAAAGCTCTCTTTAGCCATAGTTGTTAAAAAGGTAAGCACCTAGTCCTCATGATGATTCATTTTTCATGAGATGAAATTCTAACAGTGTGCCTTTCCCCCGTCATTTTCATTTCATAGAATAGACCTCCACCAAGATGCCATTTCAAGACATATGATGCTGCCTTATACTGAATCAGATCATTGGTCCATCTGGATCAGTAGGGGTCTTTCCCAGTCCTATCTGGCAATGCCAATGAATGAACCTGGCCCTTTCTGCATACAAATCATCGCTTTTCTGCTGTGTTACAATCCCATCCCCTAATGACAGTCTTGTTGACACTAGTCACTTACGAGATGGTGCCTATATGCTTTTGTCGCTTCATAAGGGGAAAAAAATGCTGCTGTTTTCTCAGACACGTCAAGGACTTTAGCAGAAAAGTAGTCGGAGATGAAATTTATTGAGACCTCTTTTTTTCGGCGTGCGTCTCTGGAGAATGACTGAAACACAAGTCCTCCCCCCGCCATCTCGAAAATGCTCATTTATGGAGGAACATGTTTCAGACCCCTAAATGATTATGCTATCCTTGGCAGCTTTAGATTGCAGCGCCCGTTACATTAATGATTTCTGAGGTGATGTTGATGCCTCTGAGGTGCCTGGCAGAATTGCTCACATAAAACTAATGAGTATCCCAGCACGACCATCTACTGAGGGGGAAGAAAGAAAAGGGGGAGGTGCAAATAAATTAGCGATCTAGTCCAGGGGAAAGAATATCTGTAAAGATACTTAATGGAGTCTGGAATAGAAAATTAATCACCCATAATGATTAAGGTTTGGGAGAATATTTAATTCCATTTATAAATATTTTCCACCCAATGATAAATGGACCCGGGGAGAGCTGGTTTGAACCTGATAGGAACTTCAGAGACAATTTAGAGGAGGAGAACTGAAGACAGTCCATAGCAGCCTGCTGTGCTTGTTCCTCTCCAGATGGACTTTGCGAAATCCTTGGGTACCAAAGGCATTGCGTCATAGCATTACACCTTTCAGAATTCAAATGTGCTTGAGACAATCAGCTGGTTAAATTTAGATCGAATTGGCCTGAAACCAGCTGTGATTAAGCTCCTGAGAAGGCAGAAATAATACAGATGCCTGTTAATAACACCTTCATCTCAAAAATCAGAAATGTCAGATTGCACAGACTGCTATAGGTTGCCTTTTCACACCCACACTATGAACTGCTTTCCCTAAAAATAAGTGATGGTCCCCTTCCCTGCTCCCTAGAACTTCTCTAGGGTCTGAATATGTTCCCCAAACCATCCCAATGATCACTGTTTTGTTTATTTTTCACATGTTTATACCGCCCTTTCTCCAAGGAACTCAGAGTGGTGCACATAGTTCCGCCGCTTCTTTTGTCCTCACAACAATCCTGTGAGGTAGGTGGGGCTGAGAGATAGTGACTGGCCCAAGGTCACCTAGGAAGCTTCATGACTGAGCGGGGATTTGAATCTGGACCTTCCAGGTCTAAGTCCAACTATAGAACCACTACACCATCCTCGCTCTACCTTGGTGCCTTTTTTTTTTTTAAATGACTGCTTTAGCTATCCCTTCCAATCAGGGATAACATAACCTACATGATGATGCCATGAAGTGAATCAGGTGGCATCCCTGCCATGGGAGATGTGTGTGGCTTCTTCATTGGTGGTGTACTTTTGACTGTATGCTGCTTCTTTTTACTATTTTTAAAAATTGAACGTTCATGGTTTTTTTGTGATTGAGCTTGGCAGCCTATCTGAACACCTCCTGCACTGGAGAGGAAATGTGGGAGAAAAAAGTTACAATAAATAAATAAATAAATAAATAAACACAGGCTGCAATTCTATGCACAGTTTCCTGGGTGTAAGCCACACTGAACATAATGGGACTTCCTTCTGAGTAGACATGCATAGGATTGTGTTAACAGTATGTCATGAAGCCAACTCAAAGTGCGGACACTTTGAATGGGTGAACACCTTGGCAACATGTTTGTTTGTTTGTTTGTTTGCAATATTTTTATCCCGCCTTTCTCCCCAAAGGAACCCAAGGCGGCTTACAACACTTACAACACTTACAACAAAACAGAAGATACAAAAAAATACATATAGATAATTACTTTTTAAAACAGTAAAAAACAATTAACAAAAATAATAAAAACATCTAAAAATTGATTAAAAAAAGATTACATTTAAAACAAGATCATTAAAACAGCAGCACCCCACCTGTACCAGCAAGATGTTAAAAAAGGCAAAGGCTCAGAAGGCTTCTTTGAACAAGAAGGTTTTTAGGCCTCGCCGGAATGTGTCCAAGCAGGGAGCAGTTCGTAAGTCAAAGGGGAGGGAATTCCATAGGGTTGATGCCACTACTGAGAAGGCCCTATTTCTGGCCGCCGCCTCTCACACCTCCCTGGGTGACGGTACCCGCAAAAGGGCCTTCTCTGATTATCTAAGGAGACGAGCCGGACTATATAGAAGTAGGCGGTCTCTCAAATATCCTGGCCCCAAGCCGTATAGGGCTTTAAAGGTCAAAACCAGCACTTTGAACTGGGCCCGGAAACGAATCGGCAGCCAGTCCAGCTGTCGGAGGAGCAGCCCGACAGAGTCGAACTGCCTACATCCAGTGACTACACGGGCCACTGCATTCTGTACTAATTGCAGTTTCTGAACCGTCTTCAAGGGCAGCCCTAGGTAGAGCGCATTACAATAATCTAGTCGTGATGTCACCGTGGCATGGATCACCGTGGTCAGGTCTGCACGATCCAAGTACAATCGCAGCTGGCGCACCAGCCGAAGCTGGGCAAAGGCCCCCCTGGCCACAGCCGCCACCTGGGAATCCAGGAGCAGCTGCGGATCTAGGCGGACCCCGAAGCTGCGGACCTGCTCCTTCAGAGGGAGTGCAACCCCACTCAGAGCAGGACGATACTCTAGTACCTGCATTGTGGATTTCTGGACCAGGAGAACCTCTGTCTTGTCCGGGTTTAGTTTCAGCTTATTAGCCCTCATCCAGGTCCCAGCCGCCTCCAGGCAGCGCTCCAGAACCTCAGCAGCCACCCTGGAATCAGGTAGGAGGAGAAGTTGAAAAGTTCTGGTCTGCTTGTCTGTGAGGATGTTTATCATGTGAGAAACCAGTTCTTCTCCAGGAAGTTTTGACAAAACCTGGAGTGCATTGGTTCAAGATTTGTCACACACTGGAGGAGACTGGAGGATCTAGAGCAGATTTTGCAATCCACTTGGGTTATTTATGGAGAGGCCCAGAACATTCGGTGAAAGTCCATGAGCTGCACCAGGTCTATCTGTGCATTTCCAAAATTGCTAGCATTGTGAAGAGACAGTAGTGTCACTCCATGTCACATTGGAAGATTCCAGTCCTCCAAGATCCTGCACAACTTGTGGACATCCCATGTGGTATTCATCCTTGTCTCACATGCTCCAGACCTGAGAAAAATCCCCTTAATTAACCTGGCCTCCAAAGTAAATTCTGATCACAGTGGATTTTGCCTTCATCCTTACTTGCCAGGATTAGGATCCATTTACCTGTCATGGCACAGACCATTATTTCTGTACCACTGCAGCTGGCAGATCATTAAGAGCAAGTGGTTAGATGATGCTTCCAAGTTCACCCGCAACAGGGGAATTAATCAGTTAATCAGCTCAGATACTGCTGACACTTTTCTTCAGATTTTTCACACTGGCTACATTGACTGCTGATAACTTCTTGCAGTTCTTATCCAATCTTGTCACAGCTGAATGCAGGCATCTATAAGATTAAGTTACGGAAATGGAGTCTTAGAGGAATGAAAGGCAAGTGCTGAGAGACACTGCTTCCGAACTGGTGACTGGAAAAAAGAAGCCTGACTGCACTCTGAACAAATAAAGGGTGCTTACCTTGAATTTCAGTGAGTTCCATTCTTTCTTACGTAGTGATAAATCATCATTTACACTGTGAGCTGGCAGCACAGTTAGAGATTCAGGTTGGCTGCAGCATGTTTGCAAAAACTTTAATCAACAAGTTAAAGCTTGTTGCCTGAGTAGAATCCCTATAAGGCAGTCTTTCCCAAACATTTTCGACCTGTGGCTCCCTTGACCATTGGTGACCATTATCCGCGGATCCCCATTACATTATGTTGATACCTGCCAATTGGCATTGCACTGTTTTCCGAGAGGATTCTGTGGCACTCCGCGGCTCCCCTGACTGGATTCTGCGGCTCCCTTAGGAGCTGCGCCTCCCAGTTTGGGAACCTCTGCTATAATGGCTTGTGCCAGTTCTGCTAGGCTGCAAGAACATAACAAAAGCCCTGCTGGATCAGGCCAAAGGTCCATGTTAGTCTAGCATCCTGTTTTTCATCGTGGCCCACAAGCTGTCTCTGCAAAGCCCATATTTCTGTCCTGACATCACTCCCCTGTACTGCCACTGAGGAGCCGCGGGGTGGCGCAGTGGGTTAAAACACTGAACCATGAGCTGTCGATCAAAAGGTCAGCAGTTCAAATTCTCGACAGGGGTGAACTCTTGTTGTTCGGCCTAGCTCCTGCCAACCTAGCAGTTTGAAAGCACTTCATGCAAGTAGGTAAATAGGTACCGCGGGAAGGTAAACAGTGTTCCGTGTTGTCATTCCGGCCACATGACCACGGAAGTGTCTTTGGACAGCACTGCCTTTCTTCGGCTTTGAAACGGAGATGAGCACCACACCCTAGAGTCGAACACGACTGGACTTAAATGTCAAGGGAACCTTTACCTTTACTGCCACTGAACCTGGAGGTACAGCATGAATTTGTCCAATTTCCTTTCAAACTCATCCTAGTTAGTGGCCATCATCTTGGTTTATCTTGAGACAACAAATTGCACAGACTAATTATGCTATGTGTGAAGTGCCTCCTCTTTTCTGTCCTCGACCTCCCACCAATCAGTTTCATTGGATGACCCCTGGTTCTAGTATTGTGAGAGAGGAAGAAAAATGTCTCGCACTCCAGTCCCCCCACATCCTGCATCATTTTATAAGTCTCGATGGCTACCAGCTGGGCCAACACTTTTGTCAAGCAGATCATTGGATGATCATCTAGGAGACCAGTGGCTGTCTCTGGATAAAAGATAAAAAAGATAGCCTTTTTCAAACCCAAGCAACAAATTCACTTTGAGTGCACCAGTTTCCATCTGGTGACGTGATTAACCCACTAGTCCCGTGGTTTCCAAACGTTTTAGTACTGGGACCCACTTTTTAATTGACACTCTATCGGGACCCACATAGCTTTACGAGGCTTTAAATTTTATTTATTTTCAAGTAATATTTTATTTATTTGCAAAAAACCTCAATCCATTTCTGGTAATGAGGCAGCCCTAATGAATAGCCTCAAGGCTTCAAGGGCTTAGTTATGTGACCCAGCTTTGTCCCCACAGACCAGAAAAAAGACACTCAAATATTTATCTCCCTATATTTACACAAGCTTGCAAACTGCAGGAGCTCAGCTTTTTGCAGAGCAATTAGCAGCTATCTGATTTTTGAATAGCTTCAGGGCTTGAGGCAATTACTTATCTGATCTTTCCATCACCCACCAGAAATCAGGTCGCGACCCACCAAGTGGATCCTGACCCACAGTTTGAGAAACACTGCACTAGTCACTTTGAATGCAAATGCCTACACATGCCTAATGATGTAAGACTAGCCCTGCTGGATCAGTCCAAAGGGCCATGTTTTTCCCTGTCTTTGGAGGGCTACTGTTAGGATGCTACAAGCTAGGATCCCAGAACGAAACCTCAAACATGCCTAGGTTTTCTTCATTTCTCCCTCCTTCACGCTGGCCTGTCTTGAACTCGAAGCTTTCTTTCTTTCAAGTTTGGCAAGGAAGCCAATATGGAGCTGACCCAGATGAGGGTGCAGCACAAATATCCCTTCCAGCCCTGCTACATCAGCTTCCACTTTCAAGGTTGAGAGGGGGAGCCTCATGGGAATGGACTGACGATTGGAAAGCTTTTCATCTTTAGGAGGCTGGTTAAAATCCAACCGAGGCTCAAAGGAGGCAAAAATAATTTCTCTTTGATGGCTTCTCTCTCTGTCCCATTTTTCCCTGCTGTTGATATTGATCAGCGAAAAGTAGCGCTGTGCCAAAAGAGTGTGTGGGGGTGAGTTTCTTGAACATCTTTTCCCTTGCATGGAACATGTTCCCTTCATAGGGGCAATTTTTCAGCAGGAGTGGAGAGTGAAAGAGGGCAATTCATGGAGGGTAGGTTTATCAGTGGTCTCTTAACTATCAGGGGTGGCTTTTCCAGGGGATCAGGGATGTGTAGTAGGGAAGAGGAGCCTGCAAGTTCTTGCATAATTGCCTTTGTACTGGTGCCACTTGGGATAACAGCTATGGTCTTTTCCCCCATTTGATGGAGCATCAACACATCGGAACCGAAGCCTCACACAATACACACACAATCACAATCCACATTTTTGGATTGTGGTAATGGAATCATCCCAGTGCGGCGGGTCTTCAGAGCCTGGTCTGCTGCATTCTGGCAGAACAGGACTCCCTGCGTGGGGAGAGCTCTTACGAGCCTCCGCGAGCCTTGCGCAGGTGCACAGTGAGTCGTGGCCTGCAGGAAAGCAGCAGGCCCGGCTCAGAAGGGGCCTGATGCAGAGGCATGACGCGAGAGCAATGCAGGCCCACCCAGTGGCGTCGCTGCGCCCGGTGCAGGTTGGTGCGGGGGGGCTGCGCCCCGCCCCCCCAGCGCCCCCCCGGCGCCCTGGCACCCCCCGTAAGTTTTTTTTGCGTTTTTTTTACTGTTTTCGGGGTATATGTATGCTTTCCCACCACTTATCTTGAATATTGGACGCTTCCAGCGACGATCTTCTTCCTGCGCCAGGCACATTCTTCTCCCTGCGCCCGGCGCGAACTCCATAAAGCGCCCAGTAGCACTTTCCAGAGTTTGCGCATGCGCAGAACGACGAAGTTTCCAGTCGACGTTCTGCGCCTGCGCAAACTCTGGAAAGCGCTGCAGGGGGCTTTACGGAGTTCGTGCCCGGGCGCAGGGAGAAGAATGTGCCCGGCGCAGGAAGAAGATCGTCACTGGAAGCATCCAATATTCAAGATAAGTGGGGGAAAACCATACATATAGAAACACATGCCCCGTTGACACTTAAAAAAACCCCGAAAACAGTAAAAAAAACCCCGAAAAATGCGAAAAAACCGAAACCTACGGAGCCCTGGGGCCCACCGCCCCCGCGCCCTATCAGGCGATGCTTCTGGGCCCACCGGGCGAGGCTTGCCACAAGACCCGCTGGGTGATGTAGCCCGGCCCGGAGGCCCACTTCAGCAGGGGCCCACTTGCCATAGGGCAAGCGGACACCCTGGCCAGTCCACCACTGCACGATGGTCTCACATGGTTATTGGAGAGTGCACAGGCAAGTCACTTTGCTACATCAGGTCTGTATTTTGGAGAGGCTGCTATGCCTGAAAGTGACTGTCATTCCACATACTTACAGTCATATTATAAACCCATCAAAAACTTTCCTGATGCTTCTGGATAGCTCATTTTTGACACTCGTACTCAAGGCTGTCACAGCAAAGGAACAAACAAAAAACCCAGTTCCTATTGGGCTAGGCAGTTATTTTCATAGCCTGTTTACCAAGGTTATAGCTTTCAGTTTGTACTCTTTTTTTTTTTTAACAGCGGACAGCCCCATAAATTTTTAGGAAGGAGCCTATTTTCTTTTATTGACACATTCTTACCACTGACAGTGTTGTTTTGAGGAGGAAATAATTTATCCTGTGTAAGCGGTGAGTTGGCATGAATATATAACATGCACCAGTAGCTTCACATGCAAAATGTATAGCTCTTCATCAGAACTGGCCGAACTTCATATTCCATATAGCCTCATACAGGTTCTACTACCCAAAACTCCTAGTTTTCTCCTTCAGCGCTCCTTCATTCTTCTCAAGTGTCCGTCGCTTTTCTCTTTTCACAGGGCCAGAGTTATGAGCTAAGTTCCGCTCTATATAGGTACCAAACAGTGCAGTTAAAGGCCGGCGGAGCGTATGCTCCGCTGGCCGAAGGAGTTGCAAATGTGCCCTAAAGCACATTAATGGCTCCTTGCGAATAAGCAGTGGCAATGCGGAGGCTGGTGCCTCTCACTACACCGTTGACCAGGACCAGCGACGGTCAGTGCAGGGGAGTGGGGAGGGTGGCTTGGGGTGGCGAGAGAGGGTGCCATTGGCTGGGCAGGCCTGGGAGGGGGTGGGGATATCTGCACTGGGTAGCGCTGATATCCAACACCCCTTCCCAGACCGGGCTGACCTTTCATGGCCTTCCCGGACATGCACCAGCTCCAGAGCTGGTACGCATCCGAGGAGGCCCATTGGGGCCCATTCCGCTTACACCGGGGGAAGGGAATGATTGTCCTCTTCCCCCAAGTTGAGCCCGTGCAGCACCAGTGTGGCCCGCAATCGGTGTAGGATGCAGCCGGCCCTTTAGGCCTGCCGCTGCATCTTGGGCAGGATCAGACTGAAAAAGAGGTAGTAGAATAGTCTGTATGTTTAGACACAGTGAGCTAACTGTGTACAGGTGGGGCCCCCATATCCACTGATTCGCTATCCACGGTTTCAGTTATCCACGGATCGTGGGGACCCCCCCAGGCTTTTACTTTTTTCCCAGTAAGCTTCGTTTCTTCCTTAAAGAAACAGGAGAAGCAGCCTCTGGCTGTTTATTACAGGCAAGTAGAATGAGACTAAGTACTAGAGAGGCTCTGCAAGGTTAAGAGAAAACCTTGCAGAGCCTCTCTAGGACTTAGGGCTCAGTCCAGCCTAACTCAGGCACAGTTGAGGCCCAATTGTGGCCCAATTGTGGCCCAAACTAGGACCAAGTTAGGCTGCAACTGTGCCTGAGTTAGGCTGGAGGCAACAGCATTGGGCCAGGATCGCGGCAAAACTTACCGCAGAGGCAGGCAGGCTCCTGTGGGGAGCTGTCAGTCTTGTGGAAGCGAAGAGCCCCCTCCTCAGCCCGTCTGCGTGCACCTACCACAGCTGCTGCAGCGGTCGCAGCAGATGGGCAGCCACAGGCGGGCCTGCAGGCACTGCGCGTTTGACAGTCAGCTGAAGGGCAGAGGTTGTGCCAGTGCCAGCTGCCCCAGGGCACCCTGGGCATCAGCCACCTGCCGCAGGGGGGAGTGCGACTGCCCTCCCTCCTGCAGACTGCGATGCCACCCCCAAGCCACGGTGAGGCTGCACGTGGGAGTCATGGGGGGGTGAGCGGGGGAGAGAAGGGAAGGAGGGGGTGGGAACGGCACGCACAAGGGGGGGGTCTCATGAGGTCTGGAACCACCTCCGCCAGGACATGCCCGTGCGCTGCCTGAAGCCCTGGGCCTCAAGGGCCGTGGCAATGCCCACAAAGAAGGCATCCCAGCATGTCTTCTGCTCCGTGCCCCGGCCAAGACCGAGAGATGCCGTGGGCTTGTCTTCTGCGAGCGGGAAGGGCTCACGCAGCTCATCACCCCCCCAGATGGGGCAACGTCGGCACCTTGCGGCAGGCGCTCTGGCGGCATGGGGGGTGCCAGCGTCCATCATCAGGGAGTGGGAGGGGAGGCAGGCACACTGACAGGGGGTGCTGGGGGGGCACGGGTGGGTCAGAAACAGACAGACAACACGGCTGGTGGGAGAGGGATACAGGGAGAGGGGTCTGCAGAGACCGATAGGGGCACAGGGGGCACTTCGCAGATGGAGGCAATGCAGGAACGGGCGCCTCTCATGCAGACGGACCGAGGGCGGACACGGACGCCGTTGATGGGCGGAAACGGACGCCGGTGACGGGCGGACAGAGGGCGGAAACGGACGCCGGTGATGGGCGGACCGAGGGTGGGTGAGAGCCCCGGTTGCTGAAAGGGCTCTTCACGGACGTGGCGGACGTGCGCCACAGTGCCCGTCAGTGTTTGCCTGCCTGACAGGCCCCCCAACTCCCCCCTGCCCTCTGGTCCCAGAGGGTCCGGCAGCCCCCCTGCTGTGTTCTCCCAGGGATGGCTGTGGCGGACCCTGGCTGGGATTCATGCAGAGGCTTGTGTGCTGGGGCCTGCCTGTGTGGGTGTGTGGGGCAGTGCTTGTGCAACATTGGGGGACATGTGTTTCCAGGGGCATCTTTATTGTTCTGGAACAGTGGCAGAGATGGCCGGGCGTGGCTGCCAGGGGTAGGCACAGCAGCCTCTAGGACCACAGCAGCAGCATCAGGCGAGCCCCATGGACCTGGAGATGCGGGCTCTTCCCCTGTGGAACCACGGCCTGCTCCATAGAAAGGGTAGGGACAGCAAGTAGGCAGCCAGGGCGGTGGGGCAGCAGCAGCAGCTGAGGTAGGTTGCAGGGCAGGCTCCCAGACCTCTCTGGCAGCATCAAGGCAGGTGACCGTGGGGCAACCAGACTGCAGGCCCAGGGGTGCTCCCCGGACGGTTTGTGGTAGTGGGCATTCCTGGGGGGACGAACAACATGGGGGTGTTCCATGGCAGCTGCTGCGTGGTAGCAATCGCCATTGAAGAGGAGCCAGTGTGCCAGTTGCAAAGGTCTGCAGGGAGAGAAATCAAACACAGCTGAGTGGTGTGAGACACATAGCCTGGTCTGCGCTCCTTCCCTGGGTGTAAGGTGAGCATGATCCTGTAAGGGAAAGGGGTCAAAGAGAGAGACAACAACACAACTTGGGGGTCACAACCATGGCAATCCTAGCAATACTGACCTGTCGGTAGACCCTGTGGAGAAAAGGGGGGGGAACAGCTGGTGTCTACATATGGGTTACAGTTCCACACTCATGGCATTGTGTGCTCACATTAATACAGGCAGCTATGAGACAAGACATTCGTATTGAGGCATATCATGGCAGGCTATGCAGGCAGCTATGAGACAAGACATTGGTATAGAGGCATATCATGGCAGGCTATGCAGGCAGCTATGAGACAAGACATTGGTATAGAGGCATATCATGGCAGGCTATGCAGGCAGCTATGAGACAAGACATTGGTATAGAGGCATGTATCCTACCTATATTTCTCTATGCAAAGAGGCAGACGTCAGACCACATGTCAGCACAAACCCTGCACTTACCTGCTGGTGTTGTTGCCTGTATGGGGGGGGGAGAGAGGGGCTGGGAGAAAGACATGGGTTAGCAAACACTTGCATGGAGACAGCTGCCCAGGCACAGCAGTAAACAGTTTGGCCACAGGCAGAACAGCCCTCTCTGCCCTAGAGGGGGCAGAGAGGAGAGAGGAGAAGAGAGAAGTGGGGTGTTAGAAAAGTTTTCAAAGTCCCACTTTGTGGCTGCTGGGGGACAGAACCCCACGCCACATGCTCAGAGAGAGAGAGAGAGAGAGTGGAGGGCTGGGGCTGGGCTTTTGTGGGAAAGAGGCTGGGTGGGGCTGGGTGCTGATAGGGTAACTATTTGGGTCCATGTCCAGAGTTAGGCCACACCTGTTCGGTCCTAACTCAGGCCCAACTCGGGCCCAGGGTGTTAGAACTTTTCAGGAGAGGGCTGGTGTGGGTAAGGTAAAATGGCTCCTATGGGTCTCCTCACATTTGGGTCCACCCTTTTTGCTGGCCCAAATTTTGGGCCTGAGTTGGGCTCGAGGGGGCGTGTCAGTGGCTCTCCAGTGTCTGGAACCGGACCAAAATTCGTAACCGCCCCCGTCACACCCCCGACACGCCCCCAACACACCCACTTTTAGGCTGCAATTGTGCCTGAATTGTGCAATTGTGCCTGAATTGTACCGCAGTTGCCTTGGGCTGGACCGGGCTGCAATTCAGTCACAATTGCAGCCCAACTCAGGCACAACTCGGGCCTAAAGCACTTGGGCTGCAATTGTGCCTGAATTGTACCGCAGTTGCCTTGGGCTGGACTGGGCTGTTAGTCTCGTTCTACTTGCCTGCAATGAAGGCTGCTTCTCTGTTTGTTTTAAGGAAGAAACAAAGCTTGCTGAAAGAAAAATAGGAGCTGGGGGGGGGCGAGCATGCCTGCCTGCAGGGGAGGCAGGGTGGGGGGGGCCCTCAGGGAACCGCCCTCAGGGGGTGTTCGCTCTTATCCACGGTATCAAGTATCCACGGAGGGGCCTGGAACACAGAGGTGTAGGGAGGGTGGATCCCATGGCTCAGCTGAGCCAGGCGCTGCGCGGCCGGCCAGCCGGCCGGGCGCCCACCACCGGGGCTCGTCGGAGTCGTCGCTCGTCTACAGGGAGGGTGGGAGGGCTTCTTGAGCCCTGTAGCCAATAAGGAGGGCGGAGGGAGGTGAGTTCCCCCTCCGCCCTACTCATTGGCTACAGGGCGCAAGAAGCCCTCCCTCCCTCCCTGTAGACGAACACGAGTGACGAGGGCGGGCTTCTTGCGCCCTGTAGCCAATAAGGAGGGCGGAGGGGGGTCCTCCGCCCTCCTCATTGGCTACAGGGCGCAAGAAGCCCGCCCTCGTCGCGCGCCACGTGATGTCACATGACCTTACGTCACGTGACCTCACTTCCGGGGGTGCTGAGCCAAGGCCCCGCCCCCGGGCGCGCCAGGCGCTGAGGGCGCAAGCTACACCTCTGCTGGAACATATCCCCAGCGGATATGGGAGCCCACCTGTACTATCCCCTGCAATACATCTCAGCCTCCAGACTTCCCCACTCTTTCTTCCCTTTAGACCGGTGGTTCCCAAACTCTCTTGTAGAGTTTGCACCACTGTAAGTTGTTGCATGAGGGGGGAGGCAGCAACAACAGCACTCCCAGGATCGCATTGGCAGTGGGGGGGGGTTACTCACCAGGGTTTGCTCTGGCCCTCTGTAGGGATGAAACCGGAAGTGGGTTGCAATCTGGAGCCAATTTGAGGTGTGAGGAGGCCTGTGGAGTGGTCCGCAGGCTCCCTACACCTCCCGGAGGCCTGGTGCGACCCCCAGGTAGGGCTAAAAAAACACTTTTCCCATGGTAGCAAGATCCCGGAAGCTCCCACACTATCACAGCAGGTCGCCACTACCATTAAGGGAGTAGAGACCCATTTTTTAAAGCTTTTTAATAGACAGCTAATTCCTAGCACCTCCATGAAGTCTGATTTCAGTAGTTAAAGATCCACATTTAATGGAAGCTTTTTCTAATGTAAAGAAAAGAAAACTATCTACAAATAGTATGTGGAGGGGCCCAGCAAATGGGATCAAAACCCCAAGGAGGACAAAGCACTAAAGCCCCCTATCGCCACCATGGTTTCACCACACTTTAGTATGGGTGAAATGTTCAGATCCGCTTTCATTCCACTTGTCAAATAATGCTCTTTGCGTCTTGGATGTGTCATGAATTGAGCTTGAGCCTGAGAAACAGACGAACCACAAGAGACAATATCATTATGACAGGAAATGCCAGTGTTATATTAAACACCTCCTCAAATCTCTCTTGCCCTTTGACTTACCAGCAGATACTTATGTAGACTAAACATTGTGCAATCAACTTTCTTTCTTCCCCTAACAAGTTCTCCAAAACAGAAATGCACATTTGAGGCTGGAAGGGGGGGGGGGGGGAATACAGTGAATCTACAAACAAAATGAGTTTGTAATGTTCATATCTGGTAGATTCCTGTTTGTAGTTTGACAACATTGGACCTGACCACAGTGGTCCACGCCTTAGTGACTTCAAGACTGGATTACTGTAACGCGCTCTACGTGGGGCTGCCCTTGAAGATGGTTCGGAAGCTGCAATTAGTGCAGAATGCGGCGGCCCGGGTGGTCGCTGGAGCTAGGCGGTTTGACTCTGTTGAGCCGCTGCTTCAGCAGCTGCACTGGCTGCCCATTCATTTCCAGGCCCAATTCAAGGTGCTGGTAATGACCTTTAAAGCCCTTCACGGTTTGGGTCCAGGATATCTGAGGGACAGCCTTCTCCCATACATTCCGGCCCGTTTTCTTAGGTCATCTGAGGGGGCTCTCCTGCGTATACCACCTCTATCGCAAGTTAGGGGAGTGGCAACACGTGGGCGAGCCTTCTCTGCTGTGATGCCACAACTGTGGAACTCCCTGCCAGGGGATCTGAGAACCACCCCCTCCCTCATGACTTTTCGGCGAGGGCTCAAAACGTTTTTGTTTCGTCTAGCGTTTGGGTGATGGGTTGTAGTCTGCCTTCTATGTCTCAAGATGCTCTGCCATGCTGCTTTTGTCCCCCCCCCCCATGGATTTTATTGTTTTTAAATTAAGAATGTATTGTTTTAAACTTATTTTCTGTATTTTAAACTATGTTTTTTAATTTTTGTTGTAAGCCGCCTTGGGCATTTGCCTCGGTATAGGATAAGGCGGGATATAAATTTTTAAAATAATTTTTTAAAATAAATAAATAAATTTCCAGGCATTCAGTCTGATTTTACAATGAGTTTACTTTCCCCAAGAATTATTTCAAATGCGAGGAGGAAAGGAAATCCCCCCCACACACACACACACACAAAATTAGCATTCGACAATGGGACACAAAGTGGCTAGATCTATTCGAATGGTCAAGACTAATTCTCTTCGCCGATTCAAGACATGTTCGGCTCTGGTTATGTAACAACACAATGACAGATCATGGCTGGCAAGACATTTTAAAAATGATGGATACTATAGAGTTGATTACATGGCATGTTGTGAAGCTGTAGTGTTTTCATTGTACTAGCAGCTGGTTTAAGTGGTAGGTTGCATTCTTTCCTGATGGGATACATCCAGAGCTCTATATTTCCTTCACTGTGGTATTTCTGGGTAGTATAAGCATCAGGGTAGTTCTGGGAAGAAACCTTTCATGTCACGACGGTGGTGGTATGTCAGTTCATTTAAGAACAATCGACTTTACTTTTGCACCATCCTTTTTGACTAATCCTGTACATGAAACTCACCAAGAGGAAGGAACATCTCTGTGACCTCACAGGCAAAACCACCGTTTGGAAGCCTTCCTGCCCTTCCATAATTGACCCACCTATTGTAGAAATCAGGATGGAGGGAAGAAGGTCAATGAGCCACTGTGGACAGCAACCGAATTCAAGCTAAGAGTCAAAACAGATGTGATGTTATATACTTCTCTACTTGTGATGTCTTGCTTGGGTGAATAACTGTCTTGTTCACTTGTTACGTTTCTCTCTCTCTTTTTGAATTCTTGTGCATGATTGATCTCTTCCGGCACACCCTGAGTGTGCATGTGACTGATCTACGACACCTTCATTACTTTGCCTTCACCAATAACATGACATTCTTGAGCATCTCAATATGCAATTCAGTTGTATCTGTGGTTAAATGTTAATTTAGCCAGTATCAGGGAACCTGATACTGAATGCAGTGTGACTGCAACATTTCTCATATGATGAAAGAAAGGGGGGAAGGTTTATGGGTTAAAGTAAAATAGAAAACTAAGAAGCTAACATGTCCTTAATGTCACACCCATTTTGACCTTGAGTGTGCGTGCAATTCTGCGTAGGTTAATTTGGGCAAAAGGTGCCTGTTGGGGCATATGAAATGTTTCCGTGAGTGAAATCGCTCATTGCACTGAGCCCCAATGCAGAGGAAGTGACTGTGAGTAAATATGGCTTTTGAAAATTCTGCTTTTCAAGACTTTAGCTTGGCCAGGATCCAATCCTCTTAAAACGAAAGGGCGTGAGTCCCTGTGGACTGTCGAGACATGTGTTGCTATGATTGTTTTGAACTGTGCCTAAATATATTCTGCCGATGGTTTACTAGGAAATGAAATTTGGTGTTGACTTTCAAAGATTGGGAGATCTGATTTCCCGCTCCCTTGGGTAACATGCAGATGTCTGTCTGATTATGCAGATTTAATAAAAAGGATAGAGACTTGTGATCGTCTTTTATCTGCCTGCAAAATAAACAAGCCTTCATTGTCTTCTTCCTCTTCCTTTCTCCACCTCTGTCTGTCTGTCTGTCTGTCTGTCTGTCTGTCTGTCTGTCTGTCTGTCTGTCTCTCTCTCTCTCTCTCTCTCTCAAAGCTCCTCTGAAGATTTACCATTTCGTTTGCATGAATTATAAAATAATTTGACATGGAAACAGCCAGCAAGTATATACTACACTGCTCTGCCTCTTAATATATGCCAAAATGCTTCAGTGGCGTCTTTTTAGTCAAGGCTGAATAGTTCTTTTTTGCCGATGCAATGGGGGTATATTAATTGTGATTGGGTGACTGGAGACCATATTTTTCCTCTCTCACTTGAGACATTATATTTAATGAAATTAACTCATTTGCCATTGCGGGCTGTAATACATTGCTTAATTATTGTGTGAAAAGCAAAGTGAAGAAAAGAGAGAGAAAGCAAATAGAAAAGACTAAATATTGGGAGAAGTTGTCATGGTGAAGCTAACAAATGTAGGGAAAATGAAAAACCTTTCCAGAAAAATGGCAGAAACATGCAGAACAAAACTCCCCCCCCCCGAGAAATAGGTTTCTAGGAGCAACGTTGTGTTGGATACATTAGCGGCATTTGCTACCAGATGTTTGTAACCAACATTTGGGAAGGCATAAACTGAGATACTGTGGGATACCTTCTTGATATAATGTTTTTACTGATATCCAGATCACAGGAAGCGTTTCTGGCCCATTCTTCATATATTCAGAATGATCAAAGAGATATCTCAAGTCAAGGTCCTATACTGACTTTGTGTATGACTGAAGATGTGCTGCAAGTTATCTCTGCATTCAGCTAGTGGTGCCAGGGCCATTCAGAGGAATTTTATTAGGGGGTACAAAGTTTCTTCTGGACCCCTTCCCCTACATATGAATTTGGCTCCTAGGCCCACTTGTTTGCTCCAGGCCCCCCATTTTTGACCCATTTTTTGCCCTGGGGCCCGGGTACAAATTACCCCCTTAACCCCCCTCTCAGAGGCCCAGAGTGGCCCTCCATCTTGTTGTTATTCGGATTTACATTTCTATTCTGCCCAACTTCCGAGGAGGGGAGGGCAGTGTACAAGGGTCTCCACCCTAATTGGCTGGGGGAAGCCCACTCACTTCTCCTACTCTGAAACTGCTGATGTGAAAGGATGTTCTTAATTTGGTCTTTTTTACTTCAGAGCCTCATAGATCATAGCAGAAAAACAGCCCAATCCTGACGAAAACTCCGGTACTGGAACAATCGTTCCGGTGCCAGAAGTAGTCGCAAACATGCCTTAAAGCACGTTTGCAACTACTCTAGAGCAGGGAAGGCCGGCGCAGAGGCCGGCCTCCCCTGCTCCGACGACGGAGTCCCTGACGGACGACGAACCCAGGTAGGTCAGGATCCAGCGGCCGGAGGGGTGGACCGCCGGGTGGGGGAGGGGCACATTGGCCCAGCCAGTCCGGGAAGGGGCGGGGGATGACTTCATCCATATCCTGACCCCCACCGGGCGGCTGAGGCATTACAAGGCCTCCCCTTACTTCCGCCAACAAAATTGCTTGTGGAAATCCAAGGAGGCCGATAGGACCTAGCCCCGGTTACATTTGGGGAAGGGAACGCTCGTCCCCTTCCCCGAGTAGACCTCCACCCCAGCAGCAGCCTGGCCGCAGCAGAGAACAGGATCCAGCGGGAGGATCAGTGTTGGTTGGAGAGGAAAATAAATGTAGAATCCTGGGGGGAGGCAAAGCTCAGTGGTAGAGCACCTTCTTTGCCTACAGAAAGTTCAATCCCCTGCATCTCCAGGTAAGATAAAGAAAAATTTCTATCTGGAAGTCTCTGGAGACCCACACCAGGCAGTGTCAACAATACTGTGCTAGGTGGCTCAATGATCTGCTTCACTATAAAGCAGCTTCCTATGCAGTGGTGAGCACCCTGAGCAGCCATAGGACTCATGGAGAAACAGCTTTATTTGCCTGCAGTGACATCAGCATGGTGCCAACTGTGATAGGCTACCCAGTGTTGTGACATCATCATGGTCACTACCTGATCCCTGGCTTGCCTGGATCATGTGGAGAACTGATCATGTTCTCCACTGTTCGGAGGCAGGTACCACAGCCAGCGATCTGAAGCAGTCTCTAGTCCCCTGATGGCGAACCTATGACACGCATGTCACTGGTGACAGGCGAGGTCTTTTTGGGTGACACACTGGCATTTCCCCCAGGGCCCCAACACACCTTACATTTTCGCAAAAGTTTTACAGGCTTGTCTTGAACATTTAGGGCAGAGATTTTTGACAGACCTCTTTTATTATCTAGTAAAACTCAGCAACAAAAAAGTCACTAATTGATGTTAAATAAAATGCAATGTGTTCTATAGTTGTTTTCAGTTCAGTTCAATTCAAAATTACTATTAAAAGTAGCAATAGTCAAAGTACTATTAAATGTTATGGGGGGGGGGGGACGCACCAGCACAGTCAAATTAAGCATTTTCAAAAAAATTGATACACCAATCCCAAATGGTTCGCCATCACTGTTCTAGTCTATGCAGTTGTTATTCATGTTCTACACATCAGCACTCTGTCATTATTACTCACCTTTGTATCCCACGTTTCCTGGTGTAAATGGATTACTCCCAATTGTATCCTCACAACAGTTCTGTGTGGTAGGTTAGGCTGAGAGAAAGTGACTGGCTGAAGGCCAGCCAGTGAGCTTGTAGAGGGATTTAACTCCAGGTCTCGCCAGTCCTAGTCTGATACTCTGACCAAGACACCACACTGCCTCTCCTTACCCAAAAGAGGTTTTGCCTCACTCACCATTGAATACAACATGATAAGCACTTTATGAGGAATGATAGCTTATTACTCAGATTGGCCTTGTCATGAAGCCAATTCAGAGTAAAGGCAGGAGCAGGAGGCAATGCAGTAGGGTGCATAAGTGCTGTCATTGATACAATTTTCCCTGTTCTCACCTTATAAAAATCACTGGGATTGTTCCCAGTGTTGAAGCCTCTCAAAAGGGTGGTAAAGAGGGAGGGCATTTTGGCTCAGCATTAGTTGCGTTGATGGTGTAGTTGAGTTGAAGCAACTTCAGCTGTGCAGGCAGCCAGTTCACATAAACACCTTTCCATCTGGCTCTTCACCGCCATGGCTGTGTGGCAAGTGGCCACCTATGTAGGAGGTTGCAAGTGTGAATTGAGCCTGGCAGGCAGAAATACAACCAAGCTTACGATCAGCCCAGGATAAATTACTGTGATTAAAGGCACTTTAAGGAATCTGCTAGAGGCACTTAGTGAGGGTTCAGAAAATAGCTACAAAACATACCTATGATTTTCTAGGCAGTGGCAAATACTTTTGCCTAAAGAACTCCAATGGGACCAATGCATTGATTTTGAGATTTGAAGGTTAAGGTATTTTTATTTAACATTTTATAACACTGTAAGTTCGTGACTAGCTGTGTTATTTGAAACTATAAATATTCAAAGAAATTGGTATCATTAGTGCCGTTTGTCTACCACCGTTCAATGATACAAGTGCCAGGCATACATCAAGTTTATTGTATTCTGTAAATCTTGATTAAAACCCCATAAAGGTTTTATACTTTCTTAACAATATGCAAATGGGTACATTTACTTTGGTTTTTACATCATAAATAAAACTAAAAAGGGGGAAAAAAACTGTGCACAAAACAACATGAAGTTTTAAGCAGCATGAAACAAAAGTGATCCAAGTGTTGATTCCAGTACGTGAAAAGGGAAGATATAATGGAACGTAAAGATATAAATGTGAAACATTGCAATTTATAGAACACACCAAGCTAGGCATTATATAGATGTTGCAGTGAGTGCCTGAAATTTGGGGAATGTTGACATGCACAGGTGAATATTGAAAACTATTTATGGAAACATTGACAACCTGACATTCTATTAAAAAAACACACACACACAGAGACTGCCAGCTTCAAAGATCAGTCTTAGCTGGCCACCGAAAGGGCAACAGAGAGGGAGTCAGGCAGGACTGACCTTACCATGAAACAACCTAAAATGAACATGTGGAGTGGCAGCCTTGGGGGGGGGGGTTGAATGACAAGCCCCCAGCCTGTCTGGCTGCCGTCCTCTCCAGGCTTCTGCTCCACTTGGAGCTCTGATCCTCTTCCAACTTGCTGAGAGCTGCAGGCCAGAAGAGGATCTTAAAACACATAGAAGAACAAGCTCTGCTGAGTCAGCATGGCTTCTGCAAGGGGAAGTCTTGCCTCACAAACCTTTTAGAATTTTTTTTAAAGGTCAGCAGGCATGTGGATGCGAACGAACCCATGGATATTCTATATCTGGATTTTCAGAAGGCGTTTGACACGGTCCCTCATGAAAGGCTCCTGAGAAAACTCTACAGTCAGGGAATAAGAGGGCAGGTCCTCTTGTGGATTAGGAACTGGTTGAAGACCAGGAAACAGCAAGTGGGAGTCAATGGGCAATTTTCACAATGGCGAGAGGTGAAAAGCGGTGCCCCAAGGATCAGTCTTGGGACCGGTGCTTTTCAACTTATTCATAAATGACCTGAAATGACCTGGAGTTGGGGATAAGCAGCGAGGTGGCCAAGTTTGCAGATGACACTAAACTTTTCTGGGTGGTGAAGACCAGCAGGGATTGTGAAGAGCTCCAGAAGGATCTCTCCAAACTGGGAGAATGGGCAGCAAAATGGCAGATGCGCTTCAATGTAAGTAAGTGCAAAGTGATGCACATTGGGGCAAGAAACCAAAATTTCACATATACGCTAATAGGTTCTGAGCTGTCTGTGACGGATCAAGAGAGAGATCTTGGGGTGCTGGTGGACAGGTCGATGAAAATGTAGACCCAGTGTGCGGTGGCTGTGAAGAAGGTCAATTCCATTCTCGGGATCATTAAAAAAAGGGATTGAGAATAAAATGGCCTTTGTAGAAATCGATGGTAAGGCCACATCTGGAGTATTGTGTCCAGTTCTGGTCACCACACCTCAAAAAGGATATAGTTGAATTGGAAAAGGTACAGAAAAGAGTGACCAGAATGATTTGTGGGCTGGAGCACCTCCCTTATGAGGCTACAGCGTTTGGGGCTTTTCAGTCTAGAAACAAGGCACCTGAGGCGGGGACATGATTGAGACGTGTAAAATTATGCATGGGATGGAGAGAGTGGATAGAGGGAAATTCTTCTCCCTCTCGCACAACACCAGAACTAGGAGACATGCACTAAAATTGAGTGGAAGGAGAGTTAGAATGGATAAAAGAAAATATTTCTTTACCCAGTATGTAATTCAACTGTGGAACTCCTTGCCACAGGATGTGGTGATGGCACCTGTCCTAGACACCTTTAAAAGGGGTTTGGACAGATTCATGGAGGAAAAGACCATCACAGGTTACAAGCCATAAGCAACCTCCTTGTTTTAGAAGTAGGTTTTCCCTGTGCCAGGTGCAGGGGAGTGGCAGCAGGAAACAGGTTATCTTGTTGGCTGTGTGCTCCCTGAGACATCTGTTGGGGACACTGTGTGATACAGGAAGCTGGACTAGATGGGCCTTTGGCCTGATCCAAGAGGCCTGAAGAGCAGGGCTCTTCTTATGTTCTTATGTAGGACTGTAGCAGTGGTAGCTCTCTTCTCCCTCCAGAGCTACTGGAGGGAGGAAAAAAAAAAAAGCTGCTGCAGCTCCAAATCACCTCTCCCTGCCCATCCAGTGCTTACTAAGTACCAAGTAGGCAGGGAGAAGCTGTCTGGAGCCTCCCCCCCCCCCCTCGCTTCCCTTCCCAGAGCTCCATGTGCAGCCTCTCTCTCCCTCCTCTGTGCTGTTTGAAATGAACAGGAACAGGATGTATTGAGAAGAAGCACGTGCTGCTCCTGCTCATTTCAAACAGAAGCTGAGCAGAGGAGAGGCTGCTCATGGAGCTCTGGCCAGTAAGAGGAAAGGGGTGGGGGCAGCTACCAGAGCATGTTGTGCAACCTCTCTCTTCCGCTCCACTTTTGTTTGAAATGAACAAGAGCAGCATGTGTTTCCCAGCATGCACTGTTCTTGTTCATTTTAAACCGAAGCAGCAAGGAAGTGGGAAAGAGACTGTGCACAGTGTTCTGGTAAGTAAAGGGGGGTGGGGGGTGCCTCTCTTCCCCTCCCTAGCCATGGGCACTCATTGGTCCTACTCCACTTGCTTGCTTGCTTGCTTGCTTGCTTGCTCACCCACCCACCTCTCCTTTCCCCCTCATCCATGGGAATGTTTGTGCAAGCGAGTGCAGGGGTGGCAAAATTGGGGGGGGATCCAGGCAACACAGGGGCACAAGCTGCAACTGGAGCTAAACGAGGGAGTTCCACAATACAGTTTTGGTGCCAGCACTGAAAGGTCCTACCCCGTATGGCCACTCATCAGGGGCTGGGCACATGGAGTAGGGTTCACAAAGATGCTCTGAATGTATAGGTTGGCTCATATTAGGAGAGGGAAAATAGGAAAAATATTTTTTCTGATATTTTCATGATGGGTTATGAAAAGGGAAAGGGGGGAGTAAGAAAGAGAGGGAACACACACTTTTGATATGGCTTCTTGTTGGGTAGGTAAAGGTAAAGGTAAAGGTATCCCCTGCTCAAAAGCCAGTCGTGTCCAACACTAGGGTGCGGTGCTCATCTCCGTTTCTAAGGCCGAAGAGCCAGCGCTGTCCACATGTTCCGTGGTCATGTGGCTGGCATGACTAACAGAACTCTGTTACCTTCCCGCTGCAGCGGTACCTATTTATCTACTTGCAATTTCTTGCTTTCGAACTGCTAGGTTGGCAGGAGCTGGGACAGGAGACGGGAGCTCACTCCGTCACGCGGCACTTGGGTCTCGAACTGCTGTCCTACCGATCTTCCGGTCTGCAGTTCAGCGTCTTAACCACTAAGCTACTGCGGCCCCTCTTGTTGGGTATTTTGACTGAATGCTTCAAAAATAATTGCCCATCAGGTGGGGAGAAACTCACCAATCATTTGAGTGGTTGGGAGGTGAGAGATTCACCCACTTTGTACGAATCCTGTTAGCCTTACAAGACCAATATAGGCCCCTTCCATGTACACACAGATGCCACCTCATTGGCGAACAATGTGGGTTACCCACCCATGGGTCATTTAGTTCAGGGTTTCCAAGACGTTGGGTTACAATAACTTCCAGACAAGGAGTAAAAACATTTTATTTTTGCTTTGTCAGATCTTGGGCTTAATGCATCCCAATGACTAGAGAGAACAACCATTTGTTCAAATAGGTGGCAATGGTTATTACATCTTCAAACCATATCCTCCAGCAGTGATCAAGAGTCACACGATTTAAACGCTTTCTGTTAATACTATAGTAATCCTCTATTAATTACCTTTCCTTCCTTTGTCTTAATATATCCAGAAAATATAGCTTCATAGTAGTATTTACAGCCTGGGTTAATAGTTTCATCCATCACTATTCACTTTGTGACTGCTGGTTCTGCATTTATGGAACTCAGCCAACTGCTGCTTCGTTTTGCTTCAGGGTCTGTAGAAATCATCCTCAGAATTCATGTCCTATTTGAGTTCGGGGGGGGGGGGGGAGAGGAAAGAGACAGACAGAAACAGAATGCATTTCTACTTTTGCTGCCTCCTGTATGCTCAGAGGAAGTACCGGTAACTGCACATTAGAAGCCTGACATTCTGCAGCCAGGAAAGCCTAGTGTTATCAGTTGGAGATGTGCAGAAGTATTGACACAGGAAAATACAAAACTGACCTTAGGATGGTATTTGACTGATCCAATATACTGGTGCTGTGCATGAACTGCAGTTGTCCTTCCTATAAGAGTGGGTGGTGGTGGTGGTTATGCTCTCTGAAAGCAACACTGCATCTCTAAAATATTCAGAAGTGAAAATATGGTGCAGACCAAATTTGCAGCGCAATCTTGTGTAAGGATACATGGCCATCCTAAAGGGCTGGCCGCTGTATCCTATGTTGTTCCGTATGCCATTCCTATGCCGTTCCGTATCCTATGTTCATCCCCTTCCCCAGGTGTAGGCAAGCCTGGGGGCTATGGGCCTCCTCTGATGTACACCAGGCTTAGGATATCGGTGGAGCATGCTGCCGATATCCCCACCCCCTCTCCCACCCCCCTGGCTGCCCTGGCCCACCCTCCCCCACCCCATGCACAGACCCGTTCAGTGCTTACCTCTGTCAGCAGCTACAGGGTCTGGAGGGCTCTTACTCCCAAGTCATCGCAAGCCTGTTTATGGCACGTTTGTGACACTGTAGAGCGGAGGAGCACGCGCTCCACCGCTCGAAAGTTACACAGGATCGGGCTGTAAGCCTATGAAGAATTTCCAAAAGACTCTTCCAAAAGGGTCCTTTTCACTTACATGGCTTGGCATGGGGCATGTGTTCCATCTGGCCCAGTTCATACATTATCTAGGCTGAAGAGCTTTTGTCTGATGGAGGGGGAAGAATAGGCTGAAACGCGCCTATTCACACATAGCCGTATGCACACAATAATTGCATCAGATGCACCTAATGGGTTGTAGCTCAACCAAGCAAAGAGAATTCTTATCCCAAGCAAAGATATGAACTGAGTTTCTCTGGTGCTGACAACTGAATCATCATTACTTAGCATTTGTGAGCACTTGTATGTGGTTCAAAGCACTTCACATGAATCATCTCGATGTGCGCCTTCCAACAAGCATGCATGGGGATTATTATCCCTGTATTGCAGCTGGGTAGATGCTGCCAAGAGGACATGTCTTGCTCATAGCCACTTAGGAGTTCATAGCAGAGGTGAGATCTGAAGCAGGAAAATCTTGATTTGTTAGTCACTTCTTCAGGGCTGGACAGACGGTAACTCCAGAGCTACTGGAAATTGGAAGCTACTCCTGAAACTTCATGCCCATTCCCACCCCCCTGCCACCTTGGAATGATTTTTTTCTTATGTCCTCCCTGACTTCCAAGGTTCAAGTCCCAGCTAGCCTCGTATTACTGTGGGTGCTTCCTCTCCACTGGCATAACAACCCAAAAATGTAAATCATTTTCTAGTGGCTGAACCAACAACCATTTCACCCTGGTAGCTCCCAAAGCACTGACAAAAGCAAAGGAACATTGAGAAGCTAAATGTCTGCCCACCCCTGACTACCGCAACTCTCTGCCATTCTGTTACCTAGAATAGTTATGGACGCTTTCTTTTATCTATGCCTCTCGTCAGATAACCATACACAAGAAAATACGGGGGGGGGGGACTATCCACAGATTCACTTATCTGCAGATAGTGAATGCCCCCCCCCGCCCCGTGCATGCAGATTTTCTGAGATTTTCTGAGGAGGGGGCCTCAGAAAACCGTGGAAGGGGCATTCACCCCTATCCGCGGTTTCCACATATCTGCAGGGGGGGGCCTGGACCGTATCCCCGTGGATACGGGGACCCTACTGTAAGCCAAAAAGTATCAAACCACTCTACATCAATTCCTGGTTTCAAGTCTGATTGACCAGCACAGTCCTAATATTAGCACTGTCTTATAGATATGGGCTTTACAATAAACTCCTATGCATGTTTATTCAGAATTCCATAGTATCCAATGCCGCTACTCCTTATTAAACGTGTTTAGGACTGGAGCCCCCGACTCTCCTTTACAAGGTGAGACACTAAGGACAGCTTTGGAACTTAAGAGTCTGAACTCCCTAATCCAACATGCGATTGACTGGATATCCTGTCAGATCTTAGAGAATGTATTATGTTTTCATGTAACAGCATTTCAGCTTCCCTCCTCTCCTTGTCCCCAGAAAGCTGTTCATGGCATTTTTTTCCTGCCACAGAAAAATCTGTGATTTAAGACCTAATCTTGGCCTCATTGAAATAATGCACATTATGCCATTGAGACTACAAGCAGATCCATAAATAGGATTTATTTATTACACAAAGTAAAGGGCAAGAACAGGGAAGTTCATACTACAGATAATTTGTAACAAGAAAAAAAAATTAAGATTCCTGAGGCTTGAAAAATAAAATGCCTTTTACTCTAGAGTTTAATCCATCTGTTTTTCAGATCCTTGGGCTGTCTTCGTTTTATGTCTAACCTGGGACATCATCACTCAGTTCTGCATTGCATAAAGAGTGCTAGAAGGATCTTGGCTATTTGTCATCAAAAATTCTTTAATGGCTGAGTCATATGTTTGTAGGGGCTTTAAGGGTTTAATTAAACTCTGAAATTCTGAACTGCATGTTATAGATCTTTTTGATCTGTGCATAAGACAAAGAAATCAAATCTAAGCAGTCAGGAGGGGCCGTGTTCAGAGCTGATATTAGCAGCTGCAGAGAGGAAACCCCAGAGTCCAGGAAATTATGCAGAGAAGAAGCCTGGGCAGAAAGAAGAACTTCTCAAGCAAACTTACTGCATAAAACTGGTTACATAAAGAAAATAGTATTAATACTGTAATGTAGAATATCTTCAGTATACTGCTAGCAGTGTACATAGTGCTGGAGGGCCCAATCCTATCCCCTGCCAGCCCATAGCATACAATGCCGCCAATGGAGCATGTGCTGCATGCTATGGGAGGGGGGGGAGAGAAAGAAACAGGTGGTCCAGGAGAGTTAAGTAAAAATAGTTTACTTACCTCCCCATAGGGGCCACCAGTCCTCCAATGGGTCTCCTCGGACCTATGCTAGCTATTAAGGAGAGTTGGGGGCGGTTTGGGGTGTGGAAAGGAGGATGGGATTGTGGTATGTGTGGCTGCTGCTGTGATCCTCCCCCCACCTGCCCCGGGCCCTGCCCCTGCAATGACTCTCTTCAGAACTGGTTCTATGGAGCCAGGCACTTAATCCACCTGCTGGATCAGGAGTCACAGCTGTAAATTGGATGTGTATCCAAATACACAGTCAAGTGCAGATGCAAAATGGCCCACAAAGAGCTCCAATTGTGTGTACTTATGCTCTGATTATAAGGCAACCCAAACTCAAATGATGGAGGGGGGATTATGGTGAAACTTATGGCACAATCCTGCATAACTTTGCACTGGCGGAGCGCATGCTCCACCGGTGCTGGGTGCCATAAACGTGCCGTAAACCACGTAGGTCCCGCGCCAGTCGGCGGGATGGGCGATGAGGGAGGGCGGCAATTTGCCGGCCCAGGCTTGGAGGGGGTGTGGATATCGACACCAATATCCTAGGCCCCTTCCCAGACCGTGCCACCCTTACACCACCTCCCAGAATGTGTGCCAGGTCTGGACCTGGCATGCATTCGAGGAGGTCCTTAGGCCCCAGGCTTGCTTCCATCTGGGGAAGGGGACAAGCATCCCCTTCTTGTAAACTGCAGCCTAGCAGCCCCAGGGCAGCCCGCAATCCATGTAGCATACAGCGTCAGGCCCTTTAGGCCATTCGTGTAAAAGTACACAGGACTGTGCTGCCCATGAAATCCAAAAGATCCCACACACACACGCACTGTCTCTCCATTTTTCACCAAATCATACTGATTTGATTTCATGGCCTAAAAGAGAAAATGGGGGTCAGGCCCCTCTGTCCCATCCTGCAATTTGATCACTGTATCATCTAAACACGATAGTTTCCATGAATCTGTTTTTATATATTTGTTTCTGGATCTGGCATTCATATGGTCATTGTGACTATGGAGGGCTGATTTTCAAAACATTTTCGTTCCTTCACCTTAACCCATAAACACATGGACTGGCGAACTGGCAAGCCTGTTGAATCAAGTGAGAAATAGTCATAAAAAGGACGCCAATTATAACTAGTTTAACTTCCCTATCGGGGAAGAGGTGTGCTTATTTTGTCAACTGAGTAAAGGAGCATAGCCATTAATCATGAAATGTAGTTATAATACTTAACTATTATCGCATTATCCATGGGAGCAATAAGAGGCTATTGTACTGTCTATAGTTCTGGAATTAAATTAAGAGGGGGGAAAATGACGTGACAATTTGATTTATAGCTGATTGCACATGAAGGTTTTTGGAACCTATGCTACAAAACCACCTCAGTAGACCTATAAAAATAAATATGTGATACAGATGCCTTACTTTAGACAAGGAATTGTCTGCTTGTTAGCTTGAAAGAAAATTCAGAGCACGGGGAAAAATTGATTCATCCATTCAACACAGCAGGATGTTGTTGGCCATGAACATCCTCTTTTTGTCTGTGAGTGGAGGAAAGTCTTATGTAACTTCTGTGGAGTGTGTCTACTTTCTTCATATCAAAGACCCCAGGGCTTAAACTAGGACCCTCAGGGCCTGGAAGCTTGGACATAGCCTGAACTGTCTGAAATATATCATCCAAGACTGAAGGCGCATCTAAACAGATCTTCATATTTATTTTCTGGAGGTGGTTAGGGGACAGAGGTCATCACAGGGGCAGACGTTGCAGAGTCTGGATGCCACAAGAGGTAAGGCCTGACCATCCACCAGGGCAAACTCATCCATGAAGCCAATTGAAGTAGGTGCTTCAGCTGAGGGGGCTCCTACCTCCACCCTTCTTCCCTCTCCCTGAATTGAAAAAGGAAGGGAGGAATAGAGTGTAAGAGGAAGTGTAGAGGAGAGGAGAGTACAGTAGTGGAATAAATGCTATCTTACCACTCTCCTCTCCTTCACAGTTCCTCTTTTGCTCCATCCTCCTTTTCCTTATTTGAATCAAGAAGGAGAGGCTGGCACATTACCTGGTAAAGGGGGCAGTATTTAGTGTACCACCTCAGGTACCAGGAGATCGTGGGCCGCTATAACTTCACTTTGAACCTTCATGGTGGTTTTACTGGGTGGGCAGAGCCACGTGGGATTGCGGGGTCGTTCATATAGCCTAGGCTTCTTGTCTCATACTGTAGTCTGACACTCTATATCACACTGAAGGACAGTGCATGTTCCTGTTCTATATCTGGAAGTGAGTGAACCTGGCCTGGATCCAAAGGTGAGAATGGAAAAGTCATGGGTGCATACCTAGGGTAGTACAGTCAGAGGCGTCGTTAGGGGGGAGGGCAGGGCGGTGGGTTGCCACACGGCGGGGGGGGGGTGCACTCACCTCTGGCCTCGCTGCCAGGTCGCCCCTCCGCTCGTCCTTTAATATTCTTTCCGTGTCACTCCGGGAGTCTGCTGGCCGCTTTTCAGCCTGCCCGCCCACCCGCCCTGGAGCCGTCTGGCTCCAAAAAGGGCTGAAAAGCGGCGTGTGTGGTGTGTTCCATGCCACTTCCAAAATTTGGCAGCGGCGCATGAAAATGACATCATGCCCCCAGGGGGCAGGGCGTTTGGCGGCACGTGGGGGGTGTCACGTCAGCGCCCCCCCCCCACAGGGTGTGTGTGTGTAGAAATGCCTCTGAGTACAGTGAGACACAGTCTCTCATCTCTTCTGTTTCTTCTGTTCTGCAGAAATGACCCCATACATTCAGTTTACATTCTAAGTAATCCATGGTGGCACCACCCAGTTGAATGCACTGCCTTGAGAGATACACCAAACATCTCCCCCTCATTGATTCCACTATCATAGCATTTCCTAAACTGTGGGTCGGGACCAATGGTGGATCGCGACCCGATTTCTGGAGGGTTGCAAGCAAAGCTTCCAATGAAAACACAGGTGATGGAAAGATCAGATAACTAGTAGCCTCAAGCCCTGAAGCTAATAAAAATCAGATAGCTGCTAATTACCCTGTGAAGAGCTGAGCTCCTGCAGTTTGCAAGCTTGTGTAAATACAGGGAGAAAAATGCTTGAGCCTCTTTTATCTGGTGCGTTTTTCTCCCAGTCCATCAATGACAGGTAGTGGGGGCAGGTGAAGACTGGGTCACATAACTAAGCCCCGCTATTCATTAGGGCTGCCTCATTATGAGAAATGGATCGAGTTTTTTGTAAACAAATAAATAAAAATATCATTTCTTTCTAGATTTTCTTTTCTGAAAGTCTCATAAAGCTAGCTGGGGTCCTGGTGCTAAAATGGTTAAGCTGTTTTTATTTAAGAAAGCTTTTAAAAACATTGTAAATATTTAAATCTCTGCACTGACATTTAGTTTGCGCTCCTTGTTATAACTGACATATTAAATGGTTTTAATTAGATTTCCGATGCTGGTGTTTTCTTTTGCCCTTTTTCTCGTTTCTCTTGTTTCTCTTAATAATTTTTTGTTTATACATTTGTGTTTCTGAATATATATGTTGCTTCCAGTATTTTTTTTTCACAGAGAATTGATTAAAGATTTTGTTGTTGTTGTTCAGTCGTTAAGTCGTGTCCGACCCTTCGTGATCCCATGAACCATATCCCGCCAGGCCTTCCTGTCCTCCACTATCTTCCTGAGTTCGCTCATTTTCATGTTTGTTGCATCGGTGATGCTGTCTAACCATCTCATCCTTGGCCTTCCCCTTCTCCTTTTGCCTTCAATCTTTCCCAGCATCAGAGTCTTTTCCAGAGAGTCCTCTCTTCGCATTAGGTGGCCAAAATATTTGAGTTTCAGCCTTAGTACCTGTCCTTCCAGGGAACAGTCAGGCTTGATTTCATTTAGAATTGACTGATTTGATCTCGTAGCAGTCCAAGGGACTCTCAGGAGTCTTCTCCAGCACCACAGTTCAAAAGCATCTATTCTTCGGCGCTCAGCCTTCCTTATGGTCCAACTCTCGCAACCATACATTGCTACTGGGAACACCATTGCCCTGACTATACGAACTTTTGTTGGCATGGTGATATCTCTGCTTTTTATTATGCTGTCTAAGTTTGCCATAGCTTTCCTTCCAAGGAGTAAGCGTCTTTTAATTTCATGGCTGCTGTCTCCGTCTGCAGTGATCTTGGAGCCCAGAAAAGTAAAATCTGTTACTGCTTCCATTTCTGCCCCTTCTATTTGCCAGGAATTGATGGGACCAGATGCCATGATCTTAGTTTTATTAATGTTGAGTTTCAAGCCAACTTTTGCACTCTCCTCTTTCACTCTCATCAAGAGGCTCTTTAGTTCTTCTTCACTTTCTGCCATTAGGGTGGTATCGTCTGCATATCTGAGGTTGTTGATATTTCTCCCGGCAATCTTGATTCCGGCTTGCGATTCATTCAGCCCTGCATTTCTCATAATGTACTCTGCATATAAGTTAAATAAGCAGGGTGACAATATACAGCCTTGCCGTACTCCCTTCCCAATTTTGAACCAATCAGTTGTTCCATGGCCGGTTCGAACTGTTGCTTCTTGACCCGCATACAGGTTTCTCAGGAGACAGGTAAGGTGGTCTGGTACCCCCATCTCTTTAAGAATTTGCCACAGTTTGTTGTGATCCACACAATCAAAGGCTTTTGATTTAAAGATTTTACAAATCAATAAATACACGCATGAATAGACTAGACAATGTTTTCATGTCCGTTGTTTATGTTGGCAGTGCTTAGCCATCTACTGAGATGATTCTTTTAACAGAATAGCATGGAATAGAATATTATGGCCAGAAAGTGTCATAACAATAATCTAACTCAGCCGTTGGAAGGAGCATCTTGCAAATGGAAAATAGCATGAAAAGCCCAAGGTACAACAAGATGGAGAAGCAATGAGTTGAAATAAACACAGATGTTTGGAAAATATGAACCATGCCATAAGTCCTATGTGAAGGCAGGGGCAAAAACCATGTCCACTAGGCGGGCACTATCAAGGTGACTTGCAGATTATGTGTGTGACGAGCAGTGAAGTAGACTTGAGTCTATTGACTCAGATTTGAGTCGGACTCAAGTCGCGTCAATGACTTGACTCAGACTTGACTCGGTGATTGTAAAAGTCTCGAAAGACTCGACTCGAGACTTGGAGTCTTTTATGACAAGTCCAATTTTATTCAGGTTTAAACCCACTTTCCTCATTAAATAGATTGTTGTTGTTGTTCAGTCGTTAAGTCGTGTCTGACCCTTTGTGACCCCATGAACCATATCACACAGGCCTTCCTGTCCTCCACTGCCTCCCGGAGTTTGCTCAAATTCATGTTCATTCCATCAGTGATACCATCTACCCACCTCATCCTCTGCCTTCCCCTTCTCCTTTTGCCTTCAATCTTTCCCAGCATCAGAGTCTTTTCCAATGAGTCCTCTCTTCGCATTAGGTGACCAAAGTATTTGAGTTTCAGCCTCAGTACCTGTCCTTCCAGGGAACAGTCAGGGTTGATTTCATTTAGGATTGACTGATTTGATCTCCTAGCAGTCCAAGGGCCTCTCAGAAGTCTTCTTCTCCAGCACCACAATTCGAAGGCATCTATACTTCGGTGCTCAGCCTTCCTTATGGTCCAACTCTTGCAACCATACATTGCTACTGGGAATACCGTTGCCCTGACTATATGGACTTTTGTTGGCAGGGAGATATCTTTGCATTTTATTATGCTGTCTAGGTTTGCCATAGCTTTCCTCCCAAGGAGTAAGCGTCTTTTAATTTCATGGCTGCAGTCTCCATCTGCGGTGATCTTGGAGCCCAAAAAAGTAAAATCTGTTACTGCTTCCATTTCTACCCCTTCTATTTGCCATTAAATAGATAGGGACTTGCAACTCACAACCTTGAGATTGAGGGCAAAGACTTGGGACTTGACTCGAGACTTGGGACCCAGAGACTTGGGACTTGATTCAAGACTTGGAGTCAGAGACTTGATCCACATCCCTGCTAAATGTGTATCTCCAATGTGAAATCTGAGATATACTGTAACATGTCCGGAGAGACTGCTGAAAGCTAATTCAGTAGGGTGCGATAAATCTCAATTCTCATCAGATGATGGCATGACACATTCATAAAGAGAAGGCACCTTTAAGCTGACTTGGCTGCATCAAACAATTATCATAAGAATCTCATGTCTGACCATGATCTGGGTTCAGTCAAACTTTATATGCATGTGGATGAGGAGCATCTAGCGAAGAGCTGTAAGCGCATTGAGATGTGTATCCCCATCATTTGTGCATAGGCATCTCCTTTGCTGAATTGGGCAGCTCTTTCAGCCATTGACTCTGGAGCTTATTTCCCAGGGAACTGAATGGGTCTACTCTGGAGTAAACATTTTGAACCCTGTGGCTTAGATCTGCTTTTAACACTCATTTTTTGGAGAAGGGTGCATATAAAAAAGGCAGAATAGACTCTAATGTTGCTTTCTAAAGCAATAATGTACAGACTATGCACAGGGGACCCGCTTTGGATCCGATTAAGTAGTCCTGAAGCAGCAGGGATAATCGTATTGATTGGGAAGGAATGTCTGGTTAATTTTTCACAAGGCGTAGATTCCTCCAAAATCAATAACTTTCTGCTGGTATCTTTATTCTTCAGAATAAACTGTGTCTGTCTCAGAAACTTGATTCCTAAGCTCAATTACATTCATAAAACATTCACAGACATACCCAGCACAAAAGAAATGCTAGCTTACTCAGACAGCAGTGAGCATTTAACCCCAAGGTAGGACAAAGAGAATTATTCTCCCTTGATATATTGTTGTCCTTGGACAGATAGGATTTGTTCTTTTTCTTTTTTTGGCGTGTGCTCTAATGTTCTCTTGTTATTGTTGGCAGCATACAGCCACCTACTCCGAAGAGTCTTTTGAAACTTTATTTTCCATCCCACCCCATCTGATCCACTTTGTGCTCTTAGTACATGAAACAAAACTAAACTATTCTTACAAGGGATCCAAGAATTGAGGGAATGTGAGAATAGACACACTGGCTCTGGTCCAATCATAAAAAAAAATGCAGGCTCTAGAAGGAGAGCCCAAGGCTGAATGTGAAATCCAGCAATCTAGCCTGGTCAAACGATGTTTAATACTGCTTGTTACTCGGTGTGTTACTGGGTTGTTACTGGGACATAGTGTTCTATGAACACACAGTCAGAATCAAAACACACATGCAATTGGAGCATGACACACCTCAATGAAACTTGGTATTTGACAAGGATGACGTGTTCCTGGGGATGCCTTGAAACTTGTACTAACATGCACACCTGGGGGACATAATTTAACTTGTGTGCTGGGACCCTCACCCTGCATAGTGGCCAAAAACACTGCTCATTGTTTTGGCAGAAAATGAAGAGAGAGGCAACGGTGAAACAACACCGAACGAACACCTTATGCAACGAAACAACGAAAGGTGCAACGAACACCTTTATTGTGGGGATAAGTTAATAATACGGAAGAAAAATCAAAACAAAGCAGTTCAATGTTTCTTAGCCATTCACTCATAGCTAGGTCATAATAATATTTATTTATTTATTTTCTGTATTTATATACTGCCATTCTCATCATCAGATTTCTCATCAGATTTATTCAAGGCAGTTTACACAGGCAGGCTATTCTAGACCCAAGGGTCTTTACAATATTGTTCTATTCATATATAGAACCTTTCCATACCCCAGATATTTCCCTTCCGAGTGTAGCCCTCCTTCTGGTTTGTGCTCTGCACTTCCAAGCTTCACAGTTCACCGCAGTTTGCACTCAGACGGTTGTCTAGATGTTCTCTCTGTAGCTGACTCCTCTGCATTCCACCCTCTCATGGTGTCTTCTCAGTGTCTCCGCGAGGTCCGTCAGCAGCTTCTGCCTCCAATCCAAGCGAGAACCGAGGTCAACCCTGCTTAGCTTCTTCAGGCAGGGAACTGGCTCAGAACCCATTAGCCTATATGTGAAATTTTGGTTTCTTGCCCCAGTGTGCATCACTTTGCACTTACTTACATTGAAGCGCATCTGCCATTTTGCTGCCCATTCTCCCAGTTTGGAGAGATCCTTCTGGAGCTCTTCACAATCCCTGCTGGTCTTCACCACCCAGAAAAGTTTAGTATCATCTGCAACCTTGGCCACCTCGCTGCTTATCCCCAACTTCAGGTCATTTATGAATAAGTTGAAAAGCACCGGTCCCAAGACCGATCTTTGGGGCACACCACTTTTCACCTCGCTCTCGCCATTGTGAAAATTGCCCATTGACTTCCACTCGCTGTTTCCTGGTCTTCAACCAGTTCCTAATCCACAAGAAGACCTGCTCTCTTATTCCCTGACTGTAGAGTTTTCTCAGGAACCTTTCATAAGCGACCATGTCAAACGCCTAACCGTGTCAAAGATCCTAAACATAAGTGGATACCATAAGAAAGAAAGCAGACAGGAGAAGAAGGGGGAAACGTCGAGACACAGGGGAAATTGAGAGAGACCCAGGGCTAAGAAATTGGAGGTTTTAGGGTGCAAGGAAGGAAAGAAAAAGGAGGAAAGTTGGGGGATCAGACGGAAAAAAAAGGAGAAAGGTTCCTACAGTTCAGGCCGTGGCTAGAGACTGATTCTCTGTCGTCTGAATGGTGGCAGGCAAAGGGTGAGTCCCTTAGCAGGCTATGAAATCACTTCACCCACTTGCGGTGGGGCAGCTAGTCTCTCCCACTGGATAAACACCACTGAACTGGTACCGCAACTGCCATTGTTGGAGAACAGGATTGAGATGGTCGTGGTGTACGAGTGTACTCCTAACTTAGAGGCCTGAGGCTGGTGTCAGGCCTCCCCCAAGACAGGTTCAAGGATATATTCACACACACACACACACACACACACACACACACACACACACACCACAAATCATACTATCAAAGGGGGTGCTAGGCAGTAGCCTGGCTGAATTTAGGAGTGGGAAGAGAAGCAATGAAGCCGAGGTTGCTTCTCCAGGGGAAAGGGGAAAAGTAGAATTCGATGGGGCATTTGGCAGGCTCTGAGTTGTGGCCTGTCTTATTTCAAGGGGGAGGCATGAGGATGAAGAACAAAGAAGGGGGTCAGAATGTGGGTTACCTGATCTTGGTGCCTGGTGGCATAGAGCTTCTTGAGTTGCGGAATGGAATAGGGGTGCTTGATGATGCAACACAAGCTGATAGTCTCAAATATCCCATGGTCAGGAGAAGAGCGCATACTTTGCATGTCTATGTTTCTGCCTCTCTTGGATTCGTCTCCTTTCCAAACAGGAACTTGCAGAATCTCAGCTCTCTACCCCTGCAGAGCCTGCCTCACACCAATGAAACCTCAGCAGAAACAGGTAGGTAACCTTCGCCACTGGCTCTGTTTTCTTTTTTTTCACATGCAGCCCAACAGGCAACACATTTAATATGTCTCTCATCCCTCCTCTTTTGTCCTGTGAATATGTGAGTCTATCTAGACCAGGGGTTCTCAACCTGTGGTACGAGTACCCCTAGGGGTACGCGGACCAATGGCAGGGGGTACGCCAGAGCCTGCCCCTTATCAGCATCAATCAGTAGTTAATTACTTGTTAATTAGAACTTAAATGCAATCCCATCTGTCTGTCTGTCTGACTGATTCTCTCTCTCTCTCTCTCTCTCTCTCTCTCTCTCTCTCTCTCTCACTCACTCACTCACTCTCTCTCTCTCTCTCTCTCTCTCTCTCTCTCTCTCTCTCTCTCTCACACACACACACACACACACACACACACACACACACACACACACACACACACAGTTAAGTAAGACAAAAGGTCTAGATTCTAGAACTTTTCTGTGGACTGTTTTTCACTGGTTGAGGTGGAGACACAGAGATTAGCTCCAGACCTCAGTTCTAGGCAAACTTCTTTATCCATCCTTGCAGCCAGTGGAGACATGGGTGGTCCGCCTTGTTCTAAAAGCCATTTCAGGTGGCTTATGTTGACGCTGGTTATTTGTGTGTGTGTGTGTGTGTGTGTGTGTGTGTGTGTGTGTGTGGGTTTTGTTGCTGCTGTTGGTTTGGTTCGGTTTTACTTTGTTTCTTCTTGTGCTGTTTTGGTTTTTTTTAATCGACTGTAAAATTGACTGTGGTCATCTCCACAAAGAGTGGAAAGGTAGGCTGTAATTCTTTATAGAAATAAATAAATTTCTATCTCAGTGCCACTTCTGTGCCTGGTTGCGGGTGGAGTGGTTTTAGACCTGGACGTGGCAATTCAACAATGGAACGAATTAATGGGGGGGGGGGCCTTGATTCCATGACCACAGCTCAGGCCGAAATGGGAGGAGTAATAGACGATCAGTGTTACAGAACGGAACCTGACAGCGGCTTCAGCGGCTCACTGCCAGTCCTGATTGGATCTGCAGTGTTGCTCACCTCGACCATTTTCCTTCTGATATTTTATGGCTGCTGAATTCCCGTTTTATTATTTTATTGTTTCAAAGCTTGTTGTTAGCTGTCTTCTGAGGCTTTTAGCTTGAAAGGTGGGACATAAATCTTTTAAACTATGGCAGAAAGACAGAAAAGGTAGCAGTGATGTGCTGCGATGAGGTAACAGAATATAAGATTTAGCTACAAAATCCCTTGGGAATGAGGGGGCCATCCCTATTATTCCTCGGTACTATAAACAGCCATCCTTAATACCAGTTCATCTTTTTACATTAAATTGGGTTCATTGTCAAGCGTATCTCAAATTGGTTAATACTGTGACCAACTATGATTAATCTGGGGTCTCTTTGATTAGTCAAGTGCTTTTTAACAAGTGTGGGAGGGTTAAGAGATGTCACGGGGTCCCCATCCGTATAGCACTGGCCCATGTTTGTGCCCACAGAGCATCATAATGAGGACGCGATTAGTAGGCTTGGCTCTGGAGAGCACCTAAACTGATAGCCTAGGTTTCTGCGCAGGCCAGCAGTCTCTAGGAATTTCTAGATTTGGAAAATAATTGTGATAGGACTGGCAACATTTCTCAGAGAGGATTTATAAATAAATCTTTAGCACAGAGTGGGGTTTTGAATATGCAAGTAAAACAGAGGAATATATGAAACTACTGCTCGTGGCAGCTCCAGGCTTGGGGGGGCCCTTAGGCAAGATGCCCTCAGTGGGGCCTCCTCCTCCCTGAGTTGTCCCACTACTTATTATTATTATTATTATTATTATTATTATTATTATTATTATTATTAACAACAACAACAACAACAACAACAACAACAACAACAACAACAACAACAACAACAGTATTTATATACCGCTTTTCAACACAAAGTTCACAAAGCGGTTTACAGACAAATTCAAATGATTAAATGGCTCGCTGTCCCAAAAGGGCTCACAATCTAAAACTTGTAGTTTTAGATTGTAGTTGTAAAAACTGTAAAACTTGTAGTAAACTTCCTACTTGATTTTCCCACTAGCCAGAGTGAGACTGCAAGGTGAGTGAAGGCTCCTCCTTCTCTCTCTAGTCACCAACTTGTCTAGAGTTGATAGAACTCTATCACTCACCTTGCAGTCTCACTCTGGCTAGTGGGAAAATCAAGTAGGACAGATAAACAGGTAGTGGCAGCAGGGAGCAGCAACGGCAGGTGTGTTCACTCTGGGTGTTGGTAGTGGGCCCCCCATGCTGAGTTGTGGGCAGGGCTGGCCCAAGACCTCCTGGTGCCTGAGGAAGTGTGCCAAATGTTGCCCTCTTTGACCTACTGATATGGCAGCCTGGGCTCCTCCCACTCCCTGAATTGGAAAATGAAGAGAGGGATGGAATGGAAGAGGAAGTGCGGCGGAGGGTGGTGGGCAAGAGTGTTGGAGATGCGCTAATCAAACACTCCTCTTCTCCACACTTCCTCTTCTGCTCCACCTCTATTCCTTTTCTAATTCAGGGAGTGAGAGGAGGTGAGTGGGCAGAGAGACATGCCCCCACCCAGTAGCGTTGCTAGGGGAGGGTCGTGGTCTATGTGGCGCAAGACGTTGCAACTCACCGTGTAAGCAGCCCCTCCCACTCGCCATAGGAGTGGCAGAAACACGCAGGCACTCACAGAACCAAACTGAGTCTCCTGTGCAGGAATGGCTCTCACGGCGAGTGGAAGGGGCCACTTACACAATGAGTTGCAGCATCTTGCGCCACTTAGCGTGCACCCCCTCTAGCTACGCTACTGTCCCCACCAATCTACTGCTTGAGACAACCAGCTCAGTCTCGCCCAATTGATGAGCCAAGCCCTCAGAGATGGCCATGGCTGTAGCCTAACAATGCTGACACCTGAGACCAGTCCTGGAAGCTGCCTTACATTGAGTCAATCCATTGGACCATCCAGGTCAGTATTACCTATGCTGATTGACAGTCACTCTCCGGGGTTTCTAGACTCAGCGGTCTTTTCCCAGCCCTGCCTGGGCAAGCCAGGTATTGAACCTCAGACCTTCTGCATGTATTCTATCAATGAGAATTGCATGGCTGTGTCCTCCTTGCAAGAAACAAGATGATGCTGTAGCTGTAGTCATGACACCAGTCTTTTCCTGGGTACAGCAGCTAATGTGGCAGCATGAGATCTTTTAGTTAGAAAAACTTGAAAACATTACGTGGGATATTTCACTCTAGGACAAATCTCACCTTGGATTCTGGTTCTAATTGTGAACTCATTGATTCTGTTTAGACTTACTCAGGAGACGTATGTTCGGAAAAATAGGAACCTCTCATTTCCTGTGGGAGTAGTTGCCTTACAAATGGATGCAACCTGTCTAGGGCATATTTCAGAAGGGCTTTGACCAATGCCATCAACTGGAGAAATGAAAAGATATTCCATCTTTCCTTGGCTCTTTGTGCCTTTTCCCAGCTGCGAAGGTAGTGGGCAATAAGAGACAGTCATCCATTACAAAAATTTAGAGTGACAGATACTTAGAAAAGAAACGTTAGAAGAGACTGTGTTGTCTGACTCCCCAGTCTGAGACTGGAAACTTTTTTGTTAAAAAGTGTTGTTAATAAATTGCTGTGTAACCCTGGTTTATGGCCCATTAAATGTTAAAAAAAAAGGAAGAGAAAGGGGAAGGAGCTCCTTCATGTTGTAGGCGATCAGTGGACCTTTTCAAGTTCATTTTTGCACATGTTGCTGATAGGGCTCAAAGTTATGGTAGTTTGCTTTTCAGAGGGACAGCCTAGAGAGAAAGCAGAGGCGTAGGCTGATCTGGTGTGGTGGTGCGGCGGGCCCCAGGGCGGAGGGGCGGGAAGGCTCCGGGGGGGGGGGCGGGAGCCTCCTTACGTCTCAGTGTTTTTTTCGCTTTTTTCCTTTTTTAAAGGTTTTTAGGGTTTTTTAGCGGTTACGGGGCTGCTTCTAATCGTTTATGTATGCTTTGCGCCAACTTAGCTTGTTTATAGGACCCTCCTGCGACGAACAGGGGCGACGCTCTCTCCAGGGGGCACAGACTGCTCCTCTGCTCCGGGCGCGAACTCTGTAAAGCGGGAGGGTCCTATAAACAAGATAAGTTGGCGCAAAGCATACATAAACGATTAGAAGCCCCTAAAACCACTAAAAAACCCCTAAAACCTTTTAAAAGAAGGAAAAAACGCAAAAAAATTAGCATTAATTATGCTAATTAGCTTGGGGGCGTCGGGGTTTTCCGCCCCAGTAGCAGGGGCACCTGGCTACCCCTCTGAGAGAAAGAAGCAGTGGTGAAACAAGGGTGGAGCGCCGCTCCAGGAGCGGAGGCAAGTAGTTCTGCAAGACTCCGTTACACTGGAGTCAGCGGCCCCTCCCCCTTGCTGTTGGAGCCATTCCAGCAGCAACAGGGGAGTGTCCTGCGTGTTGCCTTTGCTGCCAGAATGGCTCCAACAGCAAGAGGGAGGGGCCGCTGACTCCAGTGTAACGGAGTCTTGCAGAACTACTTGCCTTCACCCTTGTTACGCCTCTGGAAAGAAGGATATTTTCTTGCAGGAGAGCTGTTTTAAGTCCTAGACAGCTTAGCTCAGATAAGATAAAGATTAGGAAATCAAAAGGGACAGGACAATACTTTTGACTGTTTGAGTTGGCAAAAGATGTCAAATAGCTTGTTAACTGTTCTACCTTCTTGGGCTGTTTCTTCCCCCAATGATTTGGGTCGACTGTGCTTTTGCAAATCTGAGCTGTGAGAGCAATTGCAAGAGGCTCATCACCTCCGAAATGATGACCTGCAAATGGCTCTATATTATCGGAGCTGTTACCAAAAGATGAGGACCTTTTTCAAGTGTTGAGATTTTAGTCTTTTGAGTTGCTCCAAGTTCCTTAGGCACCTTGTTGTGCTATCCATGCAGTTGGAAGGCTTTTGTGTCTTACTCTATAGACTGAGACTGCAATCCTATGCACACTTTCCTGGGAGTAAGCCCCATTGAACTCAATGGGACTTACTGCTAAGTAGACAGGCATAGGATTAGGCTGTGAGTCTTTGTGCTCATCACCTAAACACATCTCTTTTTGTCCTTTCCATAGGACAGGGGTGAACAGTTCTCTCACCTATTTATCTGAAAGTTGTGTTCACATGCCTCACTAATCTTCCTTTTCTCTAGGCTAAACAAGTCCATGTTCCTTCAACCTTTCCTCATCCAGACTGCATTTCAAACCATTTGTCATCTGTCTGGTTCTCTTCTAAGTCTTGATGGTGTGCCTGCTTACAGCATCACTTCAAATATAATATCATATAAGTAGACTGAGAAATCCTAAGCAGAGCAGGACTAGCTCATATTACAATGTAATGACTGAAAGTAGGGGCGGCTGAAGGGGGGCATAAAACCTGTGTAAAATCTCCAGCCCCATGGTGAAGAGGAATTCATGTGCTTCCACATAATGGACAAGGCTCAGGATGCAACGCCAACAGGCCCAGGAGGGGGAATAGAATATGGCAGAGGAAGCAGTATCCGCTGCCATGACACACCCCCACGGGATGCCACATGCCCCGCCCCTGGATTGCATTGTAAGATAGCTCTTTTGCCGTTGACAGATCATCGGAAACACAAACACACACCACTTTTCGGCTCCTTTTTGGAGGCAAATGGTGCCCGGGAGGGTGGGAGGATAAAACCTGCAGCCGACAATGGCTGCATGAAGACGAACCAGCGGCGGAGGGAGCAACGGATCCAACGGAAGGTACACCCCCCAAGACCCGCTTGGGGCCCACCGCCCCAACCGTAACGATGCCTCTGGGAGGAGGCCTCCTCTAACCCTCCCCCTTCCCGGGCCCAATTCTCCCCCTGCCTCTCCACTGCCTGGTGGGGCCTTACCTCTTTGCCTTGGCACTGCTCCATTCTTTGGGGCCAGAGGAGCAGCACAAGTCTCTCCACTGGTGCATTATGGCACGTTTTTGACACCCTAGACCAGCGGTGTGTTCTTTCTGCCAATCTTGGGCTAGACAGGATTGCATTGTAAGATAGCTCCTTTGCCGTGTACAGATCACTTCCTGGCAGAGGTTAGGCTGGTTGTACATTAGTTCCTCACATCTGCAGGAGCAGGAGACTGATTTGTATGGTCTGTCCCTAGAGGCTTATGGATTTTGATGAATTCTTGATGGTTCTGGGAGATTATCCTATTGTTAGGTCTAAAAACTCATCCAAAGCCCTGGTTGACCTCTGAAACAAGGAGATGGCCATGCAATGAATCAAATCAGTCACATGTCTTGCTGTAGAGCCAAGCGGGCTCTCCGGCTTTCCAGGGAGCGGCAGGCAATTAAATGACTTGGCAGACGTCTTGAGTGGCGATGAAGGAAAACATGTGATGAATCCAACCAAATACAAGTTAGAGCTCATTTTAGAGCTTACCCTGTAGTGATGGCAGTGAATTAAGTATATTTTGCTGCCATCATTGTGCCTGTAGAAAGTTGTCTAGCTGAACTATTCCAGGTTGTTTGGTGTTGCCTTCATGTGGTCCCCCAGGTTGGGGAAGGAGATCAACTCACTGTCTCAGTATAACCAGTTTGCTAGACTTTTCAGAGATAAACTTGCTTGCAGCCACAACTTCGACTCTTGGGTGAAAAGCAGGTGGCTTAGGGTTAGGATGCAGCTATTTCCCACGGATGACAACAGGGCGGTTCTGCCTCACCTGCCGCCTCCGCACCGCACATCCCTGCTTTTAAATCACGTAGTAATCCCCACGTTAGTTTTCCTTGTCAAATTACATATCTTCTTACCACTACCCTCAACACTTTCACTACTATTACACTTCCCAGAGTAAAAGTATTATTTATGAATGCCAGAGGTGATAGGTTCTATCTTATAGCACAAGCCTATGCATGAAGAGCTCCAGGCTCTCAGGGAACGGGTTCGCTCCCTTGAAGCCATGGTGGCTAACCTGGAGAAGCAGAGACAGGTAGAGAGGGACCAGGGTGAGACTTCTAGGGATGTGGAGGCGTCGTCCCACCCTCAGTTGGCCAGCTCCTCAGCTGCCAGGGAAGAGAGTCTCAGGGCTGGAGGACGTCGCTCTGGAAAAGAGGGAAACAATCCCCCAGTGGGGACCCCTTCTTCAGGTGATGGGCCCGTATCCAGTTTCACTATGGATACTCCTCTGGGGAGGGGAGAAGGGGGCTTCTTTTCATGGGTGACTCTATAGTCAGGAACGTAGAGAGGGGGGTCTGTGATGGATGTGAAGACCGCATGGTGACTTGCCTGTCTGGTGAGAAGGTTGCGGATGTCATCTCTCATCTAGATAGGCTGGTAGAGAGTGCTGGGGAGGAGGTAGCGGTTGTGGTGCATGTTGGCATCAACGATATGGGGCAATGTAGCCGGGCGGTCCTGGAGGCCAAATTTAGGTTGCTAGGTAGGAAGCTCAAATCCAGGACCCCAAAGGTAGTGTTCTCAGAAGTGCTACCTGTTCCACGTGCAGGGTCAGCTAGGCAGGCGGAGCGCAGGGGTCTCAATGCGTGGATGAGACACTGGTGTCAGGAGGAGGGGTTTAGGTTTGTTAGGCACTGGGAAACGTTTTGGGACAAGCCGGGCCTGTACAAGAGGGACGGCCTTCACTTGAACCAAAACAGAACCAGACTGGTGGTGCGTAACATTAAGAAGGTGGCAGAGCAGAATCAGGGAGGTGTCAACAAGAGACAGGGTTGTAGTCATGGGGGACTTCAATTATCCTCACATCGACTGGGTCAATTCATGCTCTGGTCATGAAAGAGAGACTGGATTTCTGGATATGCTAAATGACTGTGCCTTAGAGCAGCTAGTCACGGAGCCGACCAGAGGACAGGTGACTCTGGATTTGATATTATGTGGCACTCAAGATCTGGTCAGGGAGGTAAACATTACCGAACTGTTGGGGAACAGTGACCATGCTGCGATCTGTTTCGCCATGCATGTCGGGGGGAGAGTGTCGAGCAAATCTGACACAAAAAACCTTGACTTCCGAAGGGCAGACTTCCCCAAAATGAGGAGACTAGTTTAAAAAAAGCTGAAAGGGAAGGTAAAAAGAGTCTAATCACTCCAGAGTGCATGGAGGCTGTTTAAAACAACAGTAATAGAGCCCCAGCGGGAGTGTATCCCACAAAGGAGGAAGGGCTCGACTAAGTCCAGGAGGGTGCTGGCATTGCTAACAAGCACAGTTAAAGAGGCTATAAAAGGCAAGGAAGCTTCCTTCCGTACATGGAAGTCTTGCCCTAATGAAGAAAATAAACAGGAGCATAAACTGTGGCAAAAGAAATGTAAAAAGATTATACCGGAGGCCAAGAAAGACTTTGAGGAACGTAAGGCAGGCAACATAAAAGGCAATAACAAAAGCTTCTTCAAATACTGTACGTTAGAAGCAGGAAACCTGCCAGGGAAACGGTGGGTCCGCTGGATGGTGAGGGAAAGGGGTGACAAAAGGGGACTTGGGCTGGAGTCAGGGGGGGAGGCATCTGAATCTAGGAATAACCAGCCCGGCTGGCAGCCCCGAAGCTGCAGATAGGCTTCGAGCGCTGCCACCGGGCAGATGATCAGCCCGGGTACCCTGCACACATGGATTGTATGTCCCTCGGCCCTCTTGTCTATTTTGGACCATCGAAGTGAAATCCTGGCACCTGACGGCGACAGCGCCAGGTCACTTAACTGCAGCGCTTTTCCTGATGCATCATGCTTGGAGCCCGCTAATACCTCACTGGGTCGAAAGGCGCCAAAGAACATGACCAAAGCCACTGTTCTGAAAAGGGCCACCTCATACACTGACTCACAGCAAGCTGTAAAAGCCCCACACAACCCCCCGAGTATTACTGGTGTGACCGGGTGCAGCCAATCCGGCGCCGCGGGTTCCGCCCTACGGAGGCCCTCCAGGTTCTTTCGAACCCTGAAATCCCCTGTGAGCTCCCCGAACCCGGCTGCTTTGGAATAATAAGCAATGGCAGCCAGGTAGACTGCGATCGATCTAACAGCCATGCCACTGTCCCAGAGGTGCAGCACAAAGCAAATTAGATGTTCTGCTGGCACTGGCCATAGTTCCAGGAGTGGAAAATCCAGGCGGAAGTTCTGAAAGGTGTGCACCTTACCCGCATAACTCATCTGAGAAGTGGGAGCAAGGGCAGACCACATTAAGTTTCTGGCTCCGTCAAGCCCAGCTCCCGGGACGCGAGGTGCGTCCCAGGAGGATTATATTACTATCTGCTCTCCTCCCTCCAATATTACAATTTGGGGGGGGGGTGTATCAAAAAGTTAAAAAGAGCTGAGCTTTCCTTACATTCTCGCTGGCAAACCGCTTCATTTTCAGGCCTTTAGAAGGGGAAACTGTGCTCCGGAAGCCTCTTCCAGGTCGTTCGACTCCCGCTCCCTTTTCCAGGCTTGCCCCGCAATGTATTCTAAGGCAAGCCTGCCAATGGGAGGGGGGAGTCATGTGACCTAAAAGAGGCTTCAGGAGCACGATTTCCCCTTCTAAAGGCCTGAAAAGGAAGTGGTTTGCCAGCAAAAAGGTAAGGAAAGCTCTTTTTTTAACCTTGTTTTCTTTTTTAAAGCTTTTAAAATTGGCCCCCGTATCTGCAATAGCGGGCTTTGCTATCCATAGATTTCAGTATCCACGGGGGTTCTGGTTCGCCAGCAAAAAGATAAGGAAAACCCTTTTAAAACTTTTTTTCCCTTTTAAAAAGCTTTTTACATTGGCCCCCGTATCCGCAAGCATTTGCGTTGAGTCAAATCCGCGGATGCTGAACTTGTGGATAGGAGGGCCCACTGTACTACATCCAGAGTTTGTAACCACACTCCTTCATGCTGATATGATAGTCACCACCCTAGTTAGCAACACACGGGAATGGAATAGGAGTTGTTAAAAGGAAAGGCTTGGAAAAGCTAAAGTATTTTGCAGGCCGACCTGTCATCTTGAAATAGGGCCTCAGGAGAGCGGAGTAATCTACCCTACTGGGGTTATACATTGAGAAATGAATAGAATTTCCAGATTGGTTTCTTATTTGTCGAAAGGAAGACAATATAACTGCTGCCCCTAACCCAGTCAAGGTTTTGAAACAGTACTATCAGTCTGCAATGCACAAAACACTTCAACTGGAGTTGTACTTAAGGAAACTGAGATTAGATCCAGCTGTCGTTTTTCTATAAACAGTGCGAGTCTCACACAATTGCCTATTTGTCTTGAAACCAGTGCTTAAGATCACTTATCACAGCCCAAGTAGTATACAGAAGTGATGTATTTACTCATCAAGAGAAGGCAAGACATGATAAGCCCCTAGCCTACGTTCGCTACATTGGTGTTCCGGGGACTGTAGTGTTCTCCTGAAATCTATGCCTTGATCCAGGTTTGAGGGCCTTGATTTAACATAAGCAGTATGCTGAGCTAATGATATATGCTTCAAATCGGAAAGTGATTAGAATGGTTGTGTGTTCAAATGTTTAGAAAATATCCAGAAGAATCATTTGCTATATTTCTTAGAAATAAGCAAGTCCATCAATCTGGTCACACATGAATGACAAGCAGGTACATTTTGTACCATAATTGCACATTTCCATTGTCATTGTATAAAGACAGAGCTAGTTTTGAGGCACAAATGCTGAGTGCAGAACCAATGTACTGTATTAGCATCCAAAAGATCACAAAATGCTCTACTCCAGGGGTTCTCAACTAGTGGTACTAGTGCCACCCATGGTACTTTGGCCAACTGCTGGTGGTACCCGGACCACCGGAACCCCGCTCTGATGCAGCACTTTTTTACTCCTGAGAGGCTTCTGCCTTTGGCCAAGCCTCTTGGGAATGCTGAGAAGGGCCCTCCCACTCGCCCAGAGCCTTCTACCTGTGTTTTCTGGCCTCCAAAACCCTGAAAACCCGGAAGTAAGTGGCGATGATGTCATTGCCAGTCACTTCCGGTGGTACGCAGCAGGAGAGTGGCGCTGGAGGTGGTACTCGGCCAGGAAGGGGTTGAGAACCCCTGCTCTACTCCTTGGATTTTGGCAGAAACATGCTCTCTGTGTGCCCTGATTGCAGAGAACTGCTTTATTTTAACAACCAATCTCTTTATCAGGGATTCACTGTGAGAGCTTCAGAAGAAGATTGTGTTGTAAAGCAAGAAAATGAAAGTAAAAAAACCCATCCATTGTTTTCAGTGGGCCAACCATACTCTGTCTTCCTGAAGTGTACAATTTCTCTATTGTATCTTTTCCTGAGATTGCGGATTCACATAGATCATTTTCCAATAGCAGCTAGAGCTGTTTCCCAGTGAGATTTATGTGGGATTGTATCATGCAAAGGACGTTAAAGCATTTAGCTCAGAGGAGCAATTTGGCGTTCACCTGGAAGCAAAATTGCCCCAGGCAAGCCAGAATGTCATAGCATTCTGTGAACAGCAGGAAGGTATGAAAGCATGGGGCCACTATGCCAAAAGTTTGACCCTTGCTCAGTGTGTCCTAGAGTCTGGCAAACCATTTAAGTTGACTTGTGTTGACTTGATTGAGTTGATGCTTTGTTGACTTGTTCTCCTTTCCAGTGTTGTCTTTTGTTTTGTCTTTTCGCCAAGCACCACTTGAGTTTTAATTTTTGTGTCATTATTTTACTCTTTGCCTTTCATTTGTCTCCATCTGGGAGTTATTCAATACGCTTCTGGCTCATCAATACACCCACTCTCAGAAGAACTGGGCTGGTGTAGATGATTGCTCCAAAGAGTCTGACACCACCTTTCATTCGTCAGTCTTGAATTAGGCCACTCTTTGTAGCACAGACGGTATTGATATTAAATGGACTTCATATACAAGGGGAATATGGCAATTATCTACAGCACAAAGCCCCCGGGGAAGGACGTGATGCTTACTAGCTTCCCATTGATTTTCTAAATAGAATTATAATCAAGAACTAATTCCAAGCCAAGTTCAATTTAACTAAGATTGAATAAAGCATCCTATCAATGTGGCTACCCTGCATCAAACAGAGATAACATTCAAAGGGCTATGATTTGTTCAGAGCAATTTCAAGTTCACTGTGGTACCCTAGTAGCAGATGGATAAGATTGACTGATACCCTTCTCAGATAGTGTCTGGAGCAAAACTTTAAAATAAGCTTCATTGTAGTCATAAAAGGAAAACCCTTAATGTTCTTTGCCTCTGCTTAGCCTTTGTATGTGTATAACAGCCCAAGCCTATGGGCTGGAGCTGCCAGCAGAATGCGCATTCCGCTGGTGGCGACTGCTGAAAAAGTGCTTTAAAGCAATTTTCAGCAGCGTGCTAGCGTGCTGCCGGGATACTGATGGAAAGGCCGGAGACTTCCTGTGCGTGTCATTGGCTCTCCCGCCACCTGCCAGAGCAGGTTAGCTAGCAGGAAAGGCAGGGGGTGGGGAGAGCGTAATGGGGTTGGAAAGGGTGAAATTGGGTGGGGGGCAGTACAGGGGGCAGGGAGGCTGTGAGAGGGGTGGATCTGACAGCAGTGGTGCACTGGATCCTAACCCCCTTTCTTGCAGCCTTCCCACTCCCTTTCTCTCCTGGATGTGTGCTAGTGAAGTCACTAGCGGAGGTCCGAGAAGACCCATTGCAGAGCAGGAGAGTTGCAGAGATGTTAGCCTCTTGATGTACTAGGCTGGCTAATGTAGCAGAGCGAAGCGTCGGTTGGAGAAAGACGGTTGCCTGGTACATCAAGAGGCTAACATCTCTGCAACTCTGTTGCCTGATACTTGAGGAGGTCCGCAGCGTGTGGACAGAACGTTGTATCCTATTGATTAGTGTTTTTAAACTGTTTGTCACGTGTTAACGTTGTAGACGTTTGTAAACATAAATATTTCTACATGGCTGTTAATCCTGTGAAGCTGGAATCAATTTGTATTGTTTCTGGCCATGAAAGCTACAGAACCTTACTAGATGAGGAAGCATTCGATTTAGGGGTGTGAAACACAGCACACAGATTTTCATTGCATCTCACCACAATGGCTCATGTCCAGCTTATCAGGACAAGTAGTCATCATGAAAATGATTGTGCCTCAAAGGCTCTCCACAGTGGTCTTTCCTTGGCCATTTGATGCTATGGACAAAAGCAGAACACCGGGATTTGCGAAAACAGGATGTTTCCCAGCTTGGAAGCTTTGGTGGCTCCCCGAATGAAATGACAATGATCGACTGGTAACATCAAGGGTGCTTTGGTGTGTTCCTGTTTGTATTGGAAGGAGAGTGTGCCGAATGAAAAATTGATGAGGTGGTTTGGGGTAGCATGTAAGTAAAAAGCAATGAGACGGGGAAAATGTCCCATAGTCTTGCAGATGGAATTTCTCTCCGTTATCCCAGGAGATGCCACACAATCCATTCTGCTTTAACATTTTTACCATCAAACCATTGTGGAGGCTCAAAATAGCAAAATCTCACTGTCAACAAAGATCAGAGCTGACATAAAATATAGCATGTGGTTATGGTAACAAAATGCCATAATGACTCAAACCTACTTGATCTCTGCACAAGAATGTCAAAGCGGAAATCCACAATTTCTCCCTTGTAATTGAATTACAAAAGACATGTTAAGCATTACATCCCCCCCCCGGTGGAATTTATGTCTACAACACAAAGAGGGGCTCATTTCCTGCTTTGTGGGCAGCAGCACTTCTTTAAATTTATTTGTGCTAATTAGCACGAGACACGTCTTTGCTTTCATATTCAGTTCATGTGGCTTTTCCTGAATGGGTTAATTCAGTAATACATTTGTCATCTCGACTGGGGTTCTGTTTCTCAGTACTGAGAGCCAGTCTGGCCATGGAGCAGAATCATATGGTACAACTTTTCCAGAATTGTACCACTTCAGAATGTAGGTGGGAAATCTCATGTTTGAATGCTCCCCTTTGTTAAAAAGGAACAAACAAACAAAAACAAACGAACACCTTCCTGTATATAGAAATCAGCATGTATATGAAATATAGGTTGAGAATCCCTAATCCAGAAATCTGAAATCATAGAATTAGAAGGTACCCACAAGGTCATCTATTCGAACCCTCCTGCCTGTAGCAGGATATCCTCCCAAGGGCAATGGTTCTCAAACAGGAGGGTTGTGTGACCCACCAGGACTAATGCTGTCCCCTGCCACTTTAAGGGGCAGGGACAGCAAGGCGGCGGCAATCCTGGGGATCGCCACAGTTGGTGGGGAAAAAAACATTAAAAATGAACTCTTTTCACTTACCAGGGGTTCTGGAGCCCTCCAGGCAGTGAGGGAAGGCCTGTGACCCCCTCCTCAGGCCTCCCCGAGCTTTAGATTGCTGCTCCGTGGTGATTACGACCACTTCCGGTTTTCCGACGATGTACAATGCCTGAGGTCCTTGGTGGAAGGGTGGGATATAAATATGAGTAGTAGTAGTAGTAGTAGTAGTAGTAGTAGTAGTAGTAGTAGTAGTAGTAGTAGTAGTAGTAGTAGTAGTAGTAGTAATGCAAAATAAAAACAGCAGCATAAGAAGCTAAACCTGCAGTCAAATCCATTAAATGGATTTCAAATGCCATTAAATGCATAGAAGAAGAGGACAGGATGGACTTCGATTGATTTGATTTATATTCTTCACTATGCAAAGGACTCAGAGAAGATTACAGCATCTTCCCCCTAAACCTTAATGCTCCTGTTCTTTTATTTTTAAGAAAATAAAAAAATATATGGTTTGTGAGAATAAAAGAGGAGAAATGAAAATAAAATAACACTGCGAACACAAACATCAATTTAAAAGAAAAATGAGCTCAGTTCCAAATACGGTGGTGACGGTCGGTGTCTCTAGACCTTTGCCCAAGAGGTAAGTAGATGTTCCTCACAGGTCCTGGAATGCTCCTGCTTCACCTCCTCCAGTGGTGACTTTTGGAAAAGTGCTGCTGACTGGACTGGGTATGGAGCAGAGCTTAGTCCTAGGCGTAATGGAGCCTCTGAGACTCGGCCCAGGAAATGAGTAGACATTAGCTCTCAAGTCCTGGAATGCTCCAATCTTCCTTGTAACTTGTATTCTTGTACAATAATTCTTGTAACTAAGCTCTGCTCCATACCCAGTCCAGTCCAGTCTGCAGCTCTTTTCCAAAAGTCACCACTGGAGGAAGAGAAGCAGGAGCATTCCTCAAACCTACTTGGTCCAGGACCTGTGAGGAACATCTACTTACCTCTTGGGCAAAGGTCTAGAGACACCATCACCACCAAATTTGGGACATATTTGGGATTTGCAGGACTGGCCTGTTCATGAGGTCTGCCAGTGATTGGACTCACACCCTGGCCACGTCCCCTTGGAAGATGTTGATGGAGGTCTCAACACTTCGTCAAGTCTCAGGGCGCAGACTTGGCACCACCTCCCACAGCAGGCAGCCAGGACGGAGCACAGGGATCCCCGGCTGGCAACAAACTCCATGGGGGACTCGAGGCTGCGCCGGCCGGAAATGTGGCACATGGAAACATCCTTAGCTTAGATTGGATATCCAAACACTGTCTCAATGTATCACAGTAACAACAGTTTGCAACTGAGCTTGTTCCACCACCCCGTAAGGCTGTGGAGCAGTCTTGAGGGAGAAGCAAAAAAGAAACTACTTAATTTAAAGATCGAAAAAAGTGTTTGCTTGAACAAATTAAGAGAAGATCGACAGAGTAGGCAGAAGGAGAGAGAGCGCTTTAAATAGACCAAGCCCCATGGGGCAAATTAGTGTGACTATATCTCTCAGTGAGTTTAGAAAAAAAGAATAGATCTGTCAGAAACGCATAATAATATGAATTAGTGCATCTATTGATATTTTGTTGTTTCATCTAAATCAATATTGATGTCAAGAGTACATCAATCTGCTGCTTACATGCACATGTGTTTTCTATCGACTAGCAGCTTGCCACGGAAGTTGTTTTCCTTTCATGCTCTCCATGGTACAAAGTGTTGTCCTTCTATTTCATTCTCACAAAGCCCGTGCAACTTCCAGGATTCATGTAACCATCATGGTTTCCTTTTCATCAAGTCCAGACGATACGGAGCCCAGAAGCATGTTATGCTATCGGTGCACATGTGTGCATCAGTAACATAACGGGGGAGATACGCAACTGGACTGAAAGAACTAACAACTGCAGCAGACTCTGTTCTACAAGGAATTTTAGAAACCAGAGTTTGTGGGGATGGGAGTGCAGAACGGAGTTTGCTGCAGAAGAACAGAACAGGGAGAATCTTCTCATCCCTAGCTCTGGACACTACCAACCTGCGGTGGAGGCTTCTCACAGCCCAATCCTATCCCCATTATCCTATCCGCCAATCCATTATGTCAGCGATTGCTATCCTGGCCCCACCTCGTAATGGGGCAAGGGGAGGGAGGATATGGGGGCAGAACAGGCCTGGGAGGGGGATGGGATCGGCGATGCTGGTGCACGCCAAATCCTATTCCCCTTCCCAGGTTTGGAAGCCCGACATGGGGCTTCTCGGTTCTGCACCAGCGAATGAGCTTGAGCAGATCCATTACGCAGGCTGGGGCTTTACCCGGGGTAAGGGGATTAATGTCTCCCTGGCCCCGCAGCTCTGGAGCAGGTTAGGATTCAGCTGTGAGCCAGACCATTAATCTCTAGTTCAGTGGTTCTCAAACGTTTTAGCACTGGGACCCACTTTTTTAAAATGACACTCTATCAGGACCCACCTAGCTTTACGAGATGCTCAAACGTTTATCTGACTATATTTACACAAGCTTGCAAACTGCAGGAGTTCAGCTCTTTGAAGAGTAATTAGCAGCTATCTGATTTTTGAATAGCCTCAGGGCTTGTGGCAATTACTTATTTGATCTTTCCATCACCTGGGACCCACCAGAAATCAGGTCCCGACTCACCAAGTGGGTCCTGACCCACAGTTTGAGAAACACTGCTCCAGCTCAATACTCAGACCTGAAACAGCTTTCCAAGGTTTCCGGTAGAGGTCTTTTCCAAGCCTTCTTAATGAAATCCTTAAACTGGAGATGCCTGAGTTTAAAACTGAGATTTTCTACATTTAAAGAATGTGCTCTCCTGAGATATCACCCATTGTTATTGGATAAGCCTCACCATTGCATGGCATTATAATTCTTACAGCCCAGTCCAGCCTAAGGCCTCAGCGGCTCAATTCAGGCACAACTGCAGCCTAAGCGCCTTAGGCTCGAGTTGTGCCTGAATTGTGCCGCAGAGGCTGAATTTGTGCTGCAATTGTGACTGACATAGGACGGGTTAAGGAAAGTTGACCAATTCAGTCCTAAGTTCGGCATAAGAGCTATTCCGTCCTAAGTTTGGCCTAAAAGTGGGCGTGTTGGGGGCGTGTCGGGGGAGTGACGGGGGCGGTTACGAAATTTGTTCCAGTTCCAGACACTGGCGACCCCCTGACACGGCCCCTCGAGCACAACTCAGGCACAAAATTTGGGTCAACAAAAAGGGTGGACTCAAATGTGAGGAGACCCATAGGAGCCATTTTACCTTACCCACACCAGCCCTCTCCTGAAAAGTTCTAACACCCTGGTCCCGGGTTGTGCCTGAGTTAGGACGGAACAGTTGTGGCCTAACTCTGGACACAGACCCAAATAGTTACCCTATCAGCACCCAGCCCCACCCAGCCTCTTTCCCACAAAAGCCCAGCCCCAGCCCTCCACTCACTCACTCACTCTCTCTCTCTCTCTCTCTCTCTCTCTCTCTCTCTCTCTCTCTCTCTCTCTCTGAGCACGTGGCTTGGGGTTCTGTCCCCCAGCAGCCACAAAGTGGGACTTTGAAAAATTTCAAACACCCCACTTCTCTCTTCCCTTCTCCTCTCTGCCCCCCTCTAGGGCAGAGAGGGCTGTGCCGCCTGTGGCCAAACTGTTTACTGCTGTGCCTGGGCAGCTGTCTCCATGCAAGTGTTTGCTAACCCATGTCTTTCTCCCAGCCCCTCTCCCCCCCCCCACAGGCAACAACACCAGCAGGTAAGTGCAGGTAAGAGCAGGGTTCGTGCTGACATGTGGTCTGACTTCTGCCTCTTTGCATAGAGAAATATAGGTAGGATACATGCCTCTTTACCAATGTCTCATAGCTGCCTGCAATGCCTGCCATGATATGCCTCTTTACCAATGTTGTGTCTCATAGCTGCCTGCAATGCCTGCCATGATATGCCTCCTTACCAATGTCTTGTCTCATAGCTGCCTGCAATGCCTGCCATGATATGCCTCTTTACCAATGTTGTGTCTCATAGCTGCCTGCAATGCCTGCCATGATATGCCTCTTTACCAATGTTGTGTCTCATAGCTGCCTGCAATGCCTGCCATGATATGCCTCTTTACCAATGTTGTGTCTGATTGCTGCCTGTAGTAATGTGAGCACACAATGCCACAACTGTGGAACTGTTAGCCTTATGTAGACACCAGCTGTTCCCCCCCCCCCTTTTCTCCACAGGGTCTACTGACAGGTCAGTATTGGTAGGTTTGCCATGGTTGTGACCCACACGTTGTGTTGTTGTCTTCTCTCTCTTTGACCCTTTTCCCTTACAGGATCATGTTCTCCTGATACCCAGGGAAGGAGCGCAGACCATGCTATGTGTCTCACACCTCTCAGCTGTGTTTAATTTCTCTCCCTGCAGGCCTTTGCAACCGGCACACTGGCATTTCTTCAATGGCGATTGCTACCACAAAGCAGCTGCAATGGAACACCCCCGTGTTTTTTGCCTCCCCAGGAACGTCCACTACCACCTACCTTCCTGGGAGCACCCCTGGGCCTGCAGTCTGGTTGCCCCATGGTCGTCTGCCTCGATGCTGCCAGAGGTCCTGGAGCCTGCCCTGCAACCCTCCTCAGCTGCTGGCGCTGCTGCTGCTCCACCTCCCTGGCTGCCTACTTGCTGTCCCTCCCCTTTCCATGGTGCAGGCTGTGGTTCCACAGGGGAAGGGGCTGCATCCCCTGGTCCATGGGGCACGCCTGCTGCTGCTGCTGCTGATGCTGCTGATGTGGTCCGAGTGGCCGCTGTGACGACCCCTGGCAGCCTCGCCTGGCCATCTCTGCCACTGTTCCAGAACAATAAAGTTGCCCCTGGAAACACATGTCCCCAATGTTACACAAGCACTGCCCCCCACACACAGAGACAGTCCCCAGCACACAAGCCCCTGCATGAATCCCAGCCAGGGCCTGCCACAGCCAGCCCAGGGAGACCACAGCAGGGGGGCTGCCAGACCCTCAGGGCTCAGAGGGGAGTGGGGAGTTGGGGGGCCTCTCAGGCAGGCAAACACTGACAGGTGACATGGCGCGCATCCGCCAAGTCTGTGAAGAGCCCTTTCGGCAACCGGGGCTTTCACCCGCCCTCGGTCCGCCCGTCAACGGCGTCCGTTTCCGCCCTCGGTCCGCCCGTCAACGGCGTCCATTTCCACCCGTCACCGGCGTCCGTTCTGCCCAAGGTCCGTCTGCATAAGAGGCGCCCGTTCCTGCATTGCCTCCATCTGCGAAGTGACCCCTGTGTCCCTATTGGTCTCTGCAGACCCCTCTCCCTGTATCTCTCTCCCACCAGCCTTGTTGTCTCTCTGTTTCTGACCCACCCGTGCCCCTCCCCAGCACTCACTGTCTGCCTGTCTGTCTGCCTCCCCTCCCACTCCCTGATGATGGAAGCTGGCCACCCCCCACCCCGCCAGAGCGCCTGCCGCGACGTGCCGACGTTGCCCCATCTGGGGGCGTGATGAGCTGCGTGAGCCCTTCCCGCTCGCAGCAGACAAGCCCAAGGCATCTCTTGGTCTTGGCCGGGGCACGGAGCAGAAGGGACGCCGGGATACCTTCTTTGTGGGCATTGCTACGGCCCTGGAGGCCCAGGGCTTCAGGCAGCGCACGGGCATGTCATGGCAGAGGTGGTTCCAGACTTCATGAGACCCCCCTTGTGTGTGCCGTTCCCACCCCCTCCTTCCCTTCTCTCCCCCACTCACCCCCCCATGACTCTCACGTGCAGCCTCACCGTGGCTTGGGGGTGGCATCGCCTTCTGCAGGAGGGAGGGCAGTGGCACTCCCCCCTGCAGCAGGTGGCTAATGCCCAGGGTGCCCTGGGGCAGCTGGCACTGGCACAACCTCTGCCCTTCAGCTGACTGTCGCACGCCCAGTGCCTGCAGGCCCACCTGTGGCTGCCCATCTGCTGCGAACGCTGCAGCAGCTGTGGTAGGTGCACGCAGACGGGCTGAGGAGGGGGCTCTTCGCTTCCACAAGACTGACACCTCCCCACAGGGGCCTGCCTGCCTCTGTGGTAAGTGTTGCCTCGATCCTGGCCCACTGCTCTTGCCTCCTGCCTAACTCAGGCACAGTTGCAGCCTAACTCAGCCCTATTTTGGGCCTCAACTGTGCCTCAACTGTGCCTCAATTGTGCCTGTGTTAGGCTGGACTGAGGCCTTAAGGGCCGTTCCAACGTTCTTTCCCATGTTGCCCAGCAAATCACGCTAGATATATATTTCCATCAGCATTTCAGCATTTTTTTAAAACCCTCTTTTGGCTCCAGGTGCTCATCTGCCATCTGGAACTGCTTCCGCTCTCTCATCCATTATGCAAATGAGATGTAGTATTAGTTACGTTTCATCTTCTGATACTAATACACTAATGTGGATGTTTTACAGCTTGAGCCTTGAGGAGGAATTTCTTTCCTGCGATTCACCGGCTAGAACTTACACCCCATTACTCCGAATGCCTCTGGGGCCTTGGGAGCAGTCACTTGATCTATCTCAAGATCATTTGATGATGCTTTTGGAAAATGTTGTTCTGCCAAATTAAGCTGCTTCATGCTTTTGCATATTCTATTTGTTCTGTGCAGATTTTTTTTTTAATTTTTAATTTTATACCTCTGCTTTCCCACTAGCTTTTGAGCACACCAGCTAAAAAACATTCCCCCCGCTGCCCAAACTGAACTGAACCAAAAAAACAAAAACAAAAAACCCTTGAAATAATACTTCCAATGGAAAGGCCGTCCCTGACAGATCCTGTGAGCCACTGCCTTACATCTGGGCCAGTAGCGGCCCAATCCTATTGGGCCTCACTGCCAGCGGAATGTGTGTGCCACTGGCGGCAACTCCTGGGAAACAACCGTAAAGAATGCTCCAGCAGTGCCTTTTTGGCGCCGTTGCACCAATGGGGAACGGAAAGGATACAATTGGGCTATAGGTCAATTAACCTTGTGAACATCCAGTGGAATCCCGATCCCAGCCCTTCAGCCCAGGGATCGAATTTGGTCAGCCTGTGTGGTGTTCTAGCCATCATGGCCAGGGTTAGTGAGGGCCAGGGGTAGGAGGGGTAGGAGTAGGGGCATTGGAGTGCACACTATGGCTTTCAGTTTTGGAATTTCTCAGAGAAATTCAGTTGCCTTGACCCCCTTTCCAGGGCTGATGTTGAAAAGCTGGGGTCGTTAGAAGATGGAGTCAGAATGGTGATGTCCAAGATAGAAATGACTGTGGTGTACTGTCTTCTCCAGAACTAAAGGGGGGAGAAGTTTGCTACAGGGTAGTATACTGTACGACTGTTGTAATAGATAAAGGGCTTGTGGCTTGTGATGGGAGCCTGTAACAAGAATGTGACATCAGACATCAATAAGTCAAGCATAACTGCCTCCTTTGTGATCGAGTCTGAACTGCCTGTGCAAAAACAGAAATAAGCAGGAAGTAATAACATCAGGAGTAATTACAAGGGGTAGGAGGGAAAAAAAGGAAGCAGCATTGTTAAGACAGATCTTATCACTGAAGGAAGATCCTATTTAATTATTTGGTGGAGAAGGGGAAGCTGTGTGCAAAAGTGCTATTTGTGCAAAGCAAAATTCATGAGCTACTGAGACAGATGATGTGTCAAGGAATACTATTTCTCTTTGTCTTTTTTAGGCTTGGCTGATCATGCAAACAAAGAGTTGATAGTGGGAAGTTACCCAGGCAACTCCAATATGCCTTGTCGGACCATTGGTCCATGCAGCTCAGTATGGTACCGGTACACACTGACTGGTAGCAGCTCTCTGGGATTAGCAACAGTCGTCTTTCACTGACCTTACCTGGAAATGCCAGGGATTGAACCAGGAATCTTCTGCATGCAAAATGTGTGCTGTACCACTCACCTCTGGATCCTCCCGCAAAGCAAACAGCTAATTCAGGCTACAGGAAAAGAGAAACGGGGGGTGGGGGTGGGTGGGTACATGCAACCAGGGATGTGGATCAAGTCTCTGACTCCAAGTCTCGAGTCAAGTCCCAAGTCTCTGGGTCCAAGTCTCAAGTCAAGTCCCAAGTCTTTGCCCCCAAGTCCCGAGTCTTTGGTTGCAAGTCCCTATCTATTTAACGGGGAAAACGGGTTTAAACCTGAATAAAATTTGACTTGTCGTAAAAGGCTCCAAGTCTCGAGTCGAGTCTTTCGAGTCTTTTACAATCGCCGAGTCAAGTCCGAGTCGAGTCATTGTGAGACTCAGTCGAGTCTGACTCGAGTCTGTGTCATTAAACTCAAGTCTACATCACTACAGGTAACATGATAGATGAATGATTGACAGCCCAATCCTGGCTAGGGCCGCCACAGCGTGCAAAAGCATGCTGCGCCGGATTCTAGGCAGGATTTGGCCAGTGCCAGTGCAGCTTATTGGTCACAGTCAAAGATCATTTTATGACTCAAGCACTACAATTATTCAAACGTGGTTTGAACCTCTGCGGACATTTGTTCTGTCTCCATTTATTTTAACTTTTTTCTTGTGATTTATTTTATCTTCTCTCATTGTAAGCCACCTGAACAATGGAAACAATGGGAATAAATTATTCTAATAAAATAAGTAAAATTCATGCAAAGAAAAAAGAATTCACAGCTTCCCCCTTTAACTTCCTCTAGGCACTTAAGGGTCCGAACTATGTGTATTAAGAAGCGTAACTGTTGAAAACAGCAGTTTTCTAAAGGCAGGACCCTCTCAAATTCTCAAATTCTCCCCTTATTAACTCATGAGTATTTTCCTGCCTGTTATCTTTGTTAGATTTTGTGTGGACTCAGAGTTATCTGGGCCATAAATCAATTATCTAGCAGCATCACAGGCAAGGCTATGTTTTTTGCATTTAAGATCTTGGAGTCTAGATGTTAAGACCTATGATGTGACTGCCAAGAAGTGTCCTTTCTTGTGCCAAGTTTTGTATTGTGCAAAGAGCTTTATGGCTCATTGTTGTTGTTGTTGTTGTTGTTGTTGTTGTTGTTGTTATACCTCTTTCCCATTTGGAAGTGTTTAGAGTGGGGAGTCAAATGTTATCCTTGACGAAGCAAAAAACAACCAAGGGTCTGGGGTATGGAGGGAAGAGGAATGTTTAAAAGGAAAGATAGCAAACTTTGGCAGGCACAATTCATATGTTCTCATTGTAGCATGGAGAGCTTAACTTTAATCATGAAGGCTAATTTATTCATGTAGAGTAGGATCCAGCCAAAGGCTAGTTCTTACATTCATGAAGTGTCATGGTCGCCACTTCTGCATAATGAGGTCCCATGCCACTGTGGCAACATTTGATCCCAGTAGGACAGGCTAATACGATGACTTCCCACACGAGTATCTTCAATCTCCAATAATTGCAAATGGATAGAGAAAGTCAGCTCATCAAGTAATGAGCAGATTTGCTGGAGGTGGCAGGGCAACAAAAAAAAAGAGAGGCAGCCACTTTGTTGAGGGTGTAAAAGCAATTTCATTTCTAATTGATTTAAAATACACCCCGCTTTTCTGCGTTGTGCAGAAAACGCACAATGTTGTGCTGACGTTGGTCTACAGCAATCAAACCTGCAACAATAAAATCCAAATATAAAAAGGAGACTATCAGCACAATCCTATCCAACTTACACCACCGGTGTAACCAGCGGTGCAATGGGAACGGGAGGCCCCAGAATGGAAAGTGGATTCTAATCCCCTTTGAATCCCCCTTTGGAGGGGATTTGAATCCCCTTTCCTTTATGGAACCTCCCATTCTCGCTGCACCGCTGGTTACACCGGTGGTGTAAGTTGGATAGGATTGCGCTGTATAAAGCCTTAAAGGTAAAACAACCCTAAATGTAACCCTGGAGAAGGAAGGTAAGAATTGTCATTGATTCAATGCCCAGGAGAATAAAACAGTCTTTAACTGTCCAACAGATATTTCTGGGGAAGGGAACCTCACAAGCAGGTGGCCATCACAGAAAAGGTCCTATCTCTCATTGCCATCAGCATATCCTCCACAGGCACTTAGAACATGAACCTCCAAGATGATATCCAATAGTAAGCAGGCTCATATCAGAGAATGCAGTTGGTGGAATGCTAATTCAAAGCAGTGCATTGTGGGTGTGATTTTATACATCACGAATGTAGAAAGATAATGAGCAAGGCCGTCTTTTAGAAGGTGGAAATGGGCCTCAACCCTTTGAAGAACAATGTGCCTTGCTTTTCATTCCACCACAGGTATCACTCCTCAAGAAGCTCAAAAGTACGTTCCTAACAGATGCCTTTGTCACTTTGGATCCCTCAGGGCATTGTTAGGGAGAGCGGAACTGATCCTGATAGTTCAGAAATGCTGCCTAATTAGAATATGAATATTGTTATAATAAACAAACAGGATAGGGCTCCTTGAGAAAAAAAATGATCTACTTTTTGGGAAAGAGCAACGTTTCTAAAAATGTGCAGTGTTACAAGGACTTCCAAGGTTGCACGCATGATGCAACATATGCTGGGAGTTGTGCTTATGCTCCCATTGAATAAGCTGCAGTACAAAGACAGCATTAATACTCCAAAGAGCCTCTTGTTTTCCCATCTGGCAGTTCCTTCTTCCCTTCACCAGCACCCACAGCAGTGGGAATAATACAGACATGGAAGGATGAAGGCTCCTCTCTCTACTTCAGTAGTTTTGAAGTATATCAAGGGTTTTTTTCTCCTTCTCTTCCGAGCAGAGGGAAAATGTGCAGAGAGCAGAGCTTCATGCGCAAATCACAGGCTGCGAGCTGCTTCACGCAACACTCACAGGTTTTGTTGAAGTAAAGCTTACTTTGTGCAATGGAGGGCTGAATGAGTGCACACCTGGGAAACCCCAGTGGAGCATGCATCGGCTTCACACAGCGCTGGAAAGAACGAGATTTCTGGGGAAGTGGTACTCTGAGCCAGGTGGAAACCGCTGCTGCTCAAAAAGAAAGAAGGAAAGAAAAAGTGCATTCGACTGCACTCCCTCTCTGCAAACAGCCCTAAACAGATGATTATTAGTGCCATAAAAAGCAGACTGGGGATTACAAGCTGCTGACTTTGTGGCATTGAATATACAGAGCTCAGCACCACGACGCCAGCAGCAATCCGAAACAACCTTCACTGGACTCCCTCCTCCTCCTCTATTGCCACCTCCGCCCCTTAATAACTACAGATTTGGAGGACCGCTGGAAATGTTCATCTTCCCAAGGTTATTGAACAAACAAGCCCATGTCCCGCTAACAGCAAAGGCTCGCGTTTCTGAAATAATTAGTTGCCGTTGTCATTTGAGGAAGGTCATTGGGTTGAAATATAATTCCCCGCTTTTAAAATTGTTTTCCTTAAGATGGGCAGGAAGTTATCTCCCTAGGTTTTGTTGACACTCGTCACACTCACCTCAGGCAGCTTCACTCTTTCCTACAGACCATTTATTCTCTGTAGCCTAGGAGTGAGTGCAGTACCCAGAGAAGGTTGGGATCTGAACATCTGTAGCTACCCTGAAGCCAGAAACTCCGTCTGTGATGCAGCTTAATCAACAGGGCCGGTCTAACCTAAACAAGGCTGCCATTTCCCCATTCCAATGCTGAGAACAATTAATTGTCTCCACAGTGGAAGACATGCCTGCCTTCCCCATTGTGGGTCAGTGGCCTCGTGTATTCTAGCTTGGCAGCTGCTAAGGCTTGAAAAGATCATAGCTACTTTTAAAATCCACTGTGATTATTGTTGAAATTCTTTTTTTTCCCCCACAATGGAAGTTACAAGCGTCTACCAGCTGATTCATCAAAAGTATTTTGCACGGAATTCTGTAGTCTCACTTTGACACCATCTGTTTTTTATTTTCATTCCCTTAAAAATGAAAAAAAAAAGTTACATAAACTAAAGCCTAGTTCTCACCGAGGTAGTAAATCTTGGTCCGCTGTATACTTCTTCAGGCTGCAGGTGGGGGTGGCATAATTGAATGCATACAAATAGAAGGTTCTGCATATAGAAAACTTGATGTTAGGGAGAAGTAGTGTCATTGCCAAGGGAAATCCATGTGACAAAGCTCTGCAAGGCACTCACGGCTGGAAACAGCTGGCAGTGGCTCCTCCTTCGCTCTCATCAGCAAACGGAGATGATCTGCTCTGCAAGGGATCAGACCAAATGGATAGACTTTCTGATGTCCACCATGACACCTTGACTGATTCCGAGCCTGGCCAACCCCTGGCACTATCCCTGGGGAGGAGGACCTTACTGCCAGCTTTCCTTGTGTGTGTGTGTGTGTGTATTCCCTCCTCACCTACAACCTGAAGTTGTCTAGCAAAGGCACTGGCTTATCAACTCAAGAACAAAATCAGTACGGTATGTAGGCGTGTTGTTTTACCAAGCTCACAGAGAGGCTTTGAAACTATTAGCACCTTTGGGGGAGTAGTGCATTTTCGCAACTGTCATTGCCAGGAGACGTTTAATTTTGATTTTCATTCATGGCAGACATTCATCGAAAGTTCGGACCTCTTTTCGATGCAAAGCTGATTCTGCAGAACGTGCAAATACTATTTCATGGGATATGGGTGGGACGGTGAGTGGGGTAGTCCAGGGTGTGACTGCCAGCTGTCAGGGTGTGACTGCCAGCTCCTGCTTTGATTGGTAAGTGACTAGGACGAGAGAGGCACAAAACCATCTCCTTAAATTCCATTGTAAAATCCCAGCCCCAACTCCGGGAAGGGATCCTCTTGGATGTGTCGACAGTGTTGTTTCTCTACAATCTATTGTTCTTACAGGGATGTACCGTAGCTCAGGTTGCAGACTCAGTACCTGACATCTTTCCAGGTAGAGTTGGGAACACTGGCGTAGCTGCAGGGGGGCGCAGCTCTAAGTTCCGCTGTGGTCCGACCTTCCGTTACACCAGTGCACGAGGGCGCATTGCTTTCACCGCCTTGAATGGCTCCGAAGGTGAGGGGGCGGGGCCGCTTTGTGCACTGGTGTAACGGAGGGTCGGACCGCGGCGGAACTTAGAGTTCCGCCCCCCCTGCAGCGACACCAGTGGTTGGGAATGTCACATGTCTGAAACCCTGGGGAGCTGAAACCTGACCGTGTGGACAATAATGACCACCCAATCCTATGGGCAACTTCTACTGATGGAATGAGCATTTTGTCAGTACTGTGGCATCCGTGACAATGCTCGCAGTAGGGGCGTCAACATGCAAGGCTGGCAATTGCTCCACTGGAGCACTCAGCCACTGCTGGAGGAGGTAAGTTGGTGCTGGGGGTGGGCTACAGGTGGGGAAGTGGAGGATCAGAGCTTCCCTTGCCCCCTCTGGAGGCTTTTTCATTACAGAAGCTCAGTGGCGTAGTTAGCCACTAGGGGGCCTGGGGCAGCGTCACGTGCTACCAGGGGCGGGATTCAGTGATGCACCCCTGGGCGGCGTCACTGATTCATGCTGCCGCCAGGCCAGGAATAACACACACACACACACACACACACACACACACACACACACACACACACACCGTGTTTTCGGTCGGATAAGGCCACAGAGAGTCCGGGTGGGCGGGAGGGCTAAACTTTGCAGCGGTGGATAAAAGGCCGCTGCCGCTTTGGCCGTGTGCCGCTGCTGCTTGCTGACTGGTGTGGGGGGCGTACTGCCATGCCCACCATGCCCCATCTATTTCTACGACTCTGCAGAAGCTCATAGGACTGGACTACAAAACTTGCTATACCTGGACTTCATGCATAGAGTAAACATGACCAGCAGTGTCACCTTTCTGGCCCTGCAGTCAGATAAATGTGTAATGATGTTTCAGTTCAGGGTAGCAGGGAGCTGTAGGTCTCCGGAATGGTTTAGGAATAAAAACCAGAATTAGGGATTTAATTAATCAGTCAGTTTAAAGAAGTTTGTGTTTTTTTCCCCCTTATCTAAAGCACACAGAACATGTGTAGTTAGCGTGACAAGGCTTTGGCATGGAAGTAAGAAAGCTGCTCTATAATCCTGCATACAAAGAGGGAGGCTTTGAGCACAAGGTTTTCCATAATGGGAGATTCAGAAGGAACCACTTTTTGCCTTTGCTTGCCCTGGGTTTCATCAGTCAAGAACTGTATATTTTGCTAACCATTTCAGTGCATGCTTTTTGGCGCATGGCTCACCGGCTAATTGTGTGGGAAAGTGTGGGGAGAGCAAAGTAAACGAAAGAACACTTTCTTGGAATGTTAATCACGAGCATTCTCCAAAGTTGCCACAAAAAATGTGGACGTAACGCACTCCTTCGTGTTGCCTTCTCTGCAAATAGTCAAATCTTGAGCATCACTAGACTAGCCTTCAGTGAAGCCGTTGCTTCTGCTCAGTGTACAGAAGTCTTGATAGAAAGCTGCCACAAGGCTCACACAATTGGACACAAACCTAAGGGTAGGGCCAGGGCAAATGGGTTTACATTACATTTTAGGAAGAACCTCCTTGTGGTACAAACTGTTTGGCAGTGGAACGTTCTGCCTTGGAAGGTGGCAAAATCTATCCAGCAGAGACTTGAAAACCACCTATTGGGGATTTTGTAGTTGTGGACAACCTGCATTGACAGGGGGTGGACTTGATGATCTTGTAGGTCCCTTTCAACTCTATGATTCTATGAGCCAACACAAAATGAGTAACTTGGTTGGCGGGTTTTTAATTTCTGTTATAAATAGCACACTGGGAGGCAGGTGGGGGAATTTAGTAGTTGTCCTTGCCACAGTTCCAGCGGAACCAATGGACGTTTATTAAACCCCACTGGCAGTGCAATTCTATGCATGGCTACTCAGAAGTTAGCTCCATTCATTTTAATGGGACTTACACCCAGGTATGTATGTACAAGACTGCAGTTTGGACCATGCCACACATTGATTGTAACCTGCCGTTTATTCCTTAGCTACATTCCTAAACTAGCCTTGCTCCAAGGAGTTCAGAGCAACCCCCCCCCCCCCATTTTATCTCCACATCGACTCGATATGTTAGGCTGAGATATGGTGACTGGGCTTTTATGTTCCTTTATGACCTATTGCAGGAGTGGGAAAGCTTCAGGCTTGTATGATCTACCGTGTGATTTAACTAGAGGCCCTTGGATCACCAACAGAAGGCAGAAACAAAATTGCAGCCTGGAGGAAAAGGGTGCCTCTGAGCATATGCTCAGTCCAGGAATCTACTTCTAGTACCAGTACTAAGCTCAAAACTTTTTCACAAAAAATCCACTGGTTTTCCCACAAGCTTTATTTGTTTCTGCACCCTAATTTTAAGGGTGGGGTGGGAGGGGGAGAGCTACTTTAATGTTCTTATAGTTAAGCAATTGGAAACCAGAAACTCTTGCAATGTACTGTAACTCATCCAGAGATCCACCAGGAGATCCGCTTTGACCTTCTGCCTATCCCGCTCTATTCTATATGGAAAGTGTTTCTGCAAGGAGGTGATGACATTCTTCCCAGAGCCAGGATGGTGTAGTGGTTTGGGAGTCGGACTTAGACCTGGAAGATCCAGGTACAAATCCCTGCTCAGCCACAAAGCTTCCTGGGTGACCTTGGGCCAGTCATTATCTCTCAGCCTCACCTACCTCACAGGGTTGTTGTGAGGACAAAAAGGGGAGGAAATATGTACACCACTCTGAGCTCCTTGGAGGAAGGGCGGTATAAACATGTGAAAAATAAATAAATAAATAAATAATAAAATGGCACCTTTGGCCTGGGCCATGACCACTACACCTTTGTTCTGGCTTTTTGTCTGATGCAGTCTGTGTTTTGAGGATTGTGAGTTAATATTGTTCCATCTCACTTTTAAAACAGAGTAGGAGCAGAGAAAAGAGCATGTGCACCTGCAACAGAGCACCTGTTACAATTCCAGCAGATCAGAAGATTAGCCCACAGATTACCACAATTAATAACCTGATTCTAACTATATTACGAAGACAGAAATTCCATCCATGCCTGCCGGTTTATGGCAAGCTAAATAGTGTTATGGTCATTTCAGATCCCTTGGAACTCCTGTGTGTGTTCCATGTGCATTTTTTTTTCTTGAACTCCGTGTTCCATTCCTCTAAGTCAGGGGTCGGCAACCTTTTCAGCAAAGAGGCCGGACAATCGGTGATGATGTCATCACGTCATCGCTGAACTTCTGGGTTACAGAACTCCCAGAAGTGGCTGTGCAGACCTTGGCTTGGGAGGCGAGCCTCCTGCCCAATTTGCCACGCGCTGCGCTGGACAGGGAATGGCAGAGCCGCCTTCCCAGGCTCGCAGAGTCCCTGAGGCACAGGGATTCTGCAAGCCTGGGCAGGCAACTCTGCCGTTCTCTGTCTGGCATGCAGCAAATTGGGCAGGAGGCTTAGCCTCCCATGCTGAGCTCCGCACGGGTCGGATGAGCTTCGGTGGCAGGCGGGATTCAGCCCGTGGGCCGTTGGTTGCCGACCTCTGCTCTAAAGTGATCAGTTCTAGCATGTTTATTAGAAGCATATCTTGGAATTGCATAGATTTCACAACAAAGGATATGGAAGCCAGACAGATTTCTAACAACTTTTCACTGTCTTAAATAAGTGTTTAAAATATGCTGTCTTCAAGTTGTTGTGTAGGTTTAAAGATACAGACGAAGTTCCATCTTTATTGTATGGGATTCCCCCCCCCCTCCAATTCCTCTCTTGTGCCTGCAATCTAGGTGCATATGCCAAAAGTGTGAGGTTTTCTGGTTTTTGACAAGGCCACTACACAAAAGCTGCCTTTCTGCATATCAAATCAATTTCTCTCCAAAGTTCTCTTCCTATTTGTTGTCTTGGTCCCTTCCACCCTCGTTTTCTTGCCCGTCTCTTCTTTCGATTTGGCAAGGTATATAGAATAATACTGTAATCCCTTCTGGCAATAGAATAGAAACATGTTTTCCATTACAGTTTATTACATTTTTCCTTTCCTTTTCTTATTTATTGTGTTTATCAAGATATTCAAATGCCCCTGGGATCCCAGAACTCTCTGCTAAACCTGTAGACGAGGCTCAGTGTGGGTCTGTTTTCTCTTGCATCACATCACTCTGTGCTTTGGCCCACATACTGGCCCCAGGTACATAGTTAAATGCGTGTTAAAAGAACATGAAGTGTCCATTAAACATCTCCAACTCCATTGATTCTACTGGCTTCCATTGGGGATATTTAAAAATAGTGCTAGCGTTGGGTTTTGGGGTCCCTGGGGCAAAGTCCTGGACTGGCCCTCTCAAGCCTGCCCACCTTTGATGCCTTGGAAGCCATGCCACTAGTCCTATGGTTTCAAGAATCAGTCCAGTGACGTGGGGGTCTTCTGAGGCCCCACCCCTGTTTTAGAATATGGAGTATTTGTCTCATTTCACAGGATCAGACAAAATAGGGTTGCCAATGGAGTCATGGAACTCCCGAACATCATGAATGGCACATGCTGGGGATCAATGATGGGAGAAGACAATCACATTCATGCAGCTGCTGATTAAAGCAGAATTATGAACAAAATAGATGTTGGCCTCATCCCTCAAGACAAGATCTATGTTTTTATGAACCATTGCTGTCGGATCTGGACCTCACTTTTAAGGCTAATTCTCACCTTATTCAGTATTAGACTGGCAGCGCAATCCTATCCAACTTACACCACCGGCGTAACTCAGCGGTGCAGCGAGAATGGGAGGCCCCAGAATGGAAAGGGGATCCAAATCCCCTCCAAAGGGGGATTCAAAGGGGATTTGAATCCCCTTTCTATTCTGAGGCCTCCCATTCTCGCTGCACTACTGAGTTACACCGGTGGTGTAAGTTGGATAGGATTGAGCTGAGTTACGCTGGTGGTGTAAATTGGATAGAATTGCGCTGTTAAAAAGGCTGTTATCAAATATGTGGATTATTGGGCCCTCCTTATTTTTACAGCCCTATTGTTGTAAATGGAAACACCCAGGGCAAATTGTAGCAGTGGGGTCCCTGATTCAGACAGAACTGTGGTGGGGCCAAAGGGTTAAAGCTGCTCCAGGCTGGATCCCTCCCTGCTTAGGCTACTCTTTCATAAAGAAAAAATGAAGCCTATCTGGCCAGTGACATGTCTGACATAACACCCAGTTACAGTAGTTGGTGCACAAGATTGGAAGCAAGAGCTGTTGCTGTCCCTGAGCCAATGGATGAGTTCTCCCAGGCTCCAGCTTTATGGTGCAGGCTCCAAATGCATGAAATGTGTTGGAACCAACTTCAATCCAGTCACTCTGAGAATGTCCAAAGATGACATCATAGCTCCTGGACCACTGGAATCCAAAAAGCTTTCATGAATTTTAATGGGGAAAAAGCAGATTTACCGATAGATGATGATGATGATGATGATGATGATGATGATGATGATGATGATGATTAACATCCAGATCTCGGATCAGCCCACTATACGTTCACGACTTCCCTCCCTTTATCCTTCCTTGCGGCACCGTGCCTGCTCATTTGTTTGTGTCTGTTTTCATTTTTATAAGGATATATACATATAAAAATGCAACCACACAGCAGGGGAAGGGTGTGTGTGTGTGTGTGTGTGTGTGTGTGTGTGTGTGTGTGTGTGTGTGTGTGTGTTTTAAAAATTAAATTATTAATGGTGAGAGTCTCTGCTGATTGGAGCCAACTGAAAGATAAAATGATTTCTCACTGTTTGGTTTGGCTTCTTTTAATGAACAGAAGCAAGGCCATGTGGAGTGTCGGCGGCATTTCTTGTCTGCGTTTTTAGCAATTGTGTGCTTGCAGGACTCCGAAAATATAACGAGCAATTCATGATAAAGCTCACTCTGTCTACGGAAAGTTGTCAGGTAGACCTAGTAGTGCTCAAGCACAATCATCCAGAAAAAGGGGCACGAAGAGAGTCCATTCTACATTGTGTGTGGGCATTTGGATCTCTACCAGAAGTATATGCATGCTGTGATCTTTTTCTTCCCTGAAAAGGGTTTACTGGTCTAATCTTAAAAAGGCAATAAGGCCAGTTGGTGTTAACTGCAGCTTGTCAGCGCAATCCTGTATAACCTTGCACCGGTGTAACAGTAGATGCACCGGTGTAACAGCAGATGCACCAGTGTAAGTGCAATTACACTGGCATAAGTGCACTTACACTGGTGCATCTACTGTTACACCAGTGCAAGGTTACACAGGATTGCGCTGTGTGTGTTGTACAGCAGAACTGTTTTTGCTTTCACAGTTCTTCTCTCCCTTCCCATTTTTTTTAAAAAAACACCCCCCCCCAAAAAAAACCCGCTAAAATCTGAAACAAATTTTAACCATGTATATTTACCTGACATCACTTAGGAGCAGAGATGTGCTACTAAATATTTAAATTACTAGTGGATAAGCAGAAAACCTCACTGCAAAGAATTAAAAACCTATGCAGTCACAGTGCAGATAGGTGTATACCCAAGTGCTTAGCAAAAGGGGAGATCGTGGCAAAAGAGAAACACACAAGTGGGGTTGCCAACCAACTCCTACCAACAGGGCTGTTGTAAGTTATCCAACAGGCAGCCAAGTAACAGGTGCTGGTGAATTCTGACTGCACTGGTTGGTTCACTGTCTACCATGGGGTTTGCAAAGACACAGGGATCTGATTGGAATGGGCAGATCAGCAAAGCTGTCAAGCAACAATTGGGATCAAGCTGGTTGCTGCAGACAGATAGGCTTTCAGCTTCCCAATAGGTCTGGGTAAGGTCTGAGCGGATCAGGCCTGGGGGGGGGTAGTACCAGCATCCTTGTTGAATGCCATATTCTATCCTCCCTCCCAGGCCTTGAGCCCCGACATGGGGCTGCTTGGTTTTACGCCACATTACGGCAGCTGGGGATTTACCCAGGGTAAGCGGGCAAATGCCCACGTACCCCGAGTAAACCTCCAGCCACCTCCTTCCCCGAATAAGATTCAGTGTGGGCTGTGCGGCCCATGCATAACACCCTATGCCAGGGGAGGATTCCCTGTTTGTCTTTATATCCCCCTCCCCCGAGAACTCAGTAGACTCTGGTGGGAGTATTTTAACTCACGCTGCCTTTGTTGTATCCATCATTCTGGATGGATGACGAACTTCCACTCCTTCCCCACTTTACCCCAAATGCCATCCCCCCCCTTGCCTTTTTCTGGCACAGTCATCCCACTGTCGCTACCGTGTCACAATATCAACCTATTTTTCCCTGCTGTCTCAAGGGGTTTAGAAATGGTCATGTTCTTCCTAATGGGCATGACTCAAGGATAAGATCACTGCTAGTCATTTTACAATGGAACATGATTTCCGTATTCAAGTAGGAGAATTTAGGATTAAGTGAGAAATTACAGCAATGGCACAAAGATATGTTTTTCAAGCTAAGAAGCATGGAATACCAGAAGCTTGGGAAGGGGGGATAAATAATTTTTCAAAAGCCTTTGTGTGGTCCCTGGCATTAAAAAACAAGCAAACAAACCTAAAACATACCAAACAAAACCTGGAGCAAATTATTTTTGATATAAACAGTAGGATCTGAGGTTTGCCTGACATCGTCAGCTGAATTATAAATTAATATGGGGAACGGGTGAAGCTGTCAGACAGCAGAGGCATAAATGGAAAAGTAGTGGAGTAAAAATAGACCTGTGTAGAATGCAAAACTCAAGTTTCTCAAAGCTATTTTGAATGCCACTCTTGGTCTTCAAGATCAAAAGTTTGGGAATTAATCCATTAGATTTGTCTGTCTTTGCCGTGATGTTGCCTTCTCAGTTGGACTCTCTAAAGGTCTCTTTAAAATTAGCTGCCTCCTTCAGGGCTTGGACACAATGTATATGTCAGCAACAACTGATATGTTTATCGTCCAATTTGCACTCTTTTCCCACACCCTCTTCCTCATTTTTGCAAGGATCAAAATGAGTCCAACTTTAGTGATGCAAAACAGACGTTAGATCGCCAACTCCTGCACTACCATTCCCACTTTCAAATCCCGATTTCTACTGTCACCCAGCGCAATCCTGTGTAACTTTGCACCGGTGTAACATTAGATGCACCGGTGTAAGTGCACTTATGCCGGTGTAAGTGCACTTACACCAGTGCATCTGCTGTTACACCGGTGCAAAGTTACACAGGATTGCGCTAACCGTTTATAGCAGGGGTGGCCAAACTTACTTAACGTAAAAGCCACATGTGATGAACTTCAGATGTAAGAGAGCCAGAAAAGATATGTTTGAGAGCCGCAATATTTAAGAACCATTTAAATTCTGAAATATATTTACTCACCATGAACATTAAACTTATGTTTTAATCCAGTGGACTCTCAGTATATCTCTGGTAAATAATTATATTGTCTTATTGACATGTCTTGAACATGTCTTATTTCCCTTTTATATTAATTGTGATGCAGAAAAGGAGCTCAGCCGACATATTTCCGAGAGCCGCACATTATACGTCAAAGAGCTGCATGTGGCTCAGGAGCCACAGTTGGGCCACCCCTGGTTTATACCAAACTGAAGCTGTACATTTTTTTAAAATGGGGCCCGATGCTAACATCTGCCATCCTTTAAACTTCAATTTGCCTATTGGCAGCCAGTGTTATCCACTAGTGAATGCCCTGGTCCGCTCTGAATTGTCTGATATCTCAATGAGACGCAGCAGGCAAAGGCTTCGCAGCATCTTTGGTTGCAACTCCCTGTGCTGCTGTGACATCACAGAAATGGCAGTCATTTGCTAGGCAGTTGAGTGCTCATGGGGGGCTTTGAAGATTCTAAGCAACCTACGATCCCTGAGCAACTTCATTAAACTAAGCTCCGCAACTATTGGCGACATCATAGATTTCTGCATTCCACCTTCTTGGTCCCAAATGGATGCATATTTTTAATTAATACAAGCTATTGAACAAAGAAAAGATACTGGCTGATGATCAGATATACAGATATCAGTGCCAATGCCCTGGAAGTGCTGTATGTTATTTGGCATGGAGAACAAGTACAAAGCCACCCTCTGAGCTGTTTATTGTCCCTGCAATTGGCAAAACACAACTGTGCTTTGCTGCTTCCCTGAAATAGCAGGAGTCGCTGCCCAGTGGAGCACGGCAGGATGTCTTTGCATCATTACCCAAGTATAGAATATGCACTGAAGGCACTACAGCCAATCCATGGGATTAAGCTGGCTTGGCGCTAATTTGTGGTCCGATCCTCCGCTATTTGTACTTGATTAAGTGTACTTGATTAAGTCAAATAGAGGTTAAAAGAGAAGACATCTCAGACTTAATTGACAAAGATCAATAAATCACCAGGCCCGGATGGCATCCACCCAAGAGTTCTGAAGGATCTCAAGAATGAAGTTGCTGACCTCTTGACCAAAAGATGCAACTTGTCCCTTAAAACGGCCACTGTGCAAGAGGATTGGAGGATAGCTAATGTCACGCCAATCTTTAAAAAAGGAAGGAGGGGGGACCCGGGAAACTACAGGCCGGTCAGCCTAACATCTGTTCCAGGGAAGATGGTGGAAAGTCTCATTAAAGATAAAATCTTAAAACACATAGAAGAACAAGCTCTGCTGAGGGAGAGTCAGCATGGCTTCTGCAAGGGGAAGTCTTGCCTCACAAACCTGTTAGAATTTTTTGAAAAGGTCAACAGGCATGTGGATGCGAGCAAACCCGTGGATATTATATATCTGGATTTTCAGAAGGCATTTGACACAGTCCCCCATGAAAGGCTCCTGAGAAAACTCCACAGTCAGGGAATAAGAGGGCAGGTCCTCTTGCGGATAAGGAACTGGTTAAAGACCAGGAAACAGCGAGTGGGAGTCAATGGGCAATTTTCACAATGGCGAGAGGTGAAAAGCGGTATGCCCCAAGGATCGGTCTTGGGACCGGTGCTTTTCAACTTGTTCATAAATTTTCAACTTATTCATAAATGACCTGGGGTTGGGGATAAGCAGCGAGGTGGCCAAGTTTGCGGATGACACTAAATTTTTCCAGGTGGTGAAGACCAGCAGGGATTGTGAAGAGCTCCAGAATGATCTCTCCAAACTGGGAGAATGGGCAGCAAAATGGCAGATGTGCTTCAATGTAAGTAAGTGCAAAGTGATGCACATTGGGGCAAGAAACCAAAATTTCACATACACGCTAATGGGTTCTGAGTTGTCTGTGATGGATCAAGAGAGAGATCTTGGGGTGCTGGTGGATATATATATATATATATATATATATATATATATATATATATATATATATATATATATATATATATATATATATATATATATATATATATAGTGGATGTGGTGATGGCACCTGACGTAGATGCCTTTAAAAGGGTGTTGGACAGATTTAAGGAGGAAATGTCCATCACAGGTTACAAGCCATGATGGGTATATGCAACCTACTGTTTTTAGAAGTAGGCTAACTCTGATTGCCAGGCAGATGCAAGGGAGTGGCGACAGGAAACAGGTATCTTGTTGTCTTCAGTGCTCCCTAAGGCATCTGGTGGGTCACTGTGAGATGCAGGAAGCTGGACTGGATGGGCCTTTGGCCTGATCCAGCAGGGCTCTTCTTATGTCCTTATGTTCTTATTGCCTGCACTTACAGTGTTATTCTTACTGGTCTATCATTCACCTCTCTCACAACTAATCCCACATTTATAGCAAGCTTCCTGAAAGTGGTGCTGCAGTAAACAATTTGCACATTGGACACAGGCTGAAGCAACCAGGAGGGTCATGTGAATTGGCCCTTACAGTGATTATAAGGATGTAGGAACGATGGCCTGATTTCTCCAGCCTGATCAGCAAGCATCTTAATGCTCAAGTCTGGGAGATGTGTCAACATGGAATTCATCTCAAAAGCAGAAGAACCAGAAGCAGAAAAGCAGTTTTTCCAGGTTTATGGCACAATCTTTTATATATTAGCACCAGGGGAGCGCGTGCTCCCCCGGCACTGGGTGTCGTAAACGTGCCAAAAAGCGTGTTTACAACACCCGGCAAGTAAGGACTGTCTGTGCAGCGGCCGGCGTCCCTTACCCCGGCTCCTGCCCGGCCCTGCTCCCACCCTGCCAGCCAGGTCTGTGGGGGTCTACACCAGCCAGGGCTGTGGGGGGGAGGGCGAACCGGGTGGTGAGGGTGGGAGGCCATTGGCTGCCCTGGGCCTGTAGAGGGCGGGGATATCGGCAGCGAGATATGCTGATATCCAAAGCCCTCTCCAGGTCTGGTGTGGCCTTACTTGTATGTAAGAGCTCCAGAGCTTGGGAAGGGGACAATTGTCTCCTTCCCTCGAGGTGCACCTGGGCTGCCCCCCCCCCCCCGGGAGCTGGAAAAGATATCCTTTAGGCTGGCCGCTGTATCTTACACAGGATTGGGCTGCCCGAAAGGCCGAAAGACAGTAATGGCTAACATGTTAAAAAAAAGTGGATACTAAAAAGTGTTTTGGATCTTATGCTAAAATGGTTTCAGTGATGTGTATGCACTTCTGCTGTAATATCCTTGCATTTCTCCTTCATTTCTCCTTACATTTCTCCTCATTCATTTCTCCTAAAGAGAGATGAATGAGCTGCACTCACATTTGAAGCTCATGGTTCTCATATTATGTTTGAAGTCCCCACTTGGAGATTATATGGAGGAGTGCAAAACGTGGAGCCTTGGCCTTGTACACCATGGCATCTACTGCTGCTCTGCTTATGATAGGAAATTGAGATTCAATGACGGACAGAAAAATCTTCAAAGAAAGGTTGCATGCAACCCATGAAAGATTAGAAGGCCATGGAGGGGTCAGCTTACATTTCTAAATAGAAAAATAAAGTTTTCAACATTGTAAAGTAAAAGGGTGTGGGAACTGTGGGGATGAAAAATCTATAGGAGGAAACTCAAAACCCTCAAAAGTGGATACAGTTGGGGTGAAAATAAACGACACATTGGTGCCAAATGGAAATCAAGTCTTGAAATTGGAGCCACATGTGACGAAAGGAAGGTTAAAATAACCCTCAGAAACACAGTTAATTGTTGAGGGTGCCATTATCAAAATACATGCTTCCTAGCACTGAGGACACAAAACCAGACAGAGAAAGAAAGAATCTGATATCTATACGCAGGACACAGAAAGCAGGTAATAAGCAATGTTCTCCTGGGCAGATAATCAGTGTCTTCCCAAGCTGGACCTTAAACAAATTGTAGTTACTTACTCAATACAGGGAATAATGATTTAGAGATAGCGAATGGGACAGCAAAATGGTAATGCCTCAAAATCGCTGGCTCGGAAATATAAAAGAGAATGATGGACAATAAAAAGGCAATTACGTGCCATTTGAGCATCCTTTCAATAATCATTGCTGGGTCTGAGAAATGCGGAATGGCAGAGTCGGGAATGATGAATGGGGTAATTGACTGCCTCCTGAACTAAGGTGTCAGATACCCTCTGGAGACAGCCCATTCTCTCGATCTTCGCGGGACCAGATTGACCTGCACAAATTAGAAACAGATGAGCCGTTGAGGTCTCCCACGAAAATACAGTGGGCAAAAGTAACACACTTTGGGAAAAAAAAGTGTTATGAAAAAAAAATGCGGCCTTGATTTTAAACTCTTGAATTTGAACTTGAACAAATGATCTTGAATTCTGGAAGCAGTTGGAAATTTTATCCCTAGGCTCAAATGGGCACTACTGGCAAGACTAGTTTTAAATATTTTGACTCCACAGGCCAAATATTATCTTCCATCCCTTCTTGAAACCAGATCCTGGAGGTTAAAGTCTCTGTGTTCCATCTTCACCAACTTCCTCCAGCTTGCTGTGGGGACTGTTACATGGTCAATACTTTATTTCTCTTTATTTCCTTTTAATTCAACGTGTGCAAGAGGCACACATTTGAGCACATGTACTTGGTGCTGAGTGCCTGCCTGGAGAGCAAGGGCCAGACCAGTAACATGGCTATTTACAGGACTGATGAGGCCCACAGATCCACAGACCAGGAAGGCCACATTTCGAATCAAAACCATGCAATCACCTCCCTCATTGATCTCTATGGAGTCCAATGCTCCAAACTTGAACAGAGACTTGTTCACTCCTTCAATTCAAATGGAGCTTTCACATCTCCAAAATTGAGGTGAAGCCTACAAGTTCCAAAGCTTGCTGGGACAGTATATCTGGAATGTTGTGGCCATAGCAACCACCTAGGATCCCCCGGGTTTGCATAGTTTCTGTTCATGGTGGACAGAGACATCTGGTATGCCCTAGTTCCCAGAAATTTATACAAGTTGTAGCTCACTTGTAAAGCACCTCTTGTGCATGCAGAAAGTCACAAATTAAAGGCCCAATCCTAACAAAGACTAGCACCAGAGGAATGCGTGCTCTGCTGGCTCAGGCAGCCACAAAGCAGCTGTAAAACGCTTTGTGGCAGAGCAAGCAGCCGGCGTGCTGGCGGGAAGGCACACACTGACAGATGTCAGAAGGACTGCCGGAGCAGGCACCCCGCGTAGGGGTGGAAAGAGATGGGGACAGGGTGGGGAGGGGATAGAATGGGGCAGTGGGGGGCAGAACAGGGAGGAGATGGGGTGGATCAGGCCCAGGAGAGGGCAGGTTTGGCAGTGGCAGAACCTGCCAAATTCAAACCCCCTTCCTGGGCCTGATTCACCTGCATGGGTCAATGCTGACTTGCACCAGTGATGTCGCCGGCGCAGGCCCAAATTGACACATGGTGGCTGCTATGGCTTACCCCATGGCAAGGGGGAAAATGTCCCCTTCCTTACCCCAAGGAAACCTCCAGCAGCCAAAACTCGAGATGCAGCAGAGGCTGTGCCGACACAGCTGCATCGCTGCGTGGGGGGTTTGGTAGGATTGAGCTGACAGTCTCTGGAATTACCAAGTAGCTAGTAACAACCCTCATCTGAAAGCCAGAAACATTCCCGCAAGTCATTGTCAACAATATTGAGGTAGATGAACCAAAGGTCTGAATCCTGATAAGGAAGCTGCTTATGTTCATAAGTCCACCTGAGTTTTTCTTTTCAAAATTAGCACTCAGCCTTTAGGCAGTAGCAGCTTTCTTCCTCCAGGAAGGAGTGCCTGCTGTTTCTCAGAGTCTGACACATTCCTTGGCTTGCCAGAGCTGATGGAACAGGGACAGAAAAAAGTTTTCAGGCAATGGGGATGCTAATTATTTAGAAGTCTCAGCTTTCTCCAGCTCTTCCACATTGGCAGAAATGGGCAATGATAAAATTGTGCAAACACAACAACAACAAAGATCCAGCCCCATTCCACAAAGGAACCACGTAACGTATATAATTAGCTAAGCAAAGCCTAACTGTCAAATTGTGCCGGCAATGCTGGATCCTGAGCAGACTAGGTGGGGTTGGAGGAGGTTTCTTCAAGGTAACTTTTGTTCCCTTAGCACAGGTAAAGCCCCAGCCGCCCTAATGGGTCCCCTCGGATCCACGCCAGCTAAGGCCTGCGTAGGGCAAAACAGGTCTTGGAGGGGGATAAAATATGCCGCACTCTGCTGCCACCGGTCCCACCCCCTCCTGGTCCCAATCCGCCCCCCAGAATGCCCTTGTTTTGCCCCTATGCCACCTGTCCCAGCTTCAGCTTACCTGGGCTGCACGCCATTTAGATCTGGCCTGCAGGGGCTGGCGCAGGCCTCTGCACTGACCTAGGGCCAGCACATCTGCTTTATGGCAGCTTTTGCAGCAGTCCTGGGCTGGTGCAGAGGTCCTATGCTGGGTTAGCGGCCAGATAGGATTGCGCCCTTTGTGCTGTTCAGTATCTTTGATAAGATGCAAATGACGTTTATGATGTTTATTTTAGGCAAGAAGATTCTACGTCTGCTGCAAGCATTACCCTTGTGAATTTGAAAGTCGACGTATATCACAATCACAATTTCATGCAAAATGGCAAGTCGCTGTGAAGAACACAAATATGCCAAGGCAGATGATGCGCATCCTCCTTTGCCAAAAGCTTACAGCTACATCTTGCTCGCTTTGCCACTCCTGCTGATGTGTTTAAGACAAAAATTGGCAAGGAAAAAGCCCTGCAATGTGCCTTGCGAAAAGCGCAAGGATATAAAGAGGGACAAAAATAAAATTGTTCTTCTTTTGGATGGAAACAGCATGAGATCTGTTGGAGACAAACACCTGCTCTGCACAGCATGTCGAGCTGCTTCCCAGCGGTTTCCAAGGAACATTGGTGTCTCCATTCCTAATACATGCTGATCTGATCAGCGACGTGTGTGGGAAAATGCTGGATGGTTTCAAGCAGTCTCCTATGTTGTGAGCGTTTGCTAAAGACAAAAAGAAGCTCTATCCATTGCACACCCTGGAAAAAATAACTGAATGTGCAAGACAAAGAGAGCAAAGGTTCTCTCTGTTCTCTACAACTCTCCTAACATGAGTTGAGCTGCACGTGCCCAGAGAAATCACCCTAAGGGCCAATGGACCCCTCTTCCCTCTCCTCAGTGCACAGGCAGAAGAACCCTGGCAGACTTCTCGTTTCTCCACCTAGTTTCCTAGTTCCCACCTAGCTGGACTCCTCTGCTGAAGAGGAAGGGCCAGATGGGGAAACGGGAAGGGTGCTCTGTATTCCTCTTCTCAGTAGAGGCTGGCATGCTGCAATGCTCACATGTTGAGGAGGGGCAGGGAAGGAGGAGGGCTCCACTGGCCACTGCTTTCCACACGTCTGGGCATGTGCCAGCACAAGTTGTGTCCTAAAGCCAGCATGGTATAGCAGTTAGGTTGTCGGGAGACCCAGGCTTGACTCCCATTTAACCAATGAAGCAAACATTCAGTAACCTCCCTGAGAGGGTGGTTAAGGGTAAATCGTACCTGGGCCCAGGGTCAAAAATATGTCAAAAAGGGGGCCCAGGAGCCAAATTCACATGAAAGGAAGGGGCCTAAAGAAACTTTGTACCCCCTGATAAAATTCTTCTGAGTGGCCCTGGTCCTGAGCTCTTGGAAGAAGAATGGGACAACAACAACAACAACAACTACTACTACTACTACTACTACTACTACTACTAGTAGTAGTAGTAGTAGTAATAATAATAATAATAATAATAATAATAATAATAATAATAATAGGGGCCACAGAAATTACCATAAATCAACTACAAAAAGCAGCTTTACTGGGAAAAAAGCTTGCAGTTTGCAATGATACTTACCCTCTCTCTCTCTCTCTCTCTCTCTCTCTCTCTCTCACACACACACACACACACACACACACACACACACACACACACACACACAATAACCACACGCGTCAGAGGCTGGAGTCAACTGGGTCACTTTATTAATATTACAGAATAAACTGCAGCAGGGCAACTGCCAAACCCAACTCCCATGCGGGTCCTTATTTGATGGAAATGGCGCTAGCCATCTGCCTCCCCCAGGTGGTCTGGATGACCAAATGGGTGTGCCACCTGACTCAAGGCAATGCTCGACCAATACCGAGCGTGGCTATCATGGTCAGCACTGAGAGGCTGAGGCAGCAGGACGGTTCGGACCCACAGGAGAGTCCCTGCACGTTGTTTTCTCTCCGCTGACAGGCTCCTACGACGAGGGGGCAGGGCGCCTCGTGCAGGAGAGTAACGGTGGGGTGGAAAGCTGCAGAACTTAGCTTTCCACCCCACCTCAAGCGACGTCAGTGGGCCTTGCCATGTGCTAGTCCTAGCCACTTCCAGCCAAATGGTGTTTGCCAGCCAGCCTCACTGAGCCGGGTAAGTCTCATGTGAGCGGTTCTGGTCTACCCCATGACTTTGCTGCCTCAGAATGGACTCCCAAGATAACCTTACTTACCTTGACCCGCACGGCACCTGCCAAAATGACCATTTATAACCAGCGAACCATACCTAAATTAATACCCTCCAGCTACATCAGTCTAGGGTAGGCAAAAATACCTGCCACCATGAGCCAATAAGTTAACATGCTCCACCACTCTAAAGTTAGAGAGGATCAGGCTGTTAATCTGGTTTCAGGGTTTTGTGGGTCTTTGGCTCAGTGGGTCCCCCTTGGTTGGTGCTGGCATGACCCAAACTCTGGCATGGGTGGCACAGCAGCAAAGGCTCACCATCTAGTAATCAAAGAAGTCGCTCCAGGAGTCCCCTCGCGCTGAACAAGAATCTGGATGAACTCTAACAGAAAGCCCATTGCTAATACTTCCAGTCTGAAGAGGCACCAGTTTGCCCAGACCAGGGCCATGAGACCAACTGAAGTGATCACCTGAGGCAGAAGACTGTCCAACATCCATCCATTCTCCTTGGATTGGAAAAGAGATTGACAAAACAGAAATCTGGAGGAGAGGAGAGCAGTGGGCTAGAGTGTCCAAGGAGCAGAGATGGGTACATTACCGGGGTGCAGGATTTGGCCCACCTCCTCATGCCAGGAGGTCTTGGCCGTGCATGCGCAGTTCAGATGCAGGACAGATGCCAACGCACCTCTGCCAGTGCAGAAGTCATTCGGACACCTCCGGAATGCCCCCTGCGCTGGCGGAGTTGCGCTAGCATCCGTCCTGCATCCGAACTGCGCGCACATGGCGTCTGAGAGTGGTTACGCTGGTTTCCGTTTTTCCTCCATCGGCGTATGGCAAGTTACACTGGCATAAGTGCACTTACACCGGTGGATCTACTGTTACACCAGTGTAAGAGTTACACAAGATTGTGCTACCAGTTACCTAATAGAAACACCTAGTATAGTTCCATTGCTTGGACCCAAAGGCTCATTGGATCAATGAGTAGGCAATATCTAGATATGGTGGCCAATCGGGACACTTAAGAGGCAACAGGAAGTTTACATGTCCTCCATTTTCTTTATTCTTTGAAAATCTGAATCTAACGACACCTCTGATGTTAGAGAGGAGTTCAGCAAAACATCCAATAGTCAGTGGATAGAGCTTTGTTACCCTACTGAGCCCCTTCCCCACTGCTATTATTTCCTGACCCCTGCTTGTTCACCACATCTGTCCCCATTGGCCAAAACTAACAGAGCTCTGTATGTGAAGCCAAATAATTTCATGTGTACACTGGGGCTTTCCCAAGTTAAATGTTCTAATCATAGTTCTTTGTACATTCTTTGTACAGTGCATTCTTACTGGGGCCTCCAGATCTCTAAGGCATGAGTGGAAGTTCCATATCTAATCCTGACTCTTTCCTCATTCTATTTCCCCTGATTTAATATAAAAAGGATCCAAATTCTTTGTTTCTGGTTCCACCCATGGTGAAATACCACCAGCTAGTCTACCGTGAGCCTCAACATGTCTTGGCTACCTGAGGAGCATGGCACACTGCTTCCAACCACATGGGTCTTGGGCTGGCCTTGGCCAGACAGTGGTGCCAGCATCATCCTTTATTCTCTTCCCAAGATATCCACCTCCCCTTTTCCTCAAGAAGCAACATTGCTCCTCAAACTCTTCAATAAACTCCCTAATCCTATTCTCTGTCTAATACCTTCCCCAAGGATACTACTTCATATCAAGCACTCTTGGCATTCACTGGGTACCTCCTCTTCTTGCAATTGAAGAAGAAACATGATATTTTTTTTAACTTTCTCCATTGGGAATAATGCAAAAAATGCCCCCAAGCCACCTGGTTTTGGAATTATGCCATACATCCTTGATCCTTGTCTAGGCAGAAATGTGTTCCTTTTTTATTATACCTTTGGGGAAGGTTCTAGAATTGACTTTGTTTTCAACCATATTGCATAAAGCTCTTGTTGCCATTGAAAGGAAATACATTTAAACAGGGAAATACATCCATATCAGAGCTCAACATGCTTGACTGGAAATCTCAGGCTAGTCTTTATTAAACATTATTCATGTGCGGTATGCAATCGAACTGTGCGATATACCTTGTGGCTATATCTTGAGCCTGATTTGGAAGGAGGAATCACAACTCAAAGAGAAGCAACGATACATGCAAGAAGATACAACAGAAAAAGATGTATTTCTACTTGCTTGTTTCTCTAGGAAGAATCGAAGAGGAGACTAGTTCTGTAGTAACCGTTCTCTGCAAATGCAGATATAATACTTGTTGAATTGATTACCAAGCTCTTCAGTCATATCATGTTTGGAAACATGAAATAGAATCTCATCCAACAAACCACTCACCTGAGTGGCAGTTTTCAAAATATTGGATTTCAGAAATATTATTTATTAGAACAGCTTGTTATGATGAAATGGAATGTATAGCTGAGGAAAGTATTTAGCACAAGGAACTGAAATATTTGGCAAAAATATCACCTTGCAACAAAACCTGTCAGTCTTCAGCCTCCTCTAAATGAGTAGCAGGGAAGGAGTGTGCTGAATCTCACATAAAAGATAATTCCATAAGGAATTCTCGCAAGAACAGGAAGAACATGAATGCTCGCAAGAACAGGAAGAAGCAACTCAGCTTTGCGCGGCTGAAGACAATCAAGCTAGGTTGACACCACTCCCTGAGGGGTGTCATCCTTGCTCAGCCATCATTGACCACACTGAGCCTCTTCCTGTTTTGTAATACATCCAAGCTTTCTGGTCCCTAACCCCACCTTATAAAGGGAACCCCCTGTACATGTAAGCATGTGATGTATCATGTACCACTGAGCTGTTGTTTCTTTCCAGCATCTAGAAACTTATCACTTTTGAAATATGCAGGGCACATCTAAGAAAATAAGCAGTTCTATCTCACTTTACCACCCACCAGCAAGACACAGGAACTATCACCTGGGTTCCTTCTAAATAGCCGCCTCTGAAATAGATGGCAAATCTGACTTTATTTTAATCAAAACAAGAGCTCGTTTTGCAAATGTGTGCCCTAATGCCCAAAGGCAAGAAATAACTTGGTGCTGTCATTAATTTTGACATTTAATTACATTTCAATTTATTCCATGCTTTCTTTTCCAGAATGCCTTATCATTCTCCTCGACGTTCTAGGGAGAGAGAATCTATACATCTTCGCAAAGGTTTGTTGTTTCTGTCAGTATTTGATAATATTTTCATATCTGAAAAAAATATGTTTGGTTTTCGGGGGGGGGGGAAGAGTGTGCCCCTTCGTGCTATAGAAAAGAAGGGAAATAGAGATGAGTTTTTGAGAAGTATGGCCCCTTTGTTAGTTTTGGAAGTGACCGAAATCCCAAATACTACAGCAGCAGGCTGACAGCTTTTTAACAACAGATAGTTAATGGGAGAAAGAGCGGACCTTATCTGAAAGATGTGACTAAAGGACAGTAATCAGATGTGTGCTTTGCTGAGTTTCCAAGAAAAAGAAATTCCATTGTTATGGGAGAATCTTCCTCTCCTGTCCAAATGTGGTAATTAAGAAGACTTTCAGCCCGATCCTGTGCAAAGATCTGTGGCCGGTCCATAGGGCCAGCCACAGGATCCTAAGCCCTTCCCGGGCTGCTCCAGCACAGCCCAGGGTTTCCTCAGGCGAAGGGGACATTCAACCCCTTCCCCTGGTGTAGGGCTGCCTGGCCTCAATGGGCCTTCTTGAATGTACGCCAGCTCTTGAGCCGTCGTATATCCAGGGCAGTGGGGAAAGGGCCACTGAGCCCGGGAAAGGGTTGGGGATATATCGCTCACCGCCGATATCCCCGCCCCCTCCTGGCCCAGCTAGCCCAACGGCTGCCCTCCCTCACCGCCCGGCCCTCCCTCCCCCCGCAAATCCTACCTGCTCCGGTGGCTGCAGGGTCGGTCCAGAGGCAGAGTAAGGGCTGCTGACCTGGGCACTGGTGGCCCTTACTCCAAGGGTGCCGAAAACACACTTTACGTCTTATTTATGGCACCCTCCATCTGCAGAGCGTGCAGACGTTGCATAGGACTGGGCCGTTTGTTCTGATATGCATCAAGAACAATTACATCTGCACATATTTCACACAGGGAGGAAAAAGTGTGCAGATGAATTGAAGGAACTGAATACCGTGGCAACCTGTGCATATTCTAATTCTGTAATTTGTTTCAAAAAATATTCACATTGAATCAGCATTTGAGGCATAGCAGAACTACGTTGCTAACCCACAAAACAGGAAAGGAATTAAATAGAAAAATTCACTTATCCCCAGTGTGTCGAGAAATTATTTTTCTTGACTGTATTCTTGGAAGACATGCTGAAGAAGCAATAGACTGCTTTGCTAAGGTTCATTACGCCTTAGCAGATTCACATTCATTCTATTCAAGAGGACATGCATCAAAGAGCCATGGGTATTCCTGGGTCAGATCCTGACACTGTACGTTTTGCTACTTGTCCACAGGGAGAAGGGTTTGAGGATTTATGATATATTAACATCCTTCAAAGCAATATGCACTTTCTGTGTGGACCACCAGATTGCCATTCCTCTGCCCATGTGATGCAGGTGGAGATATAGCTTGCCCCTGAACAAGGCCGGTCAGCCAGGTAGGCAACTGATTGGGCTAGGACTGCTGGGGGTGTGGCATGACAAGCATTTGGAAAATGTCCTGTCTTCGACTATCCGGTTCCTGGGCAGCTTCAGGTCCTCATCCTACCTGCCAGGTAAGATAGACTGAGAGCTTTCAAGGCCAGGTAGTAATTTTTTGCTGTCTGCCCAATTGGCTCCTTGTGGGGTATTTTTCACCTACCCCAGACTGTCTCTAAGGTGTGGTGTTATTTTTTCCACATATTTTTTATACTGCCCTTCCTCCAAGGAGCTTAGGGTGGTGTACATAGTTCCTCCCCTCCTTTTGTCCTCACAACAACCCTGTGAGTTAGGTGAGGTTGAGAGAGAGTGACTGGCCCAAGGTCACCCAGGAAGCTTCATGGCTTTGCGGGGATTTGAACCTGGATCTTCCAGGTCTAGGTTCAACTCCCTGGCAGGTATAGTGAGGCACAGGGAGTAGGATTAAAGATCTGAAGTGCATCCTGAGGTAAGCAGGAGTCAGAGGGAGAACCACAACCGTTCTAAAGAGGCTGTCTGGCTTGGAGATGTAGTCTGGTGACTTGAATCGGGAAGTCTACCTCCAACGACCCGTCAGATAGGCTGAACAATATGGCTGCCTCAACCCACTTTCCAGGGGTTGGCGTTGGAGAAGCGGGTGTTGTCATGAGCTGATATCAGTTTGGAGCTAGAGTGGTCAGGCTTGAGGGGGAAGAGCTCCCCCAGGAGAAGTGCCTGCACTAAAATAAGGGTGAAGTTTGTGTAGATAGGAAGCTGCAAAATGGATGTTATTGTTGTCATTCAATGAATGTGGCACATTTACTCAAAAAGATGACCTTGTCTTGTGTCATTTCTGGTGTGTGTGTGTGTGTGTGTGTGTGTGTGTGTGTGTGTGTGTGTGTGTCTGTGTGTCTGTGTGTCTGTGTGTGTGTGTTTGTGTGTGTGTGTGTGTGTGTTTTCCAGGGCAATTAGCATTTCTCGACATATTTCTCATTTGATGGCTTTTTCATGAGAAACATGCTTTAACTGGCTCCACTTATTGTGTTGTGTCAAGCAGAGATAACAAGCGATACATGAAACAATGCACAGTGCTAAGCAATTTAAATGGGGGGAAATCACATCAAATAACCATTTTTAAAAAAAAAGTATTTTTACCTCCTCTGAATGCTTATGAACCGGAGATCAAAACATCTTTTTAAATCCCAAGCGAGTGAATCACAGAAAAATGTTAGATGCCAGCAACATTCAATAATTAGGGCATTTGTTTCTCTGATTTAATAATACTATTACTTACAGCCCAATCCTATTCTCTACCATCTTTTACCATGCAGCCATGCCGACAGAGCATGCGCTGCATGCAATGGTGGTGGTGGGGGTGATCAGATGGCCAACTAGAGGTAAGCAAAACAATTTTTACTTACCTTCCAGTAAAACCACTTGATCACTAATGGGTCTCCTCAGACATACACCAGCTATTTTGCTGGTGGAAGTCCAAGGAGAGGAAGGGGGCAGGTCCAGGCCAGGAAAGGGGGATAGGATCCAGTGTCCATGACTGTCTCTGAGATCCACCCCCTGCCTGCCCCCAAACTGCCCCTGGTCTTGCCCACTCCCTGTCCTAATCCTCCTACAAACCACCCCCTCCGTCACCTTACCTGCACTGGTGGAGCGTCCAGTTGGTTCTGCCACACTCATGGAGTGACTCCATAGCACATGACGGTGGAACAACATTTGTGCCATTGCTTATGGCAGCAGATTAAGATTACTTATGGCAGCAGATCTCTAGATCTGCTATCTAGAGATAGTGGCCTATAGGAGTCGGCTGTAAACATGCCTATAGCACATTTCCAGTCTCCATAAATAAATAAATAATCAGATACTGTTTATTATAGCAATAATCCCTGCAACACAGTATCATCATGCCCATTTTGTAGATGGGGAGCTGAAGCTTACATATGAGCATGTTTTCTATTGACCATTAGTCCCTATAGCTCTCAGTATGGTCCATCACCTGATACCTGATCATTTTTGCTGAAGATTCTAATGATTGGACCAGGGACAATTTGGATTCCAAAAACTTCGGTCCACCCTGAGCTACAGCCACTCCATGTACATAAACTGCTTTATATACAGCTAACCATTGGTTCATCTAGCCCAGTATTGTCTACTCTGACCAGCAGTGGATCTTATGTGTTTCAAGATGAGGTTATTTCCACTAGTGCTACTTTCTGAGGTCCTTTCTGTACATAAGAACATAAGAAGAGCCCTGCTGGATCAGGCAAAAATGGCCCATCTAGTCCAGCTTCCTGTATCTCAACAGTGGCCCGACCAGATGCCTCAGGGAGCACACAAAACAACAACGTATCCTGTATCTTGTTGCCACTCCCTTGTACCTGGCATACATAGAAAACCTACTTCTAAAACCAGGAGGTTGCTTATGACTTGTGATGGACTTTTCCTTCATGAATCTATCCAATCCCCTTTGAAAGGCATCTAGGCCAGGTGCCATCACCACATCCTGTGGCAAGGAGTTCCACAGATTAATTACATGCTGGGGGAAGAAATATTTTCTTTTGTCTGTTCTAACTCCCCCTAGTGCAGACACAAGATATTGAACGTGGGACCTTTCACGTGCAAAGCATGTGCTTCACCCGTCAAGAAAAGTGGTCATACAGTGGAGGTGGTCATACTCTAATCAACCTTTGAAACCCAAGAGTTCTTTTCACATGGTCTTTCAACCATGCACAACAAAAGTATGGACAGGGAGTGGGATTGCATGTGCTGTTCCTGCCCCCAAGCTCCATGCATTGAGTGTGCCTGTGTGCATAGAACCAATGAGATCCGGAGCAGGAGATGGGATGGGAACTTCACATGTTCAGGATGCATGTTTGGAAGTCCATGTGGAAAATGTTCTCAAAGCCCTATTCTTGATTTGTTTTCTTTTAAGTAATTATTTCTGAATTGTGCATTAGGATAGTGCACAAAAGCCTTTTCCATATATATAAAGATGAAATGTCTGAAGCCCATTATTAGTGTTTCTGCATCATTTTCCAAATGTCTTTGCATGCTTTGCATATTGAGAATTAATTCTATGGCTTTGATAACAGCTAAATTGCTACTTGCACAAACCTGGATGTGCAAATCTGCATCTGTGTTTAATCTTCGGTTCAACAAAACATGAGATATTTTAATCAATGAAAAGCTGGCTGGCACAGTGATTACGTCATAGCAAGGGAAAAGCCAATCCGGAAGATTTCTAACTTATATGGATCTCCTTCTTAGTTTAGAAAGCACACATTAGTTAAACGACTTTAAAAAGCCCATAGTAGGTATGTCTATTCATATCTCTGTGGATGATCTGTGCAAACATATGAAGATTCACTTTAAATAGGTATGGGCATAATTTTCATGGCTAACTTTAGCTCTTATCTATCATGCAGTGTTTTTAATATTTCTAATATTTTGTCATCTAGACTCGCCGTCTTGATTAATTTGTTTTACAATAACAGGATTCCTCCCTCCAAACATTTTCCCCTTTGTATTGACCTGTTTATTCCTTTTCTTTTTTAACTTTTAACATGCATAGGCTGTAAGCAGGACAGGAGCCAAAGAGCCCTCATGTGAGAGCCAAACTCAATGAGACAACAGTGATCTGTGTTTGGAATTCCCCTTCCTTCCTTCCTTCCTTCCTTCCTTCCTTCCTTCCTTCCTTCCTTCCTTCCTTCCTTCCTTCCTTCCTTCCTTCCTGGGTCTGGTGAGCCCTACATGGGCTCCTAGGATTTGTGTGCCGGCCATTTTGCTGGTGCACATCTGTGGAGACCCATACATGCAGCTGGGGCATTACCAGTGCACTAGCGCTGGCCCGATTCTGCATAGCTTTTGCATGCTGCGGCAGTGGCATTCCTATGACTGCCCTCCGCAGTGGAAGTGACTTAACGGCAGCAGCCGTTATCGAGCACTCAGAGCTGCAGGGCATGAGGGAGTGCTGTAAACGCCGATGGCTGCCGTTGCACACACACACACCCGCCCACCAGCCGTCTGGGGCCCGATCCCGCTGCCCGGGGCCCAAGGCCCCCACCACTGATGACGCCACTGCGCTGTGGCGGTCCTAGACAGGATTGGGCTGCCCGTCTTTTAGCTCCTACATTACAGCAGCTATGGTTCAAAACTCGTCATTACTGTTCATGAATTTGAAAGTTTAAATGTGACTGAGCAACATGGTATTAACAGCTTTTTGCGCATTTTTAGCAGAGCCAGAACTGGAAGCAGTGCGGTGCTGTTAGAAGGGGTGGAGATTCAAAGCCCCCCTCACCTATCGGGAGATTTGACCATCACACCCTTGACTTGGAAATGCTTACTATGAGAAAGCTATAAAAACAGACCTATGCAGTTTCACCTATGCTAATCCTAATGAATGCCACTCTATGAAACTGACCCTTGTACGAGCATAAATTATGCTGACTAACATAATAATGTGTAATTGAAGCCAGCTGACTTAGTGAAGAATCTATTCAAGCTGAAATATGAATCAAGGACTCAGAGAGACAAGCCATCCATGACTTTATTTGAATAATGGGACAAGTCACCATTCAGATCAAAACTTAACTCTGTGTTTCTTTGTTCCTGGTCAGTAGATATTCAACTGTAATTTGATGTGTCACCAGAGTCGGGGAATGCTATAAAAAATTAAAATTCAATTACAAAAACAAAACAAAACGATGGTGAAAATAATAGACATTTGTGTTGTCTTCATTAATGTTAATGGGATATGCAGATACAACGGAATCGGGAAATATAATGAATATAACTGAGGAGCCGAGGCTTAATAAAAAGAGACCTGCAGAGGTCAAAATGATGGGCTGAAATTGAGATGAGATTAAATCTGACCTGAAATTCAGATGTCCATGAGGATGAAGATGCTGGGATAGCAGAAACACTTTGATTGGCATATCATCAAGGGGATGATAACCAAGAATTAAGAGATGTTGCCAGAGTTAATAATTACTTTGTTGAGGCTGTGACCCAAATTTGAAATATGGTTTGTTGTTGTTGTTCAGTCGTTAAGTCGTGTCCGACCCTTTGTGATCCCATGAACCATATCCCTCCAGCCCTTCCTGTCCTCCACTATCTTCCTGAGTTTGCTCATTTTCGGAGAATGGAAATACCTGTGAATAAGAATGTGTTGACAAAGGGCAGGGTCAGAGTGATTGTGACACAATGAAGGGAATGTTGAACTTGGAATGTAGTGGGTTCCAGTCCTAGCTCAGCATGGAACTTATTATCATGGACAAGACAGCTCGCACTGCCCCGGGGCACGATTTACACAGGATTGCGCGGTTAGAAAAAGAGGCATTTTCTCCCCCACTGCCTCTCCAGCAAGTGCTGATGCAAAGAGCATTCAACAACATCTGACAATATCTGTTCTATTTTCCACTTTGTCTACAAAGGTTTGCTAGCTATTGCATCCTACCTTGTGCAACAAACAGTGTCATCGTAGTCTGACTATTTATAGTGACACTGAACGCTGTGCTCCATTTATACTTAAATATAAAGGCATGCTTTTTACTGAGTGAATATAAGCTTCTATAAATTTGTCCAGTTAGGCCTATCAAATCAATTTTCTACAGTAAAACATATTGAGTAGGTGCTTAAATCTCTCCCGATGAAATGAAAGGGATTTACAAATGCTTCTCGTTGGGGAGATTGCTCTCGTTCTATGTTGTACCTCCACCTTGTATCTATGAGGTGCAAATATTATTGCTTCAATGCAGACCTATAGAGAAATTGTTACCGGGTGTGCTCTGTGACATATGTAGCCTGCACACACGGAGGGATCTGATTGCATATGCTGGGATCGAGTGCAGTGGCTTGTGACACATCCTAATGGGCTGGCATGAAATAAGGATGAAATAGAGACACAAGGATATGGGTGCAACATAATACAACTTTATTGGGAGGGATAAATATACAATAAGAGGAAGCGGGAATCAGAAAATATGCAATGCAATACACACACACACACACACTCAGACAGACAGCTAAGCCCTAAGTGGTAGTGGTTGCTAGGCAGACGAAGAAAAAAGGAAAAGCCTTGGAAGGTGGAGGGACACATAAACATGCAAAATGGAGGAGGGAAGAAAGGAGGGGGAGGGGTTTGCATCTAGGGAAATGAAAGAGGAGGTGTCCCAGAGGAGTCAGGGAATAAGGAACCAGGATTTGCATGGTATTAGGAGGAAGAGAGGAGAAGTGGATATCTGGGGAAAGAAAGGGAAAGGAACTGGAAGGAATTACATGTTCAAGTTGCGGGATGTGTAATACTTGGCACGGGGGATGTTGTCAAGGCGGCCAGGATCCGTCGCCGGTATTTTCAGGAGCAGGAGGGAGAGGAATCCACTGACGGCACACGCGCCACATGCTATTGTGGCAGGAGATGTAAGTAACAATATTTTGTACTTACCTCTCCACAGTCTGCCTGGCTGTCAATAAGTCTCACTGAACCCATGCCAGCTCTGGTGTAAGTCTGAGGAAATTCAGGGGGCAAGTCCATACTGGGAACAGGAGATAAGATCTGGTGGATGCTGCTGAGATCCACCCACCCACCCTGAACTGCCCCCGTCGCCATCTTACCTGCTCCAGTGTGACTTGGGTGAGCCATTGGCGGGCACACGGGCCCTCCGATTGTTTGTGCCAGCTGTTCCAGAGTGCCCAGTGGTGCCTGACAGCAGTGTGCCTTTCTTACTGCCATAGCTGGACTTAAGGCAGCGGACTGCAAGATAGGATTAGGCCAAAAGTCATGTGACTTTGTTATGCTATGTGATTTCTCTTTGCCATGACTTCATCCAGCTTCTCTTCAAAATCTTGATAGGAATGCTTATCCATATTGCCAACAAAGTACCAAGTAAATAGATAACCTCTGCATCTGCATCTTGCATTGGCAGCAGGGGTGGCCTGGAGGTTGAGCCTGTGCCCTGGCTGAAGAAGATAAGCAGGGTTGACCTCAGTTCTCACTTGGATGGGAGACAGAAGCTGCTGATGGACCGCACGAAGACACTGAAAAGGTACCATGAGAGGGTGGAATGCGGAGGAGTCAGCTAGAGAGAGAATATCTTGACAACCATCTGAGGGTGAACTGCGGTAAACTGTGAAACTGGAAGTGCAGAGTACAATCCAGAAGGAGGGCTGCACTCAGAAGGGAAACATCTCGAGTATGGAAGGTTCTAAATATTATTATTATTATTATTATTATTATTATTATTATTATTATTATTATTAATAATAATAATAATAATAATAATAATAATAATAATAATAATAATAATAATATACCGCTTTTCAACAAAAAGTTCACAAAGTGGTTTACAGACAAAATCAAATGATTTTGAAATGGCTCCCTGTCCTGGGCTCACAATCTAAAAAAGATGCAGAACACCACCAGCAAACAGCCACCAGAAAAGATACTGTGCTGGGGTGAAAGGGGGCAATTACTCTCCCCCTGCTAAATATAAGAGGAGCACCAATTGAAAAGTGCCTCTTGAACAATATTGTAAAGACCCTTATCGGGTCTAGGACAGCCTGCCTGTGTAAACCGCCTTGAATAAATCTGATGAGAAATCTGATGATGAGAAAGGCGGTATATAAATACAGAAAATAAATACATAAATCTGTGCCTGAAATCCTCCTTCCTTGACTTTAAAAATTCATTGCTTCTTGCCCTATCTCTGGTGGAATGAATGAGCAACTTATCCATCTCTTATTTCTGAGGTCCCACATCCTGTTCTGTTTTTTGGGGGGGAGGGGGGCTTCGTCCTTCACCATTGGACCGTCTCCTACTCCTTCATTGAATCCCCTCTGGTTTAAGAATGTCTTTCTTGGGCTACAGGCTTGCTCATTCTGAAAGCAGAGACATTGGTTCCTGACTGGATCATTGCGTTCCTCTTTTCTAACTTCAGCTTCTGGGTTCTGTCTTGCTAAGACTCCTTGACCTAAATTCACTTTTCTGGATTTGCTAAGGGCCAATTTACATGTTTTGTTTTAAGGTGATAACATCTTCACAGAGTGAATTTGCCACTTCATTTTCACATGAGAGAAGTTTCCATAGAACAGCCTTCAAAGTGAAAGAGGAAAACTAGAATCCATTTCATTGTTTTTATACAGGGGTACTTTATAAACGAAGGACAGTGTTTCTCAAACTGTGGGACGGGACCCACTTGTTGGGTCACAACCTGATTTCTGGTGGGTTCCAGGTGATGGAAAGATCAGATAACTAATTGCCACAAGCCCTGAGGCTATTCAAAAATCAGGTAGCTACTAATTGCCCTTCAAAGAGCTGGTCTCCTGCAGTTTGCAGGATAGCTGCTAATTACCCTGCAAGCAGCTGAGCTCTTTTTGTATAAATAAATATATTTATTTATTATTTCTAGGTCACTTTTTTAAAGTCTCATAAAGTTAGGTGAGTCCCAATAGAGCGTCATTTTAAAAAGTGGGTCCCGTTGCTAAAAACTTTGAGAACCACTGACCTAGGACATTTCAGGAATGGAGTCACCGTGTGAGACTTGACTACAAATGAATCAGGTCTAACTTGCTATGCGGTATCTTTTCTGGGTCTTGCAGGTTGTGACCCATGGTTCTTTCTGGTCTGAGCTTCTCGATTCTGTACATGCTATGAGCAAAATGTGGACTACAGGCCTGAGAGCAAATCTAAAGACAACACTTAACCAGCCTTTAAAGCTCAGGCAGCCAAATCCTGTGTAACTCTTGCACTGGTGTTACAGTAGATTCCCCCGTGTAAGAGCACTTATGCCAGTGTAACTTGCCATATGCCGACGGATGCAGGTCGGACACCGGCGTAAATCCCCCCCCTTGGACAACTCACATGTGCAGTTTGCACACAGAACGGACACCAGTGCAATTCTGTTAATGCAGGGGGCATTCCGGGGGCATTCAGATGCCCCAGAATGCCCTGTGCTCTGGCACAGTTGTGCTGGCATCTGTTCCGCATCCAAGCTGCGCATGTGAAGCGTCCGAGGAGGAGTGTCTGTCCTGCATCCATCGGCGTACGTCAAGTTACACTGGCATAAGTGCTCTTACACCAGGGGATCTACTGTTACACCAGTGCAAGAGTTACACAGGATTGTACCCTAAATCAAGTTTCTAAGGAGCCAGAGCAAGAGTGTTTCTGAACAATTTGCACTGGTAGAGGATTGGACTTGGTGATCTTGTAGATCTCTTCTGACTCTACGATCTGATGATTCTCATTTGAGAGATCCCTTTCTTGTATCAATAAAGAAGGGGCGTTGACCATTTTTTCTTTAGACACCCTTGGTTTTTCCACTCCAATGTAGCTCCAATGTAGCTACGCACATTTTCCATGGACATATGTCCTACTGAAGTTTACTGAGGCTGCAGTCCTATCCACACTTATCTGAGAGTAAGCGCCACTGATAACAATGAGACTTACTTCGGAGTAGACATGCCTAGGGTTGGGCTCTGAGTAACATGGGTATCATAACACTTACTGTAATGTACACTCATTTATTTGAGGAACACGGAACTGCTCAAAGTGTGCTATACATATGTCAATAGTTGCTATACTGAGATTTCAAAGAAAGAAAGAACCCACAACATAGAAAAGCTGCTTCATAACAACCCAATCCCAACAATAATAGGTTCCCTATGACTGTGACTCAACGATCATCATGAGCATATCATTCTCCTTTAGCACTCAAAAGCCTTTAGTGCTTTGTGGCCAACTAGGAACTAGTCAACATTATCACTTGACTGATGGAGTCCTCTTCCTGGTGAAAGTGCCTGCAGTATGATGAATCAGGTAATAAAGAGGTCAGTCACTACAAGTTCCCATTTAACTCTGGCTGATTATACTTTTGAAATGATTCAATAAAATTGCAAAGGAAGGAAGATCAATCAAGTGCCTTCCATTGCAGTGCTGCCATAAAGGCCACAAGGCCCTGCCATTTCCTTGGGAACCACCAAGTTCAATAGCTCACTATAGGATGACTGTTCTGTTCTCCCCTTCATAGAAGAGTGGATTGGCTGGCTATACATTCACATACTTTTGGAAATCTTAGCATTCTTCTATAACAGAAGATGCAGTCTGATACGGGTGGCTCCTGTAAGCCACATAAAAAGCAACGGGAGTTACAAGAGATATTGTGTCCTATACATAGTGACATTTAAAGGAAAGCTATTTTTCTGAACTGACATCTGAACATATTTAGCAGCATAGTAATTTCTAGTTATGGTTATTTCTGAATGGCACTGCTTTTTTCACAGCAGAGAAAATTCTGTAGTAAGAAGTTTATAGGATGTACGCTGGCTTTGACTTATCAGTTTAGAAATAGTGGGACTCCTATCTACCTGGAAATCATGGCCCTCCAACCTGGGAGTCCTCACCTTTCATCCCAGATGTGGAGGAAAGTGGCCACCAGTGACCAAATGATCCTCTGCACATGCTCAAAAGCCTGGTATTTGCTTCTTTATTACGCTGAGTGTAAAAGAAAGAGCCAAACCTTGGCAGAGAAAACTGGTTAGGGGATCAACGTTTATAAAGCTTATCTTAAATTAGGTCCTGGATGACAATGAAGATGAGAAGGCAATTTCAATCTGTGAACTGCAATTTTTCCTTAATAATAGTTAACATTTGTATAGTGCTTTCAAAGCACTTCACATCTTGTTGTTAACAAATGCAACAGGTAAGTGATATTGCTGCAGGTGAGGTAGGGAACATTGTTTATCCTCTAACTACCCTGTTCCCCTGAAAATAAGACCTACCCTGAAAATAAGACCTTCTGTCATTTTTGCATGATTTTTGCTGGCACTCGTCAATATAAGTCCTCACCGAAAGTAAGACCTAGCTAGGACATCGGCCAGATGCACCCCCCCCAGCACCCCTCGCAACCCCCCGTCATTTTGACTGATTTAAGCTTTGTTCTTTCCTGAGGGTGCAAGGCTCTGCAAGGCCTACACGGCCTGCCCTTGAGTCCTCCACCATAGAGACGACGTGCTAGAGAGGCCAGCAATGCCTGCAAGGAGACTGCAACCTTGCAGAGTCTCTCTAGCACGTCGTCTCCATGGTGGAGGACTCGAGTACAGGCCTTGCAGAGCCTTGCACCCTCAGGAAAGAACGAAGCTTTAATCAGTCAAAGTAAGTGCCGGGGAGTCGTGCCACAGGTTGGGAAAATAAGACCTCCCTGAAAATAAGACTTACTGCATTTTTTGGAGCCAAAATTAATATAAGACACTGTCTTACTTTCAGGGAAACACAGTAATTTCCCTAAGACTGCTTGGTGACCTAATGACAAAGGCGAGGTTTAAATATGAACTTCCTGATTCAAGCTCAGCCTCTTAGCAACTACGCTGCATCCAGCTCATGGCTTCTTCTTTCATTGTGCACAGGTGATTAACAGCTCAATTCTACCCCTCCCTCCAGCCCATCATGCTATGGGCTGGCAGGGGACCAGACAGCCCAGGAGAGGTAGTAATGACATTTTCTACTTACCTCCCTGTAGGCCATCTTATCCCCAATAGGTCTCCTCAGATCTATGCCAGCTCGTTTGTCTGAGCTGAGAAGGGCGAATAGGATCTGGCTTGCAGGGCTTCTGCCAAGATCCACCCCCTCCTGCCACCAGCCTGGCCTGCTTCCCACCCTAATCTGCCCTGATCTGCCCCCCCTCAACTTAGTGGCGACAATGGAGGTTTTGCAGGATGCTGTCACAGCAGCAGTGCACACTAAGTTCCTATCCCCCTTTCTTGCCCCAGAACTGCCCCATGAGGCTGACTTACATCAGCAAAATAGCTAATAGCTGGAGTAGGTAATAGCTGGTGTAGGTGTAGCTAATAGCTGATGTGGAGACCCATTGCCAGCCAGATGGCCTACCGAGAGTTAAGCAAAAAATTTTTTTTTACTTCTTGTACCTCTTCTGGGCCACCCGGTTGGCATCACCATAGCTTGCAGCATGCACTATAGCCGTGCGGCTGGATAGCGTAAACTGGTGGGGGGGTAGATTTGGGCCAATATTGTTCCTTTCTTACCTGTAATCAGAAATATGATGTACATTTCAGAATTTTAGAGATTATCTAAATCTTCAAGTCCCTTTCATGAATTCCTCTTTGGCACTTGGAACTGTGTAGAATATGAAACATCTCTTGCCATTAGCTTTACACCTGCTCCAGTTTAAACTTAAAGGGAGTTTTTTTTTTTAAAGGGTCACATTGAAATAAAAGCAGGTGTTTCCACTACAGGTGCCCCCCCCTTAATGACGGATCGCTTAATGATGATCAGCATATATGATGGAGGTTCCCAAAGTGTAAACAAAGAATTAAAGCTACAGTAAAGGTAAAAGTCCAGTCGTGTCCGACTCTAGAGTGTGGTGCTCATCCCCATTTCAAAGCCGAAGAGCCAGCATTGTCCGAAGACGCCTCCATGTTCATATGGCCGGCATGACTCTCCTTGCCGCAGCGCGTAGCATGCAGCTGGAACACGGAGCGATGTTTACCTTCCTGCAAGCGGTACCTATTTATCTACTCACTGTATTTTAAATGCAAAAACAAATGTCATCTTTAACTCTGTGTGTGTGTGTGTGTGTGTGTGTGTGTGTGTGTGTGTGTGTTTCAACCTCCATTGACAGGTCTTGTTGTGCTTTGTGTTACATAATGTACACTGCGTTTGCCATTCATTCCCTATTACAACTCCACTGTGTTACATTGCATTACACTGTACTGTATTCGTTTTACACGTTATACCACAATCGGCCACTAGAAGATGCTGATGACTCGCGTAATGACAGTTTCACTATATGACGGGTTTTCCAGAATGTATCCCCGTCCTTAAGTGGGGGACACCTTTATATTTATATAAGTTCCTTTTCTACTAGGCTTTCCATGAGGAAGATCTGCTCTCTCCATGAGGAGAAAGCCATAACAATTCCACGAGGAGTTGTGAAATTCACTCAACAGGAACCACAAGCAAGGGTAGCTCCAGGTGGTATTAAAAAGCGGTAAGGCCTTCATTCATGGTGGTATATATGAATGTATGAAGCTGCCTTATACAGTACTGCCTTATACTGTAATTGAGACCCTATAGCAATAATTTTTAACCTTTTGCTAACATTGAAAAGGCACACCATCAGTTTTTTTGACAGTTGACAAGACACACCGCACTGCTGGTGGGGAGTGGGTGGGTGTCACATCCCCCAATGGACCAACTAATACATTACCCTCCCCAAAACTCCTGTGGCACATGTGCGGACCATTCACAGCTGCGGTATGCGGCAATGTGCGGTATGCGGCAACCGTACAGTGGTTGAAAATTGCTGTTCTGTAGCCTGATATGGACTCTGAACATCTCCAACAATCTAGTGTTGCATCAAAATATCAACAGGAAATAATTTTATATTGAGATTATATGTTGTTTAAAAACAGTTCTCCTCAAGGTTTTGTGGGAAGATGCATTCTCCTGTGGACGTTTTATAAAAGTTGATCTCTTGTTTTGGTACTTTCTAGTTCAAAACTAAGTCCTTGGCAGAAAAATGCATGAGAGACATAAAAAAGGATCTATATATGGAAGTCTGGACCAGTGGGTTATACTGTCCTAAAAACAGCGTCCTTAGCTTTTCCGATGTCCTTCAGGCGGCTTTCTATCCTGCATCACATCTCGTGAATGTTGCCAAGAATCCGTGCTCAATAAGGGAGACTTGAGCCTCACCCTAATACATCAAAGTCAAGACTTAAAAACTTTCAGATGAAAGTTTCCCCCACATCCCTCAGCACAGTGTAAATGTGTAACCCTCAGCAACACTTAAAGAAATCATTCCTCATTCAAAATTCATTATATTGTAGCTGCAGTTTTATTAGGAAACTGGTCGTTTCTATTGATTAACCCGAGGATGTTGTGGAAACCTGAGACAAATGGAAAGTGCCTTCAAGAGCAAACTGTGACTTCAGAGCAGTGCATAAACACCAGTGAAAAGGACCGAACAGTGTGCTCAGGTGTGTGATGCGCAGAAGTGGGTTTGTGAAGCTACTTATTATATATCTACCAATGGTTGGCAAATAAGCTGGTCTGTGAGTCAGCCTAGTGTGGAACCAAGACCACCACCAATAGGTATTGCCTGACAAGCCTTGTTATTTCTTTTAATGCAAAGGAACTCACAAGTAGATATGTACATGGTGTTGGGTACCTGCCAGGAGAAGGCAACCCAGGCCATTAATATGGTCCAGTAGCGAGACTGATGGCAGGAGACCTCAGATCCACAATCCAAGAAGAAGGTCACGTTTTTGATAGTCAGTGAATCTCTGCCCTCCCCACTCTCTCAGAAGCCTTCTCCTTGGGAAATTCCATGGGCAACTGCACCTTACTTGTACAGCACATTGTGTCCTGTGAACAAAAGCCACCTCCTAGGAGCTTCCTGACTTGGGGAACACAAGTTGTTAGCAACACATAAGAAGGATTCCTAAGCCTAGCTGTCCTGACCAACTTCATGACCAAACTCAACGGGTCATGCTAATAGAGTGTTTGGCCTCCTGAGCTAACTACTGCACCCTTGGCCAGGTGTGAGAAAAGCATCCATTTGGGACCAGTGATAAGCCATCAAAGTCCATCAAGTCACAGAATAAGGTGCCTTGATGAGCACACCCTACAGAAGATCCTATAGAAACCTATGGGAAGAAAAGGTATAAAAAGCTGGATCACAAGACCCCACTGGTTGGTCTTCATTCTTATTCCTCCTGCGCTGTCTTGTTGTCAGTTTTGTTATGTGTTGAGCCCCTGATGCTATGTTAACCCACCTCCAGCTGCAATCCAAGGACTACTGTGCTGAGCCAGAATCCTATAGCATGCCCTTAGGATTGGGCCAACAGTCTCTTCACTGAGTACGTTGATATCCCAGTAAAACCTTGGGCCCAATCCTATCCTTGCAGAACATTAGCATGCTGTGAGGTCTGCTGTTGTGGCAGCTGCTCCGCCAATCTTTTCTGTGTTCCTGCTGGTGCAACAGCTGGGTGGCCATGCACCGCCAGCAGTGGGCGGGGTTCTGCTGGTGGTGGTGGTGGATCAGGGGCAAGTCGGGGACTGATCTCAGATGCACCAACATCCACCATATTGAAACCCCTGCCTCAGGCCTGACACACCCCTGGCAGGCTCTTCAGATTGACATCAGAAAAAGAGCTGCCATAGATCTGAGGAGTCCCACAGACAGCTGCCAGGAAGGAAAACAAAAGTTTTTCTTTTCTTACCTCTCCCAGCTGCCCTGGTCCCCTGCTGGTGCACATGATACAGCAGCTACTGCTGTAGGAGTGGGCCATAAATTACCTATCATCATTACATGTGTAACATTATTCTCTGTCAGAAGCGTAAACAGCAGCTCTATATTAGTCTAGGCCCTATATTAGCCCAGCTCCAGGGCTGGGCAGATCAGGAGTTAGTACATTGCCTTTTATCAACAGAGATGGATCACGTAATGGAAAGATCGACAGCCTTTGTTAATACAATCAGTAGAGCACGTAAATCTGATAGTATTCCCTATGATGTTTAAACTATAATTTTGTTGTGCTTGTAGTTTTCTTTTAGATGTTTGTAATATAACTATTATGTGTTAAGTGTTATGTGTTATGTTTGTCTGTTTTTATGCCAATAAAGGTTTTTTTAAAAAATAATTTAAAAAAATATTCTTTCAGAAGCGCAAACAGCAGCTCAATCTCAACGTATTTTTAATGAGGAGAGGCAAGATCCAACATGTATGATATCTGAATCTCATAGACCTGAAGCAGGGCCTCTTGAACATCATGTTTACTAGTTCTTCACCCAGCGTGTAATTCATTTGTGGAACTCCTTGCCACAGGATGTGGGGATGGCACCTGGGCTAGATGCCTTTAAAAGGGGTTTGGACAGATTCATGGAGGAAAAGACCATCACAGGTTACAAGCCATAAGCAACCTCCTGGCTTTAGAAGTAGGTTTTCTCTGTGCCAGGTGCAAGGGAGTGACAATAGGAAACAGGTTATCTTGTTGGCTGTGTGCTCTCAGAGGCATCTGGTGGGGCCACTGTGTGATACAGGAAGCTGGACTAGATGGGCCTTTGGCCTGATCCAGCAAGGCTCTTCTTATCTTCTTATGTTATGTTAAAATAGATTACAGATGGTAGTACAGGCAGTAGAAGAAAGACAGGGGTAATAGGGCTGATAACTCAATCCTATCCATTCTGCATACTCAGAGGTAAGTCTCACTGGGTTCAATGGGGCTTACTCCCCAGGAATGCGTGCATAGAATTGCAGCCTGAGTGAAGGCTAAGTCACTCTCCTATTCTCTTCAGAAACAGTATCAAACATCTTATTTATTTTGTTCAAGGTCACTGACAAATTTACTTGCAACATGATAGTCTGTGCAGTTACTTATAGCATTAGTATTTTTTTATATACAGAGGCAAGCAAAAACAAGAATAAATAAACATGTTCATTATTTAAGGTAAGGACATGATTCACATTTGTGGCCTAGACTTGTATTATTTAACAAGCCTTTCCCCCACCCCGCCCCCCATACAATGTGGTAATTTCATGCTTCCAGAATGTCAACAAGGGTAATAAAATAGCAATTTAAGACTGTGTTAAAAGCCAAAGTAAATGGCACAATTCTTCTGAAGCTATTAAACTAAAAATTAAAGCAAAGTGCTCCTATTGTTACACAGCTTTATACTTTTGATATATTGTCCAGCGACCTTTCAACGAATTGTTCACACATTGCATTTCTTACATCAGCCAGTGAGTATTGATTAAGAAACCCCGAACTAATAGTAGACTGAACAGACATGATATGAGGACGGGAGAAGTGAAGAGGAACTATTCAAATAAGATAAATAAATACTGAGCTAACAATGCTTTACAGCATCAGGGAAAAAGGAGAAGTTGCTGCTCCCCTCTAAAAATGTGTGGCCAGCATGTCGTTATCGTTTGGAAGGAGTCAAAATCCACCTCTCCTGGCCGAATCAGTGTGATTAAAAGATGTCAAGGCTACACTCCAGAGGAAGAACTATTTCACTAGAATGGTGCAATGGTCCTTAGAATGGTGCAGAAGGAAGGTTCTCTGAAAGTTCTAGACTTTGAGGTGTCATAATTGGAGCTCTCGATTGACACGGTCTCATGGCCCAATCCTAGTAGGGCCTTACACTGCTGGAACGTGTGAGTTCCTTTATAGCTGTCAGAAAGCATAATAACACCATAATACATATACAGCAAATATAATTTGGTATGACCTGGTCACTGCTGCAAGCAGTGCCATCGCTCTAGGTGGGGCGGACCGCTAAGTTCCTCCGCACTCTGACCCTCCGTTACTCGCCGGCACGAGGCTGGCCCGCCCCTTTCCTTCGGAGTCATTCAGGGTGCTGAAGGCAATGCATAGGAGTCCTACGCGTTGCCTTCGCCGCCCTGAATGGCTCCGAAGGCGAGGGGGCTGGGCCGCCTCATGTCGGCGTGTAATGGAGGATCAGAGTGCGACAGAACTTAGCGTTCCGCCCTACCTAGAGCGACGGCACTGGCTGCAAGTGATGAGTGGCAGGGTTTGTGTACCAGCAGACAGGGAAGGAGCCCTGGCAAGTCAGCATGGGGGCTGGGAAGGAGGTGGGGGTGAATGGAAAGGGGCAGGGAGTGGAGGATTGGGGTAGAGAACAGGGCAGATCAAAGCTGGGAAGGAGAGGTATTGGTGACAGCAGTGCCGCTGATATCCCTTCCCAACCTTGACCTGCCTTCCGGGTCTACTTGGACTTCTGCTAGCTAAAGCAGAAGCAGAAGCTCCAGATAGCTGGAGCAGGCCCGAGTAGACCCAGTGGACAGTGAGGGCTTACCCCAGGGCAAAGAGAATGGGGCAGCCTTTGCAGCCTGAAACTCCCCTGTGGGATGCAGTGTGCATCCCATTTGCACAGCTGCATTGCCGCAAGGAGAGTTAGATAGGATTGGGCTGTTAATTTGCCTGTTTTTGATACAACAAGATTTACAAATTAATACCTATGATTTTATACACAAAGCAGATTACAAAGATTAAACAATAAACATATTAAACAATACACCAAATGACATGGTACAATTCTGGGGATGTATCACACAAATCCATCTTCATACACAAACAACACCTAAAATTTTGCAAATTAACCCCCTAAAAACCAAATGTGTAAACCATGTTTGAGTTCCGCACTCACCTACTTACCTTCAACAATGTGCTGGAGGAGATGGTGGCAAAGGTGGAAGGAACGTTGGCCTTTCTTTCCCCACCCCTTGGACACACTGCCTGTCAACGGCCAGAAGTGCTGAAGCATCATTAGTGCTGTAATAAGATTCAGTAAAGCTCCGAATTCGGCTCAAAATAAACCAAACGTTTTTTGGAGTTTGGGGGAAAATAGTTCAGTTTTCCCAGGCCCATGCCAAGAATGACGGCAGGAAGTGGGCCACTCAATATTCTTAGGCTTATCATATTTTCCCAGTTCCCAACCGAGACAACACCCCCCAAATAAATAATTAGTTAATTTCTCCCTGAAGTTCTTTTTGTGTGTGTGGGTGGGTGGGTGCAAAGTACCCACGCCGGCCATTATTTTCTTTATTTCTTTATGGCCCTGAAAACGGCCACTTGCATGGCTTCCCGCCGCTGCCTTCTCTCCTGGCCAGCTGCGTTCGGGCTGGCTAGGACTCCGGACCCTCAACTCACCGCTGCCGCAACTGCCGCCGCCGCTGCCGCTTCCGCCGCGACTCTGTAGCCTGGCAGGCTGGCCAGGACTCCGACTGCCCCCTCAAGCTGCCGCTGCCGCTGCTTCTACGATTTAATCTATGAGATTTCGTGAGATCCAAGATGGTGACGTTGGAAAAAAAATAAATTGTAGAAGCAGCGGAGCGGCGGCAGACCAGGAAAACTGGGACTGACCCAGTTCCAGGCCTGGCTAGCTGGGACCGGGCTCTGGAAACCGGGGCAGTCCCGGTTTTTCCAGGATGGATGGTAAGCCTAAATATTCTAAACTAGCTCTTAGGCTGCAGCCCTGTTTTGTTTTTTTTTTCCTGTGAAAAGCTGAATAGGCCTGGGAACATTTTATCTCTAAACTAAACTCCCATGGCTTTCACATTTTTTTTTATACCGCCCTTTCTCCAAGGAGCTCAGAGTGGTGTACATATTTCCTCCCCTCCTTTTTGTCCTCACAACAACCCTGTGAGGTAGGTGGGGTTGAGAGATAGTGACTGGCCCAAGGTCACCCAGGAAGCTTCGTGGCTGAGCGGGGATTTGAACCTGGATCTTCCAGGTCTAAGTCCGACTCCCAAACCACTACACCATCCTCATAGACTACACTACACCTCATAGAATTGTAGCCTTCAACTCCTATTGAAATGAAATGCATTTGAGCTATCCAAAATAAATACAGGTGGGCCCCCATATCCACTGATTCGCTATCCACGGTTTCAGTTATCCACGGATCGTGGGGTCCCCCCCAGGCTTTTACTTTTTTCCCAGTAAGCTTCATTTCTTCCTTAAAGAAACAGGAGAAGCAGCCTATGGCTGCTTATTACAGGCAAGTAGAATGAGACTAAGTCCTAGAGAGGCTCTGTAAGGTTAACAGAAACATTGCAGAGCCTCTCTAGGACTTACAGCCCATTCCAACCCAACTCCTCCGCAAGTCTGGCATAAGAGTGGCCTAAGTTCAGCATAAGTTCGACATAAGTTATGTCTGAGTTATGTTAGAGTTATGCCTGAGTTAGGCAGGCGGCAGTTTCTGTGGCCCAGCACCACCCCAGGATCCAGGCAACACTTACCTCCCAGGCAGGCAGGCTCTCCAGGCTCGGTGTCCGGCTCGAGCATGTGCAGACCTTTGTCTGCATGTGTCAGCGTCCATCCATGGCAGCTGCCGCAGGGTCTGTCACAGCTCAGTCACAAAGGGGCCGGCCGCAGGCATGGGGGAAGCGCCAGTCATGTGGTGGGCGCAGGGCAGGTGACAGGTGAGCGAGGTCCCCTTGCCAGCCGCCACAGGGCACCCTGTGCATCAGCCACCTGCTGCAGGGGAGAGTGGCCGTCCCCCCCTCCTGCAGAAGGCGATGCCACCCCCATGCCACGTTGAGGCTGCACGTGGGAGTCATGGGGGGAGCGGGGGAGGGAAGGGTAGGAGGGGGGTGGGAACGTCACACACAAGGGGGGTCGCATGATGTCTGGAACTGCCTCTGACATGACTTGCAGGTGCGCTGCCTGAAGCCCTGGGCCTCCAGGGCCGGGGCACTGCCCACAAAGAAGGCATCCCGGCGTGCCTTCTGCTCTGTGCCCCGGCCAAGACCGAGAGATGCCTTGGGCTTGTCTGCTGCGAGCGGGAAGGGCTCACGCAGCTCATCACACCCCCAGATGGGGTGACGACGGCGCCTCACGGCAGGCGCTCTGGCAGGGTGGGGGGTGGCCAGCTTCCATCATCAGGGAGTGGGAGGGGAGGCAGAAACACAGGCAGGCAAACAGTGGGTGCTGGGGAGGGGCATGGGTGGGTCAGAGACAGACAGACAGACAGACAACAAGGCTGGTGGGAGAGAGATTCCGAGAGAGGGGTCTGCAGAGACCAATAGGGACACGGGGTCGCTCTGCAGATGAAGGCGATGCAGAAACAGGCGCCTCTTATGCAGACGGACTTTGGGCGGAGGCGCCTTCATTATGGGCGGACTTTGGGCGGAGGCGCCTTCATTACGGGCGGACCTTGGGCGGAGGCACCTTCATTACGGGCGGACTGTGGGCGGAGGCGCCTTCATTACAGGCGGACCATCGGCGGAGGGGCCTTCATTACAGGCGGATCTTCGGCGGAAGCGGCTTCGTGATGGGCGGACGCCCTGGCTGTCACTGTTTGCCTACCTGAGAGGCCCCCCCAACTCCCCCCTCCCCCTCTGTGCCATGGGGGTCTAGCAGCTCCCCTGATGTGTTCTCCAAGGGAAGGACGTGGCAGTCCCTCGATGGGATTCATGCAGGGGCTTCAGTGCTGGGGGTTGTCTGTGTGTGTGGGCCAATGCTTGTGTAACTTTGGGCACATATTTGTCAAGAGGGCTCTGCCCAAGGGGCATCTTTATTGTTCTGGAACGTTAGCAGAGATGGCCAGGCGAGGCTGCCAGGGGTAGTCACAGCAGCCAATCTGAAAGCAGCAGCAGCAGCAGCACACGTGCCTCATGGACCTGGAGATGCAGGCTCTTCCCCTGTGGAACCACAGCCTGCTCCATAGAAAGGGGAGAGGCAGCAAGTAGGACAGCCAAGGAGGTGGAGCAGCAGCAGCAGCAGCAGCGCCGGCAGCTGAGGAGGGTTGCAGGGCTGGCTCCCTGACCTCTGGCAGCATCGAGGCAGACGACAGTGGGGCAACCAGACTGCAGGCCCAGGGGAGCTCCCAGGAAGGTAGGTGGTAGTGGACGTTCCTGGGGAGAAAAAAAAACAAGGGGGAGTTACATGTCAGCTGGTGTGTGGTAGCAGTCGCAATTGAAGACAAGCCAGTGTGTAGGTTGCAAAAGCCTGCAGGGAGAGAAATAAAACACAGCTGAAAGGTGTGACACACATAGCATGGTATGAGCTGCTTACCTGGGTGTAAGGAGAGCATGATCCTGTAAGGGGAAAGGGTCAAAGAGAGAGACAACAACACAACTTGGGGGTCACAACCATGGCAAACCTAGCAATACTGACCTGTCAGTAGACCCTGTGGAGAAAAGGGGGGGGGAACAGCTGGTGTCTACATAAGGCTAACAGTTCCACACTTGTGGCATTGTCTGCTCACATGACTACAGGCAGCAATCAGACACAACAGTGGTACAGAGGCATGTATCCTATATATCATAGCAGGCAAAGCAGGCAGCTAAGAGACAAGACATTGGTAAAGAGGCATATCATAGCAGGCTAAGCAGGCAGTTATCAGACAACACATTGGTAAAGAGGCATATCATAGCAGGCTAAGCAGGCAGTTATCAGACAAGACATTGGTAAAGAGGCATATCATAGCAGGCTAAGCAGGCAGGTATCAGACAACACATTGGTAAGGAGGCATTTCAGAGAAGGCTAAGCAGGCAGACATGAGAGGGCACATTGGTAAAGAGGCATTTCAGAGAAGGCAATGCAGGCAGACATGAGAGGGCACATTGGTAAGGAGGCATGTCTCATATATTTCTATATGCAAAGAGGCAGAAGTCAGACCACATGTCAGCACGAACCCTGCTCTTACCTGCACTTACCTGCTGGTGTTGTTGCCTGTGGGGGGGGGAGAGGCTGGGAGAAAGACATGGGTTAGCAAATGGTAGCATGGAGGCAGCTGCCTAGGCCCAGCTGTAAACAGTTTGGCCACAGCCAGAACAGCCCTCTCTGCTCTTGAGGGGGGCAGAGAGAAGAGAGGAGAAGAGAAGAGAGAAGTGGGGTGTTTGTGAATTTTGCCCTCCACCGACAAAGTCCCACTTTGTGGCTGTGGGAGACAGAACCCCACGCCACGTGCTCAGAGAGAGAGAGAGAGAGACTGGAGGTCTGGGGCTGGGCTTTTGTGGGAAAGAGGCTGGGTGGGGCTGGGTGCTGATAGGCTCCCTATCTTTGGCATAACTCTGTCGGTTTCCAGACCTTGCTGCCACAACTCCGACATAACTCTGACATAACTCAGGAGTAGGGTGTTAGAGAGGGCTGGAGTGGGTAAGGTAAAATGGTTCCTATGGGTCTACTCGAATTTATGTCAACCCTTTTGGTCGACATAAAATTTGTGTCAGCATTTGTGTTGGAGGGGGCGTGTCTGTGCTTGCCAGGGTCTGGAATCCAACCTTAATTGGTTGCCGCCCCCATTACGCCCACGGTCCGCCCCTGGAACGCCCACTTTTATTTTGACTTTATGTCCTTTGTCCTAACTTCGACATAACTTTGACGTAACTTTGACTTTATGTCCTTCGACATAACTTCGCCCTAACTTCGCCGTAAATGGTCGCATTCCAGACATAACTTCGACATAAGCGACTTATGCTGAGTTTATGTCTGACTTGTTCTGCTTAGCCCTTGCGTTGGAACGGGCTGTTAGTCTCGTTCTACTTGCCTGCAATGGAGGCTGCTTCTCTGTTTGTTTTAAGGAAGAAACGAAGCTTGCTGAAAGAAAAATAAGAGCTGGGGGGTGCAAGCATGCCTGCCTGCAGGGGAGGCAGGGTGGGGGGCCCTCCGGAAACCATGGAGGGGGTGTTCGCTCTTATCCACAGTTTCAAGTATCCGCGGAGGGGCCTGGAACATATCCCCAGCGGATATGGGGGCCCACCTGTACAATGGAGTGTGCAGCTCAATTCCTTGCTTTACTAATAATATACAAAATATATGTCTGGTCTATGCATTAATGAGTGAAGGATGAACAGTTTTGTGAAGGCAGTCCACTTAATCAGGCAGATATGCACTGCCCCAAGAGACGTGCTTTTGTGATGTTTTATTAATTAAAATGTTTAAGAAGTTCAAAAGGAAATAATTTATTCCCTGCCAGTCCTATAATTTCAGCAAAATTGAGTAAGAGGAATAAAATGACATGGAATGAAAAAAAAATCATTTTAATCCAATTTGAAAGGGAGACTTTTTGGTCATAGAAGAAAGGCTTTCTCTTTGCACCAGTTTTTTTTTCCTGGATTGTTTGTTACTGGAGAAATTGGAGTTTAAATTGCATTTATGTTTCTGTTCAATTATTGCTTCACTTTGGCGGCTCCTCTTTCTGTCCTTGTCTCTAATGGGTTTTTTTTATAATAAAATATGATATGCCATGATAAGTCAATCTGAGAATAAGCTCTTTATTGAGAACTAGATTTCCCAATAGAACAAAACTAGAACAATGATGAGCATATGCAGCTCTCATATACCAAGTCAGTCTATTTATCTAGATCAGCATTGTCTAGCAGTAGTTCTCCAGGATTTCAGATGAAGGACTTTCCTAGTCCTGCCTGGTAATGACTTGACTTGGACTTGACTCAGTGATCGTAAAAGACTCGAAAGACTCAATTCAAGACTTGGAGCTTTTTACGACAAGTCAAATTTTAAGTCCCTATACATTACCATATCGGCCGCCATAAACCAGGAAGAAAGCATCTGTGAGACAATCAGATCTAAATATAATAATGTTAATAATAAGAATGAGTGCTCATGAGAAGTGTAGAGGGGGGAAACATCAGGAGGAGTTTACAGCCCTACCAGTGACAACCCCCCCATCACCCCAGCACAGCACTCACCCATTTTCTCCATTAAATAGATAAGGACTCATGACCAAAGTCTCGGGACTTGGGGGCAAAGACTTGGGACTTAACTTGAGACTTGCAGCCCGTTCCAACGCAAGGGCTAAGTCCGACTCCCAAACCACTACACCATCCTCATAGACTACACTACACCTCATAGAATTGTAGCCTTCAACTCCTATTGAAATGAAATGCATTTGAGCTATCCAAAATAAATACAGGTGGGCCCCCATATCCACTGATTCGCTATCCACGGTTTCAGTTATCCACGGATCGTGGGGTCCCCCCCAGGCTTTTACTTTTTTCCCAGTAAGCTTCATTTCTTCCTTAAACACCCTACGCCTGAGTTATGTCAGAGTTATGTTGGAGTTGTGTCAGCAAGGTCTGGAAACCGACAGACTTATGCCAAAGATAGGGAGCCTATCAGCACCCAGCAACCACACAGCCTCTTTCCCACAAAAGCCCAGCCCCAGACCTCCAGTCTCTCTCTCTCTCTCTCTCTCTCTCTCTCTCTCTGAGCACGTGGCGTGGGGTTCTGTCCCCCACAGCCAGAAAGTGGGACTTTGTCGGTGGAGGGCAAAATTCACAAGCACCCCACTTCTCTCTTCTCCTCTCTGCCCCCCCCCAAGGGCAGAGAGGGCTGTTCTGTGTGTGGCCAAACTGTTTACAGCTGTGCCTGGGCAGCTGCCTCCATGCTAACATTTGCTAATCCATGTCTTTTTCCCAGCCTCTCCCCCCCCACAGGCAACAACACCAGCAGGTAAGTGCAGGTAAGAGCAGGGTTTGTGCTGACATGTGGTCTGACTTCTGCCTCTTTGCATATAGTAATATATGAGACATGCCTCTTTACCAATGTGCCCTCTCATGTCTGTCTGCATTGCCTTCTCTGAAATGCCTCTTTACCAATGTGCTGCCTGATAACTGCCTGCTTAGCCTGCTATGATATGCCTCTTTACCAATGTCTTGTCTGATAACTGCCTGCTTAGCCTGCTATGATATGCCTCTTTACCAATGTGTTGTCTGATAACTGCCTGCTTAGCCTGCTATGATATGCCTCTTTACCAATGTCTTGTCTCTTAGCTGCCTGCTTTGCCTGCTATGATATATAGGATACATGCCTCTGTACCACTGTTGTGTCTGATTGCTGCCTGTAGTCATGTGAGCAGACAATGCCACAAGTGTGGAACTGTTAGCCTTATGTAGACACCAGCTGTCCCCCCCCTTTTCTCCACAGGGTCTACTGACAGGTCAGTATTGCTAGGTTTGCCATGGTTGTGACCCCCAAGTTGTGTTGTTGTCTCTCTCTTTGACCCTTTCCCCTTACAGGATCATGCTCTCCTTACACCCAGGTAAGCAGCTCATACCATGCTATGTGTGTCACACCTTTCAGCTGTGTTTTATTTCTCTCCCTGCAGGCTTTTGCAACCTACACACTGGCTTGTCTTCAATTGCGACTGCTACCACACACCAGCTGACATGTAACTCCCCCTTGTTTTTTTTTCTCCCCAGGAACGTCCACTACCACCTACCTTCCTGGGAGCTCCCCTGGGCCTGCAGTCTGGTTGCCCCACTGTCGTCTGCCTCGATGCTGCCAGAGGTCAGGGAGCCAGCCCTGCAACCCTCCTCAGCTGCTGCTGCTGCTCCACCTCCCTGGCTGTTGTACTTGCTGCCCCTCCCCTTTCTATGGAGCAGGCTGTGGTTCCACAGGGGAAGAGCTTGCATCTCCAGGTCCATGGGGCAGGTGTGCTGCTGCTGCTTTCAGATTGGCTGCTGTGACTACCCCTGGCAGCCTCGCCTGGCCATCTCTGCTAACGTTCCAGAACAATAAAGACGCCCCTCGGGCAGAGCCTCCTTGAAACATATGTGCCCAGTGTTACACAAGCATTGCCCCCACACACAAAGACAGCCCCCAGCACTGACGCCCCTACATGAGTCCCATCCAGGGACTGCCACGTCCTTCCCTGGGAGAACACAGCAGGGGGGCTGCTAGACCCCCATGGCACAGAGGGGAGGGGGGTGTTGGGGGGCCTCTCAGGAAGGCAAACAGTGACAGCCAGGGCGTCCGCCCGTAATGAAGGCGCTTCCGCCGAAGGTCCGCCCGTAATGCAGGCGCTTCCGCCCAAAGTCCGTCTGCATAAGCGGCTCCTGTTTATGCATCACCTTCATCTGCGGAGCGCCCCCTGTGTCCCTATCGGTCTCTGCAGACCCCTCTCTCGGAATCTCTCTCCCACCAGCCTTGTCTGTCTGTCTGTCTCTGACCCACCCGTGCCCCTCCCCAGCACTCCCTGTCTGCCTGCCTGTGTGTCTGCCTCCCCTCCCACTCCCTGATGATGGAGGCTGGCCACCCCCCACCCTGACGGAGCGCCTGCCGTGAGGCGCCGTCGTCGCCCCATCTGGGGGTGCGATGAGCTGTGTGAGCCCTTCCCGCTCGCAGCAGACAAGCCCAAGGCATATCTCGGTCTTGGCCGGGGCACAGAGCAGAAGGCACGCCGGGATGCCTTCTTTGTGGGCATTGCCCCGGCCCTGGAGACCCAGGGCTTCAGGCAGCACACGGGTGAGTCATGTCAGAGGCAGTTCCAGACATCATGCAACCCCCTTGTGTGTGATGTTCCCACCCCCCTCCTACCCTTCCCTCCCCCGCTCCTCCCATGACTCCCACGTGCAGCCTCAACGTGGCATGGGGGTGGCATCGCCTTCTGCAAGCAGGTGGCTGATGCACAGGGTGCCCTGTGGCGGCTGGCAAGGGGACCTCGCTCACCTGTCACCTGCCCTGCGCCCACCACATGACTGGTGCAACCCCCATGCCTGCGGCTGGCCCGTTTGTGACCGGGCTGCAGCAGACCCTATGGCAGCTGTCATGGATGGATGCTGACAAATGCAGACAGAGGCCTGCACATGCCCGAGCCAGACACGGAGCCTGGAGAGCCTGCCTGCCTGGGAGGTAAGTGTTGCCTGGATCCTGGGGTGGTGCTGGGCCACAGCAACTGTCGCCTGCCTAACTCAGGCATAACTCTGACATAACTCAGACATAACTTATGTCGAACTTATGCTGAACTTAGGCCACTCTTATGCCAGACGTGCGGAGGAGTTGGGTTGGAATGGGCTGTTGGAGTCAGAGACTTGATGCACATCCCTGGCACCAGGATTTTCAGATATAAGTCTTGCTCTTCTTCATTCACATGGATTCCAATTAACCTCTACTTCCTTTGGTCATTGCCAGGCTCAGCCGTACAGGTGAGCCCCCCGCAATCACATGGGCAGCCACATCGGTATACAAAGTACAGAGGCTGTTGGATACTTGAGAGGACATGTTCTACATCAAATCAGTTGTCATAAAACATTGGTGAAATGGATAAACTTCCATTCTGAGTTCTTTCTAAAGGTCCAGAACCCCCAGGTCTCAATGTTCTTTGTACGGGGAATATCCAGTCGGTAGGTCCTTTAAGCCAAATGGAGCTCCATCTAGCTATCTGTTCCTTTTCATCCCTCTGCCAACCAACTGTTACTGGAAAGTAAGATTTGGTGAAATGGAAGGGAAGGAGGAAGCTTAGAATGGTGCAAACTGAAGTTCAATGGGTCAGAGGATAGCTCCACATTAAAACTCATTACAGTCATCCCTCAGTATCTGCAGGGATTCCTGTTCTGGACCTCCCTGCAGATACAGTGAATCCACATATAATGAAATTCACTTTATCACATATATGGGGGCCAGTTTAAAAAAACTTTTAAAAAGAAAAAAAAGTTTAAAAATAGTATTACTTCCTTTCACGTGGCAAAATCGCTCCATTTACAGGGCAATCTTCAGTGTTTCAAAAGCCACTTCCAGGTCACACGACTCCCTCCCTTGGCCCTGGCACACTCCCGCACGATGCATTCATGTGCCCTCATGAGATTTAGGTGCCACCATCTTGGATCTCGCAAGATGTTGTGAGATCCAAGATGGCCACACAAAAAAACTTTTTCATTTTTAAAATCATCGTTTTTAAAACGGCGGTGGCGACCCTGGAAAACCGGGACTGCCCTGGTTCCAGCCCGGTGGTCGGGACCAGGCAGGGAGCCGGGTCTGGAAACCGGGGCAGTCCCGTTTTTTCCAGGATGGATGATAAGTCTACCTATGCGAAACACAAGGTGAAATACATTGAACTAGATACCCCGTGTCATACTCCATTCCTCAGGTTCTCTGAAATCTTCATTTGTATTCATTTTCTGGAACTTCTCTCCAATGCCATATATTTGACAGGCAGCCCAATCCTGTCTAGGATCCAATCCTGTCTAGGATTCTATCCAGAATTGAGCCAGAGCCAGCACATGTGGAGGCCTCCTCGGGATAAAGGGACATTTGTCCCTTTACCTCAAGTAACAGCCCAGCCACCCTGATGGGCCTCCTCAGATGTGTACCGGCAAAATGGCTGGTGCAAAAATGGGAGGCCTGTGTAATGCTGGTCAGGATTTGGTGGAGCGCACGTCAATGATCGCTCCCATTGCCACCCAATCCCCCCTCCCATTCCGTCCTCCCCACACACCCCACTGCCCAGAGCTGTCCTCCAGTGGCAGCCAGCACCTGGGGGTAGAGCGAGCAATGCTGGCCTCAGTGCCGGCACCGCTTACTCTCTGGATGTCGAAAACATGCCCTACAGCACATTTGCGACACTCAACACTGACGAAACGATAGTTCCAATGGTCCTGTTGTAGACATGATTGTGTTGTCAACCTTTTCAAGAGAAATCCACCTAACTGCAGGTGTGTGTGTGTGTGTGTGTGTGTGTGTGTGTGTGTGTGTGTGTGTGCGTGTGTGTGTGTGTGAGTGCGCACACGCAATCCTGAGTAAAGATCTGCCTGCGGAGCATGCGTTTAAGTGCGTTTACAGTTTAAGTGCGTTTAAGTGCGTTTAAGCATGCGTAAAGTGCGTTTACAGAACCAGGAGAGTAAGGTCCGCCGGCGCTGATCTCTCTGCCGCGGAAACCTCCTGTAGCCACCGGAGGATGGTAAAGCATCCTCCAGCAGGAGTCGGGGCAGGGTGGTGGCGAGGGAGGGTGCCGGTTAGCCAAGCCGGCCCAGGAGGGGGCAGGGATGACAGCCGCGGCATTCCTGTCCCGTTCCTGGGCTCAACAGCCGTTACACGGCTGCCTCAGATTTCCGCTGAGGAGGCCCATCGGGGCCTTCCATCTCTACACTGGGGGAAGAGGATGAATGTCCCTTTCCCGCAAGGAGACCCCCATGCCGTGCCAGAGGAGCCCGGGAAGAGCATGGGATCCTGCGGCTGGCCCTATGGATCTTTACGCAGGATGTGTGTGTTTTCCATATTCAACATGACTAATTGCCTTGGGATCTCTCCATACACCTGTGTGAAACAAGACTTTAATGACCCATCTTCACAGCTGCACAAGCATTGAATACAATATAGTTTGAATTTGATGAGCCCTTCATCTAGGGTGGTCCAGGGGAAAAGATCTTGACAATATAGATCTTGGGTTCCAAACTTTACTCTGCCACATCCTTACTGGGTGGTCTTGACCAAAGTAGTTATTCTCCCTTTCTGTCCTCCCTCTATAAAGTCAGGAAATACGCGGCTTATCGGAAGGACAAATCAGGTAAAGTATGTGAAACATAATGTTGTTAATAAGGTCCTGTGTAAATGAGTGATTGTAATTGTCCATAACAGACACTAGCACAAAACCTGCTTTTTCTGTCATCCCAATATAATTATCCTTTGAAATGGGTTGCAATCTCGACTGATCTATGTTGCACCCAATCAAGAGTAATTACACCCAAGCCAATATGCAATTGCCAATTTGGCAATGGTATGAGCTCCAGAATGAAGGATCTGCTTATTGTGCTGCATAGTAGCTCATATCGTATTTATATTGCAATTACTCCAGAAATGCAAGCTTGTATCCTATTTATGTCATTCAAAGTAGTTGCAATTTGGTTGAAGGCTTTAAGGACATTTTTTGGCAATATTTCTTAAATCTATTTCCTGGTCATTATGCTGCAGCACTTTCCCATTTAGCTGCTGCTCATTTTATTCTTTCCTCCCACACTCATTATTCTCTTTTTATCTTTACTGAGCTGCATTTGGCATCTATTAACCCAGGTACTTCAAATCACGTATATAAACAAAATCAAGGCTGCATCTGTGCAACAGTGCGGGGGGGGGGGACCCTACCCACACAGTCCATTTTTGCAGAACGAAAAAAAAATGATTCGTTTAATGTTATACTATGCAACATCTCTTAGGCAATAAGCAGCCTTATAAATCAGCTTTCTACCTGCAGGCTGATGCTTCATCTTATGTATTACAAATTTAACATTGAATGTCATTGATGTGTTACTGCAGTGATCTTATTAGCTGTTGTAGATTGTGGTGTATTTTTTTTTTTTTTTTGGCCTTCACTGGGCTAGATACTGGAAAGAAGGCCAGATCTGGCTCCAGGTTTCAGCAGGTCCTCAGTAAAACTGTTCCCCATGGACCCCATCCAACCTCCTCCTGCATAAAAGTGTAAAATATGGAATGGGAGAGAGAGAAGATAACAATGGATGGACTCTCTTGACCAAGAGAGTTCACCCCTACACAGAGGCTATATGTACAGTAACAGAGGTGGTCTTTGGAATTGGCAGTGGGTCCTTCTGAAGCCCAGTTGTTGGTCAGCAATGCTACCCTGCTATCAGCTCTGTTGGGGGGAGGGCATTGACTTTATGGTGACTATGGACTCCCTAAAAGATGGGGGTAAATTTCCTACATTTAAAGATAGGGTGCACCGAACTCTGGGCCCAATCCTATTCAACTTTCCAGCACCAATGCAGCCACCATGCAGCCCCAAAGTAAGGGAACAAATATTCCCTTACCTCGAGGAGGCCTCCATGAGTGCCCCCCTCCCACCGCAGGATGTAGCACACCTCACATTGATACGGCTGCATTAGTCCTGGAAAGTTGGATAGGACTCTCTGTCTCTTCTAAAATATCAGCTATTTGGGTGACAAATAAGGCCAAATTCTCATACATGTTACAGTTAAATGGGGTAAAGAAGCTGTGGGCTGATTCATACATAGCTAGAGTATTGGTCTTTGGCCAGGAGTTGCAGAGTCAATCAACACTCAGCCACAAAATTTACTAGGTATACTTACACTCCAACCCTCTCCCCCACCAGCATCGCCGACAGAGTGTGCACTGCATGCTGTGATGGGGCGGACAGGACCCGAAGGCCATAATCATGTCCCCAGTTACTTGGGAGTAAGTCCCATTGGATGCAGTTGGTCTTCAACTGCATAGGAACATGCATAGGATAGAGGTACAGTACTGCCCCCATAACCGCTGGGGATATGTTCCAGGCCCCTCCGTGGATACTTGAAACCGTGGATAGGGGCGAACACCCCCTCCATGGTTTCCTGATGGCCCCCACCCTGCCTCCCCTGCAGGCAGGCACACGCGCCCCCAGCTCTTATTTTTCTTTCAGCAAGCTTCGTTTCTTCCTTAAAACAAACAGAGAAGGAGCCTCCATTGCAGGCAAGTAGAATATGAGACTAAGTTCTAGAGAGGCTCTGCAAGGTTTCTTTTATCCTTTCAGAGCCTCTCTAGAACTTAGTCTCATTTTACTTGCCTACAATAACTGTTTCTTTAAGGAAGAAACGAAGTTTGCTAGAAAAAGTGTTAAAGCCTGGGGGGGGGGGGATTCCCGCGATCCGTGGATAACTGAAACCGTGGATAGCGGGATCAGTGGATATGGGGCCCCCACCTGTATTCATGTGCTACTGCTGCTCTCCATGGCTTGTTGAGGTTGGTAAGAAAAATAAAGGAAGGTATTGCCCTCTGGTTGACCCAGGGTGGAATTCTGAAGGAGCAGTACTGTATGTAAAGGGCTTCCTAATACCCCTCTTTCTTGAACCAGGTACTGTATATCCATCCCCTAAAAGAGAACTGAAATGTTTAACTATGAATACCAAAAGCAACCATATGTCAGACCACCACCAAGATTGTCTCGCTGCATGTTCTTGCATTTGGACCGGGCACCTGAAAGGGGGGGGGGTATATGGATCAAAGCCAGCATCTTGCTATCAGAAAAACAATGAGAGGAGCCAAAGAATGTTCGTAGTGCTGGTAAAATATGTTCTAACAGCTATTCTATTGTCATCAGCAGGCAAGGGACTTCGAGGTGGAATAGAGTTCTATCTGAACTCTGCCTCAACCAGAATCACAGGTTTCAATTAAATGATTTCTTGAAAGGCCTTGGAAGTTTGCATTTTGAAAGACTCAGTAGTAACACACATGTATCCAGATCCCCAGTTCATTCTCAGGCATCTCTATATAAAATACTTGAGGTCTGGGAAAGACCTCTTCGTGAGACTATATGGGCAGCTGCTACTATTCAGAATAGACAGAACTAGGCAGAATGGACCACTGGTCTGATTGTGCATAACGTAGTTTCATATGTACACATGGGAATAGCAAAGTCCTGGATGTCTCCAGCTGACACTGTGCATATCTTACATGCACAGAGTGGATTGTAGTATCCACTTTGGTATAGTGGAATGGATGCAATCCTCATTTCACCCAAATTTCCTGAATGGCACAAGAGGAACTGCAGAGACAGCCTCCATTGTACCGATATTTCAGTCTTCCTATTGCAGGTTTTTTTTGTGGGGTTTTTTTGTTTGTTTTTGGTCTGATATGATGATCTATCTATGCTTAAATCAACAGCACTTCATCCATGACACAGACGCCGTTGCTTAACAAAGTTATGCATGTACGTGTGACCTCATTTAAAGATGACATCAACTTTTACCAAACTTTCTGGTATCAGTGAGTTCTTTTTCCCCATTGCTCCAATCTGTTCCTTCTACTAAAGAGTCAGCTTAAATGAACCTTAATATAGCTTTGTTACACAATTTTCTTCCCTCAAGCAATTCACAAAATAAAAGGGACTCTCTGACAGAACAATTTATTCCATGGAGCCTTTGATAATTGGCATATTTCTGCTTCCCCTGCAATGTGCCAATTAAGAGAATTCACTTATTTCACTGTTGTAACTTTAGGTTGATCCTACGTTCTTCATCTCCATCATTAGGAGGCTTAGTGAGTCATCATATCATATTACAGAGCCTAATAAGGATGGGAACACATTCAGGGTTTGTCTTATTTAATGTGCTGTAGTAGCTCCTTTTTAAGTACTTCCCCTCATTTCATTGTTTCAACCACGAATATGTTCTCGAACATGACTTCTTGGCATCTATACTTTTGGCCTTGGAATGTTCACTCTTCAGTGTAGCATTGTTAACTGCCTCCAGGAATGGCAATATAGTTTGCCTATCGTATGTTTCTTTAAGCATTTTTTTCTTTTAGGAAATCTCTCCCGGGTTCTAATTTTAAAGATAGTCTTGAAAGCTGAAACCCATATAAACCATGACCATGTATATGCTAAATATTTGTTGCATTTTATATGCCTGTGGTATATCCTTGCAGTGCCGAAATGATAGCACACCACAGCAGCGTCACTGCAGGGAGGGGCGGAGCTCTAAGCTGCGCGTTGCTTTCACCAACGTGAATGGTTCCAAAGGCGAGGGGTGGGGCCGCTTCGTGCACCCGTGTAATGGATGGTCGGACCGCGGCGGAACTTAGAGCTCCCCCCTGCAGCGACGCTAGTGGCACACCACTTAATCTGAGACTGGGCTCTTAAACAGCAGTTTTCCCAAGACATCACATGCATTATTGACACAGCAAGTGTCCCTTCCTCACATTTCAAAAATGTGGGCTGGACCAGGGAGTCATTGGCAGTTGTAACTGCCAGATGTTAACATGAGGCAGGCACCTTATAAGTAATATTATAAGTATCGTGTATGTATGTATGTAACAATATCTTAGTAACAGCCCAATCCTATCCCCCGCCGATGCAACCATGCTAAAAAACGTGGAAGGCATTAGATGATTGCCTTCCACCATCATCTATGGTGGAAGGCACACCATCATCTATGGTGGAAGGCAATCAGACAGCCTGCAGAAGGTAAGTGAAAACATTTTGAACTTACCTCCTGGTAGGCCGTCTGATCACCAATGGGTCTCCTCAGACATATGCCACCTATTTTGGGCAGAAAAAGTGCAGAATAAATCTTACTTCTCTGCCACCATTGCGGTGGGTCTTTTTATGACTTATGGCCCAATCCTATTGGGCCGTTGTGTTGCTGGAGCTCGTGTTCTGGCAGGGCAGTGTGCTTTATGGCTGTTGCAAAAGGTGACATGCCATTCAGCGCTGCCAGGTCGTTGCTACAAGTGGCAAGTGCCTGCATGATGCAGGGAGATCTATGGGACTGCCCCTCCCTGCAGGATGCAGCGGGCACTCTGATAGTGTGGCTGCATCAGAAGGGAGGATTTAGTTAGGATTGGGCTGCCTGATGCCAATTTAATTAGGCCTAGAGTTGATACCACTGCAACTGTTTCTCCAGTTGTTTTGGGTTTCTTTCAGATTGAGGATGTGGACAGGATCCTTGGCAATGCTAATCTGTCTATGTGCATACTTGACCTTTGCCCATCCTGAATCATGAAAGCAGTCAGAGTGGCGTTGGCGACATGAGTTGGGACAGTAGTCAATTCTTTGTTGATTGAGGGCTTGGGTGTATTAATCCATCTACACTGGCTGCCTGTGCATTTCCAAGGACAATTCAAAGTGCTGGTGATGACCTATATGGTAATTCCTCACTTAAAGTTGTTTCGTTTAAAGTCGTTTCATTTTAAAGTTGATGGGAAAATGCCATAGGAACGTTTACGTTTGTCATTTCGCTTAAAGTTCCAGTTTCCAAAAAGACCCTATCGGCAACCTTAAGTGAGGACTTGCTGAAAAGCCCTAAGTCATCTCCTCCTATGTGAGTCCGTCCATCCCAGGTGGCAGGTACCTGTTGCAGGTACCATCATCTTTTGATGTTTGGCTAATGACAAGCCATGATAGGGTCTTTTTTGTTTTGGCATGTGGTCTTTGGAATTCCTTTCCCCCAGAATGTAAGACTGCCCCTCCTTGCTAACCTTTCACAGGGGTCTTAAGACTTTTTTTTTAAGTTCACCTTGCTTTTAACCTGGGTGGCTGCTGTATAATTGGCAGCTTTTTATTGCTATGGAGTGTTTTAATTGCTTTAATATGTGGTTTTATTCTACTATATAAGCTGCCTTAAGCTAGACAAGGATGAAAAGATGGGGTACAGTGCACTAAATAAACAAACACATATACTGTATACATATTATAAGCTGCAGGGGCTAAAAGAGCTTTGTTGGGGTGTTGTTTGCTTTTAAATTCTTTTTTCCTTTAATTTACAAATGAATATACAGTATTTCATATCTAGGGAATTCCCTGTGTATACAGAAATGACTACCTTATTTTTGGAGTGCCCTGTTTTTCTTCCAAACTGATATCTAGTCAACCATTTGAGTTTGTTACTAGAGAGAATTACTGCTGCTGCTGCTGCTGCTGCTGCTGCTGCTACTACTACTACTACTATTGTTAATATTAACTAAAACCAGATATGCTGGTTTAAGTGATATATGGATTTCACTGTCCATAACAATCTCCTGATAGATCTCCAATGAAGTGTTGTCATAAGACATATAATCTCCTTTGCTGTATAAAACAAGACGCTCATTGTCAACATTCTGTGTCCTGTACCAGTCAGCATGGTATCTCTTGGAGGACCCAGGGCTGCCAATTCTGACTGAAGCGGTTCTTAGAGACTCCCCCCCCCAAACAGTTATGTAGCCAAAGGGGCCTTGTTCAAATCTCCAGGTTTGCTTTCAATAGTTCAGCTGAAAATTGATGCTGTTTCCTGGAGACTCCAGATCAATCTTGGAGCGTTGACAACCCGAGGGAAGATCATACATCAATAATACCACAGTGTTCCTCTGATAACCAAATACTGAAATAACAGGGGTAGCAATCTTCATGCCCTTCTTGTGAGGCTCCAGATAGGAACATAGGAAGCTGCATTGTATTGAATCAGATCATTGGTCCATTTAACTCAGTACTGTCAACAGTGACAGGCCACACCTGTCCACAGGTACAGGTAGGAATCTTTCCCTTCCCAGCCCTACCAGGAAATGCCAGTGATTGGACCTCATATCTTCCACATGCAAAGTATAGGCTTTACCACTGAACTGGAGTCCAACAGCAACCTAATCCTGAAAACAGAATTCTGGACTAGATGGTCCTTGGCCCAGGAAAGCAGACCATATGCCCTTAAAATTGCCCTATGTTTAACGATCTAGCAAGGAAAGGACACTCTTGTGTATTTGCATATAGCATTTTTTCCCCAGTTTGGTAACTGGTGATGTTGTAGCCCAGGGGTGGCCAACCTTTCACCATAAGGGCCTCTGTGTTCTTAAGAGTTGTGCAGAAGACACAATCTTGGCAGCTGCAAGTGCTGATGGTGCTGCTAAAGCAGCTGCACCTGCTGAAGTGCCCTCACCTATACAACCATTAAAGAGCTAGGAGCATTCATGCTGAAAGGTTGGCCACCATTTTTGTAGCCCATGAGAACTTTTTCAGATACTCTTTTTAGCACATAAGTACTGAGGAAGAGAACAAACTTCACTTGGATTAGAGCTTCACATGTGGCATTATTATCTAGGACAGATTGTTAAATAAAATTAGGATTAATAGCAGCAAGATAAAACATTTCCACCAGCAAAACCCAAGGTTCTTTTCAGTGAAAGAAGAGGCTGTCCCATGCTTTGAAAGATCAATTCAATAGCATTCAAATTAACTAAACGAGGAGAGGCACCAGCTCATTCTGGGGCTTAGATTATTTTTATTTTTAGACTTCTGTTATTCTACTACATTCTTGAGTTTTTGGAAGAAACATCATTACCACAAAAATAATGAAAAGGTCAGGTGCCGCTTGTAATAAATTAGAGAAGTCTCAGCCAATTTTCAACACCTCTGTTGCCTCCATTTAAATTAGTGTTCATTTTTTTATGAAATTCTGTGACATTCACACTTCGATTAAGCATAATGAAAGCGCCAAGCCAGCCTCAGCTAAAATCAGCTAGGGGAGCAAGACAGAACTGGGGACAGTAAAACAAACAAACATACATAGAAATTCATCTTCTATAAAAGGAAAACAGCAAAAGGTTTCAGAGAAACAAGGTGCATGATATGGGTGTTCTAACAGTGAACAATGATCTCTTCAAAGCAAACATAAACTTGTGACCAAACACCATCAACACAACGTGCATCCATGGGCTTGCAACAGCAGTACAGTTCTCTTGCTACATCAGCAGCGAATGGTCACAGAACAGCCTGCTCATGCAAGTGGTCTTAGCAATAGAGCGATTAACTAGCCCAATTAACTTACTTAGAGTGATTAACTAGCCCAATCCTGTTCCCTGCCAGCCCATAGCATGCAGTGCTGCTGAAAAGCTGTGTGCTGGGGGGGGGGGGAGGTGACCAGACAGCCCAGGAGAGGTAAGTAAAAATCTTTTTTAATTACCTCAGACCCACACCAGCTATTTAGCTGTTGTGTGTCTGAGGAGAGTCAGAGGACATTTCAGGCTAGGAAAAGGGAGATATGATCTTGTGCGTCACGTCACTACTGCTGACATCCTACACCTCGCGCCCCTGGCCCAGTCCCCACGTTGCACCCCTGACCCAGTTCCCAAACCATGCGTGGTCATCCCCGGGCTTCCCCCATCACCACCTTACCCTCCTGGCTGATGTGAAGTCATTAGCAGGCTACAGAATGGAAGTGAGTCTGGGGCAATGGCGTATCACACCTATAGGATTGGCCTGTAAGTCACGCAAAATCTTTACTTCTGTAAATCACAACGTGCAATTTTCTGGTTTGGGAAAGAGGAGCCAAAATGTGCAGGAATAATAGCTCTAATGTCAGATAACTAACCGTATTTTTCGCTCCATAAGACGCATCGGACCATTAGGCGCAAGCAGTTTATGGAGTGAAAAATAGGGGAAATTAAAAAATGACTTGCTTAAACAACTTACCTTGTTGGTTTTCCACAGCTCCAATCTTCTTACTGCGTCCCCTGGTCAGCAGCTCGAAGACGCGAGCCTCCCAGGTGCTGCATGTGACCAGGAGGCTCTCCGCAAACATCGCAGCAACTGCGATGTTTGCGCAAAGATCCCAGGCGCTGGACGCGACCAGGAGGCTCTTCGCAAACATCGCAGCTGCTGCGATGTTTGTGGAGAGCCTCCTGGTCACATGCAGCACCTGGGAGGCTCGCGTCTTCGAGCTGCTGACCAGGGGACTCGGTAAGAAGATTGGAGCTGCGGAAAACCAACCAGGTAAGTTGTTTAAGTAAGTCATTTTTACACGGTTTTTAAACTTCGCTCCATAAGACGCACAGACATTTCCCCCTGTTTTGTTGGGGGGGGGGGAGTGTGTCTTATGGAGCAAAGTGGTGTGAATGATCTCTCCGAACTATGACTGCAAATCAAGAGCAAACTATAGCTTGCAATCCTTATTTGGAGAAATCACTTAAGTCACAGTTTGCTGCTTTCATGGACATCATGGAAACAGCTCTTTGATTCAGGGTAACTTGTGGATGTGCAAAGCCTTACTGAGCAACTTTGCTAGTCTTGTAAAACAACTTTTATAGAGATGCTTCAATGGAGCAGCAACCTCCCAATTTCCCTTTGGTTTCCCTATGATTTTTCACTGCTGTTGCATCGGAAGGGTGGGAAACCCTGCCCTTTGTTCATGCTTTACAGGCCTGGACCAAACCCATCTCAGTGCCTGAGGTGGTGTGATGAGGCACTGCCCATCCATGGCTCTGGGTGCCAATCTTCTGCCCACCCCTTTGAGCCAAATGTTCCTCCCATGAGTAGGGCCCATGAGAGGGGGGTGTAAAAGGTCCAGGGTAAAAAAGGGGGCCCAGGAGCCAAAGGAGGGGCACAGAAATTTCCTGGGATCTCAGCTGGCCTCATGTAGAGTGAAAGATGGAGGCTGGGCCAACCGGGAGGCCAGGTCTACCAGGCAGGTAGATTTGGGTGTCACATTGGGAAGCCTGAGCTCTGGAGCGTTTTCCACACATTGCTGCCCTCGCCCTGCCGTGTTTTGAAGGGTCTGGCTCAGTCAGGAGAACTGCCATCTTGTGAGCCCGAAGACCAGTGAACTTGACAAGTTCGAAACATGCCGCCAACAAAAAGCTGTGACAGCCTCCGGGAGGAGAGATAAGAGCCTCCAGCTGCGTTGGTCAAGTGTGGGAGGCGCCAGCCAGGAGAATAGTCAGACTGCAAAAAGGATACCACCTGGAAACGTAACTGTTCATGAGAGATTGGACATTTATATATTGTAAAAAAAACACCAAAGGGGGTTAGGACAGCCTGCCCATGTACACCGCCTTGGATTGAAGTCGGAGGAGAAATCCAATGACCAAGAAAGGTGGTGTGTGTGTGCGTGTGTGTATGTATACACACACACACACACACAGACACACAGACACACACACACACACCACCACCACCACCACCACCACCACCACCACCACCTTTCTTGGTCATTGGATTTCTCCTCCGACTTCAATCCAAGGCGGTGTACATGGGCAGGCTGTCCTAACCCCCTTTGTTTTTTTTTTTTTTTTTACAATATATATATATATATATATATATATATATATATATATATATATATATATATATATATATATATATATATATATATATATATATATATATATATATATATATATAAATGTTCCTCTCAGAGGCCCTGCCACTGAGTCAAACTTCCCCCCCACACCACCCCCAGCAGCACACTCAACTACTGCAAACCATCTTCATTAGTAAATAACCAACTTAGCAGAATCAGAAATTCTACTCCAGCAGCATGCGGAAGGCACATAGTTGAGCGAAGCTGCCGAGACCACTGGTGTCACCTTGCACTGGAGGGGGGGGTTGCTTCTGAATTAATCTTACCAAGGCAATTGGCTTTCCAGAACCCACCTGCTTCATTTCAATACAGGGGACAGAATTAGAGGCCTACTTTTTGCCTAAGTTTCCTGCATTCGAAGTTTGCATTCATTGCTACACACAATCCAATTGTTGACATGCCGTGCGGAAGGAGAAAACACAACACCAGGTGCTCAAGAGAAATGAGGTACACGACCCGAAGGGGGGAGGGAACGTAAAAGGTGAGAGTCTGTGCTAGTCAAACGAGAGATTCAAAGAGATTGCCAGATCAAGGCTGGAATGAATAGCACCAGCTTTGGAGAAGTGGAAGCCTTAGAGAATTTAATGAAGAGGAAAGTATTCCAGCATACTGAGTGAGAGCCATGTTGGCATGAATGCTAAAATCACTTGAACTACCAAGACTTCAGCCCCCAGTGACGCTGAAGTAACAACAACTGACAGCAACTACCTAATGAAACCTGTTGTCTTCCGAATCTGTGCATCTTGGTTTCATATCTCCATTGTATAGTAAGAAATCATAACCAGTAAAATGCATATATATGAGCACATGCACTCGTGTGTGTGTGTGTGTGTGTGTGTGTGTGTGTGTGTGTGTTTACTGCTTATGATTTCTTACTATATGAAATCAAGATGCACAGATTCAGAAAATAATCAGGTTCTATGTGCGTGCGTGTGTGTATGTGTGTAACTCCTGGCGAGGAGACTGCGGCTGTCACCCAGGGCATTTGCTCCCCCTTGCCCCATTGTAGCTATGCAAGTGCCCATATCGAACATTTGTAACGTGCATGTGAAACTTGGACTGTTTTTCTGTCTTTTCATGTCATGTCGGTTGTGGTATGTCAGTTCATTTAATAATAAATCAACTTTACTTTTGCACCATCCTTTTAGAATAGTCCTGTGTATCTCCCATCCTAGCCAATATTTTTTATCCGTTGTTCCTTTCTATCCAGCTCCCTTTACACAGCCTTCCCCAGCACCTCCTTTCAAAAGCTTCACGTTTCCTTCCTTCCATCTTACCTTTTGTTCATGCTTTGTACTGCATTCACATAACACGGTAATCCACCACAACATTGTAATCCATATGTATGTTATAAAATTCTTTCTCAGCAGTAAACGTATTTCTCCTGTCAACAGGTGTTTTCTCTTGTAATTTTTTTTTTTAATTCAAAACATTGATTTCCCAATTTCTTATTGGGAACAACAATTCAATTCAGTTTTCAGCAGTCACACTGAGGAATGTTAAAACATTGTCTGTCCTTCCTTCCTTCCTTCCTTCCTTCCTTCCTTCCTTCCTTCCTTCCTTCCTTCCTTCCTTCCTTCCTTCCAGGATGTTTTCCCGGCCCGACACATCCCCTCTCCACAGACGTATGCCAGCAAAATAGCTGGCATAGATCCAAGGAGACCCATTGATGGCCAAGCGGCCGCTGGTGGAGTGATTAAAAAATCCCTCTCCCAGACCGTCTGGTTCCCCCCCCCATTGCATGTAGTGCATGCTCTGTCAGTGGAAGACACCATGCAGCAGTTAGGCTGCATGGTGGAAGATGGCGGAGGATATGTTTGGGCTCTAAGTAACTGAATTCCAACTGGCATTGCCCATGGAACACTGGCTAGAAGAAACTGAGGCAGGAACGTTTCCAGGTATGCCATAAAAGTAATATTTGCAGCCCAATCCTGTCTAGCTAGAGTCCATGCTGCATCCTAACCAGAAAGGACCCAGCGCAGGCACAGCTGTAGCTCTCCTCGAGGGAAGGGGACGTTTCTCCCCTTACCCCAAGTAGAGCGCCAGCCGTTCTGATGGGTTTACTTGAATGTGCGCCAGCTATTTTGCTAGTGCACATTTGAGTGGGTCGTTTCATGGCGGACAGGCCCAGAAGGGGGATACGATTCGGTGGAGGAGTCTGCCGCCGATCCCTCCCCCTTCCCAGACCTGGCCAACCAATCTCACTCCCCCCCAGAATGCCATGTTCTGCCCTCCCCACGCCTGTCACCCAGTGGGGAACATACCTTCCCTGACAGGCGCAGCGTTGCAGCGTTGTCTCCGACGTGGGGAGAGTAGCTCCGGCCTTGGCACCAGCACTGCTTACTCCCAGGGTGCCGCAAATGTGCTTTACACCACATTTGGGACACCCTAGACCAGTGGAGCAGTGCTCCGCCAATCTGAAATGTCAACTGGACAGGGCTGCCTGACCTGAGGGTGTCTACCCTTGACTTACAGGAAGCAGATTTCCATTGGACTTCAGAAAACATCTATAGCTCTGCAGCACCCATCTGTTATGGAGGTCTTGTGAGTCAGAATATTCCTTGCTGAAGCTGAATCAATCTTAATCTTTTCCCCCATGGAAGCTCATCCCAGAACGTTGTTCACAAGCCTCTGTTTTCATTGTCCCTCTCTGCAAATCAGTGGGTTCATTCATCACTGCTTGCTTGCATTTCTACTCAGGGAGACTTTCTTGAAGTCTGTATTATTACACCGACTTTATTGCAGGCACAAATAGCTGTGGGAGCCCATTGATCTCGCCTTCCTTGCTCCTTCCAGTTTGGAGATCTGACCTAGATTATACAAGATAAAACTGAAATATGTTTATGTCCATTATTCCCGTAGGAGGCATTTATATTTTGCATTGCGAGTTAATAGAGAAAGACTCTTTACAAGTTTTTTGCATGCATAAAACAAAAGCTTTTATAATCCTGAGCAGGCATCTTGCTGTGATAATATATTTAACTCACTTGCAGTGCTGTAAAACAGATAAACTTTAAATACAACATATTGTGCCAAAAGATTAGAACCAACTTTGCTTTGAGTTCACTATGAGTTCAGAAATCAATGTTAACAGGTTTTGCTGTTGTTGTTGTTGTTGTCTTACTCATTCCTCACCATTTTGGTTAAGAATACAAACCATTTCCTGTTCCCATCACAATGTTTTGTTGCATAGAGGAACCACAGATAAAAAGATTTTATGCGGAGAAAAACATGCCCATTTCATTTACAAATAAGTTCTTATTGGAAATAAGTAATTGCCTCTACACCCCAGAGTGAAGACGCATAGGACGGTCTTCTGTGTGGAGGAGATGGTGTCATCTCCACCTCCTCCTCCCAAGATGGGAGCTGTAACTCCTGGGGGCTCCTGAAGCTCATTGACATCTCACTCCCAGTGCAAAGTGTTGCGTTAGTCTTTTTACTGGGCTCAATAAGCAGGAATAGAAAGAGGAGGGTTGGCCGCCCTCACTCCCAGTGGTGTTGCTGGAGGTGGGGCAGAACGCTACGTTCCGCACCACACTGATCCTCCATTACTCACCGGCACGAGGCGGCCCCGCCCCCTCTTCTTCGGAGCCATTCAGTGGGGTGAAGGCAACCCGCATTGCCTTTGCCCCACTGAATGGCTCCGAAGAAGAGGGGGCGGGGCCGCCTCGTGCCGGTGAGTAATGGAGGATCAGTGTGGTGCGGAACTTAGCGTTCTGCCCCACCTCCAGCGACGCCACTGCTCACTCCACCCTTTCCTTCAGCCCCTGCCCTTGGCTTCTCTGCCTAACGTCTCAAGTAGAGACCCTCTGCCTGTACTACACCCTGCGATAGCCCATGCTAGGTACCTCAAATCCCCCCCCCGCCATGTGCTGGGTAACCAAGTCCACCAGATTCTTCCGAGGGATGGGCACCAGGCCCCTAGATGAGGTGGCCGGTATAAGCCAGTGGTGCTCAGGGCTTCTGGCTGACAGCCCACAGGGGGGCTTTTTCTGGTCTTCTGGATCCCAGCTGCCACTGTTCCCGTGGCCTGGGCTTGAACACTGACAGTCTTCACCTTCTTCCCTGGCCTGAGAGAGATCCACAGCCCAATCTTACTCAACATTGGGCTGGTGGAGCTCATGCAAAAGCGTCGCAAGGCACTTTTGCGGCACCAGGAGAGTAGGCAGTGCCGGTGCTGAGGTCCGGACCACTTAATGGGCCGTTCCACACGACCAGCACTACCGGACACAGGTAGGTCCTGTGCTGGGTGGCAGGAGGCCATGGGGAGGGTGGGCCGGGGTGGAAGGGGAGGGGGCCATTCATCGGCTGGGCCTGTCATATCCCCATCCCCTTCCGGGGTCGGGCCGGCCTTACATGGTGTCACTGGTTGTGCACCAGCTAAAGAGCTGGCACATATCCGAGGAGGCCCATTCCCCCGAAGTGAAACCCAGCAGTACCATCTTAGGCAGGATTGGGCTGCCAATCACCCATTGTCCCTTGTCTTGCCCTGTTTTCCTTCCTGGCCCTCTTGTCTTCCTGTCTCTTCCCCTTCAGTGTCTTGCCCACCTCTGCTCCTCTTCTTGCCTCCTGGCCTCTCCTCTCCTCTACCGCTCTCCTCCCCACCCCCTGTGGCCTTTTTAGGGCCAAAGCTGATCCCACCCCACTGAGGCCAGCTTGCCTTGATACCCTCCTCAGCCAGCAGACTGGGCAAATGTGATATCACCAGTCAACACATTGCCGCCCAGCCAACTGGCAAGCCCAGGCATACCACCACCCAGCTGTTTGGCATGGTCACCTACCCTGACACCCAGCTGACTGGTTGGGCCATGCATGCCGCCACCCAGCCACTCTGAAGGTCTCTTCTCACCAGCCATCTTTCATGCCCTCTGAGGCTTACAGATGGATAAGAATGGATAACATTGTAGACGGCCAAAACGTTATTGGTTAGCTTCAAGGATCTTCAGTGGATTGTTACCAGAGTTGCCTTCAGTTCCATCATGGAATAAAAGCAAGATATACATGTCATGAATGAATGAATGAATGGCCTCTTTCCTCCCTGTATCATTTCAGGTTGCCTGCTTCTAAGATTAGAGCTAGGGGACTATGTCTCATAGTGTTCATGTGTCCTGGCCTCAAGATACCAGATCAGACCTAAAAGGGACCCTTGCTCTTCGCTGCCAACCACTTTAAAGATGTTCTAAACAGACTTTTGACAGCATCAGCATCATCAGCTAATACATGATATATACATTGACTTGTGTGCCTTTGGTTCAATATGGCTGTCAGTACCCATGGGTAATTTCCCTCCCAAGTTCCTTTTAAATGGTAAGTTGTGAGACATTGGTTTGAGATAAGCCTCCCTCCCTACTTCTCAGAATCGGGGCCAGCTCTCAGCATCTGAATCAAAGTGGAAATGTGAAGGAAAGTAGAGTGATGGACTAGAGCTATGGAGACACTCTAGCCCTCCACTCTCCTCCACACTTCCTTGTCCACTCTGCCACCCTTTTCCAATCCAGGGAGTGGGATGAGGATGAGCAGAAATGAGTATCTGGGAGCTCTCCAGTAATCTGCAGCCTGAAGCAACTATCTCAGCAGGCCTCATGGATGGGCCAGCCTTGTTCAAAATGGTCACCAGCATAGCCTGTGCCTCTCATCTTCCCTACCTCCACTGAACCTGTTGTGACCACTGGCGTCGCTGCAGGGGGGGCGGAGTTCTAAGTTCTGCCGCGGCTCCGACCCTCCGTTACACCGGAGCACGAAGCGGCACCACCCCCTCGCCTTCGGAACCATTCAAGGCGATGAAAGCAGCGCTTTCACCGCCTTGAATAGTTCTGAAGGCGAGGGGGAGGGACTGCTTCGTGCTCCGGTGTAACGGAGGGTTGGAGCCGCGGCGGAACTTGGAGCTCCACCCCCTGCAGCGACGCCAGTGCTTGTGACCTTCTTATGTGCATGCTGGACTACATTATAGCAAATCAGTTATAATGACCTGAACCTTGGGAAGGACGAATAGATACTTGGGAAGAGTAGGTACTTGAGAAGGACGTTGATTCGTTTTGTAGTAGTCACCTAAACAATCTCATTGGATTAGAAGCTAGGCCTCATAACTGCAAACTTTTTATTGTCTCATATTACTCAATAGAAACTAGCCTGGAGTCCCTTTTCAGTTGGGCCACAGGGTGAGCTCCAACCAAACCACCTTTAATTATTTGATTCTGGGGGTGCATTACCAATCTGCGTTTGCCCAGCTTCGGCTGGTGCGCCAGTTGGTCCACGCCTTAGTGACTTCAAGACTGGATTACTGTAATGTGCTCTACGTGGGGCTGCCCTTGAAGACAGTTTGGAAGTTGCAATTAGTGCAGAATGTGGCAGCCCGGGTGGTCACTGGAGCTAGGTGGTTTGACTCTGTTGAACCGCTGCTTCAGCGGTTGCACTGGCTGCCCATTTGTTTCCGGGCCCAATTCAAGGGGCTCGTAATAACCTTTAAAGCCCTTCACGGTTCGGGCCCAGGATATCTGAGGGACCGCCTTCTCCCATACATTCCGGCCTGCTCTCTTAGGTCATCTGAGGGGGCTCTCCTGCAAGTGCCACCTCTATCGCAAGTTAGGGGAGTGGCAACACATGGGCGAGCCTTCTCTGCTGTGGCACCACAACTGTGGAACTCCCTGCCAGGGGATCTGAGAACCATCCCCTTCCTCATGACTTTTTGGCAAGGGCTCAAACCGTTTTTGTTTCGTCTAGTGTTTGGGTGATGGGTTGTGGTCTGCCTCCTGTGTCTCAAGGTGCTATGCCATGCTGCTTCTCTGCTCCATCCTGTCCCCCCCCAGTGGATTTTATTGTTTTTAAATTTAATTTATGTACAGTTATGTATCGTTTAAATTTATTTTATGTATTATTTTAAATTATGTATTTTAATTTCTGTTGTAAGCCACCATGGGCATTTGCCTTTGGCGTAGGATAAGGCAGGGTATAATTTTTTTAAATAAATAATAATAATAAATCTGCTTGACCTGGGACTATGGTAAAATTTGTCACAGTGATCCCAAGGGTGGTCTAATCTTAGTTTCATGGTAGGCCTGAAGGACTAAACCTATGCAAGACAAAATTCGAATGGTGATCCCCCCTTACTACAAGATTAAGGAATACCAGATTCCTTTTCACACTGAAGTAAGAGATCGTTTGCATTCTGCTGTAATGTGTTCCAGAAGTTTGTGAAGGACGAGCTGTACTGGCAATGATTTACAGACCTGTTTCTACTTCTAGTGACTTTGTGTTGGGATTCTGTCAGCAAAATGTATCTTCAAAGCTATTTCATCCACAGTAGTTATTACTCAGATAGGTTCAGTCAGTGAATAAATATTCTCTCACTCTAAGATGCATTTTTCTTTCCTGGAACCTTCTCCACATCATTTGGAGAAGTAGGAGAGAAATGTAGGGAAAGGTGTGTTAGAAAAGGATTGGCGTTGGACTCTTAAGAAGAACAAAATTAACCTTCCTTTGAATGACAAAGCAACAGGTTCCGCTTCCACCAAAAGATGTGTAAGAAGAAACTGCCAGGCAGCCCAATCCTACGTAAGGATCCAGCCGAAGGAGGAGGCCGTGTAATGGCCCAGCTGCCTGGCGGGGTCCAGGATACAGATGAAGCCATCCCCCTCCCTCTCCCCCTCCCCTCCCGGGCTGGCTGGGCCAATGGCCCCCATCTCTGGCCCGGCGAACCCCCCCACCCGCCCACCGAATCCTGACATACCTGGTCCGGCAGCCGTGGGGTCATCCCGGCGCTGGAGCAAGGGAGGCCGGCATCTGCGCCGGCCTTCCTTGCTCGAGAGTAGTTGCAAACGTGCCTTACAGCACATTTGCGACTACTTCTGGCACTGGAACACTCGTTCCGGCAGCGACACATAGAAGAGGATTGCGCTCTTAGTAACAGGTTATCTGGGGGAAAGGCCTGCACCCTCTGAGGGCAAATTGGGTGCTGCCACTGCCACCTGTACTGAAGATTCAGGGGCTGGACTGGCCAGGTGTATCATCTGGTGGTTGTGAGCCCTTGGTCAGTGTACAACCGGACTCATCCCTGACACCACCCCATAGTTCACTTCTTCCAGTTCAATGTTGCGTTTACCCTTGTGGAGCTGAGAAAATGAGTTGACCATGTGACTTTTAAATGCCGGACATCAGGGATGACTGAAAAATTCAGCTTCATCATTAGAGGATATGTACTGAACAAAACTTCTTTACCAGCTCCTGCTATGTAATCCCAGCAAGAACTATGGTGACTAAGTACAGGAATGCTCACTGAGGTCAAATGCAATACATCCCACTATGCCATAAAGCAAAGGCTAGTTTAAGTGTTTGCAAGTTGTTCATTCCTGCATGGATTAAACATACTTATTCACACATTGCATCGTTTTTTTTCCTGTGGAATTCATGGCTGCAAGGGCCGGCTGATTTTTTAAAAATTATTTAATTCCCCCTCCCAATGCTTATTTTTTAAAACAAACTGCTTTACTGTGCCGCCACCGTTTTTTTGCCACCATTTTATGCTGCCCTTCGTGGCCCCCTCATGTTTTCATCCCAGCAGCTGACTGCTTTTCATGGTCAACAGAACTGCCCCTTCCCCTGCCGCTGCAACTCTTCTAAGAGCCTGGCTGGCTGCGTTCGGGATGGCCCCTTGCACACCTGTGTGAGGCTTGCGAAGCTCGCGCAGGTGCACAATGCTATCTTTTGCTGGGAGAGCTCTCACAGGTGTTGTTCACCTGCGTGAGCCTTGCAAGTGTCACACAGGTGCATGAGGAGCCTTGACTGGCTCAAACTCAGACAGCCAGGCTCAGAAGAGTCGTGGCCCTCTGCAATGCAGCCAGGTGGCTGGGGACAACTGGGAAAACTGGGACAGACCCAGTTTCTGGGCCCGCTGGCCAGGATGGACCCCCGGAAACTGCGACTGTCCTGGTTTTTCCGGGACTGTCCTGGTTTTTCTGGGATGGATGGTAAGCCTATATGTACACATACTGGTGTATTAAAAGCAGGAGATAGGGCAAAACGCTTAGCTCCATACTGAAATGCGTGAAACAGGGGTGTTTTTTTTTTCATGTACTGTACACATCTTGCTCCATCTCTTTGCAATTGTGCATGGTGTGACCCCTAACCATGTGGATTTCTTCCAGTTTTATTACAGTAATCGAGCTATGTGTAACTATGTCAAGACGATTGCTTTGAATTTTTACACGGACAAAGTGCAAACGTTGCTTCTTGGCTCGTGCCTTTAAATACATCCTGTTAAGAACAGAACAAAACTGCAAGACTATTTGCAGACAATTCTCATTCCCAGCTTTATGGGGCAATTGGCCACCTAAATCCACTGAGAGAAAGTTGTTCCCAGATGGAATGAAGCAAAATGATAATGGATCTCAACAGATGGCCTAATACAACAGCTACAGATATTTCTATGGCTGAGTCTGATTGTGTCTTAATATAGTACACCAATGAAACTGAGTTCTATGTCAATCTTTTTATTTTTATTTTTAAAAAAGAATGGTAGCAGCATAGATCTTTGTTAAAGACTTATCTGTATTAAGTATGCTGGGCCACCCTACACAAGCGTTACCTGCTTAAAGGGACTTTCATCCTCCGTGAAGTGATTTGCCAGTGTCTTCTTTCCTATTCATCCAGGCAATTTGCATTCAGTTCCGCTTTCTCAAAACAAAAAAGTTACAGAGCCCGCCTGTCAAAACAGTTTAGACATGTGAAATAAAATAATATTACATTCTCTTCAGATTAGAAGGTTGTGCTGCTAAGGGGGTTCTGGTGGCACCAATCACTACACAGGAAACTGTCGGAAGATTTTGCATATTACAAAACGACAGGTTTTTTTTTTTTAAAGAAAAAAACTCATTGTCTTTCACAAGGCGAAATCCTTTGTTGGAGTTTTTCCCAACAGTTTTACGGACTTCAGCGTGGAAAAAGCTGTCATGGTGATCACACTCTGCAAGATGGGAAGTACCAAATCTAGGGAGAGGTTTTTACCTTCATCGTCAAACGGTAGACAAAAAGGTGGTAAACACACTCAAGGCATGTTTTATTTTTAAGTAGGAAGGTGTTAGGATAATGCGAAGAACCTGCCATCTTTGGAGTTGTGGTTGATCTTTTTCAGCATAGGTTGGAGGGATCATATTCTTGTCAATTCCTTTTTGGGTATGAAAGTTGCAGCTACAACATTGATTCTTGTTAGAAATGTTAGAGCTATTCCACAACAAAAAAAGAGAGAGTAATTTGGTGAACAGGAAGCATGAACTTCTGGGAAAACAACAACAACAACAACATATAATTAGCAGCATCTTCTTACTGTTTTCATGTAATGACTTCATCTCAATGTGCCTAAACAGAGATCAGTTCACTTTAGGCTCAATAAGTAAGTTGAAATGTGATAAGAGGGTCAATCTCAACCAGGGTTGCTATATTCCAGAGCCCCAATTCCTGACAGCCTAACTGGCAGATGATGTACTTTTTGGTAATTATGTAAATTCTACTCTTGTTTGCTGTGAAATATTTTGCATTTTTAAAATTGTAATCATTTAAAAGTATGAGCCTGCATGTAAGTCAATGGCGCACAAGGCTTCTGCATGCAATTGTGCGTTGTATTTGGGCTGGGAAGGTCTACAGTAATGTAATCAGATGAGACGAGAGATCCAGCCTAATCAGATGAGAGAGACACACATAATTTTCTCATCATATGATGAGTGTCATCATATGTATGAGGATGGAGACAAGGTGCAACAATAGATAGAAACTGGGAAGGGGAATCAAAAAGAAAATGCGAGACAAGGTGCACAACAATCACCCACACAACTAGGCCTTAAAGAACAGCAGTTTCTAAGTAGAAGGAAAGAGAAAGGGGACATCTTAATCAGAATGCCGAACCCACAGCAATAGTGCAGGGTTTGTCTTTGGGCTAGCCTCCCTGGCAGCATGGGGGGGGCTGCCAGTCAAGCTCCCTCCTGCAGATTGGTGGCCACCAAGGGGGAGGGGCATCCAAGGAGTTGACAGTGAAAACCCCGCCTTCCTAGCAAAGGGACTGTGGCTTGGAGTCAGGGTTGGAACGCCTGCCTGGGGGTGGGCCTCAGCCTACCCCCCCCATTACTTCTGCAATCAGACCTGTGCACTATTTTCTTTGCCTTATCTAAAATCCAGCTGGTCTCCTGATCTTCCTCTTCCTGTACTTTGCTTTAATAAAAGTGACCCTTTACACCCATATTTCTGTCTCACATGTTTTTACTGGGGAGTGCACAGGCAATGTAGGGAAATCAGGACCGTTACCCAGAAGGAATAAGAACTGGGGCTTATACAGTTACAAGAAGGCAGGGGACAAAGAGAAAGACAGGGGCGGGGACGGAGGAGAAGGAAAGATTGACCGGGGCATCCAAGACTCCCAGACGCTATACTCGCACCAAAGCAGGAAAAGATAGAAACACTCAGTCATCAGTTTGACTGCACACAAGACATCGAAGATAGAGGAGGTTTGTGAGCCAATGAGCAAGGTTGCCAAAGACCAAGGTTATCAGTATCTGCTGACATGAGCCTGGAGCATTGCAGAGATTTGGGGGCTAGCGTGCCAAGACACAACAATCTCTTGGTTCAAAGGTGGGGAGGAAGGCAGAAAAGGGCTTGAAAAGCAAACCCAGGAGCTGCACGTGCTTTCCTGAGGGAAGGCTTCCTGGAGAGACAGCTCAGCAGGTGCTGAAAAGCTGCTGAATGAGTGCTTGAACAGTGGTTTGAGGTCGTGCTCGGGGAAGGGATGCAGAGAAGAGGGGAGAAAGGTTGGAAAGACAACAAGAGTGTGGGTCCCCCCTATGGGGGAAAAAGCGGGGTATAAATTTAATAAATAAATAATAATCTTCTGGCATGGATGGGGCTGGTACTTTGGGGTGCCCAGACTATGAGGAGGCTAACTCTGAAGGCTCCTGTTCTGGGGTTTCGTCAGGCCCTGGTTTGGGGTCAGGCTGTGGATTTGAGAGCGCAATCCACTGTAAACTTAGAGCGGTGGAGTGAGCACTCCGCCACTCTAAGCCATCGCAAATGTGCCGTAAAGCATGTTTGCGATGACTCATGAGTAAGGGCTGCCAGTGAGGAGGCCGGCAGCCCTCACTCCAGTGCTGGATCCTCCCTGCAGCCACCGGAGAAGGTAAGGCTCCCACTGGCGGGGGTGGTCTGGGTGGCGAGGGAGGGCGGCAGTTGGCCAAGCTGGCCCAGGAGGGGGCAGGAATGGCGGCCGCCATATCCTCGGCCCCTCCCGGGCCGGGCTGGCCTTTACACAGCCTCCTCGGATTTCCACCAGCTCTCGAGCTGGTGTATGTCTGAGGAGGCCCATTGGGGCCTCCCCGCGCTACACCGGGGGAAGGGGAGTAGACCTCCAGATCGATTATGGGGATAGGACCCCCTGAAATGGGGATAGGATCCAGCGGGCAGCCCTAGGACCGCCCACGGATCCTTACGGTGGATTGCGCTGTGAGTCTGGTTCTGGTTCCACCTCTTCAGGAACACTACTCAGAGTGGAGGGCATGACATGACTGTGACTTTCAAGCCAACAATATTCATACTTGGCACCATCCATTTTTTGTTCAGTTCTTCATACATCTGTATAAGAGAAAGTTGTGTATGAAGCGGTCCTACATCATCACTACAAAGCTAAGCAAATGGTTTTAATTTTCACCAAATTGTATTGTTTTCGTCTGTTTTCGCTTTCCTGCAAAACTCTCTAGACCAGTAATGTTCACTACTTAATGTGGTGATGCTAATTATTATTTTTTTTTTAAAAAAGTGAGATTCTAACTGATGTTCTTTCTCTATTGCATGTTTTATTAGTTTAATATCAGTTAATTCTTCTCATGGGTTTTTTCTTAAAACTATATAAATCTCAGCTGAATGAAGTAATGTCTTTTGGAACTGAAAGTCCAAACCCCATAGGAGAATGTAGGGCTGATTGCTGTTTTCTTTTCCCCGGAATATCTACAGCAATGTCTTGGTAAGACAAGAGCTCATTCAAAGTACAGCAGCTTTGTGATAAATGCCAAAATGCAAAAAAGAAAATTAAACAGAGGGACACCAAGCCTTCTTATGCCATCTAAACCAGCAGCTCTTTTTAACATGTCTGTTTTATGCTTCCTCTGTTTATTGTACAATTTTGTTTGTTTGTACATAGAAGACCAGCTAAATTCAGAGGCGTTGCTATGCGGCCCCCTGGTGACATCACCACCAGAAGTGACGTCACCGCCGCCACCACTACTAAACATCCCTTCAGAGGTGCAGCGCGGGCCAAAACAATCGGTGTCTCCGGCGCTGCCGCCTGCTCTTCCTGCCATCGAAATGGCGCGATTGATGCCCCCGCATATCCCATGTCCCCCCCCTCCCACCTCCACTTCTGGCTATATTTGAACTATGGGGAGCATCTCAGTCAGGAACAAGTCAGGCTTTTTTTTTTTTTTTTTAAGAAAACTTGCAAGTACTGTACGTTTAGCCTTTCCACAAAGACACCTCTCCCTCTATTTTTTAAGCAGAATCTGGCATGCATTATAGAAACCATCCCTGTTAAAAACCAGAATTCAGCACAAGTTGAATTCAGGGTAGAGAAAGGAAGAACATAAAATAATGGAATGGGGGAAATCCTGTCATCCTCAGTTGCAAATGGAAAATGGCCTTGCACATTAAAGGTGCACCATGGAGAGCTTGCCTTCTGGGCCAGTGAGGCAGCCTGGCTGAAGGTGCCCCTGCCTCAGGTCCTCTCCTGACAGTAAACCTTGTGGGGTCGGATCAGGGACATGCTTTTACTTGGTATCTCAGGTGCTCATCCAAATACCCTACTTTTTAACCTGTCTAAGCCACACTGAGCCTGCCAGGTGTGACTCCTACAGCGCAATCCTGTGTGAAGATCCACGGCTGGCCCATTAGGTCGGTCGCAGGATTCTACGCTCTTCCTGGGCCACTCTGGCATGGCCCGGGGTCTCCTCGGGGGAAGGGGACATTCGTCCCCTGGTGACTGGTGTCGAGCTGGAAGGCCCCCTGAGAAGAAGGGCCTTCTCAGATGTCCGCCGGCTCTCAAGCCATTGGAAATCTAAGGCAGTGGTGTAACGGCCAACGAGCCTGGGAATGGGGATAGGGATATCGCGGCTGACATCCCCGCCCCTTCCCGGGCCAGTTCGGCCAATGGCCTCCCTCCCCTGCTGCCCAGACCGCCCTCCCCTTGCTCCCACTGGAGCAACCCTTACTGTGCTCTGGCGGGAGCAGGTCCGGTCCACCGCAGAGAGAGGCCTTCCGGTGTGCACGCCAGTGGGCCTTACTCTCCAGGTGCTGTAAACGCACTTTACAGCACATTTATGACACACCCTCCGCCTGCGGAGCATGCGCTCCACAGACGGATTTTTATTCAGGATTGTGCCTCTAGTTAGAACGTAATCTGCCAGATTGCTCTGACCAGGCTAGATTCAGAACTGAGAACAACTCAATTCCTGATAGTACAGAGCAGACAGAAAAGGCTTTATTTCCCAGGCCGGTCTTCGAGAGGGCTACCGAGCCTTGCAACAGTGGCCAGAAATGCCTACATTGTTCCCATCTAGATGGTGTGGGTCAGAGATCACTAAAATCACTGAAATTGGGACTGATCCTTACTTTTTCCTGTCTTCCAACAATATGTTCAACACACAGTGCAGGAGGACAAATACACACACACACACACACACACACACACACACACACACACACACACACACACACCTTGTCCAGGCATCTGGGCACTTCTGACTCCAGTACTGTGCTGTGGTCTGCCAAATAAATAAATAAATAAATAAATCTCTCATATATATATATATATATATATATATATATATATATATATATATATATATATATATATATATATATATATATATATATATATATATATATATATATATATATATATATATATATATATATATATATAGGTAAAGGTAAAGGTAAAGGTAAAGGTAAAGGTATCCCTTGACAATTAAGTCCAGTCGTGTCCGACTCTAGGGTGTGGTGCTCATCTCCATTTCAAAGCCGAAGAGCCAGCGTTGTCCGAAGACGCCTCCGTGGTCATGTGGCCGGCATGACTCTCCTTGCCGCAGCGCGTAGCATGCAGCTGGAACACGGAGCGCTGTTTACCTTCCCGCAAGCGGTACCTATTTATCTACTCGCATTGACATGCTTTGGAACTGCTAGGTTGGCAGGAGCTGGCCAAGCAACAAGCGCTCACCCCGTCGCAGGAATCGAACTGCCGACCTTTCGATCGACAGCTTATGGTTCAGCGGTTTAACCCGCTGCGCCATATATATATATATATATATATATATATATATATATATATATATATATATATATATATATATATATATATATATATATATATATATATATATGCCATAACAGGTGTGTGTGTGGGGGGGATACGTTGCATAGTGCAAGAGTAAAGTTTGTCCACCAAAATAAGGGGGGGGAGGAGGAGGTGAACTTAGCCTATGAACAAGGATATATGTACAAAAGTAGTTTGCATTACTGCTCTAGGTGAAAATGCTTTGGGATAATTCTAATTAGTACTTTTCAAAACTTCTTTAATCACCATATTACACAACATATATGTTCTTCTAATCACTTTGCACCTTCTCTTCCTCTGTACTTAGAACTGAAGTTATAACTGAACCTGCATTTTCTCAGCGCATTTTCTCAGTGCATTTTCCCATGCGCATATTGCCAAGAAAATTTATGACATGGACCTTGTATAGCAGTGAAAATTCATATACACTCAACCCAGCTTTCTTATTTCTTCTACAAGATTCAGAAACCAAACACCATGACAATGTCACAGGAATCATAGCTGGAATAACTTCAGGGGTAAACATTATCGGTAAACCAAATAAGTAAATCTTCTCCAAAATTCATATGAAATAGCCTAACCATTTCTAGATGACAGGCTTTCTGGTGAGGCTGAGCTGTAGCTTTTTAAAAATAAAACAATCCAATGAATATTGACAATGTATTATAGTTCAATTCTCAGTCTAAACATAAGTTTTGTTTCAATAAAAGAGTCATCTCTCTTTTTTTTCCCCAGAAGTAAATTGCAAAATCTTTGTCTTCATTACTCCAAGCATGGCCACATACATCAATTCTGAACAACCAGGCTTCCACAGATTTATGCTTAGCTGAGAAAGGATGTATGTGCACAAATATTTATATTTATTTATTCGTTCTCTACATTATGTTTATATCCCACCCTTCCTCTAAAGCAGCATTTCTCAAAGTTCTCCCTGTGAGTAGGGGAGACCTTTGAGTGCTTGCAGGGTTGGGGCGATGCCGGCAGCGGCAGTGATCCAGGGATTGCGCCACTGATGGGGACAAAAGGGTGTTTCTAGCCTTACTGGGGGTCGGGCCATCCTCCAGAGGGTACAGAGGGCCCCCCTCATCGGGCATCCCGAAGCCTCTGAATGGCTCCTGGAGGTGAATAAAGCCTAATTCTGATTTTCGGGAAAACCAGGAAGTAAACCGGAAGTGGGCTTTAATCGCCTCCAGGAACTGTTCAGAGGCTTGAGGAGGCCTGCTGGGGGGGGGCATGGATGGGGCCTGCTGGGGGGGGGTCATCTGGAGGATTACCTGACCCCTGGTAAGTCTAAAAATAACCCTTTTGTCCCCGGCAGCAGCGCGATTCCCGGATTGCTGCCGCTGCCATTGCAAACCGCCAATCCCCTTAAGGGGGTAGTGACCTGCCCCTTCTCCAAATGGTGGGTGACAACCAAACAGTTTGAGACCCCCTGCACTAAAGGAGCTCAGAATAGCAGACATGGTTCTTCCCATTCGCGTCAGCACAACAGCTCATAGGTTAGGCTGAGAGATAGTGACTGGCCAGTTAGGACTGGATCACCCAGTGAGCTTCATGGACTGAATAGCAGCCCAATCCTAACTAACCCCCCCCCCCATGCAGCCATGCCAATGGAGCACACACTGCATCCTGTGTGGTGGGGTAGCAGTCCTGGAGGCCTTCACAAGGTCAGAGAAGTTCCTATCAAAATCCAAAGAGGAGCCACCAGTGACCGCACACTGATCCAGGGCAGTAGCTCCTAGGGGTTAGAATGCTCACTCCCTTCCTGTTCCCCTCTCTTCCCTGTTTGGACATGCAGCTTACTGGGAAAAATCCTTGGTAGTTTGAATTCGCTGCCACCAGCCCAGGAGATCAAGCTAGCCAAAGGGGCTCCCTAGGCAGAACACCCCTCCTATAAAATACTGAACTAGGCAAATTCACAGTTAGATGTAAAATATTTATTAAAAGTCTAATAAAGGAAAAGGAGATAAAACCAAAATGAACAAGAAAACAATGAGTATGGAATTTGGCAAAATAAAGGTTACTTAAAGCCCAATCCTGCATAACATCTGCCGCAGCGCACAAAGCGTACTGTGCCAGATCCTGCATGGGATCGGGGCCATGCTGGCAGAGATGGGGCACACCTTGGGGGAAAGGGACATTTGTCCCCTTCCCCCGGTGTCAGCCCCAGCGGCCCCAATGAACCTCCTTGTATGTGAGCCGGCAAAATGGCTGGCGCAAATCCGGGTATGCCATGTAAGGCTGCCCTGGTCCGGGAAGGGGCTTTGGATATCAGCAGAGCACACCACCGATATCCCTGCCCCACTTCTGGACCTGGTGGCCCAATCACCCCATCCTCCGGCACCCCAGCTCGCCCTCTCCAGGCCCTCCTGCCACACGGTGCAGAACCTACCTGCGTCCGGCAGCCAGGACCGTGCCCGGTGGCAGAGTGAGCGGTGTCGGTCTTGGCGCCAGTGGAGCGCTTGCTCCGCCAGCATGAAGATGAGCAGAATTGCACCATTAATTAGTTTATTCAACTTGCAGTAATACCACTTGCCAGCAGATGGCAATGAAGCATTGTTGAATCTCATGCATGTGTTTATCTCAGCGCTCTTGCCGGGAGTTTTAAATGAACTTGAAACAAAAGAGGTCTGTAAAACAGCTGAAGTTTTAATTTTGACAATTCTAAAATAAAGCAAAACCTGACAGTACTACCTACGTGGCCCCTAGCTAAGCATACCTGGATGATGGACCCACTAGCTCAGTCCACTCACCGTCATAGGCTCCCCTCTTGATGGACAGAGGAAAAGGAGAACAGCTTCCAGCTGGGAGTTTATTGTTCAGCTGGAATGATCTCCTGCGCTCTGGTTGGAGAAGTGCCAGCTGCCTGGTCAGTCTCTTTGAAACATGATCTCTACCCTTTCCCTGCCTGGGAGGAGGACTGGCAGGAAGTGGCCATGGGCAAATGAAATTACACCAAACAAAGGCCTTCTGAAATGCTTTAGTAGCAAGATGCAGGGGTGAGGGAGAAAATACCCAGAACCTTGAGACACACACAGAATTCCACAGAAGAACGGGCAAAACCCCACAGAAAAAGCAACTGGACACACACAAAATATATTGATTTTATAACAGTTCCCTTACCCTGGGGCAAGCCTCCATTTCCCTAATGGGTCTCCTCAGATCTGCACGACCCATTTAGCTGGCACAGAACCATGAAGATTAAGGGAGAGGGAATGGCGGAAGGAATGAGGACAGGATCCTAATGCACACTGGTGCCCCCAGGATCCACCAATTCCCTCCCTGTTCTGCCTCTCGCCCACACCCTCCCCCCGACCCGTTCCTCCCTTTCCCTGCCCCATTCCTCCCACCACCACCCCCTGCTGCCAATTTATGGGTGTTGGCTGTGGGTGGTTCCTCCATTGGCATGCACATACAGGTGCCAGCCATGTGCGCTGGTGGCCTCATCACACACTCCATCTCAGTGGCACTTCTGCTATGGCAGCGGCGCTTCTGCAAGCAGAATGCGTGTTCCATTGGAGAATGCTGAGTTAGGATTGGGCTCTAAGAATTTGAACTTGAGTCCCCTCAATCCTAGTTCAACCCGCTCACTATTAACTGCAATCACTCACAAATACTTACCTCATTTCTGATTCCATGAGCTGAAAAACCTGATCGAGGAGTCAGAGCTGGACACATGCCGAGCCAAACAGTGTAATCCTAAGCATGTTCTGCTAAATCCAGTATATTTACTCCTAGATAACTGCGTATTTGAATGCAGCCTAACAGCCCAATCCACCGCAACTCCCCACGTGATGATGCAGCGGCGCCAACAGGGCATTCACTGCATCTCGCGGGGGGAATTTTAACACCAAAAATAATAACAATGGCAAAAAGAGAGGCAAGAGGAGTAGGGTATGGGGTGAATTTAACTGAGGTGTGGGAAGGCTTTGTATGCTCAGGAATGGTTAGTCAGTAACAAGAGTGGAGCGGAGGCAAGTAGTTCTGCAAGACTCCGTTACACTGGAGTCAGCGGCCCCTCCCCCTTGCTGTTGGAGCCATTCCAGCAGCAACAGGGGAGTGTCCTGCGTGTTGCCTTTGCTGCCAGAATGGCTCTAACAGCAAGGGGGAGGGGCCGCTGACTCCAGTGTAACAGAGTCTTGCAGAACTACTTGCCTTCGCTCCACCCTTGTTATGCCTCTGAGTCACAGTGCAGTTCCTTTTGCGTAGCTGAAATGCACTTGACTGGTGGAGGAAGCCTCCGGGAAGCCCCTTGCAAATACAGACTGCGGTGTACAGAGGGTTCTGTGTGTGTTGATTGGAAGGATCATGCCGACTGTTTTTTCTTTGGCAAGGAAAATATCAATTATTATAAATCCCTTTGCACTGGAAAGCTAAACTATTCTGCTTTTCCTCTGGCCCATGCTTCTTATCACAGGGGAGCATCTCACATCAAGAAGAGCCATCCCTCAGTTGCAGGCAGAATAAACGGAGATGATATAAAATCTAACTTTGACAATATGCAGCCAAAGACTAGATGGGGGAGATGTTGACAGCAACTTATGACATGACAGAGGAGAAATGATCTTGGCTATTCATGATGTGGTAAACCCCACGGCAGTTGATCTCATCCACCTTCTAATCGTCTCAGCCCATCCAGTGGAGAGAAAATATTTTCGGGATACAGGGATCAGGAAACTAGTAGCAACATATCTGTCACAGACTGAACTCACATTAAATAGTTTAAGCCCTATGAGGAGTTAGGCAAACTTAAAGCCTATTGTCTCCGAAGGAGACCTTCAAATACCTAATTAATTGTATTTGTTTAATAGCTCTAACAGACGTTGTGTTTTCACAGATTAGCTCATCACCAAAGTGAATGCTGAAAAGAAGAGTTTTGCTCAATTTCAAAATACTGTAGGCTCCCAGAACAAATGCAACATGAAATCAGAACCCTCCAAATGTCATGGAGATTTCAAAATGGCAAGGATAGCTAATCCGGTATTAAAATCACCCATAGCATTCAATTGTGATTCCTTTTTTTCCCCTGGCTGCTCATCTGAAGATGTCTTTTTGAATGCTTACTTTGCAACATAATTACCTTTCACAAGGACGCAGAACCTTGATTGCCTCCACACGTTCAACCTTGAAAATGTATTTACAGTATTTGCCTAATGACCTAGTTCTGTGATCTTATATTCCACTGCTGGGAATCTTTGGATTAGAAAATCGCCTCAGCTCACATTTATTATTATTATTATTATTATTATTATTATTATTATTATTATTATTATTATTATTAACAACAGTATTTATATACTGCTTTTCAACAAAAAGTTCACAAAGCGGTTTACAGACAAAATCAAACGATGTCCCAAAAGGGCTCACAATCTAAAAAAGATGCAGAACACCACCAGCAAACAGCCACCACAAAAACACTGTGCTGGGATGAAAGGGGGGCAGTTACTCTCCCCCTGCTAAATATAAGAGGAGCACCAATTGAAAAAGTGCCTCTTGCCCAGTTAGCAGGGATTATTCTGGTTTATACTGGTGACCTTGCACTGTCAACCAGTATTGGCTATAAACGTCCTTGGTGGTGCAGTAGCAACCATTTATGATGCTGTTCCAGCAGTTGCATCACACATTTGACATACAACCATGTTGTGTAAGGGCACGCGTGCTTTGCAAGGAAGGTCTACGTGTATGTAGAGGCGAGGCTAGCGGTTATGTCGCCCGGAGCTAGGGGGTGTTGGCCGCCCTGAGGAGATGATATAAAGGAGGCCCGCCGCCTCCCTCCCGGCTTCTCCCTCCGGATGCGTTGTACGCATGTGCGAAATCGCCGGCTCAGGCCTGGGCAATATAGGCCGAGCCGGCATGATGGGAGGACGCTCTCTCCTGGCCTCCGGAGCTGCGTGGACCCGGCAGAGCCTCCGGGGGCTGGTTGGGCGGCCTCCCGCTGCCCTGTCTTGCCCGCCGTGTAGCTACACGGCAGGCGAGACAGGGCGGGCGAGCGGAGGGCGGGCGGCAAGTCAGGACGGCGTGGCTTTTCGCCGCCCCAGCCTGAGTTGCCGCCTGGAGCTATTGCTCCCTCCGCTCCACCCTAAATACGTCTCTGCTACTACGAGCCTTTAATACTTACAAGAACTGCAATGCTACACTGGTCTTAACTAGAATGGAAAAGAGACCATGGTGATTTCCTATGTGCCCATTCATTCATTGCATATCCCACCCTATTGTCAAATTATTTTGACAATAATTGCATCCCTTGCATTTGTATCATGCCCTTCCTCTAAGGAGATCAGGACACCACATGTTGTTATCCCCCCTTTTATCCTTACAATAAACCTGTGAAGTACGATAGGATGAATAAGTGAGATGGAATGAGTGGCCCAAGCTTACCCAGCCACAGTACAGTACAATTCACTATAATGGTAAAAACAGCGATGCAAAATAAATAAGTCGGCAAACAAATGAACAGTGTTTCCTGACAATTTCTCATCTCCCCATACATTGTGAGCCCTGGTGCTACATAGACGTGCATGAATTCATCACTCTGTAGAATACAGGGCAGCCTTTCCCCCAAGGTATAACAGCCCAATATCCCAATGATAACTAAATCCCCATGTGGTGATGCAGCGGTGCTGCTGGCGTGGGCTGCGCAGCGCTGCATCCCGCAGGGGAATGTAGCATGCTGGAGGTCTCCTTGGGGTAAGGAGACATTTGTCCCCTTGCCCCGGGGTAAGCCCCAGCAGGCACCATGGTTCAACTTGGACTTGCACCAGTGATATCGCTGGCACAAGTCCACATTGATCCATGTCGATGAATCAGGTCCAAGAAGAGGGATAGGATACGGCATATGCCTGCACCATAGGATACGGCATGCACCCACACCTCCCGGGCATGATCCACCCACTCCGCAGTGCTGCCCTCCCCCGCCCCATTCAGACCTATCCCCACCCTCTCCCTGCCATCCTCCAGCCCCGTTCCACCTCCTGCATGAACTTACCTGCTCTGGCGGGCATCTCAAGGCGTGCAGGAAGGCGCTTTACGACACTTTTGTGACAGCACAGTGCAATGGAACTTGCATTCTGCCAGCTCAGGAGGACAGGATTGGTCCACAAGTGTCACAGGAAGATGTCTCAAGATCGTGCTTGGCAATTCTACTTCGTTAGAGCGAAAGCTTTCATGGCTAGGTATAATCTTGCAGGATATAGGGTATATGGGTATAGATGTCATGTACATATTTTATCAAAGCCAGAATAAGATTAAAAACAATTTTCAAACACTGAAACGCAGATTTTTTAAAAAAAAAAAGTTCAAAAAACTGCGACCAGGAAAATATATTTAAAATCAAGGCTGAAGATGGTAGAAAAACAAACAAAAAAACAAACCCTGACGTTTCGCCTTATTCCTAAGACATTTTCTAGGTAGTGACAGCTTGGCTGTTAGGATGACACTGAAAACCAGCTGACAGAACGGAACTTTTAAGTACTTTGTCACTACCTAGAAAATGTCTTAGGAATAAGGCGAAACGTTAAAATTGTTTTTAATCTTATTCTGGCTTTGATAGAATATGTATATGGCATCTATACCCACATACCCTATATCCTGCAATTCTACTTCCATCATGCCTCCTGAACTCCCATGCACTTCTGGGTCACCGCCACAGATGAGGAGAAGGCCCACCGACTTTGGTAAGTTGGCATGGTGGCAGAATGGGGGAGGGCAGGGGATATATTGAAGGCTGGGAGGGGTGGCACCCAGCGCAAGTGACTTGCACCAGATGCTATCCCCTCTGGGGTGAGCTGACATGCCCCCCTTTGTCTCCTTGGACTTGCTGCAGCTAGAGAGCTGGTGAAGGTCCGATGAGACCCATTGGCAGTAGAGGGGTTTATGAAGGGGTAAGGGAAAATGTTTTCCCTAAGCCACCTGATTGCCCCCCCCCCCAGCATGCAGTGCAGCCTGTTTTTGTGTGGCTTAGATCAGGGCTGTCAGATGAGGAGAAGCTTGGAAGTAGAACCATGTAAGATAAGGAGAAGTTCCTCTCTTGGCCATTGTCATAATGTCCAATATTTAAAACATTATGATATCCTGCCTCTGTTTGCGAAAAGAAAGACATGCCTTCAACAACATTCAGAGCTTAACTCGCATTTTTACAAAACATGTTTATTGTTTATGGATCCTATGCCTACTTGGCCAACTCCATTACCATTTCAATCTAGTCATGCTGATAGAATTTATGAAACAGCTTCTCTGTTTTCCCACATTTTAATTCTCTTACACATTTGACTGTGAATTTATTCTGGTTGGGCAGATGATTGTGGGAAGGGAAGAAAACAGAAGGCAAGGAGAAAAGAAAACAGACGTTCTTTCAGGGGGGAAAATACACACACAGCTTGGTCTTCCCTTTTCTTCCAGGCAACTTAAAACATTGCATGGAAGACAAATAGATCCTGGATGAACAGAGATGATGGTTATAAGAGTGAAGTCAAATCGGAAGAGGCAGACGCAATAAATACACTGATGTTCAGCTCCTTAAACAAGGGAAAAGGGAAATGCATCAAAGCATTGCTGCCTAGTTCTTGGTTTCAGGGAAATCCCCAAAGTGGTGTAAAATGAACGAGACTGTATGGCTGCAAGGAAAAGAAGAAGTTAGCCACTTGTGGTTTGGAAGCATATCCTCGCTTCATTCCTCAACCTCATCTTCTGGAATGAAAGAACTGACTGCTCTCTCTTCTCATTGAACTTTGCTTCCCAGTAGTCTGTGTAAATGTAAGGAAAAAGCTGCTGATCATCGAGCAAAGGGGTTCTCAACTCCCTTCCCAGCCAAGTACCACCTCCAGCGCCACTCTCCTGCTGCGTACCACCGGAAGTGACTGGTGATGACATCATCACCAGGTACTTCTGGGTTTTCAGGTTTTGGGGGGTCAGAAAATGCAGGTAGGAGGCTCTGGGCGGGTGGGAGGGCCCTTCTCAGCATTCGTAAGAGGCGCAGCCAAAAGCAGGAGCCTCTCGGGAGCGACAATGTGCCACAGAAGGCACTGCATTGGAGTGGGGTTCTGGTGGTCCGGCAGTCCAAGCACGACCAGCAGTTGGCTGGAGTACCACTGGTGGTACTAGTACCACTGGTTGCAAAACCCTGATCTAGCAGATGTGCCATTTAGGAAGAGGGGGGAAATATTGTCTCCCTTCTATATTTCAGATGGCAGGTATTCTTATGACCAAGTGACTAGTTCTATTCATTGAGTGACTGATGAACACAATGGGCATATGTATGGAACATGCAGTCCAAAGGCACAAATTCCTTTACTAAAAAGAGAATGACTGCTTTAACTGTGATGACAATGTTATAGTTACTATGAGAGACAGAGATTTTGTAGAGACAGGATGGTGTAGTGGTTTGGGAGTTGGACTTAGACCTGGAAGATCCAGGTTCAAATCCCCGCTCAGCCACGAAGCTTCCTGGGTGACCTTGGGCCAGTCACTATCTCTCAGCCCCACCTACCTCACAGGGTTGTTGTGAGGACAAAAAGGAGGGGAGGAAATATGTACACCACTCTGAGCTCCTTGGAGGAAGGGTGGTATAAAAATGTGAAAAATAAAATAAATAAATAAAAGCAACCACAATACATGTGCTTATTTATATTTTGATGGTTATGTCAAAATATACACACTGTGACTATTATCCATGAATTACTCAGTCCTATGATGCCTTTGACTGGTGGATTCCAAGTGAAGATGGGCAGAACATCCTTGAGTAGTTTTGTTGATAGCTTCTTTTCCTTCTTCAGCAGCTGAGAAATTCAATGGAAAATTCAGCCCTATATCAGTGTTCTTAAGGATTCTATTTCATTTCCAATAAAGAAAAGAAAAATCCACAACTGTCGCTGAACACCTGTATTTTGCTCATTATCAGGAAAATCTAATGGTCTGACAGTATGTGAGCACAGTGCAAAATATGCCCAATCCTAACCAACTTTTCAGCACTGATGCAGCTGTGCCATCGGGGGGTGTGCTGCATTCTATGGTGGGGAGGTAGTCACGGTGGCCTCCTCAAGGTAAGAGAACATTTGTTCTCTGCCTCGGAGCTGCATTATGGCTGCATCAGTGCTGGAAATTTGGTTAGGATTGGGCTGTCAGTGACTGAAGTGTGAGAAAGGGCAGGTCGTGTTCGTGTTCATGCATAGGTGTTTATCTGTGGTCCTGGGGAGGATCATAGCCCCTCCTTTCTAAGAACTGTCTACTCCTGTCAGGATTTCCTCCTGGCAGCAGCAGAGTGAGAGGCAGTACACAAAGGTCCCCTCCAATAGCCTGGCAAGGAGCCAGTACGATGCTGTACTTAACAGAAGTACAGGTACATCAAACAATTGCATATTCTTCACCTCGTTCACCCTGTTCCACCTCCCTTCACATCTTCTGTTCTCTCCAATGTGTTTCTTTTTAGATTGTGAGCCTCTGGGTCAGAGAACCATCTTTTCCTTCCTTTGCTGCATAAACTTTTGTGCCTCTGCACCAGCGGAGCATGCGCTTCGCTGGTGCAGACTATTGCAAAACTGCCCCAAAACAGTTTACACTGGCACAACAGAAACCAGTGCCAGCGGGAAGTCTTGCGACTTCCCGCTGGCAGCAGTGCAGGGAGCAATGCGCGCTGGATCAGGTAAGAGCTGCGCTGAGCAGCGGAGGGGTGGTGGAAGGGCAGGGGAGGGTGAGGAGGGGGCAGAATGGGGCAGGGGTGGCAACGGGGGTGGGGGTGTGGATTGAGTCTGGGAGGGGTGGTATCGATGGCACTTAACCCCTTCCTGGACCTGATCCTCCAACACAGATCAACATGGACCTGTGTCCGCCAAATGTCAGGCGCAGTTCCAAGTAGACATGTTGCGGGGGAACCACAATGAGGGCAGCCTTAAAGCCCCCACTGGCCTGCTGTGGCTTTGTCCCATTTTGCATTACCCCCCCCCCCAGTTGTCTATTTACAAAAAAAAAAAAAAGCGAAGCATTCCATGTAACATCGCTTGGTCCTAAAATGATTGCATTCTATGCAACTTTTCAGGTATTAGATGCAGTGCGTGAAAAGGTGTTCAAAGGGCAAAAATGATTCCTCTTGGTACTGATATTGCCATGTGAAAATCAAGCATGAAAAGTCTGCATTTGCATTGGAAGAAAAGCACATAGTTTTATAGACCGTTCCTGGCTGCCATATTTAAAATCCAGGAATTTATTTATTTATTTATTTATTTAAATAATTTATACCCCGCCTTTCTCCCAGCAAGGACACTCAAGGCGGCTTACAATAAAAACATTAAAATACGTATATACATTAAAATAATTAAAAACAAATAATTAAAACAATTAAAACAAACAAACCCAGTGGGTCACCTATATTTACGTTTGTTAAAAAGCCAGCCCACCATGTCAGACATCGAATGCTAACCTAAATAAAAACGTCTTAAGGTCCCGCCGAAAGGTCTCTAAAGAAGGAGCCGTTCTTAATTCCAGGAGGAGGGAATTCCATAATTGGGGCGCCACTGCTGAGAAGGATCTATTCCGTGCCGCCATCCCCCTCACCTCCGTCAATGGCGGCACAGTTAACAGGGGGGCCCCTGAAGACCTCAGAGTACGGGGTCTGCAGCCATAAAATGTAACATATGATAACACTGGTCAACACACTTTTTCTGGCATAAGGTATTCCAATGGTTTTAAGGTAATTTTGGGGCGCTGATTCCAAACCTGGCATCAGTTTTTGTCTATCACATCGGGTTTTTGAGATATCAAATATTGCATTTGATAAATGAAAAACAGCAAATTTTACATATTTACAAAATCTGTCTTTGGTAAAAATCATTAGTGATATTAGCACATTGGCTCTGATTTGGAGAGCCATGCATACAGCAAGGCTCAATTGTCAGCTATGGATGGAGGAGAACTGTAAGCACAAGCTTTTCCAAAGCTTATCGTCGAAAGCCCCAGATGTCCATGTGGTCTTTGACTTGCCTTTTATGGGCCTTAATTGAATTTCGGCCTGCACTAAATCAGAAGGAAGAGCTTTAGTGCATTATTTTGGGTTTCCTGTTTACAGTACAGGTGGGCCCCCATATACACGGATTCGCTATCCACGGTTTCAGTTATCCACGGATTGCGGTAACCCCCCCCCCAGGCTTTTATTTTTTTCCCAGTAAGCTTTGTTTCTTCCTTTAAACGAACAGGAGGAGTAGCCCTTGGCTGCTTATTGCAGGCAAGTACAGGTGGGCCCCCATATCCACTGATTTGCTATCCACGGTTTCAGTTATCCACGGATCATGGGGACCCCCCAGGCTTTTATGTTTTTCCCAGTAAGCTTCGTTTCTTCCTTAAAGAAACAGGAGAAGCAGCCTCTGGCTGCTTATTACAGGCAAATAGAACGAGACTAAGTTCTAGAGAGGCTCTGCAAGGTTAACATAAACTTTGCAGAGCCTCCCTAGGACTTAGTCTCGTTCTACTTGCCTGCAGTGGAGACTGCTTCTCTGTTTGTTTTAAGGAAGAAACAAAGCTTGCTGAAAGAAAAATAAGAGCTGGAGGCGGCGTGCACGCCTGCCCGCAGGGGAGGCAGGGCGGGGGGCCCTCAGGAAACCATGGAGGGGTTGTTCGCTCCTATCCACTGTTGCAAGTATCCACGGAGGGGCCTGGAACATATCCCCAGAGGATATGGGGGGAGTACTGTATACTGTTTGAAGCACCTTGGCTATGGCAAAACATGAGAATGTATTAGGAGACACCATCCCAATGAAGCAATCTGAGCATCGTGAGTGATCAGTGCCTTCTACTGTGTCTTTTTGTACCTGAACTCTTCGAAATAACAGGCATAAACAGGTGCATATTACAAGGCCCACATAAAACTGAAGATCTTCATCCAAAACATACACTCCCTTAGTTCTCCTTCCCATATGTCCTCATGTATTTTTGATCCACCAGTGAACCTGGGAATGGATGAACTGGCATACTTGTACTCTCGCATACTAGCTTGGATAAGATAATACCATTCTCTACCAGTTGGCTTTATAATTTATTTATTTATTTATTTAAATAATTTTTACCTTGCCTTCCTCCCAACAGGGCAATCAAGGCGTCTTACAATTATTTATTTATTTATTTATTTTAAAAATTTATATCCCGCCTTATCCTATGCCGAGGCAAATGCCCAAGGCAGCTTACAACAAAAATTAAAAAACATAGTTTAAAATACAGAAAATAAGTTTAAACAATACATACTTAATTTAAAAACAATAAAATCCACTGGGGGGGGGCGACAGTATGGAGCACAAAAGCAGCATGGCAGAGCATCTTGAGAAACAGGAGGCAGACTACAACCCATCACCCAAACGCTAGACGAAACAAAAACGTTTTGAGCCCTCGCCGAAAAGTCATGAGGGAGGGGGTGGTTCTCAGATCCCCTGGGAGGGAGTTCATATTAAGACATATTAATATATACAAATACAATAAAAAATTAAAAACAAGGTAATTAAAACAATTGAAAACAAATACACACCACTGGGTCACATTATGATTACATTGATTAAAAAAAAAGCCAGCCCACCATGTCAGCAATCGAACACCAACCTAAATAAAAATGTCTTGAGGCCCCGCCGAAAGGTCTAGAAATAGGGAGCCATTCTTAATTCCAGGGGGAGGAATTCCATAGTTGGGGTGCCACCACCGAGAAAGCCCTATTTCTCACCACCATCCCCCTCACCTCTGTCAATGGCGGCACGGTTAAGAGGGGGCCCCCTGATGACCTCAGAGGATGGGTCGGATTATGAGGAAGGAGGCGGTCAGATAGCATCCTCTGAACCAAGTGCTTTGCAACTCATATTCCAGCTATTTTTATTATATTCTTAAAATATTTTGGCACAAACAGAGAGTACAGGCAAATTTACAGCAACTTGGACCCCCTCATCAAATGCATCCCACATCGATAGCGTTTGCACGTATCAAAATGTTATCCCTCCACAAACAGCCTCTGGCATGTTGACTTTGCACTGGGCCAACGAGTGCACAGCTGATTCTGATTCCAACCCCGACACACGAGCATCCCCCTTAAAAATAAAAGACCAGTCACAGACCCAGATGGCAAAAGATTAATGTGCCTGACTTTTTTTCTTTTACACTTTAAAATGTATATGAGCGATTTAACATCTGCACTGTATCTGTGCTTCATTTTTTGTTACCAACAATGACCTCATCCTTTGGTTTTCTTGGTACCTAACCATCACAGAGTTTTAATAAACCTGAGCGCACTGAGTAATCACATCTGGATTGCTGCATGTCAAAAGCGGTGCTTGGGGTGGGGTGGGAGGGAGGAGAAGAAAGGGATCAGACCATAGCTCTACAAATCAAATGTTATGGTACATGAAGTAGTTTCTAGGTGGAAGACGTCTATACATTCCAGATGTTATGCAAATGCATTTTTATCAGCACCTTCTGTGAATACTGAAAAGTATTAAAATACAAATGTTACTAACTTAAAAAAAAAAGGTGATCTTATTTAAAATATTTATCTTGTTTCTTCCCAGGCAGCAGTTGTCCTAGTTAGCTGAAAATAAGAGAATATTAACACACAATAAAAAAATAAGAATATTTTTTAAGGCAGTGAATACTGATGATAGCACTGTGGACAAGGACGTACAATGTCTTCTCTTCTCCAGTCCTTAGATATATTACTGCTGCTACTCCATATATTGTTCTCTAAAGGTTCCACACTTACCCATGGGTGAAATAGCCCTCCCCCAAAAGTCTGCTCCCCAGCAACCAGGAAGTGTTCTCAGCGACCAAGGATAGATACCATCAGATGTTTTTGACCCTAATGGGTCTTCTCTTCACTTAGTATTTAAGTGCAATGGTGGGCATTCAACTTGCTGCCATGATGGACACTAAAAAGAAAGAAATAACTATCTCACATGGGCACATCTTTTAAAATTCATACTGGTCCAGCTGTCACCTAGGCATTTCAAGGTACCTCCATCCCCACATCAACATCTGCACAGTGGCGTAGGAAGGGGGCGGGCAGAACGTGCTGCCGCCCCCCCTCCACCCATGGCTGGCTATGCCACTGCATCCAAAGAATCTATTTGTCAATAACAGAAAGCCTACAATTTAAGCACAGGTGAGTGTAGGTGGCTTCCATCTCAGGTACAGGAATACAAGAACATAGAAGAAGAGGTTTACTGCTAGGAAGCCAGACTCCTATGGATGCGCTCTTCTTAAGAATATTGTTCCGTTAACTTATGGCTCTATAATACAGTGTCAAGTTCTCTGGAACATTTATCAATGACACAGTGCAGTGGGTCACTTTCGGCCAATTCTATGGGCCTTTAGCAACAGTGGAATGGGCATTCTTGCTACTGCAAAAGGACAGTGACGGCATCACTATTGCTGCCACAAAGTGGTTGTGGCTTTGAACCCACACCGCTGCAGACCCCAAGCTGCGCTGCTCCCCTCTTCCTTGACTGGCCCCTCCTCTTTTCCCTCCTCGGACATACACCAGCTATACAGCTGAGGTAGGTCTGAGGAGACCCATAGGCCAGGATGATGGAGTGGTAAGGAAAATATTTTTCCTCCTGATTGTCACCCCCCCACCCCCATAGCATGCAGCATGCATCTTCTTGGTACAGCTGTATGCTATACCGTGGCAGGGGATAGGATTGGTCTGTTAGTCTTATCCATCCATATTGATTCAAGCGTCATTTTAAATAGGACTTTCTCCCCCTAAAAAAAGCATGCATAGGATTGCCTTGTTTAATCCAGAACAAAATATCAACAGCTTCAACTTTCTGGTAGGTGAAGAAGAGAGAGAGAGGGACAAAGTGAGACAGGGTGAGGGTAAGAAGTTTTTCTCTCCTGTTTTATTTAGTGAAGTTGAAATACTTCCAACAATTAAATGAAAAATTTAAAAATCTTCCTTTTCCTCCTCTGAAATTGATTCCCGACCTTCTGTCTAATTGCTATCAACTTCATAAAGGAAATCATACTGTTATATTGATTAACAGTGGCTGCATTTTCCAATTATTTCTTTAATGAGTTAAGTGGCGGTGACCCAGAAAATGGACAAAGACCTCGTGACAGACTAATGTTAATTTGGTTTAAATTGTTATTTTTTTCCCCTTCCAGCAAATAATGATGATAGAAGCCTACTGCTAATTAATCAAAACTTCTCAAAATAGAGTTCACCAGGTGGAAATAATTAGCCGTTAATTGTCTCTTGTTTATTACTCTTCAGAGATGTAAACAAGAAAGACTGGGTTCATTTGACAGTCGTTACTAAAAAGCCGCCTAATAAATAAATCTCCACTTGTTGTTATTCTGGCACAAATATTTGTTCTTTTGCATTTGTTCTCCGAGTCAATGTGACAGGTGACGAATTAGTAATTTCCCTTTAGAATTAAAATATCAGATCATCAGGTGGGAACATTTGCCTTTTGTGGAGTCTTTTTTTTTCTTTCTTTCTTCCCGTTGATTGTTTTCAAATTGCTTAACAGACTGGCAGAAAGATACAATTCTCATTGTCAGATGGAATAACTTTTAATGATGGAATTTATGGGCAAAGCCAAAAATTTCCATCGCACCTGCATTCTAATTTGAACAAAGGTACTTGGAGTTTGGAAGGAGAAAAATAATCAGCACAACTGTCTGCGTTAAGTTAGTTTTTCTTCCCTGGGTTCAACCCATTAATATGGATCAGTTGCCTGCATACAGTATGTTTATTTCAAAATAGCAGCGACATGACAGATGCAACTTGGCAAAGGGACCAAGTGGCGTAATGGGCAATTACGATAATAATGGTATGAAATTATATTCAGATTCTATTTGCCCTTTGGAACTATGAGCGCAACACAGTCCAAGTTTAGCACTTGGCAGTCCCATTTCGGCTATATGGAACCTTCATATTCATTTACGGTACATGAATACCTTGAATGACAGTTTCTGGGGAACCATAAGTGAAGTCTGTTGCCCTCGTGTCCTGCTTGCTGGGTTCCTGGAGGCATCTGATTGGTCACTGTGGATTGGGAAAGGAAACCATGTTGTTTTTTTTATTGTTCGTTTTCCCCTTTTTAGAATGATATAATACGCAAGTTGACAGTGTACAGCCTGCAAGCGACATTTGAGCTACCAAGGTTTCCTTCTGACCCTCACAACAGAGCCTCAAGGAAGGCTAGGGGAGAACTGCGGGGAGGAAGATTCAAATATGAACAGCATGTGGACCAGAGGTGTTATGCCCTGCCACCTGACCAATGGGACCAGCACAATCCCACAGGCACCCAACTCCAGACCCTCCAGCACTAACACATGCGCTGAATCAGGGGCCTGCTGATGCTCTAGGAAAGCATGGGGCAGCAGGGGAAGCGATAAAACCATTCAGTTGTTGTTGTTGTTGTTGATACTTACACAATCAAAGTATATGGCACATTAAACAGAATGAGAGAACCGATTCCTACCCCGAGAGGCTTACAGTCTTCACCGGAGTGGGATTTCAGTGGTCTGGCGGTCCGAGTACCACCAGCAGTCAGCCGAAGTACCACTGGTGGTACTAGTACCACAGGTTGGGAACCCCTGGTCTAGATAGACACAAAAGAAATGAGAGAGGAAGGGAAATTGAGGCAAAGGGAAGCAAGGAAGAATTTGTAGTCATTTCAGTTGCTTGTACTTAAGCTTAGTTATACTGGGTCGAGTGGGCAAAGGTGTTGTGCCTGATGTTGTGCCTCATCCTCCACAGCACCAGCAACTCCTTCAGTGGGCAGCTCCCCTGCTGTTTGAGAAACGTTGGCCCTGCTAATGCCACAAAGATGGTACTCTAAGCCACATAGCACTGGTGGCAGGAACAGGACAGTGGGTCACACGCCTTGCTGCAGCAATTGTCTTTACGCGTGCAGAAACAGACGTCCATGCGTGCATATCCCCAGACAGATGTGGAGATGTGTGTGCAAACAGCTGTTGCATGTTCAGTTCCCCCGCCCAACTCAGCAGCTGGGACTTTGTGCATGTAGCTGAAAACCCCCTAATCAACTGTTCCGGAGTGGAAGCAGGGAGCTGGATTTCATCCACCCTATTCCTCTGTCCCTGCCAAACAGCTGATTGGCAAGGTTTTATCTTTCCTTCCAGGGCTCCTCGCATACAGCTGCTGCTCACATGCTATGTTGTATTGTGGCCCTAATCTAATGGAGGTCTCTATAGATAGTAATACATGTATAAGAATGCACATTATTTCCTCCCGACAGTTCCTAAAAAAATCCAAAATCCCATTGTATCTGAGCCCCATTTTCCATAACATCCAAAAGTGTCCAAAACCATATGGAAACAGCATGAGCTTTGGGGATTTCAAAGATCGACAATACAGTACTTCTGTCTCCTCACTCTTGCGTGATTTTTTCAGGGTGAGGGTTGAGAGGGGAGAATAATATGTTTTATATGTATCTATTTTAAAATTACAGTGTACCCAGTTGGACTATTACAAAGGCTGTAATTTCATTTTTAAGTCGGTTCCTAGAATTTATGAGAGATCACCCCCTGCATTGAAATTATGGCTGGAAGCCCATATCAGGATACCTTTTATTCTCAAATCCTAGCGAAGATAGCATTGAAATATATGGCTGAAACGGCGTAAAGGACTCCTGCTGACATCTAACTGATACAGACATACATAATTCCTTGTCATGCTTTTCAGTAGCCACATTTAATAATAAGATTACTCAAGTTTTATTGTTTTCTCCTTGATTTTTTCCCTCTATTTTATGCTTTCATCAATCCCAGCCAAAGATTAGAAACGGGGGAGGAAAAAAAAATCTGCTTTGATGTTCGCTTTTATTTCTAGATTAAACTGTAACGTGTAGCATTCTGATAGTCGTTTTTTTCTTAAGCACCAAATTAGAAACTCTGAAATTGGAACTGATTTTACACTTTCCTACCATAATATTTTTATGAGTGAAATTGGACGAGCAGCCACTCAATGGGAGGGAAGACAAAAATGGAGCCTGGCGGCTTATACAGAGATATTTATGAGGGGCTGATGTTTGACTTGGAATGCCAGGAGAACTTTCACTTTTTAAAAAAAGAACCCTACACAAGGAACTTTTTGTAATGCAACTGATGGCTTCCCCCCAGAGTAAGAATGAGTTGGTTTCCACCAGAGATGAGTTGATCTAGTGTTAATTTTGCCTCTGACGCAGCTGTAATACTGGACGAGACTATTATGTTTCCTGAACAAGTAGTGCCTATGTACATTGTTTGATTTTTGGGAGATGAGTTTTGCAGGAGTGGGAGAATAGGCTTCCCAGGTCCTCTTCCAGTGGCTGTCACCCAGATTTGTTTAGAGCTGACAGAGCAGAACTGTGGCCAACTTTCCTTGCTAAGTGAGGCTCAAAAGAAGTAGAACATGAGAACTGTAGAACAGTAGAACAGAAACTTCTGCAACTCTCTCCCCAAGCTCAAGTGTCTACGGGTATTTTAGGGACGATGAATTATTCACAGCAGAACTGTATGCATCAAATAAAAACAGGTATTTTTAAGTGTAGGGCTTTTATCTATTTATAATGAACAGTTCCTTTATATCAACAGAACCTCCTTCATTTATCCATTTGCTTTCAGCTGGGTGAGTCAGGTGGGTGCAGTTTGGAGCTCTCGTGTCACAAATTAAAGATCCTGGCTTTTGTTTTGTTTGAAAAACTGCAACATTTTACTGTAGGTAGAGTAGATCTGTACATCAAGTGGAGTGGGATCCATTAATTTCACCCTGGCTACAGTCACATATGCGTGCAGAAGCAAACTTTCATTTACTTATTCCTAGTTCTTTAACAACGTGGTCCAAACCATGTGATACAATGGCAGATCTCGCAATCTGCTATTGTATCATGTGGGCCGCTGGCACAGCCACTGCTTCGCTATTCTCCAGACAAAGACCCAGAAGGCTACAACAGCCTGTAAATTGGCCAGTGCTGCAGGTAAGTTGGTGGCTGGGGCAGATCAGGGTGGGAAGAAGGCTGGGCTGGGGGTGGTTTAGGGATGGGAGAGGGTGGGTCTCAGTGGCAGCAGTGCACGCCTAATCGTAACCCCCCCTGTCCCATCCTAGATCCTCCCCCAGAAGTTCCACAGACTTATGCCAGCTAAAGAACTGGTGTAGGTCTGAGGAGACCAATTGGGAGCCAGGCAGCCAATGAAGAGGTAAGTAAAACATTTCTTTCCTTACCTCTCCCAGGCTGCTGGTCCCCTGCCAGTCCACAGCATGCAGTGCATGCTGCATCAGTGTTGCTGCATGCTAAAAGCTGGCCCAGGATAGGATTGGGTCATATGAAAACCTTTTAATTTTGTTTCTGTTCTTCTACCTTAAATACTATGTTTATCACATCTTTTTAGGCAATTCACATTCTCCATCAACTCCATTTTCAACAGAGTAGTTTATCTGGTCGCTCATTGGTCAATTGTCATTACCCAGAACTCTGACCTTGGACACCAGTAGATGGGCCTAATGACATGGCATGTTCAATGGGGATCCTTCACAGAGGAATCCTTATTTATGTGTAACCTGGTCTTGGCTTCCATGAATCAGCTTTGGCATCATCTCCATTCAGACCTCAATAACCTTCATGTCCACTACACAACATCAGAGATGGGAGGGAGTGGATCCTGCAGCAATAGTGCGTGCTGGATCCTATCCCCTCCTTTCTGAAGCTCCACACTCCTTTCCTCTGCTTGTACATGCACCACCAAAAGTGGTGGCGTATGTCCGAGGAGACCCATAGGTGGCCCAGGGCTTACCAGGTGGTAAGTATAAACATTTTATACTTATTTCTCATTTGCCCTTGAGTCACACCCCCAATGCTGGATGCAGTGCACACCTTTTTGACACGGCTGGTGGGGGATAGGATCAGGACCTAAGTCACACTAGACAGGAACATGGTCTAGGAAGCTTGCATTAGCATTTATTATTTTCAGTTATTTCTAATGATAAGATCTATTTTGTCTAATCAGCAGTGCCTCTTTTTGTTCATTTGTCCTTTTCCCATTACTCTTTTTATTTTTGCCTTTTTAAAATAAACTTCTGTTATTTTTATAAGTTACCTATAAACATTGCTATTTAGGGACCGTGTTGCAGTTAGCCAAAGAGTTGGGGTTGGTCTAGTTAGTTGGTTCCAGATCGATCCTCTAGTCACTGGCTTGCCTGCTGAGAGAGTCCAGAGCTTTGGGGTTTTCCATAGATAGGAAGTGGAGTGAGAAAGGCCACCCTGGTTTTTCTCCAGTTTGGGGCCAAATTCCCTTTCTAGTGGCAGCAGGAACCATCCCGTCTTATGTGTGGAAAGGGCAGAATCATGAACTGTGTGTCTTCCTCCCTCCCTGTGTCACCACTCAGTGGACCATGATGGTGGCACCATACATGGACAATGGAGAAAACTGGGTGCAGGAACCATCTCCGGAGAGAATGGCAGAATTAGCTATTGCCTCAGAGACTATCATAGGAGGGGATCATCAGGAACCAGAAGTGCCTTCATATGCTCTGCTTGTGGAGGTAGCCCTGCCCCTGTCTCTGACTTTGTGAACTCATCCTCACAACCCTCAGCAGTGCAAGAAGGCACCCCACTGCTACCACCACAATCAGAGGCAGCAGGAACCTCTGGTGAAGCCAACAAGTGTTGGGATAAGGGACATCCCCTTTAAGTCCCACAACTTTTCTCAGAGAGGATGGTACTTGGCCATCTCCTACTTAAGCTCTCTGCTCCAGGCCATTGCTGGAGCATTATTGCCGGGAGTTGCATTGTATCCGGTTTGACTCTGTAACCAGCTCCACAGTGAGCTGACCGTGGTCCTGATTTCCTGTGCACTACCCTAAACTTCTGCTGAGCACAGCCAGTAAACCCTATCCACCTCTCCTGCCATTGGTCCCAGCTTAGATGGAGAACAGACTCTGAAGTAATTTTATCTGGCTCTGGTGGACCTATCAAATTTTAATCAAGGTATGATTAAAAAAATATCCATAGTTTTACTTGAATGGAAAATAAAATTGTAAGACACAAAGGAAGTCTGCCCTTTTTGGATTTTGTGTGTATTGCCATGGCTGTACGTGCATACAATACGTGCTCCATGAACATGACACACATACTAGTGACAATGTCATAGGGTAGTTGTGTTAGTCGCATCAAAAACAACAGCTCATTTCCTTGTGCCCCTATAAAGACTGACAGATTTATAAAACGTTCACGGACAAGATTGTGCCAATTTTATTACTGAGCCTGTCCACCTGAAGAAGTTAATTTGTATGGCAAAATTAAAAAAAAAACCCTGCCTCCAGACCATTGTTTGGAGAACAGATGGCTTCTGAGAACATGCAGAGTTTTGACATCCTGGAGCTAAAGCCACAATAGTAGTGGCAAACAGTATGTATATCTTTTAATTTTTAAATTCAACTAAAAACTCTGCAACTCAGCCACAAGGAAATCTAGTATGAATACTTTATATTGACTGGAAAGTTAGCTAGAAGCTTAATTACCAATAAACACAATCATCCAACCGGTTCTAATTTTATAGATTATAGCCCTGCTGAGAGGATCATTAATTTTGATCAAAGTAGACAGGCGAAGCTGTGGAAATGCTTGAGACACCGGGGCTGTGAACTTTCACACACCATCATTTTCAACACCGTCTCTCATTTACACATCCCGTGACTACGACCGCTGGTCCTGTAGCAGATCTCGCTTGACAAATCCTTGGCATGCCCCAAATTATGATTCATTTGTCTCCACAGAGTGTCAGCTCCTTTATTACACAGCTTGAAGCAGGTGCTGGGTAGGGTATAGGCCAAAGTCAACAGGATAAAGAGTCAACAGTTCTACCGTACAAGATGGACATATCTGTTAGCAAAGCCGTTTTTTAAATGACTTAAATAGGCCAGTGGGTATATCGTGGGTGAGCTCCGGAGTAATTTTAACCTACATGTTGACAGGCTGTGTGGAGTTTCACATGCTAATTTACCAGTTCATTAAAAAACAAAACCCCTGAATGGCCCTAGTGTATATATCCGTTATTCTCAAGGAACTGAAAGACTAACAACTTGTGTGGATTTCCACATGCTTCTTTACCCTTTCGAATTCGAATGTGTCTACCGCACGAGCCTCTGTGTTGTGTTACATATGGAGTCGCCTTCTTCTCACACTCAATAAGTGGTCTCACATGTCTATCATAAAAACCTTAGCTATGTTTGCCAAGCTGGAAAGGAACAGAAAAGTAAAACAGAAGCTGCCCTTTCCAACCTAGATTAAATATATACCTTCTCCAGAGAAAATGGTTCTCTTTGCCTCAGGGAGCGGAATGATACCACCAGCATGATCTAATAATAATGGAACTCTCTGTCTGTCTGGCGCCTTTTAAAACCAAGAATTCCAGAGCAGTGGCACACCATCAGGCAATAGTGAATCAGACCTAATCATCCATTATTGTTTGCTCCACTAAAACACTTAATATTATACCTATATCTAGGGACCCATTTAGGATTATACTTCTGGCCCTAAGAGATTAAGAACATAAACAGACATTCTTGGGCCCTGGGGCCACTGCATAATTGGATAGGGATGTGTGGTTACCCTACCTCTGGGGGTTTATCCCAAGGGGGGAGTTCCACATTAAAGGGGTTGGAATATGATATATGAAGTACACTGGAGAACACCCCCCCCTCCGAAATATGACACTGGACATCAAAGAAGCTGCTGCTCATATCTTTATTGGCACCCAGTGCCACCACAATTATTATTTATTGAATTTATATCCCGCCTTTTCCTCCAAGGGGGGATTCCCATATTCCTCCATGTACCCACAGGGAAACCTTCTTCAGGGTGGTGCTTGTCATCTTTCATCTTTGCACAGATCCCCTTTGAGTGGGGTAAGAAGAGTATGCCTGGGTGTGCCAAGTTGCTGGAGAAGCCTTCTGGGGTTGAGTCATGCTGCAGTGGCCAGGAGTCCCCCTAGATCTCTTCCTTCCTCCTCCCCAGCCATGGGGAGCCAGAGTGGTCAGGGAACCCCATACCCATGTGGGTTAGACAATGGTGTCCTGGCACAAGTGTGCATGTCCTAGGTGGACATGCGCTCTCATGGCACATTTCATGTCCTTAAGGGAATAAGAGGTCCATAGTAAAGCATTGCAAAAGCTGTATGAGCCTAATGTTTGCATAGAGTTTCCCTACTATGTGGGGAGCATCAGCTGCCCTGCAATTGTTCCTGTTCTTAAAACAAGCTTTCATCCTTTAAATGGAGGTTGTCATATTTCCACCCAAAATCCTAGGTTGGGCAAAACACCCATTGGCTCTAACCTGGCTAAACAATCCACATTGTTTGTTGTCTGTTTTCATTTCAGATTTCCAGGAAAATGCAAGGTAAGACTATCTGGCATTTTATGTCTAAAAGAAAGTTGGAGGTTTTTTTACACACTATAGGAGAAGCAAGTGTCCAAAAAATAAGTGTTCAGAAATAAGCTGGTTCTGTCATGTGCTTCCCTGGGTTATGATGTGTTACCACATTCTTTCCAGGCAGTTTTGGGTGGTATGAACTTTGTCCCACTTAATTTGCCATAATAATTGCCAGCTTAGGCATCCTCAAACTTAGCACCTCAGGCTCAGCACTGCTGGAAATGATATTCACAGTCCTTCATGGCCTCAATGCGCTAGGGCTGAATCAACTTTCCTTGTTGTGCAGAAACAGAACAGACGGGCTTTACAAGCAGCCTTTTGAAAGATGAGGTGTGTGCATACTGGGTTGGTGCGCACAGGGCAAGATGGAGTGTGGAGATAAAAGTGGATGTGGATCTCTCCCATGCACACGTCCTTGATGGAAAGACTCATTTGGCAAGTTTTTAGTAGAATACGAACATAAATATGTTGAAAACATAACTAGAAGTTTAAAAATTATGCATGGCATGGAGAACGTTGATAGCGAACTCTTTCCCCTCTCTCATACAGTTGTAGCCCAATTCTATTTCCCCTCTCTGACAATACTCCAGCTCAGGATCTTACAATAATATAATAATGCTGTATAATAATATACAGTATTTATATACCGCCTTTCTTGGTCATTGGATTTCTCCTCCGACTTTAATTCAAGGCGGTGTACATGGGCAGGCTGTCCTAACCCCCCCTAATGAGAGGTTATACAATATATAAATGTCCAATCTTTCAAGAACAGCTACATTCCAGGTGGTATCCTTTTTGCAGCCTGGCTTTTCTGCTGGCTGGCGCCTCCCACACTCGCCCGACGCAGCTGATTGGTAGTAGGATTAGGACAGAGGATAGTATATCTTCATGTAATCATTGCAGCAGCTGATAATGGGCAGCGTCTCATGTACCCCAAGGGGTACGCGTACCACAGGTTGGAAACACCTGCTGCCCCTTATCCGTGGAACAGCCACCCGAACAACCTGCAGGATGCTTCCTTGCTCCCTTCCTTCAAGTCCCTTCTTAAAACACACCTCTTCCATAAAGACTTTGAAACTATGTCTTACAGCACAATCCTATATAGCCCTTTCCTATGAGTAAGCCCCATTGAACAAAATGGGACTTACTTCTGTGAAGACATGCATTGGATTAGTTCTTTTCGCTACTGTCACCAATGGCTCAGTCCTATTCCTGCCAGCCCATAGAATACAGCACTACAGCTGGAGCACGCACAGCGCCTAGAAGTCTGAAGAAACACCGTGACAATCTTGGCCTAGACTAGAGCAAATTACACCAGCTCAGCTCCAGAAAACGGTGTTGCTTGGAACAGCAGGTATCCTTCAATGATATCTCTGTGATTCGCAGGATCTTGGCTAGATCCCAAATTGCAGAATATAGCCAGCCAGCAAAGTATTATTATTATTATTATTATTATTATTGTTGTTGTTGTTGTTGTTGTTGTTGTTGTTGTCGTTGTCGTTGTTGTTGTCGTTGTCATTGTCGTTATGTTATTGTTATTTTAAAAATGGATTAGAGAAATTCAAGGAGGACAAGTCTATTGGTTGCTATTAAGCATCATAATTAAATGGAACATCCACTTAGTGGGATTGTATGTGGGTCTCCACCTGTACATTTTGAGTCCTGTGATATTCCTGTAGTTGAATAGCAGGTGTTCTTTTTTTACTTCCTTTGAAATAATGTGGAGAGATTTCCCATCTGTTTTTGAAAAGACAATCATGCTAAGCTCATTTTAATAATACCTGGAGAAACTGGATGAAATTCAGTTGGCGCCTTTGCAATGTGATGGGAATTCACAGCTGTCTAATAGGGTAGAGGAATTTCCTCTGAAATCTCTCAGATGGTCTTTTTACATCTTTAGTTCTGGAGCGAAACCCTAGTGAGTCTTTTCAATCAATAGCTGAACTTGCAAATGAATTCATACCCACCATATAATAAGAGATACTTCGGGTCTCAAAGATAGAGTAAGTCACCTGGGAAGACCCTTCTTTTCTTTGAATAATGGACTCTTCTTATGGAAGGAAAAAAACACACACAAGATGAACCTATCCTCGTAGCAGCTGACCCTGCAATGGTTTAAAAGTCAGGTGTCCCAAGTGGTGAGTATTATGCTACTTTGAAGCATATCAGGCTGTTACTCCCTTGGAATATGGATAAAAAAGTGATAATTTTACCTTCCATTTTCCCCAAGAGCACCATTGTCTGCAGTGCAATTAGACTGTGACTATCAGGGACAATATTTTAATAATGGGTGATATTTAAATGAATAGAAAGCAGAACACTATGGGGGATGTTATCAAGACTGATGATGAGTGTTAGGCAAACCCCAATAATAAAAGATGAGACAATATTTCTCATGTCGTTCAACTCTGTGTGTGTGTGTGTGTGTGTGTGTGTGTGTGTGTGTGTGTGTGTGTGTGTGTGTGAGAGAGAGAGAGAGAGAGAGAGAGAGAGAGAGAGAGAGAGAGAGAGAGAGGAAATCTTTCTAACCATGCTTTATACCATCAATTATTCTGGAATGCTATGCTAAGAATCTCTGATTCTTTAATGAAAAAAATACACCCACATACCATCACTAAAGCAAACTACTGATATTCTTCATTCTTGCATACATTTGCATCCCAATCCTATTTCACCACCACCCCTCGTCGATGCAGCCATGCCACCGGAGTTCACTCTGCATCCTGAGGAGAGGCAGCCCCGGAGGTCCGATGCTGTAAGAGTAATTTTGCTGGTGCTCGTTCAAGTGGACTTGGCAAGGTAGATCGAGGTTGGAAAGGAAAATAGTATATTGGTGGTGCTGCTGCCACCAATACTGCTGCCTACCTGGCCTCAACATGCATCCCCTCCCCACTCTGGTCTCCGCCCCATTCCTTTCCCTCTCCACCCCCTTTTGCCCACCCCTGCCCACCGCCTGCCCCCTGTGCCAACGTACTGATGCCAGGGCTTCTTCACAGTCCACTGGCACACAGCTATCTCTGCTTGCTGAGTGCGGCGACAGTCCGGCTACACGGAATGGCGGGTTGCCTTTTGTGACTTCCATAAAGCATGCTCCACTGAAGCAGACTCATAATATTGGCCCCTTAATTATTGTACACACTTGATAAAACCACATTTCAAGGAGCATTCAGGATCAAAGAGGTGGGGGAGGAGCTGCTTAACCCTTTCTCTGCTTCCCATTTCCCTGTTCCTAGCACTCCCAAGTGCTCTGACAGGGGGCAAATCCATTTAGCCCTTGCCCAGAAACGTGAGAGTTTTACTTCTCTGGTTTGTAAGCATGATGAGAAGCTGAATAATGTGGACAGAATCCTTTGTGGGGTACAGTATAACTAGACCAGCATGGAGCACCCATGGAGACAGTGACAAGCATGCCTGAAAAAGCACATGTAAGGGGGAGGCTCTCACTTCTATGAAAATGTGTTCAGAATGATAGTGTAAATATATCAAATGGCAAACATATATCCATCTTATAATGAGTCGGTAGCAAGAAAAAGAGTACTGAAGAGCTTTCAGAAGTTCCACTGAAAAACGCTATTTTGTCCAAGAGGCATTCTTTGGAGTTGTGTGCTTATTAGCAATCCATCCAAAACACCGAGTTTCCATCTTGCGTGTACCAGCAATTATCCAGCTTTGCTATGTACATTCCACTATTACAATGAGATCTGCCAAGAGGGATGCTTTTAACAACACAGAAAAAATGTTAGAAATCCATTGCCTTGCATTGCTCATGGCAGTGTCAATACAAAGCCTTTGCTTCTTATTCATGTCTGCTCTCTAAATGCCCTGAACTCGTATAACATGCAAGGTAAATGGCTGTACCTGTTTTGTTCTTTTTCTTTGCTGTTTATGATCCTATTTGATAGCATTTTTGCCAGGAGAGAGTGCGCGCGCACACACACACAAACAGACACACACAGACACAGAGCAAGAGAAAGCACAGCACACTCTGTCTAATAACGATCGGACTTTCTGGAATACAATCTCTAATACCAGCGCTTCTTAATACGTTCTAAATCGCTGGGATTTACTATGTTTTACTGCCTGGAAGGATATTTTAGCGCATCTGCGCACCACAAACACAACAGTCAGAGCCCACTTAGCTAATCTCAAGCCTAGTATATGGCCTGCTGGCTCCAGGGAGCTCTTGAAGTATCATACCAAAACATGGGGTGAATCACACGCTGAGGCTATCCTACGCTGACTTGAAAATAAATTGCATTTTTACAAAGCATTTCCCTGAAGCTCGCTTCAGCGTATGCCTACAAACCATTATAGATTGTTTTACTAGAAAGAAGCCAAGCCAGCCAAGCTGTGGTAAATCTGGGCAATTACAAGCAGAGATATGAACCCAAGTTTAGCATCTGTTCAGTTTCATCGGCTCGATGACGGGAAAGCAATGCTCTCCGCTGTAGTGCCTCTGTACTGCCAGGAAGTGAAGAGTAGGTTAATCACTAGCAACCAATAGTCAAATATAGTTCTTTTTGTGCTGAAATATCTCTGAACAGATTACAGTTTCCCCCGCGTTGTTGTGTTTGAGTGTGTTAATTCTCATGCTGGGTTGTGGTGAGTGTGTAGCAGTGTGTGGCTCTCACTTTCTCGCCCCTAAAGCAATGGTGGAAAAGAGGGGAAGGCCCAACGCAAAACACATGTGCATTGCAAACATCTACCAAAATGTCCTTCTATTGACTAAGCACATTGCATTTATAGTACACAGATACACTTCCTTCCTAAAAGCTAGCAAATGATCAAGGGAACCAGATAGCAAATAATGTGGGGAGCAGCTGCAATCCTTTCGGAGATCTCCTATGTTGAAGGTACCCAAAGGAAACCAGCCAAATGGTGATCACTTTGTGGCAAATCATCACTGACATAGTTGTAACATCTAGGTGAACATACAGTAGGCTAACATGTCTCCCATATCTGGTCCTCTTGCAGGTGAAGGGAAGGAGTCCACCTTCCCTCCTCTCCTACCCGGTGCACCTGCCGGGCCTCTTATGTCCCCAGATGCTCACATCGAGATGCAATACTCAGCTGCAACCTAAATGCATAAAATTCAATGTGCATAGGTTCAGAATGTGTGGTTAATTTCCTAGATAAAATCCAGGATTTGACTAAATGATCTCAGTATGCACACAGGATGTTATGTGACCTGCCCCAATAAGACTACCATGAAGCTTGTGGAAATGATGCAGTGGGAGAGATGAAGAGAGAAGGTCTTTCCCCAATGTAGACCCCCTCCCCTAGGTTCTATTTCTATTAGTTATTATATGGCAAAAGATAGATAAAGAGACCACCATCTGTCCTTGTCTTTTTCTGTCTCTATCCCACTTCCCTGAGCTAATAGCAGGTTGGAGAAAGCAATTTAGATTAGGGAAAGGACACAGGCAGAATTGGTTAGATATTCACTTGCAGGGCAGCTTTTCCTTAATCATCAAAGCAGTCTGGTGGGGTTGCTAATAAGCAAACCAAACCAAAAAGGAGCACTTGAAAATGGAGCTATAAAGAACATTTCTAATCTGACTTTTCAATCATACACACAAAAGGTTAAAAACCGCACCTAACTCAAACGGCAAGAATTGGAGCAAAAATCAAAACCATAATGCAGCCAAACAAAAAACAAACAAAAAACCCCACAGCAAACAAGAACAAAAACTCACAGCTGCTCATTAAAAACATCATCATCAAAAGAAAGAAGTCTTTGGTAAGCCCACCTAATCGGCTGTAGTATAAGTGAAGTCTGAAACATAACTGGTGGCTGCAGACTTACAAACACACCTGAAGAAAAGAGTGAGGCATGCAGGCTTATCTCCTTGAGCTTCATTTAGAGGACATGCAAGAGGTCCATCATACAGCTAGAAATAGGGCCTTCTCAGTAGTGGCACCAACCTTATGGAATTCCCTCCCATTTAACTTACGAACTACTCCCTCCTTGGAAACTTTCCAGTGAGGTGAGGCCTGAAAACTTTCTTGTTCAAAGAAGCCTTCTGAGTCCTTGTCTTTTTTGATATCTTGCTGGGACAGGGTGCTGCTGTTCTTATGCTCTTGTTTTAATTGCAATAGTGATCTCTTTTAGCGATTTTTAGATGTTGTTTTTATTAGTTTTCGTTAACTGTTTTTATTGTTTTTATGAAGTGATTGTTTTTTGTATTGTATTTTTTCTTGTTGTAAGCCACCTTGGGTCCCTTTGGTCAGAAAGGCGGGGTAAAAATATTGTAAATAAAATAATAATACATAAATAATACAGGCATGGTGGCTGAGCTGAGGATCCACACCCAAGATTCAACTAGCCAATGGATGGGGCCCCAGAAATTTCTTGGGATCTCAGCTGGTCTCATGGAGAGTGAAAGATGGAGGCCAGACCAACCAGGAGGCCAGGTCTACTGGGTGGGTAGACCTGGGTGCCGTATTAGGAAGCCTGGTAGACCTGGGCTTTGAAGACTTTTCCAACCATTGATGTCCTTCTGTCCTTCCCCTGCCCTGTTTTTCCCCTCCCCCTTTGAGAAGAGGCTCAAAAGAAACTTTGTACCCCCTGATAAAATTCCTTTCAGAGGCCCTGACTCTCCTACCCACTTCTGTGTGGAGAAAGGAGAAGATGACTGTCTGCTTCACTGTCTTCTCATTTATTCTACCCACCAATCTCCTCATGGGTGTCTGTGTGTTGTTTCTAACTGAATACAGCTTTCTCATAGCAAAGAATAAAGACTTTGGGATTTCTGTGCATTTCTTAACAGTAGCCAGAGAGCACATTGATCCAGTCACAGAAACACCTGTCTTTAAAGAGACTGTCATAGCAGCCCAGAGCATCAAGGTGTAGCTCTGCCTCAGCTCAAGCTGACATATTAATCCTGAACATCTCTCTTCTATTAATTAAAGAAATGTTAACCCCTGACCCACGGCTGGGAGGGCCGTCTCATCAGCCATCAGAGCTTTTCCATAGGGTTTTGTATCATCAGTGGGAGATCAATAGCAAGCTCAAGCTGAATTATGGTGGGTGTCCAAATAAGGAAAAGATTAACATCGGGGATATTTTTCTCTGCCCGGTTTCCTCTCCTCCATGGGAGAATGGCTAATAGATTCCTTTCAAATTGCAGTCTACTTGACGATGCTCGCTAATGAAGGAGCTTTTTCTGAAGAGCAGTAGCTGGAGAAACTGTTTTGAATACCAATGCTAAAGGAAGAATGCAAGTAGCCCTGCAGTCAATGTGACTTTCTCCACGCCATACTCTTTATTCTCTTCTGTGCACACCAAGGTGAAATATGAAGCCCTAGACGGTAGAATGCCGAGATTTAATGGTGCCATCTTTTCAAACAAGAGCAAAAAAAGTTAAAATGAATTCAGACAGTTAAAGCTAGTGAAGGGAGATGATAGATAGATAGATAGATAGATAGATAGATAGATAGATAGATAGATAGATAGATAGATAGATAGATAGATAGAGCTCTGCTGCTCCAATTATTTGCATGTATCTGCCTGTTTGGGGCTCCCTAAGAGCCCAATCCTATCATCTTCTGTACGACAATCATAAAGAGGCCTCCGATGATGCACAGAGCATGCCAGTGGCGGCCATTTCTGAGGCACCGCTGCAAAGCAATCCGTTGCCAGAGCTGGTAACTTGCTCTGCTGCGGGTAAGCTGGTGAACAGGGTGGTTCGTGGGCAGGAAGGGGGAGTAATGGGGCACGTTGGGGAGGATCAAGGGGGCAGGGAGGGAGAGGGTATATCAGGCAGCAGTCGCACATGCCAGATTGTATCCCTTCTTTTCAACCCCCTGCCCCTTTTCTCTCCTTGGACATACGCCGGCTGGCATATGTCCGAGGAAACCCATAAGCGGCCTGTAGGATTATGCAGAGGTAAAAACATTTTTTACTTACCTCCCATTTGCCTTCATGTCACACCCCTCCATAGCATACAGTGTGCGCCTTTTTGTCTCTGCTGCATGCTACAGCGTGGTGGGAGATAGGATTGGGCAGTAAGAGAGTGGGCAACTGCTTCTCACTTGGGCTGGCTTGGCCAATATTGTTAAGCCTCACGTGATTAAGAACAAGTGTGCCCATGGCTGTGCACTTCGTGATCCCTCCCCTTGTGTCCAGGTGAGTTTACTTAATTGCAGGGGGGAAACCCACCTGAATCACCTCTTTTTTATAAAATAGACTTTGGAGGTCATTGAGAAAGATGGTTTATATGAATTGCCCCCTCCCATGATTAACCAGTGGTGCTAGGATAAGAGCGGACAGGGTAGGACATGCACACACCATGAGTGTATATGTCCTGACAGTGCAATCCTGAGTAACTATCTGTCTGTGGAGAGCATGCTCCACAGGCAGAGGGTGTCGTGAATGTGTCGTAATGCACGTTTATGGCACCCGGAGAGTAAGGCCTGCTGGCATGCCACGGAAACCTGCTGCAGCCACTGGAGCACGGTAAGGGTTGCTTTGGTGGGAGCAGTGGGAGCAGGGGCGGGCCGGGTGGTGAGGGAGGGCAGCCGTTGGCAGAGCCGGCCCGGAAGGGGGTGGGCATGTCAGTCGCAATATCCCTGTCCCCATTCATGGGCTCGGCGGCCGTTACACCACTGCTTCAGATTTCCCCCGAGGAGATTTCCGCTTGTCCTGCATAGTGCACATAGTGACTGCATAGTCACCACCCTGGCTAAAAACCACCACACCTTAAAGACAGCCTGGGGTAGGTGAAAACCCTCCCCACCAATGGTCAGTCAGGCAGAACATAAAATGGTGACCAACTAGCCTCAGATTAGCTGGGGGAATCTCCCAGGATCAGAATGCTGGATACTAAAATACTACCTGCTACCATAGTCACTGGCGTCACTGCAGGGGTGGGAGTGGAGTTCTATGTTCTGCTGGGATCCGACCCTCCGCTAGACAGGTGAATGAAGCGACCTCACCTTCGGAGCCTTTCAGGGCAGCGAAAGCAATGCGCAGGGAGTCTCCTGTGCGTTGTTTTCACCACCTTGAATGGTTCCGAAGGCGAGGGGGCGGGGCCGCTTTGTTCACCCGTGTAACGGAGGGTCAGATCGCGGTGGAACTTTGAGCTCTGCCCCCCTGCAGTGACGCCAGTGACCATAGTCCTGCTTTTGGCTGGCCCCTCAGCACCAATCAGGTGCCTGTTTTTCACGGCCTTACCTTGTACAGAGCAGAAGTATTTGCTCACACACACACACACACACACACACCACCACCACCACCACCACCACCACCAGCACACCACACCACACAACCCCCCCCCCCCACACACACACACCTATGCTTTCCGGAAGCAGAGAGCCATTATCAGACTAATCAGCTGGATGGATTTTCTCCTTCTGTCTGGCAATGTAGTCTTCCTTGAAGATTGAGAAGGACTACGGCAGATGCATTGCACAGGGAAATAGACAGCCAGGGACTCTTCCCCTCTATCAAAGAGCTGCTTTGCCCACGGTCATTCTGACAAAGGCTCTCTTCTTCGTGAGACAAGAGGAATGCTGTGAGTTAACCAAGTACTTAAGCCTTTCCAGCCTTCCCTGCCTATAGAGTCAAGATCTGAAGGGAGCCTTTACCATTCTATAGAATCAAAACCTGGAGTGTGTCTCAGCAGCAGTGTAATGTGTAGTTCAGCTCTGAAGATTCACACAACTGATGGTTATGACTTGAAATGTATTCTTAGTCTCTGCTATTTAACTTGGAATGGAAGTTTGGTGGAAGTCTAATAATAATAATAATAATAATAATAATAATACTTTGAATGAATGAATGAGCAAGCTGCAGGTTAAATAATGATGCAAACATTGACAAAAATATTAAGAGAATGTTCTTCACCCACACTGGCAGGGCTGAATGTTTGCTATGATTCATTTGAAAATTCATTTCAGTTTCAGTTTAATGGTATCCCACAAGCCAGTTGGACGAGGGTTGCAGATGTGTTTGCTGTTGATTGCATTGCGTTAAGTGCTGAATGACATTTCTTCAATGCAATGGAAATGCTGCTTGTTAGTGGAGTATGCTGGAAACAGAGATAATGCCGTGTTCATTCAGCCTTTGGAATGCAGAATTCAAGTGGCCACATTTACAGGCACATCCTCCGACACGCCAGAAAGAAACAGCATCAGCCGCCGCCACCAAGCCCTCTCTTTCCAGTCAGAAGGAAGATGCTGGACAGAAGCCATGGACAGAAATGAGGTTTCCATGACAGAGTTGTCCTCCTAAGTACTTTGCTAGCTGAATTCCCAATGAGTAACCAAGTGGAAAGAGAAGATGCCTTTGTAGTTCAAAATCCATTCTGCTCTGTTAATTCAGCTCAGAGAGCGAAAGATATCTGAGTCTCTCTTTCCCCTTGGAAAATTAAAGTTGTGAATTTAAGGGATTTAAGAAAGGGAGAAAAACACGCAAGTCAAACTGCCTGCTACTCTTAAATTAACATATCAAAATGCTGTTCACATCAACAATTACCTGAGGGACAAAAATAGTTATCACATTTCTAATTTCTTGACATGGTCATGGGGAACAAGGACAAACGAGACAGATGCAAGCAACAATTATGAGTCAGAGTGGACCTTTCTGAACCTGAGGACTATTTAAATTCCTATTTCTCATAGTGGCATTTGGCAGCTGATATTCCCCTGAAATAGGGCTTTACAGCCTCAAATGAGTTGTGCCTTTGATTACTTGGTTGGATTAATACATTTTCTGTGTATTTTTCTCTGCATCGAGCAACAATCTTTGCCAGCTGTGTACTTTCACTATCTGTCCACAACATCTCTGACACCGAATTTGTCTGGCTTTGTATTTTTTTTCCTATATCTTCCATGCAGATGAATCATTGGTAAAGTAGGACATAATTCATGTAATCTGTTTCTGGATAAGATCCTTTTGGTGTGGAATTAGATTCTATATGCAGGGCCTCTCAAAAGAGTTCACAACTGGTGCTTTGCGCCACACATGGGTCACAAAGATAGGACTGGATGTAAGATCAAGTCCTCCAAATGCAAGACTAGTCCTTCAACGTGGTCCTCAGAGTGACCAAAGCTGTTCCTATACCAAACCCAGGTCTGGCACCTGATTGAAATTAATCTATTGACCTAGATCAGGGGTTTCCAATCTTCAGAGGCCCACGTAGCACCTACACGGGCCTCCAGCTGCCCCGGATACCCCCGGATCTTCGGAGGCCCGTTTAACCCCACATACCCCTGCATACCCCCCTGTGTACCCTTCCCTTCAGGTTGCGGTGTGAGCGGGAGGACCCGCCCACCTGCACTGCAACCCGGAAAAATGTCCCCGAGATGTCCCTGGTAGCTCCTCCTACTTGTTCTCCTGGGCTCCGCCATCTTGAATCTCACAAAAACTCACAAGATCCAAGATGGTGGCACCCAATTCTCGCCCAGTTCTCACACATCTGACATACCAGTGGGCTGGCATACCCACACATCTGACATACCAGTGGGCTGGCATACCACCAGGCACCCAATTCTCACCCAATTCTCACACATCTGACATACCAGCAGGCTGGACTGCAACAATGCTGGAATTCAAATTGCTATGTATGCAAACAACTTTATCATCTAATACCTAGCAAACATATCATAGCAGGCATCTCAGAGTTCATGAACATAAATCCTGTCATGATGGACAAGGCCTCAAACCACCCAACAGCTAGATGGCACTGTGAGGATATATCAGTAATGGAAAAGTATGACATTGTTAAACTAGAATTCTGGAAGACTGGAGTGTAGGACACAGTTGTTGTTGATGATGATGATGGCAGGAGGTCTGGCTCAGTTGGTAGAGCGGCCATCTCATATGCCTCAAGTCCTCAAGGACAGCAGTTCGGGACTGCCGGAAGTTGGTCAGGGAGCTACTGACACACCACTGATAAGCTGCAGAGCCTCTGTGAGGGAGAGAAGCTGCAGCTGCACTTTGAGTGGGAGTCAAGATTGCTTGTCAGTTGAAGCTTGATGAGACAGACACCAGTGAGAAGCTGGACAGTGAAAGAAAGAATCTAGAATGAAGGGTTCTAAGAAAGACTGGAACATATTATATTGTAAAAACCCCTTGAAGTTTAGAAAGCTTGCCTGTGTAAGCTGCCTTTGAATTAAAGTCAAAGGAGAAATCCGATGACCAAAGAAAAGGCAGTATATAAATACTGGTTAGATGATGATGATGATGATGATGATGGCTTTCCTTTCCAATGAAAACAATGGGGCAATTCAACTTATTCATCCCTAGATTCACACCATTTACTTTACATCATATGGAAACAAATGAAACTATCCCTGCAATGGCCTTAGGTGTGCAGCCATGTGTCTTACCATAGCAACAGGAGGAATATATAAACTGAAGTCAAGAAGTGATGTACAAAATGAGAGCTATATGGTTTCACTGGTGGAATGCTGATAATCCTCTGTTGAGATAGAATAATGTTTCTAAGAACACTGAGCTCTTAGAGAGGAAAACATGATGAAAGTAACTGCCTTTTGCTTTCATATTTCATCTAGAATGGAGTCTTGAAATGACATCTTTCATCATCGATTCAGAGGTCTTCTCCTTGCACCAGATCCATTTGCAAATAGAACTCAATATTTTTAAAATATGTCATTTTATATATAGCAAAGGCCAGAAAAGTAGTGAAAATTTAGATCAGAAAAAAAATGAGAAGCAAGCTTCAAAATGGAGACATAATGTGGTGTGACTTTTGTGAAGGGGGGAGGGGAAATAGAATAGAAATTGGGAAAGTGAAGAGGAGAGGGGAAATCGATCATGCAAGCTTCTCTAGAGGATCAAAGAGCTCACCTCTTCATTGAAGCAATCTTTGAAAGCCTCTGTTTTTTTTTCTCTGAAGCCCAATCCTACCTAATGTTCTGCGCACAGATGCAGTGAATCCAGCGCGGCTTGTGCCACATCTTGTGCAGAAATTTAGGAGGTCTCCTCGAGGTAAGGAGACATTTGTCCCCTTGCTCCAGGGAAACCCCAACCCCTGAAAGAAACAGGTCTACTCAAACCTGCGCGAGCGAAATAGCTGGCACAAGTCTGAGCGGATTTGTGTAGCAAAAACAGTCCCTGGATGGGGGATAGGATGTAGTGTACACAGCTGCCGCTGATCCTGCCCTCCGTCCAGGCCCGAACTGCCCACATCCAAAACTGTTGCTGCCCTCCCCCACTGCGTTACACCCCTCCCTGTCCACCCCCACCCTTCCACCCACCCCCTGCCTCTTGGTGCGGAACTTACCATGTCTGGCATGCGCGGGGTCTTCTACTGGAGCCCGGAGGCCAGCCCAGGCCTTAGCGCCGGCCTACGGAGCTGCTGTGCCATCACAAAGTGCTTTCTGGCACCAGCACAGCATGCACTGTTCTGGTGCTTCTCTCCCTCAGGATTGTGCCATTAATGAAGTGCACCAGCAGAACAGACAAAAGAAAATATTTCTTTACCCAGTGTGTAATTCATCTGTGGAACTCCTTGCCACATGATGTGGTGATGGCACCTGGCCTAGATGCCTTTAAAAGGGGTTTGGACAGATTCATGGAGGAAAAGACCATCACAGGTTACAAGCCATAAGCAACCTCCTGGTTTTAGAAGTGGGTTTTCTCTGTGCCAGGTGCAAGGGAGTGACAACAGGAAACAGGTTATCTTGTTGTCTTGTGCTCCCTGAGGCATCTGGTGGGGCCACTGTGTGATACAGGAAGCTGGACTAGATGGGCTTTTGGCCTGATCCAGCAGGGCTCTTCTTAAGTTCTTATGTTCTTATCTCTAGAGTAATTCATGCATGGAAGAAATGCACAGATCCTATGCTGGATCAGTCAGCATTCACGCAAATGAATCTGGTGCTAATGGTTCTCACAGCTGAAACATTCTATGAAGCCAATTGCACTGTGCAAGGACTGCCCATGAGAGGGTTGGGGCCCTATGTGCAATCTCGTATAGATGGGCAGTGTTGACGACTTTGCTGGCAATTGTCATCACCTATTTTCAGTAGAGATGGGTGCGGAGGAGATGACTGAATCCCATCTCCCTTCTACCCTTTGTTCAATGAATCCTTCACATGGGCATCTTGCAATGGGGCTCAAAGTATGGGAATAAAATGTAAACCCAAGTGTCTGTTTTGGTTAAATTGTATCACAATCAATTAAACTACAACCTAAATTTGGAAATGGTGCATATTAGGTTCAAGAGCTCTTGTTTGGCAAAACGTTTGACAGAATACTTAAAAACATAACCAAGTATCTTTTTCCCTATAGGGAAAATGCATTTTATATTGCTCTTTGCACAATTGTTTTCAGTTTAATTGTCTGGTATATAGTATAATTCTGTTCTGTCAAACATCATTAGCTCTTGCAGGTTTTTTTTTTAAAAAGTCCTTAAATGGAGTCTAGTCTTTTACTGCTTTAAAAAAGTGGAAATAGTGTGTCAGTATAAGTGCTCATGTGTAGAAAATATTAATAATCTCCTAGCAGACCCAATCCCCACTACAAAGTTCTTCTGGGCAATACAAAGACTTCATATGGACAGGTATAGAACCTTCTGAATGATACTGAATTGGGGAGTTATACTTTTGGAATGTGTAGGTACAAAAGCCCACTCAGCCATGAATCTTTCCTGGGTGACCTTGGACCAGTCACTGTCTCTCAGCCTGACCCATCTCACAGGGTTGTTGTGAGGACATAAGGTGCCACTCTCCTTCTGAGTACCACCAGAAGTGACTGGCGATGACATCATCACCAGTTACTTCTGGGTTTTCAGAGGCCAGAAAACGCAGGGAGGAGGCTCTGGGCAGGTGGGAAGACCCTATGGCTCAGCCTGAGAGGCTCAGAGGCAGGAGCTTCTTGGGAGCAAAAATGTGCCACCAAACGTGCCGCGTCGGAGTGGGGTTCCAATGGTCCAGCAGTCCGAGTACCACCAGCAGTCAGCCGAAGTACCACTGGTGGTACTAGTAGCATAGGATGGGAACCCCTGATGTACACTACCCTGAGCTCCTTGGAGGAATGGCAGTATAGAAATGTGAAAATAAACAAAATAATCAATTTGATCTCGAGATGGCCTTTCCATGCTTCTCGTTCTCTGCCCCACACTGTCACATTCCACAATGAAATTCCTTCTTTCTTCATACTACTAAAGTGTATTTGGGTTTCTCACTGAGAAAGCATGTTTCCCAGCATTTAGCTACCTTCTTCTTGATGTTTATTATCTTCAAATATTTATGGAGCCTTTCCCTTGTGCTAATTGTCAAATGTTAGTTATGCTTCATGCTGTTCACTAACTATTTGCATACCATTTATTTAACCACGCAGGAACAATCCTACATGTATCTAGAGATTGCCTTGCAACATCCACTTCAGTATTATGTTCAGACCACTGCCTTTCTTGTAATCCCATGTCTTCCTTTGAAAGTAAATAACGTGTCATTACTAATTCCTAATGCTCTGATTCAGGAGATCCTTGTGTGCTGAAAGCTTCCACACAGGCAAAGCCGCCTCCTTCTAGCCCAGGAAGAGAGATCCGTTAGGAATATTGCCAGGTTCTATCCACAGCCAACATCTGGACCAGAACCAATGGTATCCGTAAGAATGGACACATTTCTGGAATGGGATCAGAACCCACTGCATTGTATGCAAGTTACATTGAGTATCTGAAAACTGTAACATAGTTCAGTAACAACTGAAATCAATGCCCAAAAGCTGCATGACCGTGAAGTACAGGTGGGCCCCCATATCCGCTGGGGATATGTTCCAGGCCCCTCTGTGGATACTTGAAACCGTGGATAAGAGCGAACACCCCCTCCATGGTTTCCTGAGGGGCCCCCCACCCTGCCTCCCCTGCAGGCAGGCATGCTTGCCCCCCCCAGCTCTTATTTTTCTTTCAGCAAACTTTGTTTCTTCCTTAAAACAAACAGAGAAGCGGCCTCTACTGCAGGCAAGTAGAACAAGACTAAGTCCTAGAGAGGCTCTGCAAGGTTAACAGAAACCTTGCAGAGCCTCTCTAGGACTTAGTCTTGTTCTACTTGCCTGCAATAAGCAGCCAGAGGCTGCTTCTCCTGTTTCTTTAAGAAAGAAATGAAGCTTACTGGGAAAAAAAGTAAAAGCCTGGGGGGGTCCCCACAATCTGTGGAGAACTGAAACCGTGGATAGCGAATCAGGGGATATGGGGGCCCACCTGTACTTTTCCGGCAAGCAAAGAGCAATTGGTATATCCTACCATGTACGAATAAGTGTTTACTGTTTGCAGCAGTTTGGACTAGTTAGACGGTGCACAGTTTTGATTGATGTTTTATTCATAGGCTAGACGACATGTGTAGATCAATACAACACTGTGCAAAAAGAATCTTGATGCAATCAGGCGTATTCAATCATCAAGACAATAATTTTTACTAGTGCTTTATTTGTGTGTGTGTGTGTGTGTGTGTGTGTGTGTGTGTGTGTGTGTGTGTGTGTGTGTGTGTGTGTGTGTAACACAGAGGGGAGAAAATGAACAAAAGGAACTACTGTAAAGGCTGCAGCAAACTGTGGATGCCCTAATTCCAGAATCAATTTTAGGAATTTTCCTAGTTAAAACAGAATTTAGGAGGAATAAAGTACAAGAGCAAGCCGCATAAGGAACTGGAATTGTGGAGACGGACTGGAATGGCGGAAATCCACTCATCTCTACTAGCACATACAATAACTAAATTCCTGCTCAACAAAGAGTTTCCAAACCTAGTTTTTAGGGCAAGATGAGGTCGACATCTGCGTCTCACATTGATGTAGGTGTTTCCTAATAAAAGCACTGAGTATTTTATGACTTCCACAAACTTTAATGGGGTTGTATGGAAGTTGCTTTATGAAGTGCAGCATTATAAATGCATAGGATTGAATGCAGAGGATTATATTTTCCATGGATTGTTGGAAACAAATTCAGCATCAGAAGAATCATTTCCTACTAAATTGTAAGGGAGCGTTTAAAAAGGTTCTATAAAGTTGTGCCGCTGCTTTGTAACCTCTTTGAGAGGCTTTCCAAAGATATGCATTCAGACAATGTTGAAATATATGCAGGTAATAAGGATGGGCCATTTTGAATTGCAGGTTAAAGGCTCTTTTTAACTAGGTGTATGATATATATATATATATTGATGGCATCTGTGGTAATCGGAAACAAACCACACTATTTCACAATTACCTGAAACAGCATGAAGGAGTGTCAGAGATTAATGCATGCTTCATTCTTTCCAGGGTGCATTCCTGCTGTCTACCAATATCTAATCTGACATTTTGATGGATACAGGTCAGGCAACTTCTGCCAGTCGGTAATTTCATTTATCCATAGGTGGTTTCAACCAAGTCTAATTTATCACAGGTACATCTGCATTGGCGCTGCTCTCTGCACGGCTTGCAGTTGCCAGACATATGTAGCTGGAGGGGCATTATAAATATACTGGCTGCCAATTGTTCCATACATGTCACCTGAGACAATGCTGTGTGAAGGATTGCTGTGGTGTTGTAGAATCATAGACCTAGTGGGACTAGGGGCCACCCATCCCAGCCTCTAAAGCAAGTTGGCCCTCTTTGGGGGCCAAATCCTACCCATCTTTCCAGAGCTGATGTAGCCATGCCAATGGGGTGTGCCCAATGGAGGGAGTCATGGAGGCCTCCTCAAGGTAAGGGAATGTTCGTTCACTTACCTTGGGGCTTCATTGCGGCTGCATCGGCACTGGAAAGCTGGATAGGATTGGACCATGTGATTATTTTATTCAACCTCTAGTAGCCAGGAGTTCCACCATGTTTGCCACATCCTGGGCTAGCAGTTCTTTTTTCTGTACAACATACTTTTCCCCAAACTTGGCTAACTTGCCTCTGTTCTGTCCTGAGGCCAGGTCCCTTAATTAAACTCACTCGAGCCTTACAAGCAGCTAGTATATAGCAGTTCTCCCTTATTTATTTATTTATTTATTTATTTATTTATTTATTTATTTATTTATTTACAGTATTTATATCCCGCTTTTCTCCCCGAAGGGACCCAAGGCGGCTTACAACAGGAAAAAAGAAAAAAAATACATACAAAAAACACAGTATAAAAATATCACATTTTAAAACAATAAAAACAATTAATGAAAATTAATAAAACACACTCTCTAAAAACAATTTAAAAGATCATGGCTTCAATCAGAGCAGGAGCATAAAAACAGCAGCACCCCCCACCTGTACCAGCGAGATGTTAAAAAAGGCAGGGGCTCAGAAGGCTTCTTTGAACAAGAAGGTTTTTAGGCCTCGCCGGAAAGTGTCCAAGGAGGGAGCAGTTCGTAGGTCAAAGGGGAGGGAATTCCATAGGGTTGGTGCCACTACTGAGAAGGCCCTGTTTCTGGCCGTCGCCCCTCGCACCTCCTTGGGCGATGGCACCCGCAAAAGGGCCTTCTCTGATGATCTGAGGAGACGAGCCGGACTATATAGAAGTAGGCGGTCTCTCAAATATCCTGGCCCCAAGTCGTATAGGGCTTTAAAGGTCAAAACCAGCACAACCCTTAGGCTTATAGTGTGTGCTGGCCATTGACTCTGTGCGCTGGCTAACTGGGTTCAGGCTGCACACAGAGGTTGGTAATTTAAATTATTAATTTGCAAGGTTATATTCACCTGCTTTGCAGTGTTCCTAACAGAGGCCTGCAGCAGGGTTTCTCTCAGACTGAAGGGAGAGGGGGAGGTGAGAGACTGGAGGCTGGATTGCCCTTAAGTGGAGAGTGCAAAGCAGTGGCATAGCTGGGGGGGGGAGAGTGGTGGGGCCCACCACCCCAGGCACCAAGCCAGAAGGGGGCATCACGCTGTCTGGAGGGGAGCACACAGCGCTTGCTGCTCCAAGCAGTCAGAGCGGTGAGTGAAGCAAAGTTTCATCTTCCTGCCAATCCTCAGCCTCCGTTTGGATCCAAATTGGAGCCTTTCCGCAAGCAGGGGCGGGGAAATGATGCAGGGGCAGGGCGATGATGCGGGGGGCAAGCTAGCCCAGAGTACCGGCCGTCCCAGCTATGCTATTGGTGCAAAGATAATTCGCTGTGTCGCAGTGTTGCAATACAACACACAAACTGCACAAATGAACCCACCCCTAAGTTGTAGAGTACTAATGCATATGCTCTTCCCTTAATAAGTTGGCTACTTATGCCCTAAAACTAAAGGGACAACCATCTACTTGCCAAACTTCCACAGCATTTATATCTGCACAGATTTTTAAAAACAAAATGTCCTGGTCGACCCATACCTGACGGTGGTGGCACTCATCCCCCGGTGAACGGCGAGTTTCCTGCAGCAATGAGGGCAGCTGACCCCATGGGGGGGTCACATGTTGCGGCTGACCCATACCTGACAGTGGTGAGCGCACTTCAGGGTCTTCTGGGGTGAGCTTTGCCCCAAGTGGCCAGCCGAGCCACACACCTCGGCCACTTCCTGGTTTGAGGTGGGGTGGGGCGGGGCGCGGGAGCCGGAAGGTCTGCCCAGCCACAGCGGCCCATCAGCGGCCGAGAAAGACTGTGGAGCAAGGGGTACCTCCCTTTGGGACTTGCAGCATGGCCGGGCAGGGGAAAGGACCACCCCATGAGCAGAGCTCACAAGTGGTTGGAGAAGGCAAACCACAGGTTTGCCTTCTCCAACCACAGAGAAAGCAAACCAGGGCATCCCATGGGAGTGCTATGTAGGCTAGGGTGGAGGGACGAACAGGTGGGGCCAGGGCTTCCCCTTACCCTTGTTGTAAGGCCAATGAGGAGGCTCAGTTGAAGGTAGGCCCTTGACCAGGCAGGTCAGACTGCCTGTGACCCGCCAGAACTGAGACTTGGGAGAATGCTCTCGGGTGCAGTAATCCCCTTCCCCAGCTGTGTCTGAGGCCCAAAGAGACGTCAGGGAAGATACCAACTGGGATCAGTCCTGGCCCACCCTGCAACCCGTAGCTGGTGCCCCACCGGACCCCAAAAGCGCCAAGCAGAGGGGCAAGGATCTCGATGGGGTGCCCGGAGCAAGGGCGGGGCCTAAGTGATGTGACGACGTTGCACCCTGTGTAGCCAATAGGAAGGTGCCCTGTGTTGCCAATAGGAGGGCGCCCTATGTAGCCAATAAGAGGGTGGAGGGAGGCAGCTGCGCGCGCAGCGCGGCTCCAAACACGCCCCCCCGCTGGTTTCTTTGCCATTTTGGAGCCAATCAGGCTCCAGGGAGGGCGGGAGGGCCAAAAAGAAGACGGCCGAAGAAGCGGATCACGGACGTTAAGACAAGGCGGGAAGAAGCGGATCACGGACGAGAGACACGGCGGGCGCGGGCTGCACGCCCCCGCCCCGCCCGCCCCCGGAGCAGCTGCTCCGTGCACTACGCATTAGTTTCACCACTGGCACCAAGGTGGAAATACACCGAGTGCAGGGGACCCCAGACCCTGGAAGCGGAAAAAAAGAACCAATCTGCATCTGCAGGGAAGTATATGTTTACCTTATACACCATGATCTGCAGAATAATCCCTGTGTGAACAAATCCACCCATTAATTTATCCCCCCTCCCAAAATGCATAGGTTACTGGTGGTGGTCACCTTTTCATGCAAATTAGATGAGCAAATCTTATTTGTTTGCTAATATCCCCCAAAGAAGTAGGACAATATAAGGGATCCTTCATCCACTGATATAAGGGCAGTTCATGGTCTGTACCTTCTCCTTTCACATGTTCCCCCATTAAACAAACTTGAACAATCAAGACATCACCTGACCTGGCCTATGACATATCCATGCTGCACATTAAACTTGTAGCCTTGTGGTGCGTGTAGGCAGAAGATTTGCAATATTGCCAATATTCTTTACAATATTGCTAGTACAGTTACAAGAACAGTGGGCAATTTGAAATCCCTAATTATATCTATAAATAATGTGTTTTACATAGCTGATATTTTCAGCCCCTTTCCTATGATGTTAAACAGTGCACTTCTGTAGTTTCCTCAGCCCCTCTTAGTTCAGTGATGTCAAATTCAGTTGCACTGTCTTTTTATCATTTGTTAGAAATGACGACAAAGAATCACCTCCGGCATTTCTGTAGTATGGAATATTACAGTTCAGTTCCCTTCTTTCTGGAGAGGGAGAGGATAAAGGGAAGGCACACAAAACTCCTTGAGTTACACTTAAAAGCTTATTCACCATAAGCAGTTTGTATATCCATTTGATGGTCAAATCTGGCCATATATATGGAGAATATATTTTCTTATTGTTTAGTTTGAATACAGTTCTGTCGGTGCAATTTTGTGTAACCTTGCACCGGTGTAACACCGGTGTAACAGTAGATGCACTGGCAATAATGTCACCGCCAGTTACTTCCCGTGGTACGCTGGATCAGCGGAGCCTCAGGAGTTGGTATGGCAGGAGACCAACACTGAGGAATGCTCAAAACCTATTAGCCATGACAACTAAATGGAGCCCGCAGCATTCATCATGGTGGCCATCATCTCTGTGGTCTGCTTGTGAGCTTCCAGAGGCATCTGGTTGGCCATTGTTGCACCTGGAATGCTAAACTAGATATATCTTGGACCCACACTTAACAAAATGGCTACTGGCAGTACCAAATCTGCATCTTCTTCTTCAGTTGAATGAGTTATTGCAGGCGTTTGAGTCTGGGTGGAGCTAAGGAAAGGGGTTAAGCAAGTAAAGGGAGCTAAGGCTTTACAGACATTCAGAGTTTATTTTCGATGTCAGCAAACACCCACTGAAAGAACAGGATGCCCCAAGCATCAAAAGAAAACAGGATCCATCATAAGCAGGTGTCATGAACATGACAATGCAATCCTAACCAACTTTCCAGCACCAGTGTAGCCGTGCCAACGGGGCACACACTGCATTTTGCAGTGCAGGGGCAGTCATGGAGGCCTCTTCAAGGTGGGGCTGCATTGAGGCTGCCCTGAAGCTGGAAAGTTGGTTAGGATTGCACTGGTAGTCATATATGGCATTCTGATCAATCCAGCACTATTGTAGGCAGGTAGTCAAACAGGTATAATTGGTGCCATTGCCTTTAATAATATTAGAGCTGGGTGCCTACTTTAATACAGAACTTCGATGCATGGAGGAGTTCTAAGCTCTAAAGATAAGCATCTTATCAATGACTTGGAATCTCATATATAAACAGATATCACTTATCAGAGTGTCATGTCAGTCTCAGAGCTAGCTAGGTGCATTTATGATTCAATCCAGATTAAGTGGACACTGCTCTAATCTGCTAATGGGTTTAAAGCATTTCATTTGTAAAGGTGATAGCGGTGGTGGTTGTTTTCAAGACCCCGAGAAGCGTCTCCTCATTTCCCTTTTCCTCGAGGCAGAAGAGTTAATCTTCAGGGCTCTTAAAAAGCATTTACAACCCTCTGAAACACATTTTAAAACTCTTACCATCTGCTTTGCCTTTAATGAAACTGGCCTGTGTGAGAGATACCGTCACATCTGACAAGGTTATATGTATAACGAGTCTTTGCCAGGCGAATTTCTGTTTACGGAATAAGTGCATTTCACCAGTCGATACTTTCACCCATTTGCCTTATTGAGCAAATACCCTTGCCTGGAGAAAATCGACCGGACTGATGACTGCATAGGCTACTTGAGCCATTACATGGGCTAAGGGAAGTCTAATTGAGTCGGCCATCTAGATAGCTTCAAGGCCTTCTGGTGAGCGCTTTGGTTCACACACCCCATGGGTCTTATGATACCCCAGGCTGTAGAAATGTGATTTGTGTTTTGGTTCTTGCCATTTATATTGATAATACAGAGGAAGGAGACGGTTTAGTTATTGGATTCCTTTCCCCTGGCTTGTCCATTATGGCAGGTTCATCATGCTGAGGATGACACGAGTTACAGGCTGTCCCCTGAATTCTATTGGCAGCTGCTAGACACCCTGCAAAGGAACTTCTAATGTATAGTAAACCTTTGCAAATGTTTGGCACCTTTCTGTCCTTGTCAGGCCTGCTTTCCTATACAGATGTTGTCAGCTCTCCCTGATGGGAAAAGAGACACGATTTAATTTCCCTGTGTAAGGGAGAGAAAAATCCATTAGTGTTTGTAGGCTGTCAGTGGAGATTGTGTCATTCTTCGGTGTAAACTACAAATTTGTCAGATGGCTCAGCAGTACTGGAGACAGCCAGGAGATAGCAGGTAGACAAAGGCCAGCCCAGCCCTTTAAAGACCTCATCACTTGCAGGTCAACTAGTTTCATTTCTTAGGAAAAAAACAAAACAAAACTGAATGTTTTCTAAGGTGATCATCATGCGGCATTGAAATAAATACTGTAAAACAAAACAAAGTCATGCTGAAGTCTTATCCTAGTGTAGCCTTAAGCTTAGGAATCATTCCAGTCCTGCATGTGACATCCTACCTTTCTGTTACGAAGCTTTGTAAGACACTTGTAACATGCACACATGGGGGAAATCTATTTTGTGTGCAGGGATTGAGTGCAGTAGCCAATGGCACAACTCAGTGGAATTGCATACAAGACAGGGGGAGAAAAGACTAAATGTGCAACAATAGATAAGCTCTATTGCAGGGATAAGAATACAATAACAGGGATGGGAAATAAAAAAGCAATACAAAATGCAATGCAATATGTTCAATCACTCACCTAGCTAGCCCCAAAACCTAAGCAGTTTCTAGGTAAAGCAGAAAAAGAGGAAGAAATCCTTACAAGGGAACGAAGGTGTGCAACGATAGGCTTACCATCCATCCCAGAAAACCTGGGACTGTACCGGGTTCCGGGCTCCGGTCCCAGGTCAGTCCCGGGCTTCTGGGCCCGGTGAAGCCAACATCGCTTCCAAAGTGCCAAAAGACACTTTTTTCTCAGCGCCGCCATCTTGGATCTTGCGAAATCCAAGATGGTGGTGCCCAAATCTCGTGAGGGCACATGAGGCAGCTAATGAAAGACTGGTCCTTTCCTAGTTTCTCAGGCTCTTCCAGGGTCCTGCCACATATGCTCACAATGCAGCAAGGTGAGTGGGCAAGTCCATCCCATGATGCAGCATCTGCTTCCGATGTCAGAACTGGGTAACATGCCTAAGCATCCTTGTGTGTGACCTTAAAAACCATAGAGTTGAGGATGTCATGGGTCCATCCAACTGAATGGTCAATTGCCTGCTGGTCAACCCTACCTCCTGGTCAGGTGGGTGTAGATGTCCAATCAGCTGTTGCATAGTCCCAGCAAGTGGGTTGGCTAGCGACTATTGCCATAAGTGGACCCAGATAATGTAGACAAGCAATCCACAAAGTAACTGCCTGTTGACAGTCTTAAAGAACTCTAGAAATTTGGTGAGGCAGGATTTACCTTGGCAGAAACCATGCTCTCTTTCAGCATGCCTCATTCTTCTACAGGCCTAATACCGGTAATTTTATTGCTAATTATACTTTCCACCAGTGTACCTAAATGTTTCCACAAATGGTTGAACCTTTGTGAGCAACGACCACTCGCAAAGAATTGCAAAGGTACAACTGCAAAAGAACATTTCCGAGTGTTTCGATTCCCTTGCAAAAGTTTAAACTTTTGCAGGTGCATTCATGCTCATCTTGATTCTCCTTGCAAACGTTTGCACAAGAGTTCCCCTGGTAGAATGCTTGCAATATTTCTACTTTCATGCTCCCCAACGTTCGGTGCAAGATCCACTACTAATGGATACCTGTTTGGTATAATTTCAGAGACAAGACTCGTACGAATGACAAGTTCACATTTACAACAAATATATTTTATAACTAGAGGTGGGGTTTTTTTGTTGATAACCACATAAAACTGCATAAAAACACAGAACACTGCTTTCTGCTAAAAAAATCTGCTAAAATAAAATAAAATAAAATAAATCAATGTAATTTTGCATCATTCTTCATCTTCTGACACTGTACAACCTATACAACCTGTACCATCTACCTAGTACACCTTTAAAGCAGTTAAAATGGGAAAAATTGAAATAAAACACATAACACCGCTTTCTGCCATTTCATTTTGCTTAATCACCATAATCTGTGAAAAAATAAAACTATAACCTCTATTCTACTTATCAAAGAAATGTTTAACATCCTCAGAAGTGTGTACCTTATTCTGCCAATAAATAAATGAACTCCGTCTAATAAATGAACTCCAATTTTGGACAAATCTGTTGCATTGCCTTCTTCCACCTTAATATAAGCTTTCACTTTGCCATACAGTAATTGCAAAGTACAGTAGTGTAATTTTACTTCCCATTTTGTGAGTGTAGGAATTGCTGTCGTTCTCCATATTTTGCATAATGCAGTCTAGCTAAAGCTTACCTTTTTCCGTGCATGTTTACCCACTGTTCACTGCTGCTCTGGGCTACTGCTTTGGTGCCATTTTTTGTCTTATCACAACATGACCCCGGCCAACTAGAAATCACACTATTACAGTGAGATTACAGGGCCAAAACCTATTCAAATTTGACATTGTCACAACATCACCGAGGGCAAATGTAGTCAATTCAAATGGAGGAGGAGGCTTCCTGTACAGCAGACAATGCATTTTGTGGTGGGAGAGGAAGGGGAGAGGAAGTTACCAAAATGGTAACCGATGCAACCTGTGGGGGGGGGAGAGGACCAGGAGGCACCGCAGGGCAAGGGGATACTTAATTCCCTTACTCCTGCATAAGCCTCATGGCCTGCAATGGGTCTCATGGGACCTACATTAGCAATTTTGCTAGCATAAATCTAAGGAGAGAAAAGGGGTGGGAAGGCTGCAGGGAAGGGGGGTAGGATCCAGTACGGGCGTTCCACGATGGATCCTCCCCTTCCCACAGCCTCCCCACTCCCACTCCACCACCTCCCTGCCCCCATTCCACCCTCCCCCTGCCTTCCCGCCAGCTTACCTTTCCTGACGTGTGTCCAGATGTCCTTCGGTGTGACTGGGAAGGTTGAGGCCTTCCGCCTTTCGGGGAGGCTTGTGTGATTGGCACTGACTGCTTTACAGCTGTCAGCGCCAGCATGTGAGGTGGCGGCATGCTTAGGACTGAGCTGCAAGACATATTTATTTATTTATTTTAAAAATTTATATCCTGCCTTTCCTATGCCAAGGCAAATGCCCAAGGCGGCTTACAACAGAAGCTAAAATACTGTACATAACTTAAAAAATACATTAAAAAGTTTAAACAGTACATAACTGTACATAAATAATTTAAAAAATTGAGCCCTCGCCAAAAAGTCATCAGGGAAGGGGTGGTTCTCAGATCCCCTGGCAGGGAGTTCCACAGTTGTGGCGCCACAGCAGAGAAGGCTCGCCCACGTGTTGCCACTCCCCTAACTTGCGATAGAGGTTGCACTCGCAGGAGAGCCCCCTCAGATGACCTAAGAGAGCGGGCCGGAATGTATGGGAGAAGGCGGTCCCTCAGATATCCTGGACCCAAACCGTGAAGGGCTTTAAAGGTCATTACCAGCACCTTGAATTGGGCTCGGAAACGAATGGGCAGCCAGTGCAGCCACTGAAGCAGCGGTTCAACAGAGTCAAACAGACTAGCTCCAGTGACCACCCGGGCCACCGCATTCTGCACTAGTTGCAGCTTCCGTACCATCTTCAAGGGCAGCCCGACGTAGAGCGCATTACAGTAATCCAGTCTTGAAGTCATTAAGGCGTGGACCACTGTGGTCAGGTCTGATCGACTCAAGTACGGCCGCAGCTGGCACACCAGCCGAAGCTGGGCAAACGCACCCCTGGCCACAGCCGCCACCTGGCTTTCCAGAGAGAGTTGTGAATCCAGAAATACTCCCAAGCTGCACACCCGTTCCTGCAGGGGGAGTGCAACCCCATTCAGAATGGGCAGGTGACTCAGGACCTGCATCGCAGCTTTCCTGACCAGTAGGACCTCTGTCTTTTCTGGATTCAGTCTCAACCTATTAGCCCTCATTCAGACCCCAACTGCCTCCAGGCAGCATTCCAGGACTTCCACAGCCTCCCCAGAATAAGGTGGCAAGGAGAGATAGAGCTGGGTGTCATCGGCATATTGGTGACACCCGACTCCAAATCCCCGGATGATCTCCCCCAGCAGTTTCATGTAGATGTTAAAAAGCATGGGAGACAGAATAGAACCCTGTGGCACCCCACACTGTAGAGGGCAGGGCGCCGAACAGGCGTCTCCCAGCATCACCATCTGGGACCTGTCAGCCAAGTAGGAACGGAACCACTGCAAGGCAGTGCCCCCTAGTCCCAACTCGGCCAGCCGACCCAGAAGGATACCATGGTCGATGGTATCGAAAGCCGCTGAGAGGTCCAAAAGGACCAGCAAGGATGCACTCCCCCTGTCCAGTCCTCGGCGAAGATCATCCAACAGGGTGACCAAGGCTGTCTCCGTCCCAAAGCCCCGCCTGAAGCCAGACTGAAAAGAGTCCAGATACTCTGTTTCATTTAGTATCCCCTGGAGCTGAGACGCCACCACCCGCTTAATCACTTTACCCAAAAAAGGCAGATTGGAAACTGGCCGATAATTATTTATATTGGAGGAATCCAAAGATGGTTTTTTCAGGAGGGGGCACATAATTGCGGTCTTCATGATGCTAGGCATCACTCCCTCTCGCAAGGATGAATTCGCAATAGGTTCCACCCAATCGGCCAGCCCAACCCGCGCAGATCGTATTAACCAAGCTGAGCAAGGGTCAAGTGGGCAGGAAGATGATCTCAAACTACAGCGGACCCTATCCACATCCTCAGGCTGTATAAGGTGAAAAGAATCCATAACGATGGAATCGACAGATGCCATAGGGACAACTTCTGGAACTGTTAAACCAGTGTCCATGCATATAAAACTATGCATGGGATGAAGAGAGTGGATAGAGAATTTCTTTTCGCTCTCACACAGCACCAGAACTAGGGGACATCCACTAAAATTGAGTGGAAGGAGAATTAGAACAGACAAAAGAAAATATTTCTTTACCCAGCATGTAATTCATCTGTGGAACTCCATGCCACAGGATGTGGTGATGGCACCAGGCCTGAATGCCTTTAAAAGGGGTTTGGACAGATTTATGCAGGAAAAGTCCATCACAGGTTACAAGACATGATGGGGATAAGCAACCTCCTGGTTTTAGTTGTAGGCTATCTCAATGCCAGATGCAAGGGAGTGGTGACAGGGGACGGGTATATCTTGTTGTCTTGTGTGCTCCCAGAGGCATCTGGTGGGGCCACTGTGAGATACAGGAAGCTGGACTAGATGGGCCTTTGGCCTGATCCAGCAGAACTCTTCTGATGTTCTTTCTTTTACGCCCCATATTCAGCTCATCACTGCACTGTGTGACTTCTCCCTTTACAATGTTGCTAGTACAATAGAGCACTTCCTATCTGCCCCCTTGGTGAAAACACTAGTGCACACTCTGGTCATCTCTCGTCTTGACTATTGCACCTTTCTCTCCTCCAACCGTCAATTATCTCACCTTGCTCCCTGCACTTTTATCCAGCATTCTGCTCCAAAAGCCATTTCCCTTTCTCGTCACTCTGATCATATCGCACCCCTCCTACAGTTCCTACAATGGCTTCCACTTCCTTCCAGATCCAGCACAAGCTCCTTACCCTTACCTTAAGCCCTCTATGCATTATTCCTTATCTATCGTGTTGCTCCTTATGGGATAGAGTTGCATGACATAAAATAACTTGGATCTGGTTTAAATGTGGAGTCTGGTCTCAGTTTGATTTGTTATTGTGTGCTTGTGCCTGAAGTTTTGTAATACAGTACCTGCACATTTTTGAATAGGATTTTCTTAATTAAATCTCTAGTGATTTCCGTCAAATAATAATTTTTGGTTTTTAAAGCTATCAATTAATTTAAATAGGTTCTCAAATTTTCATGGCTGGACGACACATACATAGTTAAAATATCCGGGTTTAAAGACCATGGTCCTACATGGCAGAAGGGTCTGGCTCAGTTGGTAGAGGTGCTGCCTTGAAAAGCCTGAAGATCGGCAAAGGGCAAGTTCGAGACACGCCGCCAACAAAAAGCTGTGAAAAAGCCTCTGTGAGGAGATATAAGAGCTCCCAGCTGCTTTGGTCGAGTGTGGGAGGCACTGGCCAGCAGAAAAAAAAGCCAGACTGCAAAAGGATACCACCTGGAATGTAGTTGTTATCGAAAGATTGGACATTTATATATTGTAAAAAAAAAAAAAACATTAGGGGGGGTAGGAAAGCCTGCCCATGTACACCGCCTTGGATTAAAGTCAGAGGAGAAATCCAATGACCAAGAAAGGCGGTATATAAGTACTGTATATTATTATTATTATTATTATTATTATTATTATTATTATTATTATTATTATTATTATTATTATTATATAATCTGAGATAAAATATGCTTCACAACTGCTGAGTAAGGTGACTTGTATTAAATCAAATCTTCCCTCAGTCCCACAGGAATTGTCAAGAGCAACCCCCCTTTCATAAGGAAAGTCTTTTTCTCCTTAAAATGGCGGTGTTCTGTGTATACCGGAGTGGCACACCTAATCATTGGTCCAGCCCACTCACCTGACTTGCAAGTGGGCAATTTGAATATTAGTTAATTTCAAACCAGACTATCAGAGGTGCGGGGAGGTAAGTTTCCTAAAATGGGATGCAAGAGAGCTGCCCAGCACAATCCCATCCTTTCCTCCCCCCGCTGGTGCAATCATGCCAAAAAGGTGTGCACTGTATCGGGGGGGGCAGGGGGAGGAGTAGAAGGCTTTGGAAGGGAAAATCATCTTTCACCTCCGTAAGCCTCCCTGCGTGCAATGGGTTTCCTCAGACCTGTGCCAGCTTACTTTTTGTCCAAGGAGAGAAAGGGGCAGGGAAGCTGCAGAAATGGAGGCTAGGATCCAGCGCGCGCCAGATCAATCACTTCGCAGTCTCCCTGCCCCTTCCTCCCCCCTCAGCACATACTGTTGTTGCTGAGATCCACCTCCTCCAGCCCCCAAACCAAACCCTGCCTTCCCAACCGAAACCTCCCCTGAACAGCCCACGACCCACCCTCTCTGCCACCTTACTCTTCTGCTCTGGTGCAGGCCAGGTTCATCAGTTGCGGGCATGTGGAGCTGCCAGCCCATATGGGCTGGCAGTTCTGATGAACTACTTGGCAGCAGTGCACCATTTATGGCTGTTGCAACATTTATGATGGCGGATCGCAAGAGCCACTGTAGTAACGGCCCCATAGGATTGGGCCGTGAGTCTCATGACATAAGATAAGTTATGAAAAATAAAGTACACTGAACAGTTGAACTGGTGTTTTGCTGGGATTTATGTGTGATTTCTTCAAAGTAGTTATTTATTTCGTATTTAGCCTCTGCAGTAGAATTTAATCCAAACCAAGATATTTCACTCCGTTCATGCAGTTTACACAAAGTAGGGAAACTGTTTAATCCTCCTGCATGCTCAGTGATGCGAAAGCGCATGAACGCCTCGCTATTTTACATAGCCTTTACTCCTGAGGATTAAACTGAATGGAAATCAATAGAACTGCACATCAGATAAGAAACCAACAATAAAAAAGTGTTGTCATATTTCAGCAATGTGTGTTCACATTATAGAAACGACTGGGAATTTCACACATGAAGTAAATAATGAGCTTCCAATGCATTGCATGACTATTCCATTATTCATGCTTTATATGTTGATTTTCTTAATTTAAGGTGGCAATTGAAAGCATTGTTATCTGCAAATCAGTTTCATTGAACTCAGTGGGCTTTCCTTCTAAGGTGACAAGCTATCAGATCACAGTGTAACGATCTCAGGCTGCAATGCTATACATGCTTCCCTGGGACGCAATGCAACCCCATAGCATAGTGATCCCCATAGCACACAATGCAACTGACTGAGTAAACATTGCATAGGATTGTATGGGCAGTTGCGGAATGCAGGCACATGATAGTTGAAAAAGCATTAATAACATTAACATTTTCATCTTGCCTTTTACCAAAGACTCAGATATGGTTGCAAAATCTAAAATAAAATATTATAGACAAGCTCAGAATAACTCTACACATATAAAGTAGCCAGTTGAAGTATTCCCCCATTCCAAAATAGTTTAATCCAGCCCAAAGAGAAATCTTTAACGTTTTTCTAGACGATCCTCAGGGATTTGCAAGCTTCCAGGAGAAGAGGGTTGCTGTGTGCTGCATCCAGCGCACAAAAAGGCTGCCTGGGAGGTCACCTCCAGGGATGGGAATGTTTGTTCCCTTCCGCCAAGTAAAGCCCCAGCAGCTCTGATGGGGCTTCTCAGATGTGCGCCAGCTATTTTACTGGCACACATTCGAGTGGCCCATGTAGTGGTGGATTCTGGTGGAGTCGCTGCTGCCAATACGTCCCCCTTCCTTGACCCGGCTGACCAATCCCACCCCACCCCCCCAGGAATGCCCCATTCCTCTACTCCTCCGCTGGCTGGTGGGGAACCTACTTTCCCCGGCGGGTGTTCCGATGGATCTGAGTCGGGGAGAGTGGTGCCGTCGTCTTCGCCTGTTGTCAGGTGATGCAAACGTGCTTTATGTGCTGCTCCACAAGTCAAATTTAGGATTAGGCTGTAAATCAGCTTTATCTTGCTACAGCATCATGATACTTAGTTCTGACACTGCTTCCATTGGAAAGACACTCTCCCCTACTTGACATTCCCTCTACTCACCAGTCTGTAAAATATCTCTAACTTCTTCTTAAGCACATTCTTCTTTCATGTTAGTTTATACCTTCTGGCTGAAGTCCAGCCAATAGCCTCAAATAAATCCTCCTATTTAATTTTATAATAACCCCTGGCTAATTTAAATACCTCAATCATGTCATCCCTTAATCATCTAAGGCCTTGCTCCTGGCAAAATTATATAGCTAATGGTCAAAAAGCCAGTGCCAGCCAGCAAAATAGCTGTCAAGATTGGAAAGCTATGGTTCATAAAATATTTTTTTTAAATCATTTTGGATGATATGAGGGTTGTGATATATCACTTTGGCTATGGAAAGGAGGAAGAGAACTTTGGCCCTGTGTTCTCAAAAGAGCACAGGTGCTGTTGCCATAATGAAGCTAAGAAAGAACAGCATATGATCATGCAATGCCACAAGAGTGCAAGCTGGCCAAATTCTGGAAGGGTTGTTGAGCAATACACTTATGGTCACAGATCCTTGAAAGAAATCTGGACCTAAGGGAACAGAACATTTGTAATGCCATATGTTGTCAAGCCAGCTGTTGATCATATTATTCATGCTGATTCACAGCGCAATCCTGTGTAACCTTGCACCGGTGTAACAGTAGATGCACCGGTGTTAAGTGCACTTACATCAGAGCACCTGCTGTTACACCGGTGCAAGGTTACACAGGATTGCGCTCTTAGGCTCAATAGAGGCCTACACCTAGTATACCCTATTGCCTCACTCAGCACACTTGCATCCGGAGTCCCTTTTAGTTCTTGCCTGCCTGCCTGCTTGTTGCTAAGCTTGCATGCTTCTGTTAAAGAAAGAAACATTCTGAACGGCAGGTATGTGGTTCGCACCTGTATACTTTTCTTGTTACAGCTTTTTCACAAATGCATCTCCTGTATCTACTCCCTTCTCAGTCTCTTGTATATATATTTTTGCTGATGCTCGTCTGCTTTAGCTTTAGCCTGATGCTTTAGCCTGAAGATCCCTTGTTCCACGTGGTGCCCATGTTAGGAGGTTTGGGCTAGAAAGGGATCAGTTTATACTGCTCTTCATAAAGCCATCCTTGCACCCAATAACTGATTCCCCAAATAAATAAAACTGAGCACCAATCGTAATAGATCAGCATGTAGAAGATATAGAGATGTCTGCAAATTCTATTTATTCTGTCCATTTGTGGAGAAAAGAAGGTACTTGCTGCCAGAACGGTCTCCCCTGACTAAAGAATTAAGTCAAATAGAGGTTAAAAGAGAAGATGTCTCAGACTTAATTGACAAAATAAAGATCAATAAATCACGAGGCCCGGATGGCATCCACCCAAGAGTTCTGAAGGAACTCAAGAATGAAGTTGCTGACCTCTTGACCCAAATATGCAACTTGTCCCTTAAAACAGCCACTGTGCCAGAGGATTGGAGGATAGCTAATGTCACACCAATCTTTAAAAAAGGAAGGAGGGGGGACCCGGGAAACTACAGGCCGGTCAGCCTAACATCTGTTCCAGGGAAGATGGTGGAAAGTCTCATTAAGGATAAAATCTTAAAATACATAGAAGAACAAGCTCTGCTGAGGGAGAGTCAGCATGGCTTCTGCAAGGGGAAGTCTTGCCTCACAAACCTGTTAGAATTTTTTGAAAAGGTCAACAGGCATGTGGATGCGAGCGAACCCGTGGATATTATATATCTGGATTTTCAGAAGGCGTTTGACACGGTCCCTCATGAAAGGCTCCTGCGAAAACTCCACAGTCAGGGAATAAGAGGGCAGGTCCTCTTGTGGATTAGGAACTGGTTGAAGACCAGGAAACAGCGAGTGGGAGTCAATGGGCAATTTTCACAATGGCGAGAGGTGAAAAGCGGTGTGCCCCAAGGATCGGTCTTGGGACCGGTGCTTTTCAACTTATTCATAAATGACCTGGAGTTGGGGATAGGCAGTGAGGTGGCCAAGTTTGCGGATGACACTAAACTTTTCCGGGTGGTAAAGACCAGCAGGGATTGTGAAGAGCTCCAGAAGGATCTCTCCAAACTGGGAGAATGGGCAGCAAAATGGCAGATGCGCTTCAATGTAAGTAAGTGCAAAGTGATGCACATTGGGGCAAGAAACCAAAATTTCACATATACGCTAATGGGTTCTGAGTTGTCTGTGACGGATCAAGAGAGAGATCTTGGGGTCCTGGTGGACAGGTCGATGAAAGTGTCGACCCAGTGTGCGGCGGCTGTGAAGAAGGCCAATTCCATGCTCGGGATCATTAAAAAGGGGATTGAGAATAAAACGGCCAATATCATTATGCCTTTGTACAAATCGATGGTAAGGCCACATCTGGAGTATTGTGTCCAGTTCTGGTCACCATACCTCAAAAAGGATATAGTTGAATTGGAAAAGGTGCAGAAAAGAGCGACCAGAATGATTTGTGGGCTGGAGCACCTCCCTTATGAGGAAAGGCTACAGCGTCTGGGGCTTTTCAGCCTAGAAAAAAGGCGCCTGAGGGGGGACATGATTGAGACTTATAAAATTATGCATGGGATGGAGAGAGTGGATAGAGGGAAATTCTTCTCCCTCTCGCACAACACCAGAACCAGGGGACACGCACTAAAATTGAGCGGAGGGAGAGTTAGAACAGACAAAAGAAAATATTTCTTTACCCAGCGTGTGATTCATCTGTGGAACTCCTTGCCACAGGATGTGGTGATGGCACCTGGCCTAGATGCCTTTAAAAGGGGTTTGGACAAATTCATGGAGGAAAAGACCATCACAGGTTACAAGCCATAAGCAACCTCCTGGTTTTTTTTTTTTTTTTTTAGAAGTGGGTTTTCTCTGTGCCAGGTGCAAGGGAGTGGCGACTGGACACAGGTATCTTGTTGTCTCGTGTGCTCCCTGGGGCATCTGGTGGGGCCACTGTGTGACACAGGAAGCTGGACTAGATGGGCTTTTGGCCTGATCCAGCAGGGCTCTTCTTATGTTCTTATGTTCTTATGTACTTAAATGTGTACCGTAGTATATCACATCAGCATTTTAACAGAAATATGTGGAAATACTTATTTAAATGTATTTAAATGCATATTTTTACCAGTGATTAAAAAATCCAGTGAGTTGTGTGGCCACCTGGCCATACAGCACAAAACACAGCCAAGATGGGCACCTGGGAGCTTGGCATTCCCAGACGTTCAGCGATGACTTATGACATCATCACCGTATGTCCAGAAATGTCACCAAGCTGCCATGCAGCCATGAAGGGATCCACACAGTGGTGCAGGGGGGATGTTGGTAGTCACCTGGCAGGAAAGTCTCACTGGCAGCACAATCCTATCCATGTCTACTGAGAAATAAGTCCCATTGCATTCAATGGGGCTTACTCTCAAGAAAGTGTGCATAGGATTGCAGCCTAAGAGATGGGAAATGTTAACAGTTTCCTTGGGAAGCAGCCACCATATGCCCCAGAGGCGTAGCTAGGTCATTTGACACCTGGGGCCCATACATTTTTGAAAAAACACACACCCATGAAATGAATAATAATAATGGTCAGAAAATAAATGCTACATAAGGCAATTGTGTTTTCAGTTCTGTTTTTTTTTTTCACTGTAACTTTTGATAGTACCTAGATAATTTGATATGGGTTGTTCCATTACATTCTGCAGTGGAATATGCATCAAATTACATATAAACAAGGTTTCAACCATTTTGGCCACTTGTGGTGTCAACCCCCAGAAGCCTCTAGAGCAGTGTTTCTCAAACTGTGGGTCGGGACCCACTTGGTGGGTCGCGACCTGATTTCTGGTGGGTCCCAGGTGATGGAAAGATCAGATCAGTAATTGCCACAAGCCCTGAGGCTATTCAAAAATCAGATAGCTGCTACCGGTAATTGCCCTTCAAAGAGCTAAGTTCCTGCAGTTTGAAGATAGCTGCTAATTACCCTGCAAGCCGCTGAGCTCCTTACTTTTACATAAATAAATAAATACATTTATTTATTTATTTCTGGTCTGGATCACCTTTTTTTGTCTCGTAAAGCTAGGTGGGTCCTGATAGGGTGTCATTTTAAAAAGTGGGTATCGGTGTGCTAAAACGTTTGAGAACCACTGCTCTAGAGGGTCCCCCTCTAGCTGCGCCACTGATATGCCCAATCTATTGTGCACAAACTTTTAGACAGTAGGCGCTTTGAGTAAGAACCATACAATTTTTATTACCGTAAGTACCTGCTATGGATCCTGTACATGTCAAGCAGCAGTAACAGGTGGTAGCAAAAATAGTAGGCCTAGCTGCATACGGTTGATTACTCTAGGTGGAGATGCTTTCAAAACTGCACCTTCAGGGACCCGGGGCAGACAACCTGGATCACAACATAGCACGCAATAGTTGGAGAACAATATAAAGAAAGCAACACCCCAAATGTCTCTCCAAGTGAATGACCTTTGGCTGACCTGCATTTTGCTTGCATCCGTGCATGACAACACTGTCATGAACATATTAAGTCACACACAGATGTGACCAACACAAGTGAGCTCTGTAAGAGGAAAGGGCATGTAGGAGGTTTTCAGATATCTCTTAAGGATCTCCCAAGGAAGGAAGCATGAGTTCATATGATTTAATGTGAAATCAACCCTGACTGTTCCCTGGAAGGACAGGTACTGAGGCTGAAGCTCAAATATTTTGGCCACCTAATGCGAAGAGAGGAGTCTCTGGAGAAGACTCTGATGCTGGGAAAGATTGAAGGCAAAAGGAGAAGGGGAAGGCAAAGGATGAGATGGTTAGACAGCATCACCGATGCAACGAACATGAAAATGAGCGAACTCAGGAAGGTAGTGGAGGACAGGAAGGCCTGGCGGGATATGGTTCATGGGATCACGAAGGGTCGGACACGACTTAACGACTGAACAACAACAACAACAACGAGTTCATGTGTGTTATTCGAGCATCAACCAATTTCCAGATTCTTTCAAACATTGCCCCATTGAAAGCTTTGTCTTAAAATGCATCCTGCTATGTATTTATCCAGGTATTTATATTCTGCTTTTCTACCTCTGTAGAGGCCCCCAAGGCGGCTTACAACAAACTCTCAGGCCAGTGCTGGTCTCTATAGGATCTGGTATTATAAGCGCCTTCTGGCCTGGGCACATCTTTCCTTCAATGTCCCTTTCAAAGGAATGACAACATTCATTGAATGTGCTGTTCTCAGACAAAAAGCCTCCAGATGATTATTTGTAAAGGTTTAGGAGTTTAATTTATTCTACAAGTTGCTAAGAAAGCAGAGCTTCTCCCCCCCCCCCTTGCTTACTCCCTCCTTGTCTCGCACACCTGCACAGGCTGGAAGAGAAAGCTTTGTAGCGCTGTCACTTTTCCTGGTTGTTAAAGCTATTTGTCACAACTGTTGTCTCCATCGTGCATATACGCGAGTTTAATTACCCTTGTGTATTAACCTGTATCATTATGTTCTGATGGGAAGACACATAGAAAACCACACGGAAACCAATACATCATTTGAGCCTCTAGGGAATGAAACACGGGTTTGTTCTTCATTGCACTCCCCCCCCCCTTTTGAAACATGTGGAACAATGTTCTTCCCCCTCCACCTACCCATCTATTTTGAAAACTCTCTATGAGTTTCCCCAATCAGATCCATTTCTGTTGCCAGGGAAGACTCTCAATAATGAATGGCAGGTGAAGAGCAATTAAGTGACTAAGGAACTACACATAATTAAAACAGGCAGCACAGATTTCATGTTTAACTCAGGACTAGAGTCAAGGGCTACTACGGCACAAATGAAAATGTAGGCATGCAGATGTTCTCTTGGAGCAGAGAGATTGGTGCATTCAGATTGTTTTTCTGTCTGTCTGGGAGAATCACCATTAGGAAATCATTCTTCAGGCAGCCCAATTCTATCCTCCACCAGTCTATAGCATGCAACGCCACTGACGGAGCACACACTGTGTAATATGGTGGGGGTGCGACCAGATGGCCTGGGAGAGATAAGTAAAAATATATTGAACTTACTTCTCCATAGGCCACCTGGCTATCAAAGGGTCTCCTCAGACCCACATCAGCTCTTCTGCTGGCATACGTATGAGGAGAGTCAGGGGAGGGTCCAGATTGAGAAGGGGGGGAGAATCTGGAGTGTGCTGCTACTGCCAATATTCATCCCGCCACACTCCTGAACCACCCCCAATTCCTCTCTGAACTTCCCCAATCCTCCCCCGAACCACCCCCAATCCTCCCCCGAATCACCCCCAATCCTCCCCCAAACCACCCCCAACCCAGCCCTGCTGCCCCTTTACTTGTTCTAGTGCAGCCTGGGTGGGCCGTTAACAGGCATGCAGAGCCTCTGGCCATTTGCACTAGTGGCTTTGGCATGTCCAACGATGGTGCACCTTTCACACCACTGTAACTGGACTTATGGCAGCGGGTTGCAAGATCCGCTGCTGTAGGCCCAGAATGGGATTGGGCTGTACATTCTCTTGCTGTTTTCTGGTGGTGTCTTGTGGAGTGGGCATGTGTGGATTGTACCCTGTTATTTCACCAGATCCTTTTGCTTTGCCTGAGAGTGTCATCACAGGTTCTGAACATCCCCCCACACACACACAAAGGTGGGAAAAATTGTCCCAGTGAAACAAACAGCTTTTTAAAGTTGTTGCTCTTGTACTGATTTTCTATTGCAGCTATCTTGCTCCAGAGTTGCTATTGCTATTGGAAGGACTAATATAGACGCATCCAAAGGACCACACCTGGATGGTTTTCCCTCTGTGACTAATAGCAGCTCCAATAGCAGCTTCCTGTTTATATCAGAAAATCAATGCAGGGCAAAAGGTTTTTTCAAGAAAGAAAAAAGAACTCTCTCAGTGCAAACCTGATCCGAATCATTCCTACAGCTGCTTTTTGAGAAAGATAAAAATGTAGGAAGCTCCAATCATGGAACACACACAGCACAACTGATCTGCCCTTCATTGAAAGTGCTGACTTGCTATTGCTTGTCATCGTTCCGCATTAAACTGCTGTTCTGACTCGCTGTGCACCTGATGCTGGGTAATTGCTCAAAAACCTGGCTGCATCTTCATCTCCTTTCTCTACAGCTGGCATACAGACACCACAGCTTATACAAGAAGTCATCACGGAACAGCAGTTCTTTTTGGATCTTTTTTGCTGATCTATAAGAACAGTGGCAGGGGCTGCGGTGGCTTAGTGGTTAAGACGCTGAACTGCAGACCGGAAGATCGGTAGGACAGCAGTTCGAGACCCAAGTGCTGCGTGACGAAGCGAGCTCCCAGCTCCTGTCCCAGCTCCTGCCAACCTAGCAGTTGGAAAGCAAGAAATTGCAAGTAGATAAATAGGTACGCTGCGGCAGGAAGGTAACAGCGTTCCGCTAGTCATGCCAGCCACATGACCACAGAAGCGTCTTTGGACAGCACTGGCTCTTCAGTCTTAGAAACAGAGATGAGCACTGCACCCTAGAGTCGGACATGACTGGCTTTCAAGCAGGGGATACCTTTACCTTTACTAAGAACAGTGGCACTTTCTGGGATGTTTCCCCCTTGCTGCAGTTATGCAAGTTTCTCTTTGAGTATTGAAAACCATGGAGAGCCATTGCATTCTGCCCAAAGCTGCCCCAGCTGACATGGTCCCAAGAATCTGAGCTAATCCCTTATTTTAAACATTTTCATTCAGTTTTTTTTAAATTTAAATATATATTGCTTTTCTCCCACCATTGGTATGAAAATAGTAAACGAAATGTCAGTGAGCACCATAAATATGGCAACAAAATTATTATATAAACTGAAAAGAGCATCAAATAACATGGTAAAAAAAGCAATACTGAAAACCTATTCCTATGCCTGTCTATTCTGAAGTAAGTCCCATTATAGTCAATAGTAGGGCTTACTCCCAGGTAAGTGTGGATAGTGTGTGCTCAAGTTATGTGTATTTAAAAATATGGGTGACTGTGGTAATAACACCCACAAATCTCCAAGATAGGCCCAGGAAGGGTTCTCTATACTCTATCATTTAACACCCCTCCCCCATATGTGGCATTATATTTCACAAGTTCCACATGGGGAGAAAGACTGGGCATGTACCTGTGTGTGTGTGTGTGTGTGTGTGTGTGTGTGTGTGTGTGTGTGAGAGAGAGAGAGAGAGAGAGAGAGAGAGAGAGAGAGAGAGAGAGAGAGAGAGAGAGAGGCTAGGTTGAAACTTATGAAAGGAGAACATTTCCCCAATTTTGAGGGAGAGGTGCTTTCCCTCTTTCACGTGTTTTTTATTATTATTGATGTATTTATTACAGGATTTATATGCCGCTGTTCTCGTAGACTCAAGGTGGTTTACATATGGAGGCTGACCATAACCCCCCCTTTTTTGAAGGTTTTCTTTTACAAGTGTTATTCTATGAGAGAGAGAGCATGTTATTCTATGAGTACAGAACCCTCCATTTCTCCAGATGTTTCCCTTCATAGTGCAGTCATCGTCCTGGCTGCCCAGATCTTGCACTTTCCAAGCTTCCACAGGCAGCTGCACATCACGCCTCGGACAAGTTCTCAAGTTGTTATGTTCTCAAGTTGTTAGGACCATGAGGTCCACCCCCTCTAGCTTCGATGCCGGCTCAATCCACGGCCTGCGCCACCTCAGCCAGAGGAAGTTTGTTCCCTAATCGGTTGGTTGTCCACTCCTAGTCAAGGAGAAGAAGGCAACCCTGAGCCACAGGGGGGTTAAAACAATTAACCCCTGACCAAGGGGATAGTACAGGTAGAAAACTGCCACCAGCACTGGGTGCCTCCTAGCCCTTCCTGTCCCAGGCTACTGGGAAGGGGTACAGAGTGAACCGTTGGTCCCAGGTCTGACTAACCAAGCCAGCCAGGGGATACAACGTGCAACACAGGTAGTACGTGACTAAGCATCAAGGCTTCCAGACTTAGTCTCCAGGGTTCCAAAGAAACACTCTCAGGTAAAATAGATAGGTGTTTATTAAGTTTAGGCTACGCAAAACCAAGCATAGTGATACAGGTATAAGGGACAGGCAACTAAGTTGCTACAAAAAGGCATAACTTTCAAATACTAGAATACAGCACTAAAATAACAAAGAACTAACTCCTCAGCTAACACATTTGTCCCTACACACTCACCAACGATGAGAGAGAGAATAGCCATCCCAGCAGGATGGTGCAGGACTGACCTGCCCAAGGCAAAGGGCTAAGTCAAGCCATAGGAGTAACAGTAGATAGGGAGGACTGTCTCCAACAAAGACCAGTTAGAGAATGCATAGAAGGAAAAAGATGGATGCCAGATAGTAGCTTAAGTAGACTTCTTGGGGTAAGATGATTGACAGGGGGGAGCAGACCAATGAAAGGGCAACACGCATGGGAAAGTTCCCGAAGATGAGCTCACTCCTCGCTCCCCCTCCCAACTCTGAGAAGCTCGTGATGTCCAGCGCAGGTGCAGCTAGTTAATTGGGAGAAGTTGTGGTATCAGTGTTCCCATGCAGATAAGGAATAAACAAGGTAGCTCAAAGCACAGCTCCCAAGGCCTCTGGCCAAGTGCCAATCACTGGGCTACAGAAAGCAGGCAGGCACAAAACCCAAGACAGGAAACTCAAAATGGAGACAGACCAAAGATTTTAGACAGACCCTCGCTACAGTAGGATTGGGACATCAGACTGTTGACGTGTGGTGTACACTCATACTAATATTGTCTATGGCTAAACAGGTTCTGCAGGCTTTGGTAGTGGCTGAAAAACCTGTTTGATCAAAGACCATTCTGAGGCAAAAACAAAGTTCATATATACTGTGCACAATGATATCTTTATCATGCTCCCTTCAAAAATGATTGTCTGTCTCCAGCCTCAACCTGCCATTTGCTTGTACAGTATATCCATCTTTAGGTGTAGAGCAAACTGTCAGTGTCAGTTATTGCCCCCGTTCTGATCATTCCTATCTGATGAAGGTTGTCTTTATCAAATAAATGCTTCCTAAAATGTAGCAAGACAAGAAACGAGATGACAGTTCATCTGTGCTTTATATTTTATTACCTTTTATATTCTTTTTTTTTTCTTTTTCAGTTATTGAACTCAGTGTTTTAGGCCTTGCAGTGGTGTCAACATTTTCATCATCAGTAACGCTTGATCACCTGAGATCAAACACATGTGTCTGAATGGTCTTCTGGGCTTCTGAAATATCATTTGTAGTGGCATGCTATGCTGGGATTTCAGTTTGTGAGACTATTTCATCAGCCTAGACTGTCGTTTCATTTGGCCCAGACTGTCAAACAAAAGAAAAAAAAATAGCCCCCCCCCAAAAAAAAATGTTTGTGTGGATCAACTGTTAACGTTTTATTGAGACACATGATGTGCGACACATTTTGAGGATATGTGTATGTGGCACTGGGTGCCTGTCAGGAGAGCATGACCCAGGCCAGTAAGTCATCGTTTCTGACATACCGTACTTTTGAAAGCAGAGCTTTCCAAGGGCTATTCAAAAGCTACAGTGGCAGTAAGTATGTGGACAAAAGATTAGGATATCCGCGTATTCTGGTTAAAGTAAAATTTGTTTGTCTAAGTACTCACTTCTGAGACCCTGCCAAATATCCAACTTTCTAATCATGCTCAAAGTACCAGGTTCTTTTTGTCTCATGACCCGATCATTAGGGCCATTTCAGACATTATGCTTTTTTTAAGACATGACGGTTTCTGCACAGGGGGTAATCTCAGTTTGTATTAAAATGCAGCTCTTCAGTCTTGAAATACAGTGTTTATTTTACTGCAAGCATGCTGGCTGAAATGCCTTTCTGTGTACAGCCATTCATTATGAAGAGTCCAAACTAAATGTACACATCGAAAGCAATTCACCACGTGCCATTGCTGCTGTGCAGTCTTCATTAATCTGGAGTTTCCATTCATCTCAGTGGGGCTCGTAAACAATTCCTGTGCATGTGTCATTCAGATGAATGAAAGTTGCCCAGGCAGTGATTGATAGTTCCTCACTAACTGGGGCTCCCACCCTCTGAGACAATAAGTATTGGTACAAAGCTTGCCTTTTTTTCCCCATATTAGGGGAAAGTGGCTGGATGCAGTATGATTTTGCCATAAGCAATGACACCAACATTTGTAATTACCTTTCTCAGAATCACTGGCATTCCGAGGGTGATGCGGAATTGTAAGTGGAGCAGGACGCTGCTACGTGCGTGTAAGCAGCCCCCCCCCCTTGCCGGTCAGAGCCATTCCCAGCTGGTCCTGATGGTCTGAGACCGATCATGTATGTGATACATGGTCCTGATGGTCTGAGACTAAAGGTCACTTGGTCAGAAGCCATTTATGGAAATCAACCAGAACCAGTTGAAAAGCAACTTCAAAAGGAAAAAAAAGGCATTTTTTTTTAAAAAGCTTAGACTTATGTAGTTCGCAATGCTTAAGGTACAATTTTTATTTATTTATTTTCCTCATTTTTATACCACCTTTCCTCCAAGCTCAGGGTGGGGTACATAGTTCCTCCCCTCCTTTTGTCCTCACAACAACCCTGTGAGGTGGGTGAGGCTGAGAGATAGTGACTGGCCCAAAGTCCCCAGGAAGCTTTGTGGCTGAGCGGGGATTTGAACCTAAATCTGTCTGCTCCTTCACATGCAGCTCATAAAATTGGACTCATTGGAACGGGATCTCGACAAAACATTCCGGAACATTCCCCTGGCCAGCCCATTGCAATGCTATCAGCCCTTACTTTGAATGCTAGGTTTGTTCCAGTATCCCCACTCTTCTTTAGCTGCAGGCTATTCATACTGGGCTAGTTTCATGCATGTTTTCCCTTCTTTGAATCACTCTGTAGCTTTGTTCAGGCTTTCACTCTATCATGGAGGCCAAACACATGAGTGATATTCTGCTGAGGATACATACATGCTAGCCCTGAGCTCCAGATTTTCAACATTTGTCTCACAAACACTGACAGCGCAATCCTATCCAACTTACACCACCGGTGTAACCAACGGGGGAGGGCAGGGCAGGAGGCTTTGGAGGGGAGGGGGGATTTAAATCCCCTTTGGAGGGGATTTGAATCCCCTTTCCATTCTGGGGCCTCTCGTTCTCGTTGCACCGCTGGTTACACCGGTGGTGTAAGTTGGATAGGATTGTGCTGTATATGTTCCAGGGTTGCAGACATGGGAAAAACTGCCCCTCATAGTCAGTGTTTGTCCCTGCAGCTAATTGCTGAGCACAGAGAGTGGGCAGGGGTAGCATACATTTTATCAGTGCATGTATTCCAGTAAAGTCCCTCACATGATCTCACTCCACAGGAGACCCGAATGAGTAAATAGGGCTACATACACACACCAGCCTGCATTGGCAGGTGGTTGGGCTTGATGATCTTTTAGGCCCCTTCCAACTCTATGGTTCTACCAGATATACTTTCTGGAGAAGTGTGCAGGGTTTGTACAACATCGGGTATTGATCACAAGAGTATATGATCCACTTTCACTAAGGGTATGATGATGAAAGTGTGTTGTGACCAGTTGTGTGCTGGTATAATAACGATCCATTTCGTGCACATCAAAATTCAGCATCCAGATGTTTATTTTAAACCAAAGCCTTTGAAGTCCACTGCTGATCATTCCCACATTTATTTCTGTTGATTCTTGCTCTGCAGAAGGCAAATGCCAAGGAGGGGTTTTTTCACCCTCCTGTTCTCAGTACACAGTCACTGAGCTCGGCTTTTCACCAATTCTTTCTAATGTATTCAGCAAAGTTTCCCTGACAAACAACTTGTATCAGTCCCTTACTTGAGGACTTTTGACTTTGTTATGTAAAACACTGTATTCATTATGAACCTTTTTGCTCAGTTTTCACTTGCCCGTGTGGAACTGTCTCAATACGGATCAAATGCAGATGGTTGAATAAAATCAAATTTGACCCAGTAAGAAATAGGAAGGGAGACAGTCATTTCTGCCTGAGCCCTTTGCTGAAATGAGTCCAATTATTTTCGCATTGTAAGGTAAAGGACTTTTTATTTCTGAAGGTTCATCACTTTGGATCTCTGAGCCAAGGATAATGTACATGAGATGGGACACCAGGTCCCCCAATTCACCTTAGGACAATGAATCTCAGAAACCCAGACAGCCCTCTTTTTGCAAATGGTGTACCATACAAATGCAAATGACAGCTTTGACTTTCAAAGCAGAATAATGTGACAAACACAATGTCTCACAGTGCTCTGAGGTATTCCTAAATTGTCATTTCTTTCCAAATTGTGTGGCATGGCAAAGATTCGCAAATGGAAATTTTCCAAGGTTGCACTTTTAAAGTATCGTGTTATATTTCATGTGGAACATGGCAACATGTTTCACATATGATCCGCCACATCATCTCTTTCTGATTAGAGGGTAATGTCACCTCAGGAGAATGTTTGCTTCTTAAATACCCCCCCCCGCCCCCCACACACACAACTATTACTGTATATCCAGTTGGCATCAGTGAAATTCTGGCAAAAACAGCAAACATATTTATTGGGGGCACAGCATTGGTACAGGGAATTAGGGAATCAGGTCTCCGATCAGTCATCTGTGCTGCCCAACTCCCCTATCCCTTTAAGAGTCCTAGGCTGATTAGTTCCCCTTTTTCTCCACTCATGGGTCTAATGGTCCGAGTCAAAGCCCAGAACAGGTTTCTCAAGCCAATACATGTTTGAAGCCACAGCAGGGTTCTCAAGCCAGTTCAAGATTAAAAAAAAACCAGTCAGGGTTAGCAAGCCAAACCAAGGTCAAAACCACAGCAGAGTTCCCAAGCCAGTCCAGGGGTCAGTCAGTCAGTCCAGGTTAGTCCACAATCAGTCAGTCCAAGTCAGTCCACAGGGTCGGGTCGGGTCGGGTCGGGTCGGGTCGGGTCCGGGTTAGTCCACAGCCGCCTCTCCTTCCTCCAAGCTTTGTTCCTCTCTACGATCCACACCCTTCCTGCCTCCAGGTGCTGCTTTTATGCTTAATGGCCTGACTGCCTCTAGGGGCTGCAGCTGTGCAGCCTGCCTACTGCTGAGGTCTGGGTTTTAACCCCTTATTCCCTGGATTTGAGAGAGCAAGGGGCCACTGTAGACACCACCAACTAACTCCTCGAGTATATCTTCTGCATTTCCAGTTCATCATCCCCAAAAATTGCGGACCTGTGGTCAAACGAGACATGACCCTAAGAAGTGCATATGTTAACCTTCTGAGTTGTTGTTTAGTAAATAGCTCATGGAGGGGGCAACAAAGTGGGCAGAATAATGCAGCAGAAGGCAGGGACGTGTGACGAGGGGAGGCAGAACAGCCCCTGTCATAGTCCAGGGGAAATAGCCACAGCCTCCCCTGTGATTGTGCATGCACTCCACCCTCTTTCTGAGTTGGAAAACAGGTGGAATGCTTACGTAATCACAGGGAAGGCTGTGGCTATTTTCCGTGGACTATGACAGGAGCGGTTCTGCCACCCCTGCCCTCACATCCAAGGTAGAGGGGTAGAGGGGCTTTAGCACTCCACCCCTATTGCAGTTCCATTCCTTATCACATCCCCACATGCTTTTTAATGGGAAAAATAGATAAAATTGAAGAGATAAAATTCAAGATGGCAGCCCATGTAGAATGTATACGCAGCCTTCTCTTCCTCTGCTATAGTAAAGTTAGAGACAAACAGCAAAATACACTTTTACAAATGGTCCATAGTCAGGTTTATAAAAACAGTGATTATATGCACAATATGTTGTATATTTTCACCTCAAACATTCAGAAATAGCAGTACAAGATACAGCTGTGATTGCAATACTGTGAATCTCAACACCTGAAACAGTTTGTTTTCTTAGTATCTGTTCAGCTGATATTGGAATCCTTGCAGATTATCAGTTAGGATGGTATCAGTCGTTGGCAATCTCTTCCAAAGGTCCAGTTTGTAAAAACACAGTATATCACTGGGGCAATCAGTCCAAGAAAGCAAAACATGGGTGGAAAAACCCTGAGCCAAACTGTTGTGTTTTAAAATGGCTCTTTTACAAGAGAATTGCCCCACTCTTATCAGCACCTAGCGCCACCAGAACGAGCATTCCAGCAGCACTAGGTGCTTTCTGGATGGAGATCTGGCTGGCTCAGTTGGTAGAGTTGTTACCTCGTAAGCCTGAAGATCGGTGAACGACGAGTTCGAGACACGCCGCTGACAAAAAGCTGTGAAAGCATCTGTGAGGAGAATAGCTGCCAGCTGTGTCGGCCGAGTGTGGGAGGCAACAGCCAGGGAGAGGCCAGACTGCAAAGGATACCATCTGGAGTGCAGTTCATGAAAGATTGAAAGTTTAGATATTGTAAATAAAACCATTAGGGGGGTTGGGAAAAGCCTGCCCTTGTAAACCGCCTTGGATTAAAGTCTGTGGAGAAATCCAATGACCAAGAAAGGCGGTATATAAATACTGTTTTATTATTAGTATTAGTATTAGTATTAGTATTAGTATTATATTTTTGGCTACTGCAAAAGGCCACAAACTGGAGTGTGCAGCCTGTCTGCTTCCGCAATTGGCAACTAGCCAGCTCCGCGCACCAGCAGCCTCCGGATGCCTTCCGACACTGGTGAGTATGTGTAGGGGAGGGCGGGAGGTGAGGGGTGGGCAGAATGTGGCAGTGATGGGGGAGGGGAGGGCAGATCAGGACCGGTATGGGGGTGAGTTTGGCAGCAGTGGCAGTTGCTGAATTCTACCCCCCTTCCTGGCCTCGATATGCCTTCCCGGGTCCACACGGACTTCTGTCAGCAATATCTCTGGCATACCAGGTCTGAGTAGACCCTGGTGGACCGGAATTGGCTTACACTGGGACCAGGAAACAGCGAGTGGGAGTCAATGGGCAATTTTCACAATGGCGAGAGGTGAAAAGCGGTGTGCCCCGAAGGATCGGTCTTGGGACCGGTGCTTTTCAACTTATTCATAATAAATGACCTGGAGTCGGGGATAGGCAGTGAGGTGGCCAAGTTTGCAGATTAGGGAGTGACAGCAGGAAACAGGTTTTACCCCCTTACCCGCCAATAAGACGCGAGACACAGGCTGGAATTTAACTGGGCCAATTTTATTAAACCAGGCCAAACAACATTAATAAACATTATGCAGCAGGGACCTGTCTCCAACCCCCCATCGTGTGGGCACTAAGACGGGGGAAACAGCTGTAGCTGATTACCTCCCCCTATGCGGTCTGGATGCCGCACCGGGCGTAACACCTGACTCCAGTTCCTTACTGGGATGCACCCAGCAGGACTCTCATCGCCAGCCCCGGAGCCCAGGACCGAGGCAGCTGGTCAGGTGGTCCCACAGGGTCCCTGTGCTGGGCCATAGCTGACCAGCCTGCAGGGGCCAGCGGCCAGCCCCAGCGGGCCGGGTCAGCACCCATCTGAGGGGAGCTGCCCTCCCCCGTGGCTTCGCTGCCTCAAGCGTACACCAAACATGATCTTACCTGCCCAAGCCCGCACGATACCTGCCTTGACATTCCCGTGACTGCAGCACCTCCTCCGCAAGCACCAGTTCCAGGTAGGCGAAAAAACTGCCGTCCGAGGCCAATAAGCCGGCAGCCAAAAATTCCTACCCGGCCCCGTCAACCGGCGACCAGCTAGTCCGAACTGAGCTAGGGAGGGAGGGTGGGGTGCTTGCCGTCCCGCCGCAGACTGAGGAGAGTGGGGCGAGCGCGCTCGAGCCGTTGGCGCTCGCCCCGCCCTCCCTCAGCCCCAGCCAACTGCAAGCGGGGCAGCCTGCTGCCTCGCGCGTGCAGCAGGGCGGGGGCAAACGGGGCGGCTGCGCGATCGCGCGCCACCCGCAATCTTGTTGTCTTGTGCTCCCTGAGGCATCTGGTGGGGCCACTGTGTGATACAGGAAGCTGGACTAGATGGGCTTTTGGCCTGATCCAGCAGGGCTTTTCTTATGTTCTTATGTAAGGGAACAAATGTCCCCTTACTCCTAGGAGGCCTGTGAAGCCCGAAACTCTCCCACAGGATACAGCAGGCACCACGTTGGTGCCACTGCATCGCTGGGTTGGGAGGATTGGGCTGAGTTTCTCTTTTCCCTACTAGGTTGTGCCTCATGAACAAGGCCAGCAACTGTACCAGCCATGTGTGCAAGAATAAAACCAGGATGCCATAAAGCAAAGAAAATTATCACTGAGCATGTGCAACTGCTGGGTGCATGTTCCCCCTCCCTTTTTTAAGGGCATTATGACAGTGATACAATACACCAAGGGTGAAAAGTGAAGCATGAGTACAACAAGAATTCTATTATTTAGTTCCTGTCTGAGATTTAATTAACAGTGTGTTTACTGAACATGTGCAGAAGAATTCAAGTTGGTGCCAGTCTCAGGAAACTGAAGAAAGTCAGGGGGAATTTGGAGAAATGTCAATAATTTGGAGAGGTAGTTGAAAACACACAGTTTGACGGAAGCTTTGCGTTGTATTAAATTTTTGACATCCTTATTTCTCATGTTTTTATGTCCTTCCCACTCACCTTTTAAAGTTGATCTTCAATGTACAGATCTTATAACCTGGTTTCATAAATCAGATCCTTAATTGTGTGTGTCACTGTTCTCATAGTAGTCTTCAATTTATCTATGTCTTTCTGGTATTTAAATTTGCCAAACTAAATGCCGAGAGAGAGAGAGAGAGAGAGAGAGAGAGAGAGAGAGAGAGAGAGAGAGAGAGAGAGAGAGAGAGAGAGAGAGAGAGGCAATAAGCAAGCAAGATTCTTTTTACACAATATTTTGCCTCTGGTATGCTGCTTAAAAATAATATTTTCTATCTTAAGAATTATTAAAAAAATATTTTTAGGTTGGATTCACATTGTAACAGAATTGCACTTTTTCTCACATTTCTGTCTGTTTCTTCATCCATCTGGGACAACTTAACTGTGCTTGAGATAATTCTAGAAATATTTAGTATTCTGTATCGCACATTCAATATATGATAAGAAATTAGTGGTTGAAAAATAACTTGCTGTCGTATGATTGAGTAGTAGGCAACCATAAATCTGAATTTGCCTACCCCATTCCTCCCACCCAACTGATTCCCGAAAATCTCCTCCCTTCCCTTCCATTGAAGCAAAACTTACCTGTGTGGGCAGGGGAAGATCTGATCTCTCCCTCCCTTCTCTCTTCGGCATACTTCATTTGTCATAAGAAGACAAATGGTATCTTGGTATCTGTCTTGGTATCTCTTGGTATCCGTCAGGGTGTTCCTGTCAGCAGAGCCCACATCACAAAGTGTCAAGGTTCACTTCTCCCCTCTGCTATGATGCTCCAACTGCAAGTCCTCTTTAAATTCGCATGAGAAGGAAGAACATACAAGCAGGAAGCGCTCAATCAGCTGATATCTAGCAGCTGTTTGGAAGAGCACACAGCCATTTCTACAGACTTGAGAGGACAAGGCTTGCCTCCCACTCCATTACAGGCAGGCTTAGACCCCATTGCAATGGTTCCCTTAGGCAACTGCCTTAAGTTTCTCCCATACTAATGAATGGCTTCCATGCACCTCTATGGGAACAGGTGAACCACTGCAGTTGGGACATCATAGCACTGGAGAGCATCGGGTGGTGGGTTGGAGGAAGGCAGTAAGCTGGCAAGGTATCCTACAACCTGCGCCTGCTCACCCTCTAGAAAAAAGGCGCCTGAGGGGGGACATGATTGAGACGTATAAAATTATGCATGGGATGGAGAGAGTGGATAGAGGGAAATTCTTCTCCCTCTCACATAACACCAGAACCAGGGGACATGCACTAAAATTGAGTGGAGGGAGAGTTAGAACAGACAAAAGAAAATATTTCTTTACCCAGCGGGTAATTCATCTGTGGAACTCCTTGCCACAGGATGTGGTGATGGCACCTGGCCTAGATGCCTTTAAAAGGGGTTTGGACAGATTCATGGAGGAAAAGACCATCACAGGTTACAAGGCATAAGCAACCTCCTTGTTTTAGAGGTGGGTTTTCTCTGTGCCAGGTGCAAGGGGGTGACAACGGGAAACAGGTTATCTTGTTGTCTTGTGCTCCCTGAGGCATCTGGTGGGGCCACTGTGTGATACAGGAAGTTGGACTAGATGGGCTTTTGGCCTGATCCAGCAGGGCTCTTCTTATGTTCTTAAGAACCCCAATGGATCTTAGGCAATGTAGCTTTTGAAAGGGCAACTGAAATGTCAGTAAATCTGAGCCCGTGAAGGATCCTTCTCTGCAATGTTCACCTCTGCTTTCAAGCAAGCATGATGATCTCTTAAAGCTCATTTCCAGTTCTGTGCTGAGTGAACTTTATCTGGACCTTTAGCCTTTGGATCTCAAATGAAACAAATGAAGATTAGGGACAGCTGTCACTCACAACCAATGTACTGGCAGAAAAGCTGCTTGAACTGAAGTACCCAATGCACTGAAAAGTCACTGCAATGCTGTTGTACCGAGCAAGTTGCTGAAGGAAATTAGCGGTGTTGCAACTTTGACCTTTTTTAGGACATTGTCTCTAACACACTGATTCAGGCCATATCCAAAATTTAGCAAGATACCAGGTACTGTTTATTTTCTGTGAATAACATATACTTGGAGTAGCATTTGGAACCCAGAGGCAGCTTCACTGTCAATCTCTACTGTCCATTGGATGAAAAACTATTCCAGCCATTTTCCAGTTCTCCTAGATTGTCCTTTTGTTTACTTGTTTTTGTACTTAAACTGACCCCCAAAGGTGTTAATTCTCCTACCATCAATGATTAAACATAAGGAACAGTTTGCATTTCTAAACCAGTGTTTTATATTTCTAATAGTCCAAACTTATCTCCCAGGCTCCATCGGCGGAACATGTGTCCCAGTGGCGGGAATGCCAGCATCCAGGTGGAAGTGCCTGGATCCTGGCGCACGTTGCACAACATCGTGCTTGCGGATGCCGCCAGTTAGTGCAAAGAGGCTGGTAGCACAGTTGCTGGTGGCCACAACATGAAGGTCTGCAGCAAACCACAGGCAGCGAGACTATCCGCAGGGGTGACCCTTGTTGCAAGCAAGCAATTGTGGTGGGGGGCTAGGGAGGAAGCAGAGTGCTTTTATGATCCTGTTCTGATGGTCCCCTTCCAGGAAAGTGACTGAAACAGGATCATTCTGCAGATGCTCCCCCCTCCCATCCTCTGTGCTCACCCAGCCACTCCTTCAAAACAGGTGAGGTGAGCATGGTGGCCGCAGAAGAGGACTTCCTCCACCACATGTTGTGTGTGTGCTTATTCTACAGGAGTCTTACATCTCTGGTTGCTAAGAGGTAAAAAACAAACTAGCATAAGAAACGTTCTTCAAATATAGGGTGTCTCAAGAAAATGTACACACACGTTATGGTGTCGAATTTATTATGCTATAATTCACACATTTACTTCTTGTTGTTCAGTCATTAAGTCATGTCCGACCCTTCGTGACCCCATGAACCATATCACGCCAGGCCTTCTTGTCCTCCACTGCCTCCCAGAGTTTGCTCAAATTCATGTTCATTGCATCAGTGATACTATCTACCCATCTCATCCTCTGCCTTCCCCTTCACACATATACTATAATACATATAGACTGCATACAGTGTACACAGAAGTAATTGCTTGACCCAGTTAATTAGAACAAATGATCAAAAAGTTCCCCATTGTATATACACTGCTGACATCCTTGACTAACAGCCCAATCCTATCCTTCGCCCCCCACTGATGCAGTGGCGGCAAAATGGCTACAGCTGCATCCTATGGTGGGGGGCAGTTGCAAAGGTTAAATAGTTGGCACATGTCTGCATGGACCCACGCCACGGGATCAGGTCCAGGAAGTGGGTTAGGATTCCGCAACCACCGCTACTGCCGAACCTGTTCCCTACCCAGACGTGATCATTTGGTTTGCCAGATTCAATTTGAAATGAAACTGGTGTGTGTGTGGGGTGGGGGTGGGGGGGAGTGTATTCAACCATCAGTAGTTAGAAATTACTATCTTAATATTTTTCTCAGAGAGCAGGGAGGGCAACGTTCAGTCCAACCATCAGTTTGCTCTTCATTAAAATATCCATATTTGCAAGTTTCGCAACCAGAGAATATACATAAAATAAAAAGTAGGTTCTTGAAAAATGACTTCTGAAAGATTTTCTATAAAGAACAACCACGGCTGTACTGTTGAATTTCTTTCTTTGTTTCTTTTTTTTATCTGTAGTCCATATGGAAGAGAGTTTTTCTTATCGCTTTAAATCTGTGTAAGATCAGATGTTAACATATTTCAGTTGTGCTATTTGTTAGCCGATTCCCTGTTTTAAGTAAATGTCAGCATCTGCTCTTGGCTTTGGTTCTAGTTAAGGCTGACATGATGACTTTTTTCCTGTCTGAGAAGGCTTTTTCTCATGAATAGTTTTTGTTTGAAGAAAGTCCCAGATTGCAGAGAGACGGAGAGAGAGAGAGAGAGAGAGAGAGAGAGAGAGAGAGAGAGAGAGAGAGAGAGAGAGAGAGAGAGAGAGAGAGAGAGATGCTTTTTTCAAACCAAAGCAGGATTAAATGTTTTTGATAACATGAAAATGTGCTGATGAGCTGAATTCACTTCCTTGAAAAATATATCATATTTACCTATACCAGATACTAATGATTTTTGTGCACATTTCTAGGCTGGGTATAACTCCCTAAACAAATAAACAAACCTAATAACTTTAGTTCAAAGTTTTGTGGGATTAAGCATTAAGGCTATAGCTTTGAACATTTCCATGTGCAACTCCACAGAAGTCCTCAAGTGTCTGCATATCTGCCACATCTGGGCAACCTGGAAGCACATTCATCCTGAGGTTTTTGGTTGCCCTGGGCAAATGGACATGTTGGTCTCCTTGATTCCTATCAATATTGAGCAGCATAAAAACAGCACGTGAAATTGTCATGAGTTGACTGGGATGATGTCCTCATTAGGTGCCCCTGGAACCTTGACATCCCATGATGTTGCCTGCTGTGCCTTTAGGCAGCTTTAACCTATCCTTATTTTTTATGTTCTTAATATGCTAAACATTCTCCCTAATAAGTTATTCGGCTTCCCAAAGGTTAAACGTAAAGTTAAAAAGCTGAGCAGGACTTGAACCTGAGTTTCCCAACTCATGTCCAGCAATGCACCACCTACAGAGGGGGCCCCCTATCCGCTGATCCGCTATCCACAGTTTCAGTTACCTGCGGATAGTGAATGGCCCCCTTCCCCCAACGGACCCCCCCAGGCACTTACTTTTAGCATCGGAAGCTTTGTTTCTTCTTCAAAAGAAGGCCCCCCCACACGGGTGCCCACAACCCCCCCAGGCACTTACTTTTAACCTTGGAGGCTTCCTTTTTCTTCAACACGAACGCGATGAACAGGCCTCATGCGACTTCCTGCAGGTCCATCCACGGAGACAAGGTGCCTAGAGAGTCTCTGCAGCCTCTCTAGGCACCTAGTCTCTGTGGACGGTCCTGCAGGAAGTCGCATGAAACCTGTTCATCATGTTTGTGTTGAAGAAAAAGGAAGCCTCCAAGGTTAAAAGTAAGTGCCTTGTGGGGGGGGGGTCGCGCGAGCCTGCGGGGGGCCTCAGAAAACCGCACAGGGGCGTTTGCCCCTTTCCGCAGTTTCAGGTATCCACGAGGGGCCTGGAACGTATCCCCCGCAGATACGGCGGTCCCCTGTATTTTGTTACATCTTAGACACTCTAATATACAGATGAGACTTGCAGAGACTAGGAAATGCTTAGAGCCAATCCTGAAAAAAAGCAAGGAAAAAAAGATAAAATTTTGGTTTGGGTTGAAGCCATTAAAGATTTTAAACTTGCTCTGCAGACAACAAGCCATCACCATGTTTATTAAAAGTTTTCAAATCCCTGCACTTGTACTGTTAAAACTCTGTTTGCATGCACTCCGTTTGGGTCCAATTCAAACTTGTTCATATTCTTTGGCAACCAGAGGAGCACTTTGTGGAAAGGTGAAACAATTGGTTAAGGAGCCAGAAGCCTTTAACTGAAACAAGACCGTCTCAAACAGCCTTTTGTCATAGCTTAGAAAATAGCAGCAACCCCCAAATCCCTCCACATTCAACTGGCAAAACTTTGTTTAGGAATAGACCCTGAACAGTTTGGCCCAAATTGCTTGGATTGTAACAGATGCTGCACACGTCTTCACAGATCACATATCTTCTTGGCTTCCATATATGGTTTGGGAATAGCTATTAGGAATGTACATAGTTATATACCGAAACTGTGAAGCCTATTTCATAGTAGCATCATTATTCGAGGTGGTATTATTGCATCCCAGCAAGTTCTTAAAGCATGGTTAAGACAGCTCTGGCTGTCTGAAGTATGATGGTCTTCCACTGGGAGCCTACCCTCCTCAATGATGGCACAGACTTTGTGGACCATCCTTCCCACAGAGATCTGTATGGCCCCCATGTTTTATTCCTCTAGGCACCAAGATAGAACCTGGCTTTTTTTTGTTGTTGGGAGAGGGGACACTGATGGAGGAAATGGGTCAGCTGTTGGCTGGGTCCATATATCTGATTTGATTTAGCCGGGGGCCCACTAGCTCATTTCCAGCCATCTATACAGTACTATGTAATTTTCTGCATGTTCATACTGTTTGATATAATTTTGTGTAATTATGTATGCTTTTTGATTATCTTTGTTTATGATTATGTGATTTATGGAGCAATCCTCCATAACTTTCCTCCTGTGGAGCGTGTGCTCCGCAGGTGCCGGGTGCTATAAATGCACCATAAAGTGCGTTTTCAGCACCCAGGGAGTAAGGGCCGCTGGCGCAGATGCTGGTAGCCCTTGCTCTGCCTCCGGACCGACCCTGCAGCTGCTGGAGCAGGTGAGATTTGCATCAACTGGTGCAGGGGGGGGACACAAGTTGGGCGGCGAGGGAGGACAGCTGTTGGTCTACAGTTGGGAGGGGGCGGAGATATTGGCGGCGAGTGATGATATCCCGCACCCGTTCCTGGCCTGGGCGGCCTTTATCCAGCCATCCCAAATGTACGTTGGCTCTTGTGTTGACGTACATTCGAGGAATTCCATTGGGGCCAGGCAGCCCTACACCGGGGGAAGGGGATGAATGTCCCCTTCTCCTGAGGAGTCCCCGGGTCGCGCTGGAACAGCCTAGGAAGGGCACAAGATGCTGTGGCCGGCCCACACAGGATTGGGCTGTTAATGAATACATTCTTGCTCTAGCTGCTCCAACAAGAAATGTAAAGTATAAATGGTTTAAAATAAATGAATAAAAATAAACATCACAGCTTAACAGTCTATAGCTGCCTATAGCTGTCCCAGCCTATAGCTGTCCCAGGCTGCCCCGGGGCAGCCTGGGAGCACCTCGGGAGAAGGGGATGTTGGTCCCCTTCCCAGGGTGTAAGCTGGCCAGGACCTTATATTTGCTCAACAATATATTATCAACAATTCAAAATGTACCTCAGCAACTGCGGTGTGTCAAATGGCAGGCTGTACACTGCATGGGGCCTTATTGTTCATGTGATGCATTTATAAGTAGGCTTACCATCGTCCCAGAATCGACGCTGGCTTCGGGCTAGAGCAGACCCGAGCCGCTCCCAAGGGTGCACTGCGTCTGTCAAATGGGCTTCTGGAACTTCCGGTCAACGATGCGACAGAAGCAGGAACCCCATTGGGCAGCCGCAGTGCACCCTTGGGAGCGACTCGGGTCCGCTCTAGGCCGAAGCCAGAGTCAATTCTGGAACGATGGTAAGCCTATTTATAAGGATGTGCACCAGAGACAAGATGCATCCATTCTCCACTCAGAGGTTTAGGCCCTGCAGAGGGAGCTAAAACCTGAAGAATGATGGGAAGTGTATTGAATCACAGGAACAGCATCTGAACAAGGAATCATAAAGAGGCAAATTAGAGTAGGGCCAAAACATGGAGAGGCAGAGGCTGGTAAAGAGGGACTACCGGTATATGGAATCCGGGCCTTTCAAATAGATAGTGTGGCCTCCTGTCAAGGTTGCCCTCCCCCAGTTCTTCACTCCTTTTTTTCTCCAAAAGTAAGCATTGCTTCCAACTCAACCAGTCTATAAAAATATCCCTGAATTCTGTCACTTCAGGGTTGCAGTTAATGCCTACAGGCTTCCTGGTTTGCACACATTCCCCCAATACAACTGTATTCATTCCATCTATTAACAGTAAGAAACAAAGAAAATGAACCAAGTGGGAAAAAATGAAGCTGAAGGAAAAGCATCTGCATGTTTATCTACGGAATCCTCGGAGGACGGAGCTCAGTTACACGCACATGAATATATCCATCCACATACAGAGGAATAACCAGAAACACTGAGCCAAAAATAATAGTGTTTCAAACAGGAAGGAAAAATGAAATTTCAGGAGAAAGACATTTTCTTTCTCTGTGCATATCCTTCTTGGCACGGAGCATGTTTATTTATGGCCTTCGGGGCCATACTAGGCCTGCATTAGGATCATATGAGAGCCTTGTTCTCCTTTTTTTTTTTTGATGTGGCTAATAGGATATAAAAGCCTTGGCTATGATTTACCACTTAGAAAGATGCTATCGAGACAAATTAGGGGAAAGTACGAGACACAAGGGGTTACTGTGGGGAAAAACCTGTCATCCAGGCTCCCCCTTGTTCCCATTGTCCTCAAGTTGAGCTTGCTGCAGTGTTTCCTATATGTCTGAAAAACGACATTTGAAATGGCGCTAGAATGTTTCCCCAGTGAGAAACCGACCTCGACTTCTCTTTGCCAGAATTTCCTTGTAGAATTGTGTACTGCTCTTTGAAATAACTTGTATTTTTTTTTACATTGCATACTTGTTGGGTGCTACTAATTATAGGACAATTGCTTGTCAATCAGGAGATTGGTGGGGTACTCTGATACACTACTTCATGGAACGCTGAAGCAATGGCCCTATGTTCATTCATTTCCCATACTAATTCCCTGCTTTCGTAGACAGGACAAGTGAGATTGAAAGGGAGAGATGACCCTGCAGACAAATAGCCGACCCCCCAGTTCTCCATTGGCTGACTTTAGTCGGTTGGAGATGGAGATGGTCTGCAGTGGAGAAGGGAACATTTAACTCTCAAAATCAGTAGCACTTGCTACAGAGAAAATACTTTTAGGATGGAAGTAGCCACCTAATGCGAAGAGAGGACTCTCTGGAGAAGACTCTGATGCTGGGAAAGATTGAAGGCAAAAGGAGAAGGGGAAGGCAGAGATGGTTAGACAGCATCACCGATGCAACAAACATAAAAATGAGCGAACTCAGGAAGATAGTGGTGGACAGGAAGGCCTGGCGGGATATGGTTCATGGGATCATGAAGGGTCGGACACGACTTAATGACTGAACAACAACAACAGTCTTATGAAATGATTTCTCTTTCAGAAATCTAACATGAGACAAAACTCACTCCCAGAAATATACTTTCTCCTTTCCTCACACACACACACACACACACACACACACACACACACACACACACACACACACACACACACACACACACACACCATATGTATTCTGGTGCTGCCAATGCCTTATCTCTGGTACAGTAAGTAGATTCAAGTCCAAGTTATGGTATTATCTGCAAAGAGCTTAGCAAATTCATCACAGCGAGTCGATGTACAATCCATGTTGTCTCCACCCCCCCAGAGCCAGACCAAGCAAGCTCTGCATGCCATTTCCTCATTCCTGAGATCAACCAAAGTTGTGGATGAACTGCCGGCTTTGGTGGCAAGAAAGTCCCGAGAACGCTCAGAAAACCATCAGGATCGATCAAGCTCAGACGAAACTGGGCGGGGAGCATAATGCATGGTCGGGAGGCTGCGGGAAGGGGTGGATCCAGCAGTGATGGCATGTGCCAGATCCTATCCCCCTTTCCTACAGCCATCCCACCCCCTTTCTCGGACTTGCGCTAGTGAAATCACTAGCGAAATCACCCATTGGGAGGCTTACAGAGGTGAAAGGGGATTTAAATCCTCTTTCACCTCTGAAGTCTTCTGATCCACCGTCCCCGCTGGATACAGCGTGCCCATTTTTGCATGGCTGCAACAGTGGGGTGGTGGTGGTGGAAAAGGATAGGATCGGGCTGTTAAAGCACCTACAAACTTAGATTTCCTAATGGCCTTAACACCACAAACCAGACCCTCCATGCTGCCTCCACCATTTTATGGTACCAGTCATGGAGAAGTCCAGGAGGAACCAGTTCAGTGTGATGATTTCACTAAGGTCATTTATTTGTTTGTTTAATATATTTCTACCCCCCCTTCCCTCACTAATGTGCTTGCACATTCTTCCATGCTTGCACATTGCACTTCCAAGAGAAGCCTATTGGACATGATTCCAGGGGGTCTAGAGTCAGATCCACAATGGCTCCTCTTTAGCCAATCAAAACAGGCAGTTTAATACAGTTTAGCAGAATCTCTAACTAGGAGCATGGATGACTCTCATTTGGTCATGTCCTTAGGAATGGATGCTATCAGATATACAGAAGGTAATCCTCTTGGTTCAGCAATGTGAACTGCAGCAATGTGGATCCTGGAAGACAAAATCAGTACTTTGAAGAGCACCAACCCTCTTGCACTGTCAGCAGAACTTTAGTTAAGGAATCGTGTTTTTAGCTCATTCACTTTGAAATTCTCATTTTGATAGAAATATCTGGGAGAACAAGTGGACATTGCTTGAGCCAAACGTCACAATTGGGGTTGTGCAAGAATGATTGTGGTTTTGTTTTAAAATTTGTTGTCCCCTGCTAACTGGGTAATAGGCACTTTTTCAATTGGTGATCCTCTTATATTTAGAGGGGGGGGGGTAACTGTCCCACCTTTCACCCCAGCACAGTGGCTGTTTTCTGGTGGCTGTTTTCTGGTGGCTGTTGCTGGTGTTCTTCTGCATTGTTTTTAGATTGTGAGCCCTTTTGGAACAGGGAGCCATTTAATCATTTGATTTTGTCTGTAAAACGCTTTGTGAACTTTTTGTTGAAAAGTGGTATATAAATACTGTTAATAATAATAATAATAATAATAATAATAATAATAATAATAATAATAATAATAATAATTTTCCTTATGAAAAATGAAGAATATCTCGATTTAATTTGAGAGCAAATTGAAGAGGGTGCTCATGGGGTGCTCATGACTTTTGGGTACCAAAAAGCAATCGACGTCTGAAGATCCTCTTGTGACAAGGGTTTTCAAGGGTCGGCAATTTTTTCTCCCTCACAAACAGTTTATTTCCTGGGTCGCCCAGTCATAGCAATGGGGAATGAACCTGAATGGAAGTTGCAAAAAGGAATGAAAGAGAAGGGCTTTGTTACTCGTCTCATTACATTGTCATTCAATTTGCAATCAATGAAAAATGAAAGGAATGGGCCAAATTCGATTCATTTTTTCATGATTTATTGAATACGTATGTGTGTACCCCTACTGATTGTTCCTCAAAGCATAATCCTGACTTAAATGTGAAGAACTTTCTTCACAGAAGGTACTGCACAAATGAGTGATGAATGGAACCCCCTTGAATTATGTACCAGGATAGAATCTGCTAAATTAATATTAATCGGTCTCCAACATGAATTCAAGGAAATTCTTTTAAATACTTCACCAGCAATACTTGCTGGGTTAGCAACCCTCAGACCTTTAGTGCTGGAAATTGGAAATGAGATGCAGGTTTCAGAGAGTAGAACTTGTACTGCATAGTTCAATAGTTTGTATGACTGTGCATCACCAAATTCTGAACCTTGCATTCAAAATGTTGATGATATTGTGGCGTCTCAGCTCCAGAGGGTCTTGGAGGAAGCTGATTATCTTGATCCATTCCAGTCTGGCTTCAGGCCGGGGTTCGGGACAGAGACAGCCTTGGTCGCCTTGGTGGATGACCTGCGCCGGGGACTGGACAGGGGGAGTGCGTCCCTGTTGGTCCTGCTGGACCTCTCGGCGGCATTTGACACCATTGACCATGGTGTCCTTCTGGGTCGGTTGGCTGGGTTGGGGCTTGGAGGCACCGTTCTGAGGTGGTTCCGCTCCTTCCTGGCTGATAGATCCCAGAAGGTGGTGCTGGGGGATGCTTGTTCGGCACCCTTGCCCTTGAGGTGTGGGGTGCCACAAGGGTCAATTCTATCCCCCATGCTGTTTAACATCTATATGAAGCCGCTGGGAGAGGTCATCCAGGGGTTTGGGGTAGGGAGTCATCAGTATACTGATGACACCCAGCTCTTTCTCTCCTTTCCACCCGACTCCAAGGGGGCGGTCGATGTCCTGAATCGTTGTCTGGAGGCAGTTGGGAGCTGGATGGGGGCAAACAAGCTGAAATTAAATCCTGATAAGACAGAGGTTCTTTTGGTCCAGAAGTCTACGACTCAGGTACTGGATCATCGTCCTGCTCTGAATGGGGTTGTACTCCCTCTGAAGGAGCAGGTCCGCAGCTTGGGGGTTCTCCTGGATGCGCAGCTGCTCCTGGATTCCCAGGTGGCGGCTGTGGCCAGGGGAGCTTTCGCCCAGCTTCGGCTGGTGCGCCAGCTGCGACCGTACTTGGATCGTGCAGACCTGGCCACAGTAACCCATGCCCTAGTGACATCTAGACTAGATTACTGCAATGCGCTCTACGTGGGACTGCCTTTGAAGACTGTTCGGAAACTGCAACTAGTGCAGAATGCGGCGGCCCGGGTGGTTGCCGGGGCTTGTCGGTTCGACTCAGTCGGACCGCTGCTTCGGTGGCTATACTGGCTGCCGGTTCGTTTCCGGGCACAATTCAAAGTGCTAGTTTTGACTTTTAAGGCCCTTAACGGCTCGGGTCCAGGGTATTGAGGGACCGCCTTCTTCCTTATAATCCAACCCGCACTCTGAAGTCATCAGGGGGGGCCCCTGTTAACCGTGCCGCCATTGACGGAGGTGAGGGGGATGGCGGCGCGGAATAGGGCCTTCTCGGCTGTGGCGCCCCAATTATGGAATTCCCTCCCCCTGGAATTAAGAACGGCTCCCTCTTTAGAGACCTTTCGGCGGGGCCTTTAGACATTTTTATTTAGACTAGCATTCGATGTCTGACATGGTGGGCTGACTTTTAACTTTTAACTTTGAACAAATGGCTTTTTTAACAACTTTAAATAGAGGTGACCCACTGGGGTTGTTTGTTTTAATTGTTTTAATTGTTTTAATTTTTTTAAATTGTTTTAAATTGTTAATTATTTTAATGTATATGTTATTTTAATGTTGTAAGCCGCCTTGAGTGCCCTTGCCGGGAGAAAGGCGGCATATAAATTCTTTAAATAAATAAATAAATATTGGGAACTACAACTCTACCCACCCTAGATGCTTGGAGACCACATAACAGAGGTCCTGTTAGCACAGGGTGGAGGGAGGTACCTAACTTCATTTTCACACTACATGACATTATGAAATGTATTTGATATTCCCATATTCTTTACAAATCAGATGAAGAGAGGGATTGAGTTCCTCACATCACTACATGTGGGCAATTCTCCATCACCAACATTTCGATTGAACAAGACTTACCAAAAACCACTCAAGGCCCAGAGGAAGAAAAAGGCAATGTTAACATTTCATTTTTATTTTATTTTCCCAATATTACAACATACCAAAACATGTACGCTGCATTCACCAATTTATTTATATACTGTACCACCTTTCTCATATACTCAGGGAAGTTTACATAAGCAAGCTGACCATAAGTCTCTTATTTTTTTCAAATGGGGTTTTATAAAGTATTATTCTAAGAGAAAAACTCATATAAGCATCCATTTCTCAGATGTTTCCATTCATAGTGCAGTCATCCTGACTCTATAGCTCTTGCACTCTCCAAACTTCCACAGGTAGTTGCAAATCATGCATCAGACCGGTTTTCAAGATGTTATCAATTTCTTGCCACACCCCTCCGCCACACCCCTCCGTCAGCAGCTTCTGGCCACCCATCCAAGGTGAGGCCCAAGCTGATCCTGCTTAGCTTTTTCAGGCAAGGCGACAGCTCAGCTTCTAGACCACAATGTCTCAGATCCTTCTTGTGTTACATTTTGTAAAGCAGAGACATTTACATTTTGACTTTTGTATCAAACTTATTGTTCTTTTTCAAAGACATGCCAATCGAAGAAATGCTGCTTTATTTAGAAAGAAAATGCTTATCCTCATCATTGATGTCAATTTTCTAAAAGGGGGGGGGATCCATAATCACTTTACACACCAAAGTTTTTAAAATGAGGAGTGAGAGGCTGGAATTAGAGGTGTCCACAGACATGACAAGAGTATGTCAGGAGTATAGTGAATGCTTCAGGAGTATAGGGAGATTGCAAAGCAGCTACATGAATTATGTCCATCAGTCTCCACTACAGAAATGTGGAGTAGATAGAGTAGATACATGGAACTGAACTGTTCGTCTTAGAGTGAGAGTCCGAAGAAGTGAGTAAAACAGAGATGACAAGAGATGGCGTTATATATGGTGCAGCCACATTTTGAATACAGTATACAGTTCGGGTCACGACATCTCAAAAAGGATATTGTTAAAGTTGGGACAGGTACAGAAAAGCGCAACCAAAATTATCAGGGGGCTGAATCACCTTTCTTATGAAGCACAGATATAATGTGTGGAGCTTTTTAGTTTTTTAAGAAAAGAAATGAAGGTGAGGACTTGATAGAGGTTTATAAAATTATGCATGACATGGAGAAAATGGATAAAGTCTGCAGTCCTATCCATATTTCCCTGAGAGTAAGCCCACTGAACACACTGGAACTTACTTCTGATCAGACATGCATTGGATTGTGCTGTAAGGGGATTTGTCAAAATCATGGTGGACAACTCAATGCATGGCTACAATTTATTATGGCTATGCGCTATCTCTAGGTTCAGCAGTGCTCTGCCTTTGAATCCAGTGGCAACTGAGAAAGAGAACTGTGCTTTCATATCCTGCTTGTAGGCTTCCCAGAAGAATCTGGTTGGCCACTATGAGAAAAAAAGGATACTGGACCAGATAGATAGACTCCTGGTGTGATCCAGCAAAGCTCTTTTTACCTTCACAAGCAGATACTGGATCAAGCATCTCTCTAACTTCCTTCCTGATGATGCTCATTTGCAGTTACATTAAGTCCACTTCATCTCTTGTATTTTGTATGAACGTATGTACAAGATTGTATGAACAAGATTTATGAACGTCTCCCATATTGTGAGTATACTGGGACTTTTGTCTCCAAAATCTTTGTGAGTGTCAACCAGGAAAGAATGATTTTACAGTTATATTTCATCAGTTCATTGTGGGATTTTCCCCTATGTGTGTATGTAGTTTTGTGTACTGTGTTCCGCCTTTTGTCCAATTTGCATATGCACATGTAGAGATGCCTGAACATTCTCAGAAAGGATTTTTTTTTTCACTCAAAGTACTTGGGGGGCAGAACGATGCTCCATGCTCACTTTTCTCCCACCTTTCTATAGACACCACAATCTCCTCTCCCCTGCCTGTTCCTGGAATGACTGCATTTTCTTGGTACAGACAATGCTGCAACAACCCTTTCCTGTCAGTGGGTGGAAGAACATGAAACCTGAATAAGGAGTGTGTGGTCAAAGAAATGAATGTTCTAATTAGTTTTTGAACTGGAATTAATTTTAGAAATGTCCCTAGTTAAGCAATAATTTAGAAGGTGAAGCACACAGCAGATTGGTCCCATGGGACAATAAAAACATTCAACAAGAGAAATCCATTCTTTGCTGGATCCTCCCTCCATCTAATGACTTACCTTCTTGTTTTGCTGCAAGAAATACTGAGACAATGATTGTGAACTATGCTCCCTAAACACTAATCATCATTAAGTTAAGCTACATGCTTAAATATTTGCTCTTTGGCTGTGGTAAACCTTATTACACTTAAAACCTTGTTAGCAATTTCCTAAATTCAAATTGGCCTTTGATGATTCCTAGCAAAATGCCACTGCGTTATAGGAACACAGCAGTACTGCCACCTTCTGGATGTTGCATGGGCTCCTAGACCAGTTCTGGAGGGCACCTTTCACAAAACGTGACAAAATATATTTTCGTGTATGTCATACTTATGCTTAAGGAAGGTCAATCTGGGTTCCTAACCAGCGTATTCAGGACATTCTTGATATGTGATATGTCAGACAAAGATGGGCAGTGGAAAAAAGTCAGTTATGAGGTAGATAGTTTGGAAAATGATTGTAGTAATTTGTGAGAGGACTGTTAAAAATTCTCTCTCATAGCAAGAAGATGGACTCAAAACCCCTTTTTTGAGGAACTTCAGGTGCTACAATTGTCTGCACACCATGGTATGAAGAGACAGAGGTCTACAATTTTATTCTTATTTAAGGGATCTGCAGTGAGAGAAATGTTCTAATATCGTTAACTTCAACCTTACTGTGAGGCTTCCTATCACTTGAGGCCAGACCTGAAAGAACACAGCTCTTGCTATCAACCACATGAGGGCAATTCCACCCTGACTCCAAACACCAGGTTAGTCTACACATTGATCTATGCTTGTCACAGCCGACTCACTTTCAAGGGTGTCAAGGAGGCCCCAGACCACCTCAATCTAGCACCCACCAGCTGATTAGCCCTAGATGCAATGAAGCAGCCAAGACTCAAGGGCAGTTTCTTCCTATATCCCCTCAAGCTGGTTGACTATGAGAAGTTGATGGAGAGCAACCTTTCTCTATACAAAGTAAGAAACAAGCAAGCAAAAACAATGTCTAGAGCAGAACAATGTCTTAAACAGAACAGTGACTGGTGAAGGATAGACACAAGGTTTGACTTTTCCCCCCAATAAAAGCAAAAAGGAAAAAAGATACTAGAAGAGCATGGATGCAACAATAGTGTCGGTTTGTATCAATCCATAGGTTCTTGCATGTAGCAGCAGTGTCCCCCCAAAATAAATAGTTGTCACAAGGTCGATAATAACCCCGGAGACTCTGTGCAGGTGTTCAAACACTGTATAAATAAATGCATGGATAAAAGAAAGTGTTTGTGCCCATGGAGAATACCTCTATTAGGATTTATGAAGATGTTAAGGTATCCAGAGGCGTCGCTACTGTGGGGGCGGTACCGTAAGTTGAACTCCGTCCTAGTCCTGTTTACAAGATGGCATGAGGCGGCCCTGGCCCCTCGCCATCGGAGCCATTCTGTCCGGAGAAGGCAGCGGGCAGGAGACTCCCTGCCTGATGCCTTCTCTGCACAGAATGGCTCCGACGGCGAGGGGGTGGGGCCACCTCGTGCTGGCTTGTAAATGGGACTAGGACGGGGCGCAACTTACAGTACCACCCCCACCGTAGCTATGCCTCTGAAGGTATTCTCCAGTCAGTCAGGCCATTGGTCCATTCAACTCAATATTGTCCAAACTGCTTGGCAGTGGCACTTCAGGGCTTCAGATTGGGGTCTTCTCCAACAAATGCTGTATTTCAGGAGAGGTCTTCCCTGTGATTACTAATGTTGGCTGCCCAGGATCCCTAATGACAGAGGATCTCTCCCCCAAGTAGTGCATTTGTTGCTTGAGAAAAACACTCTACTTACGATCAGTGGGAGGCAGGGCTTTGGTTTGGAGGGCATTGGCACAGGGACTTGCCAACATGCTCCCATTGCAGCAGGATGGAGCGCATTGATATGGGGTAGTGCTAGCTGGTATGTTTTTGCAGCCCCCTAACCACATGTTTATCTGCATAGAGCTCTGGTCTTATTGGATTCCTCAAGCACTAGACTGTTCAAGCTAGCTTTCACAGGACACATCCTCACTGGAGAAGCAATGACTGGAGACTTATCACAATTGTGTTGTATTCGAGCACTGTTCCCATTAAGTCCAACCCAGTCTCCAGACTTTCCAGTTCTTACCTTACTGTATATAATTAACCAGTTGGTAGCAAACACCTGTGTAAGCATGAATTCCATAGTCAAGGTGCAACAAACAATATGACGATGATGTTTGCAAATATACAAGCTGAACAAGCTGAACAGATATTGTGGAGCTGAAGAAGAAGTGCTTGAACCTACCAGTACACCTGTCCCCATAAACCCCTTTTGACTTTCCTCTGATACACATGAGACACGTAACGACAACAGTTTGTACTACTAGCCTGGCAGAAAGATATGACTATTGTTCCAACTATGTGAAAAAGCCTGCTGCCCATTGTCTTCCATGACTGACTGGGCCAAGGCAAAGGTAGAGAAGGGTCATTTCTCCATTTTGCATAACAGAACAGCCTGATTCACAATGCCACAAGCAGGAAATGTTTTATGCATAGACATTTCCAGAAATTCTCTCATTCTCACATGCTCAAAGACTGACACAATATGCACTTTCCAAGAATCCTTTCTGTTTTTGGCATTTCTCCTGGAGAATCGTGCCTCTCCAAAGCATCCAGGAAATAGGAAGCACTTGGCATCATTTGAATTGAAAGCTACTTTTCCTGATCCAGCTGCCAATATCATTATTGGCAGTTTAACAAATACCAAAGGTGACCTCGGTTAGAGAAGAATGCCTGCAACATCCATCTGAAATATATTATGGGAGCACATTGGGGTAGGGTGGGATGGGGTGGAGAATCTTAAAAAAAAAAAAAGAAACCAAAACAACCCCAACCAACCATTTCCAGGCATTTTTGATAGTATCCAGTTATAAGTAGAAAAGAAAAATAAGATTCCTCTGCATTGAAAGGTGTCTGTAGTGTCAGGAATCAAGTCCATTACAGATCTCCATGTTGGTGACCTGAAGGATGAGAGGACACCACCAGACTCAGGATAAAGGAGGGGGGCACACTGAAGAGAAACACGCCAAAGCATCCCAACAAAGGCTCTTAACCCTGAAGTTGTCGGTTTTATTGTGTTTTTATGCTGATCTTCCTTTTATTGGGATGCTATTGTTGTTTTATTGATTCTATTCTATTTTATTGTTTGCTGGGTTTTATCTGGTTGGCTTTGTTGTAAAATACCTTGGACACCATTTGTTTTTGGTCGAAAAGCAGAGTATAAATACCTCAAATAAACAAACAGCCTTCCTTGCACCAACAGATTAGAGTGATTTAGGTGAGGTTGAAGAAAATTTATCTCATTTTGAGTTATAGTTGTTATCATCCCTCCCATTCCTTGCGTTATTCATTCAGTTGCATTCTCATTCATTTTCATGAATGTCCATTCATTCGGCTTTCCCCCCTCATAATCATAACTCCCGTTTATTTTCATCTCTCTGTGTTTATATTTTTCTTGCTTTTTCTCTATACATTGTTTTCACCATTGGTTGTGGTGACAGCAGCAGTAACTCCTCTGCACAGCTGCTGAATACTGGCTACCATTTTATTTCCCACAGTATTCCAGACACAACATTGATCTGGAACTTTGGGGGGAAAATGATGGCCCTCCCTGCCAGCCACCCTTTTTTGTGGTGCCCAACACTACAGTGTTTTTTTAATGCAGTGTTCCAGAGTAACACTGGGGCATTGTGGGAAATACAAATGGTGGACATTGGTTGTGCAGAGGGGCTGCTGCTGCCAGAACGAGGTACGTCCCTCATTCACAATTGAGGAATAAATGAATACAAGTGATGTTCTTAAAGGAAACTCAATTCACATTAATTTGTTCCTTATACAGTTTGTTCTGGTATGAAAGAGAATGGAACTAAATAGACTCCATTCAATTCCATTTTTCAGTTGTTGTAAAACAAATGCACACTCAACAACAATAACCTGCAGCGGCAGAAAAATCCTGAACTCATCCCAAAGGGTCGAGGCAGCTGGACAGCGCAGATTCTCACAGGCCAAGCCATGTGGTGGTCTTTGCATGTTCCAATCAGAGAATTTTCCAGCCAGCCTCACTGACCCGGGCAAGCAGAGGCGAGGCTAGCGGTTATGCTGCCCGGAGCTAGGGGGTGTTTGCCGCCCTGAGGGTGGGCAACACCCCCCTAGCTCCGGGCAGCATAACTGCCCTGAAGGATTTTTTTGGCGCGGCCAGAGGCCGTGCCGTGATTTGGGGGGGTGACCCGGAGGGACCATGCTCCAGGTGCCCGCCCGACCCCCGGGTGTTGCCCGCCCACCCGCTGCCTCCCTCCCGGCTTACTGCTCCCTCCGGGTCTGCGCGACTCCAGAGGCCGGGAGAGAGCGTCCGCCCGTCATGTCGGCTCGGCCCCTACTACCCAGGCCTTAGTCGGCTATTTCGCACATGCGTACAAAGCCGATGCGTTGTACGCATGTGCGAACTCGCCGGCTAAGGCCTGGGCAGTATAGGCCGAGCCGGCATGACGGGCGGACGCTCTCTTCCGGCCTCCGGAGCCGCGCAGACCCGGCGGAGCCTCCAGGGGCCAGTTGGGCGGCCTCCCGCTGCCCTGTATCACCCGCCGTGTAGCTGGAATTTCCAGCTACAGGGCGGGCGAGACAGGGCGGGCGGGCGGCAACTCAGGGCGGCACAGCGTTCCGCCCCAGCCTGAGTTGCCGCCTGGAGCCATTGCTCCGTCCGCTCCACCCTAGATACGGCTCTGCGGGCAAGTGTCATCTGAGCAGTCCTAGCTCACCCCCTGACCTTGCTGACCTCAAGGTGTGTGTTGATTCCTCACGGCCTGACTACCTGGCCTGCACGCCACCTGCCTAAAGTAACCAAGGGAAAAAAGAGGGAAACCTACCCATGGAAACCACGCTGGCACCAAAGACTGAGGTAGGTGAAAAAAACGCCACCCATGGCCAATCAGGATGACAGTAAAAAAAACTCCTACCCTTCCCCCACCAAAGAGTGACCAACTAGTCTCAGACTGTACAAAGGGCAGGTGGATCGACATGCACGGACTGAGGACCGACATGTCGTGCCTGACCGACATGCACAGACTGAGGAGCCAGGCAAAACCCGCTAGCCTTCCTCCTTGCCCAGCCCGCCCACACAGAACCTGGGGCCATTGAAGAAATCCCAAATTCATGCCTCTGTATTGGTGCATGGCGCGGGGGCAGGGTAAACACTGTGAGGCATTATGGCACCTCACCGTACTTCACTCAGTTTGGAGTGATCCTTTTCAAGCACTTCAAAATTAGCTTTGGTTTTAACCAACCTGAATAGTCACCTGTTTGGTGCCATCTGCAAACGTGGCAGCTGCTCTTTACCCTGAACTCCAGAGTTACTGCATGATGCTTCCAGGCATCACTGGAAGTATGTCATTGAAAAGATGCTTCATGTTGCAGGGGTGTGACCATTTCCTTGACCTTTAAAATGTTTTACTGCTTTGAATGGTTCATTCACAGGATTAAAGTCCTCAGTCTAACTCAGCTGGCATGTATTAATTCCCAATAGCTACCACACCTAAGAGTATGGTGTTCCTGAAGAAATGCCTAGTTTCCTCATGTTTACATAGGTAGGTAGGTGGCCCCTTTTAAAAGAAAGCACATAACCAAATGATCTAGGCAGGCTTTACTCACAAGACTGTGTATGTATGCAAACAGTTTAGTCAAACTACTTATGAAAAAGGGTGTAGCAAGATTACTGTGGACAATTTCATTTAAACTATTTCACTGGCGGAAGCTATGTCTCGGTGTAATCAAAAAGGCACATGGAATTGTGTGCTAGGAGAAGGAATGTCTCCTTGGAACCATTCGATTCTTACCACATGATTGGCACAGTGGGAATAGATGTGGAATACGCCTCCCCAAAGTCTTGCCTCATTGTGCTTTCCTCAGAATTCCTTGGATGTTTCCTCCAATCAGGAACTTCCAAAGTCATCTTTACATTTTGTGTTGAGTGACTCATGCTGCCAGTTTGAGGATGTGCAGAACTCACATGACACATTGCACAAATCTTGCTGAACTACTTTTTTTGCTTCCCCTCCGAATCCTTTGCAATGTTGACTTTAACAAATCATTGTTGCCTTCCCATTTGTCTTGAATTTTCATTTTTGGTAATATTATGTGGCAGCTGTAGCCTGCAGGGCAGGCCTTCTAATCCATCACAGGTGAGACCATGGCTCCCTGGAGACATATCAAGGGAGACAGCACAGCTATCTTTTACCTGAGGGGAGCAGCTTAGGGATTAAGGAGCTGCCACTCACCTCCTCCTTCCTCCTCTGGGGTCCCTGCCATTTGAAAAGACAGAGAGGGCAGGGAAATGAGGGGAAAATTGGGGAGAGGAGCTGCTCTAGAACAAGCTCCTCTCCCCCCACTTCCTCCCTCCCTCCCTTGCTTTCTATGCAGGAAGAAGAGTAGAAGGAAATGGGTGCTGGCAGGGAAAACTGGGCAAGTCCGAAGCTTCCAGCTGCGCCATGTGCATGCGTGGCTGGATGCTTTGGACTTGCCCGATTCCCAGCTGGGAACCACGCGAATCTGAAGCCTCCAGCAGCGCCATGCTGTAAGCGAGTCCAAAGCTTCCAGCCGCGCAGTCGCATGGCACAAGTGTCGCGACGAGGCCCGGTCGCAGCGCCAAGACTCCCGGGTTCTTTTTTTCCCTTCAAATTTCCCTGAACCCAGGACAGCTGCCATACACCCCAGGACCCCAGGACGGGACTCCAGAATCGGGGTCTGTTCCGGCCATTCCGGGACATATGGTAAGCCTAATTATGGGTGCATGCCAGGTAAGTGTGACCCAGGCCAGTCTCATGTTGTTTTGCTTGGGCTGATGGCAAGGATGCATCAGGTTCCACAGGCCTTTGGGCTGAAGGCCAAATTTTGGTTCCTTGGTGCAGCCCTGCACTCCCTTACTGTCTTATAAGAAGCCTTACCTTGGAAAATTCTATGACAAGCCATACCTTGCTTGGTCAACCTATTCAGACTTGTAAACAAGGCCACATCCCGGGAGTTTGCTGACTTTGAGGTAAACAAGACAATTAGTGGTCAGAAAAGAAGTGCCTTCAACCTCGGCTTCCCCTACCAACTTCATTAGAAACCCAATCATGATCTGTATGCTAACTGAAGAACAGGCCTCCAGAACAATCAAGGTGGAGTTCCTTGCGGCACCATTCTTAGGGTGCTGCACAATAGAAGACAACCATCTTCACCAGGGATGGGCCATCAAAGGCCATCAAGATACAAAAGAATGCTCTGAGACCACCTCAACCCCCAATACCCTCTGTGTTGTCCTGTGGGGAACATGTCTATAAATACCTGGGTCACAGGTCCCTTGCTGTGGCACTTGTGCATAAGGGGGCAGTCAGTTACTGAAAATAAGTCTAAATGTTTGTACTGAAGGGCAATATTTAAAACAGCAATTATAATGAAATATGCAAATGCAAAACATTCCCACTTATACAGAGCTGTTTATCTCAGTGTGATACAAATGGGGGGGGGCTTTAACAACAGGAGCTCTGATGCAGCCTAGTCAATCCAATAAAAGCAATTAACTCACATTACCTACATGTGTCACTTCTGTAACCACAGTAGAAATCTTCATGCACTTTGCAAACCTACGTGACTGACAGCCCAATCCTGCATAACTCACCCCGGGCCTATGCAGCCACACCACTAGTTCAGAAGACGTGTTGCATCCTGAAAGGGGGCAGCCCTGGAGTTCTTTTCCAAGTAAGGGAACATTTGTTTCCTTGTCTGGGGGGGGGGACCCTTCGCTGCCCCGCTGGGTCTACTTGGACCTGTGCCATTTTGCTGGCGCAAATCTGAGTGGACCCAGGAAGACGGTTTTAGACAAGGAATGGGGATAGATAGGATATTGGTGCCGCTGCTGCCGCTGATACTATCCCCTTCACAGCCTCAACATACCCCTCCCCCTCTTGGTGTCCACCCTATTCCTCCCCTCCCTATTCCATTCCGTCCAACTTCTGCCCCCTGCCTGCCCCTTGTGCCAACTTACTGGCACTGGGGCATCTTCAGAGGCCACTGGGACTTAGCTGCGGCCACTTGCAGCATTTGGCTGCAACTGCCATAAAGCATGCTGCACCACCAGAACATGAGTTCCAGCAGTGCAGCATGCCCATAGGATTAAGCCCTGAGGCTTGCTCAGGAATCCCTAAGAGAGACAGAACAAGTGATGAACTAGTGAGGGAAGCCAGAAGAGGTTAGGAATACTCCTTAAGGCCAAAGTAAGTATGATATAGCAATTCCATGTGTTCCAATGCATGGAACTTCCCAGAAAAGGGTGAAGGTCTGATTTTAACCCATCAACTGGAGTAGGGATGTATGATTGATAGATGCTGAATGTTCCCCCATTACAGGAATATTTAAGCAATACAGCATATGCTTGCTTGCAGAAGGTCCTTGATTCAGCCCAGCGGCATCGCTTACAGTTTTGGTGTGTGGTGCGAGGCCCATCATGTCAACCCCTCATGCCGCTGAGCTGGCAGTAATTGGCGGTGACATGTTGACATCATGGCATCACCACCAGTTACTTCTGGCTCTAAAACACACACTTGGCTGCTTTCACCCGCTCGGGCTCAGCTTGCTCAGCCTGCACGAGACGAAAAATACACCCAGGCCCCTTGGATGCTAAGTTACAGGCCCACTCCAGGTCATGCATCATCCCCTACCCTCATGTCACCTGGTGAGGTCCACACCCCCTGCACCCCCTAGTGATACCACTGGTTCAGCCACTTGTATCTCCACTGAAAAGGATTCCAAGAGGCATGGCTGAAGAAGATTCCGCCCCCCTCCCAGATCCAGTGGTAGCCATTTTGGCATTGCTGCATTGGTGGGAGGGGAAGATAGGATTGGGCTGTGAGGCAATTTAATGTATAAAAATACAGAACCACCACTGTAATGCAGGGCTGGATTTCTGCACAAATTAAGTAAGCTACAGTTTAAGCTAACTATGAAAGTTTCAAGTTTGACATCATCAGATGAAAATAAAAGCGGCTAAGAAAAAAAACCCCTCTCTGAAACAGTTATTTGCATTCCGATGTGACTGAAATATACTTGCATTGCATCAAAGTTAGAATCATCCAGGTCATTTATATACAATTTGAGGTTTTCACGACTAGTGTAGATTCCTGAGTTAAACACTTCCATATTCCAGGAACTACGTCGTATAACAGCGCAATTCTATCCAACTTACATCACCGGTGTACCCAGCGGTGCAGCGAGAACGGGAGGCCCCAGAACAGAAAGGAGATTCAAATCCCCTTTGAATCCCCCTTTGGAGGGGATTTGAATCCCCTTTCCATTCTGGGGCCTCCCGTTCATGCTGCACCGCTGGTTACATCGGTGATATAAGTTGGATAGGATTGCGCTGTAAGAGAGGTGACAGGTTTATTAAAACATTTAAAACGATTGACGCTTTGCCAGGTAAGTACTTGTGACTTCATCAGAATAACAAGAGCAAACAGCTGATACAAGCATCCATTGGTCTCCTTAGGGGATAAACTGCCAGTTTGAGAATCTGACCAGAGATGACATGGATGCAATCAATAAAGCTCAAAAGAGGGGTGAAGACTGACAACACATGGATGTCTTGGGAGCAACTTGCTAGTCAAGACTTGCTAGGTAAAATGAATGTAGAAATTAAAAGCACAGAAAACAAAACAATAAAAATTGCTAAAATTCATGAGAGTTCCTTTCTTTTTTTACGTGCCTGCTGTTACTAATTTGAGTTTTCTTTAGGACTGGGAGCCAGACATTATTGACTTTCAGTGATTCTTCTTTTTTGTTGACAGCATCCTTGTGTTTAAAAATTTCTATTGCCTTACGATGTAGACGAGGCAAATATTGTGAGACCTTCACTAGTAGTTCTGTCTGTTCACATTCAATCTGATGATTAAAATTTAAGGCATGTTCCACTAGGGCAGATTTTTCTTTTTGGACCAATCTAAAGTATCTATGTTGTTCTTTTACAGCGCAATCCTAACCAACTTTCCAACGCAGGTATAGCCATGCCAACAGGGCGCACACTGCATTTTGGTGCAGGAGCAATCATAGAGGCCTCTTCAAGGTGAGGGAACATTTGTTCCCTTACCTTGGGGCTGCACTGCGGCTGCACCGGCATGGGAAAGTTGGTTAGGATTGCGCTGTTAGTCATGTTTTAGTCGTCCAGTTCAGGTTTTGAATTCTGGTGCTAACATGAGAATGCCAATGCCATTTCTCATTTTCATTTGCAGTTGATGTTTGTGACGTATGAACAGTGACCACACATAACCAGAGCAAAATGTGGTAGGTGAACAAAAACATGCCTTGTGCCTCAGTTGGTTTTTCGTTGCACCTTTTCCTATGAATATATAAAGCTTTAATATTTCTATTTTCATTGTCCTTTCTGTTAGAATAATAAACATGGTTTGGTAGTGCTATGCGATGGGGACCTCCTAAGCATGGTATCATTTAGGGCCCCAGCATGGCTTAATCTGGCCCTGCTTTCAGGTCTAACTTGGAGCTTCTCAACTTGAAGCTTCATCTTGGCTTTGCTGTGCCATATTAGAAACATGGCAATTGGACGCAAAATTGAGATCTGTAGGAGTCATGGTTAGGATTAACTAGGCTTACCAAATCTCCAACCGGGACAGAGTATTAGAACTTTAGGAGAAGAAATGTGGGCAGGTGTATTTTGTTAAACCTTAGAGCACAATCCTAGGCATGTCTACTCAGAAGCAAGCCCAATTGTGTTCAGTGGGGCTTGCTTCTGAGTAGACATGCCTAGGATTGTGCTCTAAGGTTTAACAAGCTACTCCTGCCCACATTCCTTCTCCTAAAGGTCTAGCACTCTGTCACAGTTGGAGATCTGGTAATCCTAGGATTAACCCTCCTCCAAAATCAAGGTGAACCAAGTGTTAGCTCAGATCCATTACTATGGCCTCATAAGCAATATAAAAGGTTAACTAAACCATGAAGTAATATAAGCATGGTAACTGGATACCCTACTCTGCAATGTCAAGCGGAAGCTAATGTAAGCATAGAGATGAAAATCTGGATGGGCCTCAAAGGATGGAGAATAGGTCACAGTTTGTTCCACCTCTAGGTCATTGTTTCTAATGCGGATGGCTTTGATAAACCAATAAAAGAGCCTGGGGGAGTAATACCAAACTATCAGGCAGCCACCCCTCCCCCATGCCTCACTTTCAACTGGGCCATCTCTAGTTTTCAAGCCTTTAGAAGAAGCTCTCTGAGTGATATAGATATAGATAGATCCATTCCTCCTGATGCGGAAAAAAGGGGTTCTGATATGGAGAACTCGCCCACGCTAAAGACACAGGCAGCTTTCAGTCCAGAGTTTTCCTGTTTATTTATTTTAAAGAGCAATTGCCTGGTAAAAAAGGTATCCCCTGACAATTAAGTCCAGTCATGTCCGACTCTAGGGTGTGGTGCTCATCTCCATTTCAAAGCCGAAGAGCCAGCGTTGTCCGAAGACGCCTCCGTGGTCATGTGGCCGGCATGACTCTCCTTGCCGCAGCGCGTAGCATGCAGCTGGAACACGGAGCGCTGTTTACCTTGCTGCAAGCGGTACCTATTTATCTACTCGCATTGACATGCTTTGGAACTGCTAGGTTGGCAGGAGCTGGCCAAGCAACGAGCGCTCACCCCGTCGTGGGAATCAAACTGCCGACCTTTCGATCGACAGCTTATGGTTCAGCGGTTTAACCCGCTGCGTAGATACCAATAAATTGGTAATTGTCTGGAAACTGCCTGGTAGATACCAATAAATCTGGCACTGGCCAGGTGTGAAGGGATATACACAGTAACAATGGTGCCTAAAGCTTTTATACCTGTTATACATATCTATTACTTATCCATAAATAAGCCTACCCACCACCATATTTAGCCATATAGTAAAGTTGTTTAATGTTTCATTTAAAGTTGATTGAAAAATGCCATGGGAACATTTACATTTATCATTTTAGCCTATGGTAAAATTGGTTTCATTATAAGTCATTTCGCTTAAAGTTGCAGTTTCCAAGAAGAACCTATCGACAACTTTAAATGAGGACTTGCAGTATTCCTGTTACCTGTTATGCATGTTATGTGCATGCACACTGCACTTGTATTCCTAGAATTAGGGCATAATCCTACCCCCCCCCCCAGGCTGGCGCAGCACGTCCTGGTCCAGCCCAGAGTCATTGCAAAAGCCGCTGTAAGGTTGTTGCACTGGCTCCCGGCTGGTACAGAGGCGTGCACTGGCCCCTGCGTTGTAGATCTGGACGGTGCACGGCCCAGGGCAGTGAGTGTTGTGCCAGTGGGCACAAGGGTGGGATGGGAGGGCAGCATGGAGGGCAGGGTGAGGCAGGGAGGGGTGTAATGGGGCAGGGGGAGGGAAGCAATGGTGGCCCAGACCTAGGAGGGGGTGGGATTGGCGACATTGCTGTGCACCAAATCCTATCCCCCCCTCCCTGGCCGTTTTTCCCTATATGGGGCTCCTGGATTTGTGCCACCCCAAAAAATGGGTGCAGATCCATAATGTGGGCTGGGGCTTTACCCAGGGTAACGGACCAAGCATTCCCTTCCCCCAAGGTGAATGATACCCCAAGGGCCCAGGTATCTGAAGGCCGGCTGCCTGCCTCCCAAAACTAGGGCCACGTAAATAGCCCAAGCCCTTCTCGTGTGTCAAATGCGGCCATTTTACCAGCCACTCCTCCTGCTCCCTAGATTTAGAAAGAAAGAAAAGAAAAGAGGTGATAAAGAGAGGAGAAAGGTGTGGGCCAGAGGGTCAGAGATGCTTCAGCCCAAAGCTCTCCTACCCTCTTCACTTCATCCTCAGAAATGAAAGGTTTCAGAAGCCCCCCCTGTACATGCAGAGCTCACCATGGCCAGTGGATCAGGGCCAGATGGAACTCGGGAGGGTTGAGTGCATTGATGTGACAAGGTGATGCTTCAGTGATGACAAGACGAAGCTTCGGTTTCACACTACACTCTCTTACTGTTCTGAATCCGGAGTGTGTTTTGCATTTTTTTTAATGCATGTGTATTTTAATCTATTCCTCAAGGCTATAATCACTACAGCACTTAAGACCCATGTGGCTACATTTAAATACACTATTATTTGCCAGATAAGCCATAATGCACATAAATATGCACTAAACATATCTCATCCCATCTTGGTTTATATATAGTGGGAGGGTTGCGGGTTTGGGGATTTTGTTTTGTTATTCTTTAAGAACAAAAAAGCCAACAAAATTGTACATCTAACATTGTTAGAGATGAAACAAAATTGTTACATCTACTAGCAACGATTAGCATTTTATAGCTCTTTCCCTCATTGCTCAAAGAGTGTTGTGTACATAGTAATCCTTACAGCAACCCTGTGGAGTAGGCCAAGAGTCCAAGGTATAAAGAGGTAATGGCTTGGCTGAGTTTGGGTAGGAATGTAATGGTCTGGCCCCCACTCCAGTGGCGGACTGGCCAGGGTGACAGCTTGCCCGATGGCAAGTGGGCCCTGTGGCCCCCTGATGAAGTGGGCCCCCTTAAACATTTTAGACAATATGTTAAAAATGTTAATGACCTTAGAGGTATGTATTAAATTAAATTAAAGGGCATAGGGCCACAATATATAAAATTTTATTAAAGTTGTGGGTGGTCCCCTTTTGTCTCCTGACAACCAATATTTTTAGACCCAGTCCACCACTGCCCCACACTATACATTCTCTCTCTCTCTCTCTCTCTCTCTCTCTCTCTCTCTCTCTCTCTCTCAATCACACACACACACACACACACACACACACACACACACACACACACACTTATACTCTAGCAAATATGATCTCGAAATGAAGGAGCTATGTTATCAGATTTCATCGTAGTGGCAGGATAAATTTTCCATTTTGGTCAGGAATGCTACACAACGCCAGTCATGGGCTGAAGGACAGGTTGTGCGTTTCCCATTAGATTCTGCAAGTTATTCTTTTTTTTTCTCCTGATGCACATACAAACACACAGAAGCTGACTTCCTCAATGAAGGAAAGTATCAACATTTGATGCTCTCCTCACAGGTATCAAAAGTAACCCAAAATACTGTATCAAAAGAGGATTGAGTTTCCTTTTTCCTCTGTTCCCCTCCCTTCCAACCACCACAGTGAGTTCACCCAGAGCCTCTGTGTCTTCATCTTTACAACCAGTATATCAGTATAGCATTAAGAGCTACTCAGCTCTGCAGCTCCATACAAACTTACTATCAAGATCCTCAGCAGCCTCATTAAATGGCCTGTTATCACTAAGCGCTTGGGAAGCCGCCTGCTGCTTCATGGACCTCCTGCTGGTCTCACTTTCAGTGTTCTGGTCCCTTTGATTTGCCTCCCAAGGAATTTCCTGCCTATAATAAACCATAAATGTCACCACTGATTCCTCAAAGGGGGGGGGGAGAGAGACCGTTCATACAAGATCTAGTCTCATGCTCTCCTTCCTTGTCATTGCAGTCAAATATTGACACCCCCCAGGTTCAAGCGGTATTGAACAATAGTATGTCAATGCAAAACAGCCATTCGGATTCAAGAGAAGGAGTGATTGATTGGAAGCAGAGGTGTTGCGACGGTGGGGGCGGTACCATAAGTGGCTCCGACGGCGAGGGAACGGGGCCACCTCATGCCGGCTTGTAAACGGATGGGGCGCAACCTACAGTACTGCCCCCACCGTAGCGACGCCTCTGGCTGGAAGGCACTTGAAGAGTCAAATGCCCCAATTCAAAGACCACCATGTGGAACAATGTGCAGAACCTGAAAGAGTTCATGTTTATGTTTGCATGGCTAGGAGGATGGAAATGTATGCTTCCATCTTCCCTACAGGTGGGAGCCAGAGCTCAGTGGTAGAGCATATGCTTTGTGTGCACAAGGTCCTGGGTTCAATCTTGGCATCTTCAAATATGGTTCTGAAACCCTGGAGAGCCACGGCCATGCAGGCCCAAACCACATGTGCAGCTAGTCCATGGGTGTCAAGTGGGGGTGTGACAAAGATGGAGGGGTAGGGCGAGAACCACACCGTTTGGGTGGCGGGAACAGTGGGTGGCAGCAGTGGAGAAGGAGATGTGTTTGGCCCACCCTCCCGCCATGCATCTCTGAAGGGTGTTGCGGCAGTGACGTCACTTCCAGTGGTGATGTCATAGGCAGGTTGGCATAGTGACACCACTGGCACCAGTTGAGGGAGGCAGCTAAGACCGACCCTCAAATTTGCAGGCCTGTGTTAGCAGAGAATACAAAGAGATAACACCTTGTCTAACTAGCCTCACTATCCCCTTCTGGTATTGGTGTGATAATAAAGCATTGCTGCATATTCCACTAGAAGGAGGAGGAGGCATCGACAGTACAAGGGGTGTGTGTGTGTGTGTGTGTGTGTGTGTGTGTGTGTGTGTGTGTGTGTGTGTGTGTGTGTGTGTGTTAGGAGGTCCCAAGACTCAAATTGACTCAAAAGCCACTCCTTCTGATCTTGTAGCCTTGTATCCTAACGTCAAAGCTGCAGAGGTTGACCCTGGTGATAACATTCAGTAAGAAAAATTAACTCCATCCATGTTCGGTATCACTGCTTTTGCACATTGAAGAAAGGCACTGAAAATTACTGTGTTGAGCCGTGGCTCAGAATTAAGCCCTACCAAAACAAAAACAACAAACAAACAAACAAAAATCCGCCACATCTCATGTCAGCAATTCAAAATGATCTTGCCACCATCAAAATGCACTTACTGCAGCCTATTTGTGAGGAAAATCAAACATTATTAACCAACTCTAACCACATCAAATAATATTAGTTCTAGCCAGAGGTATTAAGGTAAAGGTATCCCCTGACAATTAAGTCCAGTCGTGTCCGACTCTAGGGTGTGGTGCTCATCTCCATTTCAAAGCCGAAGAGCCAGCGTTGTCCGAAGATGCCTCCGTGGTCATGTGGCCGGCATGACTCTCCTTGCCGCAGCGCGTAGCATGCAGCTGGAACACGGAGCGCTGTTTACCTTCCCGCAAGTGGTACCTATTTATCTACTCGCATTGACATGCTTTGGAACTGGGAGTCTTAATTATGTCGTTCTTAATATGCAGCACTCTGCACTGTAGAGAGCAAGCATGAATGAGTAATAATGAATAAGCATCTATGGCTGCTGACATAGAAGCAAGGTTTTTTTGGAAGGAGATTTACTCCCAAGTCCTCTGGTTAGTTCCAGACTGAAAATGGTCTGTTTTATGTTGCCATGTGATAAAATCAAATAGAGAGTAGACCGTATTGATTTCCTCTCTGTGATACGAGGCAACAAATCCAGTAGTATTTTAACACGTAACATTGAGAAAAAACACTCTTTTCTCCCCAATCCTCTTAGCATTTATTGTCATGAATATGATAGTATCATGGTGTGCAGCTTTTAGAGAACTTGGTTCTTATTTTCAGTGGAAGGGCGTGTCCACCACTTAGCTTTCTTGTCAGAAGGTGCACAAGTCTCTAGCCACCTATGGAGGGTGTAGCATTTCTATAGGCTTGCCAACAGACATGGGGGGAAGACCATTCCCTCCTCTTTCAAGTTACCATTACTAGACTGACAGCGCAATCCTGTGTAACTCTTGCTCTGGTGTAACAGTAGATCCACCGGTGTAAGTGCACTTATGCCAGTGTAACTTCCTGTACACAAACGTACACAGGACGGACACCAGCGTAACCCCCTCAGACACTGCGCATGTGCAGTTCGGATGCAGGACAGATGTCAGCGCAACTCCGCTGGTGTAGGGGGCATTCCGGGGGTGTTCAGACACCCCCGGAATGCCCCCTGCGCCGACGGAGTTTCGCTGGAGTCCATCCTGCATTCGAACTGCACATGCGTGCAGTCCGAGGGGGGTTACGCTGGTGTCCATCCTGCGTACGGCAAGTTACACTGGCATAAGTGCACTTACACCGGTGGATCTACTGTTACACCGGTGCAAGAGTTTCACAAGATTGCGCTGAAAGATATAGGAAAAACCAAAGTTTCTCCACCACTGCTACCACACACGCACACACACACGCACACAGTGGTTCCACCCAATTATTCATTTATCTTTCTTTATAAATGCATTTATTTCTTGATGAACCTAAAAGTACGACTCCTGGTGCCAGATCTCTACCATAGAACCTCTTCCCGTCTCTGCCTCTCGTTGGGACTAATTTTCAAACCATTTTTCTCGTGTCATTTACCATTTCTGTGTATCTGTTTGCTTTTTCTTTTCTTTTCTTTTCCTTTCCTCGTCCAAATACGTTTTTCACTCCAGCCAAAATCTCCCTGTGCCTGTGTGCTGAAGTGAAATGGCTTCTCTTGCAATGGAAACTACGTTATCTCTCAGAGGACGGCCTTGACACAGAATACATTTCCCTTCAATTCTGCGGTTGGCACAAACTGGAGTCTCCCAGAAGGAATCAGGCATCTGTTTTCCGCAGTGCACTGCACAGACCAAATGAGACAGGGAGAATGACATTCTCCACCTGGACTGTAAGCAGATAGGCAAATTTATCATTTCACATTTAGTTTGCACTTTCTCGCTGCATCTCAATATCTCTGGAGGATCCTGTCTCAAACGTGGAATGGAATCTTGCTTAATTTTAGGTAGACTGAACAGAGAAGGATGTTGAATAGAACCAATCAGAGAAGTAACCCCCCCCCCCCAAAAAAAATAGTTCAATATGTTCCTGCCAAATGGACACCTGCCCAACCTTCCAACAAAGGAAATTCCTCAACCTGTCTTGCCAGTCTGTTCCATGCCTCTGTTCTCATAAGCTACATAAGAAGAGCCCTGCTGGATCAGGCCAAAGGCCTATCTAGTCCAGCTTCCTGTATCTCACAGTGGCCCCACCAGATGCCTCAGGGAGCACACAAGACAAGAAGATACCTGGAGGAGATGAGGGCAGGATGAGTGGATAGGGCCAAGGAGGGGGCAGGATTAGTGGCATCTGCCAAATCCAAACCCCTTCCTGAACCAGACCCACCTGCATGGAGCAATGCGGACCTGTGCCAGTGATATTGCTGGTACAGGTCTGAGTTGACCTATAGCAGCTTCTGGGACATACGCCGGGGCAAGGGAACAAATGTCGCCTTGCCCTGCAGAGACCTCCAGCAGCCAAAACTCCCCCATGGGATGCAGCAGAGGCCGTGCCAGCGGGGGGTTGGTAAGATTGGGCTGCCAATCTCACAGCACACCTTTCATGATACTGTATTTCAAGGCCTTCGGAGAGATTCCTCTTCTTCTATTCATCTCTTCAGGATTCCGAGAGAAATCAATGAAATACCTTGGTTCTGCTGGTATGTGGGAGAACTGGATCCATTTTATTCAAGACAATCCATACAGCATAATTTGAATTTATAACGGAGAGAAGGCATTGCTTTGCAGTCTGTTAAATGGTTAGTTAAATATGAAAGCAGATCTTCCGCACTACATTCGTATCATACAAGTCAAAGTCATCGAAAAGGAATTTCATTTCCTGGTGCTTTCAAAGCGTTGATAGAAGGCACATGATCCACCTTAGAAATTAGTTCAGTGATGGGGGATGCTAATTTAGATCAAGTTATCTCTTTAACTCCTAGCATAAAAGTGTTTACCAGCTTTTGCTGGTAAGCCAGCTATAGGTTCTTTTGGAGAATTATGACTGGACTGCACTTATCTATGTCCTGGTCACCTCCATACCTCCAGATTACTGCAATGTGCTCTAGGTGAGACTTCCCTTGAAGAACATTCAGAAAATGCAGCTGATAATGCTTCAGCCTGACTTAACAATCAGGAGCTGGGACCATGTGTTGGAAGAACAGTCCTGCTATATGTGCATTTGTTTCTGAGCTCATTTCAAGGGGCTGGTAGGAACTTTTAAATTCCTATATGGTTTAGGATCTGGATACCTTAAAGGCTATCTACTCCCTTGTATTGCCTTGTATGCACCTCAGGTGTCCTTATCATTAGAGGTATGGAGGTATCTACCAGCAACAGAGCCTTTTCAGTGGTGGCACTGACAATATGGAGTGCCCCTTTCACTGGAGGCCTATTTGGCCCTATGCCATATTTCTTCAGGTACCAGCTTAAAACATGCCTTTTTCATTAGCATTTCATTAGCATTCAGGGTGGATAGGTAGTGCTGTGTGAGCGGCCAGTGTCATGGTCCTGAGAATGGAAGCCTTGCATGCTGGGAATGAGGCAGATCTGTGGAGGAGATGGATTTGAGGGAAACTGCCGTTCCCTGTGCCTATAGACTATATGGGTATGCAGAGCATCAGATCTGTAAGATTCATGCTGTCTTCATGTCCTCTCTTTCATCCCATCTGCCATCCCCACCACACATCTTACGGAAGCCCATGAAGGACAATTTGTTGAGGGTCTCCTGAAACCTGGAGCCAGGCAGCCTAATCCAGGGTCACCCAGCAAGCTTCAAAGATGAGTGAGAATATGAACCCAGGTCCAAAACCAACATTTTTCCCTACTTGCATTCAATTTAGCCTTGTGATTCAAGGGGAATTGGCTTATTTTACCCAGCTCCCACAGAACTGAAAACATAACCCACAGAAACACTGAATAGTGGCAAGATGGCTGTTGGCTTTTTTATTATTACAGTACTATCTGGACATATGAAGAGATTACGAAGGTTTTTCCTTTCCTCGGATATGTATAAACTCCTCGATACATACCATGCGTGTTTTTGGGAGTTGTTCCTGAGTGAATCTTTTTTTTTTCTTTCTCAACTGAAGCAGGCCAGTGGCGGTTTTCACGGACTTCTTTGTAGTCAAGTGTAGCCTAGGGTTGTTTGCATGTACATGCTTTTAGTTTAAAGTGTCACCATATTATGTAATCAGCCAGAATGATCAAAGATATCAGTGCATATGTGTGTGGAAAACAGTGATCCAGTCCCTTTTGATGAAGAGCTGCAAGGAGTTTCAGGGTAGTGTTTCCTTCAGCAGCTGTTTATCTGTTGTCACTTGAAAGCATTGTCTGCTTTGCACAAACTCTTTGGGAGTTCTTATTTTCTGCTTGGCTGTATAGTCCAACATTTCACCTATGAAAAGAAGGCCCCACTTATAAAAACCCTATTTCCAGACCAAGGACCACAGCCTGGTTCCTCCCTCCCCCCTTGTACATAACATAATCATTAACTCTGCGATAGCTGCTCCTTCTATACACAAGAAGGTACATACCCTATTTACAAGAAGGTACCGTATTGTCCAGAGTATAAGACACACCTGATTATAAGTCGCATCCTTAAAGTTTGGTGCTATTTAAGTAGCCTTCCCAAATCCAAAGGGGGACAGAGTGCCTACCTTTAATCTTTGGAATTTGGGCAGGTGCAGCTTGTTGCACCCTTCCATGATGATGAGCTGCACCTGCCCAACTTTCAATGGTTAACAGCGGAATCCTAGGCATGTCTACTCAGAAGTAAGTCCCATTGTATTCAATGGGCTTACTCCCAGGAAAGTGTGCATAAGATTGCAGCCTAAAGGTAGGCACTCTGTTCCCCTTTGGATATGTTAAGCCTATGCAGGAGCTCTTGCTCTCTACTTTAAAATTTAGGCTTACCAGATCTTCAACCGGGACAGAGTGCTAGACCTTTAGGAGAAGGAATGTGGGCAGGTGTAGCTTGTTAAGTTCTAGAGCACAATCCTAGGCATGTCTACTCAGAAGCAAGCCCCATTGTGTTCAGTGGGGCTTGCTTCTGAGTAGACATGCCTAGGATTGTGCTTTAGGACTTAACAAGCTACACCTGCACACATTCCTTCTCCTAAAGGTCTAGCACTCTGTCCCGGTTGGAGATCTGGTAAGCCTATGAAAATTGCACTCTCAACTTTCAAACTGCAGGATCAATAAATATCTTAGTTTTCAGAGTCCTGGGGCTGGAGCTTAAGGGTTAATTTTTTCAAATGCTTCCATCCTGAGGTTAGAGGCTGCTAGAGAGATCATCGGCCATTTAGCAAGTGATTAAGTGATTAAAAAAGCCTCCTTTTACCTTTGAAAGAGACTCAGAGAGGCTTGGCTCTTAGGCAGAAAACACTAGGCTTTCTTAGGCTCAAGTAGGTCGCACCCCTACTTGAAAGACTTGCCTTAGGGGAAAAAAGTGTGTCTTATACTCAGCCCAATATGGTATATACCCTTTAAGTGAAAGATATAGTAGAATAAGAGCCAAATCTTAACTCCTTCAGCCCTGATGCAGCTGCACCAACTGGGCACATGCTGCATCCAGCAGTGGGGGGGGGAGTTATGGAGGCCTTGAAGGCTCCTGAGAAATGTGAAGAGTGCCTTTCTTGTACTTGTTGTTATGTGCTGTGAGATATCAATTCAGAACCTGCTTGTAAGCTAAGATAAGGGTGTTTTCTAAGTTGAAATATTAACTGGCACTTGGCTTCTGTATCAGCTTCTGCAAGAGGAAATGTAGCTAACCACAAAGACTACACTGTACCTGTCAGCTAGCTCAGGAAAGGCATAACAAAGGCAGAGAACTGAATGCTTGTAGCTCCCAAATTGTAACCAATAACATAGTGACACAGTGGTGTAACTAGACTGGAGCGGAGGCAAGTAGTTCTGCAAGACTCCGTTACACCGGAGTCAGTGGCCCCTCCCCCTTTGCTGTTGGAGCCATTCTGGCAGCAACTGCAACACGCAGGACACTCCCCTGTTGCTGCTGGAATGGCTCCAACAGCAAAGGGGAGGGGCCGCTGACTCTGGTGTAAAGGAGTCTTGCAGAACTACTTGCCTCCGCTCCAGTCTAGTTACACCACTGTAGTGACATGCCTTTTGGAAATGGTGACACGCTTCCTTGCTTTTTGTAACAGCTTAGCAGAGTATAAAGTAGTATGAGAGGAATAGCCAGTGTGCTTCGTGCTTTGTGACTTCAGTGTCGCAGAGAGCAGCCAGCATATGCTTGAATAAAGAGTTTGAATTCTGGCACATCGGTTGCATGCGTGTGTCTATGATTCTCCGCGCTACAGCCTCCTCAAGGGAAGGGAAATTTCATTCCCTTGCCGATAAGCCTCCACTTCCCCAATGGGTTTCCTTGGATCTACAACAGCCATTTTGCTGGCATAGATACAAGCGTAAGGGAGAGAAAAGGGGAGAGGGAATGAGGATAGGATCCAGAGCATGCCGGTGCCATCGCGAGCCACTTTCTCCATCCCCTGTTCCACCTGAGGGAGGGGGCCATTGGACGGCCTGGCCTGGGTTGCACCAATATCCAACGTCCCTTCCCAGGCCGGACTGGCCTTATGCAGCCTCCCCGGCCACGTGCCAGCTACAGAGCTGGCACACATCCAAGGAGGTCCATTGGGACCTCTGGCGCTTACACCGGGGGAAGTGGACGAACATTCATGCTTTCCCCGAGGTGAGCCTGGGCCGCGCCAGTGTGGCCTGAATCCTACTTAGGATGCAGCGGCCAATTCGGCTGGTTGCTGCATGACAGGCAGGATTGCGCCGTAAGAAACTTACAAAACAGTGAGAATAAACCACAGCGATATTCATGAGCCACCTAAGCCTTTCAGATGGCACCTGAATGGGATTTTTTTTCATTAACTTCCTACACAGACTCTGCAAGCTGGCCATTCAAACCAATATAGATACAGAGTTCCAAAGAGAGGATATTACCAAAGAAAAAACTCCTGCTTTTCCACTGCCATAAGCCTTACCTCCTCATGTGACCCCCCCCCCCCCCCAGGGCACAGACTCATCTGCAGATCTCAGAATCTTGGTGGGGGAACATACGGGTGAAGACCGTTAGGATTCCATGATTTCTGCAAAGTTACAAGTTTGTCTCAGCAGATACAGATATGTAACCTTAGCCTTGGCAACCCTGAGCATTGGCACTCAAACACCCTCGATCTTCCATCTCACTTGTGCAGTCAAACCGATGACATGCTTAATGTTTCTATCTTCCTCCCTTGGTGCGAGTGTGATGAGTGTTTGTGTGTGGGAGACTAGAACTCCTTGGTCTGTCTTTCTCCAGTCTCTGCTCCTCTCCCCCTCCCTCTCTGGTATCATATAACTCTCCACGTATTCCTCTTGGGTAACCCTCCTGACCTGTGTAGTGATCCCCCTCCTTTCTCTCCTCTGTTTGTGCCTTTACACCTTCTCCATGTAAAGACTTATTCTCACTTTTTCTTTCTACCTAGAAACCGTGGGTGTTTAGGGCCTAGTTGTGTTCAGTGTGTGCACTGTATTGCATTTCTTTGTTATTCCCCTTTTCATTCATTGTACAGTATTGTTATTTCACAACAAAAGCTATCCATTGTTGCACCTTCAGCCTTGCCTCCCTCCTCTTTTCATGCCATTCCACTGAGTTGTGCCACTGCACCTGATCCCTGTACATGCAATAAACCTCCTCCATGTGTGCTATGTGAGCACGCCCAGTAACGGAAAGGACATACGAATCGTCTCCTGCAGGGAGCATCTGGTGCCAAGAGTTCCCCGACCTGGATGCTACAACAGAAAAGGCTCAACCACCATACTTTGGACAGGGCCACTCAAAGGAATTTTATCAGGGGGTGCAAAGGTTTTTTTGGGCCCCTTCCCTTCATGTGAATTTGATTCCCGGGGCCCCGTTTTTTGCTCCTGGGCCCCTTTTTTACCTATTTTTGGCCCTGGGCCCGAGTACAATTGTACCCCCTTAACCCCCCTCTCAGAGGCCCTGGATTTCGATTGTTGTGGACATGAAATGAGGCTTCAACCAATTATCTTAGCAGTCAGGAAGAAAGATGATTGGAAAATCATACTGAAGGAGACAGTCAGGCATTCTTGTGCAATCTTCAATAATCTAAAAATGAAGGCAATAATAATTATGATGGGATCTTTGGTGTGTGGTGATGGGGTTAGTTAGCCCATGTTTGGCCATCATCAAAATCCAGCACTTTCTTTCAGGAGAGCTAGATTCTGAATGAAATAATAAATGACGGCATTTCCTATGTTCCTATTATGGAAACGGTGGCTGTGGCTGGAGCAAGGCTGTTTTTGTTGCTTTTTTTCCTGCTCTTGCAGTAATATCAGAGCGTAACATAACTGCAAAACAGCAGGCTGCCATAAACACCAATAGAAAGTGTTTAAATCAATATGAAAAAGGCTCCGCGTCCAACTGCAGCATTTGTAAACTATTGCTACGGGGCAAGAAAACCTTACTGCATTTTTGGACAAGGTTATGAGTGTCAGAGCAGTTAAGACTTAAGAGACTCCCGGTCACACACTGGGCAGCTTCTCTACATCTGCACCAGAAAGCAGCAGAAATTACAGGCCATAATTTACAATTCAGATATAGGTGAGATGCCCAACTTTCCGCACCAGAAATTGTTTCCATTGTTTAGGTTCAGCATCTGCAACACATTCCCCTCCGTTCTTCTACACAGGAGATTTCATGTTGTGTATGTTTATGATGTGCATTGCAGCACTGAGGTTCAGGTGGCTTAGATTTATTTTTCACATAACTATTTCCAACCGTGGCTTTTTGAGCTATGGGAAATTTGGGGACTCTTCAAAATATGGTCTTTCGCCTCTGGACCTGAGAAGAGAAAGTCATACTGTCTAACTTTCAATGAACCTGTGATGTTCCAGCTGTCTGGAAAAAAAATGCTGTCCCTAACAAGTGATAATCACAAGGTCAAGGAAGGTCCTTGTTATTTTCTTTGCACCCCCCCCCCCCAGGAGCTTAACACATTCAGAACACTTGAGTTGCATGATTCTAAGAAAGCATGTTCTTAATTTTAGTATTTGCAGACAACTGAAAATCTATGCCCTGAATCCAAAGCGTTGTGAATGGTGAGCCCTAGACAGAATGGGGGCGTTCCACCCCCAAAACTTAGCATCTTCCTTCTTAATCAAAGGGCTGCTCTGTCACTGTGTTGTGTGTGAGACGTAGCCTCGTAGCCTTTTTATGCCACCTGTTGATCAACACAGTAAAGGCTGATTCACACTAGCCTTTTCCGGCACGCATGCCCTGCTCTAGCGTCTGTACGTGCATCTAGCAGTTCTCTGAACGTTTGCCCGCCTTCTTGAAGAAAGCGCAGCTGTGATTTGGTGAAGAGAAATGCGCTTCTCTGATTGGTGGGCTGCTTAGCACCGCGAGCATAAACGCTAGCTTAAACGCGAGCGTATCAAAAAGATAAACCGAAACCATCTCTCCTGGCTGCGTCGTAAGCTCATGCTGCGTCAGACGCAAGCATGAAAAACGCATGAAAAGAAGCCAAAACGCGCACGGAAAGGGCTGGTGTGAATCAGCCTTAAGTACTTAATTCTTTAGCATCTTATGGAAAGTAAATGCTAAGTTCCTTACTGTGTGTACAAGGAGCACGTTATTGCATCACTGCCAATTGTTTTTGGGTTGCCGTGAATTGAGAGTGCACCGGGCAAAGGGCTACAGAGCTCCACTCACTCTGGGCCTCGGCGAAGACTCGGGTGGTGGTGCTGCCCCCCCCCCGAGCCTCGTGCAACCCCTTACCTCCTGCATCCAAGGCGAACCTCCCCGCCCACCCCACCCTTGCTAAGCTACTGCCTTCTCCATTTGGTTGCTTGTTTGAGGAGTGGAACCACATGCATATGGCTTTCAGCATGATTTTGTTCATGCTTTCTATATGTGAGAGGAGGTTGCATCAGCATGCTTCTCATGGTTCACTACTGCCCAATTCTTCCCTACTCTACCACCCAGAAAAACAGACAGGAGATTTCTTACAGGAGCAGCAGTTCTTTCTACGTGGTTGCCCCCTCTTCCCAGCAGCACAATGGGGAGAACTGGGCACGTTTTGGTTAACCAGGAGCCACTGTGGCTACATATCAGCCCTTGCTCACATTTTCCCATGGGTGGCACAACAGATAGGGCCAATCATGACCATCTAGGCAGACTGGGAGAGGGGAAGCATGAGCACCAGCTATCTGGGCCATGTGACAGGGAAGGCAGGGCTCAGGAAGGCCATCTGGAGAGAAAAAGAGAGATAGAGAGAACAAGGAAGCTTCTTGCTGTCCGGGTGGCCCCACTTCGTCCAATCCTCCCTCCCATGATGCTCGGGGGGGGAGGAGGTGAGCACAGGACAGCAGTCTCTTACGCTTCCTCTTGTGCTCTTATAATTCTTATGCCTCTTCTGCTCTTGTAATCTTGTAAAGCGTGTAATTCATCTATGGAACTCCTTGCCACAGGATGTGGTGATGGCACCTGGACTAGATGCCTTTAAAAGGGGTTTGGATAGATTCATGGAGGAAAAGGCCATCACAGGTTACAAGCCATAAGCAACCTCCTGGCTTTAGAAGTAGGTTTTCTCTGTGCCAGGTGCAAGGGAGTGACAACAGGAAACAGGTTATCTTGTTGGCTGTGTGCCCTTGGAAGCATCTGGTGGGGCCATACAGGAAGCTGGACTGGATGGGCCTTTGGCCTGATCCAGCAGGGCTCTTATGTTCTTATGTTCTCTGTCTCACTGGGTGTTTCTGTCTGGCCTGGTCTTTCCATTGAGCCACTCCAGGACAGAAAGTTGCCTCCAGACGTTTCTCACACTGCATATACTGCCTTCACCACCAGAGGATTTTATAGCAGATTACGTTTCTTGTCTCATTAAATCAATTTCATTTAGATATAAATTCAGGCATTCACCATACATCATCTATCTTAATGTGATCATTAAAAAAAAAAACCTCCACAAACGTATGTTGAAAACAGCACTCTTTGCTTGTTAAGAATCGTCCTGTCAATAGTTTGCAGAATAGGTTTGTGTTTGCCAAGGCAAACACATTTAGACTTTTTGGTGTTGTTCATAAAAATCAGTTCTCACTGGTAATCTGGGAACCATTGCATGGTTACACACACTCTGCTTCCCCAAGCAGTGGAAACGATCCCGTTTAATTTCTTTTCGATGGGAGAATACTAGTGCTTATCATGTCTTGGTAATATTTGCTCAATTTACAAAATGTACAAGCAGAGCACAAGTGGCGGCAATAAAGTTTTCCCACAATGTGAAGCAGATCTGCTACTCCATAATAGTTTGCCAGGAAGAGGCCCAACAACCCCAGCCTTCAGTCAACCCGCAGCTTCTCTCTCTTCCAGATTGCGAACTGCACATGTGTGCGCGTGCGCACGCGCACACACACACACACACACACAGAGGGGTATAGTCAGAAGGTTGAACACTGGCCAAGGGCCCACACTCTTCAGGGGACCCCCAGGATCAGTCAGCTGCCACAGATTGTTCTCTCATTTACTGATGGAGTGGATGGGAGAAGCTGCTATCTACTACCACCATCCATCACTGGTAAGCAGTGGTGTAGCTAGACTGGAGCGGAGGCAAGTAATTCTGCAAGACTCCGTTACATTGGAGTCAGCGGCCCCTCCCCCTTGCTGTTGGAGCCATTCCGGCAGCAACAGGGGACTGTCCTGCGTGTTGCCGTTGCCGCCAGAATGGCTCCAACAGCAAGGGGGAGGGGCCGCTGACTCCGCTGTAACGGAGTCTTGCAGAACTACTTGTCTCCGCTCCAGTCTAGCTACACCACTGCTGGTAAGCTTGTGGACCTCAGTACAGGGCTTTACCCCAGGGGTCTCTAGCAACCTGGTGCCAACAGTGCACCCACCTGCATGCTGTTCAGGATTGTTTTTCTAGTTGGGAAAGCAGCCAGTGACAGAAGCCACCCAGGGCAGGGCAGCCCAGGCCATTCAAGAGTGCATCTATCAGTGTCCCTGTTGCTTTGGCAAGAAGGATGCTTGATCTGGGCCCCCTAGTGGTGGAAGGTGGAAGTGCACTTGCATAGGAGCTGGGAAGGACCTTAAACAACCTTTAAAGGCCTGTGATGAGGATGGGCAGAGGGCTCCGGGGAACCTCTTGGAGGGGGGGGGTCTCTCCTGGATAGCCCAGGGAAGAGAGCCACTAGGGGGTGTGTGGAGGATGCAGGTGAAGGCTGACCCCTCCTGTTCCTGAACAAAGACTCTGAGGCCTCTCAACAGGGCTTTAATCACCAAAAATGCAAGCAGGACATCATCCCAGTGGCATCGCTCTAGGTGGGGCAGAACGCTAAGTGCCGCCCCACTCTGAACCTCCGCGCGAGGCGGCCCCGCCCCCTCGCCTTTCGAGCCATTCGAGGCAGCGAAAACAATGCACAGGAGACTCCCTGCATGTTGTTTTCGCCTCCTCGAATGGCTCCGAAGGCGAGGGGGCGGGGTCGCCTCAAGCGGAGCTGTAACGGAGATTCAGAGTGGGGCGGCACTTAGCGTTCTGCCCCACCTAGAGCGACACCAGTGCATCATCCCATTCCCTCTACTGGTGGGATATCACCTTCTCCAAGCTCTGACAGATATCTTCTTCAAGCAAATAGACTCCCAACTCTCTCCTACCATTAGCTCCCATCAGCCAACCACTAATCTTAAGATTTGCTGGGTAGGCTTTGCTCTACAGCTGACCAACATCTGAATTACATTTGGTTGGGATGTGGAGAAAAGCTGCCTTCTCTATGGTTGTGTTCAGGCCCTCCAATTCCCTTCATAGGGATGCCGATCTTGCCCTGTCCCTTCTTCCTTTAAAAAAAAAAATTGTGATGTAAACTGCTTTGCGTACATTTTTTTTGTTGCTAAGTAATATATCAACATTTCTTAAATACATTTCTAATTAATAATAATAAATATGCCTAACACAGAACAGTGTCTGCCTCTGAACAGTCAGTCCTCCTGGGGTTCTGAGATCTGGAGGAGTTCCCCCGCTCCGTGTTTCATCCATCAGGGAAGGGCGTTCTAGTCATGTGCTCAGCAAGGGCACTTTACAGAACAGTCTGGAGGGGCCAGGGCAAAAAGTCTTTGCGTTGATAGAAGATAAACATGTCCTTTCTTTTTAAAAGCCTTCCCTGTTTAGTATCTCTCTTTTTTTCAGCTGGCATCTCTCATTTCTTGTTTGAGCTTTTGAGTGTTTTTATTGCCTTTTTTAAGGCGCCCCATAAATATAGTCAATACAATATAATAATAAATAAAGGAGTCCGTAAATGGACAGGCTCTCGGTTACGTGCTGGCCAAGGGACTTAGGGATGGAGAGAAAATTGCTTTTTATAGTACAAGGACACCTGGACGGTGCAGTGCATCTCATGGTGGGGTGCTGTCCATGAAGGTGGGGTGCTGTCCATGACACACAACACCCCATGAAGGATTTGTGTGTCAGTGTGAGCTGGGCACACATTAGGCAGAATACACATGATGAGGTCTGCTCTAGTGTTCTGTCAGTGCTGGCTGCTGTAAGGCAGTCGTAAAGCGTGCTCCAGCAGTGCGCGCTGCAAGAGCGCCAGCAGAAAGGCCAGAGGCATCATCTCCACACTGACCGCCCACCAGAGCAGGTAAGCCAGCGCAGGAGGGGGGAGGGCAGAACAGGGACAAGGCGGGGCAAAACTGGGTGGGGAGGGGGAGGAACGGGGGTGGAGAGGCTGCAGGAGGTGCATGCACACCAGATCTTATCCTCCTTATGTGCAGCCTTCCTGCCCCCTTTCTCTCCTCAGACTTGCACCAGCGAAATCAGTAGCGCAGGGCCAAAGAGACTCATTGCGGGGCGGGAGGGTAACAGAGTGGAAAGGGGATTTAACTTTACAGTGGGGAAAGGGGATTTAAATCTAAATTCCCTTCCAAAGCCTCCCACTCCGCCCTACCTCCCTGCTTGATATAGCACACACCTTTTTAGCACAGCTGCACCAGTGGCGGGGGGAGGATAGTATTGGGCCATATTGAAACATGGAGGTTCCATTTAACCATTATAGGAAATAGCCAATTGCACAGAATCTTCACATGTAATCATTGCTCTGCTGAGATAGGGCAAAACTATCTAATGGTAAGGGTACAATTTACTCCACCTAAATATTGCTGGTTCTTAACAATATCGTACTGCAATGGGATGAATCCATGGAATGTTGCTTCCCATGTGTATTGAGTCTTTGCCCCATTTCCTATCACAGGGCAGGAGGTGTGCTCTAGCCAACCCATTGGCTGGCTTAAGGCAGGGGTCAGGCTCTCCTGTGCTGTTTGAGCCCATGCAGCATTCCCCCATCCAGTGTGTTGGCAGAGTGATGAGTGGTCTACTGATCTCAGGAGCTTGTCTGGCTTGGAGATGTTGGCTGGCAACCGCATAGCCCTAATTTGCAAAGTCCATTTTAAAGGCTGTCTGGAGGGGGAGGAGGGTTCAATAATTTGGCCGCCTTGACCTCCTCTCCAGGGTTTGGTTGGAAAAAGCAGGGGTCTGCGAGAGTCAATCTCTGGCTGGAGCCAGGGTGCTAACTAGCACCCAATGGGGAATTGTAACAGTTGCATCTGTCTCCCTCAGGGTAGGTGCCCACACTAAAAAAGGGAAGAGTTTAATAGTCAGGACCTGCTGCAGGAGTTTGCATGGACTGATTTATGTAATCCATATAAAGTCGTCCTTTTTATACCAAAAAGCTGAACTTTACTTGTGTCTGTCTTGGGAGGTGTCAGAGGAATTGTAGTACTTCATTTTAATTTCAAAGTAGGGGGGGGCAGATTTGCCACAGCAGACAGAATATTGTTTGGATTTGTTACACTTTTTTTTGTATTTTCCTTTGAAAGAGGTTTGCAGCCAGGGCATGTAAGTACACACATTCTTATTCAGCAGGCCACTCTACCATCCCAAAAGCTTGCATTTTGAATGTATTGTGTAGGGGTTGTTTATAGCAGTTAAAATTCAATTTGTTTAATTTGATTGTCAGCCTGTGGTCCCCATCCAGTGTTGGCCAGGCCTGCATCCACTTAATTTCAACGAAGGAACATCTGTCATCTACAGACCATTCACTAATTCGGCCTGTGAGCAGAGTCAGTTCACTGCACTGAATGAATCAGCTGGAAGGAATCTTCTTGACTATAAAGAACTGTGGTCTTTTCTTCACGATTTCAACGTATTTTTGAAATACAGCAAGTCCTCATTTACGGCACGATTCTGTGTAGATGAAGCCCCGGGGCAGCATGCGCTGCCCCGGGGCAGAGTGTCACGCAAGTGCCGTAAAGCACTTGCGCGACACCTGACGAGCAAGCAGCCCCCGCGCTGCGGCCTGCGCTACATGCTCCACCGTCTCCCCGGCCCAGCGCAGAATCGCAGGAAAGACCTACGCCGGTCGAGGCAGGGGTAACGGAAGGGCAGACTGGGCGGCAGGGGAGGGCAGCCATTGGCCGCCAGGGGCCTGGAGGGGGCGGGGATACCAGGGGTCGAGATCCCCATTATCCAACACACCCTCCAGGCCCCAGATATGCCGGCTGTGTCGGCGTTACTGTGCATGAGCTCTAGAGCTCGTGCACATGCCAGTAGGCCCATTGGCCCTACTGCCGCTGACACCGGGGGAAGGGGATGATTGTCCACTTCTCCCGAGTTGTTCCCGGGCTGCCCCGGGGTAGCCCAGGAACTCGATAGGATACAGCGGCTGGCCCTTTAGGCCGCCCACCGTATCTTACACAGGATTGCGCTGTTAAAGTTGTTGATAGGTTTTTGGAAACGACAACTTTAAACGAAATGACTTATAATGAAACCAGTTTTACTCTAGGCTAATCAATATACATAAACAAGAGTTTACGGCATATTTCTGGTCACAAAAACATCACCGAACTTCGAAATAAAGACCCAAAGCATTTCTAATATTAAACATTGAAATAAACGCGAGCTTTCCAGGCCAGAGAAAACCTACACAGACATGGGGAGAACATTCAAACTCCACACAGACAGTGGGCCCAAGCCGGGAATCATTTTTTTTTTCTCAACAACTTTAAAACAAAATGACTTATAACGAAACGACTTTAAGTGAGTGAGGACTTGCTGTATTCTATATTTCATTTAGTTGACTTTAATGCAAACGGGGTGCTACCTGAGCATTTATCCTTCTCTTTCATTTGCTCTTATGTCATGAAGATAAGCTGTCATGGGCAACAGGCAATGTGGCAATGGTCCTCTCCTGAATTGTGTAGAAAATCTGAGAAAACCCCTTGGGGCAGAGGTTCTCAAAGTGTCGGTTGTGATCCTCAGGGAGATCGTGATCTGCGTGGAAGGGGATCACAAAGCTCTGAATAACTAGATTCAATTCCAGGAATATCCAAGTAGGGCTCAGCAATACCCCTGTCTGAAACCCTGGAAAAGCCACTGCCATTGAGTTTAGGCAATACTTAGCTTGATGACCCAATTGTCTTACTCCAGGAGTTCTCAAAGTGTGGGTTGTGACTAGCTGTACTATGATGGTCATGTAAATGTATATATTATTTTGGGGGAATTACAGTAACATAGATTTTGAGGATCCCTGCCATAGTGGCAAACAAGTTGAGTGTTTAGTTTCACTTTCCATTCTTCTTGTTAGTAGGTTTGTCCAAATTGGAACCAGAAGCCTGGCTCTGATTCTCTAATAAAGTTCTCACTCTCTTATACTGTGTGTCTTTGGAAATACATGGATGAAGGATAAAACTATGGTACGGTATAGCATGATGTGGGAGTTTGGCAGTGTGTAGTTATTAAAGCATGTGGGGATGTTGAGTTTGGTTTTTAAGGCAAAGAAGACTGAGAACACAGACAAGCAGCATTACCCTTACACCCCGCAAATAAGCATGCCAGACAACACTTCTTTGGATAAATTGGTCATTTTGTTTTTTAAATAATATAAAGACCTGCGAAGGTAACAACTAACTAGGGGCATCTCTCCACCCCCAAGGGCGTGCGGGTACTGGTTGAGGGAAAATGGCTCTAGCCATCTTAGCTCCCCCTACTTAACTGGCGTAAACACCCTGGCTCCAGGCCCCCTCAGTCACTGCCCGAGGGAGCCTATCACGGCCAACCCCTAAAGGTCAAGACAGCGGAGCAGTGCAGGTGACCATACTAGCTACGCCATTGATGGTACCTCCTGCTCCAGCCAGGTGGCTTGCCAGCCAGCCTCACCGACCCAAGGGTAAAAGTGTCGTTATGAGCGGTCCTGGCTTACCACCTGACCTTGCCGAACTCAAGGTGCACGCCGAGTCCCTAGCAACCTGCCTGCCCAATCCCGCACGCCACCTGCCTGCCAGGTGACCTACTGGCTAACACACCCTCCCCAGAACACAGTCCGAGGTAGTCAAAAAGACCACCAAAAGCATGCCAATTAATTGATGGCCAAAATTTCCTACCTGGCCCCCCAGGGGGTGACCGGCTAATCCCAGACTATGCCCTGAGAGGGCGGGAGGGTGTTTCCCGAACACCGACTGAGGGAGCTGCAATAATGCAATTAAAAAAAACCTAAGAGAACAAAGGCCCTGATGAGATCACAGATAACAAGAACAGACCGCAGATTCGGAGAAATTTCTTAAGACAAATGTGAAGTTGTGAAAAGAAGGGAATGTATTTGGGAATGTAGAAAATAGGGAATGTATTTGGGAATGTAAATAGAAAAAGAAGGGAAAGTATTTGGTTGCTTCATACAATATACTAAAGGCATGATCCAGTCAATGTTCAGTACTTAGTTCCATTGATTTCAATGGGAGAGATTTATGCAGAAACTTACAACTCCCATTGAAATCAGTAGGATACAAGTGCTTAATTTTGGCTGAATTTTGATATAAAAAGTTCAGTTGGAGAAGCATATACATGCATATGACATCACATAACAATAAGATGCCCTCCTTTCCTTTTTATATATAGCCAAAACTTTGCCACCATCTCTTTTCCTTTTCATCTGTGCCAGATTTCATCAAACTGTCTGGAAGTCTAAGTTTTTGTTTTGTTTTGTTTTGTTTTGCAAATTTGAGGTTTTGCAGGTGACTAAATATTCATTCGGATCTCAACGTTTCTGGAGACCAAGATATGTTTGGTGCATCTGCTCCTAGCCAGTTTATTTACTTGGGAAACATCAAGCAGTTGGTCGAGATCTTGATATTTGCATTTCTGTTCCATTGAGACGTTATATTTCATACTTGAGGCTTAGGCCTCTAAGCAGCTCCCTCCACAGACCAAAGAACTTGGGTTTAGAGTGTCTTGCAGAGGATTATTTATAGCAGTTAAAATTCAATTTGTTTAATTTTATTGTCAATTTGCTTTAGAAAGATAAACTGCAGAGACTTGGCTTGGAGATTCACAATTAGCATTGAGGCAGTTACCAAAAAAAAAAAAAAAAAGAGTACATACTTTAAGAAGCAGTGAATTGGATACCAGAGAACTCCTAACATAAAATATTTCAGCCATGAAGAAGAAGAGTTAATATAACCTTAGGGCTGTACTGAAGAGGCTGAGAGGTCATGTTAGCAGAAATGTGCAATTTTGTCATTGATTTGTTATTGTTGTTATTCTTTGATAATAATGAGAAATCACTGAGTCAGACTGACAAATGAACACTGCATAATGTCTTGACTATTTAGATCATTCTTAATTTTGTTTTTAAGACCATGATGTCTTAAATGTTTTTAAGACCATGATTCCGTCTTCTAGATGGAAGTGAGTCCTCCATACGTTTTCAAGTTGGATTTGGAGGATAACCTAAATGTTTATAGCATGAAATCTTGCAAAGGCTATTTTTTTCAGCACTCACATCTATTTGGAATACACTTGGAGTAATAATGGGGGGGGGAATAAATTTGGGAAATAAATAAATGAATCTTAGTGCAAGTTCATTCATTCCGAACTCTCCTTTTGATACCATTTATTACCATTTACAGAACTCTGAGCAACTTAGAGCCAAATCCTATCCCCTGCCATGCTATAACAGCAGGCAGCCACATCAAAAAGGCATGTGCTGCATGTTATGGGCTGGGATGACATGAGGACAAACAGGCGGGGCTTGTGGTGTCACGTGGTGGGTGTTGTGTCAACGCCCCCCCATGGGGGGGGTGTAGCGACGCCTCTGGGATGGGGAGATTTTGGAAAGAGGGGATAAGATCCGGCATGCATGACTGCCACCAGATCCACCCCGTCCCACCCCTCTCTCTCCTTTTATGATTCTTAAACGTGGGTTTTTAAGTTTTTACAGTTTTTTTCTGCCTGGTGCTCATCCATTTTTACCCAGTTTACTCATAAAGGATTTTAAAACGATACAGATATATTTTTCGACATGGACAAATTCATGGAGGAAAAGACCATCACAGGTTACAAGCCATAAGCAACCTCCTGGTGTTTTTTTTTTTTTTTTTTTTTTTTTAAAGAAGTGGGTTTTCTCTGTGCCAGGTGCAAGGGAGTGGCGACTGGACACAGGTATCTTGTTGTCTCGTGTGCTCCCTGAGGCATCTGGTGGGGCCACTGTGTGACACAGGAAGCTGGACTAGATGGGCTTTTGGCCTGATCCAGCAGGGCTCTTCTTATGTTCTTATGTTCTTATGACATGGCCTGTAAATTTTACCTCAGTGTATAATATCCTATCCCCTTTCCTGGCCTTGATCCACCTTCCTGGGTCCACTTGGACTTGTGCCAATAAAATCAATGGTGCAGGTCTGAGTAGACACATGTGGGCAGTGGAGGCTTACCCTCGGACAAGGGAATATATGTTTGATTACCTGGTGGAGACTTCGGAGACTTCCCCTTCCCCCGCAGGATGCAGTGCATGCTCTGGTGGCACATCTACATTGGCAGGGGATTGTGATAGGATTGGATGAATCAAAGACTACTATAAAGTAGTATTGGAACCAGCAGCATCACTGCAGGGGGGGCGGAGCTCCATGTTCCGTCGGGCTCTGACCCTCCGTTACACGATGGGAGAAAGCGGCCCCGCCCCTCGCCTTTGGAGCCATTCTGGCCGACGAAAGCAAGTGCTTTCGTCAGCCGGAATGGCTCCAAAGGCGAGGGGGTGGGGCCTCTTTCTCCCGTCGTGTAACGGAGGGTCAGAGCCCGACGGAACTTGGAGCTCCGCACCCCCTGCAGTGACGCTGCTGATTGGATCCATGCATAGAGGGTGGTTTCGAAGAACTCAACCTGCACAATTAGACACCATTGAGCCAGCCATGCTCCTTCCCCATCAATCCAAATTGAATCAGAGGATCCACATTGAACATAATTTGGGAATAAGGTTAATGTTAAAGCATTGCGGCTCTCTGAATGTTCTCTTGGGAATTTAAGCACCTCTGATTTGTTAAAATGACTGCCATAATCCAGGTGAGATTCTGCTTTTCAAAAAGAAAAGAAAATCCAGCATCTAACTATCATGCCCATCTAGCAATATCATGCCAATTTTACTAGAAAGTCTTAGAGCTCTGTTTAAAACTGGATTCTCAAAACAAAGGAGATATATTTTGAGGAATCTTACTTCATTGAAACATGAACTAGAGGCCAAGAGCGAGGAAGAATTCACAAGTCTTCCTCATGTCGAGCTTCACAGGAGCAATTTCAACCAATAAACTTCAAGAATCTTTGAAATAAAGCTCAGCTGTTTTGGAGACAAGGTTAACCACAAGGGTTCCTGTGCATCTTTGTACAAAACAAAGCTCTTGAGAATAAAATTGTCATTATTTAAAAATAAAAATCACTGAATAAAAGTGTAAATTATCATTTAGATTGCAAGTTGTGGCCTCCAAGCTTAACAGAGGTGGTTAAAAGATTTACTCATTTGAGAATAAGGCATATTCAACACAGCTATTTCCTCCTATTTGCTGGACTACATTAAAAAAAAAAATCAAATGCAAGGATCAGGTCTAATGACTGTTGTTGAAGCTGCAGAATGCAAATACTAATCCCTTTTCATCCTCAAGCTCCTTTGCAAATCGACTGTGCCAGTTTAGCTTTTATATACATTAAAGAGATCTCATTACAATTTCTGTTAATGGCTGACTTAAAGATTAGACTTCTAGGACTGAAAAGAGGCATACTCTACCAAGAGGTTTAACTTTTTAAATGTAGAAGAAAATCTTAATGGGAAATCTTTTGATGCCCCTTTGCCTGTCCTACATGTGCGCGCGCGCACACACACACACACAAGTAGAGAGCTGACCTATCACAGCTGAACATTGCATGTAAGCAGCAGCCTGTAAGTACTTACCATGCTGGAGGTAAATTAAAATATTTTACTTACCTCCTGGTAGGCTGTCCAATTATCTATGAGTCTCCTTGGACCTGTGCCAGCCATTTTGTTGGCGCAGGTCCAAGGAAAATCAGGGGGCATGTTGAGTTGAAAAATGGGGGGGGTAGGATCTGGAAAACGTTGCTGCTGTTCGATCGATCCCCTCCCACCCTCGACACGCCTCGAGTTCCTCCCCATGACTGCCCTGTTACTCCCCCTGCAGTCCCACTGCCCGCCCATGAACCGCCTCCCCACACCAGCCTACCTGCCTGGGGTCTGCAGCAGCCGGGATCTGCCATTGCAGCCGCCTTCCGGCAGTGGCTTCAAATGGCCCGGCAGCAGCGCAACCTTCGCCCCATCGCAGGGCCTTTTATGCAAGCAGGTTGCTAGTCCACTGTCATGAAAGGCCCATAGAATTGGGCTGTAAATAATTTTGGGTTGCTCCATTATCATAAATCCTAACCCTCTGAATTGTAGTGGTCAGCAAGGATATCAAAAGGACACCAGAGTTTGCAGTTGAACCTGAAGCTTACAGCAAATTTCAAGCTGGATTTCTACTTGGACAACAAAACTAACGAGTCTACTAACGAGTCTTGAAAAGAACAGTGACTGACATCTTTCACGGAACTTCTAAGGAGAGATTGTTCATCCTTTTTCTTGAGCCGCTGTTGAAGTTCCATCCATGACACAACTGAAGTGGAGCACAGGAACTTGGTGCCTTCTCCAGTATCACAACTCCTTCTCAAGGTTCACAGTTAGGGCCTGGGGGGGGGGGAAGACGTTTTAATAGCAGCCATAGGAGAGAGACAACATGGTCTTCTGAACCGTACCTTTAGCACAAGGTTTGGGCTTTGCTAGGCACTCCATGAACACACGGGAAGGGGCTTTAACTGCCCCCTCAGATTGAGTGGTAATTGGGAGTGTGGGTGGGGTCTAAGAAGGGTTTATCTTCCTTCTCCCTGCCACACTCCTTCCTATTTCCCCTCTGCGCCACCAAACAGCCATTAACCCTCCCGCCCTCCATTATTGCAGTCTGGGCTATGCTGGTCACCCATTCGGGGGCCAGGTAGGTTTTTTTCTGTGCACCTGATTGGCTGTGGTGTGTAGTTTATTCACCTACCTCTGACTGCATTTGGGATCTGTTCTATCTCATGACACTAACCGGTCACTTATTTTGCAGGTTAGCATGGGTAAGAAGGCTGGAAGTTGGGCTATCGGCGTGAACTCTGGGGCAGCAAGGGCAGGGGATGAGCCCACCCCATTTTTTCCATCTCCCAGCTGCCCTCTGGTGCGGGGGGGGGGTCAGATGGGGGGTTCCCTGGCCTGGATCACGTGAGCTGCCCTAGATGCATCTGTTCCTACTGCCTTGGCTCGTTAGGGGTTGACGGTGATGAGCCCGCCTTCTTTGTGAAGGGGCGATGGCTTGGAGTCAGGGTTGTAGCATCTGCTCGGATTGGCCTATTAACATCCTTAGGATTGGCCCCTATCTTGGTCTTGGGCTCCACTTCATCCTCTCTTTCCCCTACACTGTTCCTTTCTCCCGTCCTGCTTTCCTCCTTTGTCCTCCCCTCCCTGCTCAGTCTGTTCTCCCCCCTCTGGCTTCCCCCTCCCTGTCTCTGCCTCAGCTCTTGCTTGCTCTTTGTCCCTTTTGTTCCCTCCCATTCGCCTTCTCTTACTCCCCTTCTTTTCAAGATGAGCCCCTTTTAAGGGCTGATGCCATCTTTGTAGCCCTTCCAATAGCTGATTGTTATCCGCTGTGAGGCTGGAGTCAATGGCACCTGGTGATGGCATCATTGCCGGTGTCTGTCCTGTCGCATGGATTGCTGCAGCCTGCTCTTGCTGCTCAGTGGGGCTTCAGAGCTGCACAGGCTACAAATACCAACATAGCATTTCATCCACATTTACCAGTAAGCATTGAGTGCTGGCATAACGATGTGGAAGTTCTGGCAAAATGTTCCATCCCCCTTCCCTACTGCTTAGAATGCACAGGAGGATACTACAGCTCTGAGCTTTAGTAACTTGCCACTTAGCCTTCTTCAGTTAGCCCCACACATTCTGAGTAGCGCTTTAGTGCCAAAATGGAAGCCAGATGAACTTCAGTGGCACCTCTGCTGCCCCAGGGCATTGGGATTATGGATGGCAGGTGTCATCCCTTTTGGTCAGGTGAGATGTTCAGCTCAGTTTGTATGTGGCGTACAGGTAGGCTTACCATATTTTTCAAACTTCAAACCGGGACACCCCCCCCCCATAACCCCCCCCAGGCAAATAATTAATTAATGTCAAAGCAACGAAAAAGCAATCCCAAAGAACCACAAGCAACTCTAAACCAGAATGAAAAAGCAATCCCAAAGAACCACAAGCAATTCTAAACCAGAACGAAAAAGCAAGCAGAAACAGTCAAAACCAACCCCAAACTACCAACCACAACGAAAAAGCAATTCTAAATCAGAACGAAAAAGCAACCACAAACAGCCAAAACCAACCACAAACAACAAACCACAACGAAAAATTCTAAACCAGAACGAAAAACTATAAAAAACAACCATAAATGTCAACATAAAGTAGAAATCCAAATAATAAATCCTTCTAATGAGTTAATTATAGAAGAAAGGGGACGCAAAGCGCCCCCTCTTGCCGCGCGAAGCGCGTCTGAAATTTTTAAATAAATAATTAATATTTCTATTAAAAATATATTTAAAAAATACGCTTACCTGGTCGCTGCTGCTGCTGCTGCTGCTGGGGCCGCGGGCTGGGGCAAGCAAGCAGGCTGGGGCCGCGGCAAACAGGAACCTGGAGAAGCACAGCCTGCTCGCCCGTGTTGCGCGAGCCTCCAGCAGGCTCGCGCAACACGGGCAAGAAGCAGGCTGTGCTTCTCCCGGTGCCTCTGCGAGACCAGCAGCACGGGGAGAAGCACAGCCTGCTTGCCCGCGTTGTGCGAGCCTGCTGGAGGCTCGCGCAACGCGGGCGAGCAGGCTGTGCTTCTCCGGTCTCCCAGCGGCACCGCATGCTCGCGCAACACGGGCAAGCACTGTGCTTCTCCCGGTGCCGCTGACGACCGGGAGAAGCACCCGCTTGCCGCGCCGCCATCTTCTTTTTTTAAAAATTTTTTTTAAACTTCCCGGCATCTTGGATCACGAAATCTCGCGTGATCCAAGATGTCGGCGCCCAAATCTCATGAGGGCATCATGCCCTCACGAGATTTGGGCGCCGGCATCTTGGATCACGCGAGATTTCGTGATCCAAGATGCTGCCCGGTAAGTTTATAATTTTAAAAAAAGATGGCGGCACCCATTTGTCCCCCGGGACCTGACCGGGAATCGAGGCCGATTTCCGAGACTGTCCCGGCGAAACCGGGACGAATGGTAAGCCTACGTACAGGTGTTGCATGCACCAGATTAGTCCACCTGATTTTCCCACCCAGTTCTGCTCAGATGAATCCTCTGAAAAACCTGGCACTAACCTCTGCTGCTAACAGCACACGGTGCTCTTTTGAGAAAGATAATAAAATGGCACAATTAGAGGAAAATCATGCCTATCTTTTGTTGACATGAAGTAGTGATTAGGGGAAGAAACACATTTTCTCTCCCTCTCCTGTAGCTGCCACTAATTCAGGCTAAATCCTCCTCCGATCCACCCCCTCATGTCGAAAAAAGGCATTCATTACTCTAAATGCCTTCTCGGGTTTTGTCTCAGCTCACTTAATGCAGTTTATCACCACAGCAAGAGCGAAAAGCACAGAAAAAATTAGGTTAATCAATACCACAGCAGTTGTGCTTAGCATTCAATTCAGCAGACGCTCAGCTTGTCGAACCTTTTCCTACAGGCCATATACTGCCCTAGGTCTTTGAGCACAGGCGGCTTCTTTGATGAGAATGAGAGCATCATGCAGATCTAGGGCAGAAAGAGGCCTTAAGCTGGAACAAATCATGTACCTCCTGCTTGTCGCCGACCATCTCCATATTTATGCTGTCTGGGCCTGTTGCAACTCCTATAGTGCCAAGTGCAAGCAAGGCATATAGGAATGTCAAACTTTCTTTCCTTACAGTAAGTTATACTTTCTGTTAAAATGTCTACGTACCTTGAAAGCTGGATTCAGATATAGTTTGCTGCCCAACTGCTAGATTTATCTAGAGCAACATTTTTGCTGCTGGTGTCAAAGCACTTTTGACTTTTCAAAGCTCTTCTAAGGTCTTATGGTCAATGAAGTGACCTCTTAGTAGGAGTCATTGGCCATCACTGTAGGGCAACACAGTAGGAAGGGGAATTCCTGCTCATTTCAGAAATCAGGAGGTGGCAGTAGACGCAGAGGGGTCTTGAGTCAGCACCATGCAAGTGCATGGTTGCTGATTGGCTACCTGCCAGCGCTGATGTCAGTGAGCTACACCCATATGGGAGGTGGTTAGCTAGTCTGCAACTGTGTGCTTGCATAGTGCTGACTCTTGTGCCTCCTGGTTTCACAACCACTTCCTGTGAGTTTCTGGTAACAACAGAAATGTCCCTCCCCTCTTGATTTATAGTACTGCCCCACCTTTGAGTACTAGATGCTGGGGACAAGCAATAAGGGAGGGTGGTTGCCTTCAGGCTCTCGTTTTAAACTTACCAAAAGTATCTGGCTGATGAGTTAGAACAGAAAAAAAGAAAATATTTCTGTACCCAGTGTGTAATTAATCTGTGGAACTCCTTGCCACAGGATGTGGTGATGGCGCCTGGCCTAGATGCCTTTAAAAGAGAATTGGGCAGATTTTTGGAGGAAAAGTCCATCACAGATTACAAGCCATGATGGGTATAAGCAACCTCCTGCCAGATGCAAGGGAATGGCAACAGGGTGCAGGTATTTTGTTGTCTTATGTGCTCCCTGAGGAATCTGGTGGGCCACTGTGAGATACAGGAAGCTGGACTAGATGGGCCTTTGGCCTGATCCAGCAGGACTCTTCTTATGTTCTTATTTTTGGTGTTTTTCTCTTTAGATTGTAAAAACTGGATATGAGGCAAAACTGTAAGTAAGACTACTTACCAGTTAATACCTTCTTGCTGGTTGAGTCTGTCTGTTAGTATCAGGATCATGTAATCTGAGGCTCCTCATGCCAAGGTTAGAAGTGAGTCTTTAAATCAGTATTAGGTTAAGTTTAGACCACATACTAGCTCTCCCTAATCAAGAACTGTGTTCTATGAATGCCTGGAGATAGTCATATCTCAGGCTATTTTGCAGGGTTGATAGAGGTCTAGTGTCCCTCTGTTATATCATCTGGTACAGAGTGTTATTTGGTGGATTAGCAGACCTCTGGTTGCATTCACACTGCAATCAGCGAGGATAGTGGCAGGTGAATTAGGATTAGCCAAGGCGAACTGCAAATAAGGGATACAGTTCAAGACAAATGGGTTAGAGGGACGGCAGGGAACTCTCTTAAAGAAGTTAGTTGTTCGTTGTTGTTTTTTTGTGCAGAGAGGATCAGCAAAAGGCAAACTGAAATTTCAATCAAGGTATGCTCTGGAACAGGCAGACATTCCAGTCCTGATCACAATAAGAAAACAAGGAGCATGTGAAACCTCAGTAAAATATTTGGTTAATTTCATTGAAACTACTTTGGCTTCCTATGACATTTGACAGATGTTCCATATCGAGCAGATGACAATTCACTGCGAATGTTGCCTAGGACCAAACTATGATTTAAAAAAGAAGAACAGGATGTGTGGCCACTCCACACCCTGATCAATTTGGTTTGTCCAATTGAGATGCCGAATTTGGCATTTGCCGAGATGCCGCCTTGGGCATTTGCCTTCGGCATAGGAAAAGGCGGGATATAATTTTTTAAAATAAATAAATATTCACCTGAGAATATTCGCAAACACAAACCATCACATCGTCAACATCAGCAGCCATACATGAAACAACCCTAACAATACATCTAGAAGGGTGCTTCTTGTATATTCCTTTTAGTGACTGAGCATTAATCTGGATGTGCAGGCAATCAGAGGCGTCGCTGGAGGGGGGCGGTACTGTAAGTTCTGTACCGTTCCACTCCCCGTCTACTCCCCGGTACGAGGTGGCCCCACCCTCTTGCCATCGGAACCATTCCGTGCTGCCGCTGCAACCAAGGCAATGGACAGGGGACTCCCTGTCCATTTCCTTCGCCACCCGGAATGGCTCCGACGGAGAGGGGGCAGGGCCACCTCGTACCAGGGAGTAAACGGGGAGTAGAACGGTGTGGAACTTACAGTACCGCCCCCTCCAGCGACGCCTCTGCAGGCAATGAATAAAGCAATGTTTCTTTTAAATACCTTTTAAATATATTTTAAACGTCAAGATATGTTTTAACATCTGTAAAGTTTATTTATTGAAATAAATTGTTTTTGAATACGAAGGAGTTTCCCGGCAACATGCGAATTTTTAATTCGATAATGTCTCTTTTCTTTTTGAAACAGCAATAAGAGGTACTTCTTTGTGGGTTGAAAATGCACTTTCTGCTCTGCATATCACAAAGACATATGAACAGAAAAAGAGCCTTGCTGGATCTGACTAATGACCTGTGATAATGACCACAGATAATGACCTGTGATAATGTACCTGGCATCCTGATTCACATAGATGCTTCCAGGCACCCTACAAGCTGTGCATAAAGGCAATGATCCCTTCCTATCTTGTCCACCACTACCCCCAACACAACAGGTATTCCATGGCATACTGCCATTGAAAAGCTATCCATTTAGCTATCACAGTTAGTAACCATTGATAGATCTATCTTCCATGAATTGACCACCCGCCTTTTAAAGTCATCTAAGTAACTTGCCATCACCACAACTTGTGGAATGATATGGACCATGATGGTCTTGCGGTTGCCTACTACCTGTGATGGAGTAGAAAAACAGATATCTCACCTGCAATGAAGATACATGCATTTGTGGACTGTGAAGTTTAGATGTATAGCAGTGCATAACTCCCTCTCCCTTTCAAATCAATTTTTTGAAAACACCTTTGATCTTATGCATGGTGTGCAGGAAACATCCCCATACAAAGATTCTTTGTTTCCTGGCATATACTAAGAACAAAATAATGAGAGATGGGGATCTGGGGATCAAATGTGTGCTTTCCAGTTGCAGTGTCACATAGGTATTCATACGGTACAGGTTTCTTTTTTATATCATTTTCTTATTGAAGTTTCTGGGACACAGAAGAATTCCATGTCAGACGGAATTGCATAACTTCCTCATTGAGCTGCCATGATTGTGTAGATTTTACATGATTTTGTTAAATGCAAATAAAACTGCAATGCAAATTCACATAACACTGTGTGTGTGGGGGAGAGAGCGTGTGTGAGGGGCAGCTTAAGCTCTTTGCTACAAAAAGAGACATAAAATGTTGACAGACTAGGATTCCAGCTATACAACACAGTAAAATCACAATGAGGATTCTTAAACACTATGAACCAGATTCACATTGGAGACTGGAGGACAATAAAACACTGAGGGTGGCAGGAAGGAAACATCTTGGACCACCTGGTGATTTGCCCCATTTTTAAGAGGCCGTCCAAATGCTGGCAAGCTGAGGACTAAATCTGCTGAGTGCTTTATTGTGGCAGATGATAATAATTCTGCTGGGTACTTTATCAGTTCTGTCATTCCCTGGACAATGGCCAATGGGAAAAGCATTTATCTGCCATGTGCATCTACTTAAGAGCTGGAACAAATCTTCATCTTTATTAAACAAGCCACTCACTCATAGCCTTGATTTTTTTTCTTTTTTGCCTTGCAAGTGCAAATTAATTTCTAGAGCACGTCTACTGTATGCCCCCCTCATTTAATGTAGGAATGTGGTAGGACCCAGGTAGAGGGCTATCAGAACGAATGAAATATTTGACCATTTGGAAACAGAATGCCCAAACCAAAGCACATTTACTCAGAAATGAATCTGAGTTCATTGCAACTTACTTTCCGGTAAGTGGCCAAGGAATTAGGGACTAGAATTGTAAATTATTATTTTTAAATATATATATATATATATTTTTAAAATCTAGAGTGCTGTTTCTCATCTGGTAACTCAGTATCCCGTCCCCGTCCCCCCAGCAACAAGTCCATTCGTTTGAGTGTTTTATATAACTCCACAGTCTGTGAGGATTAGAACAGGGGTGTGAAGGGGAAATACAGTACAGTGCAAGTATTTCATGTACTTCATGAAATATGAAAGAACCCGTGGTGGAAGTTGAGGAGGAAACAAAGGTCATTCATCAAACTCCTGTTTCTTTTTATCTCGGTGAACATGCTGCTGTTTTTTTCACAGATGTATCATTCGGTTACTTAGTATCCATAATAAAGTTCATAAACATTTTTGTGTTACTACATTTGCTGCTGTCGTGAGACTTTGCAGTCTCTCTGGATATCGCTGGAACCCCACCTTCTCTGAGCTCTGAGACTTCTCAGAATGCTGTAGTAAGGTGATATTGATCAATGTCAAAACTTGACATTTTTATATTAAGGCATTTGATCCTTTTGCTTTATTCTCTCTCCTCTGTTTGTTCTTTCCGAGATACTCTTATGGATTTCCACACCGTGGTGATAAGAATACCATCTGAAGCCACCTCTAGGAAAGATAAGGTTAGTTACTGGAACAAATATCTTTCAAAATGATGATAAATGCTGGAGTGGCATTGTACTTTCGGAAGAGATTAGATACCACTTAGGACTAAATAGTTTAATTTGCCGAACTATGTTTTTATTCTTGCTGTTGTCATTGTTAGAAAAATATTTATATACTATGTTTCAACGACAACGTTCACAAAACGATTTGCATAACAAAAGAAACACTAAAATGGTTGCATGTCCCAGCGGGCTCACAATTTAGAAGAGGCACTAGCAAATGACTACTGAAAAGGATGTGGTTCTGGGGTGAATAGGGACAGTTGCTCTCCCCCTGCTCAATGTCAGCAAACCACCATTCAAAAGATGCTTCTTAACAGGCAGCCCAATCCTGTGTTAGATACGGTGACTGGCCTAAAGGGTCGGCCGCCGTATCCTATGCAGGTTCAGGGCTGTTCTGGGGGACCCCTGGTGCATCTTGAGGGAAGGGGGCAATCATCCCCTTCCCCAGGTGTAACTGGCAGGAGGGCCAATGGGTCTCCTCTAATGTACGTGAGTTCCAGAGTTCTTGTACATCCGCATCAGCCGTTCAAGGCCACCCTGGGCCTGGAGAGGGCCTAGGATATGGTGTATCTTACCACTGATATCCCCTCCCTCTTCAGGCCCAGGGGTGGCCAATGGTTGCCCTCCCTGCCCGCCCAGTCCACCCTCCTCCGGCCGGGGTAGGACTTACCTGCTCCGGTGGGCACAGGGCCGGGATGGAGCCTGGATAAGGGCCGCTGGCTGCTGCGCCAGCGGTCCTTACTCGCTGGGTGCTGTAAACGTGCTTTACGGCATGTTTACAACACCCTGCGCCGGGGGAGCACATGCTCCCCAACGCATTTGTACCCAGGATTGCGCCGTCAGTTTGCATACTGTATTGCATTTCTCAGCCTTCCTTGAGTAAATGTTTGTGAGTTTCTCTGCTTTCCTCCCATTCTCATTTACCTTCAATATGTTGTTTATTAATGTATTTCTTTTTTTTAAAACCCTGCTTCCAAGGAACTCATTGCAGCATCCATTGTCTCACACCCCCCAATGTAATCATGACAACAACCTTGTATGTTAAACAATAAGATTGTGACTGGCACTGCTGCCCAATGAACTTCAAGGGCAAGCAAGGATTTAAACTGAGGTCTCTCGTTGAACGTGACTATTCACTGCATCACACTGGATCTCTAAGCCACATTGACTATGTCATCATGTGACCAAGTCTGATTGACTATGTAGCATAGCAGGTGTTTTTCCATTCATTGCATGATCTCTGATTGGATGGACTCGCCCATGTCACTAATCCAGAACAGTGGAAACAGCAGCAGCCCTGAGAATGGTCCCAAAACACCAGCAGCATCTCCCAGTAGCATAGCCAAGGGGGTGGAGCAGTAAGTGCTGCATGGCGTTACACGGAGGTGCAAAGTGGCACCTCTCACTTGCCATTGGAGCCAGTCTGGCAGCGAAGGCCGCATCTGGCCTTTTAAGCCAGACTGGCTCCAACGGTGAGTGGGACGGGCCATTTTGTTCCTCCGAGTAAGGCCATGCAGCACTTATCGCAACGCCCCCCCCCCCGTGGCTACATACTGCCCAGTAGAGGCAAAAACAGTTAATAACAGTAAAATCTAAGGCCACAATCCAGTTATCGTTCACCTACTCTTTACCTCCTCTAACTCTAATGCATGCTGCTCTAAACATGGGAATGACCTACCATTCCATCAGTAGCCCATTTCTACGCCAGTGAATGAAAATCAAACTGGAGACTATTGCTGAATGAAAAATCCCTGAAGGTGGAACTACAAAAGGTTGGCTTGCTGCTAATCTATTTGTCTATTCCATTTTTAATTGCATTCATTTCTTTAGAGAGAGAGAGGGTTTTTTTTGGTTTTTTGTGGGTTTTTTTGCAAATGACCCTTTTTCCTCACTAGTTATGTCACAACTGGTCTGAGCCTAGTGAAGTAGTCAATCTTGCCATCATCTCCCTCCCTTCCAGCTTTTTGAAAGAGGCAGTGAAGGCACATTGTATGCAAGTACTTGAAATGTACAAGATCCAGTGTAAAGTTAGAGGAAAATTGCTGGCAGTCCTTTCCGGCCTCTCTCTTTCTCTCTCCCCCCAAGCTCACACTGCCTGATAATGATGTTCCATTATCTCTATGATGCACTAAATAACTTGGTTATTGATAAAGGCTCAGGCGTCATTTCCTAATGTTACCTAATTATTGCAGCAGCAATTACAACAGTTAATATAAATTGGATAATTATGCCATTGGAAAAAGAATGTTAACAGCTCATGGTATGGTTGAAAAAGGCTCGCCTGTAAATCTGGCAGGAAGGAACTATTGTTATGAAAAACTGAAAATGTCCTGAATGTTCACTACCCTCTCCCATGTTCATTACATTTGGGGTTAGTTGATGGGCTATTGATCTAGTTTGCAAGATGGATGAGCAGATGCATGTGTCTGCCAGCCTCCATCATGCAGATATGATAGCAGGTGATATGATGTGTCGTGTATGTGTTAGTAGACCTTGGTAAGTGATAACAACGTAACAGGCCTGAATAAGGGAGTGCAATGTAATGTAATGAACAAAAATTGTATATATATTCGAGCTTAAGCAGAACTACACACACACACATACACTCACACACACACACACACACACACACACTTTAATTTAAAATTTGTATCTCTCACCATTCAGTGTAAAATCTTCCAAGGTGGCCTCACACATGCACATGCGCATACAATCTCTCTCTCTCTCTCACACACACACACACACACACACACACACACACACACATGCATATGCATGTGTTTATTATTCAAATTATTCGAATCTTAGCCCAAGTGAATACATTCAGTGGTGCTGCGATATTGTGGGAATGAGTGACGTGAAACTCGTTTTGCAGTTGAAATATATTTTCGCTAACGGAAGTGCATAGGAGCACAATATCTTAAATTTCATGAGTAATGTAAACCCTATTGAACACAATGAGACTTTTTTATGCCAATAAAGGTCTGTCTGTCTGTCTGTCTGACACAATGAGGAGGGTTACAGTGCAATCCACCATAAGGATCCGGCTGCTGGCCCCAGAATCCGCCGGCCGGATCCTCTGCACGGGATGTCTGGCGCACACCGGGCCGGAGGTCTACTAGGGGAAGGGGACGCTCATCCCCTTCCCCAAGTGTAATCCACAGACGACCCGATCGGCCTCCTCTACGTCCACCAGCTATATAGCTGGTGGAAGTAGAGGAGGCCGTGTAACGGCCTAGCTGGCCTGGCGGGGACAGGGAAATGGCTGAGGCCATCCCCCGGGCCCTCCTGGTCCAGCTACACTAATGGCCCCCCTCCCTCACCCACTGAACCGCCCCCGCCAGATCCTTACCTGCCTTCTCCAGCGGCCTCTCGGGCAGTGGCGTCGCCAGGCGCCCCCGTATCTGGGGCCGCCCCCCCGACGCCCCCAATAAAACTGTCAAAAAATTTAGATTTCGGTTTCGAAACCTATTTTTGACAGTTTTTTTGAGGTTTTTTTAATGTTTTCCGGTGGATTTAAGTGTTAAAACGTGTATGTGAAAGTGTATGTGTGCTTTGCTGGCACTTATCTGTAATATGGGCCATTCCAGGACGTTCCAGAAATGGTCTTCCTGCGCCTGCGCACAGCTTGTCCCTGCGCCCGGGTGCGGACTCCATAACGCCCCCAGCAGCGGTTTCCGGAGTTTGCGCATGCGCAGAACCACGGAGTTTCCAGGGATGTACTGCGCATGCGCAAACTCCGGAAAGCGCTGCTGGGGGCGTTACGGAGTCCGCGCCCGGGCGCAGGGAGAAGCTGTGCCCAGGCGCAGGAAGAAGATAATTTCTGGAACGTCCTGGAATGCCCCATATTACAGATAAGTGCCAGCAAAGCACACATACACTTTCACACACACGTTTTAACACTTAAAATAACCAAAAAACATTTTAAAAACCGGGAAAATGAAGAAAAAATATGCAAATTTCAGGAGGCCCGCACCCCCCCGAGCCTCAGTGCCCCTACGCCCTGGGGCCCACCGCCCCACCGCACCATATCAGCCGGCGCCTCTGCGCTCAGGTGTTTCTGTGATGGAGCAAGGGAGGCCGGCCTCTGCGCCCACCTCCCTTGTTCCTGAGTAGTTGCAAACTATGCTTTACGGCATGTTCGTGACTGATGCCGGCAATAGAACTTCTGGCGTCACTGCCAGAAGTTCCAGGATTGCGCTGTTAAACAACCTCCACATTTTCAGGTGTGTTGATGTATTTATATGGTGCACAACGAACATTTCGCGCAATCACAGCTGCTCTGTTTGGCATGCCAGTGGATTTGCATTTGAATGTGTAAGCCTTCAAGCCAGCAGAGACCTTGAGTTGCATAAATATAAAGGAGCGCAAAAAATGCAGACTTTTTGAGGTATTACCTTCCTTTTGCTTATGAATGGCTGGGAACTTGGAGTCAAAGCAAAAGAACATTCTATCTCGTTATGTAATAAAGCCTAATTGTTTATCCTCCTGAGAGGTGGAGATGCTGACAAGAAATAACCACCCATCAAGAGAATGGCTCATAATTAAACCAGCTTCTTCCAAATACCCATGATGCTTCTCAGATTGGCAATTTAATATTGAAAAGGCTCTAATTAAGACAGTAGTCTCTTTGTTTAACTGGTTGTTGTTGTTTTTTTTTGAGGGGGGGCACTTGGTAATGACGCTCCGTTAAGCAATTTGCTTGTTTAGAATCAGGTTGGCTTCTGCTCATAGCTTGACCCAACATCAGGTATCCTTAATGGCTTGTCGGTTGTTTTATATGACTATTTTTTCCCACATTCCTCTAACAACCATGGAAGTGATGATTCCTCCAACTTGTGTGCCCCTCGAACTCATTCTTTTTTGAGGCAATTGGATGACCCCCCCCCCAAAAAAAAGAAAAGAAAAAAGTGTGAGCCTTTAATTATGTTAGTCACAAAAGCAAAGAGAAGTATCATGTCTCATTCGAAGTCATTAAGAAAAGCTCGTATTGATGTGGAGATTCTGGTACTTGTGAATATTTTTCATATTTACGCCTGCCAACTTTTTCAAGGTTGGAAGTGATGCAGAATACTTTGGGCTTTAGGGAGGCATCTCATAGGTTGCAGGAAATAGCAACCATGAAACATTCAGTGGATCAGGACTGCCACCAATATATGATGTCATCAGTATCAGTCACCATAGGCCTCAGCAATCAAGGCCCTCCTTTCTCCTTGGCTGCTTGCTGATTCACCCAAACCAGGAAATACCTTAGCTTATCCAATCATGCTCTTAATTGGGTATTCAGTGAGGTCTGATTCTCCTCAACACCTCCCCCCCCTTGTGAGCATCCAAACCCTCTACTCACCTGACTGCTTGAGTTGAGGCTGCTGCTGTTCTAAGTACAGCAGACTGGAAAGAGATCTTTCTCTCCCACCCCAGCACCTGGCACTCTTATGGCAGCAAGGAGCACTGGGAAATAAAAATTTCCCAGTGCCCCTGATGGAGGATGCAGAGATGGGTGGGAGAGGTGTTGGAAGGTGCCTTCACCACCGGAATGGCTCCAGGGGCGAGTGGGGGAGGCCACGTTACATTGGTTTGCAAGGTGCTGTGCAGCACCTTGCACCACTTACGATGCTGCACCCCCCCTCCAGGAACACGACTGGGTTTGCAACAAATCAACACCCAATTCAAATTAGAAGAAGTTGTACCCCCATTTTGTTACCCCAGTGTCAGGTTATGAATTTGGGGAGAGTACTTACCACCAGTGTGATCCATTTCTGAAAGTCCTGACAGCCAACCACCACCACGTTGTGCTGTTGTTGTTTAATCCCACAAGTCCTTGGAGCATTACCCTCACACTGATTGGCTTCAGAATGATGCTATATGATGACCTCTCACCACCAGCCTCATGATTTCCTCCTGTTTTTAGCTGAGAGTTCTCCTAAGGTAACCTTCGACTTAGTTTATATATACTAAGTCACCCTGCAGCCACTGTTGTGAGTTGAAGCCTGAATGGAGTCTGTGGAGGGTGTGAAAGGCCTTGACAGGCTGGCAAATTGTGTTTATGGCAGTGTTTGGAGGCAGAGAGAGAGAGGAGCAGGGACTAGGGCTTCAATCCTATACACTTAACCTGGGTATAAGCGCCATTGACCATAGTGAGACTTAGGGCCCAATCCTATCCAACTTTCCAACGCTGATGCAGCTGTAATTTAGGCCCAAAGTAAGAGAACAAACATTCCCTTACCTTGAGGAGGCCTCTGTGAATGACCTCCAATGCAGGATGCAGCGCATGCTCCATTGGCATGGCTGCATCAGTGCTGGAAAGTTGAATAGGATTGGGTACTTGCTTCTGAGTAGACAGACTGAGGATTGTGCTGTAGCCTATAGGAGAGGTAAGAGATGGATGGAGGGGGGGAGAGAGAGAGAAGGAGAGACTGAATGAACTGTGGGCAAAGTTAAGAACACAAGAGAGAGAGAGAGAGAGAGAGAGAGAGAGAGAGAGAGAGAGAGAGAGAGAGAGAGATGGAAGCAGCTCTCAATGGAATGAATGGACATGGGGAAGGGAAAGACTGAGGAAGAGGGACTAAGGGAACCATGAATGAATGGATGTTGGGAAGTGGGGGGGGGGAGAGAGAGAGAGAGAGAGAGAGAGAGCAAAGGAGATGCAGAGCAATACTATCTATGTCACATGATATAATGTTGCATGCGGGGAGCTTCTGGGAAAAATATGGTGGATGCCAGAGCTCTTTCTGCACAACACTACCTCATGACATGGAATCACACAGAGGGGTTTATGGGGGGGGGAGGGAGAATGGTGGTCAACAGCCAGAAACTCCTGGGAGGAGCGATGTTGCCATTGCTGCTGTGAAAATGGCAGTGGCAAAATGGTGAAACTCAATTTGATTCACACCCCAAACTGAGCTGAATGCTCTCAAGTGTGCACTTTTTGCTCATCTTTTTGCTCACTACATTGCACTCTGTCGCCAAAATAAGCAACTATGCTCTCTTTCCAGCAGGAGGGCAAATTGGCCATGTATGCTAGACTTTATTAACTATGGGGTCAACTTCTGCCAACCTAGTCTTTGATGGTGCAGAACTTAGCCAGGGTGCATTTGCAGAGTCACAAGAAGATTCTCCAATGAGGATATAAAATGTCAAAATGTGTCTTTCTCGAGTCGGTTTCCAACTCATGATTGGCCAGTCATTGCATATTCCCACCGAAATTGTTCGAATGATGCTCTAAATATAAGCGGCAGCACATATTCATAGCAGTCTTCTGCTTGAGTCATTAGCATTAGCATGATGAGATAATATAGTCACTCGCATCTTGTCATTTTACAGACAAAAAGGCCAAACCCAATAGACACACAAAGTATGGGAATGAAACATCCTGAATGAGATCCTGGCTGGCGCTAAATATAGTCTCTGTTTCTTGTACTGAGCCACATCTTGCATTATCAGCATGGCAGGCGATTATGATGATGTGATGGATTCCCTGCCTAGGGACTTTGCAGCACCCTGTTCAAGAGAGACCAGGACAGGAATGGGACAGGCAAATTAATGCTATCATTAAGCAAGGAAGAGTCCAATGAAGGTGCAGGAAAGGTGCGCCCAGGGTAGTTCAGTCTGACAGCGCAAACCTGTGTAACCTTGCACCGGTGTAACAGTAGATGCACCAGTGTAACAGCAGATGCACCGGTGTAAGCAATTACACTGGCATAAGTGCCCTTACACTGGTTTATCTACTGTTACACAGGTGCAAGGTTACACAGGATTGCGCTGTGAAGCAGTAAGACCCAAGCACAGTTTTGGGGCCCAATTCTATTCTCCCCCCTCCACTGGTGCTACTGCGCCAAAAGGGAGTGTGATATATCCAGTGCGGGGGGGGGAAGACTGGGAGGCTTCAGAGGGGAAAGGGGATTTAAATCCCGTTACCACTCCAGAAGCCTCCTACTCCGCAATGCGTCTCCTCGGACCTGTGCCAGCTCTGTAGCTGGACAGATGGTGTCTCTGGGCCCAATTGGCAGGCAGGCCCTGTATGTATGTATGCACATATCTATGGATGGATATATAGATGATACACTCATTCACAGCCCAATCCTACATAACTCCCTGCCCGGTGATGCAATGAAGCCATCGTGGCGTCAGCTGAATCCCGTGGGGAAGTTTCAGCTTTGGCTACAGAAGGCCTCTTCAGGGTAGGAGAACATTTGTTCCTTTCTCCTGGGGTATGCCCCTGCTGGTCCAGTGGGTCAACTCAGACCTGCACCAGCAATAACACTGGCGCAAATTCGCGTTGACAAGTGAAGGCAGATCACTCCCGGGAAGGGGATTAGGATTCAGCAGGCACCACTGCCATTGAACCCACCCCCTTCCCGGGCCCAATCTGCCCTCCTCCCTGCCCCATCTCCTCCCGGTTCCACCCAACCCTGCTCCACCTCCTCCCTGCCTCCCTCCAATCCCCTATGCAGCCTTACCTGCAGCAGCAGGTATCCCTAGTCTGTCATTACGCTGGCCTGGCTGGCCACCAAGGCATGCTCTCCAGCGTTGTCGCATTTGTGACAGCTGGAAAGCACGTTACACCACCGGAATGCACATTCTGATGGTGTAACCACCAGATAGGATCAGGCCGTCAGTTACATAGAGTTCTTGAATGTTCATGTATATACACTACATCATAATAACATTGTTTAATCATAATACTTTATTAATCTTACAAGGCAGTTTATTTTTTACAAGGCAGATTTTGTTTTAGTTTCACTGAATCCTTTATTTCAGCAGTTCCCAAACTCTCATGCAGAGTTTGGGCCGCTGTAAGTCATTGCGGGGGGGGGGGGTAGCATGAGCACGCTCTGGAACCGGGGGAAAAGGAGGTTTTTTAGACACACCAGGGGTTTGCCGGCCCTCTGGAAGGTCCGGGGGGCTGTGGACCCCTCTGTGGGCCTCCCCGCATCCCAGATTAGCTTCCACAGATGATTTAAGGCTACTTCTGGTTTTCGCCGAAACCTGTTTTCGCAAAGGGGTCCGCAGCCGCCTCGCACTAACCGGAGGGCCAACAACCCCCTGGAGAGTCCAAAAAACTCCTTTCCCCCCTGTTCCAGCATGATCCTGGGAATGCTCTCACACATCACTGCACGTTGCCACTCCCCTTAAGGGGGTAGCAACCAATTCTTCCAGACTGGGGCATCGTGTCGCCCCAGTTTGGGACAGAGGCATTCCTACAGTGGGGGCGGTACTCTACGTTGAGCCCTGTCCTAGTTCCTGTTTACAAGCTGGCACGAGGCAGCCCCACCCCCTCGCCGTCAGAGCCATTCTGTGCGGAGAAAGCAATGGGCAGGGAGTCTTCGATGGTGAGGGGGCGGGGCCACCTCGTGCCGGCTTATAAACGGGGACTAGGACAGGGCGCAGCTTACAGTACCGCCCCCACCGTAGGAACACCTTTGGCTTGGGAACCTCTGCTTTATTTAAATCAAAGTAGCCCTGAGCTTCAATGAGTTGAGGTCTGAGCTATGTGTGTTCTGCACCAGTAAACAACAGTACACAGAAAACCTAGGTTTGGCAATCACATTTCTTTAATGGTTCTGATGGATTCAATTCAGTAGGACCAAGGGGGGAAATCCCATATCCAATGACAAATGCAGCATCTCATTCCTGAGCCAAGAAGAAATCAATTATGACATTCTACGGGGGGGGGGGGAGGATCTAACAAGGTTGAAGTTTGTTGCTTCTAGCTTAAACTAAACAATCTAATCAAATCTTGGATCATTTCAATATCACACGTCGTGGTGCAGCTATTGGACCTTACATCCCTCCTCATTTTAATAATAGTAAATATTAAAATATGTTTGGTAATATAGTGAAATCTTTCAGATCACACCGCCACTTGCAGATGAATTTCTATTAACTGAGCTGCCCAATTAGCCTGCAGATAAATAAACAATGCAAAAGCAATTTCATTGCAAACTATATTCTGCTCATGTACTCTGACAATCACAGGCTAGTTTTAATTATTGATGGTAATTCATAAAGGACTAGTTTTCTTGTATGTTTGCTGCAAATAATAATCATGGAGAGAAACACTAGGAAAGAGCTCGGCTTTGAGATATTTTTGGCTGATGTGGATGTGTTTGTGTGTTTTTGAAGTTTTACATTAACTAAAGGTGTTTTTCTAGGCAACTTCCTAACTCCACCAGGTCTCAGTATTATATTGCTGGGACAATGCACACACAGCAGGGCTGGCCTCATAATGAAGCAACCTGAGGTGGTCATCTCAGACAGCAAATTATCAGGGAACAGCACCTGCCCAGCAACACTGCCACTGTGCTTGTATTGAAAAAAGACAAGAGGGACTTTGAAGAAGAGGGCATAGGTGGGAGAGAGGCACTCTAGGCTCTCCCCTCCTTGACCCCCACTTCCTCTTCCACTCCATCCCTCTTCTTTTCAAATGTGAGTGAGGAGGTGATGGTGATGAGTAGCTGAGATGTGTGCTCTTATGTCACTTATAGCCCAATCCTATTCCCCACCAGCCCATAGCATGCAGCCATGCCAAAGGAGCCAAAGGTAAAGGGGGGGGGGGATCAGACGCCTAGCGAGAGGTAAGTAAAATAACTTAACTTACCTCTCAGTAAGCCGGCTAATCATCAATGGATCTTCGCGTACCCACACCAGCTATTTTGGCCATTAAGTCCAAAGAGTGGAAGGGGATGAGTCCAGGCCAGGAAAGGGAGGTAGGATCTAGTGTGCGTGTGACTGCCACCGAGATCCTTCTCGCCTTGCCCTCAAACCACCTCCCGGTTTGGCCCACTCCCCACCACAAAATGCCCACAATATGCCCCTTCCACCACCTTACATGGACCAGCAAAGCATTAAGGACATTTCTGGTGCACACATGGAGCCTCTGCCATTTCTGCCAGTGGCTCTGTCACATGTGAGAGCAGCGCAATGTTTGCACCATTGCTGCGTCACTTATGACAGCAGATCACAAGATCTGGGCCATCAGTTAGCAGTGACAGCAAAGGGGGAATTTGGTGCCACAACTCAGGTGACCAAAAGATCTTGGGCCAGCCAAAGACACACACAGGTCATATGTGCTGTGCGTGTGCGTTACCTGTTGGGTTCAGGATTGCATGTACAAGTGAATGTTGATGTGATTCCTGGCCACATCCAGCTTCCCGAATGGTATGTACATTACTTATTATTGGACTGAGAACCATTTATTTTTAATTTATGAAACATTGCTATCCTGCCTTTCCATTATTAAAGTAATACCCAAGGTGCTTACAACAGCAACGAGCAATGAAAAAATAAAACCACAGCATAAAACGAAAAATATATATATTGGGAAAAAAAGTTAGGAAACTGAGCAATAAAACAAATTAGAGATTAATCGAAATGACTCCGCAGTAGATACAAACAGATCTGATATCCTACCAACCAGCAGGATAAAAGCCTTTCTAAATAAAAATGTATTAACCAGGGAGGGAGGAAGAGTGGGAATGGGAAGGGAGCTCTAGAGCCTGGGCATGACCACTCCATGAGCAGCTTTGCTCAATAAGCTTAGCACTGTCAGCTCTGAAACTGGTACAGGTGAAACTGGTACAGGTGGGGTGCTGCTGCACTTATGTCCCTGCTTTTAATTGTAATAGTGGCCTCTTTTATCGTTTTTTTAGATGTTTTTATTAGTTTTAGTTAACTGTTTTTATTGTTTTTTAAAAAGTGATTGTTTTTTGTATTTGTATTTTTTGTTGCAAGCCGCCTTGAGTTCCTTCAGGGAGAAAGGCGGGGTTAAAATATTGTAAATAAATAAATAATCAAACTGCCAATTCAGTGCTCAGAGGCAGAGGAAACAGAATCTACACCCCTTTCCTGCCCTCCCCATGGTCATGGCGGTCATTGTTAAAGCCAACTGCAAGAGTGGCTGGTATCCAAAGAGGGTTTCTTTAGGAGCGGCTGTACTATGGATGGAGAGGGATGTGTTAACAATCAGCCCAATAGACTCAGCCCTCTTCTCCTGGCTGTCTAGAATTGCTCACAAAGTATAAGAATCCAGAGCATGGATGGCTTGGGCAAACACTGAAACCTAACCCCCTTCCCAGCTTTGACACACACACACACACACACACACACACACACACACACACACACACACACACACACACACACACACACACACACACACCGACCTGTGTCCACACAGACATGCACCAGCTCTATAGTTGGCACAGTTATGAGTAGACCCGGTGGGTTACCTAGTAGCACAGGATTACCTAGCGGCAAGGGAAGAAATGTTCCCTTACCCTGAGGAGACCTCTGGAGGCAGAAACTCCCTTGTGGGATACAGTGGGCGCCATGTTGGTAGGGAGTTGCATTGGGCTGGGCTGTCCCTTATCTTACAAGGTGTCTGTAAGAACAACATCAACATAATACATCCAAAGTGCTCTGAGCAGTCAAAAAGTGCCATGCAAATACCCAGTCTAAGTATTAAGGTATCGTGTTTGGTTCCAGCCCAGGTGACTTTTGAAAGAAGTAAAAAAGAATAGCTTCACCGTGGGAGTTCACACATCCCAAATGTCTCTGTCTGTAAAAGGGTGATGCTATCTCAAGGGGTTTTTACCAAGTCAAACAAGATAAAGGCCACATTAAAATAATGCCATGTGCACAATGATAATAACACTGTTTACCTTAGATGTAGGAAGAAGCTTTGGAAAAAGCAATGTGATGCTATCTTTACCCCTCCACAAATAAAACAGGGCAACATAGATTTGTTGTTTTATTTCTGATAGCCCATGTATTCTTCTCTCTCTCCTTTGTGTTATTGTGTCACTGAGCATTACATCTGCCGTGCTGTGCCTTAGAATAATTGTAATTAGTGAGATTAGAATGGAAACAGATTTTAGTTAGCTGCAATTTTAGAATTCATAAAGGTCAGGAGAGATGCTGCGAGAGCGTTACGATAAAGCAGCATGCATAGCACTTAGGATTAAGCCCGGCAAAATTAAAGCATTTGTCAAAAGAAGCACATTCTCATCCTAAAATGGTAGAAGGTCTGTTGAACATTTCGGTGTGTGGGTTTTATATGAGCTTGTCTATTATGTTGCTGAAGAATACTCCGATAGCATCTGGCTTTTATACAGTACCTGTGAGAGACTGAACTGTATTTTTAGTATGCCTTTTCAGCTAATATATAACTTGATCCCCGGTGCTTTTTATTGTGCTGCTGGAGAGGAACAATTGGTGATGATAAAAATTTGACACCTTGGTCCAGATTTTATTATTGACAATATGCAGTTTAAAAGCCTGTTTTTGTACAAAATCACTTGCAGGGGTCAGGCTAACACATTTATGTGCTTAAGCAAAGTGACTAAAATGTATGGATATGTGCCCTGATTGTCAGAATTTAGACTAACTAGGCTGTATAGCCAATTTGTATCTAGGCCCAATTCTAGGTGTTGGCTCTTATCTCTAAAGCCCTACATGGTTTAAGATTTCGACATCTGACAGTGCGATCCTGCGCAACCATTTTTTGGAGGATCGGTCTATCTATGGCTTTGTGCCATGATAACTAAATGGAACTGACATATTCAGAGGCAATATATATGTGAGTAGGAGATGCTGGGATAAACAATGAGGAAGGTCTGTTGCTCTTATGCCTGGTTGGGGACTTCTTGGGGACATCTGTCTGGCTGCTCTTGGGGGTATCTGTCTGGCTGTTCTGTCTACCTGGTCCAAGAGGATGTTGGACCAAATGGAATCTGGCTCCTGTTCCCAGTGGTGTAGTGATGCTGCTCCCTACTGGGGGAGACACCACATTATTATGCCCCCCCTCCGGCGCATGACATCACCCGGAGGCCACACCCCCTGGAAGTGACACCACACAGCCTTCCCTAAGGCCGAAGACTGACCTGCACGGCAGTCGGGAGGGCCTAAAATGCCCCGGCCGCTTTTCGGAAGCCTCAGCAGTGGTGCTCCAAGGCTCGCCGCTGCTGCCGAGGGCAGATAAATCAAAGAAAAAAGCAGCACACGAAGGAGCCGCCACCGTGTCCACCACCATGGGGGTGAGTTTGATGCCCCCCGGGCCTATAATGCCCCACCTGCTCTTCGGAAGCCTTGGCAGCAGTGCTCCAAGGCTCACCGCCGCTGCCGAGGGCAGAAAAATCAAAGGAAAAAAGAAAAAAAGTGGCGCGCGATGGAGTTGCCACCACCACCATGGGGGTAAATGTAACTGCTGCCTGGGGCGGACAGCCCCTGCCCCCCATTCTTACGCCTCTGACTGTTCCAGCAGGTCTCTTCTGATGTTCTCAACTTAAAACATAAGAAGAACCCTGCTGGATCAGGCCAAAGGCCCATCTAGTCCAGCTTCCTGTATCACACAGTGGCCCCACCAGATGCCTCAGGGAGCACACAAGACAACAAGATACCTGTATCCTGTTGCCACTCCCTTGTACCTGGCACAGAGAAAACCTACTCCTCCAACCAGGAGGTTGTTTATCCCCATCATGGCTTGTAAACTGTGATGGACCTTTCCTTCATAAATATGTCCAATCCCCTTTTAAAGGCATCCAGGCCAGGTGCCATCACCACCTCCTGTGGCATCCTGTGTACAAGATTAACTTGTACCTTAACTAGCATCCTCCCACTTGCTAATAAATGTCGGCCAAGCCAATTGGCTGTGCATCATTCTGGAAAATCAGCATCTTGACCATTCAGTTTGGGGAAGAGTTTTGTGTGGCTTGAAAGTCTTTCACTGTTAACATTATTTGTTAAAAAAAATCTAATCCCACTTCTGCAGTGTTTTATGTTGAACACTTTCATTTTGAAAGAGGATTTATTCGGGCCTGCTTTTCTGCTTCCCTTATTATGTAGAGGAGAGATTTGCATGAAAAGAGCCTCCTCCTTGGCTTTTTAGAGGTCATCTCCTCCCACTGACTGTTCCACCCCTAAAGTCATAATCCTCTGCCTGTAACATCACAATTAGTTTCTGAAGAGATGATTACAGTCACAAACAAAGGATTATGACTTCAGGTGGCTGATAAGCAGCAAGAACAGATTAGCTCCTGAGGGAAAATGTTATCTTTTCATGCTGATATCCTGGGGGGGGGGGGAAACCAGGAAGAAAAAGAAAAATCAGAAGTTACTCCATGTCAGAAAATATTTCCAGACTAAGCACTTTCGCATGAGATGTCAGTGACTGTTTAGCAGTTGTTCGTTGATTGTAGTGATTTAATTAGCTTCTAAATAAATGCTGCTTGATAGCTGCGGGGGATGGAAAAAGTTCAATGTGAAATGCTTTAAGCTAGAATTTCCCTAAAAAGCATTCCATTTAGGACACTCCGTGTAATGTTAGTCTTCATGTGACTTAAACGGCAAAACAAATGGGCTTGGCACTTTGCAATCATAACCCCAAAAGGCAGATACTCAGGACTTAGACATTTTCATTACAAGCTAAGCTAAAAATGAACAGCGAAAAAGGCAATCCACTTGACAGAGCAAGGAGAGCAATGACATTAGGATTGTCTTGACAGAAAATTATCATCTTTATGTTCAGCAAACAACACTGAGTGTGGTTGAATGATAGTTATGCAAATCCAAATTAAAAAAAAAAGGTTTAAATTGGTTTCATTTTTATAGGCCCTCAATTACAAGTTGACCTCTGGTCATATTCTAGTCAGAGATCAGGAAGTTAGGGATCCATTAAAAATGCAATTTTGACAACATTTCAGTGAAGGATGTTATAGAAACCTTGGTGAAACATATCCAGGGAGTACGAGGATGTATCAGTGGATCTGGTGGGTCTGTAATATATTGTGGATCACTCAGGATCTTGCTTTATGCACATAGGGGCTTAGGGCAGATTGCTGACCTCATTGCATGCACCAATGTGTCCTCCATGGGAATAGTGAGGCCCAGTGGCTGTTCCAAGCTTGATTTTGGAGCCCATCATAGCAGTAACAGAATCCAAGAGATGCCAGAATGGAACCTGAAACTTCGGTGGAATCAAGGGCAGGGGTTCTCAACCAGTGGTACTCGTACCACCAGTGGTACTTCAGCCGTCTGCTGGTGGTACTCGGACTGACAGATCACTGGAACCCTGCTCCAACGCAGCACTTTCAGCAATTCCTGCCTTTGGCTGAGCTTCTCAGGAATACTGAAAAGGGCCCTCCCACCTGCCCAGAACCTCCTACCTGCATTTTCTGGTCTCCGAAAACCCGGAAGTAACTGGCGATGATGTCATCACCAGTCACTTCTGGTGGTACACAGCAGGAGAGTGGCGCCGGAGGTGGTACTCGACTGGGAAGGGGTTGAAAACCCCTAATCTGGGGAATAGAGCCCAAGGTTTCTACCCATCCCTACTTGAGAAATAATGATCCACCTTCAAGTGTTCTTTTAAGAATATATATCAAGAGTAACAATTTCAAATAAAAGTGCTAGATAGATAAATAGTGGCAAACAATGGATACAATTCATCAGGATACTATCTTGTCAAGGGCTCATTGATGGCCCAATACCACCACCATCCATTTATGTCAGTAGGTCTTGAAATCCATGGCCGTACATCCGTTTATGTATGATGGCACAAAATGAGGCGCCCTAGAGCTATGAGGTTCCGCACACTCACCAATCACCCACCCAGGCCATGCTGGAGCAGGTAAGGTGGCAGTGGGGGCAGGCTGTGGGCTGTTGGGGGGGTTGGGGGGAGGGCAGTGGGTGGTTTGGGGGTGAGAAGGGGAAGATCTTGGTGGCGGTTGTGCATGCTGGATCCTATTTCCCTTTCCTGGCCCAGACCCATCTCTTCCTCTCCTTGAACTTATGCCAACAGAATAGCTGACGTGGGTCCGAGGAGACCCCTAGCCAACCAGGCAGCCTACTGGGTGATAAGTAAAAGTTATTTTTACTTACCTCTTGCTGGCCGCCTGGTTCCCTCACAACCACCATAGCATGCAGCGTGCAGAGGCGTAACCGCTCCCCTTGGCGCCTGGAGCACCGGGGGGGTAGGCGCCCCTATAATTAAATAATGCTCCGGAGGGGGGGCGCGCTCCGGGAGGGAGGGGCGCGCTCCGGGAGGGGGCGACCCGGCGGGACCCCCCCAATCGGGAGAGCCGGCTGGGGACATCTTCCCCGGCCGGCTGCCCGGGGCCTTAGAAGGCCCGCTACGCAATTTTTTGCGCATGCTCAGACTGTTACTGAGGGAAAAGGGCTGCCCTTTTCCCTCAGTAACAGTCTGAGCATGCGCAAAAAATTGCGCAGCGGGCCTTCCTTAGAAGGCCCCGGGCAGCCGGCCGGGGAAGACGTCCCCAGCCGGCTCTCCCGATTGAGGGGGCCGGCCCGAGTCGGACTCGGACTTGAGAGTCCGACTCGAGTCTCCGAGTCCGAGTCCGACTCACGGGCGGAGCAGCGGGGTGCCCTTCGGGCGATGGCGCCCAGAGCGGGTGCTCCGCTTGCTCCGCCCTAGATTCGCCTCTGGCAGCGTGCACTCCATTGACAAGGCTGCATGCTATGGGCTGGCAGGGGAAACGACTGAGCTGTTAATTGAGCTGTTAAATGAATATATCTTAGTTTTTATCTCTTGAGCTTCCTTGAAGGGACTTGGAGTAGCATTCTTGGTTCCCAGCCTTTTTCATGATAAAACCCTGTGAGACAGGTTAGGCTGAGTGGGAGACCATGACTGGCCCATGGTCACCCAGTGAGTTTCATGCCTGAGTGGGGATTTGCATCTGGATCTTGTCTGACCATGAATTCACACTGGCTCCCCCACATGAGCTATTCAATGGTGTGGAAGTTACTAGTGAAATTATGAGATTGTTGCAAAATGGCCTGTAGGCCCATGACTCTAGAAAGCAAACACTCCTTGTGATCCATTCTGTTATAGTGGCACCAACTGTAATCACTAGCTTAGTGTCAAGATCATTGTCTACATCTTGAAAACTATAGATGCTAACAGTTGATGTGCATTAGAAATGTGTTCAGAAATTATGTAGTTACCCTTTGACCTGCTATGAAGTGATATCCTGTGCAGATCACTTGTAGCATGTATGAAATAATGTTCTCAAATCTGCAAAATAATGGATATAATGAAATAATGTTATTGCACAGACTGACTATGGTCAAATCCCCCCCCCCGCCACTTCTGGGTTAATGAGTGTATGACAGGGTATACCCATTTCCTCCATTTTGTATTTGTATTATGCACTGTGTTGTAAAATGGTTGCCTGAGAAGTAGCGGAGAAAAAAAACTTGTTTGTTTCAGCTCAGCACTAGGCAGAAAGGTTGAAAGGTCAGCTTAGGAATCAGACGCCAAATGTATTGAATGCCAGAGGCGTCGCTCCGGTAGGGGCGGGGCTGTAAGTTTTGCTCGGTCGGAGTCCCGTTTACCGAAGGAGCAGGAGGCGGCCCCGCCCCCTCACTGTCCGAGCCAGTCCCCTGCGGAGAAAGCAGCAGGCAGGGTCTCTTGCCTGCTGCTTTCTCCGCAGGGGAATGGCTCTGACAGTGAGGGGGCGGGGCCGCCTCTTGCTCCTTCGGTAAACGGGACTCCGACCGAGCAAAACTTACAGCCCCGCCCCTACCGGAGCGACGCCTCTGTTGAATGCAAAGTTTTGAGGAAGAAGTAAACTAGAGATACTACTTGAGAGAAATTAAACTTAAAACTGGCCATCAGATTGCATTGGGAGGAAGGGTCAGGGTTTCCCTGTATGTCAGACTGAGCCTAAGCAGAAATCAGAGAAAGAAAGAGCCAGACAGAGAAGAGACAAGGAGAGAGCTCCAAGAGACAGAGAGCTGTCACCAAGAAGAGAAAGCCGCTGTAGAGGGGCATGAAGTTGGACTGATCATTGGGACATGTTTGAGGTGACAAATATTGCTGGGCAGCCCAATCCTGCCTAAGATGTGGCGGCTGGCCTAAAGGGCCGGCCACTGTATCCTAGTCTGCACCAATATCCCTGCCCCCTCCCAGGCCAATGGACCCCTCTCTCACCATCCCTGCCCGCCCTCCCCATGCCCTCCTGCCACCTGGCGTAGCACTCATCTGCATCCGGTGGTGTGGATTCTTTCCGGTGGCGCTGTGAGTGGTGCCGGCCTCTGCACCAGCACTGCTTACACTAGAGGAGCCTTACGGCACTTTTGCAACTCCTTAGGCTGCCAGAGCATGTGCTACGCTGGCCTACAGTTGCGCAGGATTGCGCTCTTAGTTTGGAACTTAGCTACAGTAGATAATCAGCCTTGTTATGTTTAGTTGGATGCTTTTATTCCTGATGTTTTTCTACCCCATAATTTTGCATGGCTTTTCTCAACAAACGTTGCATCAAAACATATTTTCCTTGTAAATAATTGCTTGTGTTTTTTTAAAAAAATCTCCAGTAAATAAATGGTTCTTGTTGTTCATGTACCTTTGTTTCTCACTGTTTGATTTCCACACCCCACATTTAATATCCCCTGCTGCTTTATCTAGTACAGTTAAGAAAAGAGAGATTTTTTCTAAGTTGATGTGTCCCTTCATCCTTTCCATTCAGAGGAGAAAATGAACGAGCATTTGAATAAGCAACTGAATAAGCCTAGTTGCCCTCAGTTGAAACATGCAGTACTGTATTTGTGTTGGAAGCTGGTCCCATTGATTTCAATGGAACTTGCTTCCCAAAAAGCATGTGGAATATCTCAGGCTAAAGCTTTCAGAAAAGACAGAACTACTGGATCTTTTTGAAGTTGACCGGTTCTATGAAGACCTACAACACCTTCTAGAACTAGCACCCAAAAAAGATGTCCTTTACATCATAGGAGACTGGAATGCTAAAGTAGGAAATCAAGAAATAAACGGAATAACAGGCAAGTTTGGCCTTGGAGCGCAAAATGAAGCAGGGCAAAGGCTAACGGAGTTCTGTCAAGAGAACACGCTGGTCATAGCAAACACTCTTTTCCAACAACACAAGAGGCGACTCTACACATGGACATCACCAGATGGTCAATACCGAAACCAGATAGATTATGTGCTTTGCAGCCAAAGATGGAGAAGCTCTATACAATCAGTAAAAACAAGACCTGGAGCTGACTGTGGCTCAGATCATGAGCTTCTTATTGCAAAATTCAGACTTAAACTGAAGAATGTAGGAAACACCACTAGACCAGTCAGATATGACCTAAACCATATCCCTTATGAGTATACAGTGGAGGTGAAGAATAGATTTCGGGCATTAGACCTGGTAGACAGAGTGCCTGAAGAACTATGGACGGAAGTTCGTAACATTGTACAGGAGGCAGCAACGAAAACCATCCCAAAGAAAAAGAAATGCAAGAAAGCAAAGTGGCTGTCAGATGAGGCTTTACAAATAGCTATGGAAAGAAGGAATGCAAAAAGCAAGGGTGAAAGGGAAAGATATAAACAACTGAATGCAGAGTTCCAGAGAATAGCAAGGAGAGATAAGAAGGCCTTCTTAAATGAACAATGCAAGGAAATCGAGGAAAACAACAGAATGGGGAGGACTAGAGATCTCTTCAAGAAAATTGGAGATATCAAGGGAACGTTTTGTGCAAAGATGGGCATGATAAAGGACAAAAAAGGCAGAGACCTAACAGAAGCAGAAGAGATTAAGAAGAGATGGCAAGAATACACAGAAGAACTATACAAGAAAGATCTTAATGTTCCTGATGACCACGCTGGTGTGGTCACTGACCCAGAGCCGGACATCCTAGAGAGTGAAGTCAAGTGGGCCTTAGGTAGCATTACTAACAACAAAGCTAGTGGAGATGATGATATCCCAGCTGAGCTACTTAAAATCCTAAATGATGATGCTGTGAAAGTGCTGCACTCAATATGCCAACAAATTTGGAAAACTCAGCAGTGGCCAAAGGATTGGAAAAGGTCAGTTTACGTTCCAATTCCAAAGAAGGGCAGTGCCAAAGAGTGTTCAAACTACCGTACAATTGCACTCATTTCACATGCTAGCAAGGTTATGCTCAAAATCCTACAAGCTAGGCTTCAGCAGTACGTGGACCGAGAACTACCGGAAGTACAAGCTGGGTTTCGAAGAGGCAGAGGAACTAGAGATCAAATTGCCAACATGCGGTGGATCATGGAGAAAGCACGAGAGTTCCAAAAAAACACCTACTTCTGCTTCATTGACTACGCAAAAGCCTTTGATTGTGTGGATCACAACAAACTGTGGCAAATTCTTAAAGAGATGGGGGTACCAGACCACCTTACCTGTCTCCTGAGAAACCTGTATGCGGGTCAAGAAGCAACAGTTCGAACCGGCCATGGAACAACTGATTGGTTCAAAATTGGGAAGGGAGTACGACAAGGCTGTATATTGTCACCCTGCTTATTTAACTTATATGCAGAGTACATTATGAGAAATGCAGGGCTAAATGAATCACAAGCCGGAATCAAGATTGCCGGGAGAAATATCAACAACCTCAGATATGCAGACGATACCACCCTAATGGCAGAAAGTGAAGAAGAACTAAAGAGCCTCTTGATGAGAGTGAAAGAGGAGAGTGCAAAAGTTGGCTTGAAACTCAACATTAATAAAACTAAGATCATGGCATCTGGTCCCATCAATTCCTGGCAAATAGAAGGGGCAGAAATGGAAGCAGTAACAGATTTTACTTTTTTGGGTTCCAAGATCACTGCAGACGGAGACAGCAGCCATGAAATTAAAAGACGCTTACTCCTTGGAAGGAAAGCTATGGCAAACTTAGACAGCATAATAAAAAGCAGAGATATCACCATGCCAACAAAAGTTCGTATAGTCAGGGCGATGGTGTTCCCAGTAGCAATGTATGGTTGCGAGAGTTGGACCATAAAGAAGGCTGAGCGCCGAAGAATAGATGCTTTTGAACTGTGGTGCTGGAGAAGACTCCTGAGAGTCCCTTGGACTGCTAGGAGATCAAATCAGTCAATTCTAAATGAAATCAACCCTGACTGTTCCCTGGAAGGACAGGTACTAAGGCTGAAACTCAAATATTTTGGCCACCTAATGCGAAGAGAGGACTCTCTGGAGAAGACTCTGATGCTGGGAAAGATTGAAGGCAAAAGGAGAAGGGGAAGGCCAAGGATGAGATGGTTAGACAGCATCACCAATGCAACGAACATGAAAATGAGCGAACTCAGGAAGATAGTGGAGGACAGGAAGGCCTGGCGGGATATGGTTCATGGGATCAAGAAGGGTCGGACACGACTTAACGACTGAACAACAACACTGGATCTTTTGGTGCTCAAAGAAGTTCCATGTTGAAGTTACTACAACATATCTTCATTCAAAGCCTTCACAGCATTTAATAGTTCACAAATGATAATTAATTGATTTCAACCTTACCTTGATTAAAGAAACCAAGCAGTTAAGATTAATCCTCCACTCTCTCAAATTTTCACTTGCCCAGACGATATTTCTAGGCATCCAGTGCTCAACCCCGTATTGGTTTTAATTTAAATAAATGATCTGTTGCTTCCTCTCATGCAACAGTAGTAGGAATCAGGCACACATGCAAATCGGAGACAGGCTGGTGGTAATGAGCGACAGGGCAGATGCTCTCCACGTGGGCTACTGCTAATGCTGATTTAATTATTTCCCAAAGAAATTTAGCATTCAAGAAGTTTCTGTTCAAATATTGTCCAAGTTGCAGCCAGATGCTGAAGGAAATTGGTGAATATTAAGAGTGGAGGGTTTTTTGCATTTCAAGGCTCTTGAGGGAATTCACAGAGAACAGCACAATAAATAATAATTACAGTAACAAGTACAGTACTTTTTTTTCTTTCAATCTGGACAGCTCATGAAATGTATCCAATATAAGAGGTGGAGTTCTCTAACATAGATGGTTGCATAAGGTTCATCATTTACCGAAGTACCAAGTGTCAGTGGTTTGTTTTCAGTAACCCAAGTCAAGTCCAAAACCAGCCAACCAATCCTTAATAAACCCTGGTATTCTGAGCTAGGATTAAGCAGTTATATTGAGTGCTGATCCAACATTGCCTTTTTCTGTATTTTCTCAAATTTTCTTCTTTTTTAGTGAAGTAGAGAAAAAGGTTGGAAGAAAAAAAAAAGGGAGGAGAAGAAAAATGTTCTGTTTTGAGTTCACAAACAGAATGTGACCTTCAGTTTGCTGCAAAAGGGGATCTGCAGCTGGCTTCGTATCCACCAATTGCTGCCTGACAGCCTAACAACGTGGGGTATGTGTGTTGCTGGGCAAGTTAAGTCATGCGGGTGGCATGGCTTAGCTGCAAATAAAGTGTTAAACTTGGGAACACTGCATCAGTGAGGCAAAATCAATCTTCTTCTTTTGACATTGAGATATCCCACAGAAGGGTTCAAAAATACAGGTGCCCCCCCATATCCACTGATCCGCTATCCACGGTTTCAGTTACCCATGGATTGTGGGGACACCCCCCCCCGGCTTTTACTTTTTCCCCAGTAAAAACAAAGTTCGTCCTTAAACAAACAGGAGAAGCAGCCTCTGGCTGCTTATTGCAGGCAAGTAGAACGAGACTAAGGGCTCAGTCCAGCCCAACTCAGGCACAGTTGAGGCCCAATTGTGGCACAATTGGGGCCCAAAATAGGACCGAGTTAGGCTGCAACTGTGCCTGAGTTAGGCAGGAGGCAAGAGCAGTGGGCCAGGATCGAGGCAACACTTACCGCAGAGGCAGGCAGGCCCCTGTGGGGAGCTGTCAGTCTTGTGGAAGCGAAGAGCCCCCTCCTCAGCCCGTCTGCGTGCACCTACCACAGCTGCTGCAGCGGTTGCAGCAGATGGGCAGCCACAGGTGGGCCTGCAGGCACTGGGCGTGCGACAGGCAGTGGAAGGGCAGAGGTTGTGCCAGTGCCAGCTGCCCCAGGGCACCCTGGGCATTAGCCACCTGCCGCAGGGGGGAGTGCCACTGCCCTCCCTCCTGCAGACTGCGATGCCACCCCCAAGCCACGGTGAGGCTGCACGTGGGAGTCATGGGGGGGTGAGCGGGGGAGAGAAGGGAAGGAGGGGGTGGGAACGGCACGCACAAGGGGGGTCTCATGAGGTCTGGAACCGCCTCCACCACGACATGCCCGTGCGCTGCCTGAAGCCCTGGGCCACCAGGGCCGTGGCTATGCCCACAAAGAAGGCATCCCGGTATGCCTTCTGCTCCGTGCCCCGGCCAAGACCGAGAGATGCCTTGGGCTTGTCTGCTGTGAGCGGGAAGGGCTCACGCAGCTCATCACTCCCCAGATGGGGCAACGTCGGCGCCTCGCGGCAGGCGCTCTGGCGGGGTGGGGGGTGCCAGCGTCCATCATCAGGGAGTGGGAGGGGAGGCAGGCACACAGGCAGGCGGACAGGGGGTGCTGGGGAGGGACACGGGTGGGTCAGAAACAGACAGACAACAAGGCTGGTGGGAGAGGGATACAGGGAGAGGGGTCTGCAGAGACCAATAGGGACACAGGGGTCACTTCGCAGATGGAGGCAATGCAGGAACGGGCGCCTCTCATGCAGACGGACCGAGGGCGGAAATGGACGCCGTTGACGGGCGGACTGAGGGCGGAAACGGACGCCATTGACGGGCGGACTGAGGGTGGAAACGGACACCGTTGACGGGCGGACACGGACGCCGTTGACGGGCGGATCGAGGGTGGGTGAGAGCCCCGGTTGCTGAAAGGGCTCTTCACGGACGTGGCGGACGTGCGCCATGTCGCCTGTCACTGTTAGCCTGCCTGAGAGGCCCCCCAACTCCCCCCTCCCCTCTGAGCCCTGAGGGTCTGGCAGCCCCCCTGCTGTGTTCTCCCTGGGCTGGCTGTGGCAGGCCCTGGCTGGGATTCATGCAGGGCCTTGTGTGGTGGGCGCTGTCTCTCTGTGTGTGGGGCAGTGCTTGTGTAATATTGGGGTCATGGTGTTCAAGGGGCCTTTGCCCAAGGGGCATCTTTATTGTTCTGGAACATTGGCAGGGATGGCCAGGCGAGGCTGCCAGGGGTAGGCACAGCAGCCACTCAGAATGTAGCAGCAGCAGCAGCAGCAGCTGAGGAGGGTTGCAGGGCAGGCTCCCAGACCTCTGGCAGCATCGAGGCAAACGACCATGGGGCAACCAGACTGCGGGCCCAGGGGTGCTCCCCAGAAGGTAGGTGGTGGTGGACATTCCTGGGGAGACATAAATTACAGGGGTGTTCCATGGCAGCTGCTGTGTGGTAGCAATCCCCATTGAAGAAATGCCAGTATGCTGGTTGCAAAGGCCTGCAGGGAGAGAAATCAAACACAGCTGAGTGGTGTGACACACATAGCCTGGTCTGTGCTCCTTCCCTGGGTGTAAGGTGAGCATGATCCTGTAAGGGAAAGGGGTCAAAGAGAGAGACAACAATACAACTTGGGGGTCACAACCATGGCAATCCTAGCAATACTGACCTGTCAGTAGACCCTGTGGAGAAAAGAGGGGGGGAACAGCTGGTGTCTACATATGGGTTACAGTTCCACACTCATGGCATTGTGTGCTCACATTAATACAGGCAGCTATGAGACAAGACATTGGTATAGAGGCATATCATGGCAGGCATTGCAGGCAGCTATGAGACAAGACATTGGTATAGAGGCATATCATGGCAGGCATTGCAGGCAGCTATGAGACAAGACATTGGTATAGAGGCATATCATGGCAGGCATTGCAGGCAGCTATGAGACAAGACATTGGTATAGAGGCATATCATGGCAGGCATTGCAGGCAGCTATGAGACAAGACATTGGTATAGAGGCATATCATGGCAGGCATTGCAGGCAGCTATGAGACAAGACATTGGTATAGAGGCATATCATGGCAGGCATTGCAGGCAGCTATGAGACAAGACATTGGTATAGAGGCATGTATCCTTCCTATATTTCTCTATGCAAAGAGGCAGATGTCAGACCACATGTCAGCATGAACCCTGCACTTACCTGCACTTACCTGCTGGTGTTGTTGCCTGTGGGGGGGAGAGGGGCTGGGAGAAAGACATGGGTTAGCAAACACATGCATGGAGACAGCTGCCCAGGCACAGGAGTACACAGTTTGGCCACAGGCAGAACAGCCCTCTCTGCCCTAGAGGGGGGCAGAGAGGAGAGGAGAAGTGAAGAGAGAAGTGGGGTGTTAGAAAAGTTTTCAAAGTCCCACTTTGTGGCTGCTGGGGGACAGAACCCCACGCCACGTGCTCAGAGAGAGAGAGAGAGAGAGAGAGAGAGAGAGAGAGGAGGGCTGGGGCTGGGCTTTTGTGGGAAAGAGGCTGGGTGGGGCTGGGTGCTGATAGGGTAACTATTTGGTCCGGTTCCAGAGTTAGGCCACAACTGTTCCGTCCTAACTCAGGCACAACTCGGGCCCAGGGTGTTAGAACTTTTCAGGAGAGGGCTGGTGTGGGTAAGGTAAAATGGCTCCTATGGGTCTCCTCACATTTGGGTCCACCCTTTTTGTTGGCCCAAATTTTGGGCCTGAGTTGGGCTCAAGGGGGCGTGTCAGGGGCTCTCCAGCGTCTGGAACCGGACCAAAATTCGTAACCGCCCCCGTCACACCCCCGACACGCCCCCGACACGCCCACTTTTAGGCTGCAATTGTGCCTGAATTGTGCAGTTGTGCCTGATTTGTACCGGAACCCAATTCAGTCACAATTGCAGCCCAACTCAGGCACAATTCAGGCACAACTCGGGCCTAAAGCACTTGGGCTGCAATTGTGCCTGAATTGTACCGCAGTTGCCTTGGACTGGACCGGGCTGTAAGTCTCGTTCTACTTGCCCGCAATGGAGGCTGTTTCTCTGTTTGTTTTAAGGAAGAAACAAAGCTTGCTGAAGGAAAAATAAGAGCTGGGGGTGCGCGCGCATGCCTGCCTACAGAGGAGGCAGGTCGGGTGGCCCTCAGGAAACCATGGAGGGGGTGTTCGCTCCTATCCACAAGTATCCACGGCGGGGCGGGGAACATATCCCCAGTGGATATAGGGGGAGTACTGTATTTATCAACATGAGATAAGCATGTGCAAGGAAAAAAAGTCATGTTTAACTCTTTCATTTTCATAATTTTTTTCGTTTGTTTTCATATCGTTCTTATTTTCATTCATTTGGGGTTTTTCTAAATGAAATGCAGTGTAATCTTACTTGTAACAGTAGCTGCAAGCAGGCATTCCTCCATTGTGCCACTTCCATGTGGTGGTGACCATTTCTTTTTGCCCATATGCCCTGAAAGGCAGTGGAAACGGGACCCATTCTGATCTGGTTCCATTCATTCATTCAAAAAAAACACAACGAATGCACATTCCATGTACTGAGTGCATAGAGACACAATGAGCATCCTAGAGATTTAAGCATGTGAGGCTTCCTTATGCCCAGTCAGACTCTTGGTTCATCTCACCTGTATTATCTATGCTCATCTTTCCAGGGTGTCAGGCAGCAAAGTTGTCCTGACCTCTCTCTGTAATTAGCACGGGGACCCACTTTTTAAAATGACACTCTATCGGGTCCCACCTAGCTTTACGAGACTTTTTTAAAAAAGTGATCTAAAAATAAATAAATAAATTTATTTACAAGTAATGAAGATTCCAGGGTTGGAATTTGGGACCTTCTGCACCCCAACTGTGTGCTGAGCCGTGCACCCCCACTGAGCCGTGACCCTTCCCCAATTTTATAATACTCAAGGATCTCATATCACCAGCCCTCCCTCCACCCTCTTCCCCATCTTAATGGTGGGCATTTTCCTAGTAAATTAACTCTGGGTCATCCCTGCTGCTCTGACAGGGAATGTGCCATTGTTTATGAACACCTCACTCCCCCCCCCCATTGAATATATTTGAAGGGCCTTTTGCAATAATGTAAAGATGTCGCTTCCTCTCCCCCTCCAAGCCAAAGATGAATAAATGAGAGGCCTGGTATTGAGCGTGGTTCAGTGCTAAGGAATTTATGTTCAAAGGATTCCTTTTCTTGTAGGTCTTGAACTGACACTGCATACCACTCATCACCTCCCGTGACAGAGAAGCCACAGTATATCAGCCTCAGTCATGACAGCCGTGGCATGTCCTAGGATGAAAGGTCTCTCAGGTTTACACAGAGGATGTCAGTTGCTCTCTGTTTCTGAGTATTCATATTCCTCTGGGGGTTATGCAAGCAACAGTCACAACTGCAATGAAATAGGCCTTTGGAGTTGAAAATGTCCTCTTCTTTACACCCTGGATACAAGGCATGTCCAGAGGTTAGACTGACTGAGTAAAAAACAGGGATAAAGTTTCCTTCAGGCCTGCCAAAATTCAGTGGTCAAGACTGAATGTCAAGACTGAAGACCGAGGAGGAGGGGTGGCAGAGAGGAGGCCATGCCTGCAATACATACGTGCAATTCTCAACAAAACACTTCAGCTAGTTTTCATCCTCAGCGGATGAAATGACATTCGCATTCAGGTCAATAGCCATTATCAGACGAAAAAACGGCATCTGAATACTGTGAACCAAAATGCAACTCGGCCATCCTGTGAATGTCAGAAATGTGGGCCGATCCTGGTGAATTTTGCCTCTTATGTTCAGGGCCAAACTAGGTGGTGTCAGTGAGAGATCAGTGATCAGATCACCAGTGGTTTATTTCTCTATTAAACCTCTTTCATCCTTTATTTTTTTCCCAGAGAGATTGCTCAGAGCAGCTTACAACATCCAATGCCAAATGATAAGCATAAAGGCAAGAATGAAATAACTAACTAGAGCAGCATATAGACATTTAAGAAATGGCAAAAAAAGAATGTATGCATGAAGAAATCGAAAAGCAGTTCCTGGGGTGGGAGTACAATTTGGATCAGGACTGGATCAGTTGGGTGGAAGGGAGGTTGTGTTTGGCCTTGTTCAAATATTATGTAATCATGGACACCATTCTCAGATACACAACAGCCAGGAGCGCACCAGCAAGCCTTGCCCTTACCAGTGACACAATCTGTAGCTCCACCCCTGCAAATTCTGGGGACAGTGTTTCTCTGAACATAATCTCCCTGTGATGTGTTTGTTTGAAGATAATCTCTCCCTGGGGAGAAGAGAGGGTGGAGCTACAGAGCATGGAGGGAATGGGGCTTGATGGCAAGCTTCCATGCATTGTGTAAATCATGGATGGTGTTCACTGCTACATGGCCAAACAGGACTTCTGTCTCCACATGCCATTTTCCTGATGAACCCCCCCCCCCCAAAGCTTCTGTTTGCTTATCTGAGATTGGTTGGACTCTATTCTTCCTGCAACTGACCTCTGGCAGACAAATCCAGTACCTACTGCAACATCAGAGTAACATTTGGTGACAGCCAGTTTGCGGATGATGAGCCTTTGCTTGTGCTCTTGCAGGAGTTGAGGAGCTTCCTAAGGATATGAATGAACATAAGAACATAAGAACATAAGAAGAGCCCTGCTGGATCAGGCCAAAAGCCCATCTAGTCCAGCTTCCTGTATCACACAGTGGCCCCACCAGATGCCTCAGGGAGCACAAGACAACAAGATAACCTGTTTCCAGTTGTCACTCCCTTGCACCTGGCACAGAGAGAACCCACTTCTAAAACCAGGAGGTTGCTTATGGCTTGTAACCTGTGATGGTCTTTTCCTCCAAACCCCTTTTAAAGGCATCTAGGCCATGGATTGCCAAGCATTATTTCAGGGTCAGAGAGAGGCAGGTCAAAGCAGAGAGAATGTGGTTGATGGCTGAGTACCCAAGGAGGTTCCAGGTGTTGGAGACTGCCAGAACACAGAGGACATGCGAGCACATTCTGGGGCCTGGGGCTGGGAGATAGACTATGAACTGCAGGTGACAAAGCTACTTGAACCCTGATGGGCACCAGCAGCCGCCCACACATGCCCACTTTGGAAAACACAGAGCTATCCATAAGACCTGACCATTTCTTTCCTGTTTCTGCTTCTTAGATGAACAGGGTTATTAATACATTTCATGGGGATTTTAAAGGGTATGTTTTACATGATTATATTGTTTTTAATATGTTTTGTTAGCCAACCTGGAGACATGTAATCAAAAGGCGGGTTATAAATATCTTAATACATAGTATTCAAATTAGATCTTGCTTGCTTGCTTTGTTTCCATTTGCTGTAGCAATACAAAAGTTCATATGAAAATTGAAAGTAAAATAAAGCTCTGCCTGAGGCCAATATTGTCTAGATGTTTTATTTAGTGTTTAAAAATTTTAATGGGCAATATTTGGGAAAGAAAGCGCATGGGAAAAAAAGGCTGATCAGAAACAGCATTTTGTTCTGCAATAGCAAATTGTACAAAATTGAATTGACTCGGTCTTAGCAAGTAGAAAGAACCCAGAATTTTGTGTATTCTCAGAAATTTGAAGAATTTTCAGGAGCTAAAGGTTATAAAAGCAGGTGATTATAAATGCAGGAACCTACAACACAAATAACCCCCCCATGAGCCCTTCCATTTTAAGAACAGAAAAAAAATTAATCTAGTCCAGCATGCTATTTCCTACATATGCCAGTGTGTTGAGGATTTCACTTCATGCATCTGATGCAACCAACAACAACAAAAAAGCTTATGCTGGAATAAATTGGTTAGACATGAAGGTACCATAAGAATCTTTCAGCCCAATCCAGCCTAAGGCCTCAGTGGCACAATTCAGGCACAACTGCAGCCTAAGCGCCTTAGGCTCGAGTTGTGCCTGAATTGTGCCGCAGAGGCCGAATTTGTGCTGCAATTGTGACTGACATAGGACGGGTTAAGGAAAGTTGACCAATTCAGTCCTAAGTTCGGCATAAGAGCTATTCCGTCCTAAGTTTGGCCTAAAAGTGGGTGTGTTGGGGGCGTGTCGGGGGAGTGACGGGGGCGGTTACGAATTTGAGTCGGATTCCAGACACTGGCAGGCTCCGACACGCCCCCTCAAGCACAACTGCGGCACAAAATTTAGGTCGACAAAAAAGGTGGACTTAAATTTGAGGAGACCCATAGGAGCCATTTTACCTTACCCACTCCAGCCCTCTCCTGAAAAGTTCTAACACCCTACGCCTGAGTTGTGCCTGAGTTAGGATGGAATAGTTGTGGCATAACTCTGGACATGGACCCAAATAGTTACACTATCAGCACCCAGCCCCAACCAGCCTCTTTCCCACAAAAGCCCAGCCCCAGCCCTCCACTCTCTCTCTCTCTCTCTCTCTCTCTCTCTCTCTCTCTCTCTGAGCACGTGGCGTGGGGTCCTGTCCCCCAGCAGCCACAAAGTGGGACTTTGTCGGTGGAGGGCAAAATTCACAAACACCCCACTTCTCTCTTCTCCTCTCCTCTCTCCTCTCTGCCCCCCTCTAGGGCAGAGAGGGCTGTTCTGGCTGTGGCCAAACTGTTTACAGCTGTGCCTGGGCAGCTGTCTCCATGCAAGTGTTTGCTAACCCATGTCTTTCTTCCAGCCCCTCTCCCCCCCCCACAGGCAACAACACCAGCAGGTAAGTGCAGGTAAGAGCAGGATAGGATGCAGTGCACTCTGATGCCCCCGCTCCCTCCCAGGCCTGATCTGCCCACCACGTTGCTGCCCTCCCCCACCCTGTTCCGTCCCTTCCTTTCCCCCGCCTCTGCACTGAACGTACCTGCTCCGGTGGGCATTGCTCCGGCCACCAGCACCAGCAGGCTCTGGCCTTCCAGCCGACATTGCTAGAAGACGTGCTGTCGCAAAGCGCTTTATGGCACTTTTGCGACAGTGCATGCAGGTGGAGCGCATGCTCCTCTGGCACAACTGCTGGTTAGGATTGGGCCACAACACAGCTACATTTCTAGAAGCTGTTTCCCACTGTGGCTGACTACATGCATCTTGGAAGCCTATGTGCAGTGCTTGAAGGCAATAGCCTCAACCCCATCCCTGTTATCCCCCTTCAGCAACTGGTATTCAGAGGTATACAACCATTGAACATGAAGTTACCATCTAGCAATCATGGCTAATAGCCATTGATAAATCTTTCCACCAAGACTGGGTCTAATCTCTTTTTAAAATCAATTATGCAAGTGTATTTGTATGCATTTATTTTAAAGATTAAATACCTGCCTTTCCAACCCCAGAAATGAAAGCTCAAGGGGGCTTATAAATTAAAAACACATCAAAATCAATCAATAATAATAGCAACAATAGAACAACTGCAACAAACCACACTACTAGGAACATTGAACATTATATGACAATATCTTACCAGTTCTTAAACTTTTGAGTGGAGTTCAAACTAGTGAGCACCCAAAAACCCAGTCCAAACACCTGGTGGACTATGACACCACCACCACCACCACCATCACAACAACAACAAACAAACAAACAAAAACAACCATGCAGTAATCAAAGCAAACAATGCATCACGAAGGGGTCAAAGTAACCAATGGTTGGCATAAAGAAAAAGTCTTCACACACCCTCCAAAACTCCAGCAAGGAAACAGCTGTTCTTAGCTTCCATGGTAGGGCATTCCAGAAAATATGTGCTACTACCAAGAAGGCTCTGCCACAGTTAAACGTTGGAGGTAAAATCTTCATGGTGACCACCAAGATCTCAATCATGATCTCAATCAATATTAGCAATCATGGCTAATAGCCATTGATAAATCTTTCCACCAAGACTGGGTCTAATCTCTTTTTAAAATCAATTATGCAAGTGTATTTGTATGCATTTATTTTAAAGATTTAATACCTGCCTTTCCAACCCCAGAAATGAAAGCTCAAGGGGGCTTATAAATTAAAAACACATCAAAATCAATCAATAATAATAGCAACAATAGAACAACTGCAACAAACCACACTACTAGGAACATTGAACATTATATGACAATATCTTACCAGTTCTTAAACTTTTGAGTGGAGTTCAAACTAGTGAGCACCCAAAAACCCAGTCCAAACACCTGGTGGACTATGACACCACCACCACCACCACCATCACAACAACAACAAACAAACAAACAAAAACAACCATGCAGTAATCAAAGCAAACAATGCATCACGAAGGGGTCAAAGTAACCAATGGTTGGCATAAAGAAAAAGTCTTCACACACCCTCCAAAACTCCAGCAAGGAAACAGCTGTTCTTAGCTTCCATGGTAGGGCATTCCAGAAAATATGTGCTACTACCAAGAAGGCTCTGCCACAGTTAAACGTTGGAGGTAAAATCTTCATGGTGACCACCAAGATCTCAATCATGATCTCAATCAATATTAGCAATCATGGCTAATAGCCATTGATAAATCTTTCCACCAAGACTGGGTCTAATCTCTTTTTAAAATCAATTATGCAAGTGTATTTGTATGCATTTATTTTAAAGATTTAATACCTGCCTTTCCAACCCCAGAAATGAAAGCTCAAGGGGGCTTATAAATTAAAAACACATCAAAATCAATCAATAATAATAGCAACAATAGAACAACTGCAACAAACCACACTACTAGGAACATTGAACATTATATGACAATATCTTACCAGTTCTTAAACTTTTGAGTGGAGTTCAAACTAGTGAGCACCCAAAAACCCAGTCCAAACACCTGGTGGACTATGACACCACCACCACCACCATCACAACAACAACAAACAAACAAACAAACAAACAAAAACAACCATGCAGTAATCAAAGCAAACAATGCATCACGAAGGGGTCAAAGTAACCAATGGTTGGCATAAAGAAAAAGTCTTCACACACCCTCCAAAACTCCAGCAAGGAAACAGCTGTTCTTAGCTTCCATGGTAGGGCATTCCAGAAAATATGTGCTACTACCAAGAAGGCTCTGCCACAGTTAAACGTTGGAGGTAAAATCTTCATGGTGACCACCAAGATCTCACAGAATGGGAAGATTCATTCCGAGAGGGATAGTTCTTCAAATGTCTAGGTCTAGATCTGTACAGAGTTTTATAGGTTATCACCAGCACTTTGCATTGTGCTTCAAAATGTACATTACTCCCCTCATGTCAGTCATCAATGTAGTGGCTTCATCTCTGCAGCTCAGTGACTAACTGACATCTCCAAACAATCTTCATAGGCATCCCTTTGTAGAGTTCAGTGGTGCCATGCGCCAACACATTGATACTGATTTCAATAACACAACACATGAGCAACCATAACCAGATCTGATCGATCCAAGAAAGGATACAGCTGCAGTAGTGGCCCTACACCCCCGTGGGGGGGGCACTGGCACTACACCCCCCATGAGGCGGGGCCGCCTCATGCCATTGTGTAATGAAGGGTCAAAGCACGGTGGAACTTAGAGCTCCGCTCCACCTCCAGCAACGCTACTGAGCCCACCTACACAGAGCCCCTTTGCACTGGGGGCATTGCTGGGAAATGTCAGACTTGGAACGGAGATGAGCCAGTATCCAGGCAACCTACCCTTTTAAAGTTATAGAAGTTACAGACAGTAACGTCTTCACGGTTCCTGTGTTGTTCACGCCTTGTTTGTTCACGCCTTGTTTGTGTTCTTCTTCTTGTGTTTCTTTGCTCTCAGCTGCCCCTTTGTTCCCCCAATCCCCTTGGGATTCTGCTATTTTCCCTCCCTTCTTTCCCTCCCTGTACATCTTTCTCTCTTGCCTTAGTCTCCCTCACTCTCTTTTCTTTCACATTCTCCACCTGCTCCTGCTCCACATTCTCCTTCCAGTATGTTCTCCTTTGTTTCCCCCTCTTTTCCCCAAATCTTCTCCAGTGCTCTCCCCTCTCTTTCTGCTTTGGTCAGCTTTGAATCTGGCTACTTCAGTAGGCCCCACCCCCTTCCAACCTGCTGCCCCAGCCTGCTGCCTCCAATCCTTGTTGGCTCTGTGACGCCCAATGGTGACATCATCTCTGGGTGCCTCAGAGTCAACCAAATGCCTGGGACGGCCCTGCGTGGCTCATATTGCCTGTGAGGTTCCACGGAGCTCCACAGAGCCAAAGCCAGTTAGTCTCTCCTGACCACATTCAACACCTGACCATCCAGGTGTCAGGCCAGGCCCAAGAGTGTAACGCCAGGCCCAGGTGTAAGGGCATGCAGTGCCCCTGGGCACGCAGTGTGGCAAAGCACCACACCAAAAGACTCTCGGTACAATCCTACATAGAGTGTTTTTTTCAATTGCACACGTTATGGTGGATGGAGGAAACAGCAAACTGTGCTTCCACACGGTGCTCTGTATAAAATTCAGAAGTTTAAAAATTGAGCATTTGTAATTCATTTGTTCTACTTTAAGATCAGAGAGGTTTGGAAGCATCCCTAATCAGAATCGTTCTCTTATTTGAACCAAGTGGGCAAGGACAGCTGATCAGGAAGGCACCCTTTTGGCATCACACCAACCAGAGGGTCCCGGCTTGGGAGAACAATTCATGCAGCTTGAATTTAATAACATCCCCTCCTCCCCATGGCTGTGTATATTGGCCCTCAGTCTACTATTTTATTTTCCCTTTCACTAATAAGTGGCTGTAGGTAAAATGTTCTTGCAGGAGTACTGATTTGGTGGCAACAACAGTTGAAGGAGCAAGGGCAATGAACCTTTTAAACTCCCACGCTTTCGAATGGAAGAGTTCAGTTAATTTGGATGATTTGTCTTCCGACAATGGTGCAAGCACAGCTTTCAAGCTGAACTCCTCTTGCACTTTACCGCCAATTAAACGAGACACGCAACGAGGCCTGAGGTCATTCGGCTTTGTGTAGTCTATTGACAGAGGAGGATTTATTTGGAGCTTTTTGAATGCATCCCTTCGTACACTTTATTTCCAAGTCTACTTTGAATTCAGAATGTGACTAGGTTTTAATTAATCACCTTGCTCTTGATGGTGCATAAATCCATGTTTCACTCACTGCATAGTGAATCGTCCTGTCTAGGGACAGCACAGACCTGTTGACATACTTTGTTCCATGGCCTTGTACGGAAAAGTCGGTCGCACTCCCATTAAACATACCGTAAGGTTTAAAAAAAACCTTTAAAAAATCCCAGAAGAATATTGACCGCCAATTCAATTTCATTTTGGCATGACATCGGAAGTAAGTAGTCAGCATCAACCTATTGTCAATCACCTCACCCAAATGGCTTTGTTGTCTTTTTGGTATATCCCCATAAAAATACAAGGCATTCTGCCACTTCAGCAGCCAATTTTCCCTTGACTGCTTCTTATGTTGGGATCCAGCTCTGTCTAATGACGATCTCTCAGGCTCAGATCAGAACAATCTGTTCAAGAGATCTCACATACCTTGAACCTCCTAGTTATAGACAGGCCCTGTAGTGCTCTCTTAGGGCGTGGAGAACAACAACAACAACAACAACAGTAGTATTTATATACCACCTTTCTTGGTCATTGGATTTCTCCTCTAAATTCAAGGTGGTGCGCATAGGCAGGCAATTCCTACCCCCCAAAAGGGTTTTTGAAATACAAAGTTCTAATCTTTCATAGAATGTCTTCATTCCAAATGGGTTCCTTCACGTTCTGGCTTATGTCTGGCATTCACCTCCCATGCTCGGCTGATGGCAACTCCCACTCAGAGTGCAGTTGGCAGCTTTTCCTCGCTCTCACCGAGGGCTTCTGCAGATTGTCAGAGGCGTGTAGACAGCTCTCGGATACTTCCGGTTGTCTCGAGCTTGCGTCCTCTGATCTCTTGAGGCATTACAAGGCGGCAACTCTACCACTGAGCCAGACCTCCAATACCATATTCCAAAAGTAGGAGTGACATCTCAGACATTTGGAGAGAGAAATCTGAATCAGCTTACTAAGGCTGCCTATTCTCTCCCAAGGACCTAGCTGGAGAAGACAGAAAATGAGGCACAGTTCATGGCACCCAGACAGGGCATCACCCGTTAAAATTACTTGCAGCTTTTCTTGAGGGACAGGGGTCAGGCAGTGATTGGGCTCTGTTGGGAGAAAGACCCAACTGAGATTAGAATTTGCTGCATTAACCTTTTCAGTCCTTGGAAACTCTCTTACAGCCCAATCTTATCCATTTACGACATTTACGACATTTACGACAGCGGAAGAGGCTTCTGCTGTTGAAAAATGGCTGCCAACGGAGTGTGCAGTGCCATCAGTGGCCATTCTGGGAGTGCTGTCACAAGATTTGGCAGTGCTTCACATCTGTCTCAAGTTCCTGCCATGCCTGCTGAAACAGGTAAGGCAGTGGCGGGGGTGAGGGTGATTGGAGAGGGGATGAAACTGGGTCGGGAGGGGGAGGAACGGGTGTTGGGAGACTGCGGGAGGGGGTGGATCTGGTGACAATGGCATGTGCCAGATCCTATCCCCTCTTTTAGCAGCCTCCCCGTCCCTTTCTCCGTGGAATTGTGCAAACAACAGAGCTGGAGCAGGTACAAACAGACTGATTGTGGAATGGGAAGCTTTCGGAGGGGTAAGTCCGAGCATCAAATCAAAATGTGGTATCAGCCGAAAGAGATCTTTCTATGGTCATTTAATGTTCTTGTTTTCTTTGCAAAAAGAAAGTCTTTCTTGTGGGACAAAAACTTGGGAAGGTAACGTTGAATCTTTAGTATGTGAAACATGGAGGGTGTGGGGAGGAGGAAAGAGAAGGAAATGGAGATTGATACGATTTCATAAGTTGCTCTCCTTAATGAAACTCTGCCCCTTTCTTCACCTCCAGATGTAATGTAATAAAGAGGATGAGAACATTTGTAGTTTATTCTAAAGGGAATAGGCTTGTATTGATTCATGAGTGAAAGAGGAAATGATGGATTGCAGTAGCAGTTGAGATATGAAGGGGAATACCCCCACATGGCTTTTTCCCCATCAAAGGAATGCATCCAGGCTGCATCTCTGCTTCCTGAACACAGACACAGACTCCTACTCAGATTGGTGTCAGTTTGTGTCCAACAGGTTTCTGTATAATGCACAATGAATTATAATAGTATCGAGAAGATTCCATTAACAATTACCTCTTTGCCTTGTATGAATGTAAGGCTTGCCTTAAAAAGATGTAGCCGCTATAACTACATAATGGTGCCTTGTGCTTCACTGCGCGTGTTGCATTATTGACAAGTGGATATGCTCAAAACCCTCTAGAGTTTAATCATTCTCTGTGATGTATTACGGACGTTGTAGGTTATGATATTGTCAGTCCAGATTCTACTGTCATTTTGCAGGTGTTGGAAAAGACGTATAGGAAATCACCCTAAGTTTAAATTGGAGAGCCGTACATGGAACATCTATAGGGACATGGAAACAAAGAATTTGGCCCACGACATCTGAGCTTACCTGTTATAAACAATTTTGGGAAGGATCCACATAGACAATTCAGTCTTCCAACAACTGGGCTTTATTGATGCAATGCCTAGAGAACAAGATTTCTTAGCGATGATGTAGCTTCCTTGCTGGTCTTTTTCTTTCTTTCTTTTGTCAATGTTCTATGTCAATGAATAAAGGACTACAAAAAAGGGTTCTGTCAGCAATACTTTCCTGCCCCCATTCCCAGCAATATTTTCATAGAAAATCAGTTGCTCAGTTAACGTTCAGCTTGTTCTTTGTAGGCCTCTGTCTTTCACTGATTTCTCAACGGTTTACTTTGGTTCTTGCCACTGGATGTTTCTCTCCATGTGTTTTTGGTCAGGTCTGCAATGCATAATAGGTTAGAACTGAGTTTGCATCACAGGCAGGAATTTAGCCAGGGATGTAAGCAGACAGCAGTGGGCTATGTACATACACTACAGTGGTTGTACATCTCCCCAAACCTAAACTGCAAACCTTCTGGTTGGTGCTTCCAGCTCTGCCAACCCCATTCACTTCTTCAGGGGAAAGATGTATCTAGATTCACACCCCAAGCATATGATAGAAAAGTTAGAGTGGATAGCACAGGCACAACCTGGGTAGGCATGTGCACTAGTGATAGGACACAAGCTAGGAGTGCTGGAGAGCTGTTTTTTCCTCTCCTTATAGCATGCTCGTGTCAAAATTTTTTCTTCTTCCAGCCCACTCACCACGCTAGAAGTTTCAACTGTGAGTTCGAAGCTAGAAAAGATGGCGGCCTCATAGACCAATAGGAAGGCTGCTTGCCTGCAAAGGAGCTTGGGAGATGTAGTACGAGGGATGAGGAAATAAAGATAGCAGCCTCATGGACCAATAGGAAGGTCGCTTGGCTGCAAAAGAGCTTGGGGATGTAGTGTGAGGGATAAGGAGCAACAGCAGTCATTTTGATTTTCGGTCATTTCCATTCTTTCTTGGGGCCCTGGTAGCAGCAAAATTCAAGCATGCTAGGAACGTCACTTCCTGCTATTTCGAAGTTGAAAAACAAACGCAGCCAAAGTTCCAATATCATGACTTTGATAAAAACTCTGTAGAAAAATCCACGTGGAAGAAGTGGAGGAAGGGATGGAGCGGGAGGAGGATCACCCCCGGGCAGCAGGTGGGGCATCATTCCGGCAGCGGGTGTGACAAAATGGTGGCAGTGGAGAATGCGGTGACTGCAATCTAGGCAGCGATCCAGGCGGGAAAGTCAGCGGAACGGCTCGGAGTACCTATAGAAGCCTCCTGCTGCCTCCAAGCCATGTTTGTGGTATGCCCCTTCCTCCCGCCCAGTCCCTGAGGGACGTTTGGCTCCGGCTGACATCATTTGGGGGCGGGGTGAGTGACGTCAACATCACGAGGGGGGCGGTGTTCCTACGCCACTGCCACGTGGTGCAACGTACTTTACGGCATGTTTGCAACAGAGTGGGGCCTAGTTATGCTTATGCCACATAGTTACAGCACAGAATTGGGCTGTAACTTTGTAAACATCACTTAGGGATGTGCAGGACTCCCCCCCCCCTGATAAATTTCACTAGTCTTATAGGAACATGTTTGGCTTCCTTTCTCATTTTGAATGATATTTTGAGTGTGACAACCACAAAATTTCTCTTTTGAGTTTGGGGGGAATGTTAGCCTACCTTTCAATCTTTTTTTTTCTTTGCTGCCTGGCAGCAATGTTCCTGGTGGCTGACATTTTTATTTCCCAGAAACCCCTGAAAATCATTATGTCATGATTTATATTGTTCTGAGTGGATTTGGGCAGAAGAGAGAATGGCAGCTGACAACCATTGGGAGGAGCACAGTTGCCAGTACCACCAGAACATTTTGCAACCCCCAATTTCACCCCATATTCCTGAAAGATTATCTGAAATGCCCCCACCATGGAATGTAAACATGGGGTCTGCATTTCTTTCCAGCCATAAACTAGGCTAGCACCAAAGAAATGCATATAGCTTACCAGCAATGAACCAATTTTGAAAATGTGTATAATCTCATATCACAAGAGAGCTACTCTAAAATCTGCCACATATGTAAGTTCCATAGCTCATAACTCTTCAGAAGTCTTCTGTTGCTCTGATTCATAACAGAAGAGAAGATTCTGATTTTGAATGAGTCTGGTGGAAAAATGTGAATCAGAATAAGCATCCACAATTTTAAATTGATCTTTGTGTAAAAAGATTTTCACCAATTTGATGAGTTTACAGGGAGTACTTTGACAAAACAGGGTGAATACAAATATCGTGAGAATCAACATATCAACATTTATTGGGAATACAGAAACTGGTTGAAAACACAAGAATACTTCCTGGATAGATGTGCAGCGTATTTGACAAAAATGTAGGCAGATCCTGACAAGTTCACCTGTGATTCCAAAACTTTGTCCCAGTTTAACAGAACCACAGATTTTATTTTGATTTGTTTTATCTGCAATGAATTTTGGTGGCAAACCTATTCATAGCATTGTTGATGGCAGTGTAAGTATTACAGGGTGCATTAGGAGGAAATTCTAATAACTAACGTTTCTCTTGCAGTCATAAAACACGGAGCCATAACTCACTGCCTTGTCATCTGCTATATTTCAGGCTCTTTGGCTAACTACTCTAATGTATGACTTCTTATTTAACAGCCTTCATTTGGTGAACAAAAGCACAGTAAATGGAACTAGTGTACCCATCCATTTTTCTCTTTTGACACCTGCAATACAACGTGGGTCACGCTAATTAATCAAATATTTAAGCATACGGAGCAAGTTTTGTGTGTCTTTGTGGGAGTATAGAGTTGATGTTACTATTTCAAATTCCTCTTCCCAGATATCCAGATTTGGGATTATTGCATGTGAATCTGAATATGGGATTAACTTTTTTCACAATACAAACAGAATGAGAAAAACATACCCTAGTCCTTTTAGGGAAGAAAAGAAACAAGTAAAAAATTAACTGGGCTAACGTGAGCTAAGCCTATCATAAAGTTATGAGACCGCATATTGCTGTTGTAAATGCAGTGTCGCAACCCTAAATGGCATGCCACTGCCAAGCATGAGGGAGCTGCCTAAGGAAACTAGATGGGCTTTTGGCCTGATCCAGCAGGGCTCTTCTTATGTTCTTATGTTCTTATGAAACAGCTGGCGGCTCTCCGCGCATGCCGACACACCGAGGCTGTGCCAGACCAGATAAGGTGGCGCAGGAGGTAGGCCATGGGTGAGAGGGGGAGGTTCAGGGCAGAGAGGGGAAATGGGAGGGGCGGGGAGGGGGATGGACTTGTGCTGGGATCCTATCCCTGATTTTCCAGCCCAACCCACCCACTTCCTCTCCTTGGACATACTTCAGCTAATAGCTGGTGTGGGTCTGAGGAGACCCATAGGCAATCAAAAGGTCTACTGAGGGGTAAGTAGAAGTTTTTACTTACTTCTCATTGGCCTTCTGGTCACACACACCCCCCACCACCACCACAGCATGCAGCACACATGCCATTGGCACAACTCCATGCTATGCAGTGGTGAGGGATAGGATTGGGCTGTCACCTTGCAATTCTATACATACTTACCTGGGAGTAAGTCCCATTAAGTTCAGTGGGATTTATTTCTGAGTAGACATGCATAGGATTGTGCTGCTAGTCTTCAAGATCTATTCGCAATTTGTAGTCTTCAGCAATTGTAGGCTTACCAGATCTCCAACCGGGACAGAGTGCTAGACCTTTAGGAGAAGGAATGTAGGCAGATGTAGCTTGTTAAACCCTTAGAGCGCAATCCTAGGCATGTCTACTCAGAAGCAAGCCCCATTGTGTTCCATGGGATTGTGCTCTAAGGAAAGAAGCCTAGGATTGTGCTCTAAGGTTTAACAAGCTGCACTTGCCCACATTCCCTTCTCCTAAAGGTCTAGCACTCTGTCCCGGTTGGAGATCTGATAAGCCTAGCAATTGTGCATATTAGGGGAGACTGCATTATTGTTCTCATGATAACATGAGAATCCTTTATGTCTAATACATAATCCTTTATGTCTGTGGGGAAGGAAAGAATTGCATTATTTGTCAGTCCCTTCCTCACCTCGTCTTGCATTTGGTGGAAACACCTGGGGATTTCTCAACCTCACTGAATGTATGAAGCTGTCTTCTCTCTTCAGTCATATGCTTGGTGCATCTAGCTCAGTGTGGTCTACACTGCCTGGCAGGAGCTCTTAAGAAGTTTCAGAGAAGGGTCTTTCTCCCTGGAGAAGCCAGGGACTGAACTTGGGACCTTCTACTCCACTACTGAACTAACAGTTCGACTCCCACAACTGTCTCGGCAAAGAAAGATTTTGCATTCACCTGAAACTTGGAAATGAAGGACTCGGAATGGCATATGTACAAGTTCCTCTACAAAAAATACCCACCCAAAAACCTGATTATGAGCCAAGTTATAGACCAAGAAAGTTCAGGCCTGGCTCATTATCTGTTTGCTTCCAGCAGCTGTCGCTGCCTCCTTCCTACATACTTGGAGGTGACAGCAATAATGGGGAGATCTCAGTGATGGCCTCTCTGCAAGGTCTTCAGTCTTCCTTCCGTCCTGCAAAGGCATTTATGACATTCATGTGGTGGTAAATTAGACAATTCACCAGCCCAGCAGCATTTTCATGACAATGGGGACTATGTTGTACCCTATAGAAAGTAATCTCTATATATTTTTTTGCAGAGCTCCAAGTAAATCTGCCCAGCCGTATGAATAATCCATGCAATATTATGCAAGACTCAGGACATGATGAGACAAGACACTTTTTGATGCTTAGCTAGCTCCAGAACTACCACCTATCAAGCCAGGATTCATTAGCATTCCTGATGCTTTCCTTGCTACTGTGTTTAAGTTAATTTTAAAGTCCAGCAATCTGGGATGTTGCACCTTCCATGGCTAAGAGAAAAAAAAAACACCTGAAAAATTCAATAAACCATTAAACACTGCGCATTTACTTAATACGCCACATTTACAAGATGAGGCATTCCAAATAACTTTGTGCTAATGCAGCACAAACACTATGTTTGGCAGTCTTAAATACTTTTGTCACTTTGGTCTCCCCATCACCGTTGTTCGTTAGGTTCCCCCCCCTTTGTTCTATAAGTAAGGTCGAAATTGTACATTCCATTAAGCATACGTTTGAAGCTGCCATTTTTTTTTTACTCTCTAGCATCTGCGGGGGGGGGACACCATCCAGATCAGGACTGCAGTGTGTTGGAATATGCAATGCATTCTGAGGCGAGCCTGGGAGGAGAGAGGAGCCTTTACGCGGCCCGGAAGTGAGTCGTTAAAAGCCCTGCAAGGTAAAACTGGTTATTTGGGGGCTTTTTTAAATACTTTTATAAACCTGCAGTGGGAAAAAAGGGGGGAATTGGAGGTTGCAGGAAGAAAAAAAAAGAAACTTCAGCTAAAGTCACAATGATGAAAAAGAGGTGAAGGCCATTGATGATGAAGTGGATAGGCAAATGGGTGGTGGATGGAAGGAATATCTTGAACACAGCCTGTTGGATTGGAGATGTTCATGTATACATGAACCAATTGATATGGAAATTGCATTTCCTCAGTATCTAAATACAAGTTTGCGGGGAAGTCTGAAAAACATCTCCTCTCGCCCAGACCTCACCAATTTAAACTAAATCCTGCTCATTCTATTGTGCCCAAGTTGAGCTTCTTCCTGAGCTACCAGATGTTTTCCCAGAGAACATTTTTGAGCTTAAGCATGCTAGTTCTGTGTTGAATTGTGACCTCTTTTCTGACTGCCACAGGAATCTCCTTAAATATACAACTGGTGAAAATAAAGGCAGAAAACCAGCTTGTATCAGGCATGAATCCAAGAGATAAGCTCAGGTATTCTGCGAAACAAAACACAAGCAATGTGATGTATTTTTTTTCCTCTTTTTGTTGGCTCAAAACCTCTTTGGGGTCCCGGGGACACTTGCTTTGCTTCCATGGTTTATATCATCCCCAGATTACATTTCACAACTCACTTCATCCGCCTACATAATGAAAGTCCTATACGTCATGGTTAGCAGTCATTCATTCTATAAATTTCCTTCCTTTCTCCCCAACTGGCTGCTGAGACCTGGATATTAATCTCCATAGGGGTGGACATTTCAGCTGCAATGGATCATCTCTCTACCACCTTCTCTTGTCTTTGTATGCTATTTCCTACGCTCGATAATCATAAGCTGTTTGTTAACCTCAATTGGAGGGTGGTCTTATGAAGGCTTTGTTATAAACCAGACTTCTTTTCATTTAATTTTTATGTTTTAAATCTTTATTATAAATTGCACCAGAGGGAATGGCTTTGTCATCTAACTAATAGGTTTAAGATATCCAGAACAGCACACTCTCACAAAGGCTGGAGCAGTAGCTTGTTTGCAATTCCCTTGCCCACTCTTTTTTCTGATGTCACTTCATGCATCCGATGCAATGGCTCATAGTTAACAAAAGCTTAAGGTGAAATAAATTGATTAGTCATTAAGGTGCTACAAGAGTGCCCCACCCCCTCACTGTCAGAACCATTCTGAGCAGTGAAGGCAACATGCAGGGAGTCTCCTGTGTGTTGCCTTCGCCGCTCAAAATGGCTCCGGTGGCGAGGGGGCAGGGCTACCTCGTAATGCAGAGTAGAACTGTGTGTAACGTACAGTACCATCACCACCCCCTAGTGACGCCTTTGGTCTTTGGGGACATTTTTCTGGGGCTGGTATCTGGTCAGATCTCTCCTGCCTTCCCTTGGAGCTGTCTGAGGTACTAACTCCCTGCCTAGACTTCTGTCCTTGAACCCTTGGAGTCCTCTGAGGCCTGTTTTCCTTGCTGATCCAGATCTTGGGTAGGTCTTGCCTGTGAATGCTAGAATGTCAGATTGGCCAACCCCATCTGGAACAGGTGGCCTACAGAAGTTCCCTACAGAAGTTAAGTTCCTTATCCGACCCAGCTCTCCCAACTGTCCAGCCATCATCTGCTCTCAGCTGTAGCCATCATCCGTTGCCTACAGAAGTTCCTTATCTGGCCCAGCTCTCCCAACTGTCCAGCCATCATCTGCTCTCAGCTGTAGCCATCATCCGTTGCCTACAGAAGTTCCTTATCTGGCCCAGCTCTCCCAACTGTCCAGCCATCATCTGCTCTCAGCTGTAGCCATCATCCGTTGCCTACAGTTCCTTATCTGGCCCAGCTCTCCCAACTGTCCAGCCATCATCTGCTCTCAGCTGATGAGTTGTAAAGTTGTAATAGGAACATTGAAAGAAGTTGAAAGATGTTTTAGGGCACTTATCTCTTTCTTTTGTTCTCTTATCTCCAGAATGCCTGCTGCAGGGAACCCAGGCAATGTGTGTGGATTGCTGATAGAAGTGATGCTTGGTAGCCAGACCTGAGTGCAGATCACTGATAGAAGTGATGATGGTGTGTGTGCTGTTTAGATAGAAGTATGCTTCTGTTTGTACCATCTCCAAAAGGATATTGTGGGAAAAGGTAAAAGAACCCTGTACTTTGTACAAAGAAAAGAGCTACAAAGAAGGGCTACTACAATGATCAGGGGCTTTTTAGCTTGGGGAGAAAAAGGCAGGGAGGTGTGGTGAGGAAGAAGCTAATAAAATTAGATATGGTTTGGACTAGGAGTAGAAAGAGAGGAACTGAATATAGTAATATCTTTATTAGTACCACCCAGGAAGACACAACATCTTAAGGAAGTTTAATAAATCCCACTGCCAGCTTCAATCCTGGGGTTGCCCAGATGGGGCTGGAATTTCTGGTAACTGTCCCTGATTTAGAGTCTAATGGCGCAATCCTCTCTAACTTCAGACCAGTGGAGCAACTGCTCTGCCAGTCTAGAGTGTCATAAATGTGCATTAAGGCATGTTCGCAGCACCCAATGACTAATCGGCGCTGGCGGAGAGGCTTGCGCTTCTCCTCTGATACAGCAGAGTGAATCTGCACCATGGCAGGAAGTTAAGCCCCTGCCAGGCAGCAGGGGGAAGGCAGAATGGGGGCATTCCAGGAGGGGGGATTGGTTGGCTGGGCAGTAAATTGCTGCCGAAATGAATGGACGAAGGCCACAGTCCAGAAAACCATTCTGTGTAGCCTGCGGATTTCTGAAACGGCACTTCTCAAAGAGCTGCCCACTGGCATGCCTGGAGGTGGGGCGGAACACTATGTTCCACACTGCGCTGACCTCCATTACTCCATTACAGCCCCGCCGCCTCGCCTTTAGAGCCATTCAGTGGGGTGAAGGGAACGCGCAGGAGACTCCTTCCGCGTTGCCTTCGCCCCACTGAATGGCTCCGAAGGCGAGGGGGCGGGGCCGCCTTGTGCCGGTGAATAATGGAGGTCAGCGCAGTGCAGAACTTTGCGTTCCGCCCCACCTCCAATGACGCCACTGGAGCTGCCCTCTGAAATGAGATGTTCAAGACCTCAGGCACACCTAAAGTAGCCCTCTGGGTTGTATCCAAAGTACTTAGAAGATCAAAGCTGGGTCTCTGAATACATCTTTGTTAGGACAGATTACTTAGTTTTACTCACCTCACTTCCCAGAGTGGTAAGCAGTTCCAGGGCAGCATTATAGAAGGAGAGATTACAAAAGACTCCTTCATATTAGTCGATCCTCTAACCTCATTTAAACAACATTGGATCCCACAACACAAGAGCAACCAAGCTTGCTTCTGGGCAGTTGGATCCAAAAACTCATATACATAATTTCTCAAAAACTGTATGAGTTATTTCCTTCATTAGTCTATACCTGTCACCCCCACTAGAAAGAAAAAAAAAATGGTCACTGCTCATTTGCATGTCATAATTCATTTAAACATATTCAGATTTTAAATTCCTGGTTGCCTTGCAGTAGAGCTGAGTTAACAATTCAATCAGCACAGGTTAAACACCCAAGGGCTAATCATAGAGAAAATGGAGAAACAGTCCATTTGGTGTAAGCATTTGGGTGTAAGACCTCACTCTTGAAATTAACTAGTCAAATGCCAGAAAAACAACAACAGGCTAAGTATGCAAGAGTCACACAATGAGTTCCACGTTTTCTAAAAGCAAATCAGTTCTATTTGTGAAACTGAGATTCCTGTGCATGTCAGTTCGATATTTATGAATCTCCCATCATGTGCATATAACAGGGATGTGGATCAAGTCTCTGACTCCAAGTCTCGAGTCAAGTCCCAAGTCTTTGCCCCCAAGTTCTGAGTCTTTGTATGAGAGTTGTGAGTCCCTATCTATTTAATGGGGAAAATGGGTTTAAACCTGAATAAAATTCGACTTGTTGTAAAAGGCTCCAAGTCTCGAGTCGAGTCTTTCGAAATCGCCGAGTCAAGTTCGAGTCGAGTCATTGACGCGACTTGAGTCCGACTCGAGTCCGAGTCAATAGACTCAAGTCTACAACACTGGCATATAATCACACATGCGTCTGCTGTAGAAGTCTTAACATATTTGGGACTAGGATTGCGAGTGTCTATACCCTTCAATCAGGTCAACCCAGGATCTCCCATGATTTGAGGCATTGTGCAAAATGCTGCCTCTCCTTACTTGGTGCTATGCCAGTATCGGCTCCTTCCACTCTTTGGATAGGAAAAGGAAGAGGTGGATGGAGCAGAAGTGGACCTTCTTTTCTCCTCTTTGGTTTCATTTCCCTCTTCCTTTTTCAGTCCAGGGAGTGGGAGGAGGAGGAGTAGTGGAGGCAAGGGAGCAGACAGAGGTGCCTCAGTCACAGCGCAATCCACACTAAGTAAAGAATGGCAGAGTGCATGCTCCGCTGTTCTAAGCTGTCACAAGCGTGTCGTAAAGCACGTTTACGATGACTCTAAGGGCAGCTGGGGCAGAAGCCGTAAACCGTCACTCCACCACTGGATCATCCTTGCGGCCACTGGAGAAGGTAAGGGATTCCCCAGTGGATGCGGGGGCAATCTGGGCAGTGAGAAAGGATTGCCGTTGACCGAGCCAGCCTGGGGGAGACAGGGATGACGGCTGCCATATCCCCGTCCCCTTCCTGGGCTGGCGCAGCCTTTACACGGCCTCCTCGAACTTGCGCCAGCTTAATAGCAGGCGGAAATTCGAAGATGTCCCCTTTCCTCGAGTAGACCTCTGGGCTGATTACAATCGGCCCAGAACACAAATAGGATCTGGTGGGCGGCCCAGGGCCACCTGCCAGATCTTTAGTGTGGATTGCACTCACAGTCTCATAGATGAACTGGTCCTACTTCCAATATTTAACAGGTGACAATAGGGATGCACTTGTGCAATGCTCCTAATTTTCATGCTAAGGATAAGTTGCCAAGCTCCATCTCTTTTAGCTTTGATACATTTCTGAAGGTTCCTGTATGCAGTATTAATTTATATTGCAGAAGTCTCTCCTGTTTTAAAAGCAAAGAAGGGGGTGTGTTCCTTAGGTTACCGATATGCTGGGAAAATATACAGTAATTGTCTTACCAACTCTTATCAGTCATTCAAAAGGGAGTCTCACCAGCATATGAAACAACAGGCTGTGCACTGCGTGGTGCCTGGCTTAGTGTTTATGTGCATGCATTTTCATAAATATGTGCTAGACACGAGTGCATCTACGCCCACTCCACTCAGATATTTAACTTCTAGAGACCCTGAGGGCTGCATTGTGTAGACAGGTGTGTAGACAATTCTAGCAACTTAAAATGAGAGAGAGATATATTTTTAACAGGGGATTCCCCAAAAGCAAAGATAGGGACAGTGCTTTTCTAAGGGTGGGAACCAAACTAGGGACAGTTGGAGCATATACATCGTGAAGTGTTGGCTAGATTAGATAATAATCAGTTAGCATTTCTGCAGAACTAACTTCCCACACAACTTACCAAACCAACTTCGTACCGAGGAGCTCAATAAACCTAGTTAGCTGTAGGCTTTGGACTACAAAACATGGGAGTGGTCAAGCAGTTGGGAGGCTACAAATTGGGACTGGTTTTAGCTTTATAGGTTGTGCAACACCCACACCCACACTATAGACCAGGGGTTCCCAACCTGTGGTACTAGTACCACCAGTGGTACTTTGGCCAACTGCTTGTGGTACTTGGACCACAGGACCATCAGAACCCCACTCTGATGTGGTGCTTTTGTCGGTGCATTTTCACTCCCGAGAGGCTCCTGCCTTTGGCCGAGCCTCTCAGGAACGCTGAGAAGAGCCCTCCCACCTGTCCAGAGCCTCCTACCTGCATTTTCTGGCCTCCCAAAACCTGAAAATCCAGAAGTAACTGGCGATGATGTCATTGCCAGTCACTTCCAGTGGTACTCAGAAGGAGGGTGGTGCTGGAGGTGGTACTTGGCCGGGAAGGGGTTGAGAAACCCTGCTATAGACTATTACTGTTCAAAAACCCAGAAATCCCTCCAACAAACCTGTCAGGTTCATCAGTGTTGTTAGCGTCACGGCATTTGATATTTCTGTACTATTTGGGGAAACAGATGTTGCAGTTGCCCTAACCCCAGGAATTTGTTGCATCTGGTGCACTGCATACCAACATGCCATGAGCTGGAAGGGGGGACCTCTGGCCCCTCCTTCCTCCCACTTGTTACTGCTGGAATTTCAGCTGGTGCACCAGGTAAGTTAGGCTGGACGGAAGGGGGAGTCAGGATTTGGAGGAGGGTGGGAAAGGATACTTTTGGGAAATGAGGGGGGAGGCATGGAGAACCACAGGGGTAGGGTAGGCCAATCGTATTCAGACTGGCTCAAAAGTAATTTTTTTGGAAATACTTGGCTTGTTTCCAAGCCCATTCAAGCCAGGGATAACTAGCCCATTACAAGGCAAAATTTTATTTCAAACTTCACTATTCGCCTCCTGACCACTAAACATCAGGAGTCTATCTGGTCTTTTAAAGTAAAGGTAGTGTAAACAAAGTCAGATTGTATAACTGATTCCATGCACATCAAAAAGCAAACCCATCTGAAAAACCCAGTTTTCCAACTTTTCAAGCTCAATGAATTTCTATAGAAATCGTCTTCTAGCCACTGCTTCTTTGTTAAGAAAGGTGTAAACAGTAGCGAGTTACTTTCAGCAAGAGAAACGTGAGCAAAGTGCAGCAATCGCCTCAATTTCTTATTTTCTTCTGCTGCCACAATGTTCTGCTGCTGCCACATAGCTAATGATTCTTTCTTCAATAAATAAAATGTGCACCATGGACTGGAAAATGCATAATAAACGTTTGTGGTCACTGTGTATTTCAGCATTGCCTGCTCCTGTATGAATCTATTCTTCTTCTGCGGTCTTGCTCTGGGTGCCCTTGACTTTCGTCCCAAAGCCACTCAGATGACAAAGACTGTACCATCTTTCAGGTCGGTGGCAAGTTAAGGCAGTTTGATTCACATAAGCATTTGATGGATAATGTGTTTTATGAAAATCCCTGTCTGTAGTATTTTATAACTGGCTATACAAGATTCTTTGGGGGTAGGACTTCGAATTTCATGGGCTGTATTCAAACTGTATTTTCTGATTATACAAAGGGGATGGGGTTTTGCTGATTACCACCTCCTACTCCTTCCCTCTGCCCCCCCCCATCTGCTCTGGAGGTTCCTCAACTGCCAGAAACAGTAAAAATTGCAATAGTCATGGCTAAATATACCACAGTAGTTAATTCATACCCCCCAACTCTTCGCAGATACAGTAGAGACATGATTTAACAACCCTATCCTTACACCAAGGAGCACTTCATAATCTCCATCTGATTCCCACTACTATCCATGTTTTCAGGTTACATAAGAAGAGCCCTACTTTATGAGGCCAAAGGTCCATCTAGTCCAGCTTCCTGTATCTCACAGTGGCCCCACCAGATTCCTCAGGGAGCACACAGCCAACAAGATAACCTGTTTCCTGTTGCCACTCCCTTGCACCTGGCATACAAAGAAAACCTACTTCTAAAACCAGGAGTTTGCTTTTGGCTTGTAACCTGTGATGGACTTGTCCTCCATGAATCTATCCAAACCCCTTTTAAAGGCATCTGGTGCCATCACCACATCCTGTGGCAAGGAGTTCCACAGATTAATTACATGCTGAGTGAATATTTTCTTTCTTTTCTGCAGACTATATTCGTTTATGGTGTAATCTCATGTTCCCCACTGAAACAAAATTCCAAAAGCCATTTGTTCTTTGGATTAAGGATGCACTACAAACCAATTGTCCTATGCTTTATTATTGATCATTTACCATATACCTCAGCAGTTGCAGTGTGTGAAAAGGGAGGCTTCACACTGCATGGTACCTTAGTGTTCATGTGATGTATTCATGTGGACATGTATTAGAGACAAGATGCATTCATTTCTCATTCAGTCATTTAACTTTGAGAGACTATTGGAAGGGAACGGAGCCCTGAAGAAATATGACAAGGTCATTGAGGTGGCACATTGCAGAACATCTATGTATGTCGAGGAGATAGTGGTCTGCATAGTTTTTCCCTGATGGTCAGTCTGTTCCCCCATTATTGGGTTAATCTTTGGGAGAAGTGCTGAGGCGCACTTCATTAGTTTGCACCCGTTTGCAAGGATGCTTCCTTTGCCTTATCTTGTCACAAGACATTCTGGGCATTAAACCAAGATCATGTGCCTGGATGAAGTCATCTCCTGGGATTACATCAGCTACTTTTTCCCACTGAGGTGTATAAAAAGGGGGCTTGAGGTGCCATTTAATAGCATCAGGAGTCGCATGTGTGGCCAACTGCAGATGAGCCACATGAAACTTGCCTACGAGAGGTATACGGCCCATAGAAGAAGGCCAGTTCTATTTGGAGGGATGTAAGAATGCTATGTTTTGTTTTATCTGTTGGAGGTTAACTTGTTGCTTGTGCAAGGTCATAAATCCCGGCTTCTGTCTTCCACTGGTCTGCTCTTTGTCTCCGTATCCAAAAAGAACCGTTGCCCTTCTGGCAATACAGCCAGCAATTCACACCACCAAAGCATCACTCAAAAACAAAAATGAGGGCAAAAGAGACAGAGATTTTCTCAGTACAGCTATAGGAAAACAGGAACGGAAATATGGACAACTACAGCATATGTTAATTGTAGCAAAGTCTGCTGGAAATAATGACTTGATTCACCTGGCTGTTATTTATTGCTTTGTTTGGTGATGAAGCATCTCCTCTACTATGAAACAAAGTCCATTCTTCAAGTGGGAAATTAGCCTGCAAGTCTTCAGTCTTACATGTGAAGTTCCCGCAATACATGTTCCATCATGTCCAGCATGCGAACAGGATTCGCAGTTGACTGAGGGCATGAACCCGCCTGTAGATTGCAAATACTTTAAGCAAAAGTGTCTGTCTCTATTAATACTGGGACTTGTGTTGCTTGAAGCTATAATGCCCGTGTTCTTTCCAGCATCCTTTATGGCAGCTGTCATGGTAAGGTTCTCTCTTTTTTACATAACTCGTCCCTTAAGGTCATACTTAGTTTTCGGAGAAGTCAAATTGCATTTTATGATTCTGCTCAGAGACTGGTACAATCCATAGTTTGTGTGACATCTTCTGGAAGGGATTGTAGCGCACCTTCTGAAATATGACTCAGCCAAGCTTTTGCTCATTCTTGACTCGAAGGTGTGTAAGAGCACACTGTGACTGCCAGATTAATACTTAGCCTGAAGTCTCAATGGAAATAGTCAATGCCAGTAATTTCCTCAAAATGCAATAATGATCTATCCTTTCATGCTTCTATTAAGCACCATTTCACACAGATAGTCGCTACTCTTAAACTTGCTTGTCTGAGGAAATTGATATACGTGAGTGATATATGTGTATGTACATTAACAACTTTTTGTCCTGCCATTTCAAACTCTCTCTTCCTTTTCAGTGCCTGCAATACCTGGTGATGGCCCAAAAATGCTATTTGTAGCTTTCCGTAGTAATGCTGCCTTAAATGAAATAATGTCACTTTGTCGGAAAAGGCTGTTCAGCCTCAAAGGACAGGAAACACTTAGTACAACTTCATTTACTGTATCTCTATGGCCTTGCTGACAACCAAAATGTTGGGTTCAAATGTTCAGAGAATTTGGAAAGATCCTTTTGGATCTTTATACTGATGGAGAAACACATAGAAAATCCATAAATTGGGAGAATTACGGCGCAATCCTGGCTAAGATGCGCCGGCCAGCCAAAATGACAGATCGCTGTATCCTAAGCAGGATGCGGACCATGCTATTGTGGCCTGGGCTCACCTCGAGGAAAGGGAAAGTTCATCCTCTTCCCCCAGTGTAAGCACCAGAGCCCCAATGGGCCTCCTTGGATGCACGCCAGCTCCTTAGCTGGTGCGCGTCTGAGGAGACCGGCCAGGCCTGGGAAGGGGTGTTGGATATCGGTGCAACCCAGCACCGATATGCCTGCCCTCTCCCAGACTGGACTGGACAAGATTTCTACTGCCAGGGTAACCTTTTCCTTCTCCGCTGAATAAGCAGATAGTCTGAACACTTCAGAGATTATTTTGTATTGTGGTTACTAAATCTTGAAGGAAAGGCTCTCTGAGCATGGGTAGGAAACAGTCACCCTCCCCAACACCCAATAATAATGGAAACCCAGCTGAGGCTCCATGGGAGAAAATTCCTAATCAGATAGATAGATAGATAGATAGATAGATAGATAGATAGATAGATAGATAGATAGATAGATAGATAGATTTGGAGGGAGTATTGTTAGTGTAGTGTGGCTATGGGGTCTACGTATGGGGGGTGTCATTATGGGGGCATCATGAAAACCTCCTGCTTTTCAGAATTTACCACTACACCACTGGTGCCATATAAATGCTAAGCATTATTATCTCCATATTGCCACTGGGGAACTGAAGCTGAGACAATTGAAGCTTGTCTCAATCCTACACATGACTACTCAGTAGTAAGTCCCATTATAGTTAATGCCTCCTATAGTTAATGGGGCTTACTCCCAGGTAAGTGTTGGTTGGATTGCAGTCTCAGGCCACCAAGTGAGTTTGTGGCAGAGGCAAGATTTGAACCAGGGAAGTCCAGGGTCTTGGACTCAGTCTCCTGAGCGTGTGACAAGCATTATTCTTCCCCAAAGGGCAAGCAGAACCATATGGTGTCTTCTTTATCCACTGCAAAGCAATGAACTCATCCATTAACAGCTGTTGCTATGGCATCTTCAAACCATACGTCAAACCATACCGAGGACCACGTCTGTTGTTTCGGCACAGAACACTAGTTTGCTACAATCCAGCCACATGGGACAAGTTTGTGGATGCAACGTATGCGCCTCACTGGGGGAAGCCTGGCAGCTGCTACCAGCAGCATGTACCGATGCTCAGCTGGGAGAACTCTGGCCATCTGCTGTGTGTCCTGCACCACAGTGCCCACCTACATGTATCTTTTCTGGGAAGCTGTGTTTGTGCCATCTCTGTAGCCAACAGAGAAGAACATGCCTCTTCTCAGCCAGTACTGTACTGGAAATAATGTCTTCCTTTGAATTAATTAACAGGAAGATACCTTGGGATATGGTTAAGCATCTGCTGCTGGGATTTATGCCCTGTGATTGATCATGGAGGGGGAAGAAGTATCAAAGCTCGTGGTGGTGGAAAGAGAGGAGTTTAGAGATGTGAAGAAGGGTCACTGAGTTAATTCTATAAACAGGGGCAGGGAAGAGAATTGCATTCATTTAATTAGTTAAATTGAATAGTGCAACACTTACTGAATACCAACAAATGAGACTAGAAAATAACTTGGTTATAGAAATGTAAATTGTACGAGACTGGAAATGCATGACAAGGATTACCGTAGGTAAAGTGAAAAACATTGAGGAAGGAGACCGCTTGTCGCAAATGCTGGAGCCAAAGCTCGTGCTGCTGGTGCTTCTGCTTCCATGACAGATTTGTAATAGGTTACTGAGATTCAGGCAAGAGTGGTAGATCACCTGCTTTGCACGGAGAGGCTTCCGATTTCAATCCCTAGCCTCCCTGAGTTGGGGAGTAGATTATAATACTCAGGATACCAAAAAAAAAAAAAAAGTAGGCAAGGCCAAACAGTCTTGTGTAGTTCATCTTGAACAGGGTTAGTTGGTTGGAAACAGGGTCACTCAGAGGAATTTTATCAGGGGGTACAAAGTTTCTTTTGGGCCCCTTCCCTTCTTGTGTATTTGGCTCCTGAGAAGAGGCATAGGGATGGGGGCGGGGGGCAGTCCTCCCCCGGGCAGCACATCAGGGGGGGACAAACGGTCCTCATGGCGGCTCCGGCGGTGGCTCCGGCGGTGGCTCCTTTGTGCGCCGCTTTTTTCTTTTTAGTGGCCCTTGGCAGCAGAGGCAAGCCTTGCAGCGCCACTGCCAAGGCTTCCGGAGGGTGGGGGAGCATTTTTGGCCCTCCCACCCGCCCTGTGGTCCCATTTTTGACCTCTGGTAGGTGGTGTGACGTCACCTGGGGCAGGGCTTCTGGGTAATGTCACACGGCGGGGTGGGGCTTACACTGCTCATGGGGACCTCCTTTTTGCTCCTAGACCCCCTTTTTGACCCCCATTTTGGCCCTGGACCCGGGTATGATTGTACCGTACCCCCTTAAGCCCACTGCCAGAGGCCCTGGTTGGAAGGACTGCAGATGGGGAAAACCAAAAAGACCCTGGACCCAGAAAAACAGTCTGGAAGGAAATAGCGGTGCTGCAGGAGGAAATAAGGGAGAAACTAACACTCTTAAGGCCCAATCCTACCTGCCTACAGAAGCAACGTTCTGCCAACGAGCACTACGAGGCCGCCAGCACAATGGCTGCTGGCTGAGCGCTCAGGCCGGTGGAGAGAACAGTGTCTGCCGGTGCTGGTGAGTTGGCAGTGAGGTGGGCAGTAGGAGGAATGGGGGAATTTCTGGGTGCAGGCTGGAGGAACGTTCCTCCTATATAAATCTGGTTTTCATAATCCAACTTCAAAAAAGCTTGCGCTCCAAAATGTCACTGCAGTGCTGCTCTGTCTGAATGCATCAATTGAAGCCATGCTTAATCATACTGAAAATACCCCTTATTGAGCGCATAACCGTTACGTGCTTAAAGTGTGTTATAGTCCTCCCGTTATATTGCTGTGTTTTTTCTCAGCTCTAATTTCTAACATGGTAGTTATTATTGCTGCTCCCTTCAGTGCTGAAGGCAATGTTTATTCACATACTAGTTACTGAGCAATTTAAAAATATCTAGTCAGCATACAACTTTGGGTAGATTTCTTTATGTAATCAATCAGCTATTAAAGAATAATTTTCCATCCAGGATTATCCTCTTACAGCCCATTCCAACCCAACTCCTCTCCAAGTCAGGCATAAGTGTGGCCTAAGTGCAGCCTAAGTTAGGCAGAAGTTATGCCTGAGGTAGGTCAGAGTTATGCCTGAGGTAGGCAGGCTGCAGTTTCTGTGGCCCAGCACCACCCCAGGATCCAGGCAACACTTACCTCCCAGGCAGGCAGGCTCTTCTCCAGGCTCGGTGTCTGGCTCAGGCATGTGCAGGCCTCTGTCTGCATGTGTCAGCGTCCATCCATGGCAGCTGCCGCAGGGTCTGTCGCAGCCCGGTCGCAAAGGGGCTGACTGCAGGCAGGGGGGTTGCGCCAGTCATGTGGTGGGCGCAGGGCAGGTGACAGGTGAGCGAGGTGCCCGAGCCAGCTGCCACAGGGCACCCTGTGCATCAGCCACCTGCTGCAGGGGAGAGTGGCCGTCCCCTCCCTCCTGCAGAAGGCGATGCCACCCCCAAGCCACGTTGAGGCTGCACTGGGGGGTGAGCGGGGGAGGGAAGGGAAGGGGAGGGGGTGGGAACGTCACACACAAGGGGGGTCTCATGAGGACTGGAACTGCCTCTGACATGACTCGCCCGTGCGCTGCCTGAAGCCCTGGGCCTCCAAGGCCGGGGCAATGCCCACAAAGAAGGCATCCCGGCGTGCCTGCTGCTCTGTGCCCCGGCCAAGACCAAGAGATGCCTTGGGCTTGTCTGCTGCAAGCGTGAAGGGCTCACACAGCTCATCACACCCCCAGATGGGGCAACGACGGCGCCTCGCGGCAGGCGCTCTGGCAGGGTGGGGGGTGGCCAGCAGCCATCATCAGGGAGTGGGAGGGGAGGCAGACACACAGGCAGGCAGACAGGGGGTGCTGGGGAGGGGCATGGGTGGGTCAGAGACAGACAGACAGACAACAAGGCTGGTGGGAGACAGATTCCGAGAGAGGGGTCTGCAGAGACCGATAGGGACACAGGGGCGCTCCGCAGATGAAGGTGATGCATAAACAGGCGCCTCTTATGCAGACAGACTTTGGGCAGAAGTGGCTGCATTACGGGCGGACCTTCGACGGAGGCGCCTGCATTACGGGCGGACCTTCGACAGAAGCACCTTCATTACAGGCGGACCTTCGATGGAGGCGGCTGCATTACGGGCAGACCTTCGACAGAGGCGCCTGCATTACGGGCGGACCTTCGACGGAGGCGCCTGCATTACGGGCGGACCTTCGACGGAGGCGCCTGCATTACGGGCGGACACCCTGGCTGTCACTGTTTGCCTGCATGAGAGGCCCCCCTGACTCCCCCCTCCCCTCTGTGCCATGGGGGTCTCGCAGCACCCCTGCTGGGTTCTCCCAGGGAAGGCCGTGGCAGTCCCTGGATGGGACTCATGTAGGGGCTTCAGTGCTGGGGGCTGTCTGTGTGTGGGGGGGCAATGCTTGTGTAAACACTGGGCACATATGTTTCACTGGGGCTCTGCCCGAGGGGCATCTTTATTGTTCTGGAACGTTAGCAGAGATGGCCAGGCAAGGCTGCCAGGGGTAGTCACAGCAGCCAATCAGAAAGCAGCAGCAGCACACCTGCCCCATGGACCTGGACATGCAGGCTCTTCCCCTGTGGAACCACAGCCTGCTCCATAGAAAGGGGAGGGGCAGCAAGAACAACAGCCAGGGAGGTGGAGCAGCAGCAGCGCCGGCAGCTGAGGAGGGTTGCAGGGCTGGCTCCCTGACCTCTGGCAGCATCGAGGCAGACGACCATGGGGCAACCAGACTGCAGGCCCAGGGGTGCTCCCAGGAAGGTAGGTGATAGTGGACGTTCCTGGGGAGACAAAAAACAAGGGGGAGTCACATGTCAGCTGGTGTGTGGAAGCAGTCACCATTGACGACAAGCCAGTGTGTCGGTTGCAAAAGCCTGCGGGGAGAGAAATAAAACACAGCTGAGAGGTGTGACACACATAGCATGGTCTGGGCTGCTTACCTGGGTGTATGGAGAGCATGATCCTGTAAGGGGAAAGGGTCAAAGAGAGAGACAACAACACAACTTGGGGGTCACTACCATGGCAAACCTAGCAATACTGACCTGTCAGTTGATCCTGTGGAGAAAAGGGGGGGGGGAACAGGTGGTGTCTACATAAGGCTAACAGTTCCACACTTGTGGCATTGTCTGCTCACATGACTACAGGCAGCAATCAGACACAACAGTGGTAAAGAGGCATGTATCCTATATATCATAGCAGGCAAAGCAGGCAGCTATGAGACAAGACATTGGTAAAGAGGAATATCATAGCAGGATATGCAGGCAGCTATGAGACAACACATTGGTAGAGAGGCATGTCATGGCAGGCTATGCAGGCAGCTATGAGACAAGACATTGGTAGAGAGGCATGTCATGGCAGGCTATGCAGACAGCTATGAGACAACACATTGGTAAAGAGGCATGTATCCTTCCTATATTTCTAAATGCAAAGAGGCAGCAGTCAGACCACATGTCAGCACAAACCCTGCTCTTACCTGCTCTTACCTGCTGGTGTTGTTGCCTGTGGGGGGAGGGAAGAGGGGCTGGGAGAAAGGCATGGGTTAGCAAACACTTGCATGGAGGCAGCTGCCCAGGCACAGCTGTAAACAGGTTGGCCACAGCCAGAACAGACCTCACTGCCCTAGAGGGAGGCAGAGAGGAGAAGTGGGGTGTTTGTGAATTTTGCCCTCCACCGACAAAGTCCCACTTTGTGGCGGTGAGGGACAGAACTCCACGCCACGTGCTCAGAGAAAGAGAGAGAGTGACTGGAGGTCTGGGGCTGGGCTTTTGTGGGAATGAGGCTGGGTGGGGCTGGGTGCTGATAGGCTCCCTATCTTAGGCATAACTCTGTCGTTTCCAGACCTAGCAGGCCCAACTCCGTCCTAACTCTGACCTAACTCAGGAGTAGGGTGTTAGAAATTTTCAGGAGAGGGCTGGCTTAGGTAAGGTAAAATGGCTCCTATGGGTCTCCTCGAATTTGGGTCCACCTTTTTGGTCGACCTAAAATTTGTGTCAGCATTTGTGTTGGAGGGGGCGTGTCTGTGCTTGCCAGGGTCTGGAATCCAACGTTAATTGGTTGCCGCCCCCGTTACACCCACGGTCCGCCCATGTTCCGCCCACTTTTAGGTCAACTTTAGGTCTGACTTGTGCTGCTTAGCCCTTGGGTTGGAATGGGCTGTTCTTAGTCCGTTGGTCATAACTTCGCCCTAACTTTGACCTAACTTCGCCCTAAATGGTTGCATTCCAGACCTAACTTTGACCTAAATGACTTAGGCTGACTTTAGGTCTGACTTGGGCTGCTTAGCACTTGGGTTGGAATGGGCTGTGCGTGAACTGGGTTCACAATTTTAACTGAATAGGACTGAGCTGATAAGAGTAAAATGGATAAAATATTTTGGGCTTCCAAAATAGCTGGGCAACATTTTGGCTTCTGTGTTTAACAGTTGGTTAGTTGTTGAGAAAGAGTCAAACTACATATGATGCTACAAGTAAATGCATAGCTACTCAGAAGCAAGTCCTGATGATTTTAATAAGATTTTCATCCATGTAAGTGTGGGTAGGATTACAGCCTTAGGACCTCAATTTTTGTACATTAACGTAACACAGATGGGGGGAGCTCAGTGTTTTTAGCCTGTGCACGGGGACAGGGTACTTAATAGGCTTACCATATTCCCCCCCTCAAACTGGGACACCCCCCACAATTAATTAATTAATTATAAAAATAAAAAATCAATTTAAGTTTAAAAACCTATTGCCGCGCAAACCTATTGCCGTATGCATTTTTAATTATTTATTTATTTGTGCAATTAAAAATTAATTAAATTTACTTACCTCATCGTTGCCGTCGTGCTGCTCCTCGTCGTGCTGCTGATCTGGAGGGTTCGCCCGCCCTCTCGCTGGCTCCGTGCCGGTGAGAGAGCGGTTGAACGGCCCATAGTATAAATTAAGCAAAGGAAAAGCCAGGTAGCCTTTAGCATCTATTAGCTATGGCTGGAAAATGGGTTTTAAAAAACAGTATTATTTAGATTTTTAGTTTGGCTGATCCCAAGGCTTTAGCTGTGTAGCAACTTGTAACAATTTAATTTTCTCCCTTGAAGGTGATGTTCTCTCTCGCACACACACGTGCGTGTACACACACACAAATACACACACACACACATACACAAAGTGCACATATACCTGTATTTTCCCCTCCCCTAAAGAGCTAATAGTTGCTTTGGGTCGTGGAGATGGAGATCAGAACACGTTTGAGCCTTTGTGAAGATTTAAATCAATTGGTTGCAATGGTTCAAGCTTTTGTGAGCATTCTCTTGCAACACCCACAAACGTTTGACCCCATTTTGAGCTGACTGTGGAGGAGTTTTTGCATTCCTGGATGAGAAGGTGGCATCGACCAGCAGTGGCGTCACTGTGACGCGCGTCACCCCAGAGCGGGGGATGCGCGTCACCCCCCCGACTCACCCCCCCGAATCACCCCCCCCTACAGAAACTTACCTTTTCCGGCGCTCGTCACCGGCTGGGAAGCGCTCCAGGGCCTTCTGAAAAGAAGAGGCCCTGGAGCGCTTGCGTTAAAACGCGAACTTTGAAGGTTTTCGCGCATGCACAAACCCTTCTGAAGGCAAGAGGGCAGGCCCTTGCCCTCAGAAAAGGGTTTGCGCATGCGTGAAAATCGTCAAACTTCGCGTTTTAACGCAAGCACTCCAGGGCCTCTTCTTTTCAGAAGGCCCTGGAGCGCCGGCCGGGCCGGACGCTCCCCGGCCTCGGAGCGTCCGGCCTCCGGAGGGTGACGCGCGTCACCCCTTGGCGCGCGTCACCCCCCGGCGGCCCGCCCCACCCGCCACGCTACAGTGACGCCAGTGTCGACCAGTGGACTTATTCATGATCCAGAAATGCTACAGGGTAGCTTGTTTTATATTTGTGTTTTAAATGACAAGTACAATGGTTTTGTTGTTTATTTTATCAGATGGAGGGAAATGTAGAATTGTACGATGTAAGGTGTAATCATTCCTCCAGCAGTTGCGATATGCTGCAGTTCCATGTTTAATATACACTGTTGTGGCAAACTTGGTTGTTGCTGTTGTTGCTATGTGAAATGATTCTTCATTGTTGTGCTCAAAAATGAAATATTGAAAACAACATTGGCATTTAAAATTGGATTGTGCTAAGGGCTTTTTTTGTCAGTTGCCTTTTTTGAAATCTCTCACAGACATCAAAGCCAAGGGAAACAGAGATTCATGCAAATCTAAAAGCACCCCACCACCACCACCACTACACTTCTGTTCAAAGCAAGCTGGACATAAAATCTGTACAATTTAAATGGCAACCCAAAAAAAACAAACCTTGTCTTTTTCCTGAACAACTTTTAAAGGCTCATCTGAAAAAATGATGTTTTTTTAGAAGGTTAGAGTCACACATTAATAGACTGACTGGTTGTCTCCCCCAATTATCCAGCGGGTTTTTTTGCCCGTAGAGATTTCAGAATAATTGGGATCCTTCAGTGCATAATGAAGGAAAGTTCCTTAAATAGAACCTGAGATGCAAACAAACAACTGGAAGATGTTGTGATTGTGCCACTGAAGAGATAAAAATCTCCACATTTATCCTCAGAAGGATGCACAATAATGAAAACTCCAATAAGCACTGTTAGTTCTGTTTGGCCTTTACCGGGAGACGGAATATCAGAGCAATGATCTGATTATTCCAATGCTACTGATTGCTCTTCAGCCGTCCTGCTTCAGTAATTAGGGCATGATGGCAATCAGCAGGATCCGAAAATGGCTCTACTCAAGTTCCAATGGTTTCTTTCTTGTCTAGTGTCTTTGCTTTGAACTTTGCGTTCATTTGATTTTTCTACACAACTTAACTACTTCGGCTTTCACTCCTGTCTTTTGTTTCAGCAGTGGATGGGATTGCTGCTCAATTTTCTTGATGGCACAATTGAGGTCCGAGTACAAAACATCATCACTTCAGTGCTTGTTGAATCTAGGGATTTTTGTGTGTGTGTCTCAGCACAATCCTGTGTAACTTTGCACTGGTGTACCAGTAGATGCACCGGTGTAACAGCAGATGCACCGATGTAAGTGCACTTACACTTGGATCAACAGCCTGCCTGTTGATACAATGTACCGGTACATCTACTGTTACACTGGTGCAAAGTTACAGGATTGTCTCTCTCTCTCTCTCTCTCTCTGTGTGTGTGTGTGTGTGTGTGTGTGTGTGTGTGTGTGTGTGTGTGTGCGTGCGCATGTGAGCACCCGTTCATGTCCACAGCAACGAGCACTCTTTATTCCTGTTTAACCCTTTCGCTTGAAAACAGCTTTGAAATATACAGTATAAGCCTTTCCTCTCTCCCTCCTTCTACAGGTTTCTTCACTAATCCTTACATAAGTACAGATGTGAGTGGAAGCAGGGGAGAAAATAGATTATTGCTTCAGATGTAAAATTATGATCCAGGTTTTCTTTCGAACCAAAGTGGAAACAAACCCTAACTATAGTTTCCATGATGATTTAAAAATCTCGTGAGATCCAAGATGGAGGCGGCAAAATCTCATGAGAATTGGATGCTGCCATCTTGGATCTTGCGAGATTTCGTGAGATCCAAGATGGCAGCGCCCAGGAGAACAGGTTGGAGAAGCTACCGGGGACATCGGCAGGGCTGTAGCCTTTTTTTCTGGATTGAAGCGTGGGCGGGCGGGTCCTCCCGCTCGTGCTGCAACCCGGAAAAAAAGACTACAGCTGCCCGTTATCAGCTGCTGATCACAGCAGCTGATAATGGGTAGCGTCTCACGTACCCCCAGTCTGCAGTCCGTGTACCCCAAGGGGTACGCATACCACAGGTTGGGAACACCTGCCTTAGAATGATATCCTGTGCATGACGTCACTTGGGGACAAATCATTAGGATGGAAGGCAGTTCCTCACAGTCTCCTACACAGGGAAGTCGCATGGCTGGACCCCAATGGTATTCCTAGCAGTTCTGCCCTCAGTGTGTCAATTTTGCATGCCCTTCAACTTTCGATGGGAACTCTGTGATATGACGAATTAATGCTTTAGCCTTTTGCTCCTGGAGACCTGGGCATGGGTGAGAAGCTAGAGTGTGCTCAGCTTACTGCATAATGCTTCTGTCTCCTACCATGATGGAACTGCCAATCAATCTGGCATTGCACAGGGTTTCTGGTGCACAGCTTGCTCAAAAGAGCATGAGATTGGAATAACAGGAGAGGCTCCAGGGACCCTTGTAGGGCTGTGAGATTGTGTGTAACGCCTGCCTGCGCAGACTTGAGCTTTAATCATTGGCATCAATCCCTTCTATAAGTGGGAGGAAGGTGCTTCAGAGCCATTCTTCTTCTTTCAAAATCTTCTTTATAGTCCATAAGCTGCACAGCGACGCAGTCTGTGGCATGACAGTAAGCTGTAGGTTGAAAATGCTGGAGTCATTGCGGACAGGAATTCAGTAGCTGGTGATCGCTTGACCTGACAATTCTATATCTGATTGTCCCCTTCCGACTGGGCAAAGACATACAGTACCTTGTAAAGTGGTGACTCTATGTAGCAGGGGAAAGAGAAAAGGGATCTATTTAGTCCAGCGGCTGTTGCTACTGCCTCCCTCACGTTCTCTTTTCAGATACTGGTGACTTTTCCATTTTATTTCTTTTGAATGTACCCAAACATGGTAAGAGCCCAGTCCTATACTTACCATATGATGGTGTCGCTACTCCTCAGCTGGTGGAGGGGGGGGGTGTTGCTGTGACACCCCTGTGATGTCACTAGTCCCACCCGGGGGCATGGTGTCACAAGCCCCGCCCCTTTCAGCGGCAATTGGGCAGTGGCACGGCGAAAATGCACACACCCCCAGCGGCTTTTCAGCTGGTTTTAGGCCAGCATGGGTACGAATCCAATCTCTGTGTGTGCTTTTTTTGCCGGCGCCACCGAACACACACACACCAGAGGTTTTTTGGCCCGCTTTTAGGCCATTTGCGGCGACAAGATTCACAACTGCGCCTAAACTGCAAACGGCCTATAAAATCTGGAGGCAATTTTGCACCCCTCCAACGCATGTCGCCCCCTGTGCCTAGGGGCCCACTGCCCCCATCCCCTAATGACGCCTCTGAGCACCAGTTGTAAAAGGTGCTCAAATAGCATGCTACTCAGCACACTGCCAGAAGTGCTGGTTGGAAGGTCTGCGCCTTCGTGCCCGGGCCATCGGCTCTACCATTGCTCACTGGAGCAGGTAAATCAGCAGGAGGGGCAGGTGGGGTGGGGGATGGGTGGATTGGGTCTGGGAAGGGGGTGAGTTCAGCCGCAGCGGTGGCCACCAAATCCTAACCCCCTTCCAGGACCTGATCCTGTAGTGTGGGTCTATGCAGATCTGTTCCAGCTATTTAGCTAGTGCAGGTCCAATAGACCCCCTGCACCATGGAGGCTAATGCCTGGGTAAAGGAACAATCATTCCCTTACCCAGAGGAAACCTCTGCAACTGCCCCCCACCATTGGTTGCAGCGGTAGCTATTTTGGTGCTGCTGCATCTGCAGGGGGGGGGGATCAATAGGATTGGGCAGTAACAGCCCGGTCCAGCCTAACTCAGGCACAGTTGAGGCCCAATTGTGGCCCAATTGGGGCCCAAACTAGGACCGAGTTAGGCTGCAACTGTGCCTGAGTTAGGCTGGAGGCAAGAGCAGTGGGCCAGGATCGAGGCAACACTTACCACAGAGGCAGGCAGGCCCCTGTGGGGAGCTGTCAGTCGTCTGGAAGCGAAGAGCCCCCTCCTCAGCTCGTCTGCGTGCACCTACCACAGCTGCTGCAGCGGTCGCAGCAGAGGGGCAGCCACAGGCGGGCCTGCAGGCACTGGGCGTGCGACAGGCAGCAGAAGGGCAGAGGTTGTGCCAGTGCCAGCTGCCCCAGGGCACCCTGTGCATTAGCCACCTGCCGCAGGGGGGAGTGCCAATGCCCTCCGACCCACAACAGGTGTTGCCACCCCCATGCCACGTTGAGGCTGCACATGGGATTCATGGGGGGGAGCGGGGGAGGGGAGGGAGGGAGGGAGGGGGGAGGGAAAGACACACACACAAGGGGGGGGACTCACCGTTTCCGCTTGGAGGAGGCCGTGCCGCCCCGAGGAGCTGCTCCAGTGCGTTGCGCCCTCACGGTGCTGCGCCCCCGGCTGGCAGCTGGGCCTGCGGGTGCTGGCCCAGCCGGTTCCGCAGCAGGGGCATCATGTGCAGCCATGGCAGCACGGACCGGGGATCTGCGGGCCTGCTCAGCAGCATGCCGCTCCCGGTCAAAGGCGAGGCGGTCCCGTTGGACAGCGACCAGCTCCCTCACCACACCAGTGAGGGCCCTGATCTCTGCCGTCTGCGCCGCCTGCCCCGCCACCAGGCCCTCCAGCTGTCCGGAGACATGCTGGAGCCCTGCCATCAGCTCCCGGTGATCGTCCCGGCGATCGTCCCGCTGCTCAGCAAGGGCATCGAGAAGCTGGGCGCGCCCCTCGTCGCCAGCTTCCACGCATGCCTGCCACATCTGGCCTGCCTCGAGCCGCTCCCGCTCCATGGCCCGGTGTAAATCAGCCACGGTCCGGGGCAGCTGACGAGCGGGGCGTGGCCCACGGGCACGGGGCATGATGTTGGGGCCCCCCAGCGCCGCATCTGCCGCTGCATCCCCTGCCAATGCAGCGGCTGCTGGGAGGGCCTGCCCCTGATGTGGTGGGGAGGCCTCCGCGGCCCCCCCCTCGCTGGCAGACCCCTCCCCCGGCGGGGACTCTGCGCGGGGTGCCTCCTCAGCCGAGTCACCGGCCCCTGGGAGGACGTCTTCCTCCTCGTCAGCTGAAGATGGAGGGTGGCTCCCCGCCGGCTCCACCTCAGCAGTCTCGAGGCTGTCCCCCGCGGCCCCCGTTGGAGAAGGGAGTGAGGCTGTGCTGCGGTGGGTGGGCTCCGTGTCGCCACACACGGAGCCCCGCCGGGGGCTTGACTCGTCGGAGCTGCTGGCATCGTCTGGACGGGCTGTGGGCGGGAAAGGCACAGGGCTCAGCCAGGTGGCAGCCACCCCCGCCCCAACCCAGGGTGGTCGGATACATACCGGCAGGCTGGCGGCCTGCGGCCTCTCTGCTGGGCCCCGGCTGGGGCGACCGGGCCCATCCAGCGGCGGCGCGGGTGCCTGGAGGGAGAAGAAGCACAGGTGAGGCCGGGCATGGGCTGCGGTGACGTCCAGCAGTGGGTCCCTCCCCGCAGCACGCACCACTGAAGACCTCCACGCCAACACCACCGACGACCTCCTCGCGGACAAGTGGCCCCAGAATGGCGGTGGCGCTGCCCCGTGTCGCATGGGCAATGGCGGCATCCACGGACATGGAGCGAGTGCGCACCAAGGTCCTGACCTCATGGTTCAGGGCCCAGTACGACCTCCTGAACCGCTTCATGCAAGACAAGCCCGTGCGCTCCCGGAAGCCCTGGGCACGGAGGGAGCTGGCTATGCCCGCAAAGAAGGCCTTTCGGCGTGCACTCTGCTCTGTGGCCTTGCCTTCTCCGAGAGCCACCTCGGCATTGGCTACTGAGAGGGTGAAGAGAGCCCGCATCTCATCATCCCCCCAGTTGGGCCCACGAGGAGCTGCCCTGGGGGGGCGTCCTCGTCGGGGGGGGGGCGGCCCCTGTTGCCACCATCCATCGCCAGGGAGTGCACAGGGAGACAGACAGGCAGACGGGCAGACAGGGAGGGGGGCAGGGGGGCAGTGGGTGCTGGGGAGGGGCTGGGGAGGGGCACGACTGGAGAGACAAACGACAAGGAAGCGGGCGACAGATACAGAAGAGGGGTCTGCAGAGAGGACAAGGCACATGGGGGGAGCTCCGCAGATGGCGAACGCCACGTATGCAGACGGACCGGACGGGCGTCACCGACGGGCGGACCGGACGGGCGGACGTGGCAGGCGCGGCGTCGGACGGGGCGGAGTCGAAGGGCGGAAGCGGCATCGGCCAGTGCCCTTCCGACTCCGGACGCCACGCTTGGGCGGAGCGATCGGGCGGAGGGGACGGGCTGCCTGCCTGCCAGGGCTCTGGCTGGAGGGGGTGGGGGGGTGGCAGACACCACTGCGGGCAGACGCTCAGGGACGGCGTGGAAGGAGGTGGGCAGCAGGTGGCTGTGCAGCGAGGAGCAGAGCAGAGGGAGGCACCAGCAGTGCACGGGAGCTGCTGTTCAACCTTGCCAGCGCCTGACCGACATGGAGCAGGGCCAGCCGCAGCCTTGGGCACAGAGGCGGCAACTGCCGTGGCCGCGTTTGCCATGGCTCCAGCAGTGGCAGCAGGAGCGCCTGCGGCAGTGGCGCATTCGGAGGGAGCGGGTGAGGGAGAGAGAGAGGGCCCAGGCCCAGGAGCAGCCGGCGCTGCACGCACAGGAGCAACAGCGTCGGCGGCAGGAGAGGCAGCTCCGCATGCAGCGCTGGGACCAGCAACGCGCAGAGCGCCGACAGCGGCGCGAGCAGTGGATGCGGGTGCAGCAGCAGCCACGCCACCGGGGGCAGGCGCTGCAGCTGCCACCCCTGCCCCAGCTGCTTGGAGCCGAGGGCCAGGGTGAGTGTGCGTGGACACGGGAGGCCCTGGGTGGGAGGGGTTGGGGAGGGTGACGCCATTGACCCTCTGGAGGGGGGCTCGGACCCAGGCACCCTGGCGCCCTGGCACATCCAGCAGCTGCTTCTCTGCGTGGGGGCAGGCATGCCCAGCCAGCCGCCAGGCCCAGCTGGAGGGAGCTGGCCGCCCTGGCCAAGGGGACCGCCCACAGGTGGTGACCGAGGCCACTGGCCCAGCTTGCACCGGCTGGGCTGTAACCGCTCCGCGTCCTGTCCACAGGACCCCAGGAGCCCCGACGGCCCAGAGGAGCCATCCTGCCCTGGACCGCGTTCCCACCGTGCCTTCTGAACCATTACGCCGGTCTGCCTCTGATGGTGGCATATGTGTTAGCCCAGCGCCGGAGACGGGTCCAGAGACGGCGGCCGGTGGTGAGGGAGCGTCTGCGCCGGCTGCTGGGCCCCAACATCGACTGCATCCAGGCCTTTCGCCTGGACAGGGGCGCCGTGGCGGAGCTCTGCCACCTCCTGGGCCCGGCTCTCGAGGCCCGGATCCGCTTGCGCCATGCCATACCTGTCCTGCAACGGGTCCTCATCGCCCTGCAGTACCTGGCGACAGGGAGCTTCCTGGGAGGTGTGGCGAGGCAGCTGGGTGTCTCCCGCTCCTCCGCCTGCCGGTGCCTGGATGCATTCGTGGATGCCATGGTCCCCCACGCAGCCGAGTTCATCGTGTTCCCAACCAGTGAGGCAGAGCTGCAGCGGGTCAGGGCCGAGTTCCATGCCATCGCGGGCTTCCCGAATGTGATCTCGGCTGTGGATGCCACGCACATCACCATCCAGGCCCCCCACCGGAATCCAGCCGTGTACCGCAACCGGCATCGCCAGTATTCCATCAATGTCCAGGCCACCTGCGATGCCAGGGCGTTGTTCACCAGTGTCACGGCGCTGGTTCCAGGGAGCGTCCATGATGCCGCCATCTTCGATGCCTCTGCCGTCCGACAACACCTGGCAGAGCTGCCCGAGGGAACCGGCTGGCTTCTAGGTGAGTCGGGGGGGGGCCTGGCAGGGGGAGAGGGGTGGGGGGGCCTGGCAGGGGGGAGGTGAGTCGGGGGGGCTGGCAGGGGGGAGGGATGGGGGGACCGAGGCTATGGCAGGGACTGATGCTGCCCCACCGCCCACAGGTGACCGTGGCTAGCCCTTGCGCCCGTACCTGATGACACCCTACGCTGCGGACGTCCCAGGGCCCATTGCGCGGTACAATGTCGCTCACCGTGCCACCCGCATTGTCGTGGAGAGAGCTTTTGGGATGCAGAAACTTCGATTCAGATGCCTGCACCTGACCGGGGGGCGCCTGATGCGCACACCCAACAAGGCCGCCAAGCTGTTTGTCGTGTGCGCCATGCTGCACAACCTGTGTATCCGGCGGAACACCCCACTCCTCGATGCTGAGGAGGCGGGGCAGCCCGCCATGGACGTCGAGCCTGCAGAGGCTGAGCCTGCCAGGGGGGCCGGCCAGGACCCACGGGGCGTCGCATTCCGGCAGCAGGTCACAGCCGAGTACTTTGGCCCGTAACGTCCAGGTACGGTTGCAGCCACCATGGGGCCCGTGCCAGCCGCTGACCTGCGCTGCAAGGAACCCCCCCTCACTGTGCCCTAACCGCTTCGTCCCCAGGGACCTCCCACCTCGGCATCTGGACGGTCACGGGCCCCACCCACCACCCAGGCTGCCACCGACGCCACCAGCAGCAGTGCAGGCCCCCCACCCGATGATCCGCACCCACGGAGGAAGACAACAGAGACAGTGGTGAAAAGTTAAAAGCATGTTTACTGTTTGTTCGTTTCTTGGTTAAAATTGAATTAAAAACAGGTTAAAAACAAACAGATGATATAACAGTTATGTGGCCTCAACAGTTGGCCTGAACAGGCCCAGGCCCCAACAGGGGGCACAGGGCACCAACAAAGGGACGGTTGGCAGGGGGGAGACGTGACCAGCACTCCACGTGCTACCCCTCATGGAGGGGGCCGGAGCGGCTCGATGCCCAGCCGGGCCAGAAGAGCGGTCAGCCCCGCCAGGATGGTGTCCTGCCTGGCCTCCACCTGGAGCAGGTGGTGCAGGACCGGGGGCACATGGCCAGCGCCATCGCCATGGGCCATGGCCGTAACGTGGCGAATGGCCTCCTGCATTTGGCCATGGGTGGCCCAGGCAGCGCCCTCCAGGTTGCGCAGCTGTTGGCGCACCGCTGCCTGTTGGCCCGCTGCCTCCTGCCTCCCACGGTCCACCCGGCGGCCGACGTCCCGGATGGTGGCCATCACCCTGGGTGCCAACGATGAGCCTGCGGAATGAAACAGATAGGGCGGGAATTAGGCCTGTGGCCTCGTGGTGCCCTCTTCGACGGCCACCCACCCGCACACCCCAGGCCCCCATGGCCTGTCATCTGCTGGAGGCGGCCCCTGTCACAGGCACCATGGCAGGCCGGGACGCAGGCCCCAGTCGGGCCCTCTCCATGGCTGGCCTGACCCCCATCCCATGGCCCGGCCTGGGTCGATGCACATCCCCCCTGGCCCTGCAACGCTCCTGCCCAACCAGTCACCACAGTGGGTCTGGCCACAGGGACATGGCTGCTGACCAGGCCCGGGCACACTATCGTGGCCATGACACACGGGTCCCCAGGGGCCACCCCCCGCCATCACCCGGCCGGCCATTGGCCGCCTGGCACCCACCAACTGACAGGCAGGCCGTGCATGGGGCCCTGGCCCTGGTTGCAGCACACCATGCCATCAGATCCCATTGCACTACCAGGGGGTGGGGGGGTGGGAACACTCACAGTGGCACCGGGCCAGGCGCAGTTGGGCCCCACGCCGCCTCGTCTGGGTGGCCTGGTCGTGCGTCACCGGAGGGCCTGATGGTGGTGGTGGTGGTCCTGCTGCCGCCGCCAGCAGCGCCTCCCGTGCAGCTGCAGAGGTCGATGGCACCTCCTCCTCCTCCACCGGAGTGACTCCCTCTGCTGCTGGGTGGTCCTCCTCCTCCTCCACAGCCTCCATGGCCTCCGCTGCCACCGCCACGTCGTCCACTGCAGGCAGGTCCCCCTCCTCCTCCTGCACTTCCTCTGCCCCCTCCGCCACTGCCACGACAGCGGGGGACTGTGGGATGGCAGGGGAGGGGGGCCCAGATGGTGGGGCCACCGCACCTCCCTCTGCCCCTTCCCTGGAGGAGGCGGTCGAGGAGGAGGAGGACGCCGCCCACCGTGCCCGGCGCCGTGGTGGCCGCGTGGCTGGCGCTGCTGCTGCTGCTGTTGCTGCTGCTGCTGCTGCTGCTCGCCGCCGTGGTGGCCGGGTGGCTGCTGCTGCTGCTGCTGCTGCTGCTGCTGCTGCTGCTGCTGCTGCTGCTGCCAGTCGCCGTCCCTCCATCCGGCGTATGGCCACTGCAGAGGAGAACACACATAGGGTCAGCGCCTCCTAGCTCAGCACGCACCCGTACCCCCCCTCCGCCCCAGCCCGCCCCGTCACCTGCCTCATCTGCATCACCACCACCACCACCCTTCCCCAGGGCTGGGCAGGCCCGTGTACATGTCCCGAGGCTGGGACTCCAGCCCCCTCAGTCCACCTACCACCCTAGGACCCCTGGGTGCCTGCGCCACAGCCTGCCATGCCCCCAGCGGCCAGCCACAAGGGGTCTCCGCAGCAGCAGCATCCCACTGCCCACCCAGCTGTCCGGTGCTGCAGGGGGGCCTGGACAGATCAGCAGGCTGCTAGAGATGCCACCACGGCGTTCCAGCCAGCGCCGTGCCCTCATGGCTAGACCCAGACCCAGGCCTCCCACATGCGGCCGGAGCAGGCAGTGCAGTAGGCCTGGCATCTGGGCAGGGGGCTGCCTGCAGCATGGCACAGGCCTGCAGACCTCCCTGCCAGCGGTCATGTGAGCGGCAGGCTCCAGGGACAGGTCCTCATGGCGTGCCCTCCACTGTGTGTGCTGGTGTCCCTCCCACCCTCCCTGTGTGAGGGGCGGGCCCATCTCCCAGCCTGGGCAAGAGGGCTGTGAGGGGGGGCAGCTGCCAGTCCTCCCTGCGCACACTGGCAGGAGCTCGGTAGCATTTGGGCTGGAACCGTGAGGCTGCCCTGGGGGGGATCAGCAGGGTAGCTGGACTGGGCAGCTCTATGGAGAGAGTAGCCCCTGGGTATGGTGGGCAGGCATGGGCCTGGCTGGCCCATGGCCTGTGGGCTGCGACTGTCCAGGGAGCCGGATGGCTGCAGCTGGACGCATGGCTACTCCCCCCCCCGGCCTGTGCCCAGCCCTGCAGGGCTCTGAACCATGCCAGAATCACCCTCCACAACAGGGTGACTGGCACCGCTGGAATCATGGACCCTGGCTGCAGAGGGCCCAGGTGTTCCTGGAGGGCACACCCTGGCATGCTGCCCCTGACAGGCCAGTCACCCTCCCCCCCCGGGCTCCATGAGGTCTGTGCTGGGAGATCCCCCCCAGGGGTGCCCATGGTCCGCAGGTCCTCACAGGGCACCTGCGTGCCTGGGGGGACCCATTCACGCCCTCCCTGCCATGAGCCCATCCCCAGTACACAGCCTTACCTGAATGATGGCGGCACCGGTAGCGAGGCCGCCCAGCACGCCGCCACAGCCGCAGCATGGTGTCATACAGCAGGGGGGGGTCCCTGCTGGGGCGGCCCTCATGGCAGTCCCTGTACCCCAGCTCCTGGAAGAAGGCGACCTTGAGGGCCTTCCAGCGTCCGCGGCACTGGCCCACAGACCTGTGGAAGCCCCGGCGAGCCAAGGCTGCCGTGACCTCCCCCCAGGCCTCCAAGTTGGGGGCAGTGCTGCTGGACATCAGGGTGGGCAGGTGGGGGCTGTGGGAGATGGCTGCCAGCATGGCTGCCCTCTCCTCTGCAGACCACCGTCTTCTTACGCCTGCTGCGGCAGCCATTTTGCGTCGGAATGACGACCGTTGGCCGCTCGTGACGTCACACGGCCTGCGCCTGTCCGGACCCGTACGGGCACCCGTCGCAGCGGGCGTTCTGCAGCTGCCATTGGCGGGCGCGACGGCTTCCGTAGCGGTCGCCATGGCGCCCGTCAGTGTTTGCCTGCCTGAGAGTCACCCCAACTCCCCCCCTGCCCTCTGGGCCTGGAGGGTCCAGCGGCCCCCCTGCTGTGTTCTCCCAGGGAAGGCAGTGGCAGGCCCTGGCTGGGCGTCCTGCAGGGTCTTGTGTGCTGGGGCCTGCCTGTGTGTGTGTGTGTGGGGTAGTGCTTGTGCAACATTGGGGACTTGTGGGGCCAGGGGCATCTTTATTGTTCTGGAACGGTGGCAGAGATGGCCGGGCGAGGCTGCCAGGGGTTGGCACAGCAGCCTCTCAGACCACAGCAGCAGCAGGCGTGGCCCATGGACCTGGAGATGCGGGCTCTTCCCCTGTGGAACCACGGCCTGCTCCATAGCAAGGGGAGGGACAGCAAGTAGGCAGCCAGGGAGGTGGAGCAGCAGCAGCAGCAGCTGCGGAGGGTTGCAGGGCAGGCTCCCAGACCTCTGGAAGCATCGAGGCAGACGACTGTGGGGCAACCAGACTGCAGGCCGAGGGGTGCTCCCCAGACGGTCAGTGGTAGTGGGCATTCCTGGGGGGATGACCACCTTGGGGAGTGTTCCATGGCAGCTGCTGTGTGGTAGCACTCCCCATTGAAGGAATGCCAGTGTGCCGGTTGCAAAGGCCTGCAGGGAGAGAAATCACACACAGCTGAGTGGTGTGAGACACAGAGCCTGGTCTGCTTCCCTGGGTGTAAGGTGAGCATGATCCTGTAAGGGAATGGGGTCAAAGAGAGAGACAACAACACAACTTGGGGGTCACAACCATGGCAATCCTAGCAATACTGACCTGTCAGTAGTCCCTGTGGAGAAAAGAGGGGGGGGGGAACAGCTGGTGTCTACATATGGGTTACAGTTCCACACCCATGGCATTGTGTGCTCACAGTAATACAGGCAGCTATGAGACAAGAAGACATTGGTATAGAGGCATATCATGGCAGGCATTGCAGGCAGCTATGAGACAAGGCATTGGTATAGAGGCATATCATGGCAGGCTATGCAGGCAGCTATGAGACAAGACATTGGTATAGAGGCATATCATGGCAGGCTATGCAGGCAGCTATGAGACAAGAAGACATTGGTATAGAGGCATATCATGGCAGGCATTGCAGGCAGCTATGAGACAAGGCATTGGTATAGAGGCATATCATGGCAGGCTATGCAGGCAGCTATGAGACTAGACATTGGTAAAGAGGCATGTATCCTACCTATATTTCTCTATGCAAAGAGGCAGCAGTCAGACCACATGTCAGCACACCCCTGCACTTACCTGCACTTACCTGCTGGTGTTGTTGCCTGTGGGGGGGGGAAGAGGGGCTGGGAGAAAGACATGGGTTAGCACACACTTGCATGGAGAGAGCTGCCCAGGCACAGGAGTACACAGTTTGGCCACAGGCAGAACAGCCCTCTCTGCCCTAGAGGGGGGCAGAGAGGAGAAGAGAGGTGTTAGTTAGGAAATTTTTCAAAGTCCCACTTTGTGGCTGCTGGGGGACAGAACCCCACACCACGTGCTCAGAGAGAGAGAGAGAGAGAGTGAGTGGAGGGCTGGGGCTGGGGCTGGGCTTTTGTGGGAGAGAGGCTGGGTGGGGCTGGGTGCTGATAGGGTAACTATTTGGGTCCGTGTCCAGAGTTCGGCCACACCTGTTCGGTCCCAACTCAGTCCCAACTCGGGCCCAGGGTGTTAGAACTTTTCAGGAGAGGGCTGGTGTAGGTAAGGTAAAATGGCTCCTATGGGTCTCCTCACATTTGGGTCCACCCTTTTTGCTGGCCCAAATTTTGGGCCTGAGTTGGGCTCGAGGGGGCGTGTCAGGGGGTTGCCAATGTCTGGAACCGGACCAAATTTCGTTCCCGCCCCCGTGACGCCCACGGAACGCCCACTTTTAGTCCGCAGTTGTACCGCAACTGTACCGCGCCCGTCCTGCGCATGCGCACGGCGTCCGTCGTAGGTCCGTCCCAAGTTCGGCACAGTTGCAGTACAATTCGGGTACAATTCAGGCACAACTCGGGCCTAAAGCACTTGGGCTGCAATTGTGCCTGAATTGTACCGCAGTTGCCTTAGGCTGGACCGGGCTGTAAGATCTATATCTACCCTCATACAATAAGATTCACTGACATGTATTTGGAACTGAGTGAAGTTTCACAAATGATTGCTCCTCAAAATGCCCCCCACCAAATTTAGCGATTTTGGGGGTGGGTGGGGGAGGAATGAACATGTCAGTGGAGGCAATGCAATGTTCCCTGTTCGTCATTCCCTTTTTGGGCTGAGGCAATGGAACCACCACAGTAGCGTTGTCAGGGAATGAGCCAACCCATTCTGACCAATCCATTTAGAGTTGGGGGAAAACAATTGGCTCCACTGATGCATTGTCACATAAGCAAATCTGATTGGTTTATAGTGCAATCTCTGGGTGGGATTAGTCATTATTCAGCGCCAGGGGTAAACCAAAGGGAAATGGTCGCTATGCAGTGTTGTGGGCAGCCCCAAAAAAGCACCATGTTCACCTTAAGAATGGTCTGACAGTGAAAAATCGGTGCAGCCCTTAATCTCGCCACATGGTAGCATATTGAGAAAGAAGGCTCCCTACACAAAAATCAGAAATATGCATTAGCCTCTATTACAAATGTCTCAAATTACCTTAGAATTGGGGTAAACTCATTATTTAGAAAGGTAATAAAAGGCACAGCTTGTCAAGGCGGGATTGTCACACAGGAGTGCACAGTATCCCATTATTATTTTTTTCCAAAACTGTTCACATCAGCTCCTATTGCAATCAAAGTGAGTTAAAATACCCTCTGTAAAACACCAATAGTGCATAACCCCAGAGAGTGGTATCCTGATGAGGGTACAATGGGAAACCGGCCTTTGAAAAGCAACATGTTTCCAGCGCACAAATGTACAGAGCTTTTGAAATCCACGTGGGCTTTTTCCGCCTACTGGGCTTCACTTTCGACTCCAGTGTTATCAAATGAAAACCAAGAAATGATTGATTCTTTCATCTGCTTAACCCACTGCTATGTTTTTCATGATAGATTAACATATTCTGAGGGAACCATCCATCAAATACCCTTTGAAAGAAGCAGCAAACCTGCATTACCTAGTGAAGTCAATGAGATTTCAGCATTTTTTTGTGTCCTCTGAAAAGAATCTCTTTCTCTGCTACTTCCCTGTTGCAACTTCTTTTACTTCTCCCATTTTTTCCTTCCTAGTTTGTTGTTGATGTTGTGCTGCTGCTGTTTTAGGGAGGGGCTGACTTCATTTCAATTTTGTGTAGTACCTAGTTCCTCTTAGTTGTAGTACCAAGAAAAGCAACAATAACAGTAAGTAGTACCAGAGTTGTAGTTCGTAGGTGTAGCGGAATTTTAAGCACATGAGAATTAATAGGACCAGGAAGACTGGTGAACAAGGAAAAAGTATGGGTTTATTTGTTACGCAGCGCAATGGACAGCCCCCAGTTGGGGAACTGACCCTTTGCTACATGTGAGCACAGTTTTTATACATTTCCAAGCAGACCATCACAGGGTTGCTGAGAATGTGCATAGTTACAGAGTAATACAGAAACACAATGGGAACAATAGTGGGCGGCTCTGGGTGGAGGTCTTCTAGATGGTCCTTGAATGGTTCGATCACTGAGTCCTGGGAGACTTGATTGAATTAGTTAGACTTGATTGAGTTAGCCTCCCTTTCCACCAGAATCAGCCTAATGTGTATGTTTCTACTGAGAGGAGAAAACAAAAGAAGGTTGCCAAATGTGAGATTTCCCCCTTGTGACTTGGGGAGGCAGATATGAAAGTGTGTAACAACAAGAATATTACCAGAACAAAACCAAGAATAATATTTTCTGCATCATAGGTGTCATAGTAGTCAAAGAAAAAACACATTCAGACCTCTCAGCTCTGCCTATTAAGCTGCCTATATGCATGCGCCAGGCAGCATTTCCGAAGAGACTACCCTAGAAGTCCTCGCCTTCTGCATGCACACTTGTCAGGAAGCCTCATTGAGCAAAATGGGATTTACTGCTAAGTAAACACCGGTGTGTGTGTGCATTTTCGCCACAGGAAGGAAGCTGCTATTGTCTAACTGAGGGTTGCTCATTAGCAACTAATTAGCAGCTAATTGACCACGTTATTTCAAATGCATGCCGACGCAAATCAGACTTCCAGCATTAATTTGTAAACCGTGTTATTTCAAAACCGTGCAAATAAGACCACGTGAATTGAGAGCTGTCTGTACTGCCTTTCCATACTTGAGAGGTTTCGGACTTCTATTGCAGCCAATCACCTCTGCTACAGCAGAGTGGAAAAGCTGTAAGTTCCTACAGATTTAACTACTCTGTCTTTGAGGAGAGGAAAAAAAGTATTCTCTTGGTGTGACATAGAAGTAACCTTACGCACATAGCTTTGGAAGCAGCTCTGATGGGATCCCCACCCCCACCCCGCCAGATGCCAAGTTAATGTTATAAGTTTTCTTCCAAACATCAATACTTCATGTCTATATTAAGGCCCCTGATGGGGGATGCATTAAAAACTCAACAGACTCTTTCAGATCACACATAAGAACAGGGGCTTTTGAAATATGTGCACAGATCTTCCCACCCACTGTACTAGACTTTAAATTCCATCCTATTAAGCAAGAAACCGTGCTTTCATCTGTTTACTGCACTGTATGAATTTTCATTAAAAATAGCTAAATACTTTCAGGAAGAAATCCTCAGTTCTCACAATGTTTGTCTCAAATAGCGGAGCTTTGAAGCTCCCCAGAAACTGTAAGTTTGTCTTTCTCTTTTGAAATGTGTAATTAATAACAATAACAGCAATCATTATTGTTATTCTTAAGTATTGCATTGCATGTTTATCTCCAGCTAAGGTAGTTCCACAAGAGTTTTTTTTTTCTGTTCTGGTTTTAATTACGTGGGAGTAACACATTAACACATGCGATGCGGGAAGTGAAACATATGGTCCACACCCACACTTGTGAAATCCAAAGTATCTATCTATCTACTACAATTCCATTTCATGTATAACTCACCTTATTTGGAAAAGACTTTAAAAAGTTTGATTTTTTTAAAGAACTACCTCTATTATTCCCATTTTATAGATGAGTAACTGAGAGCATGATCCATTCTAAGTTTCGAATGGCAGAGTGCACACTCTGCCATTCGAAAGTGTTACAAACATGCTGTAAAGCATGTTTGCGACTACTTTTGAGTAAGAGCTGCCGGTGCGGAGGCCGGCAGTCCTCACTCCAGCGATGGATCGACCCAGCTGCTGCCGAGGAAGGCAAGTCTCTCGCCAGCGAGTGCAAGGGCGGGATAGGCAGGGATGCCGGCGGTTGGCCAAGCCGGTCCGGAAGGGGGTGGGGATGGCGGCTCCCGCATCCCCATCCTGATCCCGGTCTCGGGGGCCATTACATGGTCTCCTTGGATTTACACCAGGTCTCGATCTGGTGGAAATCCGAGGAGGCCCATTGGCGCCTCCCAGCGCTCCAGATCCGCTTGGAACAGGGATAGGAACCAGTGGGCAGCTCTAGCACCGCCTGCGGATCTTTAGGCAGGATTGCGCAATGAGCCTCAGTTATGTATTTGCACCTGGCCAAACAAATGAGTCCTTAAGAGAAAAAGGGGCTTGAATAGTGCTGCCATAGATCCAAGTCTACCTTTCTGTCCACTAAATCAGTGTTTCTCAAATTGTGGGTCGGGACCCACTTGGTGGGTCGCAACCCGATTTCTGGTGGGTCCCAGGTGATGGAAAGTTCAGATAAGTAATTGCCACATGCCCTGAGGCTATTCAAAAATTAGATAGCTACTAATTGCCCTGCAAAGAGCTGAGCTCCTGCAGTTTGCAAGATAGCTGCTAATTAACCTGCAAGCAGCTGAGCTCTTTACTTGTAAATACATAAATAAATTATTTCTAGATCACCTTTATTTAAGTCTCGTAAAGCTACGTGGGTCCCGATAGAGTGTCATTTTAAAAAGTTGGTCCCGGTGCTAAAAAGTTTGAGAACCACTGCACTAGACTGCTTGCAACTTCTGAAATAATGCACCTATGCTCATTTACCTAAAGTAGTAACATGGTGGGACTGGATGTAAAATAATGCATTTGCACATGAAAATTGCTCCTCTTATTGAAATTTTTTTTTAATGTTCCCTCAAAATCCTTCCAGAAATTTCAGTTAAGCGCACCATGCCTAATTTGCCTTGAATGTTACTTGAAGCAAAATTTGTCAGTAAAGTGCAGCCCAGTCCTATATATATATTTATTCTGAAGCAAGTCTTATTGACTTCAGTAGGCTTACTTCCAAGTAAGTGTGCAGAGTTGCAGCTTTTAGATGTACAGCTCAACTACCTCCCTTATGAATACAGAAAGCCTCACTTAAAGTTGTTTTGTTTCAAGTCGTTTCATTTTAAAGTTGTTGAGGGGAAAAAATACAGATTCCTGGCTGGGGCCACTGTCTGTGCGAAGTTTGAATGTTCTCCTCATATCTGTATGCGTTTTCTCCAGCCTAGAAAGCTCACATTTATTTCATTATTTTATATTAGAAGTGTTTCGGGTCCTTATTTAAAAGTTTGGTGATGTTTTTGTGACCAGAAAAATGCCGTAAACTCTTGTTTACATATTTCAATTATCTTACAGTAAAATTGGTTTCGTTCTATGTCATTTCGCTTAACGTTGCAGTTTCCAGGAACCTCTCGACAACTGTAAGTGAGGACTTGCTGTACATGGAGCTAGATGACTGGATCAGCCCTCTAGGATTTTTAGACAGGATTCTTTCCTAGCCCTACCTAGAGATACCTGGGGTTGAACATGGGACATTCGACATGCACAGCATGTGCTCCATCATGCTCCAGCCCCTCGTCAAACATTGCTAATCTCATTAAACTATTTTAACTCCCCTTAAAATTTCAGTTCTCAATCATTTTTGTTTCAATCATGCAACAAATTAGTCATGGCTGTCAGACTGTACCTTAGTGATGTAAGGCAAATTATGTGGCACATAATGTCCATAATTATATCTAATGTCCCAAAATTCCAAGTAAGTAGGGCACCTCCTTGCTAACATCTTTCATACACTTCCAAGCAAAATAGTAACATACAGTACATGCAGCAGCGTCGCGACGACGCGCGTCACCCCAGAGCGGGGGCGCGCGTCGCCCTTAAGGGGGAGGCTCCGCCCCCGCGCATGACGTCACGCGCAGGAGTAGAGCGCCCTCCCCGCTCCGTTTTCGGCTCATTTTGGAGCCAAACGGACACAGGGGCGGGCGGGCGGGCCCACCTTCTCTTCCAAAAAAAAAAAAAAAGTAAGTGGGGGGAATCGCGCGTCACCCCTGTACGCGCGACGCCCCCCGGCGGCCCGCCCCCCCGCTTCCCCCTGTCGACGCCAGTGAGTACATGCATAGCCTCTCTTTATTCTAATATGCAGTGATACATAAAGTTCCATCCAAGCATAGGGATTAATTCTTTCCAAACGTTCCGTGACAGCTAGCTCAACAGACTATATGTGGATCACAACACTAGAGCCATGACTCATTCAAGGAAATGGATTGGCAGGAGACTGCAGTCAGACAAAAGGAAATCATAATTCATCTATGAAATTTGCTGCCACAAAATGTGGCGGCATTAAGAAGAAATTCATGGAAGGAAGACAAATCTATCAATGGTCACCGTCAGCAGTCATGATGGCTACATACAGTGGGCACTTGATAACCACAGGTGTTCTGTACCTGGAACCTCCACAAATACCCCAACCCCCATTAGATCAAATCCGCAGTGGGAGTGGGGTGGCACCACAGTACCTTATGTGCCGGACCCGGCACCCGCTTCTCAACTTCCGCACACCTTCTAAGCTCGTGCTTGTACAAATCGATGGTAAGGCCACATCTGGAATATTACGTCCAGTTCTGGTCGCCGCATCTCAAAAAGGATATTGTGGAACTGGAAAAGGTGCAGAAGAGAGCGACCAAAATGATTAGTGGGCTGGGGCATCTCCCTTATGAGGAAAGTCTACAGCGTTTGGGGCTCTTCAGTCTAGAAAAAAAGGCGGTTGAGGGGGGACATGATTGAGACGTATAAAATTATGCATGGGATGGAGAGAGTGGATAGAGAAAAGATCTTTTCCCTCTTACATAACACTAGAACTAGGGGACATCCACTCAAATTGAGTGGAGGGAGGATTAAAACAGACAAAAGAAAATATTTCTTTACCCAGAGTGTAATTGGTTTCTGGAACTCCTTGCCACAGGAGGTGGTGATGGCACCTGGCCTGGATGCCTTTAAAAGGGGATTGGACAGATTTATGGAGGAAAGGTCCATCACAGCTTACAAGCCATGATGGGGATAAGCAACCTCCTGGTTGTAGGAGTAGGTTTTCTTGTGCCAGGTGCAAGGGAGTGGCGACAGGATACAGGTATCTTGTTGTCTTGTGCTCCCTGAGGCATCTGGTGGGGCCACTGTGTGATACAGGAAGCTGGACTAGATGGGCCTTTGGCCTGATCCAGCAGAGCTCTTTTTATGTTCTTATGTTCTTAAGTAGTCCAAACTGCTACAAACAGTAAAAATAAAAATAAATAAATCAAAAGAGACTTCTGGTTTTCGCGTTGCAACTGGAAGTCACTTTTGATCTTTTTTTGTTTGTTTGTTTACTGTTTGCTGTAGGGATTGAGGGATTGAGGACCACTCTACATATGGGCTACTGCTTTCCATATCCTATTTTATGTGTATCTCTAAATCTGTGGAAAATGTATTTACTTGTACTAATTCTGGATGTATCCTCTTATTATAGCATTACAAGACATTGAGGAGAAAAACTCGGTCCACCATATCATTGAATTATTTCACCCACATCTAAAATGTACTTTATTTGTTTCTCCTCTCCTAGAGATGATAAAGTACTTTGATTTTTTTCCAGTCTGTCATTCTATAACAGATCTTCATGCCTGATGCCATTCATACAAGATGTGTCTGCATGTGCGCTTCTGAGAGGTTCCCCCACTGAGTAGCCATTCAGGCTCCAATGGTAGAGTAGGCCAAGGTAACAAAACAAATCAAACAATGGAGAGCCCTGAAAATCTGTTTGGAATCCCTTCCTACACCTTCCTTTCTGCACACACCATACTCCTTCCTGCATTTACTGTCACAAACCCAAGGAGACCAAAGGCTGGGTTTCACATAATAGCCCAATGACCTGTACACAACATTATAGTCAGCTCCAAATTAAAATCCGTAATGCAATTGAGAACTGTCAGTAAAAGCAATTGAATTCTCAGTTCTTTTACGTCTTAAATTGGAGGAAAAAAAATATCAGCTGGCAGCTCACGGTCAATCAATGCCTGGTGTGAAGGGTGTTTGCTTTCCAATCAAAACTGTTAATCCAGTTTCGTGCCAACATTAAGTTGTTTTCTAATTGAGTGACCAGTAGACAACTGTCTGGCCAGATAGCCAGGAGATCCCAGCAGTAATACAAATTCTTTCAGCAATCACTCCTCATTGGGTGAACTGTGAAGTCTCAAGTGTTAATGAGATGCAAAGTTAGAATGGATTCACAAATGGCAGAGTATTAACAGATTTGCCAAGGATAACAGGAGCTCCTGCGTAAACATTCAGACTTCTCAGAAAAAGTTATTCTGTAGCACTAATGGCTACTATAGGAAGGATGTCGGTTGATAGTAAATGTGAGCAAATCTGTGTTGACAAGGTAATTTAAACTTTTTGCTTTATTATCAGGGAATCTGTCTTTGTTACTTACCTGTTACCTGTAGCAGAGTTAGCAGTCTTTCCCCCATTTGTTTTAGCCATTAAAGGGTGAAGAGGAACGGCAGAGCAACTTTTGGCTACTGACTCCCAGCGACTGCCATTTTCCCCCCACAATGCCCCAACTTGCGTGTTGTTGCAAGGCATTCTGGGGGGCGGGAGGACTTTCACCACCACAAAACATGGCACCAACACAGGTGGCCATCCTATTTTCCTCAATTGTCCAGAGCATTCTGGGAGAAAATGGTGCTTGCCAGAAGGCCAGCAACAACTCTGCCTTTCCTTTTATACTTTTAATGGATAAAACAAAGAAGAAAATCCCATTACACTGCCTTCCTGTAGCTAAGCTCCCCTCCCCCACCCCATTACAAAAACCAATAGCATTTGTGCCATTTGTTTAGTGATGGATGAAAAATGCTATTACAGTATTTTTCATTTCTAAAATGAACGCACACTCCTACCTTAAGCTTCACACATAGGGCTATTGGATGTCCTCGGAGGAGGAATGGAAGGCCTTCAGTTGCCGTGACTGGTACATTGCTGTACATCTGGCATAGCTACACAGTGGTGTGTCTGTGCATGTACATGTAGTTCATCAGTGCTACGAGGAGCCAGTCTCTGCACAGGCACATCGTAGAGGACAAATGTTTTTAGCTCTCACGGTTGCAGATAAATGTCTGAAAAATATGTTGGCACATTATTGTTAAGCCTACATGTCATAAGTTTTCAAAGGCTGACTCATATTTCTTTCTTTCTTACGCTGTACGAAACGTTGCTTGTTCATGATTTATAGCAATAAATGTGACATTTTGCATCCAATGTCACATGTACATTGAGTTATTTATTTCTCTGCTTCAATTCTTCCCCTGTTTCAGTATAGTGGAAATCTTACACCTTGGAAGATAACAATGTATTTTCAGTTTTATATGTTGTTTATCTTTCAGATGCCCCAATTTCCATAAACGAAAAAAGAATCAATGCGTACAAAATCAGCAACAGCAAAAAAACACACCCCTCCCCACTAGTCTATTGGAACAGACTGAAGGTGGCTGGGTGACAGCATGCTAAGGACACCACACACACACACACACACACACACACACACACACACACACACCACCACCACCACCACCACCACCACCACCACCACCACCACCACCAGCATCAGTATCATTCATTTTTACATCAATTAATTTTACTGTCATATGATTATGTTCCACCACAAATAGTGGAGCAACTGATTAACTGAGGAAGAAAAAGCAAAGTACAAAAGACAGATCTAGGATAATAAAATACGGGAAGGAGAATCCAACACACACTGATGTATTGGAATGAACGTTTCGATGAGGTACAGTTTTTAAATCACAGTCCTCAATACTGTTGTGCCTTCCAGCTTTCTCATTTCCAGCAGTAAAACTCAGGCCACTACAATCCCATGCTGTCCACATGGACAGCAAGCCATGGGGTCATGTGGAATAGCAGCTCATAAGCAGCAGGTGTACAATTCCCTTCTTCACTAGGATGTCTCTGCAGTTGGCACTCAAATGTCTTGAAGAATGCTGTTGTGTCTTGGTAGGCCTAGAGTGCCCTCCACACCTCACCTTCAGACACCCAACAATTAGGCCCTGATGTGTCTACTCCCAGTAAATGCAAAAGCAGAGCCATTTACAGGGACCTGGGAAAGAGTGGGGGATAAGATATGTGAAGGTGAGATTCAGAGAGACCTCTATTCAGAGAGAGGGGCCTGCCAAGACATGACAGGTTTGGCATAACAATAGTGTTCTGGTCCTGGTCACAGACTAATCCTGGTGAGGGAATGAAGACTATACTAGTTGCTTCTTACTGAAAAGCTCATTGATTGACCATGGGATAGTTGTACTGAGCAGAAACACCAGCAAAGGGACGATCACCCGAGCCCCAGCTGGATATATATCACTGTTTACAACTCGTCGCTTTGTTCCGACATTATAAAGCTCATTCCCCTCCTCTAGCTTTTCCATGTACTCCTCTTTCCATTTTATGTCTTGTCTTTGTTTAGTTTGCACGTCTGTGACTCATTTTAATGTATGTATCAGCACTGTATTTGCATTTTTTGATAGATGTGAGCCACTCTGAGAAGCAAGTTTTGACTGACTCCAGGATGGAACTGGATGGAACTGAGAAGCAAGTTTTGACTCCAGGATGGAACTGGATGAAATTGGGCTGAAGCCCACAACTATCTGTGGATCCTTGCTATCCGGGTATGGTGGTAGTCTGGAATGGATCCCCCGTGGATGTTTTGTTGTTCAGTCGTTAAGTCGTGTCCGACCCTTCATGATCCCATGAACCATATCCTGCCAGGCCTTCCTGTCCTCCACTATCTTTCCCCCGTGGATAGTGAGGTCCAACTGCATATGTTCCACTATCTTGCTATGACTCACAATTCCAAGCTCAGTTCAAGATGGGTGTGGGTGTGTGTCTTTAAATAAATAAAAACCTTTGGAACCCTGTGCGGGCTTCCCTGTGTCCATGGGTTTGCCAGTGCATGGTAGGCTGCTGCTGTCTCCCCGCCGGTGCTCATCAGCAGAGGATGTGCTTTACTACATCTATAAAGCAGCCTCCACTGGCACAAACTAGTTATGCTGGCAGTGGCAGGGGTTAGGATTGGGGCACTGGATGATCTCTTAAACTGGTCCTGTTATTGGTTTGTATTTTGGTTTGCTGCTGCTTTGTTTTCTGCCGAGTACGATGTTGCTTTGATTGTGGATTTCTGTTACCATATTTCTTCGAGTCTAAGGCGCCATCAATTCTAAGGCGCACCTTTACTTTCAGTACCACCAGCAGGGGAAAAAAATCCATCGATTGTAAGACTCACCTCCATTGAATCTACCCGCTCAGCACCAACTCTCCCCAGCATGTCTACTGCAGCTGAGGATGACTGAGTGCACTGCATAGCATTTCTGGCCCCGCCAGAAGGTGCAATTTCCTTCGTTACCTGGGCTTGGGGGAGCTTCAGGGAGGCCTGCGCAACCCTCTGCAGGCCTCCCTGATCTTCAGTTCGGCGAAAAACAGCGATTTTTGGCCATTTCTGGTTTTTGCGAAAACCAGAAATGGCTGAAAATCACCGGTTTTTGCCGAACTGAAGATCAGGGAGGCCTGCAGAGGGTCGCGCAGGTCTCCCTGAAGCTCCCCCAAGCCCCAGTAAGTAAGAAGATAGCATTTTGGGGTGCTTTTTGGAGACCTTCGATTCTAAGACGCACCCCATTTTTTGAAATGCTTAATTGGGAAAAAACATGCGTCTTAGAATTGAAAAAATACAATATTGCATCTTCTTTTTGTAAACTGCCCTGGGTCATGTGGGAGAAGAGTGGAACAGAAGCTTTAAAATACACAAACAAGTAAGCGTTGGCATTTTGGCAAAAGTGATCCGGAATCTCATGGCTCTCCTGGGTGAAATGAAGAGGTCGCTATCTTGACACGTCCGATGGCCAAATTGGCACCATTGGGCAGAAGCCGTGCGCATGTCTGCAGCAGCTTGTTTCTGAAGTTCAGGAAAGGAGTACGGTGTTTTTTTGGGTTTGGAGAAATATTAGTGTTGGCACGAAATCTGAAGCCATTTGGTATGCCCCTGTGCCTCTCTACTGTACGGCAAAGGGCTCCTCCGAACCCAAAATCAAAGTCGTCCGAGAAGGTTTTGGTTTGTTTGCTTATTTGATTTCCTTATGTAAAAGCACACTGGGTCATTCCCAATTAGTAGCGCTCTTCAAGGTTCTGCTACCCTCGGAGACGGCAGTGATCCATCACAGCTGTCACATCTTAGGCTGCACTGCTAAATAGGTTTCAGATGTTGCCCTCTTCTCATGTTTGCATTACATTCTATTTTATGGACCCCCATAAATATAACAAATATAATCTCGGCTGCACAGAAAGAAAAAGAAAAGATACATGTCAAGTGCAGATAAGCTTTTAAAAAAGCCATTCACCTGATACAGAGATTAAGTTGAGAAGTGGGACATTTTTGTAAAGACCATATCTTGGTAGAAAGCATATACACAGCCTGTTTTAATAGGCCAACCTACAGCATTTCCAACAGACATTCAGGATCAACTATATTTCTGGTCTGGGTTGCTATAGTTAGCATGAGAAGTGCCTTTGTTGTGTTCTTGTTTTTCTTGGCTCTGGGTGGCCTAGCGTGTGAATGAGAGTTTCTTTAGTTTTGTGTATCTAAACTGTCATTTGGAAATATCCAATTTGGGGGGGGGGGGTTCTTCTGATTTTCCAAAGTATGAATGCAATCCATTTTTTTCCTTACCATCTCAGCCCTTTATAAAACGCTGCTTATATCAAAGATGTCACTGAATAGTTAGCAAAAATAATAAATTAAAAAAACCTACTCAATTAGTTCTGCAAGTAACAATAATGGTAATGTAGCCTTTATGGATTTCATGGAGGAAACTGACTAATAATTTACAGAACAATCGTTAAAACCAATGTTCAATCCTCCTTCATTAATTCAGCATGATGAATCATCACAATGGCTTCCATCATTTAGATTCAGTCCTGCTTAATCAGATCATTATTTCAATCATTTTGATTTCCACCATTCAGTTCTGTTTCCAGTGAACTCAACAGCTCATTCTTTTTGTTTATTTCTTCAGTGGAATATCAAACAGTTTGTGATGGATCCCTGCCAGCCTGAGAGATGATTGGTCCATAGTAGTTGCTGTAATATAATGTCCTATGTATTTGGGATACAACTGATGTTGGATACTGTCTAAAAGACAGTGGCGTCGCTAGCCCTAAATCTACAGGGGGCCCATCCTCGAATTGGTGCTCCCTCCCTTTCGCCCCGTCTTTACTCCCCGATGCCACCAAAGGCGGTGCCGCGACTGGGGGGGGGGAAACCCGCCTATTATTTATTTATTCCCCCTTGGGTGCAGCAGAATTCCCCCCCGGGCGCCGCTTTTCCCGCATGGCACTTACCTTGTTTTTGGCGCGCGCGTGGGTTACCGGCCGGGCGTGGGGCGAACTTGGCGAAGCAAAGGCAGGCAGCAGCGACTTGGAGCCTCGGTCGGACGACTCGGATGGAAGAGGAGGAAGAGGAAGTGACGTGTGTGTGCCTCTCTAGGAGGCGTGTGTGTGCCTCTCTAGGTGCCAGCGCAGCGAGACTGTCTGGGAGGCGCCTCCTAGAGAGGCACACACATGTCACTTCCTCTTCCTCCTCTTCCATCCGAGTTGTCCAACCGAGGCTCTGAGCCCCGGCAGGCGGCAGGAGTCGCTGCTGCCTGCCTTTGCTTCGCCAAGTTCGCCCCGCGCCCGGCCGGTAACCCCCGCACGCACGAGGCTCCTAAGGTAACCCACCCCCAAGGCAGCTGCTGCTGCTTCGCCCCCTTTTCACCCTTTCAATGTCGCACGGAGCAGCTGCTGCACGCTGCTGTGTGTTGCCACTGAAAGGGGGCGAAAAAATCACAGACCAGTTTGGCTGGCGGCTGGCTGGCACCCACAAATAACTGGCGCCCGGGGGCCGCCCCGGGGGCGTTGGGCCCCAGGGCCCCCTATGTTACGATGCTGCTGCTAACAGCCCAATCATATTGAAGAGAAGTGCCAGTAGAATGTGTGTTCTGCTGGCACAGCTGCTGCAAAAGCGCTGCAAAGCATTTTGCGGCAGCGCAGGGAGCCAGTCCACCAGTGGGAAGGCTGGAGCCTTCCTTCATGTGCCGGTGGAGCGACGGAGACCCACTGGAGCAGGTAAGTGCAGCGTGGGGGGTGGCAGAATGGGGTGGGGGTGAATGGATGGGGAAGGGCAGACTGGGTGGAGATGGGGCAGGGGTGGGCTCAGTGGCGTCGCTCTAGGTGGAGTGGAACACTAAGTTCCGCCCTGCTCTGAATCCTTCGTTACTCTCCCGCACAAGGCGCCACACCCCCTCATCATCAGAACCATTCAATGGAGTGAAGGCAATGCGCAGGATGTGGCGCCTCATGCGGGAGAGTAACGAAGGGTTCAGAGCAGGGTGGAACTTAGCGTTCCGCCTCACCTAGAGCGACACCACTTGCTGGGCTGATCAGGCCCGGGAGGGGAGGTGGATTCAATGATCATAGCAGGCCTTACTTTCAAGACAGTGTGAGACCCTGAACACAAAAACTAGTTTTGTTGCCAGCATCGGTACCCTTGCTCACAGGAGCACCTGACTTACAGATATCTTTCTTTCTCCATTGCCTCTCATGCACTATGGGCCACCTCGCTTCATTTGTGAAAGTTGTGAATAAACGATCAGGAGCCAAAGCATCTCCAAAGCCAAAGGCTTTCCTTTAAAGTCATTTCATTTTAAAGTTGTTGGGTAAATGCCATAGGAACGATTATGTTTATCACTTAGCCTATGGTAAAATTGGTTGAATTATAAGTCATTCCGATTAAAGTTGCAGTTTCCAAGAAGAACCTATCAACAACTTTAAGTGAGGACTTCCGTATAGCAGTGTTCCAACTTTGAAGTGCTAGAGAACACAGAAGGGGTAGGAAAGGAGAGAGAAAAAGAGAAGGAAAAAGAGGAGTGGAGGGAGAGTGAGTGAGAGAGAGAGAGAGAGAGAGAGAGAGAGAGAGAGAGAGAGAGAGAGAGAGAGAGAGAGAGAGAGAGAGAGATCCTTTGCTTTCACCCCTACAGCCATTCAAGGGCGGGGGGGGGGGGCGAGGTTGAAGGCTCTTAGGAGGATGGTGGATAGAATTTGGACCTATAAACAAGTGTTCTCTTTGAAAGCAAATCAAAAGTTCTTTATGTTGGAGGGGTGACAGCTTGTGAGCTGAGCCACACAGCAAGTGTGTAGATGTTGGCCTTCACCAGATGGGGGAGGTTGTTGGTAGTTTAAAGGCTTGTGGGTTGCTCTCTCCTACTTTGTTTTAGACTTTTGGTTCTTTGCCTTGCTTCTTCTGCATCTGTAACAACAGCTGCAGTTCTCTCATTGTTCCAGTAACACTCTTAAATAATGTCAGTTTTGTTGTATGTTGGGTCTGCTAACACTTTTCAGTTGCGTTCTACTAGCCTCGAAGACAGAAGAAAGAGTTCATAGTACAATTATTACGGTGATGGTAATCTCATTGCTACCACGCACGACACATTCATTAGTCTCTGCCGACACCGTACTTGTTTAGATATTCAGCCAATGAACATCCAGCTTGGTCAGGGAGGAAGGAAGTACTGCCAGAAAGGACTGCCAAATCTTGTGGACAAAGTGCCTTTTGCAACATTTTTAATTGCTCCTGTGAAAAATGTGCTTTTGGCATGCTTTCTCCTGAGATCTCTTGAGATTGTAATGGTTTCCAATGGGCCACAAAGAGCAACTAAGCTTCTTCCCAGTCACAAAACTAAGAGGGAAAAAAGAGGCTTTCCTATACTCTACTACAGCATTAGGAAGAATGGGCTGATTTACTTATGAACATTCCTGGCAGTGCCGCAAATAACTCCCTTTTTAGCAATGTTTTAGCACTCATTCTGTAAATAATTACATAGTCATTTAAATGCACTTAAATCACCCTCAGGTGTGTTCAGGGATGTTATCAAGTAGCCATATCTGATTGGCCTTATTGCTTTGTGACATCGTTTCATTCATCATATGAACCATGTGATTGGCTCATGACAAATCCACAACAACAAGGAAAAAATCATCTAGGGTGGTGGTGTTGAATAGAACTGAAAAAAGTTGATTGTCTGCAAAATCTAAGTGGTTTTCAGGAGAAATATTCATCTCCCCCAAATAGCCAGCTGAAGATTTAGGACAGCCTTAGTATCCGAAACAGACAATGGTCAATGTGAATATGCCATGAGAAACTCATATGGATGTTTCTTATAGGACATTTTTTTCCTAAACAGAATTTCATGTTTTTCCATATGGATAAAACATACAGTACATAATTCATCAGATATAGAATGCATTAGAAGAGTTTATTTTGCCAAGAATGAAAGCATTGAACAGTCACTGAGTGCATCAGCTAGCCAGTCTATGTACAGGAAGCAAAATAAATTATCATATTGTACTTCATAAATGACAAAATATACCATTTTCCCTGCACTGAGATTACCTTCCTGTAGGAAAAATGTCACATATAGTACAGTCTTAAGTATAAGATAAATAGGTTATGTAACCAAAGTATAGACTAGCACATCATCCACCCTATCAAACAAATGGATGTCAGGATATGACAGATACATTCAGCCTCTCTGGCTACAGACATCAGCTAAATGTTTCGGCTAAACAGACCAGTGGAAAAGGTTAATGAGGCTGGCACTTAAATGATCATAGTCAGCCTTTAAAAAGGTACCAACCTGTTACAAACAGGAATTGGAAAGTTTCTTCCTCTCTTGAAATAATATATCTGTTCACAAACGTTTAACACTAGATCCAAATTCTGAATATTGGATGACCGGTTGTTCCTGGTCATGGGTCGGATCTCTCCCCAGATACACTGTTTGTTGCTACAGAAAAATGATATATTAATAAAAGCAATCATTTTCTAATTTAGACAATCTAGAAAACAGAGCTCGTTGGAAATATCTGGTGATCTGTTTTGAGGTGTGTGTGTTTTTTCTTGGTGTCTTCTTGCTGTGCAGTCTTAAGTCTTCTTGAGAGACTCTTAAATATCACTCAAGCAGGCAAAGCAGGAGATTGAAACCTATTAAGCTACAGTAGGTAACGCTTCATTTTCCAAAGGCTTTGTGTTGAGCAGAAGTTATGGGGAGGGGGAAGCACAGCCCTTCTAGTTATGTTGTTAACAGCTGACATTAAGTTTGAGCATGCAGCTTGCACAATTGCAAGCATGAGTGGGTGGTTTGTGAAAACGGGGTTAACCATTTTCCCAACCAGGTAGGGGTCAACCATTATGGGTTCAACCATTTCCCAACCAGGTAGGGGGGGTCAGTATTTTGCCTCACCCTCTCATAGCCTGAGGCAAGCAGCAAGGTGGCAGCTTGCCGATGTTTCCTGGACTCTGGGGCAGCTTCTGTTGCTGTCTGGACATCTTTCCCTCAGTATGAAATTCTAAGCAAGTAGCTGTAGATTGATGTTGCTGCCGGCCAAGGTGGTAAAGGATCTGGGGAGGATGAGGCTCGGTCTGCTGCAGCATACTGTGTGGGAGCTTGGCCTTACAAGAGTCTGGATCTGCCTGGGTCTCATGTGCTTTCCCTGGGGTGTGGGTGTATGTGTGTCTCCTTGGTTGGTGGGTCTCCTAAGGGCTGGTTGTCGTCCCCCCTTTTATATTGGTTGGGGCCATCTCCCTCCCTTTGCTTGTTTGGTGATATTTCTCCCCTCCCCATAAAAATTAAAGAGAAAGAGGGGTATGGAATGGTTGGGGGTGGCTTGTAACATGCATAGTAGATTATTGGCTTTATGGTTGAGACTAAGTAGTGCTGGGTTGGTTTGTTCATAAACTTGGGTTTTTGGTTTAGATATTTGTTAGCTCATTTCTTTGGATTGCTAAATGGGGTTAGGTCAGGTCTGTATTGGGTGAGTGGCCTGAAGTGAATTTTAAGTTATTGCAATTTTGGAAGGATTGCTTACTGTTCAATCCTACCCCCAACGCTTGGCACTGATGCAGCCATGCTGACGGAGTATGCACTTCATCACTGGTGGAGGAGATTGGACAGCCAGCAGAAGGGAAGTAACAATTTACTCCCCAGTAGGCTGCCTGTATGGGTCTCCTCAGACCTATGCCAGGCATTTTGCTGGTGTATGTCCAAGGAGAGAAAAGGGGCAGGGAGGCCTGGGAAAGAGGGGATAGGATCCTGGTGCGAGTCATTGATTCTGGAATCCATCTCCTCCCTGCCCGCCACAGGAGATGTGAGCAATGATATGCTGGCCTCTAGCTGACAATCAGCCTCAGGGCCATGGCAGGTCAGCTTGCAACTTGTCTACTGTGGGTGACAACTGTCCATGGCCATCCCCTTAACAAATAGTGACCAGGTGTGACCAGCAGCCCCCCCTCTAGGATCACTAGGTGTGTTGCTGCCCCTAGTGGCAGTCCCTGCTCCAACAACAAGGTGAGATGCAGCCACTGGGATTCAGAACTGTCCATGTGGGTAAAGTTCTCTACCTCTTGGTGGGCTCTTGTGGGCCAACATGAGGGAGAAAATCTGGAAGGGGGGATAAGTAGACTTCTCCACCTCCACCATATGTCTGAGCCCACACAAAAGGTGGGGAGCCAGTGTGTGACTAGGAATTGGCGCACAAGAAGAAAATTGACAGGAACTGGATATTTTTTTGTCTGGTTATGTGATGTATATGTGTATTATGTTATAGGTACAGTTTGCCAGTGTACTGGCACTAGTGAAGTATCCAGATATCAAATGCAAGACCTTCTTGGACTGTGCCAACTCTGCCTCGGAGTCTATAATGTGCAATTTAAGAGGGAAGCTATTCTGGTCAGGGCAATGCAGTGGGTTCAACTCCACCTGTTCTGTTGTGAGTTTAATGATAAGACCAGGTGCACCCATAGGGTGTGTCTTTTATGGGTGCCTGCTCCATCTGTGGACTTGGGCACCCAGCTTCAAGCTGAGCAGGGAACTGATTTAGGAGGACTGATCTAGGGGAGAAGAACCTGGAAGTGGAACCAAGTACATGAGGAACCCCACCAGCTCCTGGGGGTGGTCCCCAACCCTATTGGATTGGGCATTGTAAGAGAACATCTAGAGCGTACCTCATTTAGAAGCTGTTGACTGCTTGTGGGTGGGGTTTTTCAAATGATTTGGGTTTCCATGTGCTGCTCCTTGGGTAGTAACGACGGCCGGCAATCCTAGGTTAGCATTTGGGAGGGAGAGGGTTGTGCACAGGAAAGTCAAAGGAGATGGCAGGGGACTGGGTGATTGTGCCTTTCACCACCCTCCCCCTACTATTAAACCTCCAGATCACTCCCTTGGGGATGGTTCCTAAGAAAGTGCAGGCACCTACCTCCTCTTTCATAATCTCCCTTTCTCAAAGGGCTCATTTGTAAACGTTGTGATTCCTCCATACCATGTTCAGTGCATTGATGGTGCTTTGGCATTTCTGCGGGACTGTAGGAAGTGCCATGAGGGCCACCTACTGCGTTGTTCTGGTATCTGTCCATTGCAGGTACAGATAGATGACTTTAGTTGCTGGGCTTCTCTTTCAACAGCCATGTTGCGTGACTGTGCGCTCCCGTTGGGGTGCTCGGTTTCTGGTGCTGTTTGAAAAATGTCATTTAGTGTTGGTATGGGCTCTTGTGTGAGGTTTGGCTTAGACGTTAGAGCTCACTGTTGTTGATTTCCAGAATCTGGAGTTTGAGAAAGTTGCAGGGTAGATAGGCGAGGCAAACAGCTCACTGGATAGAAGTTTCTGCATTAAATGGTCAACCTGCCAAGCAAGGTAAAGCTGTATGAAGCATTTGCAATGCTGCTGAGCCAACCTATAAGCTCAGGAGACCAGAGATATATTGTAGGCTTGCCCAGTGAGCACCGTCAGCTTAACCCTGCTTGACTCAGAATTGGGTCAGGGAGCATTTTTCAGCATTGAATGAACTACATTAAACTCAAAGAATCTTAAATCCACAATTAAAAGGTGGCTTAAGGCATATTTTCTTAGTATTTCAATAACGGTGGAAGCAGAATGAGTATCATCAATTCTCTCAGCGTATAATCAATGCAGGTACTTGGTGAACAGTCTTCGTTTGAGATTTAGTCAAGTACAAGCTGAAGATACAATAATTCCCTTGGCAAACATTTGACGAAGATTAGAAATGTGTGGACAACGATAACCAATGCCATTGGAATTCAAACAGGTTTCATTTGTTTTGCACTTAAAGCTTAAGCCACAAAGTAGCTGCAAAATTGGGGAGAGGAGAGAGAATATGGAGAGGGTAATGTTCAGAGGGAAGAAATGAGAATATGCCCAACCACTTCGGGACTTAGTGTCAATGCATTTTTCAGCCGCAGTCACGCTTTATGGTCAAGGAGGAAAAGGAGAGTGTGAAAACTTGCAGTGCCTCAGGTGCAGCTTGGGTCAGTCTTAATTCTAAGCATTTGCCTGTCCTTCAAACCCTCAATTTTTGTAACTGGCTCCGTTTGTTGGAAAGTAGATTCTGCATTGTCCCCTCTTCAATTGGGGCATTACTACCTACATACCCACATGTACACATCCATGCACTCACTTAAACACCCTGAGCACTTGGCATCAGTACACTGACATAAGCAAGTGAAACACTGGACTTAGGGGACCACTTGAAAACAGGGTGCATCAGAATCAAAGTGCTGCAAAACTGTAGTAAAACTGCTTGTGTTCAATAGTGACATGCTGACATGAAGCATTTGTGGCGTTCCTACACCCCCGTGGGGGGCTCACCGACGCGACAGCCCCCACGTGATGCCACAAGCCCTACCCCCTGGGGCGTGACATCATTTTTGCATGCTGCTGTCAAATTTTTGGTGCCAGTGCGGTGCGAAAACACACACCACCACTTTTTGGAGCATTTTGGAACCAAATGGCTCCAGGATGGGTGGGAGGACTGATCTCGCGGTCGGCCGGAGCGACAAAAGAGAAGACAGAAGCAGCGGATGGCGTGACCCGGCGGCGAATCCAGAGGCAAGTACACCCCCTGCCGCATGGCACCCCGCCACCCTTGGGCCCCTCGTCCTCCCGGCCCCCCCTAACAATGCCTCTGCTCAAAGTGGTCACTGTACTTGGCTTCATGAGCAGGCAGGTCCTGGAACAGGTGCCTCTGAGCACATGCTTTACGGCAGCAGTGTGTTTTCACTACTAGAACTGAGCTCACAGTCCTTCCATACAGAAATCTATTCCTTGTCTTTCTTTCAGCAGCCTAATGTGGTGGCGGGGAGCCTTTTTTGTTGCTAGTATGAAAACAATTTGGAGGCAGATTAGGACCCTACCCACATGAGCATCTGAATGAGTGGGTGAGCATCTGCTTTGCATGAAAAAGGCCCAGATTCAGTCTTCAGCATCTGCAGATAGGACAGAGAAAACTTCCTGTCTTGGAGAGCAGGGCTGGCCCATTCATGAGGCCTGATAATGCGGGTTGCAGCAGCGGTGGCATATTGTAAGGGTCAGAGGGGGCAGCGGATTCGGGGTGCCTTTCATCCTGAGTCTCTCTCCACTGCTACATCCCTCCAACCTTCAGCTAATGAAAATCAAGCTCCTTCATTTGTGCTGTCCCTGTAAATAAAACTGGATGTGTGTGAGGAGCACGGTAAGAGTTTTCAAGTTGTTTTTTTTTAACTGGAAGATCTAGGATGGCATCAGGTGGTGTTCCGGATCATGCCACCCCTGTTGGAGAGCCACTGCCAACAGCATTGACAGTCCTGAGCTAGGTGAGCCAATGGTCCAACTCAGTATAAGTCAGCTTATCTTCCTGAAGAAGCAGTGTTCTCCTACTGGTGCTTTTCAATTTAATATGTGACAGCTAAAAGACCCTTTCAGGTTGAGATGAAGTACATCGAATTTGGGCTTCAAGGGCTGCTGGTGGAACTCTTAGGAGAGGACTCAAAGGAGCACATTGGATTAGAAAGTGATAGATTGTTTCCAGAACAGTAAATGAGAGAAGGGACCAAGGAACATTTGTGACGGATGCCTCAGAGGCTACCATGACAACTATACTGGGTTTCTGGCTGTGTTCTGCTTTAGAACTGACTGGCATGACAGAGGGAAGACAAGAGATGGCAAGGGCAAGATATGCAAAGAGGTAAGAGAAAAACATCAGGCCCATAGACAAAAATATTGCATTTGCTCCAACTGTTCCTTCTCATTTACTACGGGTATCTTATGGGGGGGGGGTATCTTTGTTTTTTCTTTGGGAATATTGTGGAATGCCATTTCAAAAAATACGTTGCTAAATTTGCCATTTATTCCATTTTCAGCCCCCTCTAAGTCTCTACTCCCCTGTAAGTGGGGTAGAGATGTTCTTGCGAATGGAAGTAGCAGTTGCAGTTGCGACAGCTGGAAAGTGCATTACGCCACCAGAATGCCCATTGCAGAAGCATAACAGCAGCATAACGGCCAGATAGGATTGGGCCGCAATTTCTCTAGGGCTTGTCATTGTTAACATGAGCTCATTTGGGGCCTTGCTCTTTTTGCTTTGAATGAATGCCAGAATTTTAGGGAAGAGGCCTGGAATGCTCCTGAGAGGACTGGCTCTGCAAAGCCTTTAGTACTGTAACATTGATTTTTGGCAGCTAGTAAGACTTGCAAATATAACCTCTTGTATTTCCGTTCAAATTTGCAAATGTCACCATACATCACCACTGGGGAAGGGGCTGGGGCTCACTGGCAGGTCACAGGCTTTGCATGCAGATGGTTTATCTAGGCAGTGCTGGGAAAGACCATTTCTGAGCCTCCAGAGTGTTGCTGCCAGTCAGTGTAGACTGAAATAGATGATCTGACTCAGGATAAGTTACAGCCCAATTCTGTTTGGGCCCTATGCCTCCAGAACGCTCGTTCCAACAGTGTAAAGGCCTTTATGACTGTTGCAAAAGGTGACACACTGGTCCGCATGGCCTGGCCACCATCACAAGCAGCAAGTGGCTAGGTCTGCATGCTAGAAGACCAAGGACCCCCAGCTGGCACCAGTAAGTAAGCACAGGGGGTGGAAGGGAGACAGGGAGAGGAGAAACAGGGTGGTGATGGGGCAGAAAGAAGGGCATTTTGGGGCTGGGAAGGGGGCATTATCAGCAGCAGTGGTGCACACCGATATCCTATCCCCCTTCCTGGCCTCAATCCCCCAACCTGAGTCCACATGGACTTGCACCAGATATAGAGCTGGTGCAGATCTGAGTCGATCAAGGAGGCTAGCACAGGCTTACCCTGAGACAAGGGCACAAAGGTTCCCTTACCCCGAGGAGGTCTCCAGAGGTCGAAAGTCCCCTGCGGGATTCAACGCACACCACATTGGCACAGCTGCATCACCACGTGGAGAGATGAGTCAAATTGGGCTGGCAGTTTCCGATATTCACAGTCTTTTCTGATTTTCATTTTTGAGCCACTTTTGTCAGGACGGTATCACCCAGTAAAGAACCCTCTTAAGTACTTACGTTAAAGCTGTGGGTAGGTCCTCTGTACTCAGCAGAGAGTTCACCCAGGAGACGACAACTTGGGTGTCCTTGCAGGTGTCGGTGAAATCAAAGCTGACTGTGACACACCAGCTCAAGCTGCTTCCTGTGTTGCTGGCAAGGTGATGTCAGTATCCGTGACTGCGAGACAAAACCACATAACGATCACTTATCAAAGAGCCTCTGGCCCTCTATTTTTGTCCTCTTCTTCCATTTTTAATCAAAGGCTTCTCTTCTGTTTCAACGCTTCCGGTTTTTTATTTGTCTGCAAACCTCCTTTGTCACTCAAGACCTGCAGGAAGAAAGTCGTTTCCATGGAATATTGTCATAACCAACCCTGCAGGTGGCTGCAAAATCCCCCTGGGTGTTGATATTCGGCAAGTGAAACATAGATAGAACACTCACTCGTACCTTCATAGCAATATATTCATAAATGCTCCCTCTTGTCCTTCCCCTGTCAGCTGTCACGGTTCACCCCTTGTCAAGAAACGTGTTCAGGTTTTGATGTGCTTAGCAAAGAGAAACTCCATTCTCTCACCAAGCCCTGTCTTCCATGTTGTGCCTGCAAGTGGGGGTGAGGGCCCCTCAGAAACAGCGGCGGAACTTCGGTGGAGTGTGTGGAGCAGGCAGTGGTGTTCCCAGCCCTCCCGGCGCCTGGGGGGGCGGGGTTGGTACGCCCCCCCAAGCAGCCATTCTCGGGGCTGAGCGTCCACTCGGCGCTTCCCCGGCCTCCGGAGGCTACGCTTTGGAGACCGGGGAGAAGCCCTCCTCAAAGCGACCGCCTTGTTCGGCGGTCGAGGGCTTTCTGAGAGGTCCAAACGCGTAGCGTAGCGTTCGGACCTCTCAGAAAGCCCTCGACCGCCGAACAAGGCGGTCACTTTGAGGAGGGCTTCTCCCCGGTCTCCGGAGCGTAGCCTCCAGAGGCCGGAGAAGTGCCGAGTGGACGCGCTGCTTTAGAGGGGCGCGCCAGCCGGGCTCCGGTGCCGCGCCGCTCTGCACAGCCCTGAGCCCGGCTGCCGCGCCCCCGCGCCCACTCAGCGCCTGGGGTGGAGCACACTTGCTCCCCCCATATTAGAACGCCTCTGGGAGCAGGAGCTCCAGGTGCTTGGGCGGGCGGGGGGCGCGTGCGGAGCACTCACCTTCAGAAGCGCCGTGCTGTATCGGCCCTCCCTCCCTCCCTGGAGTCAGTTCAATTTCAAAATGAGTCCAAAACGGGTGGGGGTGGGGCTCAAATTGGGCGGGGTGGGGTGCGACGACGTGACGCAGGCCCTGCCCCCACGCGCCAGGCGCCGGGAGGGCATCCATCATTTCTGCTCAGAAACATTCATAGATGCTTCCTTATGGCAACTCTGAGTAGGGTTGTGAATGTCACTTTAAGAAAGCCAAGTTGGTCCACGACTAGAGTCCCGAAAACTCTTACAGGAGTCGCTTCTACTCTAGAAGGCTTTTTTTTGAAAGGTTTAAAACAAATACAATAAATAAACAGTATTTTCCTAGGCAAAAGGAGAAGGGATCGTAGCTCAGTTCTAGGGCATGACCAGCATCGATTCTGCCACAGTGACCAATGTGCTTCCAGATGTTCCTCTGTGCAGTTATCAATTCCCATGTCTCAGTAGGCACCCAGCATGGGAATGGAGTGATGAGATAAATGACACCAGCTATACTGCCATCTGGCGAGCAAGCACCCCTCATGTCAGCGGTTGCCCAAGAACCACTCTGCCCAGCTGGCACCCAGGAACAGTAATGAGCCGCACCCTTCTCTTTCCGGTCTCCTCCCCATCCCCCAGTTCTAAATTACTACCATAGTGCCTGTTAAGCAGGCATCCCTTCTAAGTGTAAAGCCGCCATGGCAGTGCAGACTGGGCAGTTGTCCTTTTGTGGGCCACCTCTCAACACTCCCTTTCTCTCAGAAAAGCAGTTGTGGCTCCCTTGCCCTGCTTCTGTCCTTGAAATCAGCTAAAGCTACAGCCTAAACTCTGAGTTTGCTTGATGCCTTTTCCCCTTTTGCACTCCACTTTTCAACTCAGAATCTCATTCGTCCCCTTCCGCAGGTGTAGGGCTGCCCAGCCCCAATGAGCCTCCTTGAATGTAGGTTGGCCCTTGAGCCGACGTACATCCAGGGCAGCGGGGTAAGGACCGCGAAGGCCAGAAACAGGCATGGGATATCAGCGGAGCTGGCTGCCAATATCCCCGCCCCCTTTTGCGCTGGGCCAGTCAATGGCCGCCCTCCCCCTGCACCAATCGGTGCATTTCTTACCTGCACTGGTGGCTGCAGTGTCCAGGGGGAGGCAGAGTAAGGGCTGCCGGCCTGCGCACCAGCAGCCATTACTTCCTGGGTGTCGAAAACACACTTTACAGCTTTTTTTACACAGGATCAGGCTGTTATGCAGAACTTTCTTTGGACACAACCCAATGGCACTGAATCGATGACACACATTCCTGTATCACATGACAGCAGCTAAGGATGCAGTGGCAGCCACACCACTGGGGATCATGGAAAGGTACCAAAGCTGCATTTCAGCATTTCAGAAACTTAGCTGGCAATGATGGAAAAATAGTGTCTCATTGTCTTCTCTTTTCTTCATTCACAAGAAGACCAGGCACAGTTCTTTCTTTCTTTGGACAATGTTGCAGCTTATCTTTATTGAAATTAAAAGAAGCAATAATAGGGATTGAATAGTTCTTTTTGTCAAAAGCACTTGGGGAGCTTCGTTTTTCTTTATTTTTTATCATGACGTTTTCTGTTCTAGCTATTGCTTGCAATGTTTTAATATGTCAAGCTCATTTTTTTCGTTTATTCGCAAGTTTGAGGTCTAATTTTCCTCCCTTGCTGTTTCCTTCCATCTGTTCAGCCCTTTCTCGTTTGTTTTGAACTCATCAAAAGGTGCAATCAAATGTCTTTGTTGGGTTTTATGTCTCTCTTCATAAGATGAAGTCAAGAAGATCTTGGAAAACACAAAACATTTGTGTCCAGTCTCTAGTTCTTATTTTCATTGTACATTATTTGCATGCGCTTTGTAGCTTGCAAGTGTACTAGATGCCTATTTTCATAAAGTACCCTTATTTTATTTCCTATTTATTTCTGTTTTAATTTTCCTTAATGAATCTGGACCTTCAGAAGTGTATCCATATCCTTTCTGTCTCTCGAAATATAGATGCTGTCATACACTGGCAGCGGTTCGTTTTGATGGGCGATATTTAGTTTGACTGAGTATTCCATCCAGAACAGTCTTTGAAGATTACCAATGAACATGCAAATCAAAGCAATCATGGAAACGAAAGATCCTGTAGCTGCGGGGATAGAAAGATTGTCCCTGGGAGCCAAAATGAAGATACAGACTCAGTGTTTGGAAATTAAATGGAACCATATCTCTATGGACAGGGATATTTAACCAATTCTGTAAGTTGAATCAAATCAGGCATTCCTATAAATAATAGCCCCATGGTGGAACTTAGCAGGAAGCTATAGTTAAAGGTGCCAGTAGCTAACTCTGCCAGAGCCAAAGGACTGATTTGTTGCAGGCCTAAAAGACAGAGCCCAATTACATATCACCAGCTTGACAAGCCATCTGAAGGTTGAGAACGGGTTCCTTCTCACCAACCACACGAACACAACCAGCTCTTCATATTCTGTTAACATTTTGTACAGAGCATGTACCCTTTACCTTAAGTGGCTGTGTATGAGAACTAGGGTATGAGAGCTCATTGTTTGTAGGCTCTAACCAAACGTTAAGCTGTTAGCAACACCACAACCCTGTTTCATTGGTTTTCCAAAGGTCCCTCCCAAATGTTGCCCTATTTGTGTGGGAGAGATTGCAATATGTTACCTTTCCACCTCTACTTTGGTCACAACAGAAGCTCCAGGTCTCATGGAAGTAGCTCATAAGATGAGGTTTTCTTCCCCATATCTGTGTTGCCCCATTCCAGAAGGGGTACTCCTGGCATGGTAAAGAACTGCATTGTGAGCTCTTCCTGTTACTAACGGTGTTGACAGGGGGAATTACAGGGGCCCCTAGTATCCACGGGGATCTGTTCCAGCCCCCCCCCACAGATATTGGAGAACCACGAATAGGGCAAACACGTCCTCTGCGTGTCCGCCCCAGCGTGCCCCACCAGCCATTATTTTACCTTAGAAGCTGGTGTATGTCTTCCTTTAAACAAACGCTATAAGCAGCAGCATGCTGCTTATAGCTCTGAAGCCGACTGAGCGCTAGAGAGGTTCAGCCGGAGAACAGGAAGCAGGAACTGTAAAAATTATGGCCAGGGGGGCACGCAGGGGGGCACAGGGGGCCTCCTACTATCCGCGAATAAGTGAATGCGTTGATGGCGGATCCACAGACACGCTCCCCCTGTATTAATAAAGGATACCCTCAAGAAGAACACAGGATAGTCAGTCCTGCTACACCTTGAGAGGGAATGCAGTTAAAGTAAAGCACAATAAAAAACAAAAATCCAGCTCCTTTGATAAGGATCTAGCAAACTAGCATTGTGCAGAAATAAAAAGAAAGCCCCTTTTTAAAAAAGAGACTGGTAGAAAGATCACTTCTTCAGCAAGAATACAGGTTTATTCCAAAGGCAAATATCAAATACAGTATATAAAAATACCCTTTCACCAAAAAGACACTAAAGATAAGATAGTTCCTGATGTGTGTTATTTTTTGCCCAAGTCTATCCCCTGCCACCCTACACGATGCTGCTGGTGGGAGAAGCGACCAGACAGCCTGGGAAAGGTGAGTACATTTTTTTTTACTTACCTCTCCATAGGCCACGTGGCCGACCATGAGTCTCTTTGGACCTACACCAGCTATTTAGCCGGCATAATTTCAAGGAGAGGCAGGGAGCATGTTAGGCCCGGAATAGGACCTTGTGTGTGCTAGTGCAACTGAGCTCCACCTTTTCCCACCCTCAAACCACCTCCTGCCCGCCTACTACTCACCCCACTCTGGCCTGATCTTCCTCTTCCAGCCCTTTAACTGCCCCTGCCACCACCTTAACTGCACTGGCGTGGCATGTGGGAGCCACTGGCATGCACACCAAAACCTCTGACCATTTGCTTTGGCAGCCCCAAAGTGCACAATGGAGCCGTGGCTTTTACAATGCCGCAGTGGCATTTAAGGTGGCAGATTGCAAGACTGTAGGGATCTGATAGGATTGGGCTGTCTGTGTACCTGACTTTTTCCAGCATGGTTGATATAGCCAAAGAGACTGGATTTGTCAACTGATGAAATCCTTTTCTGGCTCTCCTCTCTATGCTCTGCATAAAGTCAGATGATTAATACCTAGTAATCACCTCTGACAATGTGTGTGGAATGCCTCCAATCTCTTGATGTCTTCACAGAGCAAAGCTCACATTTCCGAGCCAAAAAAGAGCTGGACTACCTTGAATGAAATTCGACAGCAGGGTACTGAAAGAATCTCAGATCTGCTGGCAGTCAGTTTCAAGAGGTCTGGGAAGATAGGCGAGGCTCCAGCAACCTATAACAAAGACAAACAATGCCGCTATTGTCAAAGAGATATAAAAAGAAGAGCCAGGGATATTCCCTAGGATGTTGTATAACATTTGTGGTGGTTTTTGGTTTTTTGTTCTTTTTTATAAGTAGTGAAGTGTGAAATATAAAGGAGTTCAGCTTCTGGCTCATTTTGTTGATCCCTAAGAAATGCAGTTTCCCAGAAAATCCATCTGCCTATTCAGATTTCATTCAGTTCAGTTTACACTACTATTCCTGAAATATTGTCAATTGCTTCCTTCAAATACAGGCTCTGGATGCTTTCTCAGAAGTGGGTTTCTCATGTAGTTGCCCTGCTTCATGGGTTTTGTAGTTTAAAATCCACCAAAACAACTATTACACCGTGACACAAAATGGACAATATGGATTTACTTTGCATTAAGGGTCATGATACATTGAATGGTGAAATCCACCGTAACCTTCCAGCGCTGGAGCGAGCGCTCCAGCAGGCGTTGCAAACGTGCCGTAAGGCACCTTACGCCTTACTCTGGCGCAAACCGAGGATGCAGCCGGTGGCAAAAGATACGTCTTCCACCACCGGTCGCATGGGCGGTCCGGCCAGCAAGGGAGGAGGCCCATTGGGCGAGCTGACCCGGAAGCGGAAGGGGATGGTGTCAGCCATATCCCTGTCCCCGCCGGGCCAGCTTGGCCGCTACACGGCCTCCTCTGACTTCGGCCAGCTAAATTGCTGGCGGAAGAAATCCGAGGAGGCCAATAGGGCCGACCCCAGTTTACACTAAGGGAAGGGGACAAACATCCCCTTCTCCGAGTAGACCTCTGTCCCACCACATGGCAGTCTGGACATCGAAATCCTGTGTAAGGATCTGCCGCCGGATCCTTACACAGGATTTGGCTGGAAATAACAAGAATCTGCAACACAAAGGGCTCATTAACTTGTGGTCTCTCACTGGAAGCTCAGGTTACCTGTTTTAAAGGTGAGAGTTATTGGGATGACCCTATCCTGACTCTAAATGTCAGACCAGTCCACAAATAGTGTCATTTGCCTCCCACTGCCACTTAAAAGCCACTGTAAATGTCAGCCCTTGACCAGCTGAGATCCCAGGAAATTTATGACCCCCCCTCCTTTGGCTCCTGGGCCCCCTTTATGACCCTGGGCCCTGGTACAATTTACCCCCTTTACCCTCCTCTCATGGGCCCTGGCCCTGAGAGTCAAAGAGGGCTGAAAGGTCAACAAGTGGCTCCCTTCCCAGATCTGCTTGACTCAGAAAACTCTATGAAGTTGGTTTGGTAAGGTCCCCCCTTGCGCCACCCTGTGTTCAGCAGCGTATACTGTACTTTTCATTCCTCTTACATGCACTGAAACGGTCCATTGTGACCTGGTTAATTGTTTGCATCAGACTGTACAGCACAGCAGCGCAGAATAGGTGTGTGTGGGGGAATACGTCCCCGAGGGCAGTACTGGACAGGAGCCAAAAAAACTTACATCATGAGAATGCAGCTAGTTTGGCACAGAAAAATCTTTGAAATGTCACGCGAATGCAGATAGAGCAAAAATACGTCATTCTTGTTCATGTAAGCGTGACTAGTAAACTGATTTGACAAAAGCATGGCAGGTTTTAGGACGGCTGCCAGAATGTTTGGATCAGGATTCAGGGGTAATGGAGCTGCAACATTCCATCCAAATTCCAGGTGTTTAGAATGTTGGTGGTAGGTCTGTTGTGAAGCGCTGAGAAGAAAGAATTTAATTAGCACCTGATGGTAGTAGTAGTATTTATTATTCTTACTTCATCGGTCTCATTTGCAGCATTTTTTTCTGTACACATATGGATCAGGCTCTAAGTAGCTATACAACTGATTCTGTGAGCCCCGAATGCCAATGGGGGCCAAAGCAGGGACACAACAGAGGCCTATAAAGTAATGCATAGCATGGAGAAAATGGACTTTTTCTCCCTCTCCCATAATATTGTCACTTGTAGCAGCCCAATGAAGTTGATTGAAAGTAAGTTCAGGACCAACAAGAGAAGGTAATTCTTCAAACATTATTAGTGTGTGGAACTCACTTCCTCAAGATCAGAGGCATAGTTAGCCTCTCCGGCGCCCCCCACATGGAATGTCAGAAGCCTCGCCCCTGCCGGTTGCGTCCCCGCCACGTTGCGGTGAAAAAGCCCCCCCCCCCCGTGTTTTTTTTTTGCTGTTTTTCATGTTGTAGGAGCCCAGGTGGGTGGGTGAGCCAATCCTCTGTGCACCACGGCCGTTTTTCAGCCACAGCACAATTAACACCCCCCAACCGCTTTGTCACACACACCCCACCCCATCCTTTCCTCCGCCTCTGCCCAAGATGTGGTTATGGCTACTAGCTTAGATGGCTGTAAAAAGCTACTAGAAAGATTCATGAAGGACAAGTCTGTCAATGGCTATTGGGCTCGTTAGTTAACGAGCTATTGGGACCTCAATGTTCAGAAGCAAGAAGCTACTAACTACCAGTTGTTGGGACTGGTTATTGCTTTTATGCTCTGCTAGTCGGCTTGCCAAAGCCATCTGGTTGTTCAATGCACACCAGTAACACAGAGAAGAAGAACAATGATCCAAATGAACTAAAGAAACTGAAACCTTCCTTCAGCAACTTGTGCATGCTCTAATTACGGAATAACTTTTAGAAATTCTCTAACTAAGAGAAAGGAACGGGAATGCTGTAAACCCTTGGTCTGATCCAGCAGGGTTCTTTTTGAGGTTTTCCATCCATTCTAAGCACAAAAGTCAGAGTTACGGGATATAGACAATGGAATATCAATCCTATTGAATATAAGTACATAAGACAGGATGGGTTGTTGGGGAAGAGCATGAGTAGAACATAACGCACATGGGTTAAAGGTTTACAAGTCCATACTGCAATCTAAGTAGAGAGAGTGATTTGTATTGCTTATACTGGAATGAGGAGTGTAAAGTTATGAGCTTGAGAAATGTCTGTCACCACTAATGGCATTTGCAAGTGCAGATGTGTGTAGGAGGGGTGGCTTTGACGAAGTGCTCTGTGGAATTCAGGTTCACAGATTTTTCTTGCTTGGGCCAAGGTAGTACTTTTGAATGGCTCAAGGGAGAGAGGGGAAGGTCATCAGTTCAAAGCGTCTTTTGGTAACAAATGATATTGCTTGCCAGTGCTTCCAATGTGCCAACTTTCATCTCGCCAGGTGAACTTTCAGCAACAAGTAAATGCAAAGAACCAATATGACTGCACAGAGATCTGTTTAATGACATGATAATCAGATGGTCCAAGAAATGGAAGGAAAGACAGGCTACTAGGGATTAATATATTGCAATAGTAAAAGTATATGCTAAATATTTCACTAATATAACAAAAGATGACGTGACCCTAGTGTGACTACAAATATTCATATCACAGAAGTTATAGAGGAGGAGTCTGATCCTAGAAGAATGACACATAATGACAAAGGATTGTAGACAATGACAAAGGATTGTAGACACACAATTAGACACGGATTTGTAGACCCGTTAGCTTGACTTCTAGCATGGCATATTGGTTTGACAGTCAGACTAACGGGCTAATCTTATTCTCTGCTGGCAAATAGCATGCAGCGGCACCAACACAGGGGCCACTGCATGCTATGGGCCAGTAAGAGACAATGACACAATGGAGAGGTAAGAAAAATATTTACTTACCTACTCTACCACGCCATAATCCTCAATGAGTCTACTTGGATCTGCACCAGCTCTTTGACTGGCGCAAGTCCCAAATGGGGCCAAGGTGGCACGCTGAGGCCTTGAAGGGGACATTGGACATCAGCACCACTGCTATCTGCCTGTGGTCCTTATCCTCCCCCTCCTTGCTCCAGTTCTCCCCTTCCCTGCCCAGAACACACTCCTACTGCCAACTCACTGGCACTAGCAGTGGCTGGGTGCTCTTGTGGCACACACGTGGTAGCCAACCATTCACAATGTTGCCCCCATTGTGTGCACTGTCCCCACAACTACAGCTCCAGGAGCCCTGGGCTTCCGTTGCCAGAACACGAGTTCTGTCAGTGGACATCTTACATAGAATTGGGCCATAAGACTGGATTCTCCCTCTATTGTCATTTCTTTCCCTTTCCCACACAAATTGGTATAATAAAAGTCCATAGTATTCCATGTATACTGTTTTGTAAGAAGAGAGCCAACAGATACTCCTTTGCATTTGGAAGGAGTTGGAGAGGATTTTCCATTTTTCCAAAGGAGGGACTAGATTGCAAATGTATGGTAAAAAATAAAATAAAATAAATAACTGCACTCAAATGGTAATGATAAAGAGGTGGCCTTTTGGAAAGTGATATCAAGCAGCATTCTCCATGGGTCAAAGCTGTGCATGGGAGATTCAGTCCAATGGATTATATCCATATGTCTGCATCATTGGAAATTGTTTCAAGAGGTATCTCATGAAGCCAAAGCATTACATTAGAACTCACCCCATGGCTCATGGAGCACATTATCCAACTACTCCTGGTTCTTCGTCAACTCTTGAGATCTAATCTAGCCTTAGATTGCTGGTTGTTGACCCCGTTCAACAACATTTTTAGCCAAGGACTGAAAGTAAGGTAAGGAACTATTTCAAAGGATTTTTTTAAAAAGCTTATTGTTTTATGGCAAGCAGATGCAGTCATGTGAATCAAACAATTTATCTCATATGAAAGACTCAGCTGCTTCCGAAAAGGTCAGCTACGATTTTATAATCTAAAATACCTTTGGAAGCTTGGAATGGTGGTTTCTCTTCAGATAGCACAATCCATTTGCTTTTTGCTAAGGGCTTCCATGAAAGGATCCTTTTTTTCCCTTTCCCTCTCCCCCCCCCCATTTACCTTTCCAATGGTTTCTTTCTAGAAATGAGCAACAGAAGTCTCTGAAGATCCTTACAAATGCTTAAGCTTTGGGGAAAGGCAAAGGTGTTGGAATGAACAGTGAGAGCAACGTAAGCTGGTCATTGGTCAAGACACTGTTTCCGAGTAGAGCTGCAAGCATTGTACCAGGGGAGCTCAATGTTTGCGAGCAAAACCAAGACCAGCGTGAGCGTGCTCACAAAAGTTTGAACCTCTGCGAGCAAATCGGCTGCAAATTTCTGGTTTTGTTATTCAAACCTTTGTGAGCAGTTAGTGCTCATGAAGGTCCAACTTTTTGTGGGCACATTGAAGCCTTCGTGAGCGATCAAATTTGTGTTTTTGCAGATGTTTCCTTGGAATGTGCACAGACGTTTGATGATTTCAAGTCAAATACCGAGATGCTTGTGCATTCCTACTTCAGAGCTTCTTCTGTCTAGGTGACTCATTAGTTGGCTTCAGTAATGCAGTGTTCAAATCTTATGAAGTAGTTTATAACAGATCTTCTAAGAAGACTGCCTAGATGCCTAGACCAAATGTAAAGCCAAGGAGTGTAAAAACTGGACTGAAAAGATCTCTCTTCCAAGACAAACAGGTATGCTTTGAAGAAGGAAAGAGTCATATCTTCCCAATGGTACACAGACACAACGATGATCACCCCAGTTCGGTAGCGAAAGTAATCAGTGAGATCCTGCTGAGTGGCTCCATCGTGCTCAATACGTTTTATGTCAACCAGTGGCTACAGAAAATAATCAGAGATCTGACTCATCAAATTCATAGAGGAGTGAGTTTCAGAATGCTGGAACCATACGACGTCAGAGGAAAGAAGGGGCTCTAGCAAATTAGAGGGAAGCATGACAAAAATCGATAAAAAACAGGTTTCTCGGTTGGAATGTCATGCACCCCAGGCATCAATACCATACAACTTAGGCTTTCTGTTTGTACCTTCCCATTTATTGACATTTATGCTGGATGGAGCTACCTACTAAAGATCAAATAGGAGGACAGCAATGGGCAGGTTGGGAGGAGCAGAACCTTTGTCTGTCTTAACTGCCAAAGAGATGATAATCCCAATTTATTTCTCCATACAAACCATTATGGCCCATTATGACCTCCATACAAACCATTATGGCTCTCCATTAAAAAGTAAAGTCAGCACCTAAAATACTGTAAAATGTCAAGGTGAGTTTGTCTTACAGTATTCAAGGTGAATACTGTAAAATGTCAAGGTGACTTCCAAGCCCCTGCTTGGAAGAAAGATACACAGAATTTCAAGGGAAGCAAAAAGAGTTGGGATTATTCTAGAAACATTTCCTCATACTCCTCCTTGGGTCTCACAAACCAAAACCATCCATGCATGTCATTCATGGCAGCAGTGCTGCGTGTGTTATCTTCTGCCATACATCACCACTGGATGGCGGGGTTAGAGTTCAAGGCAGGCAAAGAAACTCTCTACGTAGAGGGCAAAGTTGATAGAATCTGGGGCTAGAAATGCCATGACATTTTACCTAAAGCAACTTTTCAGGAGAATTTTGATAATTCATGGGGAGCAAACTAGAGTCTCATAAGTTGCATTTCCAAAAGTCATTCAGTAGCTCCTTTCATTTCTCTTCTCACACATTTCTCAGAAATTTTGGAAAGTTCCGCACACCCCTAATTGGCAGCCCAAACCACCACAGTGGTACCTGGTGCATCCCATGGGGGAATGTTGGCCTCTGGAGGCCTCCTGGGGGTAAAGGAACATTTGTTCCCTTGCACCGGGTTAAGCCCCTGCTGGCCCACCAGGTCTACTCAGACCTTTACCAGCGATATCACTGGCGCAAGTCCACATGAACCTGTGAAGGCAGATTGAACCCAGGAAGGAGGTTAGATTTCAGTGTGACCTGCCACCGTCAAAACTGCCCCCTTCCCGGTCCTGGTCCGCTATCCTTCCCGTCCCATCACCTTCCCATTCCACCCACCCCGATGCCTCCCTCCCACCCCCTATGCATACTTACTGGGGCCAGCAGGTGTCTGGAGACAACTGGCACATGAGCCTTGTGGAGGCAGCCAGCTCATGTCCTCCAGGATGTCACCTTTTTGACAGCTGGAAAACTCATGCTGCCGCCGGAACACTTACTCTGGCAGTGCTAGGTGCCATTAGGAGACAACCGAGCAGGGGAACAGAAATTTGGGGTACATACAGTCCACTGAGCCTCCTCCCATTTCTCAAGGCCTTGAGCTGCTGTTAATGAGCCCACCAACATTCATTACACTGTTGGAGCTGCACCAAAACTCTTTTGCCAGCCAGGATGGTGTAGTGGTTTGGGAGTCGGACTTAGACCTGGAAGATCCAGGTTCAAATCCCCGCTCAGCCACGAAGCTTCCTGGGTGACCTTGGGCCAGTCACTATCTCTCAGCCCCACCTACCTCACAGGGTTGTTGTGAGGACAAAAAGGAGGGGAGGAAATATGTACACCACTCTGAGCTCCTTGGAGGAAGGGCGGTATAAAAATGTGAAAAATAAAATAAATAAATAAAATTTGCTTTCATTACTTTCAAAAGGAACCGCAATTTTTGATGTCCCTCAAAATTACATCTATTTTTTTATCCAAGTCCAAAAAACTAAAAGTAACTGTACAAAAACTCCCAAAAGATGGTTTTTAAACCTCATGGGAACTGTGGTTTCCTTTCAGTAGTGCACATGACATAGCTTGAGGAAGCATCTGAACCAAGGGAGCTGTGCAATCTCTGACTTTGTCTGACCAATCTCTGTGGGCTAGCTCGGGGACCGTACACTCTCCTGGTGACATAAAAATCAAACTTCAGAGTGTTCTTGCTCAGCTCTGTCTGACTTGTGATCCGTGTCTAGGACTTGGATGAGAAGCAGAGAAACAGTGTCAGGTTCTGTGTGATTTGATTACCTGTTTGTGAAGTATTCTCCTATATGTTGTTGTTGTTGTTCAGTCGTTAAGTCGTGTCCGACCCTTCGTGATCCCATGAACCATATCCCGCCAGGCCTTCCTGTCCTCCACTATCTTCCTGAGTTCGCTCATTTTCATGTTCGTTGCATCGGTGATGCTGTCTAACCATCTCATCCTTTGCCTTCCCCTTCTCCTTTTGCCTTCAATTTTTCCCAGCATCAGAGTCTTCTCCAGAGAGTCTTCTCTTCGCATTAGGTGGCCAAAATATTTGAGTTTCAGCCTTAGTATCTGTCCTTCCAGGGAACAGTCAGGGTTGATTTCATTTAGGATTGACTGATTTGATCTCCTAGCAGTCCAAGGGACTCTCAGGAGTCTTCTCCAGCACCACAGTTCAAAAGCATCTATTCTTCGGCGCTCAGCCTTCCTTATGGTCCAACTCTCGCAACCATACATTGCTACTGGGAACACCATCGCCCTGACTATGCGAACTTTTGTTGGCATGGTGATATCTCTGCTTTTTATTATGCTGTCTAAGTTTGCCATAGCTTTCCTTCCAAGGAGTAAGCGTCTTTTAATTTCATGGCTGCTGTCTCCGTCTGCAGTGATCTTGGAGCCCAGAAAAGTAAAATCTGTTACTGCTTCCATTTCTGCCCCTTCTATTTGCCAGGAATTGATGGACCCAGATGCCATGATCTTAGTTTTATTAATGTTGAGTTTCAAGCCAACTTTTGCGCTCTCCTCTTTCACCCTCATCAAGAGGCTCTTTAGTTCTTCTTCACTTTCTGCCATTAGGGTGGTATCGTCTGCATATCTGAGGTTGTTGATATTTCTCCCGGCAATCTTGATTCCGGCTTGCGATTCATTCAGCCCTGCATTTCTCATAATGTACTCTGCATATAAGTTAAATAGGCAGGGTGACAATATACAGCCTTGCCGTACTCCCTTCCCAATTTTGAACCAGTCGGTTGTTCCATGGCCGGTCCGAACTGTTGCTTCTTGACCTGCATACAGGTTTCTCAGGAGACAGGTAAGGTGGTCTGGTACCCCCATCTCTTTAAGAATTTGCCACAGTTTGTTGTGATCCACACAATCAAAGGCTTTTGCGTAGTCAATGAAGCAGAAGTAGGTGGTTTTTTGGAACTCTCGGGCTTTCTCCATGATCCAGCGCATGTTGGCAATTTGATCTCTAGTTCCTCTGCCTCTTCGAAACCCAGCTTGTACGTCCGGTAGTTCTCGGTCCACGTACTGCTGAAGCCTAGCTTGTAGGATTTTGAGCATAACCTTGCTAGCATGTGATATGAGTGCAATTGTGCGATAGTTTGAGCACTCTTTGGCACTGCCCTTCTTTGGAATTGGAACGTAAACTGACCTTTTCCAATCCTTTGGCCACTGCTGAGTTTTCCAAATTTGTTGGCATATTGAGTGCAGCACTTTCACAGCATCATCATTTAGGATTTTAAGTAGCTCAGCTGGGATATTATCATCTCCACTAGCTTTGTTGTTAGTGATGCTACCTAAGGCCCACTTGACTTCACTCTCTAGGATGTCCGGCTCTGGGTCAGTGACCACACCAGCGTGGTCATCAGGAACATTAAGATCTTTCTTGTATAGTTCTTCTGTGTATTCTTGCCATCTCTTCTTAATCTCTTCTGCTTCTGTTAGGTCTCTGCCTTTTTTGTCCTTTATCATGCCCATCTTTGCACAAAACGTTCCCTTGATATCTCCAATTTTCTTGAAGAGATCTCTAGTCCTCCCCATTCTGTTGTTTTCCTCGATTTCCTTGCATTGTTCATTTAAGAAGGCCTTCTTATCTCTCCTTGCTATTCTCTGGAAATCTGCATTCAGTTGTTTATATCTTTCCCTTTCACCTTTGCTTTTTGCATTCCTTCTTTCCACAGCTATTTGTAAAGCCTCATCTGACAGCCACTTTGCTTTCTTGCATTTCTTTTTCTTTGGGATGGTTTTAGTAGCTGCCTCCTGTACAATGTTACGAACTTCCGTCCATAGTTCTTCAGGCACTCTGTCTACCAGATCTAATGCCCTAAATCTATTCTTCACCTCCACTGTATACTCATAAGGGATATGGTTTAGGTCATATCTGACTGGTCTAGTGGTGATTCCTACATTCTTCAGTTTAAGCCTGAATTTTGCAATAAGAAGCTCATGATCTGAGCCACAGTCAGCTCCAGGTCTTGTTTTTACTGACTGTATAGAGCTTCTCCATCTTTGGCTGCAAAGCACATAATCTATCTGGTTTCGGTACTGACCATCTGGTGATGTCCATGTGTAGAGTCGCCTCTTGTGTTGTTGGAAAAGAGTGTTTGCTATGACCAGCGTGTTCTCTTGACAGAACTCCGTTAGCCTTTGCCCTGCTTCATTTTGCGCTCCAAGGCCAAACTTGCCTGTTGTTCCGTTTATTTCTTGATTTCCTACTTTAGCATTCCAGTCTCCTATGATGTAAAGGACATCTTTTTTGGGTGCTAGTTCTAGAAGGTGTTGTAGGTCTTCATAGAACCAGTCAACTTCATCTTCTTCGGCATCAGTGGTTGGGGCATACACTTGGATTACTGTAATGTTGAATGGTTTGCCTTGGATTCGAACTGAAATCATTCTGTCGTTTTTGAGGTTGCACCCCAGTACTGCCTTTCCCACTCTTTTATTGACTATGAGGGCTACTCCATTTCTTCTAAGGGATTCATGCCCACAGTAGTAGATATGATGGTCACCTGACTTAAATTCGCCCATGCCCGTCCATTTTAGTTCGCTGATTCCCAAGATGTCAATGTTCAATCTTATCATCTCATTTTTGACCACATCCAGCTTGCCTTGATTCATAGACCTCACATTCCATGTTCCTAAGCAGTATTGCTCCTTGCAGCATTGGATTTTCCTTTCAACCTCAGACACATCCACAGTTGGACGTCCTATTGGCTTTGGCCCAACCGCTTCACTCTTTCTGGGTCTACTTGGAATAGTCCTCCGCTCTTCCTCAGTAGCATATTGGACACCTTCCGACCTGAGGGGCTCATCTTCCGGCGTCATATCTTTTAGCCTTTTGGTACTGTTCATGGGATTTTCTTGGCAAGGTTACTGGAGTGGGTTGCCATTTCCTTCTCCAGTGGATCACTTTTAGTCAGAACTCTCTGCTACGACCTGTCCGTCTTGGGTGTCCCTGCACGGCATAGCTCATGGCTTCATTGAGTTACGCAAGCCCCTTCGCCACGACAAGGCAATGATCCATGAAGGAGATTCTCCTATATAGAACATGTATATTTTATCATAAACATCAAAACTCATTAACATGCAACAGAATCCTAAAATGAAAGGGTGTTTGATTCCTTCAATCCCCTAGGGAATGTCAAGGGACATTGTAATATATAGAATGGAATTAGGAAACTAGAAATGACCAAAATAGACAGGCAAGATAACTGTGGTTTCCGTGTGCAGACCTAGATTCTTTGAAAAAGAGCACAGACTTGATGCTGGAGAATCAAAGAATAAAGTACCACTTCTTCTGTACAGTAAAAGGATGGTAAGGTCAGTCAAGAAAAACAAGAATGTACCTAGAGATACATTCCACATACTCTTGAAGTCATAATCATGCTTTCATTCCCTTAGCCTGGATTAGTTGCCATCAATTCCTCCTCCTCGCTCTTCCTAGAGAAATGAACACAAAGAATGAGGGAACAGATGCATAGTATTATAGATGGACTAATAGGTATAGAGAGCTTCCAAATCACATTTGGAAATGTAGCCCCCCCCTCCCCAACCCAGCAATATCCATATTGTAGTGGGAAGTTTGCAGAATGTGTAACAGGACTCTTACTTTCACAGCTCAATCCTATCCAATTTACAGAGTAAATTGCACAAGTGTAACCAGCAGAGGGCAGGGCAGGAGGCTTTGGAGGGGAGAGGGGATTTAAATCTTCTTTGAGTCCCCCTTTGGAGAGGATTTGAATCCCCTTTCCGTTCTGGGGCCTCCCGTTCTCGCTGCACTGCTGGTTACACCAATGGTGTAAGTTGGGTAGGATTGCGCTGTCAGAGTGCTACTTGATAGGTCATCACCACTAAAACCATCTACCTACTGTTCAGGCAGTGCTGATTCATCCTGTTGAAAGTGTTGCCCTGTACACCCAGGGTAAATTGTTTTACCAGAGAAATAAAGAATTCCAGTCATACATAAATGTCCACCCTGTGCCATGTGGGAAACTGTCAGGCTCACAATTAAGACTCTTTGACCCCAACCGTATCAGGGCCTTGCACTGCAAGAACTAGTGTTCTGGATAACTGCCACAAATGGGCAGCGGCACAGCAGTGGCTCTTGAAGCCTCCACTGGTGCGGGTAAGTTGGTGACAGAGGTGTGTCATGGAGAGGGGAGGGATGGGGAAGGGAAGGGAAGGGAAGGGAGAGGTGGATCTCAGCAGTACCAGCGTGCTCCAGGATCCTATCCCCTCTTTTCCAGGTCACCCCACTCTTATTCACTTCTTGGAGTTACACCAGAAAAATGGTTGGCATAGATCCGAGGAGACCCATAGGCAATTGGGCAGCCTACCAGAGGGTAAGTAAAAGATACCTGCTGCTGGCTCCCCCCCCCCCATTGGATGCAGCACATGCTCTGTCAGCATGGCTTCATCGGCACCAGTGGTGGGTAAGAACATAAGAAGAGCTTTGCTGGATCAGGCCAAAGGCCCATCTAGTCCAGCTTCCTGCCTCTCACAGTGGCCCCACCAGATGCCTCCGAGAGCACACAGCCAACAAGATTACCTGTTTCCTGTTGTCACTCCCTTGTAATAGATTGGGCAGTTAGTGTTTGTGTTTTGGGGTGGGGTTTTTTTGGGGGGGTTGTTACAAGGAGAACAGTGAAATATTTACCTTTATTAACACAATCCATTATCCTATATTCTAGGGGTGGCCAATATGTGGCTCCTGAGCCACATGCGGCTCTTTGACATATAATGTGCAGCTCTCGGAAATATGTTGGCTGAGCTCCTTTTTTGCAACACAAGTAACTAAGATGGTAAATAAGAATTTTTCAAACTTTATAATTATTGACCAGGTATAAACTGAGAGTTCACTGGATTAAAACATAAGTTTAACGTTCGTGGTGAGTAAATATATTTAAGAATTTAAATGCCTCTTAAATATTGCGGCTCTCAAACATCTCTCTTACGGCTATCAAACATCTGAAGCTTATTGTATGTGGTTCTTACATGAAGCAAGTTTGGCTATATTCTGTACATACTAACTTCATTGAGTAAGGGGAACGTCAAAGTTTGTCTTTGCAGAAAAGGTTGAATACTGTACAATGGCCTCAATGGACAATGGCCTAGAAGGTCAGAAAGTCATTGCACCTGATTTGACACCTGGTTGTTGGTCCATTAAGAGCTTGTCTTTTGTCAGGTACCTGTTAAAAAGGATATGGATGAGCAATTACTTTTATTTTAAAGCCATTTAATTAGTGAAAACAAAACAACTAAGCATTATGGGAAATCTGTTTGGCTATCGATTTCCCCATTTCAGCCTGCAGTAAATCAGATGCTCCAGTTCGCCAGATTGTTAGTGTAGTATTTAAACTGCTGAGCCAGTACAAGTGCTTTTGGAAGCCTCTTGCATTTAAGACGACTTTCCTTATTAGAGTACGCACGGGAAGTGTCAAAACTAAATGGAGTAGTGCAAGAGATAGGCATTTTTTTGTGTGCTTTGTTCTTTGATGTACGGTACATCATTTCTATCAGCTTGATGTCCATAGAGTTGACATGTGCAAAATTTACAAATGTGTTAATCACCAAAATCTGTACTTAACTGGCAAAAACGTTCCGTTTGTAAAGCTAGGCTGCATAACAAATTGAAAACTACTGTATTTCCCTCCAAAGTTTTTCTACAAAAGGAAATATTAAATATTACTCTAAGCAATGCACAGTCAGCCATTCAGTAGTCAACTGCTTTGTACGTGAATGTACAAAAGTTATTTGCAACCCATTCCTGCCTAAGATGCACTGGCTGGCCTAAATGGCCAGCCACTGCATCCTATGCAGGATGTGGCCCATGCCGGCAGGGCCACGGCACAATTTGGGGGAAAGGGATGTTCATCCCTTTCCCCCAGTGTCGGCCCCAGTGTCCCCAATTGGCCATCTCGGACGTGCACCAGCACGGAAAAGCACCCAGAAGACTCTGTGGTGGTTTCATCTGTTATCCCATTCCTTGTAGGGACTCTTCACATTGTATTTTGATTTGAACTAATATCTTGATTTGAACTAAAGAGACAGGCTGCAGGCTTTCAATTTTATATATAATACATAATGAATATTATATTCATTTTTAGCAGGGGGTTCTTCTCATCTGGACAAAGAACGTAATTATACGTGATATGGAGATCATCATTTTCATTCATCAAAGACACCCAGTTAGGGAGCACATATCCTGCCCTCTTTAAGGAAATGCATCACCGCAGAAGCAGAGCTCACCCTCATATCCTCAGCTCTGAGCTCAGTGCAACAAAAAAAACTGAATTCCATTTGCTGAGCAAAGGCTGATCGGCTAAGTTCCAGTTCATCATTATGTCCCGTTTGCTTCTGCAAAGGCCAAGTTCAGCAGCTTGGAGGCAGCTTTTCCTAGACGAATTTCTTTTTCAAGTCCCACTATACATAGAGAGGGATTTAGGGGATATTTGTTTGTAGCATGTCCAACATAGTTTTGCATATGTTTTTCCAGAACCTCTGTATTGGCAGGCAATACAAAAACACGTGCATGCTATTTCTATGCTCCTTATTGCATTGCCAGCAATATCTTGGGACAACTCCAAAGCATGCTAAGTACCATGGCAATGTGTAAGACTACTGCATCCAGCTGGAACGGCTAGCTTTCAGACAGGATTTAGTGCCCATGATTTCCATGATTTTTGGTGTGGAATTGGTAATTTATTGGAAAATGTTCCCCGGAAAACCTGTGCCTGTTCAACTTCAGAAGGATCTGACAAAGTGTTTCTACAGTGATTAGGTTTAGGGATGCTACCAAATTCCTCTCTTGCCAACATTTGCAATGGATGACACAGATCCCTCCCATTCCTCAATGGATTGGATTTTATATGACGCAGAGATACCTCCAGATTCCATGCTTTCCCTAAGTTTGCATAAAAACACATGTAAATGCTATTCAACCCAATGCTATTGTTGAGTTCCCTGAGCAACTGAAAATGTGGTGCAACCACAACAGTTTAGCAATCCAGTGTGAGAGGCTTCACCAGCATGACCACAACAGTATGGGTCCCATCCAGTCTACTACAGACATAGCAGCTGTTCACAGAGGGCATAACCCACTGGCGTAACTGCAGGGGGGCGGAGCTCTAAGTTCCGCCATGATCCAACCCTCCGTTACACGGGTGAACGAAGCGGCCCCACCCAAGCAGTCTCCTGTGCGTTGTTTTCACCGCCTTGAATGGTTCCGAAGGCGAGGGGGCAGGGCCACTACATTCACCCGTGTAACGGAGGGTCAGATCGCGGCGGAACCTAGAGCTCCGCACCCCCTGCAGTGACGCCAGTGGCATAACCTTAAGAACATAAGAAGAGCCTGGCTGAATCAGGTCAAAGGCCCATCTAGTCCAGCTTCCTGTCTCTCACAGTGGCCCCACCAGATACCTCAAGGAGCACACAAGACAACAAGATACCTGTATCCTGTCGCTACTCCCTTGCATCTGGCATTAAGAGATAGCCTATTACTAAAACCAGGAGGTTGCTTATCCCCATCATGGCTTGTAACCTGTGATGGACGTTTCCTCCATAAATCTGTCCAATCCCCATAAATCTGTCCAAAACCTTTCCCTGCATGGTGCGCACATGGGTGCATAGCTGGAACCACACCAAAGGGAATAGGAGACAATGCACACCCAGGGCCCATGAGAGGGGGGTAAATTGTACCTGGGCCCAGGGTCAAAAAGGGGGCCCAGGAGCCAAAGGAGGGGGCCCAGAAATTTCCTGGGATCTCAGCTGGCCTCATGGAGAGTGAAAGACAGAAGCCAGGCCAACTGGGAGAGGCCAAGTCTACCAGGCAAGTAGACTTTGGAGCCATATTGGGAAGCCTGGTAGACCTGGGCTCCAGAGACTTTTCCGGACATTTTTGCCCTCCACCTGCCCCATTTTGCCCCTTCACCCTTTGAGAAGGGGCCCAAAAGAAACTTTGTACCCCCTAATAAAATTCCTCTCAGAGGCCCTGTGCACACCTTCCATACCCCATTTAGCATGTCCTCTGAGCCTGGTAAAGGAATGTGATCTTGGAGGGAGCTCCATTCCTCACTCATTGAATGCATTGAATGCGTACTTACCAGGAGGAGAAGGAAGAAATTGGGCTCTGTTGTGTCTCATGACGATCTCTTTATGTGTGGGTGCTATGGGGGACTGATTTGAACACTATAGATTTCTGCACACTACAGGAGTAATAAAGAAGAATCACCTATATACGTATTGAATTTATCATGATTATCATTAAAGTGACAACAGCAATATATTCTGCATTATTTCTTTTCTTTTCTTCATTGAGCATACAGTATAAACTATCCCTGCTGAGTAGAATAGCCTGGGGGATTCGAAATAAAACAGATGAGAAATGGATCCTGGACATAAGAAGGCTATGCTGACTGATCTTAAAAGATAATTGTTGTATGGATTTGCCTGGTGTGCAGCTATCAGTATTTCTGGAATCAAGCCTCAATAACAGTTTTAATCTCTATGAAATTTCACTTGTTGCAAGATGTTACATTTCAAAATATATCTTAAATGGCAACAGTCAGTGCTTTACTTTTGGAGATGAAATGAGTGAAAAAGTTGCTTATGTCAGATCAAGTTTGCCCTGCTTGTCATTTATGTTTGCCTGGATCTAAGTCACAACCCCTGTGATCCAGTTTTGCTTGAAAGTCCCCCCCCTCGCCGTAATATATATTTTTTCAAAGACAGACACAGAAATATACTTTACCACTGAAAATCAGTTATAAGTCCCTTCATCCCAATCAGTATGTTCAGTCTTGTCCCTCGAAAGGTTTTGTTGCACTTGCAGTCAGTTCTCTTTATATGAGAATTCGCTACCTGCAAATTCACTTAACTGAGAGGGGCAGAATTGCCACCTACCTCTCCAAATCCGCAGTCTGCTCTTTCTTTCTGCGATCTTGTTGTGGCCATTGTTCTCATGGGTGTGTTCTTAGTGTTTTTTTTTTTTTCGGCACGTCTCCATGTTGCTCTGGGAGCAAATTTCCCTGCCTTGCTGCATTTACTGTAAAAGGTAATCTCTCTCTTCTGGAGTTGCTGTGTGTGTGTGTGTGTGTTTTCTGTTGAATTCCATTTGCAACACAATGGGAACACAATTTTCCCATTTGAAGATGATTTTTCTCTTGTACAATGGGAACTGTTTGTGCTTTCTCTGGACTTCCATGATACTGTACAATACCTTTTTATGTTTGCATAATGTTGTTAGGAAGGAATAATAATTAATAAGGTTCACAAAAGTTCACATATATAGTGTGTGGCAAAGAGGGTCCCCTGGAACCTAACCCCATTTTTCCCATAGGCTCAGTTATTTAGTATCTGCTAATTTGGTATCCACTAGGTTTTCCAAGAACCTAACCCTAGCGGATAACGAGATCTGACTGTATATATATGCCTGTAGTTACCTAATACATACGAGTAGTAAACATGAGAAGTCAGCGAAAAGGCCAATAGTGACTGAGTATTTTCATCACATGCATTTGGTTTTAACAATGTCCACAGTATGAGCTGGGTAAAACATACAGAACATGTGTAAAAGTAGGCTTACCAGATTTTCTATTTTCTTAACCGGGACACCCCCCAACAATTAATTAATTTTAATTAATTAATTAATTAATTAATTAATTAATTAATTAATTAATTAATTAATTAAAAGAATTAAGGGGCACGAAGCGCAAACCTCATGAGATTTGGGTGCCGACATGTTGGATCTCGCAATATTTCGCGATCAATGACAGGTATTGGGGGCAGGTGAAGCCTGGGTCACATAACAACGCCTCTCAAGCCTTGAGGCTATTCATTAGGGCTGCCTCATTACAAGAAATGGATTGAGTATTTTTGCAAATAAATAAATAAAGTATCACTTGTAAATAAATATATATTTTTTCTAGATCACCTTTTTTTTTTTAAGTCTTGTAATGCTAGGTGGGCCCCAATAGAGTGTCATTTTAAAAAGTGGGTCCTGGTGCTAAAAAATTTGAGAACCTCTGGACTATAACAAAAATGAAAGCAAAACTTTCAAATATTCAATTATAAGTACATAAGACGAGCCCTGCTGGATCAGGCTGAAGGCCCATCTAGTCCAGTATCCAGTTTCCCACCATGGCCAACCAGATGTCTCTGCGCTCACAAACAAGAGACAAAAGTTACCCCTCTCCCTCCCCTGTAACTGGTATTCAGAGCCAGGTGGCTTCTGAACCTAGAGGTAGCACACAGCCATCATGACTCGTGACCATTGATAGACTTGTCCTCTATGTCTAATTTGTCTAATCCTCTTTTAAAGCCATCCAAGCTAGTGGCCATTGCCCCCTCTTATGGTAGTGAGTTCCATAGATTAATTATGTGCTGTGTGAAGCAGTACTTCCTTTTGCCCATTTTAATCTCCCACCAATCAGTTTAATTGGATGACCCCTGAAATGTTGTGAGAGAGGAGCTCCTCTCTCTCTCTCTCTCTCTCTCTCTCTCTCTCTCTCTCTCTCCACCATGCATACTTTGAAGTACTGTATAAATACAGCATCGGATACATCATGTTTTTTGTTTGTTTAATTTCTGCTGTTTATACCACCAAAACCCTTATTCGCACCCAAACCCCCAAAGATCCCTTATACCACCAAACTCTTATCTGCTCCCAAACTCATCCCTGTCCTTTGCAAACGCCTGATACATATCTCAGCAAAAGAAAGGGCAAGTGCAATCAATCGAACCCCTCTATCGAAAGAAGAGTTAACCGTATCCATGCCTGCACAGATAATTCGAATCAATGCAGCAAAATAACAACAGACTTCTCCATAAGCCTAGGAGTTGTTCACTACTCCTAGGAATGGAATGATTTAAATCCCAGACCAGGGTAGTCATGGAAAACGGAGTGAGAATGCCTGTTAACAAGAATATTTTCTGTTCATAAACTCAGAATTCAATAACATGTATAAAAGGTTCTCTCTCCAACAAATAACCAATGTTAGATTAAAACTTTTTACAAGGGGTACATATTGCGGTCCTTTCAAGTCCAGGCACCCAATGCAATTGCTTTCCTAGGCGGCAGAGTTTAAAGAAATGGATATCACAGGGACTTTTAAGAAAATGCTTTATGCAGCTTTGACCTGCCTTGATAGACTGAAGGGAGGGTGATGAAAACTGCAATCTTAATAAATCTCCTGCAGCTCGAGGTTTAAAACTCATACTGTTTCAAATTAGTGAGGACAGCAATATTTATTTGCTGCTGAATTCTCGCCAGCATGACATTTCAGCAGGAAACACTTTATAAGACTTAAACGTATGGCCACAGAAGTTGCAAACGAAGTCTAAAAGGATGCATAAAGAGGGAGGGTTTTCTTGCTTGCTTTTAATCTTAAAACAAGTGGCAAAAAAACAGTTAAGCAAACATCTTTCCTTCCCATCTGCCGGGAATCAGAAAACCAGACATGCACGCAAAAATGTTTTACAAATCAAAGTTGAGTACAAGCAAGGGAAATGTTGGGCTAGGTAAAATAATAAAAGCAAGCTCTATGCTCAGCTGCTTCAAGATGTTGAAGAGCCAGCAGACAGCAGCCCACAGTCATTCCGATCCAATGTTTTCCATCTGCATTTTGGGTGAAATTTAACCTTTCCATGCACTGTTCTGGTGTGCCCTCCTCCATTATGAAACTCCTTTATGACTATAAAAAGAAGTGGGAGTTCAGTTCTTTTTTCTTCTTTGAAGAGCCAGTGGGAAGTGCAAATTAATTAACAGCTACAAACATTTTTGTGCAATCAAGACTATGGAAGTTCTTTCACAGGCTGTACACTCAGGGTGGTTATCTCAGAGCTACCAAGCACTTGACTTTGGGGTTTGTTTGCATGAGCGTTTTATCAGTCTTCTTTCATCTCTGCATACACATCGCATTCAAATATTTGTTAAGGGGTGTTACTGAAGCCTTCTAACCAACAGCCCGATCCTATACACAGGGTTGGACTGTCAGGATGAGGGGGTTGCAACAGCAGAAGACGCTTCTGTCATAAAATGGCTGCCGATGGACCCCACAGTGGTAGTGGTGGGGGCAGGATGGGCAAAACGGGGTGGGGGAGAGCAGTACAGGGGAGGGAGGAGATGTGATACAGTGCATTCAGCCGTGTGCGACCTGTGCCAGTATTCTATCCCCCTCCTTACCACCCGACATGTCCCCTTTCTCTCCTCAAACATGTGCCAGCACAAGAGGTGGTGCAGGCCTGAGGAGACCCATTGACGACTGAGAGGCTTACCCCAGAGGTAAGGGAAAATATTTTCCCTTACCTCTCCCAAGTCACTCAATCTGTGCCCCCCCCCTTTACAGGGGCTCCAAGTTGTAGCTGTGAAGGGCAAATTAGGGCATGTCTCAGCCAGGGGCGTAGGCTGATATGGGGCCCTGGGGCAGTGGGCCCCAGGGCGTAAGGGCAGAGAGGCTCCTGGGGGGGCGTAGAGGGCCTCTGGAGGGGCGAGAGACATCCTAGGTTTCGGTTTTTTCTTTTGTTTTTTCCCGGTTTTTTCCGGGGGTTTTAAAGGGTTTTTTTAGAAGTAACGGGGCTTTGTAGTTTTTCCCCCCCTTGCATTGCAGCCTTGCCTAGCAGCCCAGGAGTCCTGATTCACCCCCCCCCCCCCGAGGGCATTAAGGGGCAATACACTTTCAAGTTTATTCTGCAGAGCAAAATTCACAAAATTGATGTTTGGAACACTTTCAAGTTTATTCTGCAGAGCAAAATTCACATCATTATGAATGCCTCATCATGTGTGCTGCTGGAAATGGAGACAGGAGGTACAAAGTGGACAAGGAGGCTTCCAAACTGAAATCAAAAAATCCCAAAAATTTGCTGCGCGGCTGCGCTGTGGGGCGTAAAGGATTACGGCCGCGCGTTTTTATGGGGGGGGGCGTCAAGGGTTTGGGCCCCGGATCAAAAATGGTCTGGCTCCTCCTCTGGTCTCAAGGAGCCCTGTATCCTTGACATCATACAAGGAAGGGGGGGGGAAGATGGAGACTCTTGTCAGATTAATTCACAATGGAGCTCGTTCTGCCACCTCATTCTGCTGCACATGCCAACCACACCACATTCTGGTTTGATGCCCACCTTCAAAGATTAGATCAGGGGTTCTCAACCAGTGGTACTCGTACCACCAGTGGTACTTCAGTCGACTGCTGGTGGTACTTGGACTGCCGGACCGCTGGAACCCTGTTCCAACGTGGAACATTCAAATCCACAATTTTGCTCACAAGCAGCTCCTGCCTTTGGCCAAAAATGCTGTGAAAGGTCCTCTCACCTGCCCAGAGCCTCCTACCTGCATTTTCTGGCCTCTGAAAACCCAGCAGTAACTGGTGATAATGTCATTGCCAGTCACTTCTGGTGGTACACAGCAGGAAAGTGGCGCTGGAGGTGATACTCGGCTGGGAAGGGGTTGATAGCCTAGATCCTAGATTTGATGAGCCTAAACATCTAGATTCTCCTTCATGGATCATTGCCTTGTCGTGGCGAAGGGGCTTGCGTAACTCAATGAAGCCATGAGCTATGCCGTGCAGGGACACCCAAGACGGACAGGTCGTAGCAGAGAGTTCTGACTAAAAGTGATCCACTGGAGAAGGAAATGGCAACCCACTCCAGTAACCTTGTCAAGAAAATCCCATGAACAGTACCAAAAGGCTAAAAGATATGACGCCGGAAGATGAGCCCCACAGGTCGGAAGGTGTCCAATATGCTACTGAGGAAGAGCGGAGGACTATTCCAAGTAGACCCAGAAAGAGTGAAGCGGTTGGGCCAAAGCCAATAGGACGTCCAACTGTGGATGTTTCTGAGGTTGAAAGGAAAATCCAATGCTGCAAGGAGCAATACTGCTTAGGAACATGGAATGTGAGGTCTATGAATCAAGGCAAGCTGGATAAAAATTGAAGGCAAAAGGAGAAGGGGAAGGCAAAGGATGAGATGGTTAGACAGCATCACCGATGCAACGAACATGAAAATGAGCGAACTCAGGAAGATAGTGGAGGACAGGAAGGCCTGGCGGGATATGGTTCATGGGATCACGAAGGGCCAGACACGACTTAATGACTGAACAACAACAACAAAACATCAAGATTAGATGATAGCCAATAAAAAGGCTACTGAAGGATAACAGTAAAAATAGGATGAAAGGATCTTTCCATTTCCATTCTGTCTGAACCTCACACAGTTTCATTTAATTCCTGTTCCATATTCTTCTGCCCAAAAAATCCAGTATCATTTTTTCATCACCAAAATAAATAAATAAATAAAAATAATAAAAAATCCATATTTAAATATGTGTTAATTTTTCTCCATAGTATTTTCACATCTTCACATTTCACTACATGTTCTTATACAAAGTTACGGAATGCACAGAACCCACAGACATCTCCGTATCTTATAAAATCCAATCCACTGGGGAGCTCGAGAAGGAATTTATACGGTAGGCATTCCATTGCAAATGTTGGCAAGGGATGAATTCAGCAACCTCTCAAACTGCACAATCCTATGCAAGTCTACTCAAAAGTAATTCTCTTTATGTTCAATGGGGACTTACTCCCAGGCCTAAGTGTAACACACCCAAATATGCTGATTTGTTTGTTTGAACAGAGCCAGAGGGCTATTTTACTTCAGCAACACACACACACACACACACACACACACACACACACACACACACACACACACACCCCTCTTTCTCTATCCTCTCATTTAATTCTTTGTTTTCTCCAACGTGGGCACTGTGATTAACCCAAATAATTATCAGCCAGGCTCAGGACTCTCACTTATCTTGTGAAATTATATTTACAAAACCAGGCTCAAGCTCAGTGGGCATTCTGCTTCAAAATAATCCCATTGCACTCGCTTTCCTTATTTTTGCTTTTCCCCAAGTTTGCCGGGCTGCTGTCTCTTTTGCGTCCCAAAGACCTCCCCATTGCCAAAATGTCAAAGTGACAGCAATCACCTCAGGATTCCCGCCAGGCCTGTCCTTGTCACGGCTTCAAAATCTTTAATTGTGAAGGAAAACCAGTGGGTGTTGAAATGAAAGTACCAGCTGAAATGTTGGTGGTGAAGTGTCAGATACGGCAAACGGACAGTCGTGCTGAGGGGAAGTAATGGCCTGTGCTGTTCTCCCTTCACTAGAAGGCAACACGTAGGCCTTATTTTGTCTTTGCCTCTGGGCACTGATGCACGGTAGCCATTAGCAGTACATGTACGCTTGTTAGGTTACAGTTTCCCACTCATTTGAACTAGTGTTAACTGGCAAATATCAGACATTTTCAGCAGACCAGTGTGAATCTATGAACACAGATTAAAATTCATTGGGATTTGAATGTCACACATTGAAAAAGCAACATATTCAGCCATATTCCAGCATCCTGCTTGCCTGAATGTCTCCTGGGGTTTCTCATCTCTGCTCTATATGGTGCCTCCAATGTGGCCCTTCTGTCTGCATGTGGGGAAACTTCTGCACTCCCATGTTGTGGAGGAGAAGAAAGTTAGAACAAAGTTTCCAGCAACCAGAGTGATGTATGCACCTAAAGTCTTTTAAATTTGTAAAGAATTTGACAAAAGGGGTTCTGGGATTGCTGTCATCAATGGCTGCCATCCTGGCCTCCTTAATAACCTCAGCCTTTTCAGGACACTGCTTATAGAGATGATTTAATCACAGGGGAAAGCATTTATTACAAGAGATATTGTGCAAATACATACTTGGAATCTACTTGTAGATATAACAAGAAATGTTATAAGAAATGGGCAGCCAATCCTAAAGTGGGCCTACAGCAGTACATCCCAGAATCTGCTGCTGTAAGTCCTCAGGACTACAAAAGCCACAGTGCTGTTGTAGACTTCGGGGCCGCCAGCGCAAATGGCTTGAGGTCCTGCTTGTGCCAGCAACTTCGAGACCCCACACCAAAGCAAGAAAGGTGGCAGTGGGGGTGGTACAGGGGAGGATTGGGTTGGGCTGAGCAGGGTGCAGTTCAGGAGTAGGAGAGGGTGGATCTTGGCAGCACTAGTGAACGCCAGATCCTATCCACCTTTCCCCATCCCAACACACACCCTGAGTCTCCTCGGACGTATGCCAGCTAAATAGCAGCTTATGGAGAGGTAAAAATATATATATATTTTTTTTTTATTTACCTCTCCTGGGCCATCTGCTCTCCCTCCCCAGCATGCAGTGCGCGCTCCAGCATAGTGTAAACTTGTGGGGGATAATACTGAGCTAAAGGTAAACTTAGGTACACTTACATACAAGGTAAACTTAGAATCACAGACTTGGAATGGACCTTGTAGGTCATCTAATCCAACCTTCTGCTTGTAGAAGGTCTGATCAGAGCTGGGGTGTTTGAGGAGGCATCTTAACTCATCACACTGGACACACTAGTCCAGTGCTACCCAAAGTTTTCAACTTGTGGCTCCCTTGACCATTGGCAACCATTGGCCGTGGCTCCCCTTTACGTTATGTTGATGCCTGGTAATTGGCATTGCACTGTTTTCCTAGAGGATTCCGTGGCACTCTGTGGCTCCCCTGGCTGGTTTCCGTGGCTCCCCTGTGAGCCGCGCCTCCCTGTTTGGGAACCATTGCTCTAGCCCATAACCCTCCTCTCCTCCACACTTCCTGTTCTGCTCTCTTCCCTCACAAGTTCAAAGAAGGAGTCAAGATTATGCCTACTTTCTCTGTTCCTGATTTGTATGGTTTCATCTGTAGGTTCTGAAAGTGCCCAACCAGGTAGTGGACATGGAGTCTCCCCATAATTGAGACCCCTGGAAAAAGTGTCCAAAATTGCATACGTACAGCCTGTGTACAGTATGTACAATTGTACTGCTTAGACATAGTTTGAAAGGATTTCTTTCCACCTCCCCTCCTCCATGAAAAGCCATATGGAGGATGGAACGTTGCAAAAGGTGACCACAGCTTATGCTGATGTCCTATCTGGACCCAGAAGGACATGGCACAAACATGGTGACATCATGCCATCTAAAATAAGTCTGCTTAAACAAACAAAAGAACAAAGGAATCCTGTCTCTGCCAACATGATACCCAGTATCATCTAAGTTTCGATAGTGTCAGCAAACCAACTTGCTTATCAAGATGTAGACATCCTAGCTCTCCTATCTAAATGCCATTGTCCCTCTGTCCCTGAAAGTTGATCAACAGGTGAAGCTGATTAGGACACTAGAAGATGAGAACATTTAGCTTACACTGTTATATTTAAAAGGAGAAAGGTGAGTCCAGAGCTAATCAGGACTCACCCCATGTTTAAATTTACTGTAACTGATCTGGTTTGGAAACCTCAAATTGTATTCTTCTGCACTCTATACCTGATGACCCAATCTCAGCCTCTCCCCCCATCAATGTAGCCATGCCCAAAAGGTGCATGCTGTATCCACCGGTGGGTGGGGGTGGGGCGGGAAACTTCAAAAGAGAAAGGGGATTTAAATTCCCTTTCCCCTCTTGTAAGCCTCCCGCCCTGTGATGGATTTCCTTAGACCCGAGTCAGCAATTTTGCTGGCACACGTCCAAGGAGAGAAAGGGGGCAGGGAAGCTGCAGATAAGGATAGGATCTGGTGCGTACCATCACCGCTGGATCCATCCCCTCTCTCAGCCTCCCCGCCCCGTTCCTCCCCCTCCCTGTCCCTCCAGCCTTTCCTCCATTCCGCCTTCCCCCCACACCTCCTGCCTCATGCTCTGACTTACCAGTTCCGGAAGGCAGCTAGTTCGGTGATGACGACATGTGCTGGAAAGCTCCGGCCTTCGCACTGGCACTCTGGCAGCATGCACTGTTGGAATGCGCTTTATGGCCGTCTTATGGAACACTAGTTGGGCTGTGAGTGTAAGTAAGAGTCCCACTTTGCAGCAGTAATGCATCTGTGAATGTGCCAATCAGCAGGCACTAGGAAAGCTATTTTGCATCTTGTGTTGTCCCCCTGCCTACCGCTATCTAGCCGCATGGAACACTGTTACTGTCCCGCTGACGCGGTACCTATTAATCTACTTGCAATTTCTTGCTTTCGAACTGCTAGGTTGGCAGGAGCCGTCGCACGGATTCGAACTGCCGACCTTTCGATCGACAGCTCATGGTTCACTTGTCTTTAATTGATACAAAAGCCCAAATACTTACTTGTTGGATTGCTAGCATTGTCTGAAGCATACTTTTCCCTGAAGTGGACAAATTTAACTTTTTCCACTGGGAACTTAAAAACTGGATTTTAAATTTTAATTTTCATGTTCATTGGAAGCACTGATCTTTAAAATGTTGGCATGCTTTCATATGTTAATCAGACGTGCCATATGTTTTAGAGATTTTGTGCTCATTTGGAGAAGTAATCACCACTGTTGAAGCCAAATTCAATAGAACTCTTGTGAAGTACGTGAAGTGGCCATCAGCTTTTCATATGGTGATAAAATGGTTATTGCATGACTGCAATTTTTGTGAATGACACTACTTGTGTATTTGAAGCAGAATTCTTGTGTAGAATCAATCTTGTGTAGAATCTTGGGTAGAGCCATCAAAACTGGCTTGTTTTCAGTGATATACAACTGTCTTTGTGAACAGTGTGCTTCTTATGGTGCAATTCTGTCTACTCTTCGACCGGCAGAGCAACTGCTCTGCGAGTCTAGGGTGTCACAAATGTGCCATAAAGCACGTTTGCGGTACCCTGGTAGTAAGCACCGCTGGCACCAAGGCTGATGCCATGTTTCCCACCCTGGATCCAGAGGAGCAACCGCTGGGGATGGTGAGTTCCCCGCCGAGTGACAGAAGGGTGTGGGGAGGGCAGAATGGGGCATTTGAGGGGTGTGGGATTGGTCGGCTGGGATCGGGAAGGGATTGGTGGTAGCCTCCTCTGCCGAACCCTATCCCCCTTCCTGGGTCTGGCTGCTGTTTCATGGCCTGTTCGAATTGCGCCATTTTTGTATGCTATGTTATAATTATAGTGCTGTTTGAATGAGTAGATGAGTGGATTTTTGCTACAAATTGTACATAGCCTCACAGGGTAAGGCTGAAAAGAGAGAACTATGGGAAAATGCAACCATAGAGGGGTGAACCCTTGTACTGAACTTGTACCATAGCTGAAGTGACTTGAAGAGCAACATTAGACTAGCAAAATATATTTGAGGTCCTTGACTGTGAATTCTGCCCAAGCAGGGAGGATGAGAAACATCATTCCAAATCAGCTGGGGGTAGATAGACAGGGTGTCATCAACAGGACTTTCCAGAATTGTAAACATCTATGCCCTCCCACCCTCCAAGAGCCTCCTACTTGCCCAGAGTCCCCTACGGTAGGTCCACCTCCGGCTTCACTCTCCTGCTGCGTACCACCGGAAGTGACTGGAAAGGACATTGTTGCCAGTTACTTCCAGGTTTTCAGAGGCCAGAAAACGCAGGTAGGGGTCCGCAGGTAGGTAAAGCCGGAGGTGTTACTCAGCTGGGAAGTGGTTGAGAACACCTGATCTAGAATTATCCTATAGTTTAGAAATAAAAAGCTTTGCATGCATTTGAGTCTGGTCTTTATACTCTTCTAAAGATTCTATTAGTTATATTTGTGGCCCACCCACAGGTCTATAGAGGAAAATCTTTAATCCTTGGAATTGGGAAGCAGACAATAAGAAGTTTGAAATAGCACACTGGAAATTGGATATAATTAAAATTCAAATCATTAGATTAGGATTGACAAATTGGAGTACTTTAATTGGTCCCTAGACCCTTTGGTTAAAGGGTCAAATTGCCATTAAGATAATTGTCCATAGGGCTTCCCAAAGTGTCACCTCCTTTATTTTTTACACCAGCCCTTACTGAACAACTTTGATCAAAAACTAATTTTGCTTCCTTTGACATTCTTGTAATGTTGCTCCTGGTTAGGCATCTCCAAAATTCTCATTCAACTTTAACATTGCAAAATTGCCTCGAAAAAGGCTGAGTTATAATCCTGTAAATACTTTGGGGCAGTGGGTTAAACCACTAAACCATGAGCTGTCAATCGAAAGGTTGGCAGTTTGAATCCGCGATGGGGTGAGCTCTTGTTGCTTGGCCAGCTCCTGCCAACCTAGCAGTTCCAAAGCATTCTAATGCGAGTAGATAAATAGGTACCGCTTGTGGGAAGGTAAACAGCGCTCCATGTTCCAGCTGCATGCTACGTGCTGCGGCAAGGAGAGTCATGCCGGCCACATGACCACGGAGGCATCTTCGGACAATGCTGGCTCTTCAGCAGTGGGGTTGAGCACCACACCCTAGAGTCGGACACGACCGGACTTAATTATCAGGGGTCACCTTTACCTTAAGTCCTACTGAACACGTTAGGGCTTATGCGTAAGCAAGCATGCATAATACTTTAGATAGCATAATAAAAAGCAGAGATATCACCATGCCAAAAAAAGTTCGTATAGTCAGGGCGATGGTGTTCCTAGTAGCAATGTATGGTTGCGAGAGTTGGACCATAAGGAAGTCTGAGCGCCGAAGAATAGATGCTTTCGAACTGTGGTGCTGGAGAAGATCCAGCAGAGCTCTTCTTTCCCTTGGACTGCTAGGAGATCAAATCAGTCAATCCTAAATGAAATCAACCCTGACTGTTCCCTGGAAGGACAGGTACTGAGGCTGAAGCTCAACTATTTTGGCCACCTAATGCAAAGAGAGGACTCTCTGGAGAAGACTCTGATGCTGGGAAAGACTGAAGGCAAAAGGAGAAGGGGAAGGCAAAGGATGAGATGGTTAGACAGCATCACCGATGCAACGAACATGAAAATGAGTGAACTTAGGAAGATAGTGGAGGACAGGAAGGCCTGGCGGGACATGGTTTATGGGATCACGAAGGGTCTGACACGACTTAACGACTGAACAACAACAACAAGCATGCATAGGGATCAGACTATATCACTATACAATTGATTTTGCAATGTGATCTTTTTATGAATCTCACATATGACACGTATATAAATAAGGAATGTCCTGCAGTTGTATAGCTAGTTGTGGAGCTAGGGCTCAACGGGGATAAGGGATACCATCTTGAAACTCACTCACCCTTTGCACATCATTATATTCTCCAATTCAATGGAGAAAAGGCAGCCACAGCTTCTCCCAGGCATCAACCTCCTACTCCCATCTTCTGCCTCCTTTCCACAACCATTCCAGTAAGCATGAGGTCTCCAGGTGTGTGCTGTTCTGTAAGTGGAGGAGGAGACAGACAACAAGACCACTGAGATAAATGTAGAAGTTGTTGTGTCTGATTTCTTTCCTGTTCGAAAGATAGATGCCAACATTTCGTCTGGGGTCTTGGATGCAAGGCAGCACTCCTCACCAGAGTACAGAGTGAGCATCAGAGAAGCCCATGTACTCTTTTGTAAGTTATTAAAAAGATTCAACAATATGCCATGTTCACTTTTCAGTGTGGAAAAATTAAAGATATTCTCGGAGTGGCAGAAGAAATGAGATTCAGCAGCTTGTGCGGAGGCTAGTAGGGCAGCCTCTAGTAGGGCAGCAGGTTAGGCAGATTCGGGCCTCGCATTGGCTTTTGCCTGAAGTTTAATACAGTAACTCACTATATACAGTACCACTGGCAGGGAAGGAGAAGAGTGGAGATCTGACACTCTGTTCTGCCCAGGGCAGCGCAATCCTGTGTAAGGATCTGGCTGGCGGCCCAGGGCCACCCGCTGGATCCTGTGCCCAGGCTGTCTATCCAATGGCAGGCCGGAGGTCAACTCGGGGAAGGGGACACTCATCCCCTTCCTTGGGTGTAAACCGGGGCAGGCCCGATAGGCCTCCTTGGATTTCTGCCAGATAAATTGCTGGCGGAAGCAGAGGAGGCTGTGTAACGGCATAGCCGGCCCGGCGGGGACAGGGATATGGCTGACGCCATCCCCTGCCCCTCCCGGGCTGGCTAGGCAAATGGCCCCCCCCTCGCCCGCCGGACTGCCTCTCCCTACCGGCGGGAGCACTTACCTTCTGCAGGCCGCTGCGTCCTGGTCCAGCGATGGAGTGAGGCCAGCCTCCCTTACTCCAGAGTCGTCGCGAACGTGCTTTACGGCACGTTCCCGACGGCTTCCGGTGATGGAACATTCGTTCTGTCACCAGCGCCTTCTGGAGGATTGCACCCACAGTTTCTGAGCATGAACAGTCTGAACATGGAGGTTTGGCTGCAGGACCAGCAGAAATCCAACACCGTTTATATCTCACCTGAAAGAGATCACTCTCACATGGGTCAGTCCCAGGGGCAAATGGTATATTTGAATATCTTTAATTTATATATCTAGATAGATAGATAGATAGATAGATAGATAGATAGATAGATAGATAGATAGATAGATAGATATGCGGTGGGATACATAGGTTTGAGTTGACAAAGAATTGTGTGTGTGCATTTAAGTATATGAAAATGAAAGCTACTGGGCTAAAAAAAATGATTTCCTTTTTTTTTCCTCCCAGACAAATGAACTATAGCTAATGGGAAAGAGCTGTTTTAAGCAGATAACATTATACAAATTGCATACTGCAGAGTAATTAAAGGATATAATACTGCATTATATGAGATCAATATGCACTTAAGATCTAGGCAAAATCTCTCTCTGAAATAATGTCACTCAGACTGATTTCCATCACATTTTCTGTATTGATCCGAGGAGATGATCCTTCACAACCTGTTGTTGTGTGCAAGGGGTTGTCAATGGTTTTACATCTACTTGGGAAACACATGCGATGGCAGTTTGCATTTCTGTACGCTCTTAACACTTTTGGACGGCAATTTTGCCAAATATAACTTCAGTCTTAATAATACGGTGATAGGGTGCTTGCTAAGCTCTTAGAGCTCCTTGGATTGCCCTTGACATGCCCCCTGATCCCATTCTGCCCCATCCCTGCCCCCAGCAGTGGCTTACCTGCACTGGTGGGCGCAGCAGGGCCTGGCACTTCTTGCAGTGCTGCCGCCTCTTGCAGCGGCAGATGGAAAATGGCTGCCGGCGTCATGCTGCACACAATGCTGTTAGCCATTTTACAGCAGCAGAAAACCTTTCTGCTGCCATATAAGTGGCTCCACGCAACCATCTTGATCCTAGTTAGAATCAGGCCATTAGACTCTTCCCACTTGGGAGGGGAAAGCACGGAGTTGTTTTAAATAAATAAGTAAACCTGTGGCCTGGTCATTTGTGGTTATTATGGGGGAATGACATAGTTCCATGTACTGTGCCAGTGTGCCACCTACCCCATGCCGCCTACCCCATGCCACCTCAGGTAAAACAGGCCTCAGATCAGAGTTGAACTCTAGTCTGGAACTTCTTAAAGATGAAATAACAGGATTAAAAGCCAATGATGGCTTTTAATCCCGTTATTTCGTCTCTAAGAATTACCACTGGCCATGAAAACTTCAACTCACATCTAGTCAGGAACATTCTCTGTAGAAGGTAGACTCAAGCAGACTTGATCAGGGAAACTCTGAAAAGAGCCACAGGAATGGGTGGAAGTGAGAGGAGAGCAGAAGGCAATGACCTCACAGGATCTGACTGGTCCATTCACAGAAAAGGGTATGGGCAGAGCTGCTTAATGGCCTAGTGCCAGAGAAGAGAGCAGCCTCTTCATGGACACTTTCTTTCTTTGGGCCTTTCAGGAGATGGCAAGATCCCTGGTCTGAAAGCAGCCAGACCAGATGGGAACTCATAATACGTTTTGACAAAAAAAAAAAAACCAAAAAAAAATGTAATTTGCTGCTTTGACTTCCATTTCCAGTTACCTCCAAAGTCTCCACACAAATTCCACAGCTTATTTAATTTGACTTTAGTAGTGCCAAATTAAGGTCAGTATATATTACACCCAAGTAATAACATATAGTTTGGGCCATTGTTTTAAAATTTGCATTAGATTTAGTTCTCGGTTTGTTTGCTTTCCCCCCCTAAATGTGTGGTAATGGACACACCACATTTTGCTCTGTACTTGAAGTGTCTAATTGCCGGAAAGTACTTGAAGCAGCAAAACAACTGAGTACCCCCGTGAACCCCCATCCCTTCAACCTATTCGATTACAATGCTGAGTTGCTGTGGTGAATTAACCTTAAAGAAACATTTGCTTTATTGAATCATTGAGGTGCTTTAAGAAGGTTAATGAAAGAGGAAACTTCTCAGTGAACCAAAAAGTAGGAAGAATGAAGCCCCAGTATGCAGAAGTAATTGGAACATTGTGATCCAGACCTGAATACTAAATGTGAGGCTCAAGGAACTTTCATACAAAACACTTAAAATGCTGCATTTATACACCACCTTTTTGCCTTGGCTTTCAAGGTGGTGTGCAATTTAAACTACTAAGACGACAACAAAAGAAAAGTTACAAGAGATACTCCCTGGGACCTGCGCTCTCTTTCCCTTCCTTCCCCTCTGGGCACACAGACCTTCAGGAAGCCCCTGGGAACACTGGCGTCGCTGCAGGGGGGGCGGAGCTCTAAGTTCCGCCGTGGTCTGACCCTCTGTTACACCGGTGCACGAAGCGGCCCCGCCCCCTCGCCTTCGGAACCATTCAAGGCGTTGAAAGCAACGCCCCCTGCAGTGACGCCAGTGCTTGGGAAGTTGGGGGAGTGGCTGCCATGACAGTGCTTCCAGGCCAGTGCTGGTCTCCTCAAGAGTTGACAGTGTGAACCTCTTCTTCTGTAGCAAAGCCATATGCTTGACCATGTAATTTCCAAAACATCAAAAATAATCCCCATCTTTCTTGAAATGCATTTATTCGAGCTTTCATTTCTCTCATCTTGACATACTGAGTTAATCCATCCGTTGCTATAAATGGGCCAGTTCAGAAAGGCTGGCTGGGTGGTGAGGGGTGCATGTCATATAATTCTCCTCCTCCTGGCAGAATCATGGGAGGGGAGTGATTGGTCGGAATCATCACTTAATGTGTAAATTAAATATTACATTAAAGTATTATTTTTTGTATTAGGGGGCAGTTCAGATGCTCCCCCCCAAAATTATGCAGCAAGAGCGGCAAGACTTATACTAGACATGCAATGGGTGCGCACACTCCCATCAACAGAAGATTAGAAAAGCTAATACAACAGAATTGTCGAAACTGGCCTACAGTGCAATCCTATGCACACATACTCTTGTCTACAAGAGAAAGGCGGTTCATAAATACTGCAGATAAACAAATAAGTCGCATGGTGTTCAGTGGGGGTTACTCCCAGGAAAGTGTGTATCGGATTGCAACCCTAAAGACTTCAGTTTAAGTACGGGGGGGGGGGGAAGACACATATCCGCTGATCTGCTATCTGCGGATTCAATTATCCACGGATAGTGGATCCCCCTGCCCCCCTGCACGACCCCCCCAGGCACTTACTTTTACCAAAGAAGTCTCCTTTTTTTCTTCAAAAGGACTGGGATGAGCAGCCTCCTTGCAGGCCTCACCAACAAGACTTAGGTGCTAGAGAGTCTCTGCAATTTTGCTGAGACTCTCTAGCACCTAAGTCTTGTTGGTGAGGCCTGCAAGGAGGCTGCTCACCACGGTCCTTTTGAAGAAAAAAATGAGGTTTCTTCAGTAAAAGTAAGTGCCGGGTATGTGTGTGGAGGGCGTGGGGGGTCACGTGCACCCGCAGGGAGTCACACCCGCCCGCGGGGGGCGCGGGGGGCCTCAGAAAACCGTGGAGTGTTCGCCCCTTTCCGCGGTTCCAGGTATCCACAGTTCCAGGTATCTATGCGGTTCCAGGTATCCAAGGTTCCAGGTATCCATGGAACGTATCCCCAGCAGATACGGCAGCCCCCCTGTAGCCAATTGCTAGCTTTAGGAATTACACGCTTTGTGCAGAATCATGCTACTACCAATAGGCTTTTACCAAGTTTCGGTTTCTAACAGGAATAATTGCATCAATACAACTCAACAATTAAACTACTGGAGCATCTGGTAAGTCACAACCCATCATTAATGATATTGCACGGACAATTTCTTCCCAATATTTTCATCCATCATATTTTTTTTTAATGTAGGAATGGCCGCTCACATGGAAGAAAGGCCAGATGGTATTTATTTATGATTTATTTATTTCAAAACATGTAGGCCCTCTCTGCAGGCCTCTCTTACAAAGTAACTCAAAGCAGCTTACAGCATGAGCAAGTTTAAAACAATAAAGGGGGTGACGCACCTCATAGCGTCGCCCGCTGTTGCCTGGCCCCGTCCAGCAGCAGCAGACGGAGGCTTTTTATCCCGGTCTCTTCCGGGAACGTTGGGGTGGGAGGGGCCGACTGCACGCTCGGGAGCGTCATGCTGCCCAAGCGCGTTCAGTCGGCGCCTTCTTGAGCCCCGCCCTCCCTCCCTTTCATCTAGTCTGAGATTAGCTGGTTGCTGATTTACAGAGCCGGGTAGGAATTTTTTGCCATTAACTATATTGGGCCTAGTTAGTGGTTTTTTCGCCTACCCCAGACTGGATGTTGGGATGGGTGGTTTACTGCTAGGTATTTCCCATGGGGGGATGGCAGGTCACGTGCGGGCCGGGTAGATAAGATAAGCAATTGGTGTACTTTCGGAGGTAAGCAAGGTCAAAGGGTGAGCCAGGACCGCTCAGATGGTGCCGGACTGGATCGGTGAGGCTGGCTGGCAAGCCCCTTGATTGGATCAGCGAAGACAACCATACAGCTTGGCCTGGGGAAATCTGCGCTGTCCAGCTGCCTCGACCCATCGGGTCGGCTGTGATAGGCTTTCTCAGTCTATGACTGAGGGTAGCTTGGAGTCAGAATGTTACGCCCAAGGGTAACTCAGGGGGGAGGCAGACGGCTAGGTGCCGTTTTCCCCAATTTTAGGGCTCACACGTTGTGTTGGGGGGTTATATATATATTCCCTGCTGCAGTTTAACACATGTTGTTCAGTTAATAAAGTTACCCTTAATCCAAGTCTCTGTCTGTTGTGATCATTGGGGGGTGCTCAGGTAAAACACAGTATGAGAATATCAAATAGACAAGAAAGCAATTGAGAAGCAAAAGAGGCTTTAGGGCCCAATCCAATACTCACCGTGCATCCTCATTCCTTCCCCTGCACTGATGCTGACTGCCATAAAGCAGTCAGTGGCAGTCGCAAATGGCGCTGCGACAGCTAGCTACTTGATGTGCTGCAGTCAGCACCAGTTGCAACAGGCGTGCTGCCGGCAGTGCTAGCAGGAAGTCCTGCGTCTTCCCACCCACGATGATGCATCTCCTGCAGATCAACAACAACATTAAGTCAGTGGGAGAGGGGGAGGGGTGGCAGGAAGACGGAACGGGCAGGGAAGGGGTGAAACAGGGTGGGGAAGGTGATGATGGGGCAGGGTATAGGTGGATCGGGCTTGGGAGGGGACAGGATCAGCCATGCGGACATGTGCCAGCTATTTAGCAGAGATTTTCCCCCAGGTAAGGGAACAAATGTTTATTAAATAGTAGTAGTAGTAGTAGTAGTAGTAGTAATAATAATAATAATAATAATAATAATAATAATAATAATAATAAGTACCTTTATTGGCATAACACAAATTATCCATAAAAATGTTTCCTTACCTAGAGGAGACCTCCCAGACTGCCCCCACCATACGATGCAGCAGTCACCATTTTGGTGCCACTGCATCAAGGGGGGTAGTGAATAGGCTGAAGATATTGCAGTTTGCCCCCTTTACCCTGCTCCTCTTCAAGGCTACAGTCTCAAGTGCATGCTAAGTCTCAAGTGCATGCTTCATAACCCTCGCTTGGTCTTTCCAATTTTTGGAAAGGCAGTAAAGATGCTTTGTTCTGATGGGATTTGGGGGCTGGCCTTAAAATGAGGTAAACTGAGATGGTCTCCTCACCAGCAGGTTATCAGGGACCAGGAGAGCGATGGCTGCCTCCACCCCTCACATGCTGACTGCTGCTGTCAATGTCAACACAAAGAGCTGCTCAGAGTCATCCTCCTTCTTGGAGTGCTGTGAAAAGGAAGACAGAGCAGAAGAGGAAGTGTGGAGGAGACGCTCTGGCCCACCACTCTCTTCTCCTCCATACTTCCTCTTCTGCACTGTCGCCCTCCTTTTCAAATAAGGTGCTCTGAGGGGAAGAAGGACTCAGAACTGCTCTTCAGCTCCCATCAGGCAGTAGCACAGAACAAGTGGACAGATGGAGAAGTGGTGGCATTTGGTTCCCAGAAGTCTTATCTAAAAGTGGATCATGGCTCCCTTGATGGATGGTTTTTGTGTTGTTGCTGCATCATTTGTTGTTGGTCTCTTGCTCTTATTGTACTAACTGAAGTTATAATATATGGTGTTCTGCTGTTTCTTTGATGTGAGCCACCTAGGGGGCTTTCCGACAAATGAAGATGGATAAAAATAAACAAATGAAGAGTTGTACAAATGTACAAATGTACAGCATAGCTTGCCTTTAGAAGAAATTCCTAAAACCCTTAACTCATCTAAATAACCTGGGGCCGGCAGGTTTGCCTAACCACATGTTATGTCCCACCAATTAGGAGGACTTGATGTCATCACTCCACGTTGAACAAAAAATGCACACCACCACCACTACTTTAAATCCTCAACAACTGTGAAAACAATGAGTGAGATGAATAACCGGCAGCGCTAGTGGGGTGAGGGAGAAAGGGCAGAACAGGGCGCTCACCTGAGAAAGTTCTCTCTTTGCCATGAGAAGAAGTGCGTTTAGCTTGGCTTCCATGCCTTTTCTGAATTCCCATCCCAAAATTGTCATGCATAATTTGATACAAATGGGTTGCTTTAGTTTCAAGAGGGGAAATGGGCAGAACAGAGTGAATCACCTGCAAGTCATTGAGAAAGCAGCTCTCCTTTCAGGTCAGGGTTAGGGTAATTAGTCATTCAAGCTAAACTATAATTTGCCTGAGGAGAAACAAGTGATTTGAATTTTCATGTTTTCAGTGTTAATGGTGAGCCATAATTTCCCTGAATGCAATGATCCCTCCCCTCAAGGAATGCATTGGAAAAAGTAGTTGTTTGCCACAGCCAAAACAGCCGTGCTTCTCTGGTAGACACTGCAGAGACAGCCACTTGAGTCCATAAACATTGCTTATTTCTTGCTAACACGCTACAGCTTTCCCTCTTAGTTCGCCAAACTTTGCAAAAGAAGTCAAACCAAGCATCATTCATCTTTTTTTAAAAAAAATGTTCTTCAGCTCTCAATAGTTTGTTCAGCACATTCTAACAGCCCAATCCTGCCTAAGATGTGGCGGCCGGCTGAAGTGGCAGGCCGCAGCATTCTAGACAGGATGCGATCCACATCCACGAGCATCCCCTTCCCCCAGTGTAAACGCTGGATGCCCCAATGGGTCTTCTCGGATGCGTGCTGGCTCTTTAGCTGGTGCACGTCCGGGGAGGCTGTGTACTGGCCCGGAATGGGGCTTGGGATATCGGCACAACCCATTGCCAATATCCCCACCCCCTACCAGGCTGGGCTGGAAAATGGCCCCTCCCCTAACACCCCGACTCTCCCTCCCCATATCTTCCCACCAACCCGTGCAGGCCTTACCTGGGTCGGCCGGTGGAGAAAGAGGAGGGCAGCAGTGTGTGCGGCGCTGGCCTCCGCGCCGGCACCACTTACTCTCCCGGTGCAGCAAAAGTGCTATATGGGTACCATATGGAGGATCTTGCTCATTTCCTAGAGTTCCAAATATTTCTAAGTCAGGAAGAGAGGCATTATCTGATCCATAACACTATCCCGATGATGGGTTATTCCTGCTAACCAAAGGTTGGTTGAATCAGTGTTTCTAGCTTAGGTCTTGAAAGTCATTTAATTCCAAGTGTTTTCCCTTGAACAAAAATGACAATGGTCTTTCCTCTCTCTGTAATGTTCTAATCTCTGAGCAAGTAGAAGCCTTTTATTTCCTCTGTTGCATTTCTTGCATCAGCAATTTGTGCAAGAGTCCCATCTCCACCATTGAGCAGAGTGGCATCACCAGATTCTGGCTTCCTGTGTGTGCAGCTGGGCCAGGGGAATGGGGGTCTCTAGCACAGATACGGTATTCTATCAACCATCTATTTATTTCCACTCTTGAACAGTTCAAGCTGCCCTGAAAATTTCCAAGTGTGTGTGTGTGTGTGTGTGTGTGTGTGTGTGTGTGTGTGTGTGTGTGTGTGTGTGTGTGTTTGTGTTTTAATTCATTCATGGAACACCACTTTTCTGGCTCTATGTTTAATTCCGCCATCATTTACGAAAAGCCTGTGAAATGGTTCTGTATGTTTAGCATTAAAACACTGTAACCGCACTGCTTGGATTAGAAAAACAAAAAATACACATGCACAATTTCCAACAGAAAGGCAAATGACAAAACGCCAGCGTACTTGCCTTGAGATTCCAAAAGGAAACTCAATGCACATTTAGGGTGCATGCCAGGCCATCTAAAAATTCATTGGAAAAATTGCAGTTAGATCTCATCAACATGCCATTTAATGCAAGGTTCAAGTCTTCCTTTGGTCACCTGGATAGGAGGCAGTAGGACAAGAGGACTTTGTTATTTATACAATACCAAAAATGAGACAGTCATCTGACAGATTAGAGTGAAGCCTGAGATGCTGCCCTCTGTGTTTTACAGTGCTAAATGATCTACCGTATTGGTCGAAGACTCACTTTTTTCTCCTAATTTAAGTTTTTTAACTAGGGGTGCGTCTTACAATCAGGCTGTTGCAATTTAATGCCAGTGATTTAATACAAAAAAAAATTTATAGCACCAAACTTTAAGGGTGCATCTTATAATCAGGTGCGTCTTATACTCGGGACAATACGGGTATTTATGAAGGTTTGTGTGACCAATGCAATATTAAAAGTGGTATAGTGACACCACTCTATCTTGTCAGCTGCAAGGATTTAAGAATTAGGGAAGGGGTACAGAATCCAAACATTGCCTGGAGCACCTGGTAGAAAGGTGATAGGAAATCACCTGATAGAAAGGTGATAGGAAAGGTGAAAGGTGACCTATAGGAAATCATACATCCAATTTTGGTTCTGAAGGTTGAATGTGACAAGACCTTACTGTCTTATATCTTTGGCCATTCTCTGGACTGCGGTTTACTGAGTTCCCCTCTCCTCCTCTGTCCTCCACAGTTATACAACTTACCCCTTGTTCTGATGTCATCATGCTGGGTTTCCCTACCAACCATCCATGGTTAATGTTATGGAATGGGGATGGGGAAACATTCGCTCTTACACACTGAGAAGCTAGAGAACTCAACACTAGGCTGCCATTTTTGCAGTAGTCCTGAGTTTTTCCCAAAGTGTCATTCTTCCCTTGCTATATTTCTATAAATGAGTTGTTCTTGAGGTTTTCATTGGGCTTATTTTTGTCATCAATCATGCAAACCTTGTGGCTGCAAGATGATCTTAAAAGATAATGGTCGTAGCCAATCAGAATCTCTGCAATTGGCAGATCCAGAAATGCAAGGAAGCCTGCCCGAAAGCCAGATGCCATTTTCTGAGGAGGAAAAATCGTGGAGAGGGGGTGAGAAAGAACAGAGCCTGTTTCAAGTGATTAAGGACGGTAGTGCCAATGTACCATCATTACCCCTTTTTAGACTCATTAACAAAATCTTGTGTGAAGAGGCTTGGAAAATCTGTTACTTGAAGAAAGAGGAAGACAACACCTGGCTTTTGAGCTCAGTTGCTTTCCTCACCCGCTTCCTTTCTCACATACAGACATTTTTTTATTTTGTTCCTGTTTGGGTACGCTCTCGCAGGCTTCCACGGACAATAAAGAGATCAGCAGCTTTGTTGAATAAAAAATTGCAGTGCTATTTTTCCAGAACAATCCTCTAATTGCCTACATTGTATGCCACACCTGCTCTGTGACATCTTATTCAGGATAGGTCTGTTTCCAAAACAGAGGCCTACTCTCAGGCCTTGGGCTCCTTGAGCTACAATCACTATGTCATAGTATAATTATTGGCTGTTGTGTTGTTGTTGTGTCTGTTTCATTTATTTTTTTAATTTAGTCCTGATTGGAACAAAAGGCAAGTCTGAAAGGCTATGTGCTCCTTCTTTATATGCTCTCCCCCACCACTCTCTCCACTCTGTAGTTCTGGATCTAAATCATTGTCTGCATCTGGGACTCTTACAGCACAATCCTATGTGTGTCTACTCAGAAGTAAGTCCCACTGTGATCATTAGGACTTACTCCTAGATAATTATGTATAAGATAACATACATAATTAGGTACATTGAAAACTTCCTTATACAGAGCCAGACAATTGGTCCATCTACTTCTGTATTGTCTATTCCAGGGGTTCTCAACTAGTGGTACTAGTACCACCAGTGGTACTTCGGTCAACCGCTGGTGGTACTCGGACCGCTGGACCACCGGAACCCCACTCTGATGCGGTGCTTTCGGTGGCGTGTTTTCACTCCCAAGAGGCTCCTGCCTTTGGCCGAGCCTCTTGGGGACACTAAGAAGGGCCCACCTGCCCACAGCCTCTTACCTGCATTTTCTGGCCTCTGAAAACCTGAAAATAACTGGAAATGATGTCATCGCCAGTCACATCCAGTGGTGAGATTGGCACAGGAGGTGGTACACGCGGTGGCGTTGTGTGCCCTCCTGGTGCCTGGGGTGGGGGGCGGGGACCAAGCGCCCCCAGAAGTGCCGTGGTATGAGCGAGCGCTCGCGCGTGCCTGCCCACCTCTCCTTTCCCCTTCCCGGCTTCGTTGGTCAGCGGCCCAGCTGGGGCGCGAGCATCTCGCGCCCCTAGCTGGGCCGCTGACCAACGAAGCCGGGAAGGGGAAAGGAGAGGTGGGCAGGCGCGCGCGAGCGCTCGCGCACCTCCCCACCTCCGCCTGCTCCGTTCAGAAAAGGAGAGGCGGGCGGGCAGGCGCGTGCACACTCACGCAAAACACTCCCCTCCCACGCGTGCTCCGTTCAGTCCGGCGGGCCGCAGCAGCAGCAGGAGGCGGAGGTGGGGAGTGTTGTGTGTGATCGAGCGCTCGCTCGCGCACAACACTCCCCGCCTCCACCTCCTCCTGCTGCTGCTGCTGCTGCTGCCGCAGCCCGCCGGACCAAAGGCAGGTCCTGGGGGCGCGCGCCCCCCGGAAGCAGCATACCCACACGGCGCTGGGGGCGCTGCGCACCTGAACCCCCCATATTAGGATGCCTCTGGGTACACGACTGGGAAGGGGTTGAGAACCCCTGATCTACTCTGACTGGTGGTGGAGCAAGGCAATTCAAGGCAAGGGCCTTTTCCAGACCTATCTGGAGATGGCATGGCTTGAACTTGGGGCTTCTATACGCATATATGTGCTTTATCACTGAGCCAGCTCTTGTACATGCCTTTCAGAATGGAAATCCAGATGAAATTCTGTGCGTGTGAAAGTTTAACCTGAAGTTTTGAGGTAAGTTCAAAGTCTCCTTGCTTGGGCAAAACATGCCTTGCTTAGGTGTGAAAAACAAAGAGCGTTTTGATAAGGCTAGTGAAATCTGTTGAAGGTGCATCGTGGGGTTCTACATCTTGTTTCAAGGTGAAGTTGGAAATTCCTGCTTAGGCAACAACCCAAGAATTTTCCAAAAAGCAAAAGCAATTTTGATATTAGCAACAATTTCTCAGGAAGATCCCACACTATTTTTTTCTGTAGTTGAGACTTGTGAATAAACCTATTTCTGCATGTGGACTACAAAGCAGAGGTGTCACTGGGGGGGGGGTGTCAAAACCCCCATATTTGGCAGCAATTCAGCAGCAAAATGGCGGTGGCAGTGTTACTTTGCGCCGCAATGCGGTGCTTAAAAAGGCGGCTGAGGCTGCAGAAGCCTCCATGCGGGTGGACGGCAGCGAGAAATGTTGCCCCATCCCCTGCCGGCCCCTAGGAACATTTTTGTGCCATGTGACATCACTCGTGGGGGGGTTCGAGTGACACCCCATGCCCCCCCCCCCGCAGGGCGAAGCTATGCCTCTGCTACAAAGTCCTGTTCTGGGTGCCTAGAGTTATCCACTTCCTCTACAACAGCAGTGGCCAAATCTGTCACTGGTCTAGTCCAAAGCATGGTATTTGCCACTAATGTATGTATACTATGCCCTCCCCAGCAAAGCAGCATTATAGGAGCAAACAGAAACATAGGCTAGGCTGCATGCCTCCGCTGAACCCCTGGGCCTTCCTGCTTCTGTCCAGAGTACCCAAGCCTTAGCTGTCTGATTATTTGGGGAAACGTGTGTGCCCATACTGTAGAGCAGGGGTTCTCAAAGTGGTGGGTCATGACCGACCACCTTTTCCAGAAGTGGCCGATATCCCCTTAAGGGGTGTGGCCAGCTCCAATGTCAGGGACGGTGCTGCAGGTTTGCGCCCACCCCGACCCCAAAACACTTTTTTCAACATACCAGTTCCCCAAAGGGTCCGGAGGGGGGGAGCTGTGGCCTCTTCCGCAGAAGCCCCCAAGGCTCTAAACAGCGATGATCACATTCCAAAGCCCACTTCCAGTTTTCGGCGAAAACTGGAAGTCGGCTTGTCGATGCAACAGCTGCTGTTCAGAGCCTTGGGAGGGCTGAGGAGGAGGCCACAGACTCCCTTGGCCCTTCGGGGAGCTGGCAGGACAACGAGGTATGTTTAAAAAAGTGTTTTGGAGTCAGGGTGGGCGCGATCCTGAAGTGCTGCCTCTGACATTGCCCCTCCCCCGCAAAGACTTACAGGGGAGTAAGAAAGAGTAAACTCCCCTGTAGGACTTTGAGAAACACTGCTGTAGAGCATCCCAGACTAACAAGATAGTGGACTAGAGAGGATCCGCAGAAAATTGGAAAACTGAATTCAGCAGCCTTGGATATGTTTGTTGCATGGGGGTGGACTGGCAGCTGTTAGAATGTTCAATTTAAGGGACCATTAGTTTGATCCATTAAGGCTGAAATCTGAAGCACACCTACTAGGAATTATGCCTTAACGAAATCAGAGGCTATTCTTACACTGAAACCTAATCAACTCAATTGGTATCAGCTACCTCAAGCTACAGAACTGGCCCATCTATGAGGCTGACTGAGACAGTTGCCTCAGGCAGCAGATTGGCAGGTGGTGCCCACATCTGTCCACCCACCCAGTTCCACTGCACCTCCTCACCCTACTCCCTGGATTGAAAAAGGCAGAGAGGGAATGAGCAGAAGTATGGAAGAGAGAACCACAGTCAGAGTGACCAGATACAATGGAGGACAAAGTGCCTGTATACCTTTAACCATTGTATAGAAGAGAGAACTTTGACTGGTGCAGCTTTTTGCACCCTTCCATGATTAGCTGCACCTGCCAAAATTCCCTCTTCTATACAATGGTGTGGTCCTCCGCAGGATCCGGGTCTGGCCTGACTGGACCAGCTGCCTCCACCCAGCTGGCCCTGCCCGACTTGCTTCAGCTGTCCGCCCAGGGTGGAGCAAGGATCCCCTTGGGTTGGGGAAGAACAGGCACCAGCTCTAGCCCGAGAGAATCTGGGCAACCATGCATCCCGGCTCCCAGGAAACATAGCAGGAGGTCTGCACTCTCCCAGCCTTGAGGTCATGGCAACCATCGCCAGGGTGCTACTTCTCCCCACCTGGCCGGGGATGCCCCTACCCTTGGGGACCTCCATTCCAGGAGCCATGTGGAGGTATCAGCTGCCCCTGCTGGGCACGGACCCAGCACCTCGAACACTGGCCTGGGGAGACAACCAGCAGAACCAACAAAGAGGCATCAGAGTCCTGCCTGTCAACAAAGCTACATCCCCTCACTTCTTTCGTTTGTCTCCCTGACCCCACCTCCAAGTGAAGGCAACTACAGCAGTGGAAGTCCTCCTTGTCTTTCGACCCTCCTTTGTAAAGAAGCCTGAATAAAGGTTTAATTTCAGTTCAGCAATGGCTCCGGTAGGTTTGCTCCTAACGCCTTCAATGCGCCCCTACCACCCTGGGGACCTGCTGCGCCACCCCAGGATGCGACAAATGGTTGAAGGTATAGGCACTTTGTCCTCCATTGTATCTGGTCACCTTGAACACAGTGGACTAGAGCATTGTGATACTATAGCCCAGCCAGAACTCTCTTATCCTGCATGGTTCCTCATTTGCTCCATTCTGCCTTTTCCAGGCCAGGGAGTCGGCAGAGCAGAGGCAGGTGCATCGCCAGGTAAGGTGGGAGCAGCATTCGGCATGCTGCCTCGGGCATCACAAGGACTCAACCCAGCCCTGCCAAGCTACAATCTAGTATGTCTGCTGACAAAGTGGGAAAATAGGGTTGTTTTGGTCAATAGCATTGAAGCAAATCATCTCCAGCTTTGAGACATTACAGGGATTTTCAGTGTCAAATTCTTGAAGCTAGCCATCATTCCAAGAGATCTGTTTGCCTCTCAATTGTTCATGAAATGCTACTTGTGAGAGTCTGATGGGAATTGCAGCTTGCAGAACAAATGGCGATGACCTCCTCGCCTCCAAGATGAAGAGAATGGTGCAACAACGGTTTCAACTTTTCATACGAGGTCTGGGAAAATGGGGGAGTACTCCGAAATTGCTTTTCCTCCAACCCCTACAACTTCATAGGAAATTTGAAAGTGGAAAACATTAGCACATCATCTCCGTAGTGAAAATTTTTCCCTCTCTTGGTTACTGATCAGCCTCAGGAAAAAACCAAGTGTCTGCTCCAGTAACTCAGCCAGTAGAGGGAACTCTGACACTATACATGACTGGACCAGTCGCCCATTAAGGTAAGCACAATGGCCTATATGCACATCCCTGAACAGGATAAATCAGGAGCTTTGTGACTATGTTGATCCTACAGAATATGTATGGGTGGGGGAGATGTGTGTTTGCAGCCAGGGGAGTTCTGAAAGCTTCCCTGCAGCTGATCATGCCGCTGGACAAGTAAGCGGCTTTTAAACAGAATAACAGATTGCCCATTCCACTAGGTGATCAGTTGCAATAAAAATAGTCAATATCCAGCTGAGCGCATGCTTCTCCCCCACTCATTCATATGGCTTTCTAGTACAGCTTCCGAAGTTAAATGAACTGAACCAGTATTGAAAGTGTCTCAAGCTTTCAAAGCCTACCTTGGTTGTTCAGACTCAAAGCCAAAAAGCAAGTAATTTTCTTATACGTACACTTTTGATGCATGTCACAAAAAGGGGATAGACTTCAGCTCCACTTGTGTATGCGGCATAAACCTACTGATAGCTTTCAGGTGTGATTTCAGGTGCAAAGGCATCACAGTTGCATTTAAAATCTGACAGTACCTAAAGGATAATGATTTCTTGAATATAAGCCTCACTTATCCTTGAATGAGGGCTGTAAAGTGAATGTAGCAGAGGAGAAAAACTTTGGTGGCTAAATGTGAGCAATGAAAAGAAATTTTTCCACATTATATCTATGAAAAAGGTGTATGAATGTTCTGTCTATGTTTACGAGTGGTTTTGTGCACCATGTGTGTGGTATCCAGGATCAGACCAAGAAACTTACAGCCCTATCAAGGATTGGGCTGCCGGGCGGAGTGCGTTGCGACAGTGGAAGGCACTTCCGCTCCTGAAAAATGGTTGTTGATGGCTCACACAGCTCTCCACCAGGGGTCAATTTTGCACACCACAACACTGCCGCCAATTCTCACTACAACCACTGGACCACGTAAGGCAGCAGTGGGATGGCGTGGGGCAGAGAGTAGGCAAAACTAGGTGAGGGGGAGGAATGGAGGTGGGGAGGCAGTAGGAGGGGGGTGGATCCGGTGACAATAGAGCAGGCCAGATCCTATCCCCTCTTTTCGAAACCTCCCCATTCCTTTCTTCTCCTTGGATTTGCGCCAGCTAAAGAGCTGGTGAGGGTCCAAGGAGTCACACTGGTGAGCAGGAGGCTTACAGAGGGGCAAGGGGGAAATAATTCCCCTTTCCCCTCTGAAGCCACCCTATCCACGCACCCCCACTGGATACAGTACATGCCGTTTTGGCATGGCTACATCAGTGGGGAGGGGGGAAGGTTAAGATTGGGCTCTTAGTACCACTGAGCTGCCAACTGGGCCAGTATAAGCAGTGACGAAGGGACAGCAGAGTGCACTTGGCCATCCTCCAAGAGATGCAGGGCCTGTTGACCAAACAACGACGACAAGGTAGTTGTGACTGCAATGCAGCAAGCCTACTGCTGCAGTCCTGCCATCATCATCACAGTGGAGATACATTTCCCAACCCAGCAAGACTTCATGAGAAGCACAAAGGGAGAAGGGAGCAGGCACAGCCTGCCAGGAAATATCTAGAACTTGGCAACCACCAGGTAGAGAGGACTGTCTTCCTGCTTAGGCAGTGTGCCCAAAGTACCCAGAACATGGGGAGGAGGAGGACTATCTAAGGGTGATATGATATCTTCACCACCACCTCTCCTCTATATCTTAAAACTATCGGTGATTTCCGAGGTTGGGAAGTCACAGCCCTAGACTGAACACCAGAGGCCCCCCACACCCATGCTAGAGAACCACCCACCACAGCTATATCAGAAGTAACAGAGGATCTGTCTGGTGGGCTAAACTTTTTGAATGGGAAGAATGCATTAGGGGTTTTCTCCTCTTGATGGCAAGGCCACATCCTCCTGTCTCCCCTTGCTCACTCCCTTGCCACTGTTGAGAAGCAGGTGTGAGCTTCATTGGTTTTTCTGAATACCGAGCAGGTTACAGGATAGGATCTCCCAACTCAATAGTGAGATGCAGCTTCTAGTTATGCACTGTTACCATTTCAGGGTGTTTATGGAGCAATAGATGAAGCTCAGTCTTCAATTGACAGCAGTAAGCAATGGGGCTTCTCTTCAGCCCCACTTTGGTGAAAACTGCCCTAGTAGTAAATTTAATCTACGTTTTTGCCATTTAATCATTTGATTTTGTCTGTAAACCGCTTTGTGAACTTTTTGTTGAAAAGCGGTATATAAATACTGTTGTTGTTGTTGTTGTTGTTGTTGTTGTTTCTTTACCTTTTTAGTGGATAAGTATTTTAGTGGTTTAGTGGTTATTTTACGTTCCAATTCCAAAGAAGGGCAGTGCCAAAGAGTGCTCAAACTATCGCACAATTGCACTCATTTCACATGCTAGCAAGGTTATGCTCAAAATCCTACAAGCTAGGCTTCAGCAGTACATGGACCGAGAACTACCGGACGTACAAGCTGGGTTTCGAAGAGGCAGAGGAACTAGAGATCAAATTGCCAACATGCGCTGGATCATGGAGAAAGCCTGAGAGTTCCAAAAAACCACCTACTTCTGCTTCATTGACTACGCAAAAGCCTTTGATTGTGTGGATCACAACAAACTGTGGCAAATTCTTAAAGAGATGGGGGTACCAGACCACCTTACCTGTCTCCTGAGAAACCTGTATGCGGGTCAAGAAGCAACAGTTCGGACCGGCCATGGAACAACCGACTGGTTCAAAATTGGGAAGGGAGTACGGCAAGGCTGTATTTTGTCACCCTGCCTATTTAACTTATATGCAGAGTACATTATGAGAAATGCAGGGCTGAATGAATCGCAAGCCGGAATCAAGATTGCCGGGAGAAATATCAACAACCTCAGATATGCAGACGATACCACCCTAATGGCAGAAAGTGAAGAAGAACTAAAGAGCCTCTTGATGAGGGTGAAAGAGGAGAGTGCAAAAGTTGGCTTGAAACTCAACATTAATAAAACTAAGATCATGGCATCTGGGTCCATCAATTCCTGGCAAATAGAAGGGGCAGAAATGGAAGCAGTAACAGATTTTACTTTCCTGGGCTCCAAGATCACTGCAGACGGAGACAGCAGCCATGAAATTAAAAGACGCTTACTCCTTGGAAGGAAAGCTATGGCAAACTTAGACAGCATAATAAAAAGCAGAGATATCACTATGCCAACAAAAGTTCGCATAGTCAGGGCGATGGTGTTCCCAGTAGCAATGTATGGTTGCGAGAGTTGGACCATAAGGAAGGCTGAGCGCCGAAGAATAGATGCTTTTGAACTGTGGTGCTGGAGAAGACTCCTGAGAGTCCCTTGGACTGCTAGGAGATCAAATCAGTCAATCCTAAATGAAATCAACCCTGACTGTTCCCTGGAAGGACAGATACTAAGGCTGAAACTCAAATATTTTGGCCACCTAATTGCGAAGAGAGGACTCTCTGGAGAAGACTCTGATGCTGGGAAAAATTGAAGGCAAAAGGAGAAGGGGAAGGCAAAGGATGAGATGGTTAGACAGCATCGTTGCATTCATGATGCAACGAACATGAAAATGAGCGAACTCAGGAAGATAGTGGAGGACAGGAAGGCCTGGCGGGATATGGTCCATGGGATCACGAAGGGTCGGACACGACTTAACGACTGACCAACAACAACAAAATTTTAGTGGTAGCATTGTGACCTGAAACTCATTGTGGTAGCATTGTGGCCTGAACCTGAATTACATGGTTAGGAATGCAGACATGGTGGGATTTGATCATTAGGGCATTGATTAATGAGGTTCAGGCCACAATGCTACCACTAAAATAATTATCCACTAAAAAGGTAATGAAATAACCCCATGTGATTCTTCTTTAGGAGCCAACGTATCTCTGGTTGAATCAGCACAAGAAACAATCTTATGAGATACGAGTTCTTACGAGCCTTTTTGTACTGTAATCTTAAACATAACCAAATGCAGTCAAAAGCCTTTGAATCCTGCAGTGAATCTTGCCCCTGTGATTTCTTTGCCCACTATTTGTTTCTTGAAACACAAAATAGTCGTCATCGTATGTTGTCCCATCCCCCCGCTTTGTATTTCCCTGGTATCACTATCCTCATCATAAAGAGCAAAAAAAAAAAAATTCCTATTACTTTATCTGATATATAACAATACATTCCCCGCAAACACCCTTGACTATGACATTACACAACATAACTTTTCAATACACACGTTGATAGGCAATGCTTCTTCTGCATCATTATCTTTGAGTGACCTAAATGTGCCAAATAGTGTATCAGAAGCCATTAATTTGCTGCTTGAGAAACAGTTCAAATATTTGCGGATGGCAGAGTTACTTTCTGTTGCTGGCTGATAATGATGCTGACCTGGATGGAGGTGATCATAATATTTTAAATAGCCTCTTTTGGCCACTGATGTGTTTTTTGCCATGTTATTTCATTGTTCAGGTTCAAAATATCACAAACATAATTAAGAACATGGAATCTCTTAACACCAGTATTCTTTAGCCCATTGTGCTCCCTCCCATGTAGAAGTTGTCTGCAACGACCCAGGGAGGCTTTTTCCCCATGATTGGGAATGATGGGCAAACTACGTTCTCGATCAAGGGGAGGAATTTCCCCCAAGAACAGGGCATGTGTGTGTGTTGGGGGGGGGAGTGTTTTATGAGTGCTGTGGCACAGGGTGGGGCTTGGCAGCATGCTTTGCTCCCCAAATATGTAGGTGATGCCCACATGATTTATAGCTTCTGAACAGGGCTTTTGATGGGAGGAAAACTTCCATTTATATCACCCAACATATAGGTTGTTAATCCTCTGTTAACTGGGCAAGAAAACTGTGTAAATGGTGGTTCTGTCATATTTAGCAAGAGTAGATCAACAGTTGTTGTAGATCAAGGTGCCTTTAAAAGGGGTTTGGATAGATTCATGGAGGAAAAGACCATCACAGGTTACAAGCCATAAGCAACCTCCTGGCTTTAGAAGTAGGTTTTCTCTGTGCCAGGTGCAAGGGAGTGACAGCAGGAAACAGGTTATCTTGTTGGCTGTGTGCTCTCAGGCATCTGGTGGAGCCACTGTGAGATACAGGAAGCTGGACTAGATGGGCCTTTGGCCTGATCCAGCAAGGCTCTTCTTATGTTCTTATGTCCCTCTTCATTGTAACATAGAGTCATTTCCAGTGGCCATTTGCTCTTGTTTCCTTTAATTCTTAAAAAAAAAAAAAAAGATGGTGAGTCTCTTTAGGACAGGGAACCATCTTCTTCTATGCAAACCACTTAGAGAAAAAAATTGGATGAAAAGCAGGATGCAAATACTGTACTAGACGTTTTCAATCCATTTGAAGTCTGCTTTATCACACCCCTTCCTCCTGTGATCCCTACAGTTACAGCAAACCCCCCCCCCTTTGCTGGAGTCTTTTCAGCCCCCAGCGCACACTGGTTCCCAAAGGCTGTTGATGAACATTTTCTGGTCCTGACACTTCCCACACTTGCACACCAACACATATGCTCCAAAGCAGGAATGGGAAGGTAAAATATACTGTAAACTGGTTGGTTGCCTTGGTGTTCTTTATGGCCATTCGGTATGAGATTTCAACTCATTTATCTTTGCCACAATTGCAGTTCCAGACGGAAAATTGGATCCAGTCTAAGGATGCTCTCAATATTTGTGACATTCTTCTCTGAGACAAAAAAATATATATGCACATTTGATGTTTTCGGGAACTGCTTCGGAGGACCAACAAATTTTTGAAGAACTGCCACATCCAGGAGAAAAAAATCCAGGAGAAAAAAATCCAGAGAAAAAAATCCAGAGAAAAAAATTGTTCTTTGAATGGAAATCTATCAAGAGCCCAGCATCATATGCAATAGCACGCTTGTTCTATCCATTCAGTGGGGAAGTGAGCGCTATATATATATATATATATATATATATATATATATATATATATATATATATATATATATATATATATATATATATATATATATATATATATATATATATATATATAAGGTAAAGGTATCCCCTGACAGTCGTGTCCGACTCTACGGTGTGGTGCTCATCTCCATTTCAAAGCTGAAGAGCCAGCGTTGTCCGAAGACGCCTCCGTGGTCATGTGGCCGGCATGACTCTCCTTGCCGCAGCGCGTAGCATGCAGCTGGAACATGGAGCGCTGTTTACCTTCCCGCAAATGGTACCTATTTATCTACTCGCATTGACATGCTTTGGAACTGCTAGGTTGGCAGGAGCTGGCCAAGCAACGAGCGCTCACCCCGTCGCGGGAATCGAACTGCCGACCTTTCGATCGACAGCTTATGCTTCAGCCCGCTGGCCTATATATATATATATATATATATATATATATATATATATATATATATATATATATATATATATATATATATATATATATATATATATAGAGAGAGAGAGAGAGAGAGAGAGAGAGAGAGAGAGAGTTGGGTCGATTTCAGCGCAATCCTATGCATGTCTACTCAGAAGTACAGCACAATCCTAAGGATCCGGACAGTGGCCCAGGGCTGCCGGCCAGATCCTGAGCCCAGGCCGGAGGTCTACTCGGGGAATCGCTCATCATGGCCCCCTCCCTCGCCCCGCCGGACTGCCCACACGGCTGCAGGGGGAGCGCTTACCTTCCTCTGGCGGCTGCGTCCTCGGTCCGGTGTCGAAGGAGGCCAGCCTTGCACCGGCCTCCCTTACTCTAGAGTCATTGCGAACTTGCTTTACAGCACGTTCGCAATGGCTTCCGGCGACGGAGCACTCGCTCCATCGCCGGTTATTTCCAGTGGATTGTGCCCTTAGTCTCTTTGAATGCAATGAGACGCACTGCTGGGTGAGTGTGCATGTGATTGCAGCTTTTGTGATGTGTGTGGGAAACTGATGAGAAGCAGTCTGGTGATGTACAATTGGTCTTTGGCGCTTTGAAAGGAGAGTGATGAGCAATGAGAAAAATCGTGAAAATTGTTTCAAACATGTGGTATCAGTGTTTGGAAAAGCAGAAATATTTGTGGGCCAAACACCCTAAAACGTTTGCTTCCATTCAGCAAAAGCTTGCCTGAAGGAATGAAAGAGACGACCTTGTGTTGGAGCCGAGACGGGGTTGGGAGGGTGACGGGTGGCCGTGTTATATTTTTACACTAATCACCTGGCTACATTCTTTTCTTTCTTGCTACCATATAAAGAAGAGAAAGAGACGTCAGTAAGCCAGCCTGACAGAGTCACTTTTATCCCCTCTCTGTGACAAGTGTTTATTGCCTTCCATGCAGTAAAGCTTTGGTGCTTGGCTAGGCCCAAACAAAGGAAAATCACCTCAGGTTCTACGCAGTGGGAAATAGCTAGGAAATAATAGAAATCACACCCTGTCCCCTCCTCGGAGCCCCCGACAGATCAAAGCCCTCCTAATTCAGGCCCAAAGCTTCTTTATATTAAATACCAGGAAAGTATGTTTAGATAACATTATGGGGCTGACTTAAACCATAAAAGCCAGGAAATTCAAAATTAAGGTTGGCACTCCAGTCTTAAATCACGCAGCTGAGGGGAAAAGGGGGCGGGAAGGGAGAGAAAACCACCAGGCAGAGCAAGCAGGCAGAGCATGGGAGCTGAAAGCAGATTGTCTTCTTGAACCTTTTTGGAATTCCTCTGCTCCTGTCATTGGGAAACAAAGTCACGCCTTTCTTGGCTGTAATCGGTGTCTAATCCACCTCCTCCCTGTCCTCCAGGAAGTTATTTAGAAGATGATTCTAAAGCTTCTTCTGGGCGAGGAGGATGTTTTTAAGCAACTGGCATATTCTTTCAATTGGATTACAAGGTTGGGTATTTCCCACCCCTCCTTCTAAAATGACTGATACAGAGGGAAAGAGTGGCTATTCCATGTGTTTGTCTAAACATTGCAAAATAAGAAAACATTGTTCAAAAAAAACCAACAAGTTTTATCACATTTTACTCGTTTCTACATACATATATAATTCTCTCTCTCTCTCTCTCTCTCTCTCTCTCTCTCTCTCTCTCTCTCTCTCTCAGCATCAGTTGTGGTGCACAGCACAGCATATGAAGACAATACAGGATGCTGCTCAAGGAGGCTTACAATATAAATGATGCCAATGGGGGTGATCACAAAAGGGAAGGAAGGGAAGACAGAGAGGAGGAATAAAGAAGGTAATGTTTACAATGTTTAGCTCTCACTTCAGTGAGAGCTAAACCCCACAAGAGGGTTGGGGGAGTCCTAGAGAGCAGGCCTTCCCAGCAGGCATGTGCCAGGGGCCTACCATTGGGGGGTCCCAATGGGCAAGCTGCCATCAGGGGTGAGCTGAAAATATAGAATCCCATGTGATTCTAGATGTTAACATTATGTGCAAGTCACCCATAGAGTTAAGAACATCTAGAGTCAACACACAAGTCAAATTTTTGGTTGGGGTATGTGTGGGAGTAGGAATTGCTCATGAAAATCTGATTTGGGCAGTTCCTTCTCTCCTTTCCTCCCAGCAAATTGGCTGCTCTCTAGGGACCCAGGGACTCAGGAGAGCAAGCTGATTGGCCAGGGGGATACAGGGGGAGAAACAGTTCTTGTAAGATTATGCACAGAGAGCCCCTGTAAAGCTTGGGCACCTAGCAGAGGTGATCTCTGGATGCTCGCCAGCCACCAATAACCTTGGTAAGCATGTGGGTGTAGGGAAGCCATAAGCTGCCGGCACGCCGAGCTGATAAGTTGCAGAGCCTCTGTGAGGGAGTGGAACTGCAGCTGCAGCACTTGAGTGGCAGTCAAGGTTGCCTGTCAGCTGAAGCGTGGTGAGGCAAACGTCAGAGAGAGAGAGAGAGAGAGAGAGAGAGAGAGAGAGAGAGAGAGAGAGATGGACTGTGAAAGCAACATCTAGATTGAATGAAGGGTTACGAATGATTAGAACGTCATTGTATTGTAAAAAAAAACCTTGGGGTTTTGAAAGCCTGCCCATGTATACCACCTTGAATTAAAGTCGGAGGAGAAATCCAATGACCAAGAAAAGCAGTATATAAATACTGTATATTATTATTATTATTATTATTATTATTATTATTATTATTATTATTATTATTATTATTGGCTGAACTAGGGGTGGGGGAGAAGGGAAACCATAGGGAGAGTGAGAAAGCCTTGGGGCCCCCGTATATGTGCACACATGGTACTTACAGCCCAATCCTATCCAGGATTTGAAACTTAAACTGCTCAATAATTTCCAACAAAGGATTGCATTTTAACATCACAATATTGATCACTTCAAAGCAAACATCAATTCAAGAGCCGCTTATCACCATAAGGATATGTTATAAAAATATCTTCACCCTAGAGTCACCTTTATCCTCATGAAAACGCAGAAAACCAAAACACAACAATTACTTGATCAGTGAATGCATTTCCGTGTAGATTGATGCGTATCCAGAAGATGCTGTTAATCGTTTTGGAATTTGTTGCTTAAAGACATCAGAAAGCATGATTTCCTCTTTGTAGAAATCAGCCAAAGGTATAGAAGGCACATGGGGCCCAGAATCATGAAATTCAATCTGGGGCAAATTTGTCCAATACGGATAGAAACCTTTGTAAGATAGCAGTTATTATGGAAATGCTGACAAACCTTTAAGTGCAGCATTGGAAACAGGGATGCTATAATCAGAGGAATTAGGTTAACGATGTTTGATCCTTTCTTATTACATTTGGCTTCACCAAGCTAAGGCAACAATAGAACGAAGCTACCAACATACATGCAATTGATCTTCACTGCTTTAATGTAATTAGTTCTTAATTCTCCCTTTAGGCACCCCTCTGGAACTGCTTAAATTTTGAAACTTATTCAAAGAAATGCTTTAATTATTACAGCATGCTGCTTATGGGGTGTTCTGCAGTATATATCTCAGAAGTATACACCTAGCAGTCCCCCTCCCCATCTCAGTGTCTGTATTCAATTTCCAGCTCTCCTAGTCACAGGAGACCCATAAAAATATTATTCACTCTTCTCCTTTCATGCACATAGAGAAGAATTGCTTTCTTAGATCAGCCAAGGTCCACCTAGACCAGCATTTTGTTCCAAGGCAGTCCTGCCAAATGCCTCAGTAAGGTCACGTGCTTCTGTTCTCCACTTCTTCTGCACATGGAATCCATTCTCCATACAAGCCCTTGTTACACGTTCTCTCCCTGTGTTCACTGAATGTGGAGGGAGAGGGAATGGAAACATGCTAGCTAGCCATGCCCCTGGACCAACACACCTCCCTAGCCATGCCGTCAAATATTCCTGCAGTGAATGGATTGCCAAGCAGAGAGAACTTATGAAGAGACTTTAGTGATTATGGATAATAGAGTTGATGATAGAACCATCTTCCATGAATTTGTCTAAACCAGTGTTTCCCAAACTGTGGGATGGGACCCACTGGTGGGTCCCAACCCAGTTTCTGGGGGGTTGCAAGCAGAGTCTCTAATGAAAACAGGTGTGATGGAAAGCCTCAAGCCCTGAGGCTATTCAAAATCAGATAGCTGCTAATTGCACTGCAAAGAGCTGAGCTCCTTCAGTTTGCAAGCTTCTGTAAATATAGGGAGATAAATGTTTGAGTGCCTTTTTCCTGATGTATTTTTTTTTGTCTTCTTCAGTTCAGTCAATGACAGGTAGTGGGGGCAGGTGAAGGCTGGGTCACATAACTAAGTCCTTCAAGCCTCAAGGCTACTCAAGGGCTCAAGGGCTAGACAGATCAAGTATTTTTGTAAGTAAGTAAGAAATATATATTTTTTAATTTCTAGATCTTCTTTTCTAAAGTCTTCTTTTCTAAAGCAAGCTAGGTGGGTCCTGATAGACTGTCATTTTAAAAAGTGGGTCCTGGTGCTAAACGTTTGGGAACCACTGGTCTAAACTTTTTTTTTAATCTATCTAAGCCGTCACTATATCTTATGGTAGTGAACAGCCAGGCTACTTGTACAAAACATGCACAAGAGAACACATTCTCTTGAGTTCCTAGTTGTCATTAAGGTACTGTATTTGAACAAGTGACCAAGATATCCTTCTTTCAGATTTCTTCTGCAGTAAAAGAATAAGGATAAGAACTGTGAAGTTATGGGTTGGTAAACACACCTGGCGCAATCAAGAGATAATACTTAAGAACCAAGACGTTCTGCTGCTTACTCAGTGGTGTCCTCTGCTTTCAAGAGCATCCTCCAGATTTTGTACTCTGAGATCTGTTTCTCCAATCAAATGAACGAGACAGTCTAAATAGGTAAGAGTTCTCTTTGGAATCCAGTGTCAGAATCAGTGAAGAAGGCAACATGGATAGAGCTGGAGATCATAGGAATGGGCTTTAAGTAATCATCCATGCCTTGGATGTGTGTCAAGGCAGTTCGAACCGAATACTGTCTTATTCATCCCTTTCCCTAAAGATTCATAACAGAGAATTTGCCTCTTTACAGATCTGCTTGCTGAAACTGCAATCCTATGCACACTTATCTGGGAGTAAACCCCGTTCAATGCAGTGGGGCTTACTCCTGAGTAAACATGCATAAGATTGCCCTGTAAATGATGTTTTTTCAATGTTCCCCACAACAATACAGCATCTCCAAGATCTCATACTTGGCTGGTTACCATCTGTTCAGTTGCTAACAATGTATGTGTGAGTGCATAAAGGGTTAGAACTTTCTCAACTTTCTATTTCCAACACAACAGTTAAGACACTTTTCTCACAAGAAAAGTTCAAACAGATACAATCTAATTGAAGACCGACTGATCTTAACATCCTTTCCCCACTGCCAAACACCCACCCTTTCCTTCCTTGTTTGTTCATTTGTTTATAATATTTCATGCATCTGAGGAGCTGGAAACCAGTCCAGAAAACTTTACACTAAACTAAAGTTGTTTGTCTTTAAGGTGTTGTTTTAGTTTTCATGCAACTCTTCCTCCAATGAGATCAGGGTGACATATGGTTCTCTCCCCCACACTCTTTTATTCTTCACAACAAGCCTGAGAAGTAAGTTAGACTGAGAGGGGGTGATTGACCCAAGGTCATCTAGTAAGCTTCATGGCCGAATGAAAATCTGAACCTAGGTCTTCCTGGGCCAAGTCCAACACAAACCACTACTCCACACTGCCTCTATAACTCACCTTATTCTATAAACTCCCATTCAGTTTGCCCTTGTTTTAAATAACAGGACACTGGTGAATTTATGGCTCGGTCCTATCTAGAATTGGGCTGGCATACGCAGGGCCCTATGACAGTGGAGCACAGTTCTGCTATTGTAAAATGGCTGCCAATGGAGCGCAGAGCTCTCCATCAGCGGCCGTTTTGGGAGCACTGCCACATGAGGGGGCAGTGCTTCCCAACCGTCACTGGACCTTCCAGCACCTGTTGGAGCAGGTAAGGCAGCGGCAGAGTGTGGTATGGGGATGGGGAGGCTGCGGGAGGGGGGGTCTGGTGGCAATGGTGCACACCAGATACTATCCCCTCATTTTCAAGTCTCCCCACCCCCTTTGCCTCCTCGAACTTGCACCAGAGAAATCACAGACCCATTGTGAAGCAGGAGGCTTACGGAGGGGTAAGGGGAAAACCTCTCTGGATGCAGCGTGCCTGTTTTTGGCGCTGCTGCACCAGTGGGAAGAAGGATAGGATTGGGCTCTTAATCTCTTCATAGCTCCATCAGTTGCATGACTTCCCCATCTGCCTGTCCTCTGGCTGTCTTAAAAACCACGACTTGCGGATGGGTGTGTGTGTGTGAGAGAGAGAATTGTCATAACTTGCCATCTTTCATTCTGGAAATGCTAATGGAAGCTCAACAAACCTATTTACCAATGCCAAATTAAACATAAAAAGAGGAGACCACCATAATCAAAGATTCATCAAAAGATGAAATTGACATGGGTGAAACTCTCTTCCTCTCATACCCCTGCCTGGGAGAATTTGACTACCCACAAGCAGAAGTATGGCAAAATAATCAGCTGTGATTATTTTGATTTCAACTGATTTAGGTGGAATTTTCTTCCCTACAGATGCTTAGGTCTACAGTTTGGGTTCACTTAAATGAAAGCCAAGTTTCTTTTAAATCCTCACTGTTGTATCAGTGTATGCTGGTGGAGTGATACCTGACAAGGCCCTGTTGGTGACTTTGAGCAATCACTTACGTCTCAGTCTCAGTTTCCTATTGATATAATGGGGATTATAAATGCCCTTAGGTCAAAGAGACAATAAGCAACATAGAAGAGATTCGTATCATACAATACTCCACATGCTAAACCCTCCTCTCAAAGAAAAAAGGGGAACCTAGATAATGTGCCCGCCAAGGCTACAAAAACCTCGAAACCGGGGGGGGGGGGGATTGTGATGGCAACTCCATGATACCCATGATGATGCGTGTGTGTGTTAATGTATTCACGAAAAATGACCTGAAATGAACCTTTGCCATCCATCCAAGAAAGAAGCAGAATGCTAGAGAAACAGGGTCATTTTGGGCAGCCGGGCAGCCCCAATATGGAAAAGGCTCCGTATACTGGACTTTTCATTGATGTAGCTGCCAAATCATCCTGCTGATCTTTCCATTCTGGAGTTGGTTTCAGAACCTCAAGTTTCTCCTTCAATTTTTTTCAAGTCTATTAGCTTCTAAAGAGTGGATTCTGATTACACTGAGGGCCCAATCCTATCCAACTTTCCTATGCTGATGCAGCTGTGCCAACAGGGTGTGTGTGTTGCATCCTGCAGTGGAGGGCAGTTATGGAGGCCTCCATGGCCCACTCTATTGTGATTCTGCTCAGAGACGTCACTGTGAAATTCAGGCAACGGGCAGGAGACTCCCTGTCCAATGCCTTCGCTGCACGGAATGGCTGTGATGGCATGGGGGCGGGGCCACCTTGTTCCGGAGAGTTAGCGGGGATTAGCACGCTGCAAAACTTATGGTACCACCCCCACCGTAGCGATGACTCTGATTCTGCACTGGTTGGATCTGAAGCTGTGCTACTGAATTTCACCACTGGTGAAATTTACAACACATGGTTCTTTATTGCAATAGATATAGCGAATTACGTAGGCGGTACCTAGATGATTTTTAGTCCTCTCACTCTGGTTGGTCAGATGAGCAAAAAATCCAGTTTATGTTAGGGGGTTCTGAAAGATTGTTTACTTGTCTGGTTGCCAAATTCATGGATCTAGTAATTCAAATCCGACGGAATCTTCCATTTTTGGGTTCTGAGATCTAATTTGATGTTATGGGGGTGAGTTGGTATGTTTGACTATGTGGGTGGGTAGGGAATGTGAACTGGGACTTTGATGTCGATGTTTGTTTAGAAACGTTTTGTTTATTGTATTTTTGTGTGTTTGTTTATGCCAATAAAGGTTATGGTATGGTATGGTATGGTATGGATTCTGCTCTAGTTGGATCTGAAGCTGTGCTACTGAATTTCACCACTGGTGGAATTTGGAGGCTCTTCTGGTTCTGTAACTAATCTGAGCATTAAAAGAGCTTTGAATAGTTTCAGGTGTTTTGCTTTTTTTGGAATGCTTGTAGAATTTTCAATCACATTATCAATGATAAGCTTTAGAAGTAGTTCCCTGAGAAATCCAACAGTGTTCTTTTTAGAGGACTCCTGCAGCGTGACATTAATAGTGCAATTAATGAAAGTACAGTAGACACCGCTTCATAATATACAATCCATTTTCACTTACAGAAAAAACCACTATGCCTTTTTGGAAATTAGCTATTACACAGAATGCAAAAATGTTGTAATGAGATACTGCCAGCTGGTGGGCGTATTTGCATGAATATTGACAGGACTGCCTGGCTGATTCCACCTTCTCAAAAGAGGTTCTTTGGAACAGATACAGTTGATTTTAAAGATTAAGGTTCAAATGAAACCGGAAACCTTTTTGTTGGGCATGAGGGATGATCATGTAGGCGGAAAATTTCAAACCTTGTTTTTATATATGATAAGTGCGGCAAGGATTTTATACGCACAATATTGGAAGAATTCAGATATACCTTCGCTGGAAGATTGGCGGTTGAAAGTTTTGGATTATGCTGAAATGGATAAACTTACAATTTTAATTAAGGAAAAGTCAGTTAACCTTTTTGCGAGTAATTAGAAACCATTTATCGATTTTTTAAGAGAGAGAGAAGAACGATATGATGATATGTGGATTTAATGAATAGATTGTGATATTTTGGCTTGGATATTCTATGTAGAAAGTGAATAGTATGCAAGTAGGTTGCATTGCTTTGTGCTTGCTATAACCTGTATTGTTTTTATGTTTTAATATATTAATAAAATACACACACACACACGTGTATATATATATATCTCAGGAGAGAGAGAGAGAGAGAGAGAGAGAGAGAGAGAGAGAGAGAGAGAGAGAGAGAGATTTTTATTTCTCTGGAGATTTAAGGTAGACTCTAACACTGCTGAACCATGAACCGTGCTATCAAACATCCCGTTCCATGGACACTAGCAAAATGTCCATTGGTTTAAAAGGAAGCATATATGTGAAAAGGTTATACATTATAAGGACTCTGGAATCATACAGTGCATTCTCCTGTGGGATCTGTGCTTCAGAAATTCATCCAGATTTCTTCCTGGATGTTGGAATTGTGAATGACCTGGTCCTACTTTTGTAGTGAAACAAACACATTAAGGATCTTCCATTGTTTTCTTTTGTTTCTTTCTAATTTCTGAATATTGTACAGAGAACGTAGTATGCAGTTTGCCATATTCTTTGAGTTCCTTCAGTTATAGCCCAATCCACTGTAACTCCCCATGTGGCATCAACATGGTGCCCACTGCATCCCATGGGGGAGTTTCGGTCTGCAGAGTCTTCCTCAGGGCAAAGGAACATGGCTGGTTTGGTGGGTAAGCACCTGCTGGTCTGGGGGGTCTTCTCACACCTGCGCCAGCTATATCACTGGTGCAAGTCCGCGTGGACACAGGAAAGAGGATCGAGGCTGGGAAGGGGACTAAGTTTTGGTGTGTGCCGCAGCAACTGAAACCACCCACTTCCCTGTCCAATCTGCCCACCCCCGCCACATTCTGCCCACTCTCCACCGACCCCATTCAGCCCACCTCTTGCCTCCCTCCCAATCCCTGGGGCGAGTGGGTGTCCAGAGTCTGCTCACTGGTTGCAGTGGCAGCCAGGCTGCATGATCCGGCATGTCACCTTCTGTGGCAGCTGGAAAGTGCCTAGCACCCCCAGAATGCTCATTCCAGTGGCGCTAGGCACCTTTAGGATCAGGGCATCAGTCATGTCTTCCCACCTCCTTTGCATTGCCTATATGCACACATGTAATGGTAAAACATGCAAAAAAGCAATCACTATGTAAGTGTACACATAATTGCATCACAACTCATTTTGTGTGATCTTTTCCCAGTACACAAGAGTACATATACTCACAACTCTGCACAGCCACCTGATGCAAGCATATGCACAATTGCAGCAAGATGGCCTTCTTGCAGTATTTTATCAATATATGTCTCCACACCAAAACCTTGGGGAAGGGAGGGGGAGAGAGAAACAAAGGCACAACATGAATTAAAGAGTTGCAGAAGACTACATGCTCCAATTCCAGAATTAATTTTAGAAATTCTCATACAGCACAATTGAATGCATGTCTACTCAGAAGTCAATTCCATTGAAATCAATGGGACTTGGTCCCAGGAATGTGTGTACTGTATAGGATTGCAGCCCTTAGTTATTCAGGAGAAATGAAATTAGGGCAGAATGAATTTACAAAACAGGTGGAAATATGGTCCTTTCTAGTGGGATTTTTGTCTTTGAGAGCAGGGTCATCAGGACCAGAATGCTATCCACACAAATTGATATACCTTTTTTCTAGAGGAGAGAATGGCAACCATTTATATCAGAGAAAGTGGAAGCCCAATCTATTGGGTTCTTATGGTGGAGGTTCTCATGATCCATTGCCATAGGTCCCAGTGCAGCACTGCAAAAACCGCACCACTGCCAAGTGCTTTAGAGCTGTTGGGACAAATGGCTGGAGGCTCTCTGTGCATGCGTCATTGGCTCCTGGACACCCTGCCAGAGCAGGTAAGGTGGCACAGGAGATGGTACTCTCCAACTCCCCAGAGGGACGATTGGGGTATGGAGTGGGCTGAACTGGGAGCAGTTCGGGGGTGGGAGTGGAAGGTTCTCAGTGGCAGCAACAACCAGAATAATGGCGAGGGCAAATGGAAGGGGCCACTGTGCATTACCGTGTAGTGCCATGCAGCACTTACAAACCCCCCCCCCCCTTAGCTATGCTACTGGGCTTTATCGTGTAATGGGAGATGGGGAACATGCTTGTATGTATATACTGGAGTCAAGGATAAAGAAATCAGCATGCTGCATGTGCCTCATGTTTGATTTGTGAATTTTACACCAAGCATATTTTTTGTGTGTGTTGTAAACCTTTTTATGTCTGCAACTTAAAACAATTATGGAAAAGTCACCCTTTATAATCCCATCTGTGTCCTTTTCAATGCACGCAAGCAGCCCATTTCTCAATATAAAAAAAAAATGAACAGCACGTGTACTTTGTTCCTGTAAAAGTGCTGACAGTGAGAGGGGGAATTGGTCTCGGGCTCTTAAGCCATTCCCGATTTTTGTCTCTTTCTGAGAGTGACACATGAGGACATTCTGGTGGCACTGTGACTGCCACATTGATTTTGCTTCCTGCTGCTGTGAGAACGTACGCTGTATTTTGGACACAGAGCCAACCCTTCTCCATCCTACACAGCACAGTATGCTGGAGTGTTATTTATCTCGGTGTGCAAAATGAAACGATGGGGGGAAAACACATTAAAATTAAGCAGTTGATGAGGAAATGAAGTGAAGGGTTCCATACTATGCGAGGCTCCCTGTTACAGTAGTAGAGAACACTTAAGCATAGCAGGCAATAAGAGCTACTTATTCTTGAATTAGAAAAAATAATAATAATGCTAGGGTACACTCCAGTAATATTACAATCGACTATGCAATCCTATCCAACTTACACCACCAGTGTAATCAGTGAGGGAGAGCAGGGCAGGAGGCTTTGGAGGGGAGGGGAGATTTAAATCCCCTTTGAAGGGATTTGAATCCTCTTTCTGTTCTGGGGCCTCCCGTTCTCATTGCTCTGCTTGTTACACCGGCAAATGTGATTTCTTGGCAGGCTGAGAAGGGTCTGAGAAGTCACTCTGCTCCCACTCCCACTCTTTGCATTCACACATGGATGCCTACAAAACTCGCTTGGTATTATTTCATAGTTTCCATTTTGAAAAGATCGCATGTGAACACAAATGTCTATTATCCTCCCAGGATTGATTAAAGAAAGGAGCAAATGTGGAGATAAACAGCATAGACTGCTGCTATACAAGAAGCTACTGGAGCTGATATGGACTTTGATTGGCCTTGGAAGTTCTCAGCCAGCTAAAGCGCCAAGCACCCCCGCCCTCCCCCAGGCCCCAAGCTGCTCGGAGCAGGTCTTACCCACTCCACGGTGCTTGATCCTCTGCTGCTCAGTGGGTGGGCAGAGCAAGCCTTGGCACCAGCACTGCCTACTCCCATAGCAGCAGCTGGGAATTTAAATACCCGCTTATCCCAAGTAGACCCCCAGAATGGCCCTTCCCCGGATAAGGTTCAGTGTGGGCTTCTCAGCCCACGCTGACAAGCCTACGCCATGGGAGGATAGGATTGGGCTGACCGCTGTTTTAGGTTGATCTGTGTTGGCCTATCATATAAAGATATATTGTTCTGAAATTCAGCAATGCTTTATGTCCTTGAACTTCAATTCCAGTGTTAAAGGCTTCATTGGTGAAGAAAACAATAACCAATTAATGATTTATTGTTATTATTTTACTGCTGATTAATTTTAAACTCAGTAACATGTATCAACATTTCATGTTAGAATAGTGAAAACTGTTATGACCAGCTATGTTGTAACATGTTCATAGCTATGATGTTCCTTCTAAAATCCACTATTTCAGTTTTCAATAATATATTACACCTGTCATTGTCTTGCCTGATCTTTTTTTCCAATTTCATTCTTTGAACAATCTTTTTGATTCTCTACTTTTTTAAAAAAGTGAATGCAACAAAAAATGAATTGATTGTGCTGTGTTTTTAAAACATTCATTTTAGACATCTTTTCCTTCCTGTTTAATTGTTTTATATTCTTTTCCTCAAGGGCTACAGTATTTATCACAAGCATACTTAGTAGGATGTACAGCCCATTGAACTCAGTATGACATGCTTAAGGATTAGGCTATAAAAATCTGGCAGCTTGTAGTCTTATTTCAAGCAAAAATAGTGATCTGCAGATTTATCATAGTAAAATATTCACCCTTAAACAAAACGAGTCATCAGTGCTGACCAGTTGTCTGCTTAGAGACTCTGGAATGAGTAGAAGTGGCAAAGAGGGAATGATTAAAAACTGAACACTGTCAGGTGCTGTCAACTAGCAGACTCTTAACTAAGGCTACAATCCTATACACACTTTCCTGGGAGTGACATTAAACATAATAGACCTCACTTCTGAGAAGACATGCATAGGATTGTGCTGGAAGGGACAGGTTTGTAACATGGCCCTAACCTCATGTTGCTGGTGGCCACTGGCGTTGCTAGAGCGGGGGGCAGAACGGTAACTCTTGCACAGTGGTAACTGCTCCGTTCCATGGTGGCCCCACCCACTCGCTGTTGGAACCACTCTGAGCAGCGAAGGCAACGCGTGGGGAGTCTCCTGCGCGGGGCCACCATAGAAAGGAGCGGTTCCCGCTGTGCAAGACTTACTGTTCCGCCCCACCTCTAGCAATGCCAGTGCTGGTGGCAGTTAGAACCTACTGTGTATGTATATGACAGTAGTGTATGTTTGATGGAATCAAAGGGTCGGGAGAAACGCAGATTCATGGAAATGAGTTTGAGCCCTTTGTGCCAACGAGAGGGATCACTACACAAGTGCATCTTGTGTTCTTTTCTGACCCATTAATTGACGAACATACTAGTTCTGGGTGGAGTTTGGCTGAAGGGGTACTTAGGGCTCAGTCCAGCCCAACTCAGCCCAACTCAGGCACAGTTGAGGCCCAATTGTGGCACAATTGGGGCCCAAAATAGGACCGAGTTAGGCTGCAACTGTGCCTGAGTTAGGCAGGAGGCAAGAGCAGTGGGCCAGGATCGAGGCAACACTTACCACAGAGGCAGGCAGGCACCTGTGGGGAGCTGTCAGTATTGTGGAAGCGAAGAGCCCCCTCCTGAGCTCGTCTGTGTGCACCTACCACAGCTGCTGCAGCGTTCGCAGCAGATGGGCAGCCACAGGTGGGCCTGCAGGCACTGGGCGTGCAACAGTCAGCGGAAGGGCAGAGGTTGCCAGTGCCAGCCGCCCCAGGGCACCCTGGGCATTAGCCACCTGCCGCAGGGGGGAGTGCCACTGCCCTCCCTCCTGCAGAAAGCGATGCCACCCCCAAGCCACGTTGAGGCTGCATGTGGGAGTCATGGGGGGGAGGGGGTAGGAACGTCACACACAAGGGGGGTCTCATGAAGTCTGGAACCGCCTCTGCCAGGACATGCCCGTGCGCTGCCTGAAGCCCTGGGCCTCCAGGGCCATGGCTATTCCCACAAAGAAGGCATCCCAGCATGCCTTCTGCTCCGTGCCCTGGCCAAGACCGAGAGATGCCTTGGGCTTGTCTGCTGCGAGCGTGAAGGGCTCACGCAGCTCATCACACCCCCAGATGGGGCAACGTTGGCGCCTCGCGGCAGGCGCTCCAGCGTGGTGGGGGGTGCCAGCGTCCATCATCAGGGAGTGGGAGGGGAGGCAGGCACACAGACAGGGGGTGCTGGAGAGGGGCACGGGTGGGTCAGAAACAGACAGACAACAAGGCTGGTGGGAGAGGGATACAGGGAGAGGGGTCTGCAGAGACCAATAGGGACACAGGGGTCACTTCGCAGATGGAGGCAATGCAGGAACGGCTGCCTCTCATGCAGACGGACCGAGGGCGGAAACAGACGCCGTTGACGGGCGGACTGAGGGCGGAAACGGACGCCGTTGACGGGCAGAAACGGACGCCGTTGACGGGCGGACCAAGGGTGGGTGAGAGCCCCGGTTGCTGAAAGGGCTCTTCACGGACGTGGCGGACGTGCGCCATGTCGCCTGTCAGTGGTTGCCTGCCTGAGAGGCCCCCCAACTCCCCCCTCCCCTCTGAGCCCAGAGGGTCTGGCAGCCCCCCTGCTGTGTTCTCCCTGGGCTGGCTGTGGCAGGCCCTGGCTGGGATTCATGCAGGGCCTTTTGTGCTGGGCGCTGTCTCTCTGTGTGTGGGGCAGTGCTTGTGTAACATTGGGGTCATGTTGTTCAAGGGGCCTTTGCCCAAGGGGCATCTTTATTGTTCTGGAACATTGGCAGAGATGGCCAGGCGAGGCTGCCAGGGGTAGACACAGCAGCCACTCAGAACGTAGCAGCAGCAGCAGCAGGCGTGCCCCATGGACCTGGAGACGCAGGCTCTTCCCCTGTGGAACCACAGCCTGCTCCATAGAAAGGGGAGGGACAGCAAGTAGGCAGCATGGTCTGCGCTCCTTCCCTGGGTGTAAGGTGAGCATGATCCTGTAAGGGAAAGGGGTCAAAGAGAGAGACAACAACACAACTTGGGGGTCACCACCATGGCAATCCTAGCAATACTGACCTGTCAGTAGACCCTGTGGAGAAAAGAGGGGGGAGGAACAGCTGGTGTCTACATATGGGTTACAGTTCCACACTCATGGCATTGTGTGCTCACATTAATACAGGCAGCTATGAGACAAGACATTGGTACAGAGGCATATCATGGCAGGCTATGCAGGCAGCTATGAGACAAGACATTGGTATAGAGGCATATCATGGCAGGCATTGCAGGCAGCTATGAGACAAGACATTGGTAAAGAGGCATATCATGGCAGGCTATGCAGGCAGCTATGAGACAAGACATTGGTAAAGAGGCATGTATCCTACCTATATTTCCCTATGCAAAGAGGCAGAAGTCAGACCACATGTCAGCACGAACCCTGCTCTTACCTGCACTTACCTGCTGGTGTTGTTGCCTGTGGGGGGGGGAGAGGGGCTGGGAGAAAGACATGGGTTAGCAAACACTTGCATGGAGACAGCTGCCCAGGCACAGCAGTAAACAGTTTGGCCACAGGCAGAACAGCCTTCTCTGCCCTAGAGGGGGGCAGAGAGGAGAGAGGACAGGAGAAGAGAAGAGAGAAGTGGGGTGTTAGAAAAGTTTTCAAAGTCCCACTTTGTGGCTGCTGGGGGACAGAACCCCACGCCACGTGCTCAGAGAGAGAGAGAGAGAGAGAGAGAGAGAGAGAGAGTGGAGGGCTGGGGCTGGGCTTTTGTGGGAAAGAGGCTGGATGGGGCTGGGTGCTGATAGGGTAACTATTTGGTCCGGTTCCAGAGTTAGGCCACAACTGTTCCGTCCTAACTCAGGCACAACTCGGGCCCAGGGTGTTAGTACTTTTCAGGAGAGGGCTGGTGTGGGTAAGGTAAAATGGCTCCTATGGGTCTCCTCACATTTGGGTCCACCCTTTTTGTTGACCCAAATTTTGGGCCTGAGTTGGGCTCGAGGGGGCGTGTCAGGGGCTCTCCAGCGTCTGGAACCGGAACAAATTTGTAACCGCCCCTGTCACTCCCCCGACATGCCCCCAACACGCCCACTTTTAGGCTGCAATTGTGCCTGAATTGTGCAGTTGTGCCTGAATTGTGCTGGAACCCAATTCAGTCACAATTGCAGCACAAATTCGGCCTCTGCAGCACAATTCAGGCACAACTCGGGCCTAAAGCACTTAGGCTGCAATTGTGCCTGAATTGTGCCGCTGAGTCCTTGGGCTGGACTGGGCTGTTAGTTGGATATGATATGTAGAAAATAGTGGATAGTATACTGGTAGGATATATTGCTTCGCGCTTGCTATAACCTTACGAAATATGTATTGTTTTTATTTTTTAATATTATATTAATAAAATAAAAATATATTTCAAAAAAAGAAAAAAAATCATTGTCTGTCCGGTGCTGTATCCTCCCTCCCAAGCCTCGAGCCCTGGCACAGGGCTGCTCGGTTCTACGCTAAAGGGTTGACGAAGAAGCAAGTAGCCATTGTGGTGGCAAATGCCCACTTACTCCAAGCAGACCTCCAGCCACCTCCTTCCCTGGATAGGATTCAGTGTAGGCTGCATGGCCCACGGTGAACAGCCTATGCCGGGGGAGGATAGGATTGGGCTGTTAGTGAACTAGCCTCTCTCATCCTCTTCTAAGTCCAGGATACCAGATCTGCAAATGTATTCCAACTGGCTTCATGTCCTTTGCTTCATGTCCAAGTAAGCACATCTTTGACAATGAACATTACTCTCTTTTTTTCCATGATTGCTGGAAGATTTTGCTTCCAGGACCTGTGGGCTAAATGACATTGGTAAACATTGCTGAGCACATCTGTCAAGATATTTATGAGCAATTGGAGCGATTCACAAATGCTCTCCTTCTCCTCAGGCCCTGACAAGTGCAGTTAATCAATGTGCAGAAGGGACTATGGAGGCTGTTTGCAGACAATTTCTTTCCCTCCTCACACCAGCTGATGTTCACTTGCAGTCTGACTGTGGCTTTAAACTGCAGAACAGGAATCCACAGTGTACCAGAAATAATGCTTAATTGGCTAATTGCAGCGCAAAGTGTTCTAGACACCAGCTCTATTCAATGGTTTCAATGACTGCAGTGTTCCTTTGTTCAGCAGGAGGAAAAACACATAATTGTAGGTGAAACCTATTACGGTGATCACTTTATGCCATTTTCCAGATGGATGCTGCAAGAAGAATATTGGATGCGGCTGAGGGCTGCCTTCGATGGCTTGCTGGAAGTGTCAAAAGTTGCCTGCCAACAGCAGTCTGATGGGGGCATTGAAACATTTGTGAGAACAGAAAGCATCCCATCAAGTGGAGGACAAAATGAAGAGACATGATAAGAAGGGTTTCGAGAAGTGAAACTAATTAATGCTTTCAGCGGAATAGAATCAGGAAAGTTGGGAGTGATGATCACAACCCTCTTGTTTGTCGTCCAATCATTTTAAGGCCCAGCTCAAACTAACTTTATTTGGAAAGCATCCCAAAGACTTTGCCGGTTCCAATGTCTGCTCCGTTCTATTAGGAAAACAAACAAACAAACCCCTAGCTTCTGCCAGCCTTCAGGTGGTACCATTTGCGCTCAGTAAACTTTGTATAAAAAGAAACAACCACTGAGTGTGGATGTATGTTTATTGGAGGACGTTGTGGAATAGGTTGCTTAACTGGTTTGAGCCTCCTGGGAGCTGCCTGTTGAGAGCCTCTATTGAGATGACAAGCACAGGGACCCAGAGGTGGATCTTACCTCCACATTCCCTGGTTCTCACTGGCCCTTTTGAAATGCACCTCCTACAGGACAGGAGGGCATATTACATTGGAGACCAATGTGACTGACGTTGCAATCCTATGCTGAGCCAGCACCGGCCAGCACCGGCCAGCACCGGTAAAGCATATTGCAACACCCAGAGAGTAGCCAGCGCTGACAAGAAGGCACTTTCATGGAGGAAAAGACCATCACAGGTTACAAGCCATAAGCAACCTCCTGGCTTTAGAAGTAGGTTCTTTCTGTGCCAGGTGCAAGGGAGTGACAACAGGAAACAGGTTATGTTGTTGGCTGTGTGCTCTCGGAGGCATCTGGGAGGGGCCACTGTGAGATATAGGAAGCTGGACTAGATGGGCCTTTGGCCTGATCCAGCAAGGCTCTTCTTATGTTCTTATGTTCACCTGGCCTAGATTCCTTTAAGAGGGGTTTGGATAGATTCATGGAGGAAAAGTCTATCACAGATAACAAACCATAAGCAACCTCCTGGTATTAGAAGTCTGTTTTCTTAGGTTCTTACGTTCTTAAGGCCTGCGCCATCCTGCTGGTGCTGCATCCACTGGACTGTGCCACAGAGCAGGTGAGCATCGCTCTGAATGGTGTGGGGGCTGGGGAGGGTGTGGAAGGGGCAGGGGGAGGGTGGAGATTGGAGCAGACCAGGCCCAGGAGGGGGTGGGATTTGCAACCTCAGCACATGCAGAATCCTATGCCCCCTCCTGGGCTTGAAAACCCGATGGAGATGGCGGAGATCTGAGTAGCCCTATTGCATAGGCTGGAGTTTTATCTGGGTAAGGAAATCATTCCCTTACCTGGAGGAGACCTCCAACCCAGGGGCATTCCTAGGGTTTGCGTCACCCGGTGCGGGAGGTCAGTGTGTCACCCCCATGATGAACCTTCTCCCATGCAGTGGGCAGGGAAGTACGTCATCACCTCGCCCCCATGCCATTGCCCCAACTCCTGCTTAATCAAAACTACACCTTTAAATTTACAATATTATATGCACAGTCTAATGCATGTTTGCAGCCTAAACAGGGGCATCACAAGGGTTTGCGTCACCCAGTATGAGAGCATTAATTTATTTTAATATATAGCAGTACAGATCACAGATATTATTCGTAAAGACAAAGATTTTCACAATTTTGGCCACTAGTGATGTCACCCCCCTGAGGGTGTCAGATGGTGCTGTCCACAAACCCCCCCCCCCCCGCACCAGTGTAGGGACACCACTGCTGCAACCTGCTCTTAGCCAGCTCTAGATGCAGTGTGGGCTGCACGGTCCCGCTACAATGGCGCTGGATAGGATTGGGTTGTAAATGATGGAGTCTAGGAGTTGGCATATAGATATAGGTATGTGCAATAACAACATTACAAACATGCCCGTAATGTTTTCAAAATAGGATTCCCTTATTTAATGAGGTTCTCCTTCATGGATCATTGCCTTGTCGTGGTGAAGGGGCTTGCGTAACTCAATGAAGCCATGAGCTATGCCGTGCAGGGACACCCAAGACGGACAGGTCGTAGCAGAGAGTTCTGACTAAAAGTGATCCACTGGAGAAGGAAATGGCAACCCACTCCAGTAACCTTGCCAAGAAAATCCCATGAACAGTACCAAAAGGCTAAAAGATATGACGCCGGAAGATGAGCCCCTCAGGTCGGAAGGTGTCCAATATGCTACTGAGGAAGAGCAGAGGACTATTCCAAGTAGACCCAGAAAGAATGAAGCGGTTGGGCCAAAGCCAATAGGACGTCCAGCTGTGGATGTGTCTGAGGTTGAAAGGAAAATCCAATGCTGCAAGGAGCAATACTGCTTAGGAACATGGAATGTGAGGTCTATGAATCAAGGCAAGCTGGATGTGGTCAAAAATGAGATGATAAGATTGAACATTGACATCTTGGGAATCAGCGAACTAAAATGGATGGGCATGGGCGAATTTAAGTCAGGTGACCATCATATCTACTACTGTGGGCATGAATCCCTTAGAAGAAATGGAGTAGCCCTCATAGTCAATAAAAGAGTGGGAAAGGCAGTACTGGGGTGCAAACTCAAAAACGACAGAATGATTTCAGTTCGAATCCAAGGCAAACCATTCAACATTACAGTAATCCAAGTGTATGCCCCAACCACTGATGCCGAAGAAGATGAAGTTGACCGGTTCTATGAAGACCTACAACACCTTCTAGAACTAGCACCCAAAAAAGATGTCCTTTACATCATAGGAGACTGGAATGCTAAAGTAGGAAATCAAGAAATAAACGGAACAACAGGCAAGTTTGGCCTTGGAGCGCAAAATGAAGCAGGGCAAAGGCTAACAGAGTTCTGTCAAGAGAACACGCTGGTCATAGCAAACACTCTTTTCCAACAACACAAGAGGCGACTCTACACATGGACATCACCAGATGGTCAATACCGAAACCAGATAGATTATGTGCTTTGCAGCCAAAGATGGAGAAGCTCTATACAGTCAGGAGGCAGCAACTAAAACCACCCCAAAGAAAAAGAAATGCAAGAAAGCGAAGTGGCTGTCAGATGAGGCTTTACAAATAGCTGTGGAAAGAAGGAATGCAAAAAGCAAGGGTGAAAGGGAAAGATATAAACAACTGAATGCAGAGTTCCAGAGAATAGCAAGGAGAGATAAGAAGGCCTTCTTAAATGAACAATGCAAGGAAATCGAGGAAAACAACAGAATGGGGAGGACTAGAGATCTCTTCAAGAAAATTGGAGATATCAAGGGAACGTTTTGTGCCAAGATGGGCATGATAAAGGACAAAAAAGGCAGAGAACTAACAGAAGCAGAAGAGATTAAGAAGAGATGGCAAGAATACACAGAAGAACTATACAAGAAAGATCTTAATGTTCCTGATGACCACGCTGGTGTGGTCACTGACCCAGAGCCGGATATCCTAGAGAGTGAAATCAAGTGGGCCTTAGGTAGCATTACTAACAACAAAGCTAGTGGAGATGATGATATCCCAGCTGAGCTACTTAAAATCCTAAATGATGATGCTGTGAAAGTGCTGCACTCAATATGCCAACAAATTTGGAAAACTCAGCAGCTGCCAAAGGATTGGAAAAGGTCAGTTTACGTTCCAATTCCAAAGAAGAGCAGTGCCAAAGAGTGTTCAAACTATCGCACAATTGCACTCATTTCACATGCTAGCAAGGTTATGCTCAAAATCCTACAAGCTAGGTTTCAGCAGTACGTGGACCGAGAACTACCGGACGTACAAGCTGGGTTTCGAAGAGGCAGAGGAACTAGAGATCAAATTGCCAACATGCGCTGGATCATGGAGAAAGCCCGAGAGTTCCAAAAAACCACCTACTTCTGCTTCATTGACTACGCAAAAGCCTTTGATTGTGTGGATCACAACAAACTGTGGCAAATTCTTAAAGAGATGGGGGTACCAGACCACCTTACCTGTCTCCTGAGAAACCTGTATGCGGGTCAAGAAGCAACAGTTCGGACCGGCCATGGAACAACCGACTGGTTCAAAATTGGGAAGGGAGTACGGCAAGGCTGTATATTGTCACCCTGCTTATTTAACTTATATACAGAGTACATTATGAGAAATGCAGGGCTGAATGAATCGCAAGCCGGAATCAAGATTGCCAGGAGAAATATCAACAACCTCAGATATGCAGACGATACCACCCTAATGGCAGAAAGTGAAGAAGAACTAAAGAGCCTCTTGATGAGGGTGAAAGAGGAGAGTGCAAAAGTTGGCTTGAAACTCAACATTAATAAAACTAAGATCATGGCATCTGGTCCCATCAATTCCTGGCAAATAGAAGGGGAAGAAATGGAAGCAGTAAGAGATTTTACTTTTCTGGGCTCCAAGATCACTGCAGACGGAGACAGCAGCCATGAAATTAAAAGACGCTTACTCCTTGGAAGGAAAGCTATGGCAAACTTAGACAGCATAATAAAAAGCAGAGATATCACCATGCCAACAAAAGTTCGCATAGTCAGGGCGATGGTGTTCCCAGTAGCAATGTATGGTTGCGAGAGTTGGACCATAAGGAAGGCTGAGCGCCGAAGAATAGATGCTTTTGAACTGTGGTGCTGGAGAAGACTCCTGAGAGTCCCTTGGACTGCTAGGAGATCAAATCAGTCAATCCTAAATGAAATCAACCCTGACTGTTCCCTGGAAGGATAGATACTAAGGCTGAAACTCAAATATTTTGGCCACCTAATGCGAAGAGAGGACTCTCTGGAGAAGACTCTGATGCTGGGAAAAATTGAAGGCAAAAGGAGAAGGGGAAGGCAAAGGATGAGATGGTTAGACAGCATCACTGATGCAACGAACATGAAAATGAGCGAACTCAGGAAGATAGTGGAGGACAGGAAGGCCTGGCGGGATATGGTTCATGGGATCACGAAGGGTCGGACATGACTTAACGACTGAACAACAACAACATTTAATGAGGTTAGCACTGTGTATCTGTATACTATGGGGCTACTACTGGCTCCTCCCAATGATTACCGCAGCAATATGCTTTCAGTGATACCTAGTAAAAATGTATCTGCCTTGAAGAAGAACATCTCTCTCAACACTGGGATCATTGTCATTTATAGTTAAGCTGCAGTGAAATGGGTATTTCAGTTAGAGTATCCCTGTTGTACTTGCTAATGGGAAATGCCACTCCTGGAACACGTTTTAAACTACAAGTCTCCATCGTTCGGTGCTACATTTCAATCTTGAACTAATTCACCCCTTGAACAGACAGCTCATATGCATGAAATGTCAAGTTAATATCGGAGAGAGTTGCCCAAACATCAAACCTTAGCTCACTGACAGCGCAATCCTGTGTAACCTTGCACCTGTGTAACAGCAGATGAACCGGCATAAGTGCACTTACACCGGTGCATCTACTGTTACACCGGTGCAAGGTTAAACAGGATTGCACTCTGAATCTTTCTTCATGGTCTCCCAGAATAAAGCCATGTCCACAGAACATAACACACCCACTCAACCAGGTCTACGTGACAAGAGACATGCATGCGCACAGAGGTTGCACGATCCTGGCCCCTTCCCTTACATACCTTGTGCGTTGCTTTCGCTTCCCTGAAAGGCTCCGAAGGTGAGGGGGCGGGGCCGCTTCGTTCCTCCGTGTAAGGGAGGCTCCGATTTCAGCAGAACTTACAGTTCCGCCCCCCCCCCTGTAGTGACGCCAGTGCTCTCACTGCTCCCCTGGGTTCAGACTCAAAGTATGACATGACAATAAATTCATACGGAGAACTCAAGATTCTAAAATACAGCTAGTTTGTTTTCTGAGATTTGCGTGAGATTTGGGAGCCACGATCTTGGATCATGTGAGACTTCAGGAGATCCAACATGGCAGCTGCAAACAAATGTAAGAGAGAGCTACTGGGGACAATTCCGGCCATGCGGCACTTCCGAATGGGTCCTCTCGCTCGTGCTGCAAGCCGGAGGGAGAGGCTACAGCCCTGCCGACCTGCTTGGTAGCGCCGCATGGACAAAAAAAAAGGTAAGGGAGACCTACAGGAGACGATTCCGGCCATGCACCGCTTCCGAGCGGGTCCTCCAGCTTGCGCCGCAACCCGGAGGACACGCTCGGAAGCACCGCATGGCCGAAAAAAAGGTAAGGTAGACCTACGGGGGACAATTCCGGCCATGTGGTGCTTCTGAGCGGGTCCTCCGGCCGGAGGACCCACTCGAAAGTGCCGCATGGCTGAAAAAAGCTTTTTTTCTCTTTTGGATTTTTTTTTTGCACTTTTCGGGTGGGGTACGTGGGGGTATGCGGGGCTTGGGGGGATCAGGGGGGTGATTGGGGGATCTCGGGAGGGGGTACACATGTCCCCAAAGGTTGAGGGACCCTGCTCTAAGGTTTAACAAGCTACACCTGCCCAGAGGGGTAGCCAGGCGCCCCTGCTACTGGGGCGGAAAACCCCGACGCCCCCAAAACTAATTAGCATAATTTATGCTAATTTTTGCGTTTTCCCGGTTTTTTTAAAGCTTTTTACGGGGTTTTTTAGCGCTAGCGGGGCTTGTAAATGTTAGTGTATGCTTTGCTGCAACTTATCTTGTTTATAGGACCCTCCCGCGACGATCAGGGGTGACGCTCTCTCCAGGGGGCGCAGATCGCTCCTCTGCTCCGGGCGCGAACTCTGTAAAGCACCCAGGAGTGCTTTGCAGAGTTCACGCACGCGCAGAGCGAAGATGTTTCCAATCGACGGTCTGCGCGTGCGTGAACTCTGCAAAGCGCTCGGAGCAGAGGAGCGATCTGCGCCCCCTGGAGAGAGCGTCGCCCCTGATCGTCGTGGGAGGGTCCTATAAACAAGATAAGTTGCAGCAAAGCATACACTAACGTTTACAAGCCCCACTAGCGCTAAAAAACCCGTAAAAAGCTTTAAAAAAAACGGAAAAAGACAAAAAAAACCCCAAACTCAAGGAGCCTCGCGCCCCCCCCCGGAGCCCTTCCGCCCCTACGCCCTGGGGCCCACCGCCCCACCGCCCCATATCAGGCGACGCCTCTGCACCTGCCCACATTCCTTCTCCTAAAGGTCTAGCACTCTGTCCCAGTTGGAGATCTGGTAAGCCTACTCATGAGGAAATGGACAGAAATTGCTGTCTCCCCTGAGGAAGGGAACCTGCGCCAGAAGGGGGGGTGGAGTAAGTAAGACTGTTGCAAGGTTTGTGTAGATATTTCAGTACAATTGTGGCCCATTTAAAACCCAAGCCTGCTTGATTTATGTATTACAATGGGGGATATGATTGCAAATTCCTTTGCTTAAAGAAAAGGTGTCTGTTCAGCATTGATAACATTGGCATAGTTGTTGTGAGGTACAGTATAGAAAGCAACAAAGGTTATTGAGATACACTTAATAAAAACAAAAGATAAACCTTCACTGCACCCAAAAGCCTTTGGTTCTTGCTAAATTCTGCCCCTCCCCAAATCTGAAGCAATGCTCTTTGTTAGCAGATAATTTACAGATCATTTGAAATTTGACCTTAGGGTTGAGCCGAATGAAAAGGCTTTTAAGGCTAAACTACTGTTTAGCCTTAAAAGATGCAAGAAAAGGAAGTTGTTGGTTCTCACATGCATTCATTAAAACACAGTATTGAAATTCATGATTGGCATGAGTGAAGGAGTCATCATTCTGACTCTGTCAGCGCAATCTTGTGTAACTCTTGTACCGGTGTAACAGTAGATGCAGTAGGTGTAAGTGCACCGACGTACACAGGACTGACACCAGCGTAACCCTCCTCGGACACCGCAAATGCGTATTTCGGACTCAGGACAGACACCAGTGCAACTCCGCCAGTGTAGGGGGCATCGGCGGAGTTCCACTGGAGTCCATCCTGCATCCAAACTGCACATGCGCGGCATCCGAGGGGGGGGGGTTATGCTGGTGTTTGTCCTGTGTATGGCAAGAGAGAGAGAGAGAGAGAGAGAGAGAGAGAGAGAGAGAGAGAGAGAGAGAGAGAGAACAATGCATGTCTACTCAGTTGTAAGTCCCACTGAGTTCTATGGGACTTGCAGCCTGTGTGTAGCACAGCCAGATACCTAGCCATAGATATGTTGTCAGTATTAAGGTGAGATGTTTGACTTGTGTATATTTGAGCCCGGAGTCTGCCTTTTCTCCTCTCTTTTTTTCACCTACGGTCATAGACATTCTGGAGCCTGATGGTCTTGGTCGCTCTGTTGTGCAGGTAACAGAGGAAGAAGGCAGGGCTTCTGGCTCAGTTGGAACTGATTCCTGAACTTGCTGAATGAGACTCAGTCATTTTCCACTGGAAGGCTCCTGCTTATTCTGGACTTGATGGAACTGGAGAAATACTGACGGGAAAATAATAATAATAAATCCAGCATCCCCTTAATTTCTCCGCTCTAAATGGCTCGCAGAATTCCTAATTCTGAAAAGCTCCGTTTGATCTCTTTAACACCTCCAGCTTGGCCATGTTTCAAGCGCTTATAGAATGTTGTGTTTTTCTAAAGAAAGCGAGGCTTGAACGCTGGCTTTCATAGGGCATGACTGGAACACGGTTGGGGTTAAGATAATAATTGGTTTGCAAGCCTGAGCTAAAGCAAATATTGCATTTGCATTAAGGTTATTCACTACACTCCTCCCTTCTTTGAGCACATCAGAAAGGTCTGAGCTGGCAGGGGGAAGGACTCGTTTTCATGCTGACCCCATGGGTCAATTCACGAGCGAAGTCCTGTGGTTTAGATCGTTTTAATTTTAACATAAGCAGTAAATATTTATACTTCAAAAGGGATAGTAGTTTGAAGTGTATGGACATGAACATTCTTGTGCGTGAATGATCAAGGGAAACAATTGTGTTCATAGACACATGCGTGCGCACATGCATATGACAGACTCTCTAAGTTCATTGCTGGAATGATTTCTGACTCTAGGAAGTGTAGTGGTCCCTCTTATTTTGGAAGAGGTGGAGAATAAAAACTAAGAATTCTCTCATATTGCCTGGAACCTTCTAGGATATTTCATGCAAAGTGAGAAGGGTGGTGATATTGGGACATTTGGCTTGCTTGGGGCCCCAGTAAGTACCTATTCTCACCACTTTCTGAAGCTGATTCTGCCTGAAAGTACTTCCAGCTAGCTGAAACAGAAGTCCTCGTACATGCTATTTTTCCCATGATCCCATTTCCAGGGCTACTCACATGTAGTCCAGATCACAATGTTAGCTGCCAGTCATTCAGAAAGGGGATCAGGAAGCTATATTAGGTTGCTTTCCCCCTCTTTCTGCCACAAAGTTGTTCAGTATTTCTGCTGATTACCTGTCAGGTCCAGAGTTGAATTGGGAGCATTGTCAGTAGGCTCAGTATTTTGGATGTCCAGGGAGTGGTCGGAGGGAGATTTCAGAAGGTCTAAAGTCTGACCTTTGGATAAGAATTAGATTGATTAAAAATATTTTGTTCAGCTAAAATATGTAGCCCCAGTTCATAGACCAGCACGTTTTAAAGATTCTTAATGGAACTACTGCTATGGAACTACAGACAGCAAGCACTATCAAAAAAGGGATCCCCCCTTTTCCCAATGCCTGTTTTAAGATGGTGCCAGCTACAGCATCTGTACATCATCTAAAAGCAAAGTGTCAATTTTTCTTGTTTCAAATCTACCATATTTACTCATATGCAAATTTAATCAGTTCATTAATTGATAAATTTACTTGCAGAGCATTTCAGACAAGCAGAGGCTTCGGGGTATTTCTGTGGAAAGGTGTAAATAGCATTTTTTGCCTTCTCATGTTGGCAAATAGGAAATGATGTTTTTAATTAAAGTCATTAGAACACTGACATGCATATTATTATTTGTACTCAAAGGAGACAACGCATCTAAGCAGTACTTCTGGTAGATCTGGCATTTCTTGATCAAATTTTCTACTGTGGGGGTCATTTTCAATTTCAGCCATCAGCATGTCTTTCAACCAGGGTCGGCCCATCCATGAGGTCAACTGAAGTGGTCGCCTCAGGGAGCAGACTGGTAGGGGGCACCCATCTCTGTCTGCTTCGTTGTCTCCGCTCTTTCCCTTCCCACTCCCTAGATTGAAAAAGTAAGATGGGGGACAGAGACTAAGAGGAATTGTGGAGGAGAGAAGAGTGCTGAGCTAGAACTTTGGAGAGCGGGAGGAGCAGAGGCTGGCAGAACATCAGGTAAGGGGGGGGCTAAATTTGGCATGCCGCTTCAGGTGTTGGGAGGTCTGCTTTCAACCCAGGTGAGTGTTTTGATTGCGAAGGCGACGGAACGAGCATTCCATTGCCGGAAGACATCGCGAACATGCCGTAAAGCACGTTCGCGATGACTCGGGAGCAATGGAGGCTGGCGCGGAGGCCGGCCTCCCTTGCTCTGTTGCCAGAGCACCCGTGTGGCTGCTGGACGAGGTAAGCCGGGATCCGGCGGGCACGGGGGCATTTCAGTGGGCAAGGGAGGGGGGCCATTGGCCTAGCTGGCTTGAGAGGGGGATGGCCTTCACCATATCCCTGTCCCCGCCGGGCCGGCTAGGCCGTTACACGGCCTCCTCTACTTCTACATGAAGTACCTCTACTTCTACTACCTCTACTACTATTTAGCTGGTGGAAATCTGAGGAGGCTGATCGGGTTGGACTGGAATTACACCCAGGGAAGGGGACGAGTGTCCTCTTCCCCCTTGTAGACCTCCGGCCCGGCGGCAGAATAGCCGCCGGGGCCCAGCCCCCCTGGCTGGATCCTTGTGCTGGATTGTGTTGTACGTCTTTAAAGTTTATGGCCTAATAAAAATCACACCGGATACACTGGGGTAACTACAATAAGATGAAGTAGCCATGTCTCATTTTCTCTCTCCCAGTGTTAGCTTTGGGGCATCTTTGTCTCTCCTGAGTCCTTTGTCCTCCCTCTCTTGCCCCTCAGATGTGAGGAAGGGAACAGTCTGTACAGTTGTCTCACTATGCTTCAGAACCTTCTGGGATTCTAATTCATTCCACAATTACAGTCTTCTAGAACTTTCTGTTCTTCAGAAACTTTCCCTGGTTTCCAATAGTGTTTTCTTCCTGATGTAAAGTAAATTAATGGCAGTTTGCTCCACACTTCCTTTTAAGGAAAACCTCTCAAGTATTTATTATTATTTATTATTATTATTTATTATTTCACATTTTTATACTGCCCTTCCTCCAAGGAGCTCAGAGTGGTGTACATATTTCCTCCCCTCCTTTTTGTCCTCACAACAACCCTGTGAGGTAGGTGGGGCTGAGAGATAGTGACTGGCCCAAGGTCACCCAGGAAGCTTCGTGGCTGAGCGGGGATTTGAACCTGGATCTTCCAGGTCTAATCTATTAAGATAATAATATGTATGATTGATTACTGGGAAGGAGCTGGTTGTAAGTAGAAAATATTGTTGCAACTGTTAATGGGATACAGTCAGTTTAGTTCACAGTTCCAAAATTTGGAACTTTTTGGATCCCTCTGGGGTTTGGTTCCTTTTTGAATTCCAACCCGAACAGCTGATCCTTTCAAAAAAGCTACAACCAAATATGGAAGCTGAAGTCACAAGCAATATTAAACTCTGGAACAAACCTTTTTGTAACTGCTAATCTCAACTATATTAAATTCACATTCGCCAACACTTTACACCTGGAATAACCATGTATAGTGTGCCTGAAGCTTAAGCCCCACATGAAGTACCAGTATGTATTGCTGAACTGTGCACTCTTTCAGACTGCAGATGGGAGAATGAACATTTGAATCCTCTTCCATTAAAACATCCTTATGCGCACACAAAAGTAGCATGTCAGGATAATGGGATAATCAAAAACCTAGTTTTGCTTATGTAGCAAATATGAAATGTGACAAAATATTCACTATTTGCTCCCCCTACCTGCAGTCTGAAATGGGAAAGCCCTGCAGCCATTGTGCCCTCTAAGAGGTCCGTGCTGGTGCGCAGACCCCTTCTGCAGCTTGGTAGCATTGCGAATTGTTGCAATGCTGCCTCTGGACATTCAGTGATGATGTCATCACATCATTGCCAAACATCTGGGTTGCCAAGTTCTGCGCTGAGCTTGGCTGGGAGGTACGTAGCTGCTCAGCCATTTGCCTTACAGGGAACACTGCCTGTAACAGGTACATAATTTGTGCTTAGGAACACTCATGCCCATTAGTTTTGCTCCCACCTCCTATGCACATTCAACATGAGCTATAAGTGAGCCTATGCATGTACAAATGGTACATGCATAGGTTCTGCATATACAATTGAGAACTGCAGTCACACATACAGAGCCTACATACATTCAGATTCTTCATGCAAACGGTAACTTTGTTTATACAGTTGATCCTCGGTATCCACTGGGGTTCTGTTCCCGGAACCCCAGTGGATACAAAAAATAGTGTTGTAGGAAAATCGGGCTGGGGGTGGGGAGTGGTGCCACATTACCTCTTTTCCAGCATCTTCGCCACTTCCCTCCTCCTGAATTTGTTTAAACTGACTGAAAAAAGAAAAACAGCTACCAGAAGCAACCTGTAGATGGCGCCAGAGACTCCTGGTTGCATTTTTCTTTTTCAGCGGTTTAAAGTGGTTGGCAAGCCCCTGACAGATTCCCGGTTGTTGTTGTTCATGTGCGTAGGAGGCGGGGGCAGGCAGACCACCGACAACGCTGAAAAAGAGGTAATGTCAGACTCCCTCTTCCACAGTTTTGCTACCCGTGTTGAATCCGTGGGTGGAAAAAAACTGTGGATAAAAAGGTCTGACTGTAGTACTAGATATGAAGCTGTCACTGTTGTGATTAGAGAGGGTTGGACTCTCCTGAACTTTGCTTGGACTAATTTGGAAAATATATGATTTTTCCCAGAAGAAATCAGGGGAAAAAAATGGAATAATTTTCTGAGCCACTCTGAGGCTTGGAAAAATACTCCCTCTTTTGTCTCACCAACTTTATCCTGGGGTACAAAGCCTAGGGGCCTATTGAAGATGTAGTTCTAGACTTCAAGGTAACAATTATGTCCATGGAAACCTGAGCTTTGTGGAGAACAAGGCTAGATGGAGCCATCCTCTCCCCTGTCTTCTCCCTGCTTGCTATCACTGCTTCTCCTGACATCTGGGTAAATAAGCAGTGTTGGGAGGGATCAGCTTAGAAGGGCACTGAGAGACAGGGGGAGCTAATGAAGGACAGCATGAAGGAAGCTGCAAATTCTTCTCCAGCTCATGTTTGATCCAAGCTGGAGAAGAATTTGGGAGCCTAGAAAGGTGGGCTTTTATATGCTCCCCCAAATTCATTTCCCAAGCCTGACTCAAGGGACCTTTGCTGGCATATGCCTCATCAGCATCAGGAAAGTGCAGGGAACGTATGGTGATGAGCCATGTGCAATCTCCAATTTTTCATTGAGCACTACAGGATGACCTATATTTTGAAGCCTATTTCGAATGAACTTGGCAGACTTTCAGAGCTGTCTGCTGCTGAATTCTGGAGCTACATTTCAGAGCCAAAGGCCATTGTGGCAAGCAACTCCCAGAGCAAGCTTCTTGAAATGCTGTAATCCTTGTGTGTTTGACAAGTGAACCTTCATTTAACATATTGTCCTCTACATTCCCAGCTCTGCATTTAGCTGGTGAACTGACAGCGTAAAAACCATTGCTGAAATATTCACAAATATCCGTGTCTGAAATGGAAACACAAATGTACACCATTTTTCCCCTTCAAGTCCAATAAAAACAAGATTAGTCCAACCTAATATATATATTTTTTCCAAGAAGTGAACTGTAGAAAGGTGATAAGACTCTTTGAACCATCAGTGTTTCCCTTTTCAAATAAATTTGTCTCCCCACCAATCCCAAAAGATTAAAAGTACCGGTATCTGATTTCATTGAGGGCATGACATGATATAAACTATGAAGAAAGAAATTCCATTTTAGGCCAACACATGTACTGTAACAGGACTTGAAAAATCGAGGAATTTTTAAGGATACTATCCTTATGCACATCTTATCCATTAGCTTAATAATTTAAACCAATCTGAAAACATTAATTGCCCCATCAATCACTTCAGCAATGGTTACCAAGGGAAATTAATCCTGGTAGATCCAGTAGTGAACCAAGCACTATTTGTATACAGAAATCAGACTTGTCAGCGACACCATGAACATGTGGAGGAAAGACGAAGACTGATTGTCCTCTTAGGTTTTTGTTGCAAAAGGGCAAACTTTCTGCGCAATCCAGTGCAAGTCTAGGGCGGCGGAACGAGTGTTCCGCCGCCCTAAGCTGTCATAAAAGTACCGTAAGGCACTTTTCGATGACTCGAGAGCAGCCTCGAGAGAGAGATGACGCCTCTGGTCTAACTATCCACCAGATCCTATCCCGGTTCAGGGAAGGGCAGGAGGTCTTCTCGGGGGAAGGAGGGGAGGCCGCAATGAGCCTCCTCGGATTTCCGCCTGCTATTTAGTGGGCGCAACTCCGAGGAGGTCATGTAAGGCTGTGCTGGATTAGGAACAGGACGGGGATATGGCGGCCACCATCCCTGATGCCCGGGCTGGCTTGGTCACTGGCCCCCTCCATCGCCGCCCGACAATAAATAAATAAATAAATGACAATTAATGACACTAAATAAATGTCATTTATTTATTTATTTATTTATTTATTTTAAAAAATTATACACCGCCTTTTCCTATGCCAAGGCAAATGCCCAAGGCGGCTTACAACAAGTTAAAATACATCATTTAAAAACAATACATACAGTAAGTTAAAAAAAACAATAAAATCCACTGGGGGGTGACAATGTAGAGCAGAACAACAAGGCAGAACATACTGAGGCACTGGGGGCAGACAACAACCCATCACCCAAACGCAGGGGCGTCGACAGGGAGAAGCACGCGGGGCGGGCCGCCCTGGGGTGACGCACGCACAAGGGTGGCGCGCGTCCCCCCGGCACTTACAGTTTGTTGCTGTTGCTGGGCCCACCTGCCCGCCCTCGCGTCCGTTTGGCTCCAAAATGAGCCAAAAACAGAGCGGGGGGGAGTGCTCCGCGCCTGCGCGTGACGTCATGCGCGGGGGCGGAGCCGCGTCCTTAAAGGTGACGCACGCTCCCCGCTCTGGGGTGACGCGCGTCCCTGTGACGCGACTGCCCAAACGCAAGACGAAACAGAAACATTTTGAGCCCCCGCCGAAATGTCAGGAGGGAGGGGGTTGTTCTCAAATCCCCTGGCAAGGAGTTCTACAATTGTGGCGCCACAGCAGAGAAGGCTCGCCCACAAGCTGCCATTCCCCTAACTTGAGACAGAGGTGGCACTCGCAAGAGAGCCTCCTCAGATGACCTAAAAGAGCGGGCCGGAATGTATGGGAGAAGGCGGTCCTCAGATATCCTGGACCCAAACCGTGAAGGGCTTTAAAGGTCATTACGAGCACCTTCAATTGGGCTCGGAAACGAATGGGCAGCCAGTGCAGCTGCTGAAGCAGCGGTTCAACAGAGTCAAACCGCCTAGCTCCAGCTCATACCTTCTCCAGCGGCCACGGCGATGATTCGGTGATGGAGTGAAGGCGGCCACCCTCCGAGTCAGCCGCCTTTACTCTAGAGTCGTAGAAATCATGCCTTACAGCACATTTGCAATGGCTTAGAGCAGCAGAGCGCTCGCTCTGCCGTTCTAAACTTGGGCAGGATTGCACTGCTAGTCCGTCGCCAGAGCTGTCTACACCTGCCGGAGCAAGTAACACGGTGACAGGTGTAGGGGAAATAAAAACTGAGCAGGAAGAGGGGGGAGGAATGGAAGAAGGTTGAGAGAGGGGGTGGATCTGAAGGCGCATGGGATCCTATACCTTTTTTGCAACCTCCCCACCCCCTTTCTCTCCTCAGACATGCTCCAGCGATTTTCCTGGTGCAGGTCTGAGGAGAACCATTGAGATTATATGATTAAAGTTGGTTAGAAATGTAATTTCTGAGGTCTCACTGCATGTGGTCTGAAATGCAGAATGGGTGCGATGATGATCTTCTCCTACCCTCCCTAAATGTCACTCCTGGCTCAGAAGGACTGAAAACATTCCCAAGGTGAACTCTTGTTGAAATACAGGAGTCAACAGGAATGCTAAAAACCCAAATAGCTTATCATAACCCTGACTGGCTTCTGATTGTATTAGTTGCATAATTCTTATTCTCCAGTGACTTTAACAGAGCCTATCCCTGCACTGAGAATGTAGTAATTGAAATAAAGAACGATAAATAAATAAACAAATGCTGGCCAGACAGGATTTGTGTGTGAGATCAGTATTGCTAATATTAATCCTCTTCAGACTGAAAGCCATTATGAGGGCCACACTATCTTGTGAGCAGATCTTGTCCTTTCCTAGTGTGACATGCAGATTTCTTGTCCTAGCTCAGTGTAGAGCAATGTATGCTGAATATATTTTCTGTAATTTGAAATCTATGCACCCTTGATAGAATTGGTGAGGGGGGCTGGGTGCGGTGTCTCTGCTTTTATTCATTTTCTTTAAAACATGGAGGGCTGCCGAACCAATTCCCTGAACGTGAAAATGAGGGTGCACTGCTCTTTGCAAACATGCACAGCTCTGCACGTGTGGGATGGGGACCAGCAGGGATGGGGGTCAGTGGGAAGAAATCCCATGCACGGAGTGAAGAGAACAATGTGATGGGGAGACTGGATTATCCCACCAATATCCAGTGGCGTTGCTGGAGAGGGTGCGGCACCGTAAGTGGTGCAAGGCGCCTTGCAAACAGGTGTAATATGGCCCCTCCTACTCACCCCCAGAGCCATTCCAGTGGTTGCACCTCCTCCAGCAACACCACTACCAGCGTCTAATACTCAAGGGGCCAGTTTGCAAGTGCCTTGCAATAGGGATCTATGCCTGGCTTGTATTTTCATATGGAGTTTCTGGGAACTAGTGTCTATTTGTTAGGTCTGTGCGAAAGGGTCTGTGCAGTGGTGTGGATGCCTTAGGGCAGGGGTTCTCAATCTGTGGTACGAGTACCCCAGGGGTACGTGGACCAACGGCAGGGGGTACGTGCCCCTTATCAGCATCAATCAGTAGTTAATTGCTTGTTAAATGGAATCCCCCGTCTGTCTGTCTGTCTGTCTGTCTCTCTCTCTCTCTCTCACACACACACACACACACACATGAGTTAAATAAGACTTTTTCACATTTAAAATTGTTTTAGTACTTTTTTATTTATTGATTGATTAATTAACTAATTAATTAATTAATTAATCCAATTAATTAGCAATTAATTAGCAGGGGGATACTTCAGAAAATTGGACTGTGATAGGGGGTACCCAGGCCTCCAAATGTTGAGAACCCCTGCCTTAGGGATTATTGCTCCACAGAATAAAAACCAAAACAAATTACCACACACTTGACTAATACATATTGCCAGGTTGCTTACTTCTGGGGCACACTGAGCTGAGCCCATCTAACTCTCTTCTCATGGAATCACTTGGCTACTGGCGGGCATAGGGAACAGGGTTCAGATATTTATGAACATTTGGAGTAAAGGGAGTGTCATTTCAAAGGAGCCATTTCCTTGTATTTGATTTTAAAACTTCAGACCAAGCGTTTCTATGCCTGCAACGTCAACCAGGCGCTGGATGAGATCACCCCTTTTAGAAAAGAAAACACTTTGTATCTGCTGGGTCATCAGAACCTGGTACTAAATGCAAGGAGACACAGTGGAGTGATAGATGTTCAAAGCATGCACAGCCCCTGTCTTGGAACCCTTTGGTAGGTGCAAAGATGAGGCTGTCAACAAACTGTAACCCAACACTTCCTCTCGAATGCCTGTCTTGTCCTTGCTCCTTTGCCGATTCCCCATAGCTCCCACGTTAAGTGCCTGCCTGAAATATCACTCCAGTTATGTAAAGCTTTTTAGGAAACATCACTTCAGACAGATGTTTAACCTCAGGGCCCTGAAGGGACAGCTCTGCCAGTTGCCAGCCTTGTCGATTAAATTTACATCGACAATCATGTTAATGTGGTGTGACATGGAGAAGAGCTTTTCGAGCCAGAAAGCTACATTAGATAAACAAGGTGGATCGGTGTCGTCTGCAGCAAAACTCATTTGCACATATGTTACATTGCAGTGCATGAATCCACAAGCAACCTTGCTCAACTATTTTTTTTTCTCACCCAAGACCACAAACGAAGGTTAAATCCTTTGTTCTTCCATGAGGCATTTTTACTGTTTCCCTGAAAATAAGACCTCCCCGAAAGTAAGACCTAGCTAGGTTCATCAGCCAGACGGACGCGACCCGCCCGGCACCCCCACGACCCCCCTGGCACTTACTTTGACCGATTTAAGCTTCTTTCTTTCCCGAGGGTGCAAGGCTCTGGAAGGCCAGCACTTGAGTCCTCCACCATAGAGACGACGTGCTAGAGAGGCCAGCAAGGCCTGCAAGGAGGCTGCAACCTTGCAGAGTCTCTGTAGCATGTCGTCTCCATGATGGAGGACTCAAGTGCAGGTCTTCCAAGCCTTGCAGAGCCTTGCACCCTCGGGAAAGAATGAAGTTTTAATCGGTCAAAGTAAGTGCCGGGGGGGGGGAGGTGTTGCAGGGTGTGTCGCACCACAGGTTGGGAAAATAAGACCTCCCTGAAAATAAGACCTACTGCATTTTTGGAGCCAAAATTAATATAAGACACTGTCTTATTTTTGGAGAAGCACGGTACCTCTGTCTAGGTTGCCATGCTCTGCAACATGTATACAGACAGCACATGACAGGCCAACGTAATTGAACCCTTTTGGAACATTATAAATGTCAGACCATGAATTTCCAGCTTGGAAACACTTTCTGTTCTCAGCATTTCCTTAATGACAGCTGAAGAAAAGCAATCAGATTGGACCATTAGAACAAATGGACTGGCAGAGGACATGATTCACATGCAGAAGTTTCAATCCCAGTTTCCCAGTTTCAGTTGCTGGCGTTCCAAATAGGGTTGGGAAAGTCTCCATGTCTGAAACCAAGGAGAGGAGCTGACTTAATCATATCAAAAAAGGAATCAAAATGGTGCCTTGCTCAACTTGCTCATAGAATCTCTACAGAGAGAGGGGGGGCACAGACACTAAGTGCACCATCAATTTGACTGAACACAAGACAGACAAGGAAAAATAGTGGGAACTTGGTTGGTCTTTGGTGAGGCTGGGCCAAGGACCAGGGTTACTGTTTTGTCTCTGCAAGGCTTGAGTGCATTGCATTGCAGGGGCCACAGAGCAAGAGAGTCAAGTCCAAGCAAACCTCATCAGTAAAGCGGGTTCTCACAGACAGAAAGAGGGCTATGAAGAAAGTCCTAGCATGCAACCAGGCAGTAGTCTTACAGGGGGAAGCAGGGCAAGGGAGCTACACTGCTTTTCTAGAGGGAAGAGGCACACTAAGAGGTGGCCCATTGATCAGCCTATGCTGTCTCAGTGGCTTCGGTTATGCTCAGGGTGACAGAAAGGGGGAAGGGATGGAAAGGAATGAGGAAGAGGGGTGTTACTGACCCAGGTTGCTGGCTGGTATGGTGGTCCTTGTATGGTGGCTGTAGTGGAGGTGATTTGATACAGCACCAACACGTTTCTAATACATTCAAGGCAGGTTAGAGTGACCAAAGAAGGAAGAATGGAGAATGTGAGGTTCTAGTACTCAGGGTTGTTTGTTTGTTTGTTTGTTTGTTTTTAAATCCCCATTGAATCCTATGAGATGCTTGTTGTGGGTCGGTCTGCTAATCAAGGGATCCTCCTTTGCAAGTTAACTACCTTTGTTGAGTTGTGCCTTTTTAGGATCCAGTGGCTAGTTTGGAGGTCTGTTTTCTCATAAACATACCTCCTTGCTTGAATTTTAATCATGGGGTTGGCAAGGACCATTGGAGTCAGGGACCCTTCCTTTGTCTTGTTAAAAACTTCTTGTTCCCCAATTCAGGAGCTCTTAGGCAGTCTCAAGGTAGAAATCTGCTGCTCCAGCAGGATATTTGAACTTTGGAACCATTACATTCCATTGCTTTGTTGTACATGGAGAAAGCAAATTGTTTGTATGTGCGAGTCATCACTTCAGCATAGTATGGCCAATAACGAGGATGCCCAACCATGCATCAGCAAGCATGTTGCACAATCCCTTCTGCATACCAATCAGCAGTATATAAAGAGACTCATAAAAGGTATAATATCAGGCCCAGATGGTATTTTCCAGCACAGTAGATCAACAATTAATATTTTGCTTCTCTGCACCTAAAACGGAAAAAAAAAAATCACATTACCAAAACAGGGAGTTTTATGTATGTAATACTTACAGCCAGGAAAATTAATTAGGATTAATGCATGAGAGGAGAGATAGTCCCCTGTTCTAGTTAGTAAAACATGCACGCACAAAAATATAACAGTGTTTCTCATTTAAAACAATTCCTCAATTCACTGAATCGTTTTGGATTTGTATCACATTGGCGAACACTGTGCTGGCAATATCCAGAAGCCATGTTTGTTATGATTTTTTTGCTTTGCGCATTGTTTCAGGGTTTTTTTTTTCCTGAAACCATTTTCTGCAAACTGTTATATTCTTGGTGTTTTGCTTGTCAATGAATTCATATTGGTACAACATGCCATCGCTGCAAAGAGCTAACAAGCACATGGCATCAACACAATAAATCTGTTACAACGTTGAGACAAAATATGATCTCTCTCCGCTCAGAACCATTATTTTTAGTCCCATCTTGTGGCTGATGAAAGTGCAAACAGGAGTGATTCTTCATACTTCCAAGACCTTGGTTGTTGCCTATGCTAAGCAACCACAAAGTGAGTTTTCAAGCATGGTTGGGAATTCTCCCTTCCTCTTGGGGATAATGACTGAACGAATTTAAGGTTACAGATTGCAATCATAAAATGGTAAAGAACTGGAAATAACCCAAAGTGAAGTGTTTGTTAAATAAATTTGTTTCTTTTGTGATCCCCTCTTAGGAGCAAACATTCTTCAAAAACACAGAAAGAAAACCCAAAAATCCATGGGCTGAAGTCCCAGAGTCTCTTTCTTACTACTCTCTCCCGCCCCCCCCCCCCCCAATTCGGACTGGCAACAATTTCTTAGTCTTCTGCCAGTAGATCTTTAAAACCATCATCACTCTCAAGAAATATTCAGTGCTGGCACATTCAGACAGTCCATGGGCGAACATAATGCTGTACTTTCCCTTCCTCAAGCCATGGGAAGGTCATGGCAAGTTTTTTTCCATTCACTGGCCAATTTCCTTCAGAAGAGAAAACAATATAACTTTTTTTCATGTGAATCTGCTTATTTACATATTTGCAAGTTGGGAGAGGATATTTGAGAGTCAATACACATAATTGCATCTCCAGCCCAGTATGGCTGCTGGCCTCAACAGCCTAACAAGCTAGGGTGTATACTACTATGCTCCTTCCAGGCCTTAGAGCAAGCCATGAAGATAATGCTTTCATTGTATTTCTGGAAAGTGAGATACTGTATATACATTCAGTAACAGCCCAATCCTATCCTCTGCCAGCCTGAATGGTGCAGTGCCACTGAAACAGTGTCTGCTACATCCTGTGGGCTGGCTGAGGACCAGACTGGCTGGGAGAGATACTGTACATGAGGATTTATTTTTTTACTTACCTCTCTGGCTACTGTCTAGTCCCCTATAGATCGCCTCGGATCTATGCCAGCTCTTTTGCTGACATAGCTCTGAGGAACCTCTGGGGGCCGGTCTGGCCTGGGATGGGGGAGTTAGGCTCCACCATGTGCTAGTGCCACTGAAATTCTCCCTGTCCTGCCCCCGAACTGCCCCACCCCCTGCCCCGATCTGCCAGCTGGCCTTACACCAGTGGTAGTGGTCTGCAGAATCGCAGAGAGGCTGCTGCGATGGCAGCCTATGGGATACACTGACAGAATACAGAGTCTATCAGCGTATCCTGTGCATAGGCTTGGGCCATAAATAAAAGAATAGATCATTCAAAACATCCTTCCTCTGGCAACACTAGCTTTGAGTGCTGGGGGGGGGGGAACATGACAAAAAATGTGGATATGCCCTGTAGACAGTACAATGTAACCTGAGCTTTATAGTCTTTTGATACTAACAAAATACTAACATGTTAGTAGACCAGTCATTGCAAGATAAAATCACTAGTGGTGTGAAGACCAGCTATATTCCTCCCAAGGGGTACATGCCACTGTGTGGACCCCTTCCGTTGCTGCGCAGAGGGGCGGCGGCGCAGCAACGTGCTCTCGGAGGCATCTGGTGGGTCCACTGTGAGATACAGGAAGCTGGACTAGATGGGCCTTTGGTCTGATCCAGCAGGGCTCTTCTTATGTTCTTAACATCTTCCAGCATTCAGTGATGACATTATACATCATAGCGGTCTTCGGGTTTTCGGCTTTGAGCTGCGCAGCCACCATAGCTGCACAGCTTACTAGGAACACGAGCAGTTTTGCTTGCTACCTGTTCCATTTCCCTCATAGAGTCTGTTTTTACGAGCCATGACCTTCTCACTCAGTAGCTCTACACCTTTGACATTTCTTCCAAAAACCATGTTTAATACTTCATTATTAATAATAAATAATAAATAGAAGAGGGCATTGGAACACCAAATAAATCTTCACTCCAGCTTTGTCGTAGGATTAACTTGATGCCCGAAAATGCAGTTGAGATTTGCAGTGCTAATAAACAGTTTAATGGTTCAGCAATGAAAAGGCGACATTGCAGAAACCCTGCACAGGAACAGTGACTAAGTTGTATGCAAACATAAGAAGGCCAATGCAAATAATTTTCTTTATGCCAAGGATGTATTTACAAATGAGGGCATTCAACGGACAATTGCAATGATTGCATTAGAGAACTTGAACTGATAACATGAAATCATAGGACTTTGCTGTTTATTGTGCGAGACAGTTAAGTATCAAGGGAAGCTCATCTTATCATGATTTAGCAATCACCCACATTGGGATGGATATCATTTCAGTTGGATCACACATACAGTTAATCTAGTGTATATTGGAGCTACTGTTCAACCATATAATACTAGGTGAATGACAGAATTTTGTTTGCACATGTACTACTGAGTGAGCAGGATTATAAGGTTTTAGTAACCAATCAGGCTCCAGCATGTCAGGATCATTTAATGCTCCTAGGGCTTTATACTTTTTCTCTTTAACATTGCTGCAATGGTGTAGAAATCCAAAGGGTGAGACGCAGGAGGGCAAAGACAAAGGGACAGAATACATTCATATCGAAAGGCAATATTTTGACCTCAGAGTGTTCAACATTTTACTGTAATAGCTAATGGCACAATCCTAACAGTGCCTAGCGCTGCTGGAACAAGCATTCTGGTGGAGCTAGGCACTTTATGGCTATTACAAGCCGTGAGCAGCCGGCTCCACACACCAGTGGACACTGGATGACCACCAAGCCAGGTAAGAACACGTAGGGTGTGGACGGGAGGCAGGGCATGGGTGGAACGGGGCAGGGGGTGAGCAGAACAGGGTGGTGATGAGGGCAGGGAGGAGGGCAGATTGGGACTGGGAAAGGGGCAGTTTTGGCAGCAGTGGCGCACGACAAATCCTGACCCCTTTCCCAGTTCAATCCACCTTCACAGATTGCAGGTCCAAGTAGACCCAGCAGGCTGGCAGGGGCCTTCCCCAGGGCAAGGGAACAAATACCGTATTGTCCCGAGTATAAGGCACACCTGATTATAAGACGCACCCTTAAAGTTTGGTGCTATTCAAAATAATTAATTAAATCACTGGCATTAAATTGCAACAGCCTGATTATAAGACGCACCCCTAGTTTAAAAACTTAAATTAGGAGAAAAAAAGTGAGTCTTATACTCAGACCAATACGGTATTCTCTTATGCCAAGGAGGCCTCTGGAGGCCAAAACTCCCCCACAGAATGCAGCGGACACCGCATTGACACCACTGCATTGCCACACGGGGAGTTACTGGCAACGGAGGACTGGGTTGTAACTTACTACTACCTAAGAAAGAGCAGAAACGTACCTGAGCCTATGAACAACCAATGTTATCTCAAGTGCAGAGCCGGTTGAAACCCAACTGCTAACGTGGGGCATGAAGCTCTCCCAAAGCATAACCAGGCAGCTTAGAAAGACTCAGCAAGATGAGGATGTAGTTCATTGAATCTCATGGCAAACATTAAATCTAATCAACATAGCAGAAGCAATATAATCATAGGCAAGATACTAAAGAAAGCATGAAAACTAATGTTCTCTGTACTTACCAAATGGCTCAGTGGAGAGCAAGGGATGTAGGGTTCCACATTATGTAAAGTGTGTCAGTCCCAAGCAGCTCTCCGCATCCCTACAAATCTCTGATTACTTTTCAAGCCATGCCAGACACATCTTCAAATAGTAAGCACTGGTTTACACACTATAACTACTATGTGAGGAGTGATTGATAGGTGCGGTCAATGATAGAATGATTGTGTATTTGTATCCTGCTGTATGTCCAGGGAGGTCTTCAGGGCCTCAAAGAATGCACACTTTTCTGGGAGTCACACTGAATTCAGCAGGACGTCCTTCGGAGTAGACGTGCATAAGACTGCACTGTTAATCACACTATGTTCCAATGGTTGCCATGTGGTAAGCTAACGTGTAACAATTTGCCATGTGGATTGAGTGATTTTCACCATCTTGCCACAAACCACTCTTTAGGTTGTTGTTTAAAATGGCATTTGCGTGGCAAGCCATTGCACATCAATCTTATCAGAGAGCAACATTCCTTTACCAAGGAAGTGTAACATTAAACATACTTTGTTTTTCTTGATCTCTCCCAAAATATTGTGTTTTAACTATTGGAAATGTCTTAAGAAATACGTATTATAAAGGGCAAAGTCTTGTCAGACAGGAAACTTAGATTAGCTATCACCAAGAAAGGATGGTACTGAACACATGTAGCTGTAATAAGAGAAGATCAAACAGGATCTTCAGTCAAAGAAGAACACAATTTTTCATCTCAAGACACCGTATAGTGGTCAGAATTCCAAGAGAGATGCTGAAGGATAGTTTTAAAATGCAGACAGTTCATAGATTCAACACACATCTTTCAGGTCACCTTTAAGAATGTGGTTTCAGGCTTTTAGTTTCTCAGTTCTTGTGGGTAAGACCTTTTAACGTTGTAGAAAGTAAATATTGTGGTTTTATTAGTGCTAAGATTGACCCGGTACATGCAAAATGGCTTTTCAATAGCCTTCCAAAATGCAGAAAACTAAACTGTTTAACACACCACACAATTTATTTCAGAACTCGAAGTAAACCATGAAGAGAATGTCATTGACACAGGCCCATGTTTTCTAAGCTTAGTAGGAAAGATTCCATATTTAGGGTGCAATGGCAGAAGCGTCAACATTTAATTAAAGTTTGTAGATATCCCAGTGCTCCCTTTCAAGGTACTGGGAATGCTAATAAATTATACTAAATATAAAGGATTCCTAGGGAAACTGACCACTACCAATATAGTGGTAGATATTTTTGATGAATTTCCATGGATATGTGCTTAATAAGAACATAAGAACATAAGAAGAGCCCTGCTGGATCAGGCCAAAGGCCCAACTAGTCCAGCTTCCTGTATCACACAGTAGCCCAACCAGATGCCTCAGGGAGCACAAGACAACAAGATCACCTGTTTCCCGTTGACACTCCCTTGCACCTGGCAGAGAGAAAACCCACTTCTAAAACCAGGAGGTTGCTTATGGCTTTTAACCTGTGATGGTCTTTTCCTCCATGAATCTGTCCAAACCTCTTTTAAAGGCATCTAGGCCAGGTGCGATCACCACATCCTGTGGCAAGGAGTTCCACAGATGAATTACACGCTGGGTAAAGAAATATTTTCTTTTGTCCGTTCTAACTCTCCCTCCACTCCATTTTAGTGCATGTCCCCTGGTTCTGGTGTTGTGCGAGAGGGAGAAGAATTTCCCTCTATCCACTCTCTCCATCCCATGCATAATCTTATATGTCTCAATCATGTCCCCCCTCAGGCGCCTTTTTTCTAGGCTGAAAAGCCCCAGACGCTGTAGCCTTTCCTCATAAGGGAGGTGCTCCAGCCCACGAATCATTCTGGTCGCTCTTTTCTGCACCTTTTCCAATTCAACTATATCCTTTTTGAGGTGTGGTGACCAGAATTGGACGCAATACTCCAGATGTGGCCTTACCATTGATTTGTACAAAGTCATAATGATATTGGCCATTTTATTCTCAATCCCTTTTTTAATGATCCCGAGCATGGAATTGGCCTTCTTCACAGCCGCCGCACACTGGGTCGACACTTTCATCGACCTGTCCACCAGCACCCCAAGATCTCTCTCTTGATCCGTCACAGACAACTCAGTACCCATTAGCGTATATGTGAAATTTTGGTTTCTTGCCCCAATGTGCATCACTTTGCACTTACTTACATTGAAGCGCATCTGCCATTTTGCTGCCCATTCTCCCAGTTTGGAGAGATCCTTCTGGAGCTCTTCACAATCCCTGCTGGTCTTCACCACCCGGAAAAGTTTAGTGTCATCTGCAAACTTGGCCACCTCACTGCCTATCCCCGACTCCAGGTCATTTATGAATAAGTTGAAAAGCACCGGTCCCAAGACCGATCCTTGGGGCACACCGCTTTTCACCTCTCGCCATTGTGAAAATTGCCCATTGACTCCCACTCGCTGTTTCCTGGCCTTCAACCAGTTTGTAATCCACAAGAGGACCTGCCCTCTTATTCCCTGACTGTGGAGTTTTCTCAGGAGCCTTTCATGAGGGACTGTGTCAAACGCCTTCTGAAAATCCAGATATATAATATCCACGGGTTCGCTCGCATCCACATGCCTGTTGACCTTTTCAAAAAATTCTAACAGGTTTGTGAGGCAAGACTTCCCCTTGCAGAAGCCATGCTGACTCTCCCTCAGCAGAGCTTGTTCTTCTATGTATTTTAAGATTTTATCCTTAATGAGACTTTCCACCATCTTCCCTGGAACAGATGTTAGGCTGACCAGCCTGTAGTTTCCCGGGTCCCCCCTCCTTCCTTTTTTAAAGATTGGCGTGACATTCCTAGGGAAACTGACCGCTACCAATATAGTGGTAGATATTTTTCATGAATTTCCATGGATATGTGCTTCTAGGAGACAGGCTGCTGCCAGTGCACAAGAACATTAAAGGAGTCCTACTGTATCTGATCAATGATCCATCTAGTCCAGCATCTTGCTTCTTGCAGTGGCCAACCAAATACCATGAAGGAAGGCTACATACAGAGTTTAAAGACAGTAGCACTGTTAGGGCGCAATCCAAACCAACTTAGGCCGCCATTGTAACCAACAGCCCAGCGAAAACGGGAGGCCCCAGAATGGAAAGGGGATTCAAATCCCCTTTGAATTCCCCTTTTGGAGGGGATTTGAATCCCCTTTCCATTCTGGGGACTCCCGTTTTTGCTGGGCCACTGGTTACAACGGTGGCCTAAGTAGGTTTGAATTGCGCCAGTACCCAAGAACTGCTTCTCAAAAATTCCACATGGCCATTATGACTCATATAGCACAATCCTTTTTGCATTGGTGTAACAGTAGATGCACTGGTGTTACACCGGTGCACCTGCTGTTACACCGGTGCATCTGCTGTTACACCGGTGCAAAGTTACACAAGATTGCGCAGATAGACATTGAAAGTTGTGGGACAGCAATGCCCGTGCTAACATTGCTGGCCCATCCATGAGACCAACTGAGACAGTTGCCTCAGTCATAAAATTGGTGGGAAGCACTTCTTCTGACTGTCCACACATCTCCAGTACAACTACTCCTCACATTCTCTGGAGTGGAAAAAGAAGAGGGGATCAGTGGCATTCCTAGAAGGTGGGGGCGGTACCATAAATTGCACACAGGGCTACTCAGAGATTCCCTGTGTGTTGCCTTTGCTGCTCAGAATGGCTCCAATGGCAAGTGGGTGGGGCCACCGTGTAACACTGAGTAGACCTGTGGGAAACATATAGTACCCCCCCTCTAGGAATGCCATTGGAAGGGGTAGTGCAAAAGAGGAAGGCTTCACCACTGTGGCCCACCATTCTTCTCTCCTCCCTACTTCCTCTTCTATTCCACCCACCCCCTCTTTCTTTTCCAACATGGGGAGTGGGGGGAGCAGAGGCAGGCACATTGGCAGGTAAGTGAGAGCAGCATCTGACGTGGCATTAGAAATTCTTGGGACAGCCCAAGAATCATTATCATTATCATGTAGCCTCGGCCTCAACTCCCCTGCATGGAAAAAGTTAGGAAAGGATGACATAATCCTATGCTATCTCTGAAATCCCTGCCTAGAGTTCGACATTAATAAGATATGTGAATGAAGGACATGCCAGACTCATTAACAAAGTTCTGTTCTTTATAGAAACTCTATTGCACACTCCAGGAAGGGAGGGAAACCCTATGCAAAGACAGAACACATAATTTTGAGCGAATTTATTCTCAGCCAGCACTGGGAATAAGCTCATGGAATTTAGCATTTTATTACTCAGGTAAAAAGGTTATATTGCACTCACTAACACCATTTTTATGCATTTCCAGAAATGTTATATATTAAACTTGTTAAAATAACAGCCTTCTCCCACTCGCCACCATTACCTCTTCCTTGACTTTCCTGAGATTGTTTGAAGACTAGATCTGCCACTTCTGAACTATTATTAAAAATTGCCAGTTTAATATTAAAATGGCATCTGGGAGCTGAGCCGCTTCAAGTCTGTCAAAATGCAGGAGGCCTCAATGTAGCAATAACCCTGCAAATGGGACGAGAAATGCAAATTTCTCATTCTAGAAATTATTTCATGTTGAGTCGGGTAGATTAAACAGTGATAATCTTGCACGTGTATATATATGACTTCTCTAGAGAACTGCTCACCTCCTTCTACAAAGTATTACTAGAAATCGGAAAGTTGCACTCATTGTTTCTCACTGCCAAAAATGACCTTCTGAATATTCCAAATGTCATGTTTGGCTGTTTTGCTAGGTAGTAGCACATGCAATCTTGAATATGCTGTAAGGGCATACATGAACTTCCAGGATAAATGATTCAAAATAAATTTCATTTGCGGGAACCTATTAATTACTATTATTACTTATTCATTAATGAAATTTTCATATATGAAAATGAATGAATGCCCCCCCCCCAAAAAAACATATTATGACCCTCCAAATGGATCTTGAACTTAACAGTGCAGGGCCCAGATGAACTGGAATGGGCCTCCAAATTTACAATGATTTATGTGCATTTTCTTAATACATGGATTTTTTTAAAAATACTTAATACTGGATTTTTTTTCTTTATGTAAGAAGGTCACAGAAGGTGGCATTAGTTATGATTGTATGCTTTGCTCTTTGGGTACTGTTAGAGACCCTAAAGTGAGCTTCTGTCAATTGGTAACACACCGTTTTGCACACCTAGCTGCACATATTCCCAGGTTTATACCTAGCTGCATATATGCGTGTATACATGTACGAGAATTCCGCTTTTCCACTGCAGATAAACGTCTACAGTGTGACTCCCTCTTTTTTTTCCCTTTTTTTTCTTTTTGGAAATAAACCAGTGACAATGGGTTTTGAAAATCTTCAAAACAAACATATGTCTTCCTTTTTTTGTTTTTTGTTTTTTAAAGAAAATGGTTATTCTTCCAATACATCTCTTACAAAAGATTCAGTTGCAGGGGGTGTATGTAGTCATAAATGCATAAGATCTGTTCCGTTGGCCACATAACCACAATCTCCTCACTTGCATATTCTTTCATAATATGCAATATTTGCATAAATATTTCTTTACCCAACGTGTAATTGGTTTGTGGAACTCCTTGCCACAGGAGGTGGTGATGGCACCTGGCCTGGATGCCTTTAAAAGGGGATTGGACAGATTTATGGAGGAAAAGTCCATCACAGCTTACAAGCCATGATGGGGATAAGCAACCTCCTGGTTGTAGGAGTAGGTTTTCTTTGTGCCAGGTTCAAGGGAGTGGTGACTGGACACAGGTATCTTGTTATCTTGTGCTCCCTGAGGCATCTGGTGGGGCCACTGTGTGATACAGGAAGCTGGACTAGATGGGCCTTTGGCCTGATCCAGCAGGGCTCTTCTTATGTTCTTATGCTGCAGTTGTACCCATTTGATCAAGTTCTACTCTCAGAGGCAGTTGAAAACAAATTTGTTCCTTCTTCCATTTGACAGCCCTTCGGGTATTTGAAGAGTGCTATCATATCCCCTCTCAGCCTTCTCTTCTCCAGGCTAAACATACTTATAGCACAATCCTATCCAACTTACACCACCGGTGTATCAATCGGTGCAGTGAGAACGGGAGACCCCAGAATGGAAAGGGGATTCAAATCCCCTCCAAAGTACAAATCCCCTCCCAGTACTCCAGGTGAGGTCTGACCAACCACCAGAAGGCTTTGCTGTCCTTGCCCCATTGCTGTCATATCTGTCACCAATTTTAAAACACATTCATCAAAGAAGAATCTTTATATTCATAAAACAGATTCTCATTCTTTTTATGCTACATACTGCATTTTCCATTGGCCACATAAATGTTGAAAAATCCGTACGATGTGAACATTCCCAGTCCCTGCTGTTTCTCAGGCCACTTTATAAGCATTCATTCATTATGACCCTTAAGTGTAATGTTATACACTTCCCTTCATAACTAAGGTAGTTTCGTAGCCAAAGAGGAACCTTAATGGCCATAAAACACATCAGATTCATCCATGGATGATTAGATATGGTACAAAGGGTGCCCGAAATCTTGTGATGCATGCTTAACTTCTGTTAGCTTTGTGTTCTCAGCTCTAGCTCGAGATGCCAGGGATTGAAACTGGGACCTTCTGCATGTAAAACATTTGCTCTATTACTAGCTACTACAGTCTCATCTCAAACTATTATTAGTATGCCATGATAGACTGCATCTGCAAGAAATAATGCATGCAGAAAATCAACCAGTATTATAAGGACTCAGAGTGGATATTTATAAATATCTCACACTTCATTCTAATGACATTTTCCTATTGACAATCGCATCGCGTCTTCCAAAACTTTCCATCTAGAATTCAACAGCAAGATTTTAAAGGGATACTCTCTACCCCCAATATTCTACAGTTCTCCCTTTAGACCTGTCTACAGCTAATCTGAAATAAAGGTTAATTCTGATGAGCCAGCTCCATAATATTTATACAGTGAAGTCAAACTCGGAATGAAACACACTTGTAAAAACAACAGTGGCCTTTCCTTGTGCAACGTAGGATGTGGTCAATCACTTGGCAATTCAATTTTGGCACATCCTGAACTATTTATTTGTTAAGTCCCAGTTCTCGAGGCTGCTGAAGTCCTAGGAGATTTTCCTTTTCTTTTTTGTTCTTCCATTTTCCTCCCTCTCTTTCCTGGAAACGATTACGGCTTCCAATGTTTATTTCACACTCAAACTAGTACCATTGTATTGATAAATATTTAAAGACGCTGGAGTTCCATCAATACGATGCTGGATGTTTTCTTTAAAAAGCGTTTTCTTACTTGGCAACTGTGCGGTGGTCAGTGAAAAGAGATAAAGGAAAGGCACGCTGTACTCCGAGATGATGCACAATTCAGTTTCAGTTTGCCAGAATATGGGGGGAGAAAAGGAAAAGGAAAACAAACTCATCAATTTGCAATGTAAACAATTCCATATGGACTTGTTTGAACATTGGGTCATTGTGCGAGTCTTGTTGCCAGGAAGGAAGTGAATTAGAGGAAATAAAAGAGCATAAGGAATATTCCAGGAATGTCCACTCAGTTTTTAAACATATTGGCTCTGCTCCAACTATGGTTGTATTATGTGGCTTGTAACTAATGAGCCTGGATAGGAAAGCACATCACCATCTGCGTCAGACGCATCCACTCAGTTCCGTGGGGACCGTTTGAGCATCACAGCGCACATATGTATTAGCTCCTCATGTGGATCACGATTGCAAGATGCGGTGATTGACAGACAGAAGGATGAAAATGTTGGCTGAAATGTAAGGTAGTGTTATATTGGCCACATCATCCTGTATCATGTATAGGAACCAAAACTGCTTTGTTTTCTACTATTAAGATGTATTGTAATTTGCAGAACACATTGTAGAAGATGTGGTTTTGATTGAGTGAATACAGTGAAGCCAGTGTGTTTTCTAGGGGTTGACTCTTTAGGCTCTTTAAACCCAGATCTCATCTGCAGTCACAACCTGAAAAGGTTATGAAACTCTTATCTTACAGTGAACTACTCTGGGTTGAAAAATTGAGAGCTAGTGTGGTGCAAGCACTTAAAGCTTTGGACTCAGATTGAGAAGGCCCAGGCTCAGACCCCTGCTCAATCAAAAGATTGCCTACATGAATGATCCTGGATGAGTCAGTGTCTTTCGGTCTAGCTTGCCTCACAGAGTTGTTGCGAGGTTAATGTGTCTGTGGGGAACAGATTGTATTCTGGCCTGGACTTCTTGCAGGAAGGGTGAGATGGAATGTAATAAGTAAAACAACTAGACTGAACATTCCAAATTGCTTCAGTTAAATTCTGTTCCCCAGGACAAAAGTTCATATAATTGAATCCTAGTATAATTGCACTCTTCGAATCCGCGACGGGTTGAGCTCTCGTTGCTTGGCCAGCTCCTGCCAACCTAGCAGTTCCAAAGCATGTTAACGCGAGTAGATAAATAGGTACCGCTTGCGGGAAGGTAAACAGCGCTCCATGTTCCAGCTACATGCTGCACGCTGCGGCAAGGAGAATCATGCCAGCCACACGACCACGGAGGCGTCTTCGGACAACGCTGGCTCTTCGGCTTTGAAATGGGAATGAGCACCACACCCTAGAGTCGGACACGACTGGACTTAATTGTCAGGGGTCACCTTTACCTTTTAAGCACCATGTACATTGATGGCACAATATTCATAATCAAGTACAGTGGGCCCTTGCTATCCATGGGGGATCCATTCCGGATTCTCCCCCCCCCCGCGCGGAAAGTGAGGATCTGCAGATGCTGGAGTTCAGCATCCAATGGCCCATTTACTCATTGTGGAGGCCCCCAGAGGCCTATTCCATGTCGGCGCCATTCTGGAAAGGCTTGCAGAAGCCTCTGCAGGCCTCTGTAAGCCTCTCTGACACAATTTAAAGTGACTTGTGATTTGACCGGAAGTCACTTTAAGCAGAGGCGTTGTTAGTGGGGGTGGGGAACAGGGGGTCCCAGGGCAGCGGGGTGTGCACTTGCTTCCAGAGTTGTCGTCGCCGGGTCACCCCCTCCACCACTTTTTTCTTCTTTGACGTTGCTCCGGCAGCGAGATCGGCCCTCCCCCCCTCCGCCCTGGAACCGTTTAGCTCCAAAATGAGTCAAAATGTGGCGGGGGGTGTTTACATGCCACGCCGCCACCAAACTTTGGTGGCGGTGTGCGTAAAATGATGTCACGTCCGTCACGTGGGTTGGTGTCCTGTCGGTGCCCCCCCATGGGGGGTGTAGGAATGCCACTGACTTTAAATTGCATGGGAGAGGCTTGCGGAAGCCTCTGCAGCCCTTTCCAGGATGGTGCCGACATGGCACGGGCTTTTGGAGGCCTCCGCAGTGAGTAAATGGGCTGTTGGGTGCTGGACTCCAGCACCTCATTATTTGCGAGCTGCTTCCACGGATGCTGGGATCTGCAGAAGCAAAACCCATGAATAACGAGGCCCCACTGTATTGATCTATCAGAACCACCCCTTTCTGTGTAGAATGAATGCATGGAGGGGGAAAATGTAATGGCAGTAATCGCTGCTCCATAAGCATACACTGTACATGAGAACGTCATTAAGATGCCCCTCCTATGTACAGCTGTACACTCAGGGGGTCCCTTCTAATGAATGCATGCAAGTTGAGGGAAGAGCCTGTCACTCACAACCCACATGATGTATTCATTTTGCATGGACCAAACTACTGAAAGGTTGTCTGCAAAGAGAAAGCCAACTTGCAGGTCATTTCAAGTGCTGCTGCCCGAGGTCCTTGTGTCATCTCAATCATTTCATTCCAAGTCTTATCAACAGACCAAGCATTCTTTTCTCATTTAACTCTTGCTTAACAGATCCGTTTTAATAATAGTTGTTCTGGAAAAACTTACTTGATTACACTCGCTGTTTGAAAAGCTCTGCTCGGAGCACAGAAAATAATACCTTGTGTGATCAGTCACATAACACAAGTACTGTATATTAAGAAAACAAAGTCAAAGAGTCAGGAGTTCACATGCAATATATTTTATACAGGGCACCAGGGATTTCCATAACAGCAGCTGTGGTTAGGAATGGTATGTTTTGAGTTTACTGTATGAAATGTGAGGGAAGCCTTACAAAAATGGGGAGAATTAATCAATCCATCATTTCTTTAGCTTCCCCCCCCCAAACACATAACCTAATTTGGCTTATTCTGACTTGTATGGAACTGAAGACATAGTTTAGAGAGGTTGACCCTTTTACTGGGCAATAGCTAGTCCTCATGGATACAGTTAAAAAGTTGACCTCACAATAGATCAGTAACTTGCAAACTATGTTCTGGGGAACCCAGCAGTTTCTTGGAGGTTCATCTGGAATTCCTCATAGGAAGATCAGAAGTGGTGGACAATCTTCCCTGAAAGGTAGTCTGACACCACTTCTAAACTTCTCCTGCAATGCCCAAATGCAGATCTAACTATTGCCCACATGAAGTGAGCGTGCACAGTAGAATCTTTTGAAAACCAGGATTTGATGGCAGATACGCAAGAGTTCCTCAGCAGGACAGGCAAAAATGGAAGAGATTCTGTGAAGATAGTTCGAAAAAAAAAACCACCACATTCCATTAGGTCATGAATCAGTTGGGTGAGACCAGATAAGTATAAATGAACTATATCTTAAAATGAATAACATGTGTATGTGACATATGTTGTTCCATCCTCAGTCTTATGGCATTACCCACTGTGTCAAGATGGACAATAGTATGAATGCAAAACCAAGAGATAAATAGAGCCCAGAACAACTCCTCACATTTGTTTTCTCCCAAAACCTGGAACAGCACATTTAATTCCCCCTCTGAGGATAACGTCTAGAGTAATGTACTTGTGTCCGGAAATCTCGCCATTTTGCTTTCCCCTGTCCCTGTCAAGCACCATCCAGGGACACAGGATGGGGACGCAAGAATGCTTTGTTGTCAGACTATTGAAAAGTTGCCCTCAATTTTATGCAGGAAGGAAATAAATACACTATTGCCAATTTTGGCAGCCCTCATACACTTATAAAGCATGCATTCAAAACAGTCACATTGATTCCACATGAAAATCTATGGGCAAGAATCTACTTGTAAACGTTTTAGTCTAGCAATGTTGGGCAAGGCTCGCTGGCTACACACTGTAGTGCTAAATATTTAAATGCAGAGTTTATCTTAAAATGTGAAAGGAACCATTTATTTGCATGAAATTTTAAAGATTTCTTTCCAATGGAACTACACTGTTCAAGGCCCAGTTTACATTAAATACAGGTCACTTGGTAAGACTGTTTTTGGATTGTCTGGGAGAAGATGCAGCTATAACTCTTATTCCTGATATTCAGTTTTCTGTGTGCAGGTAGTTATTTTTATGTGTGCTTGCACTCGATCTTACAGTTTTCTCTGCATCTGTAGTCTGATGGGGTACAGTCCAGGTACACTTTTAACGTCTTGGCTGCTATTTGTATAGATGAGACTAGAGTGGAACTAGTCCAGAATATCAAATAGAAATGAAAATTTCCCCTCCTTTCCTCACAGGAATGTTGATAAATAAATATACAACTTTTTATAAACTAGCAAAATATTTGTCACATGTGACAATAGCTGTGGATAGACTGAACTGAGCAACAGTTTTTTCCCCCACTCAAGAGTAGTGAACATTCCCCCACCTAGAATCAACCATATTTCAGCCACACACCTTGGTTGGGTTAGGTAGGTTGGCCTCCAGTGGCATCGCTGGAGGTGGGGTGGAACACTACGTTCCACACCACGCTGACCTCTGTTACTCAGTGGCATGAGGCGGCCCTGCCCCCTCGCCTTCGGATTCATTCAGTGGGGCAAAGGCAACATGCAGGGAGTCTCTTGCATGTTGCCGTCACCACACTGAATGGCTCCGAAGGCGAGGGGGTGGGGCTGCCTCGTGCCGGTGAGTAATGGAGGTCAGCGTGGTGCGGAACTTACCGTTCCGCACCACCTCCAGTTATGCCACTGTTGGCCACCATGGCGTGGTGACATGAGGCAGGAGTGGCATATCTTGTCTTGTTCGTTGATTGAAATAGTTATATTCCTAGAATTAAAAATATTTACCAGGTTATCCGGTTGTTTATTTGGTTCACAGATTAAAAACTGTCCCAACGTTTCGCTAGGATGGATCCTCAGCATCTTCAGGGTAAAAACAAATAAGCAGCAACGTGGGAGGCAGCCGTAGTCCTTCCTTTTCCTACTGATCTTTGATCTTAAATAGCTGCACAAACTTGAAGTGTCTTAACGAGGTGTTAACAAGGAGTTAAACTTCAGTTTGCTGATATTTATTCCATTTTCCCCCTAGTAGTGATTCAATGCACTTAAAAAAAACAACAACAACAAGGAAATAACTTCAAGCATTTTTCCACCTGTGGTTCTCACTTGACTGTAGTTTTCCTGTTCTGTGGAACCACCATTGCCACCTATGTTGGCCCCACTGCTACTTATTTACCCAAGCAGGACAGAATTGTTTCCAATCCTGAGAAAAAGGTGTCTGCCCCAGCGGCGAAAGTAGGGCAGAGCGCGTGGAGCAGCTGCTCCGGGCGGGGGCGTGCGGCCCGTACCCGCCGCCTCTCGCACCCGCCACCTCTCCTTACCGTCGTCTTTGGCCGTCTTCATTTCGGCCCTCCCACCCTCCCTGGAGCCTGAACGGCTCCAAATTGACAAGGAAACCGGCGGGGGGGGGGTGTTTGGAGCTGCGCTGCGCGCGCAGCTCCCTCCCTCCCTCCGCCCTCCGAATGGTTACACAGGGCGCAATCGGCACAGCACTTAGGCCCCGCCCTTGCTCCGGGCGCCCCAGCTAGATGTGGCCTCGCTGGTCTGCCCCCTCTGTGTTAAGGGTTGCAGAGGAGAGGAAAGGGGTGCAAAAAGAAAAGAAAAGGTGCAGACACAAGGAGAGGTGCAGACACAAGGAGAGACATAAGGGTGCAAATCCAAGCTGCAACTATCAAAGGCACAGTGGGGAGGGAGAGAAAAAAAAGAGAAAAAGGTGTCTGCCCCCTCTGTTCAGGGTTGGAGAGGAGAGGAAAGGAGTGCAAAAAGAAACACAAAACAGAATTTTGGAAAAACACCACACAGAAATTAGAGAGACAGGGGGGGATTGCAAAAAGAAAATCTGAACTGCAGGGCAAAAAGAATGAAACTTACTGTGGGAAAATGCCACTTTATTTCTGAAGCAACAGCAGACAACGAACCGAAACACAACCAAACACAGTGCCAAGAACATTTCCCTTTCCCTCCCCCTCCGACAAACTTGCAAGTTGCAGAGATAAACAAAATACCTCAAAGGCAAAGGGGGAAACAAAGAGTTAGCAAAGCAAGGCAGCTCAGATTACATCCTCCTTTTCTAACTCTCAGACTCTTGGAGCTTCGGAGGTGCGTGAATAAATTAACTCCCGACAAACAACTGATAGCAAGCAAGTGCTGCTGAGCTCCTTCTTGCCTGCAGGCAGAAAGAGGGAGATCCATGGGGCTCTAAAAAATCCGGGGGGGGGGGGATTTTGAAGCCTCAAATTTGCAGCATCGGCATCAGAGGCAAAACAAGGGTGGAGCGGAGGCAAGTAGTTCTGCAAGACTCCGTTACACCGGAGTCAGCGGCCCCTCCCCTTTGCTGTTGGAGCCATTCCAGCAGCAACAGGGGAGTTCCTGCGTGTTGCCTTTGCTGCCAGAATGGCTCCAACAGCAAGGGGGAGGGGCCGCTGACTCCAGTGTAACGGAGTCTTGCAAAACTACTTGCCTTCGCTCCACCCTTGTTACGCTTCGGCATATAACACGCACCCTACTATTTTGGGCCAACATTTAAGACAAAAAAGTGTGTGTTATACTCCGATAAATACGGTAATCTTTCAGGGTGCTGAAACCACATTGGTTCCCAAATTACTGTGATCATCATGGCACCCTTGTTGCACAGCGCCCTGTCACAGTGGCACCATTGCCTGGCTCTCCTGGGCACTGCCATCTTGAATTGTGTGAGATCTCATGAGAATTGCGGCACCCAGGAGAGCTAGTAAGAAGAGGCCACTGGGGACATCTCATGGTGCCCCTGTGAGTTTAGACTGTATGGCCCTTAAGGCACCGTGGTGCACAGTTTGGGAACCACTGCACTAGATTATTGTACAAACCCTATTGAAGTGAATGGGAGGTCTGCAAGACAATGACTCTATTCCTGCAGAAGTCTCAGTTATTTCAATGGGACTTAACATCAGAGAACTAGGTCACTCTCAGTCTTCTGCAGGTTTGAACTTTGTGATTTTGTGGTTTTTAGAGAGAGATTTGTCCATCTTTGGTTTCAACAGAGCAAGAAACAAAATACTGAAATACCATGAAAAAATGCCATTAAGTATAAAGCAAGAAGTACTGGAAACCTTTCAAGGAAGCTTTAATTCACTGTCCAATGCTATAGATTTCCTCAACCAAAGGGATTTGGATACTTCCTAATAACATCTGAGCTAAACCTTCTGAGAATCACCTGTTGCAATAAATTGTATATGCATATTTGTGAATTATTACCAAGCTATTGTCATGGAAATAAAGGTGTATATAAAGGACTAAATCCTACTGAAGTCGATCTTTTTGAATCTGTATACATTCGCTTTAATCCAGAGAATCTTTGTGGGTATGGGAACCTTGATGTACCCAGAGTTGTGCTTGTTGATTATATGTACAGTTGATTACTTGATTACTTTCAAAAATTATGCAAAGGGAATGCAAAACATTACTTGGTGATGGGTTCACACATAACTCAATGACATGTACTTAAAATGTAATTACGGTAATAGCACAATCCTTGGCATGTCTGCTCAGAAGTATGCCTTTTTCTGTTCGATAGGGCTTACTCCCAGGAAAATGTGTAGAAGGTTGCTAGCCTGACAGCTGAATCCTATTGGACTACTCTGCTGGCAGAACTGGCATTCTGCCAGTAGATACTGCTTTACGAACAGTGGCAGGGAAAATAAAACAAACTCAACTAGACTATCAGCGCAATCCTATCCAACTTACATCAGTGTATCCAGCAGTGCAGCGAGAATGGGAGGTCCCGGAACGGAAAGGGAATTCAAATCCCCTCCAAAGAGGGATTCAAATGGGATTTCCCCTCCAAAGCCTCCCGCCTTGCCATCCCCCACTGGTTACACCGGTGGTGTAAGTTGGATAGGATTGCGCTGTTAGACACATATGGAATTTCAAAATCTGCCTTAAAAAAATTAATAGCCTGTCTAAAATGCAGGGGTGTGTGCAAGATTTTTTCATATATATATATTTTTTGCTTTGCTATTCCATTTATTTTTGTTATTAAAAATGCCCTTGTTCATTAAAATTAATTAATACAATGTTAATGTTGCTATTTCATACTACTGGAAAGAGCAGCTGTTGCCTTTTCTGGCCTGCCCACTCTCTCTGAGCAGCCCCACTGGGTGCCAGTTCTCCTTGTGCCATCCAGAGAGAGAGAGAGAGAGAGAGAGAGAGAGAGAGAGAGAGAGGAGGGGGTGAACAAGCAGAGGTGTGAGCAGCTGTTGCTTCTTGCTGTCATTTTCCATCTGGGCAGCATCAGGGCTGGTGCCAGGCTACTTTGTGCCCTAGGCAAGGCAAACAACTTGCACCTCACAATTTTTTTCATATAACTTTGTTTATATATTAGGCCAACTAGGCAGCTGTTGACAACATTTATATGTTGTTGTTGTTCAGTCGTTAAGTCATGTCCGACCCTTCGTGATCCCATGAACCATATCCCGCCAGGCCTTCCTGTCCTCCACTGTCTTCCTGAGTTCGCTCATTTTCATGTTCGTTGCATCGGTGATGCTGTCTAACCATCTCATCCTTTGCCTTCCCCTTCTCCTTTTGCCTTCAATTTTTCCCAGCATCAGAGTCTTCTCCAGAGAGTCCTCTCTTCGCATTAGGTGGCCAAAATATTTGAGTTTCAGCCTTAGTATCTATCCTTCCAGGGAACAGTCAGGGTTGATTTCATTTAGGATTGACTGATTTGATCACCTAGCAGTCCAAGGGACTCTCAGGAGTCTTCTCCAGTACCACAGTTCGAAAGCATATATATATATGCTATATATATCAGTTGCATTTTTACATGGGTTAAAACAAAACTAACCTGTGTAAAACTGCACCCCTTTGAGGTCTGTGCCCTAGGCAGCTGCGTAGTTGGCCTAATGATAGCACCGGTCCCAGACAGCAAATACTAACCCCAACCCTTTTGGGCAGGTGAGCAATTGGAGACAGCAGTGGCTAAGCAATGCTTATCCCTTACTCCAGGTGATTTATAAACAAGTTACATAGTATACAAATCCTTGAAAAACCCCTCTGTTCAATTCCACACATACTGAAAATGGAACTCCCCCCCCCCCGCCCACGTCATCTGTCTTTCTGTTCCATAACCTGACTTGTCTCTTTATTCCTTCACTTTTACTTAGGTACTTATGGTAAGGAACTTTGATCTGGTTCACAAAAGACTTTAGGATGCAGTCTGTACTGGCACTGTGCAAGAATGAGCCTCAGTTTGTGCTCATTCCACCCCTGATGTTGGTAGAACCATGAATAATAATTGGGAACCTACTGGACATGAGTAGGCTCACTCATATGATTTGTCCACCTCTTTTTCACTGAATGTTCATGAATTGAATTCAATTTTACTAGGCATGTACAGTACTTGTGTAAGTATTAGATTCACACTGGTTCACATTCAAGGCTTTATGTGCATGAGGGAAGTGTAAGACTATAAGATTCACTTCCATACTCTGCCATACAAGTGGCAAGCGTACATCCCCCCGTGGGGGGGCGCCGACATGACACTCCCTCACATGACGCCACACCCCCTGGGTGACATGACGTCATTTCCCCGTGCGCGCGCCAGTGGCGGCGCAGCTTCAATCACCTCCCCCGCCGTTTTACTTACCTTTTGGAGCCAAATGGCTCCAGGGCAGGCGGTCAGGCCCAACAAGAAGACGACCAGCGCAAGAAGATGACTACAGCGGAGGGGACGCATCCAGGAGGCAAGTACACCACTGCCACGTGCACTTGGGGCCCACGCCCCCCACGCCCCTACCCCAACGACGCTACTGTGCCACACATACAATCAACATGCTGGGACCATGTATGAAGCTGTCAGAAGTTTGTTTTTAAACTCTACCCCAGCAGTGTTTACTCTGAAAAACAATTGGTCCCAAAGAACAATTGGGCAGAGATATTCCTAGCCCCACTACCCACAATTCTTTAAGTCAAGATGCCAGCAGTTGAAAGGGTGACCTTCAGCATGCGAAACATGTGCTCTTCTACTGAACTATGGCCCCTCCCTAATATTTCAGAACAATGTCTTGAAGGGCACCAGCCTTAGAGGATTTGCAGGAAAGTAATGGAAGACTAAAAGGGATCATGAAAAGGTACATGGATCAGAGTACACGAGAAGCTCTAAGGAAAGATGAAAGGGAATCAGGGAGAGGACAGAAAGAAGCATATGGAAGCTGGAGAGCAGAAATACCAAGGTATAGTGGGTGGCTTGCAACATGTGCACATCTAGGGAGTAGGCATCAACATTAATATACAGCTGGTATTAACTATGTCTGCTTCACATTTTGCTCACATTCTCTAAAATTACAAAAGTATTTGTGAGAAACTATCTTTCCCCTTCTGCTGATCAGGCCATAACTCCATACTTCGTTGTCTTCCAACAACAACTGAAACCACCCTTTGTACATTGATACTTTTCCCCCCTGGAATGGATTCATGTTCTCTTTTCACTCATTCAGCCAGAGTCCCACCCTCCACTCCATCACCATTGCTGTAAGTTCAACACACAGCTGCTAGATTTACTAGGCTCCCTCTTGGCCTGGAGAATAAATCACCTTTAATTCTTGACACAGGCTTCATCTACTGAGTGCCACATTTGCTTTATAAAAGTGTACTTTTCACTTACTAGGGTGCTCTGTGCTGAGCAATCAGTAGTAAGGCAATTCAGTCATCTAAGCTGACTTGATGAGTCCTCTCTCTCTCTCTCTCTCTCTCTCTCTCTCTCTCTCATGCGCGCGCGCGCGCGCACACACACACACACACACACACACACAGAGGTATGGAAAATAATGTTTGTTTCCTCTCAAAAATATGAATTTCTCAGAAAATGAAATAACCTTTTAGGACAATTCTCCTATTGGTTGCAAGAACAAAAAGCTATTCCCCATAGTACTCATATGGTATTACTAAGTTTCTTTGAAATATCAACTGTTGCTGTGCTTTGCCAAGACACAAGGGGAGATTCCAAATCAGCATTTTTTTTTTTTACAGGGGTTCAGATCTGGCAAGGGAAACTGTATGTAGACAGGGTAACGGTAGATAGCCCCTGCTAACTGGGCAAGAGGCACTTTTTCAATTGGTGCTCCTCTTATATTTAGCAGGGGGAGAGTAACTGCTCCCCTTTCACCCCAGCACAGTGTCTTTTCTGGTGGCTGTTTGCTGGTGGTCTTCTGCATCTTTTTTAGATTGTGAGCCCTTTGGGGACAGGGAGCCATTTAATCATTGGATTTTGTCTGTAAACCGCTTTGTGAACTTTTTGTTGAAAAGCGGTATATAAATACTGTTTAATAATAATAATAATAATAATAATAATAATAATAATAATAATAATATGCCTCTCCCAGCATCCCCATTCGCTGTGAAAACAGAACTCTCTGAAAATTCGACTGAAGCGAATGAAGGTGCGTTTCTGTTAGACTTTTCAAATTAGATGGCAAACATTTGCCATCCAATGGTGGCTGGCATTTTTACAGTGGGAAACATCACACAGTGCCAGCTTTCTCTGCAACAGTTTTATTGTCTCCCATAGCATATGGCGAGACAGGTGTGCAGCTGTGCTAAGGCCACTGCTGAACACCAAAGAGCCGTTCCAAACAAGTAACAGTGCTTTGTACAGGGATACACAAGACATGTCTAGACAAAAGAAACATCTGGATGAAAGGCTTTTGATGGACATGGGCTGCAACTTGAAAAACTCTACAGGGCAACCTGAAATGTCCAAAGACGTGATTACCTCATCTTGGCTAAGAAATCCCTTGCCAAAAAGGCTTTGTCTACGCCTCTGGTCCAATAGATCTCAGGAATGCAAATGTATCCTTCTGTTCAAGACAATATGCTTTGAAGGTCTTGGCAAAACAAACAAACAAAACCCCGTGTGTTTTGGTATAATGATGATCATTATCGACATCTTCATCAGCAGCAAGAGGGCTTGTTAAAAGCAGCCTTCTGACTCAACTATGGGAAGGAACATTTGTTGTTCACATTCTTCTGATCTTGCAGGCTGACACATAGTAAACAGATGGTGCTACCACAAGCATTCGGCAGCAAAGGGGTTTCAGAGATGAGCATTGGTTTGAGCCTGCTGAGCAAGTCGCTTATGCACATTTCACTGGGAAACTGAAATCGTTCCAATGCAAATGCTACAGTTTCTTTATCTTTGCTAATGAAAGGTACATTTTCAGCAGGCGTAATAGAGTCGTCCAGTTGGGCACTGGCTGAAGGTCAATGTTCATCAGAGGTCCCACCCAGCCAGTCTAACCTCTAAAAGTCTCAGTTAAAGTAGCAGCAATTGTGCTTGGCAATGTTGAGACATTGTTGCCGCACCTGGTACCCCAATGCATAAATCATAGTGTTCCCCAGAGGCTCCTACGGCATTATATAAGGAGAGGCTTTGACTTTTAAAGACTCCCACCATTCACCAATGATGAGCTGAAAAGAGCCATCACCTGGCATCTTCACCTGTTGTCCACCATCAATAAAATTAAGCTTGGGGGGGGGAATTGCTATGGGGGTCCCAGTACAGGGCTTTGCCCCAGGGCCCCAGCAACCTGGCACCGGTACTGGTTTTTAAGATATAAAGTAAGTGGGGTGACCCAAGACGTCCTGAGAAAACATGCTAAATACAGCCCCCCCTTACCTGGTGATGTGTCAGGTTCTTCTCATCTCACTCCCTGAATTGGAATAGAAGGAAGGAGGACTTTTCTAGTCCTCTCCTCCACGCTTCCTCTTCCACTCTGCCCCCTCTTCCTTTTCCAATCCAGTAACTTTTGGGTTCCTCCTTTTCTTCCTCACGCAGCAGCTGCAAGGGTGGGAATACAAAACAGCAATAGTCCTCACTCTAGCTCATGTGTTCTGTCAGTTGCTGGCTTCTAAGAAAGGCATGATGATGTAGAGAACCTCCATAAAGATGGGCACTAGGAAGAACCTGACGGCATGCAAGTTGTAGGGGGTGTGGCTTCTCCTCTGTTGTGCTGCAGGTGTAAGAGTGGCTGTTGCTTCCTCCTTCCTCTCACAGCAACTCAAAGCAATATTAAGGATTGGGGATGGGATAGCTACAGTCCTTATTCCAGTCCAGGTGTTCTGGCACCAAACGGCTTACATCACATCACAGATAGAACTTCCTGAGCCTACTTTCCACCATTCATACATTCAGCTGTCAGCCATCTTAGGCACAGAACCCAATTGTAGAAGAATCAAGTGATAGGGCAGGAGGTGTGGCCTGGAATTTGAGCTATTGCCCTGGCAGAAGAAAGCTAAGAAGGTTCAGCCCTGGCTGTCGCTTGGAAGGGAGACTGCTGCCACTGATGGATCTTGCGAAGGCACTGTGAATGTGGAGTGTATGGAATGCATAGGAGTCATCTGGCAAGATGGATAACATCTTGAGAACCGACTGAGGGAGACCTGTAGCTGCTGCAAAAAGCTTGGAAGGCAAAAGCACAGCCAAGACAAGGCTGTATTTTGAAAGGAAACATCGGGGAATGGAGGGTTCTATGTTCTCATAGAACAATACTTGTAAAAACCCCATTTGAAAAAAATGGGGTTTTGAATTGCCTGCCTATGTAAACCGCCTTGAGTCTGTAAAGAAAAGGTGGTATATAAATACCATAAATAAATAAATAAATAAATAGCCCCAGCTAAAGAACAAGGGAACTTGCCCTTATTTTTCACAAGGCAAAAATATAACTGATGATGGTTTCTGCTGGTAATCTCTGGAAGCTATGAAGAAGTACACCGCTTTACATGTAAACTGCTGTATTTGGACAAACTGTCAGCAGAAGTCTATTTTTGATGCTGTTTGTCTCCGAGGCAAAAGGAATACTGTTTTAGGAGCAGAGATCTGAACAAATAGTCAATAACCAGCAGGAAGAGATGTAAACTGATATAAAAGTCAGTTGCTGCTCTTCAGTTTCTTTCATCTATGCTTTCCTTCTCAGAGTTGGTATCAACAGCAATGCTTCAGGTCCCATCATTTCTGACACATGTCAGTTCTTGCAACTCACCATAAATAACTGAATATGTTATAAATTCTCCCAAAGTACTGCATGCAGTTTCAGCATGTTCCAGTCTCTGAGATTCAGGCTGCAATCCTATACATTGAAACTCCCTGCCTGCTGCCAATCGAAACTCCCTGCCTGCTGCCTTCTCCGCACGGAATGGCTCTGACGGCAAGGGGGTGAGGCCGCCTCCTGCCGGCTTGTAAACGGTACTAGGACAGGGTGCAACTTACGGTACGGCCCCCACCATAGCGACGCCTCTGTATGAAACCATAGATATGCTACCACTACACTTCCAAACGTTGCTCCCTGCTCATGGAGTAAGGAATGAACTGATGTAAGAGCATGCTGAGTGGATGGAAAACAAATGCAGAGAAGTTATTTTAAACCATGGTTTGCTACACTGAACAGGCTGAACAGTTCTCTTGTGCTTTAAAATTATAAAGGAGGTACACTTCTCTTTATATTTCTTCAGGTTTCTGAATGTTATTTACCTCATTCTGGTTTTGTGACCTTTGTGAATTGCCATTACTTTAATAAAGGTTCTGTTATTTAGTAGTATTTTTTCACCTAGTGTGATTTTTTTTTCCTAAAATACCTGGTGGGCTACAATTGTACACTTTCTTGAGGTAATAAATACTAGCAAGAATAAATCCTTCAAGCACCGAGAAGGGAACACAGAACGTTTATGTTTTCTAGGCATGAAACTTTGCCCACCCTGTTAAAGGCCAGTGGAGTCATTGCTCAATAGTTTCCATTCCTGAAGGCTGTTTAAACTGCTAGTTCATTTTGTTCATCTGTCAGGGTTCTGTCTTATCACAGTTGACAGTCTGGACTGCAACCCTTTTTTCTTTTCCCTTGTGCTAAAGAACAGCTTAGAGCTACACAGATCTATCCACTTGTAAACAATTCATTATTTTTTGCTTCATGGTAACAAAATCAGGTGGTCTGTTGGATGCACAGTAGTTTTGATGAGTCTGAACCTTTTCTTCCAGACGGGAAGTCAAATCATTGCATGTCTACAGGGAGATGTGAGGATTTTGCTGAGTTGTGCTCAGGGGTGTCATTGAGGGGGGGTGGATTGGGGGAGGGGAAATGGAGCTCCAGGACTTCTCCCACAGCAGGAGCAGTGATATCATCAGCAAAGGCACTCAGGTGCTGCTTTTGAAACTTTTTTAGAGGACTTTAGAAGAGAAGAAGCATGAGGCTCAGCAGGAAGCAAACTGAGAAGTCTGCTTAGGGGCATGTGTTAATGCCCAGGTCAGTGTTTCTCAAACTGTGGGTCGGGACCCACTTGTTGGGTCGCGACCTGATTTCTGGTGGGTCCCCAGGTGATGGAAAGATCAGATAAGTAATTGCCATAAGCCCTGAAGCTATTCAAAAATCAGATAGCTACTAATTGCCCTGCAGAGCTGAGCTCTTGCAGTTTGCAAGCTAGCTGCTAATTACCCTACAAGCAGCTGAGCTCTTTACTTGTAAATAAATAAAATTATTTATTTATTTTTAGATCACTTTTTTTTTAAAGTCTCGTAAAGCTAGGTGGGTCCCGATAGAGTGTCATTTTAAAAAGTGGGTCCCGGTGCTAAAAATGTTTGAGAACCACTGGCCTAGGTTATTGTCATTCCCAAGAGCTACCTGAGAGGCAGTACTGTATGTAGCTCATATTACATTAAAGTTACAATCCTTTAAACATTTACCTGGGGATAAGTCCTACTGAATACCGTGGAGCTTACTTCTGAGTAAACATTCATAGTAATATGCCTTTTATATTTACTGGGATATTTTTCAATCCAATTTTTCAGTTCTTACGCTATTGCAACCCACTCCAACAGCAATCAATCAACTCCAACAGTATGCAGTGAAATGAGCTAGAAGTATAATAAGTTTCAAAGTAGGAATAAGGGGCAACAGTAGAAAACATTAAGACAATTGCAGTTAATTTTGTTGTTGTCATGATTAGTGGGGGATGGCTATGGGGGTGTTATGATGAGCTCCTGCATTTCAACATTTACCATACTGGCTGTGCTGAGAGAATGTGTAGATCAGATTACCAGCCAATAGTAAACATAGCTTTCTATTAGGATCATATGCTTTAAGAGAGGACTCTCTGGAGAAGACTCTGATACTGGGAAAGATCGAAGGCAAAAGGAGAAGGGGAAGGCAAAGGATGAGATGGTTAGACAGCATCACCGATGCAACGAACATGAAAATGAGTGAACTCAGGAAGATAGTGGAGGACAGGAAGACCTGGCGGGATATGGTTCATGGGATCACGAAGGGTCGGACACGACTTAACGACTGAGCAACAACAACAAATTTAGCTCTGGTTGTAAATCACTGTCATATCATCACTGTTCTACTTTGCGGGGGAGATTTGTTGGATGACTTGTATGAAAATATTATTATTATGAGTTGCTGGAGTTGCTACTCCTCACATTTATCTTGCTTCCCTTGGCTCTCTGGAGGATACATTATTTTTTTTCAGTGGGACTCAAAAAACTCAGTTTGTTCGGAGCCCAGCAACGAACCAAATACCTGTTTGAACACTGTCACACATATGATGACATCATCAGGAACAGGATGGAAGAGAATTGCTCCCTCAAATCCTCTCAACCTTTCCCAACCTTCATGAAATCCAAAACCCTCTCTCATAGAACTCTCTCTGTCAGCGGCTGTTGCTCAGGCAGTGGGGATAAATTCTCTCTCTCTTCTTCCCTCCCTGGTGCATGCAGTGGTCTAACAGTAACCCAGGAGCCAAGAGCCCTGGGAAAACTGCATTTCTCCTTCTTTCATCAGACAATTTCACTCTCGTATCCATTTCTCTGCCCTCTGCCTTCCCTCTTGTGACTAGAAAAGGAATATTGAGCTCCCCTCCACACCTGTTCAACACAAGGCCTCTTCCCTCCTATACAACCCATGATGGGGATAAGCAACCTCCTGGATTTGTAATAGGCCATCTCTGAATGCCAGATGCAAGGGAGTGGTGACAGGATACAGATCTCTTGTTGTCTTGTGTGCTCCCTGAGGCATCTGGTGGGGCCACTGTGAGATACAGGAAGCAGGACTAGATGGGCCTTTAGCCTGTTCCAGCAGGGCTCTTATGTTCTCACAGCCTCAGTCCTTCTCTCCTATTCCCAGTCCCTAGACATAGATGGACCACTGCTCTGCTCTGTGTGTGTGTGTGTGTGTGTGTGTGTGTGTGTGTGCGCGCGCGCATGCTCATATGTTTCAGTTCAGCCTTGGGCAGAAAGGTTAAAAAGTTAGACCAGGAAACAGAAACCAAAAGTAGTAGTTAGAAAAAAAGAAAGAGGGCTTGAGGCAATGGTAAGCTAAAAACAGAACACTATTTTGGACAAATGAAACTTTAAATTGGCCATTGGGTATATCTGGGAGGAAGGGTCAGTAGTTAAACATAAAAGTTGTGCTGGGCCAGAGCACAAGGCAGCTTGGTAAGGTTGGAAGAAAGAGCCAGAGGGAGCTTGGAATAGAGAAAGCCATGAATATTTCTACAAGAAGATGACCTGGAAAGTTGAATCACGTCTGATCATTGCTTTAGTTGGAATCAGGTTTCAACAGGGAACAAGTCTAATTGGAGTCAGCTGAACGCCTGTTTCCCTTTTTTATTTTCTTATCCCATGTGTTTTAAAACTACCACTTTGTAATTGAAGTATTTATTTATTTTTTAAAAAATCTCCAGTAAGAATTAACTTGCTATTTTTCTACCTCACACCTAATAGCCAACCCCACTCTACCCAGTACTAGGCTTACCATATTTTCCCAGATCCAAGCCAGGACACCCCCAATAAATAAATAAATAAATAGTTTTTGAGGGGTGCGAAGCGCCCTTTTGCCGCCCGAAGGGTGGGAGAAACATTTATTTATGACCACGAAAATTGCCATTTTTGCCGCCGCTGCCACTTACCTTGCTGTCCCCGCCGCTCCTCCTCCTCCTCCGCTGCTGTTGCCTTCCCGCTGCCACCGCTCTGCCACCATTCTGCTCCCGCTGCCATTCTGCTCCGCTGCCATTCTTCACCATCTTCTTTCTTTCATCATCTTCTTCCGCCACTGCCAGTGCTGGTGCCGCCACTGCTCCTTACAAGTCTTTTGGGAAGCCTGGCCAGGACACCCCCTGATGTCCCAACACTGCCGCCGCCACTTGGAAAATGTTAAAACTTACCTTTTTTGAGGCGCCGCCATCTTGGATCTCGCGAAATCTCGTGAGATCCAAGATGGTGGCTCCCGGAAAAAGGTAAGTTTTAACATTTTCCAGGTGGCAGAGGCTTCATCCGGGCCCGGAAAGCCCGGGACTGACCCAGGACCAGAGCCTGGAAACCGGGGTGGTCCCGGGCTCAGGTCCTAGATTTCGATCAGGGATTTTTTGCATGGGTGTGTGAGACCTTGTGGTATGCTTGACTCTATGCAATTGGTCAGAGCTCATGGAAAGGTCTTGCCTGTTGGGAGATCAGGAGAGAGAGGGGGGGGGGACACCCTTACAGGTCTAAGAGCAGGGCCTCCAAGAGGAATTTTATCAGGGGGTACAAAGTTTTGACTGGAAAAATCTCCAGAGCCCAGGTCTCCCAGGCTTTCTGATACAGAGCCCAGATCTACCTGCCTGGTAGACCTGGCCTCCCGGTCAAAGTCGACCTTCCTTTTCATCCGTGAGTCCAGGTTGAGTCCAGGTAAGATCAGAAAATGTTCCGTGCCCCTCCTTTGGCTCCTGGACCCGCGTACAATTTACCCCCACTACCCCCTCTCATGGGCCCTGTCCAAAAGGACAAGAGTAAAGGTCTGAGACAGGTAGCCTCTGAGTCACCTGCCTCCTGGACAATACACTGCCCCCTAGTGTCCTGCAGCCAGCATTGTACCTATTTTCCAACAGAAATGATCTTATCTCCAGTCTCCTCCCACCTAATCACTGATGGCAGAGGCACTAGCAGCTGGTAACCACCACTACAGCAGTGGTCTGGAGAAGTAGGCAAGGTCATGTGGGATTTATTTATTTATTTGAAAGACTTGTATCAAAGGATGGGTTCCCTGGCAGGAATGCTGAGGTTGTCTTTGCAGGCAAGTTGACATGAAAGGGTAGACAGATTTAAAAACCTCTCAAGTACCGCATAAACATGAGTCACAGTTGTTCACCTTTGTCAAATATTTTCATTCAAGGGCTTTTAGCAGTGGTACCAGTTCATTCCTAGCTCCTTTGGCCCCCTTTCCACCACCACACATCACAAAGCCCAAGTAAAGTTCATCATGCTCAATATATTGAAGTTCAGCTGCACGGTGACCTTCTATTATTTCCTTTGGCTATTTCAACTAAGACGTTCAGTGGTTCTGTGAACCAAAGAGCAGAACTGCACAAGGTAAAACTTCAGAACAGAGATTGATATTGTGGAAAACTCACACCTTCGATGTTTTTTTGATTTTTTTTTTTAATGGCATGCTGTTACAACCGGCTTTCAGACATTCCATGCTGCCCATTCTCCTTTCATATGCTGCAATCTAAGAAGTTGCCAGGCTGTCTGGTTCATGTTTTGATGGAAGATCTCCAAGAAAAACTCAAGGTTCAATGCTGGAGGGAATAATGTCCATGAAGGAGCACACAATTCCCTTGTTTCACCCTACACTGTGAAGGGGAGCAGTGTGTTACCAATGGTGCACATTTCAAATGAGCAGACAAGGTTGATCCTAGTGGCTGTTTAGAAGTTCAATAAGAAAGGAAGCAAAGATTTCTAGGCATTTGATCCTTGTGGAAATTGTGTACAAATTTGATGAGTGGTTCTGAGGTTGCACTTCACTATTTATGCTTTAATCAAGATGTGCAGAGGAGCAGCTGGCAAACGTATAACCTCAACACTGAGATAGATCCTCTGAACACAGGAAAAGTTGGATATATCACAGAAGAACTTCAAAAAAGTTCCAAGAAGCTCTGATATTCTGGGTCTCATATGCTTGTTCTTTCATTTTGTCCTGAAATAACAGCCTGATCCTATTGGGATCTTATGGCAGCGGATCTCATTATTCACTAGCATAAGTTCCAGTGTGGCGCTGCAAATGCTACGCTGCCGTCATGCACTAAGGAGCCACCAGTGTAAGCAGTAGGAGGATCCTTGCACATGCCAATGGCTCTTGGATGCCCCGCCAGAGAAGGTAATGTAGCAGAGGGGACGGTTAAGAGAAAGGGGCGAAGGGGCTGGTGACGGAGGGATAGGATCTGACATGCGCCATCAGCGCATGATCCACCCCTCCTGCAACTTTGCTGCCCCCATTTCTCCCCTTCCCACCCAGTTTCACCCCCATTCCCACCACTGCCTTACCTGCTCCTGTCGTCATGGCAGGGTCCAGCAACAATGAGTCTCCTGCGCATTGCCTTCGCCGCACTGAATGACTCCGAAGGCGAGGGGGCGGGGCTGCCTCGTGTCGGTGCCCCCGCGCCATTTTCCTGACCATTTCGGAGCCATACGGCTCCAGGGCGGGTGGGAGGGCAGAGGACGTTTTAAAAATAAAGGTGAGGCTGAAAGCCTGATTCAGCTGTACAGTAAAGACTGATCTACACCAACTCCGTTTGCGTTTGGATACTCGCAAGCGTAGGGGACAGGACGCCCCGCCCCGAGATGCTGCCCTGGGCTCCACCAGTTTCTTCCACGTGTTGTCTACCCACTTGTCCCTCTGGATTGGTCACTTGCTGCCCCCCTATGATAGGTTTGCTCCACGTTCCTCAGACTATCCCTAGGGTGGGTGAAATAATGGTGGTGTGGCTGCAAAACTAAATCTGAGGACTGACCTTTTGCCAGCAATCTCGTAAGGCTGATCTACACCACACGAATTCCGGAGCATCCCGGGCACGTGCGGTGTGTGCTGAGCAGTGTGGCTGAGCAGTGTTACCCCTGCTAACTGGGCAAGAGGCACTTTTTCAATGGGTGCTCCTCATTGAAAGCAGGGGGAGAGTAACTGCCCCCCTTTCACCCCAGCACAGTGTCTTTTCTGGCGGCTGTTTGCTGGTGGTGTTCTGCATCTTTTTTAGATTGTTAGCCCTTTTGGGACAGGGAGCCATTTAATCTTTTGATTTTGCCTGTAAACCGCTTTGTGAACTTTTTGTTGAAAAGCGGTATATAAATACTATTAATCATCATCAATCATCATCATCATCATCTTTTTTCAGGGAGCAAGGAAAGCATTCTAATGATAGTTTTAGTACTCTTCATATTTAGAATTCTCCAGATGTTGATTGTCCTCTTCCCTGCAAATAAACAGCCCTTAAAGTAATTCATGGAGATAACATAATGCCACTTATCCAAAGTGAATTATTCGGTTCAATGGCACAGTATCGGCTGAGACTCTAACCATTTTCCCCCCTTTACTTAATTATCACTAGTGGATTCTAACAAATAGGATTCTAACAAATAGAATAGTAAATTGTTTGTAATGTTATGTTCTTTGCAAATGGCCTGACTGAAGGTTTACACTGTCCACTGGATCTAGCTGTCACCATCTCTAGTGGCTTCTTCCCATGGTTCAAATTTGTTAAAACTAACAATTGTTACGCAAGTTATCACAGTTATTGAATGTTCTTAAGAAATCTAAGAAAAGCGTTTATTGCTTTAGGGCAGTGATGGCGAACCATTTGGGCTTGGTGTGTCAAAAATGTAGAAAATGCCTAATGACTCTGCTGGTGTGGCCCCCCCCCCAAACTTTTAATAGTACTTTGACTTTTGCTTCTTTTAATAGTAATTTTGAATTGAACTGAACTGAAAACAACTATAGAACACGCTGCATTTTATTAACATCAATTAGTGACTTTTTTGTTGCTGAGTTTTACTAGATAATACTTTGAAAGAGGTCTGCCAAAATCCCTGCCCTAAATGTTCAAGACAAACCTGTAAAACTTTTGCAAAAATGCAAGGTGTGTCGGGGCCCTGTGGAAAACGCTGGCGTGTCACCCAAAATGACCACATGTGTCACCTGCCTGAGAGGCACATTACCTTTTTTCCAGCGTCTTTACCGCTTCCCTCCTCCTGAGTTTGTTTAAACTGACTGAAAAAAAAGAAAAGAAAAACCACTACCGGAAGCAACCTGAAGATGGCGCTAGAGTTGCATTTGACTCCTGGTTGCATTTTTTTTATTTTTTCAGCAGTTTAAACACGCCGGGAAGTGACTGGCAGACCCCCCCGAAAGACTCCTGGTTGCGTTTTTTTTCTTTTTTTCAGTGGTTTGTATGCGTGCAGGAGGCAGAAAGGGACTGGCAGGCCCCCGACAACACTGAAAAAAGAGGTAATGTGGTAAAAGAGGTAAAATTTCCACCGTTTTTCCACCAGTGTTGAGTCAAATCCATGGGTGGAAAAACTGTGGATAAAAAGGTGGATAGACTCTATTATTATTATTATTATTATTATTATTATTATTATTATTATTATTATTATTATTATTATTATTATTATTAACAGTATTTATATACCGATTTTCAACAAAATGTTCACAAAGCGGTTTACAGACAAAATTAAATGATTAAATGGCTCCCTGTCCCAAAAGGGCTCACAATCTAAAAACGGCACAAAAGAACACCTGCAACAGCCACCAGAAAAGACATTGTGCTGGGGTGAAAGGGGGCAATTATTCTCTCCCTGCTAAATATAAGAGGAGCACCAATTGAAAAAGTGCCTCTTGCCCAGTTAGCAGGGGCTATCTACCGTTACCCTGTCTAATGTTTGATATTGTTGTTTCTTAAATGCTACAGCACTTGGCTAATGTAATACATTGATGGATTGTCCATGTCTCCATTTCAAGTGTCCAGTTCCTTTGTTTGGTTCAAGAACAATCACCAAACTGTAGCAAGCAATTTCACTATTAGCCCGGCTTTCGGCCAGCTCTCCTCTTCAGGTTTTCAGTCACATTTTTTAAACATTAAAATTAATTTTGCATCTGCCTTCCACTCACTGTGCAGATCTGTTGCTTCAATCAATGCTCATAATTTAAACGAATCCCCAGTTTATTTAAACTCTGCTTAGAGTTGTGGGATTTGATGCAGTTCAAGCCATCTTGTCATAGACCTTTGGCATGGTTGCAGGATTTTTTTCCATTTATCACTGAAGCATTATACATAAGTGAATTAAATCATCAGTAGCAATCATTGGCCAAGACAAGCAGCTTGTAGCCCAGTGATACAAAAGCCCTGGTATCCTTCTGCAAATATTTACTCTAATAACCAGAGGGTTGTTTCAGAATAAGGCAAAGATTTTGTGGCACAGAAACATAAGGCTTGAAACTTTTACTGCTGAGATTCTTTAAGTGAAGTAGGTTTGGAGGAAAGACCCAGTGTTTTTGAATAGATCCCAGGGCTTCATGCAGCAAAAAAGGCTATTCATTTTAGTGCACAGGTAAAACAAAAAGCTGAAGGACAAAATTGTTAGCTTTGTCCCTTTCTTTCATCACTAATGAAATCATTAGTAGCAGTAATTACCCAAGATAAGCAACTTGTAAACCAGTGATACAAAAACTCTTGCATCCTTCTGCAAATATTTGCAGAAAGATGTTTTTATTAAACATCCAAAAGCACAAAAAGGGAACAAGAAGACCTGTGTGTGTTTTCCCCCCTAGCTGATTGATAACCCTAATGAATTGTAGCCACTCAAGGGCAAGCCTAATTTAACCTGGAATAATTGCTCCAAATAATTAATTACTTAATCGACAGTACAAGCCTGCACACGTCTACTCAGATGTAAACTCCATTGCATTTCAGTGTGTATAGTCCCAGGTAAGTGTGTACAGGATTGCAGCCTTATTCAATTACCCAAATTGTATTCATCGTCCCCATATTCCCAAGTTTATCTGATTTTCATTCCAATTTTGAGTGACAAACAAGTGAAACTCCTTACAGCAACATAAAATCCATCTACAACAACAGAACAAATGTACATAATAATTGCATTATTCTTCTGAAGTTGTTTTAGTTTATCTTTTGGGGAAAGTGAAATAAATCAGAAGGAGAAAGTTGGAATCATCCAGCAGAAACATTCTCCTAGGCTTAGTATTGCCATTTTAAACATGACTTTATATTCTTCTTAAGTACCACACATTCCCGAGAGACAGGATTAATTGTAGCACCCTTTTGTTTTATTATGACAGTTCTTATCCTCCCCTTAAAGAAAAAAAAAGAGCAAGCAAAAAGCACAGAACAGAAACATGAGTTAATTACTGTCAAAGAAACAGAAAATATATATAGAAGAAATAGGTCTATTAAGACATTTTAGACCCTCTCTGTCACAGCAGGATTAATTTATTTCCATGCCTTGTCCAGATTAGCTATGAACATCCATTTTGAGACTCTTTCAAGTTCTAATTGATTTTACTGGTTTGTCAAAAGACAATAGTCTTAATTCACCTCTTGACATGATCTTATTGAAATCAATAGAGTTATATATGTGGGATGGTGGGAGGGGGTAGGCTGCCATAATTTATTTCAGCTATATGCCCTTTTTATATAATTTAGTGAGCCACTTTTCAATTCAGTCGGATTTTACACAATGTCTCGAACTAGGAAACATTTTTTCCCCAAACTACAAATACATAATTTTGAGATAAACCTCTTGGCAGTTCAATCATACAACAGTAAGCAATGTGATTGATCTACCTGAACGTTCCTATTTCATACTTTGCTGGCTCCCAAAGAGCAAACGCTATGGCAACATGGAATGCGTAATAAAGGGAGGAACACAACCTTTTGTTTTCTCTGCATAATGTACTGATACATCGACATGGTCTTCAATCTCTCATATGACATGATACCATTGACACCAGCCTCTCATCGAAAGCAAAGAACCCTTCTAAACTGTATCATGCCCTCAGGAGCAGTGTAGGTCACAGATTCTTGTTTTACAGAAAGAACTATAAAACTATTTGAGATGAGGGCACAGGGAAGGGGTCATAGCTCAGGTGGAGAGCATCTACGTAGTAGCATGTAGAAGGTATTCGGTTCAATGCAAGCATCTTCAGTAAAAGAATATCACACAGCAACAGGGCTGGGGAATTCTTCTAGCTAAGACCCTAGCTAGACAATGTGAGGCTAGATAGGCTAATTGCCTGTCTCAGAATAAGGCCATTTTATACACTCAACTTTTACCCTTTTTATAAGTTCAAGTAGCGCATCATTTAATACTCTCATTCCTTGGTGTTACACTAATGCACATGTTATCTTGACAAAATTGAGTCATTCTGGGAGCATCCATAGCTTAGTGGATAATGCACCTACCTTGTATGCAGAACACCCCAGCTCCACCCCTGGCAGTTAGGGCTAGGAAAGACCCCTGCCCGAAACCCTGGAGAGCTGCTGTCACTCGATGTTGACAATGCCATCACTTGGTATTGATAATACTGAGCTCGGTGGTTTGACTATATAAGGCAGCTCTTGGAATTTGGATGCAATGCCACCTGCAGGTCTCTGGAAGGCAGTGTAATGTCCAGTCACCTGAGATCTCTTTACCTGTCCCTCTATGGTTCTTGCAGGAGGTGTGGTCCTTCCTTCCTCTATTTCCTTCCTCCCCTCCTTCTCACACTCTTTCTTGCTACCACACCATCGGAGGAGAAGGATGTGCTCTGCCAGGGCTCCATGCCCACAGACTATCCTCACCAGACTTCCACACAAAGGGAACAGCTCTAGGGTTCTCTGTTCCAAAGTAGTAGAGCCTCTGATCACAGTCTGAGGATAAGAACATAAGAACATAAGAAGAGCCCTGCTGGATCAGGCCAAAGGCCCATCTAGTCCAACTTCCTGTATCACACAGTGGCCCCACCAGATGCCTCAGGGAGCACACAGCCAACAATATAACCAGTTTCCCGTTGACACTCCCCTGCACCTGGCACAGAGAAAACCTACTTCTAAAACCAGGAGGTTGCTTATGGCTTGTAACCTGTGATGGTCTTTTCCTCCATGAATCTGTCCAAACCCCTTTTAAAGGCATCTAGGCCAGGAGCCATCACCACATCCTGTGGCAAGGAGTTCCACAAATGAATTATACGCTGGGTAAAGAAATATTTTATTTTATCCGTTCTAACCCTCCACTCAACTTTAGTGCATGTCCCCTGGTTCTGGTGTTGTGCGAGGGGGAGAAGAATTTCCCTCTATCCACTCTCTCCATCCCATGCACAATTTTATACGTCTCAATCATGTCCCCCCTCAGGCGCCTTTTTTCTAGACTGAAAAGCCCCAAACGCTGTAGCCTTTCCTCATAAGGGAGGTGCTCCAGCCCACGAATCATTCTGGTCGCTCTTTTCTGCACCTTTTCCAATTCAACTATATCCTTTTTGAGATGTGGTGACCAGAACTGGACACAATACTCCAGATGTGGCCTTACCATCGATTTGTACAAAGGCATAATGATATTGGCCGTTTTATTCTCAATCCCTTTTTTAATGATCCCGAGCATGGAATTGGCCTTCTTCACAGCCGCCGCACACTGGGTCGACACTTTCACCCACCTGTCCACCAGCACCCCAAGATCTCTCTTTTGATGCATGTATACATCAATGAACTATCAGTAAAGTATTTCTTATGAAACCTTAACCAGGTCTCTGCTCCTGTGTATGTTTTATTGATAGCAACTTTCCCAGGTGGTGGGATATCTTACCACAGGGAGGGGGTGCTTTCACGGATTATTCTGCTTCCCCCCTCCCTTCCAGCAGTGTGTCCCCTGCTAACTGGGCAAGAGGCACTTTTTCAATTGGTGCTCCTCTTATATTTAGTGACTGCCCCCCTTTCACCCCAGCACAGTGTCTTTTCTGGTGATTGTTTGCTGGTGTTCTTCTGCATCTTTTTTAGACTGTGAGCCCTTTTGGGACAGGGAGCCATTTAACCATTTGATTTTGTCTGTAAACCACTTTGTGAACTTTTTGTTGAAAAGCGGTATATAAATACTGTTTTTAACAACAACAACAACAACAGCAGCAGCAGCAGCAGCAACAGCAGCAGCAACAACAACAACAACAACAACAACAACAACAACAACAACAACAACAACAACAACAACAACAACAACAACAACAACAGGTTATGGGTCCAGGCACCAAAGTAAAAAGCCCTAGCTAACCTGGAAGTTTTGCTTTTTGCATTCTGAGTTTTGTTTTTCTCTCACCCGTTTTTTTAAGGCTAGATTGTTATCTTTTTTTCTTTCTCTGGACCACCCCAGTAACTAAAGGATGGCACAGGTAGCATGTGATGGAGGCATTTTTTCCCCCAGGCCCATTTACTTCCAAGTTATTCGCTTAGGAGATCAGTTACAGAAATTGAAATGGTTATTACATTGAAATGGTTATTAACATATTTAGCCATTTAAAGCTCTGTAAGTGATCACCTAAGCAAAGTAATGAAAGTAAACATGTCTTTTACTTGTTATCTATAGTTCCTTAATCAACTCTATCATCTTTTGAAAAGCCCAGTCTCGTGGTTATTGGTAGCCTAATGTTGAGGCACTTTGAGATTGTTGTTTGCACTGCTCACCCACGTCAATGATTCCCAAACTGTCAGACACAGCTGAATTTGACCTCTACAAATGTTGCGAATTTCCCGAATTTGTTCAATTTGAGTTATTGTGTGTGTGTGCATGACACATGTAGGAACACACATGTGCGTGGGACTGAGCAGTGTTGGCAACGCAGGTATGATTAAAAAAGGAATGGGTCCAGTGAGGGAACCTGCTGAAGCTGGGCAATGGCACCCCTGGCCACGGCTGGCACCTGGGCATCCAAAAGCACCTCCTAAGCTGTGAATGTGCTCCTTCAAGGGGAGTGCAACTCCATCTAGAACAGGTCTACATTTCACCAATGGGCAGCAGCTCTCCTGACCTTCAGTACCCCGCCATCTCCAGATTTACCGTATTGGTCTGAGTATAAGACTCCCTTTTTTCTCCTAATTTAAGTTTTTAAACTAGGGGTGTGTCTTATAATCAGGCTGTTGCAATAATGCCAGTGATTTAATTACATTTTTTTAATAGCACCAAACTTTAAGGGTGCGTCTTATAATCAGGTGCGTCTTATACTCGGGACAATATGGTAATTTCAACCTCTTTGCCTTCATCCAGTCCATTACTGACTCCATAAACATATCTGAGAAGGGAACATGATTGAGACATATAAAATTATGCATAGGATGGATAGAGTGGATAGAGGTAAGTCCCTTTCCCTCTCGTGCAACATCAGAACCAGGGAAACATCAGCTAAAATTGAATGGCGGGAGAATTAGAATGGATAAAATGAAATATTACTTTACCCAGTGAATAATTACTTTGTGGAACTCCTTGCCACAGGACGCGGTGATGGCACCGGGCCTGAATGCCTTTAAAAGGGGATTAGACACGTTTATGGAGGAAAAGTCCTTCACAGGTTACAAGCCATGATGGGTATATGCAACCTCCGGATTTTAGAGGCAACCTATCGCTGAATTTCAGATTCAAGGGTGTGGTGACAGGATACAGGTATCTTGTTGTCTTGAGTGCTTCCTGAGGGATCTGGTGGGCCACTGTGAGATATAGGAAGCTGGACTAGATGGGCCCTTGGTCTGATCCAGGAGGGCTCATTTTATGTTCTTATAGAGTTGCTAAGAGGTCCAGCAAACAAACAGGAATCCAGAAGGACTGGCGTCTTACTCACTGATTATTGCAATCAAACAAGCATGCATCTTCATTCATTTATAACCTGAAGCCAGACTTGAATGGATCCAGCTAATCAGCCAAGACCCTCTGTAGCGGAGACGCCACTACCTGCTCAATCACTTTGCCGAGAAACGGGACATTTGTGACTAGCCGGACATTGTCGAAAATAGTGGGGTCAAAGGAGGGTTTCTTCAGAAGGGGGCACACCACCGCCTGATTCAATGACGGCGGCACCACCCCCTCCCTTAGAGATGAATTCACCACCCTCCCCGTCCACTCGGCCAGCCCTACCCGGGCAGATCTAATCAGCCATGCTGGACAAGGGTCAAGCGGGCAAGCATAAGGTTTCACACTCCAAAGAATCCTGTCCACATCCTCTGGTTCTACAAGCTGAAAAGAATCCCAGGTGGAAGAACAGACAGCTGTCATAGGGACATCATTAGATACTCCTAATGCGGCGTCCAAGTCATGCCAAATCCGATCGACTTTATCCGCAAAGTGCTTTGCAAACTCAGCACAGCAAGCCACCATGTGTTCCGCCCCATCTACTGTGGGGGGGGGCAGATGGAGAAGGCCCCGGACTACACGGAAAAACTCAGCTGGATGGTTCTCCGCAGACGCAGTAAAGAAAGCCCTCTTAAACGTTACGTGGAGATTTTCATGACTGGATACGATTGCAATTGTATTGGGAAGTATGGGTTCCATAGCCATGTATACAATTTAATATGAAGAAATAAAATCCTTAAAACCGCAGTTGTCATTGAACACATCGAACTACAACTGCGGTTTTAAGGATTTTATTTCTTCGTATTAAATTGTATACATGGCTATGGAACCCATACTTCTCAATACAATTGCAAAGCCCTCTTAGCTGTCACCACCGCCACGGAATAGGCTCTAAAGTGAGCTCTAGCCCATACTTTGTCGGAGTCAGCGCAATATGAATATTGGAACCACGTAGTTGGGTCCAGTCCATTGTGCTTTTTGCACCTGGTCACTGCCATCCTTTCAGATGAGTAATTATTCAGGTAGGAAAAACAGCCACGTCACTGGCTTTGCCCTCATGTTTCCAGCGTTTGCATGCATGATACAGGTGTGTAGGAACAGAGCTGTGACTCCCAAAACCAGTGCCAGCATCAGGGTTGCTTGGAGCGTTAGGTCAAAGCCCTCCACTGGGTCTCCTCAGCCCACATCCTGTGGGTGCTTTGGGTGGTACCACTACCAGTGGCACTTAGGGCCCAGAGGTTGGTCCAGCCAAGTGGGCCTTCTGGTGGACGTGGCTCTCAGTCACTCTCTAACCTGGATGAAACCTGACACCATCCTACGACTGAGGGAATGTGTAAAGGTGACCTTACTGTTTGACTAGTCTTTTTTTTTTTAAGTAAACATCCATACATTTCTGCATGTCTGTTTATAATGAAGTATCCATATGTATTGAAGGAAATAAAAATATACATCAAATTGTGAGTGTGTGTGTGTGTGTGTATTCCAGTATTCTTTCTTGTGTAGCTAGCAAATGATGTACAGCGTGAACTTTTTTCCCATTCTTGTTGTCATTTTCTCCAGGATCGTTAAAATAACCTATTACTGTAAAACAACATACCCAGGAGTAAGACAGTGAAAACAAGATTTCTGTCGCAAGTGCAACCACAACAACTGGCAAGCTCATTTTTCCTGGCTTGTATTTGCTAGCCCTCAGGCTGTCGACTGTACAGTGAACAAACTCTAACCTGGAGGAGTAAAGCTATAGACTACACATATGCAATGCGCTGGAAGTCGTAGAGATGCATTTCGAATACTTACCTCAGGGCAACATCCCACAATGAGAATTGCATGGCCTGGCACCTGGAATTTCAGGGAAATCACGTAACTTCTATGTTTGCCCACGGAAATCTCATTGGTTCTACTGTTCTCCATTCAACCCCTTGCACATTATTTCATTAAAAGTAATTTCAGGTGTCCTGGAGTAGCTAGGAGCTATTGAAGGCTTCAGTGCAATATTGGAAACTGATGACAGTTCGGTGTGTGCTGCTTGAATGTAAAATTAGGATGAGATCTTATTAGAACACATTTTTCCCCCTACATGATTCCATGGTTGTACTTTTGTTCCCTTCATTTGTGTTTAGGGATTTTTATTTTCATTTTAATTAATAGGTTCTTTTATTCCCCCCTCGTTGTGCGGACTCTAGGCTGGGGGGCACCGAGTTAATTGGAAATAAAACAGGCTGAACTTTCGTACAAACCTAGTACTTGGCAAATGAGCATTACCGTGTAAGTCTCAGTCTCATGCTTAGCTATTTAAAAGCCTCTTCCCCCAACTCAATGTGAAATGGCAGTGCCATTATTTCGAAACAGCCCAGTAAGCTGCAGAGCACAGTGCTGTAATGTATTCAGGAGAATGATTACCTTGGCAGTAAACATTTACAGTTCTTATTTGCATAGGTGTTAGCAATGCTTGCCATGTTCACTGTGGGTATTGCTGCTTCCTGTGTGCATTGAGATTCCCCAGGTGTTTCTTATGATGAGTTTGACCCTTGTTGGCGTGTGATGGTGGGGTTCAATCAACTTCTCTTGATCAATGATATTTGTACCTCAACCACTCCTCCTCGCCATGGTGAGCAGCCTGTCTGCTGGTTACATATGCATATCGTTAATTTCCTTGTGTGTTCCTGTCTCTTACAAACAGCACTCAGACTGCCACACCTTCTTCTGTGAACATAACTTATCAAGAAATGCTGTGGATTCTGTCTGTCTTTATTCATTTCTGCGACCTCCCTGCCCCAAATTTGGAATGCTAATTTTTTGGAGACGACTGAATTTCTTCTACTATAGAAAAGGGAAAAGTTCCTTTTCCTTCACCCAGCCTGAATTGACTTTTCCTCAAGCCATGCCTTGCACAGTCATAATATTATGAGTGTCATAACTATTATAATTATAAGTATTATACATATAATATATCATTATTATGTACTTATATTTTAATAATAATTCCAGAGAAAATTTCCTGTTTTCTTTGTTCTGAACAACATGTGCCAGCAAAGCTATCCCAGGCACGGAAATCTGATTTTGGACAGCAGATTTTGATCTCTAGAATCCTGTAGTTAAGCAAGTATGCCCAGGCTATAACTTTTCTCAGCTTAAGTGATGAAAAGTGGAAACCATTTATTGATTTTTTTTATGAGAGAGAGAAGAATGATTTGATGATATGCGGATTTATTAATGAATAGAATGTTGGTGATATTTTGGCTTAGTTGGATATTATAGGTAGAAAATAGTGAATAGTATGCTGGTAATATCAACAACCTCAGATATGCAGACGATACCACCCTAATGGCAGAAAGTGAAGAAGAACTAAAGAGCCTCTTGATGAGAGTGAAAGAGAAGAGTACAAAAGTTGGCTTGAAAGTCAACATTAATAAAACTAAGATCATGGCATCTGGTCCCATCAATTCCTGGCAAATAGAAGGGGCAGAAATGGAAGCAGTAACAGATTTTACTTTTTTGGGTTCCAAGATCACTGCAGACGGAGACAGCAGCCATGAAATTAAAAGACGCTTACTCCTTGGAAATTATCTTCACAATATAAGTGCACCACTATCCTCGCCTCCCTCCTCATTTCATGTCGTTGCACTGAATTGTGCACTTGGTTCCTGCACACATAGTCAGTTCTGAGCTGTGACCCATTTGTAATCTAGACTCTTTCTCACATGTCTTATTGGAGTATGTGGGAGAACCTGATTACATTCAACTGTTTAGTTGCATTTGAGATCAATGAGTTCTGCATAATGCCTCATAATTGCACATTTAATTTTGATTGCATTCTAATTAGCTGCTGCATACATCATCCCAGTGATAACTTTCCCACAAGGCTGCCCACCTAGGGAGTAATGCGGATTTACTGCATCTGGGAAGGATTCTGTCTTTCACTGACCTCCCAAACTAAAGATTCTGACTATACTGAGTTGTTGTTTGTTCATTATCTATTGTAAACAAGACTTTGCTTGTGTAATCCAGACAAAGCCGAACACTTTTATGTCCTGCTCATTTCAGGAAGAAGAACTGAGCTTGTGCCTTCATCTCTCCCATTCAAGCCAATGGACAGAAAAAGCACATACATTTGGCTGGATCACACCCTATATCTCTGAAATAACAAAATCTTCTGAGTGTTGGAGAGAGAAAGGCAAAGGAAACATGCCCAGTAACTTTATTTGGTTTCTATTGGATGATAGTGTAAATTTGAAATAGACTGGAGACAGCATAACGGGACGCAGTGGAGGACAGAATCCGTAGTGATATGATGCCAATTTTTCAACGCTAACATTGTAAAAGAGCCTTTTTTTTTTTCCTCTGGGTGGTGCATGGGAAGAGCTGGAGCTATCTAAGAAGATGTCTGCTGTACTGATCCTATTTTAATAAACAACTAAACAGAGTAGCCAGTTTGGAAAGTGCTTCATCGCTGTCCTCTCTTTGCAAGCGTGCCTTGACCCGACACACCACGCTCTTTCTGGCACACTGTGGCGTTTTAGGTTAATCGTGCAAGGAGACAGTTGTGTAAACCACCCTTCTGCACATGTTCCTACCACTACCTTACTAGTGTACATTATTATTATTATTATTATTATTATTATTATTATTAATAATACACAATTAAACTCAAAGGTGTCGTTAGGGAGGCGATGGGCCCTCGGGCGGCAGGGGTGTCGAGCACACACCCCTGCATTTTCACGGCCATACATCTCAGAAAAGGACGCTTTTGCGCTGCGCTGCCGCCGCCGAAATTTGGTGGCAGCACGGCGAAAATGATGTCACACCCCCAGGGGCAGGGCTTGTGGCGTCACGTGGGGGGTCGCGTTGGCGAACCCCCCATGGGTGTTTAGAAATGCCACTGACTAAACTAAAAAGGCCTTGCATGCTGGGAAGGAGATGGAGTGCATACATTCATGGTGCGCTCATATCACAAATGTGCAAAGAGAGCCCAGAGAATGAAGTCTTGTCCAAACTGGCCCAGTTTCAGTTTTCTATACGTGGTTGACATCTTTCCTGGGATGTTGGAGAACATTCCTAAAAGCTCCTTCCAACTGGCTCTGGTATATCCTCCAATATTTCAAAGATGAAAAAAAGGGTCATTCTTGTAGCACTTAATTCTTATCCCAAAGATCAACACCTGAGATCCCAACTTTTCAGCATCACAAGTACTATTAGTGAATTCATCTGGATGAGTGCCTATTAGTGTGGAAATGAAATGGGGCCACCTAAAACGAAGGCCATGGTTTCTGCATCAAAGGACTTCCTATGTCTGAAGAATACTTACGTTTGTAAATGAAAAGGAACAAAGCAGCCCTGTGAGCTTCCAGGACCTGTTAGGCTTCCAGGACCTTACGGAATGCTGAGAGCACAAAGAACATAGGCACAAAACAGGGACCTTGATTTAGGAGGGCCAGAGGCCTGGAAAATCACTGAAGCAGCGAATGAACTGGTACCTTTAACTCTTGCATAAAAGAAATAATATGGCAGGTGCAGCCTGACACAAAAGCATGAGAAAAGCTATACCTGCTGAAATTATCTCTTTTGAAATACACAAGCTTTGCAAACCCAGAAGCCCTGGCCTCCTTTTCTTCCAGAGAACTGGGGGTTCGCTAATAGGGAATAGGATTCTATGATGAACCTTAAATCTGCAACGTTTTGCTTAAATTCTGATATGTTTTTTTTTCCCCCGGATGGCTTTGCTAATCTCTTAAAAAGTCAAAATCAATCACTTGTATTAAATAGGCTTACCAGATTTTCCCGGTTCTAAACCGGGACACCCTCCCCCCATCAAAATAAATTTAAAAAACCTTTTGGGGGGGCGGCGTAAAGCGCCGTTTGCCGCCCAAAGGGCACTTGAAAATTTTGTTTATTTATTTATTTAAGGCCACGAAAATGGCCATTTTTGCCACCGCTGCCACTTACCTTGGGGGAGGGAGAGATGTTGGAAGGAAGTGGGGGGAAGAGGGAGAGATGCTGGAAGGAAGGGAGCAGGGAGAGAGATGGATGGAGACACTGGAAGGAAGTGGGGGGGAGAGGGAGAGATGCTGGAAGGAAGGGGACAGGGAGAGAGATTCAAATCCCCCTTCAGTTCTCCCGGTGCTGCTCCTGCTCCCTCCCTCCTCTTCTCTCCCCCCCCCAATCAGCAGGTCTGAGAAGCAGCACTGCGTTTGCTTGTGTGTTAGCCAGAGCTGCCAGATTGAGCTAGGAGTGCAAGCTGGGCTAGGTTTGCCAAGGGGCTGCCTACCTATCCCTCCCGCTCTCTAGCGCGCTCTGGGCCCAAGGGAGCCTCTCGGTGCCAAAGAAGTGCAGAGCCCGAGCGAGCTCGCTTGTAGTTCTGTATTTCAACAGCTCCTCGCATGCAGGCAGGTGATTCTGCCAAACACAATGAAGAGAGCCCCTAGTTATGGTACCAACGGGTCTGTCCCTCTTTTCCCGTGTTAGAGTTCTTGATGACAGTTTCCAATGTAGGATTCTCTCTCCTGTGCCAGTCCTAGTGGACATGCAGTGTGGACTCCCTTCCCTGTTGGAGGCCAATGGGGTGGCGGGATGTTAAGCACCAGGCTAGACCCGACCCCCCCCCCAACCATGTGGCAGATATAGTGTGGGACAAGAAGTAGGATTAGGGAACTTTTGTGTGCACACTAAATTAAGCAAGAATCAAAAGCAGAACCAGAACTGATCTCAAGAGACTGAATTGGGACTTGAATTGCAAAGTCCATCTCAAAGGCTTGGAATGGGCTGAGCAATTTGTCTGCCTTGACCCCCTTTCCAGGGGTCAGTGGGGAAAGCCAGGGGTTAGCAGAGGTGACCTCTGTTTGAAACCAAGCTGCTAGAACCCATGAGGGAAGCGAGAGTTGCATCTGTCTCCTCCATGTTCCTGCGCTAAAAGGGGAGGAGTTTTTTCCCCAGACTGGAACTGCTATAGGATATATATTGAAATGGATATTTGCAATCAATAAAAGTGATGCACTTCATACCAAAACCTGGTCTTGTCTCATGGTGTGTACGTGCGTGCGTGCGTGCGTGCGTGCGTGCGTGCGTGCGTGTGTGTGTGTACCTGGGCAAAGAGCTTCTTCTGAAGGAAAGAAAGGAATAGGACAGAGTCTACAATACTGCAAATATACATATGACTAGATTATATCTTGAGGATAGTGTGCATAATAGATCACTGCCACAGACTGATCTAGTCATGCAATCTTGAAAGTACATCCCATTTATTTCAAAGGAACTTCAAGGCAAAGACTGCGGCTTTAGCAGCAATTCCATGTTCTCTGCATTTCCGTAATTGGAACGAAAGCAGCCACTTGGCGTTGAAGTGAAGAGCACATCTTAAGCTTTGTCTCTGCTTGAAGCCATGATGACAAACATTTCTCCAAGTTGCTTAATAAGTGGCAGAACATTATTACTCACTTGGGTGTTTATTATAATAATATTAATCGCACTAATTCGTTTTCATAATGGCTTTAAATGAATCACTGGAGCCGTTGAAATCGCACAAAACAGAACTCAGAGACGCCAACCACTTCCTACCCGATATTTCCACTTGTTCAGTTTATCTCTCAATATATACATCTGCAAAAATATAAAATGAATATAATTTGTATACTTTTTTGGGGGGGGGGAGTAAAAGTGGAGTGAATTGCACCAAGGTTTCCAATTGCTTTCAATTACCATTAAACCTTTTATTTTGAGTGCAATTTGCATAATGTTTCATAAACATGGAGGCAGATTAACCTTTTTAGTTAATTTATTCATTAGCAGTAAAAATTCAAAGGCCCTCTTATGAGAAAATAATGTCTTGCTGTTAAATTACATGGAAACAAAGCAATCGGGACAGACTTGCCGGTTGTGCCCCATGTCAGAGTACTAAAGAGTACAAAGAATAAAGCTTCCCCTGTTAGCACAGTGTTGATTAAATGGCCTGTTTGTGAACAATTAGCTGTATTATAAGAAGATTAGGTGAAGGATTCATTAGAGATGGGTTAAAAGAATGTTGCCTGGAGCAGACACCTTCAGAAACAGAAGGGGAGAGATAGTGCTGAAAGACCATGAGTAAAGAGAGAGATTATCTGCAATTACTCCATGTTTTCTATATGTATTATAGGACAGTAATCTCTTTTTCAAAAGATACAGCAGTCAACTAGTTAAGAACCTAAGAACATAAGAACATAAGAAGAGCCTTGCTGGATCAGGCCAAAGGCCCTTCTAGTCCAGCTTCCTGTATCTTACAGTGGCACCACCAGTTAGGGCTGCAATCCTATATACAGTATATTCACCTGGGAAGAAATCCCACTGAACTCCATGGAGCTTACATCTGCACATAGGAATGCTCTGTAAAGCTGAAATCCTAAACACACTAAGGGCACAATCCTGTGTAAGGATCCGGCTGGCGGCCCACAGCCGCACGCCAGATCCTGAGCCCCGGCGGCCATTTTGCCGCTGGGCCGGAGATCTACTCGTGGAAGGGGACACTCATCCCATTCCCCAAGTGTACAGCGCGGACGGCCCTATCGGCCTCCTTGGATTTCCGCCAGCTAAATAGCTAGTGGAAGTAGAGGAGGCCATGTAACAGCTTAGCTGGCCCGGTGGGGACGGGGATATGGCCAACTCCATCCCCCACCCCCGCCTGGGCCGGGTACACCAATGGCCCCCTCCTTCGCCTGTCAAAACGCCCCCGCGCCCAGAAGCAGGGGATATCGGCTAAAATTGAGTGGAGGGAGAGTTAGAACAGACAAAAGAAAATATTTCTTCACCCAACGTGTAATTAATCTGAGGAATTCGTTGCCACAGGATGTGGTGATGGCACATGGCCTAGATGCCTTTAAAGGGGGATTGGATAGATTCATGGAGGAAAAGTCCATCACAAGTTACAAGTCATAAGCAACCTCCTGGTATTAGAAGTAGGTGTTCTCTGTATGGTGGGGGGGGAGCAATTGGACAGCCAGCAAGTTACCCCCCAGTAGGCTGCCGAATTGCCTATGTGTCTCCTTGGATCTATGCAAGCCATTTTGCTGGTGTAGATCCAACAAAATAAAAGCGGTGGGGTGGCCTGGGAAAAAGGGGATAGGATCTGGCACATGCCAGTGCTGCTGAGATAACCCCCTTGCCCCAAGCACGATCACAAAGCATAGCTACAGCAATGCATGGAATCCTTCCCCCAGGAAAGCAATCATGGCTCCCTCAGTTGTAAAGAAGAACATAGGATTGGGCTGTGAGTTACTTAAAAAAAAGGGCTTCCCCCAATTTTTCTGGAATTGTTTTGTGAAAATTAGACAGGTGAAACTATTTTTAAATCAATTTTCAGAGTTCTAGGGTCACCCCACTGACCCCCCCCCAGAAGAGCAAATATCACTGTTTTTAGGGAAAATGAGGTGCAGGAATTGGTTGCAGGGTACCCCTTCCTCACTGAAATTAGAAATGAAAGTTTGGCTTTTTTTTTTCATGGCCAGGGCCCCGGCTTTTGAATCCTCTTTGTTTGGAGCACTTCAGGTGCAGGTGATCAGCTGTACACAGCTGTAAGCAGGAGCAACACCAGGTGTTGCTCAAACAACTCATTGGGATTATATGGTTAACAGAATAGACCTATGCAGCCATTTTCATCATATTGCATCATTTCCTATACTTTGTGAGTGGATTTCTGGCTTTTTTTTCTCATGGCCAAGGCCCTGGCTTTTGAATCCACTTTGTTTCCAAAACCTCAGGTGCAGGTGATCAGTTTTACAGAGCTGTAAGTAGGAGCAACACAAGGCATTGCTCAAAACACTCATTGGTCCTTAGAGGGTAATCTAATGTTGTTCCTGTAAGTTGGCTCTTTGTTTCTGAGTTTGTTTGTTTTTCTATTCCCCCTCAGGCTGAGCCTAGCAGGGGGTTAAGGCTGGGCCACTCAGAATTAGGTCTCCAGCCTCAACTGAGTGTTTGCAAGAACCTTGCAGGTAGCTGTTGTTATATACTGATTTTTAGCTGGATTGTTGCAGGGAGCTCAGTTTAGCTGTTTATTTCTGGGGGTGGCGTTTCTTCCCCCCCAGGCTGAGCCCAGGGCATGCTGAGGACAGGGGGTGAAGGTTGGAGTAATCAGAATTCTGTCTCCAGCCTCATGCAGCTACTGCAAGGTGCCTGTTGCTTTTGAGCAACACAGCTACAGTGAGCTCATTGCTAAGATATATTTTTTCTTATTTTTGTGCTGAACTAAAGCTGCAGCATTTCAAGGATTTGAAGGGTCATAAAAAAACCCCTGGCAGGTAGTGACTTGTAACTTGGGGTACACCGTGCTGGGACATCCCCCTACACAATCCTAAAGCACAGAAGCTGTGTGCACAACACAACTATGTGTGTGTTTGAGAAATTGTGTTGTCAGGTCTATGCTTTACATAGGAATGAATTGACAGATTTGGTATGCCTTAAACCCCAATGAGTGGTGAATGCAATGCCTATGCTACAGGTATATGGAACACCTGGGAATTTTTTTTGCAGGTGGTTATATCTCTTTGGGGGTCCCTTAAACATGTGGAACACACTGACATTTGGGAATTCTGGGAAAATCTGACCTTGGGGCCAAATGGGTAAGACATTTATGACCCAATCCTATCCTTTCCACCTTGATGGTGTAACTATGCCAAAAAGGTGCATTCTGTATCCAGTGGTGGGCAGATCAGGAGACTTTGGAGGGGAAAGCGGACTTTAATCTGCAATGGGTCTTCTTGGACCTCAGCACTTTAGCTGGCAAAAGTCTGAGGAGAGAAAGGGGACATGAAGGCTACTAAAAGGGAGGTTAGAATCCAGTGTGTGCCATTGCCGCTGGATTCAACAACCTCCTTGCCCCTGTTCCTCCCCCCTCCCCATCCACTTTTGCCCCCTTCCCATCTCCACCACTGCCTTACCTGCTCCAGCGGGTCCAGGGAGATCTACTGACATCCGGGGAGTGCTGTCGCCTCTTGCAGCAACCCTCCCAAAATGGCCACCAACGGAGCACTCTGTTGGCAGCCATTTTACATTAGCGGAACTCTGTTCCTCTGTCGTACATGGTTGTACACAACAGCCCACATAGGGCTGTCTGACTTGTTGGATATAGTATCAAGATTTCTCACGTGTCTTGTAAAATGCAATATAACTTTATGATAATATCACCTTTGTTTTTAAAAATGGGTAAAAGACACAGAGCAGTGTAGAAATTAAAGATATTGCAGAGGAGGGAAAGGAGAAATTATACATTTGTGGTCGAAATGCAACAAAGCTGAAAAGTGCTGGAAAAATGATCAGACCATAGAAGCAATGCTAGGATTTCTTATACTACGTGAGTGAGTCGGTGATGTTTTTGTTCACTAATGCAAGGAACAGTGTTGCAAGAGAGAATCAAGTCGTAGATTTAAATCATCTAAGAACAGCAAGATTTGCATAAGGTACTGGAAAGCAAAGGTAATTCCTTCTGAGAAACAGTTGCTGTTAAAAAATCTTAGAAACCATTAAAATGGTAGCGCTAACTCTGTATAAAGCACAAATAAGAAAATGGTAGGTGCCAAAGTTGTATGTTTGATGAATGGGCTCCTGTCATAAATTACATTAACCAGGGAACTACAAGGACAGATGATACAAGGAATTTATTAACTTTGTATTGAAGCATAAAATGATGACAGGAGATGCTGAATCCAAGCAATTTTTCAAGTATATATGCATATACAGTATGCATGCTTATTTGTTATATGTTTTATAGACCTGTACATGTGCATAATTGTACTGATAACTCTATATGTAAAAAGGGGGAAGATAAAGAAAAATGTTTGTTTTTGCTTTTTTGGGGAGGGAGGGGGTGGAAGCCCTGAGTACTTTCAGCTTTGAAAATTTCCATAGTGATTTACTGCTCCACTTTATATACTAACAGCAATTTTTGGGAGAGCAACCTAATTATTCAAAAGGCTTGTTTGGTTCCAAGTCCCTTTGTCATGAAGGAATTCTATGCCTCTTCTAAGGATAATTCAAAACAGGGGCACTTTACATAAACATTTTCTTTCCCATAAGCCCCCACCCCGCTTTTGGTGGAGGACATCAAAAGGAACAAAGACTTTTGTTGGAAGGGAGCATAGTAAATAGTGCCCCCAATCACGTGGCCTGACTGTGCTCCCCCTTCTTAAAGTTCCCACCTTACACTCCCCCCATTCTCTCCCTCTCCGGTACCCAATGATGTAGCACTCCTGAAATCACTTCACAGCCCAAATCAGCGGCTGTTTTGGGAACATTTTCTTTAAATATTTATTATTATTATTATTATTATTATTATTATTATTAAACAGTATTTATATGCTGCTTTTCAATAAAAAGTTCACAAAGTGGTTTACAGACAAAATCAAATGATTAAATGGCTCCCTGTCCCAAAAGGGCTTCCAATCTAAAAAAGATGCAAAAAAAAAAAAAAAAAAACCACCAGCAACAGCCACCAGAAAAGACACTGTGCTGGGGTGAAAGGGGGGGCAGTTACTCTCCCCCTGCTAAATATTTATTTATTTATTTACAATATTTTTATCCCGTCTTTCTCCCCAAAGGGACCCAACGCGGCTTACAAAAACAGGAGTATAAGAGGAGCAAAATATAAAAACAAAAATATAAGAGAAGCCCCCATTAAAGAAGTGCCTTCTGCCCAGTTAGCAGGTGAATATCAGTTCAGTCCTACCCCCGCACCAGTGCCAATGCACTGTGTTAGGGGGAGCAACATGCTGGATCCCAGAGTTGAGTCCCACAGGCAACACTCTGTGCTTGAAGGATGGCACAGAGGCACTGGAGCAAGGCATGCTCCTTCTTGCTTCTTCATCTCTTCTTCCTTCTTCAAATTGAGCAGCTCATTCTGAACCTCTTCTGGTTCCAGTTGGCTTGGTGGAAAGGAACAGACCAAGTGAGCTAGCATCTGGGCACACTTATTGTCAGAACCAGGGAGAAAGAAGGAGGAGGGCAAAGAAGAGCAACAAGGCTAGCCTGACAGATGGACCCGCTCTCTCCACAACAGGTTGAAATCCTCATTTTTGTTGGACAGCAGGAGCACTGGCTTCACTACAGGGGGGGGGCGGAGTTCTAAGTTCCTCCGTGATCCGAGCCTCGGTTACACGGAGGAACGAAGCGCCCCGCCCCTGCGCCTTCTGAACCAGTCAAAGCAGTGAAAACAATGTGCAGGAGACTCCCTGTGCATTGTTTTCATCGCTTTGACTGGTTCGGAAGGCGCAGGGGCGGGGCGCTTCGTTCCTCCGTGTAACCGAGGCTCGGATCATGGAGGAACTTAGAGCTCTGCCCCCCTGTAGTGACACCAGTGAGCAGGAGCACCACTGATAGCAGGAAGCTGTTAAGCCAGATAAGGGGCAGGCTGTGAGTGAGAGAGAGGGGGGGGAGAATGTGGGGTGCTGATTGGAGGAAGGGGAGATTGGGAGATGGGCTAGGTTGAAATATCTTATTTTTATGACAATAAAGGGTATGGTATGGTATGGAAAAATGTTATTATCACTAATAAATGATCAGCTATATCTCTGTTAGTTGGAAACATCCTATTCTTGGTGAACAATTCTCTGTCCTAAGTACGTCTACTCAAAATAGAGTTTCATAAGGACTCACTAAACAGAAGAATTTAGGTTTTAAGCCTAAGACACTCTGAAACGTCCCTATCTCTTTGGACCGCTGAAAATTCAGAATTTAATGCTCATCACACTTTCTAACTCACTGTGGATTGATAGGTCTGGATAAAAGACCAATCCTCCTAAATGCATACGGCTGTTACACAGAATCCAGTGTGTTGTGTGGTGCAGTGTTATGGATGCTGGGAAAAGGAGGAAACAGTTTTGCCTAATAGCATTAGGGGCAGATGATGAAGATTCAAACGTATAACCTCTATTACAAGGTTGAAGGCACTATATGTGAAAGTGAACCATCGAGGAAAATGAGGTCTTGATAATGTTCACCCTCTCATATGGTTTACATGTAGTTTAGGCTCTCACGCCCACCTTATGGAAACAATAAAGAGGAACTGGCAGTTCCTTTCAGGACTCCTCAAATATACATCCTGTTGAATTTCCTAGTAATGAGCTTTTTCTGGCTTCAGCTTTGTATGTGGAAAAGTATCTACTGTACTTCCAAGACTGCTGGCTCCTTAAAATATGAACCTTCCTGTAAAAGATAGTGGCAAAGGATTCCTATATCTGCTAGATGGATCCCAAATGGGAATTTCACGCACTTCCTAGCTGGCTTGGCAGTCTTCAGTCAAACAGCCAGTCCAATCTCTGATGTTTTATATATCTGCTGCCTTGGCATACAATGCTGTGTTTCTGATGGAATAGACAGGCGTTGGCTTGGGCATTCTCCCACCTGCTAAATTCAGTTCAGCTGTATTATCATTTCTGATGACAGAGGCATTTTCTGTAGTTACATAGACCCAAACTCCACATAACATGGAGTAGCACTGAGAATGCAAGGGACATGCACTAAAATTGAGTGGAGGGAGAGTTAGAACGGACAAAAGAAAATATTTCTTCACCCAGTGTGTAATTCATCTGTGGAACTCCTTGCCACAAGATGTGGTGATGGCACCTGGCCTTGATGCCTTTAAAAGGGGTTTGGATAGATTCATGGAGGAAAAGACCATCACAGGTTACAAGCCATAAGCAACCTCCTGGTTTTAGAAGTAGGTTTTCTCGGTGCCAGGTGCAAGGGAGTGACACGGGAAACAGGTTATCTTGTTGTCTGTGTGATCCCTGAGGCATCTGGTGGTGCCACTGTGAGATACAAGAAGCTGGACTAGATGGGCCTTTGGCTGATCCAGAGGGGCTCTTCTTATGTTCTTATGTTCCTATGAGAACAAGATTAGGATGTACATTCCAGTTCTGGTGCACATTTCCCTCCTCCAGATATTTTATCTTACCTCACATTGTTACATTCAATGACGTTTAAGTCAATGGTTTGATGGTGTTTTCATTCTTTTCTTTTCCCCAAAAAATTTATTGTGCCCCACTTTGCACGTCCTGGTAGAAGGGACATTTATGAGTTTTGGCCACCGTCCAATGCAATGTTACCGCTCAGTGCATAAATTCATTGTTCTCAGTAGGATTAGGTGAGGCGCCACAAATGCTGATGGTGATAAATAAGAACAACAAAGCAAAAAATAGCCATAAAAAACTAAATAATAGAATCTATTAAATATATAAATTAAACAGAGAATACCAAGGCATTTGTTTATTTATTTAAAATATTTACGGCTGCCTTTCAGTCCCATCGAAGGAATGACCAAAGTGAATCTCCATAAATTCCAGTGTACATAAAACAAGAAATGTGTATAGAAACAATACCAGTGTATACAATCAAGTGAATAATCACTTACAATATATACTATAACATTCATTATATTCAATGATTCGACAATCATTATAACAATCAGTTATAACAGAAAGGAATTGAAGGTTGGGCTTCCGCAAATAAAATATTTGAAACCATTTCAAACAAACAAACAAAAAGGTGAACTACTGATCCTCTTTGGACTACAGTACTATGGATTTGTAAGCTCAATCCTTAAAACTGTTACTCATGATGCCAGTATAATAATGCTCAGCTTTTATTCTCCAAAGGACAATGCATGGTATTAGTGTGTGGTTGTGACGGTGCAACAGTGTGAAGCATCACATAGTGTGATGATGTGAAGTATCGCATAGGAAGACACCTCTGACCTGCACAGACAAAATAAACCTTTTTTTTTTTTTTTGCAATAGGACACCATAATATACCGGTGCAGACAGGCCTGAATCCAGCAAGAGCATGTCATCTTATTGATGTAACTTGTCATTGTAGAGGGCATCTTCGCCCATTGAGTTTGACATTAGCTCATAAAACACTGTGCCTCTTGGGTTCCTCACCGGGGTGTGAATATTTCACTGATGTAGCCCAGGCTATTTGCAGCCACAACTGTGAGTGTTTTCATTTCTGAAAGGTGAGTCTTTGGGTATTTCTGACAGTTCTGTCGGTGCCAGGCATATAGATGCCTTTTTCCTCCAGTGCTGACTGACAAATATAAAAATTGAATTACATTGTTCACAGACTGTCAACTGTTCACAGAGAGATGTGGAAGCAGATCCTGTCATCCTTACATGGAGGGGATCACACACACAAAAAAAAGGCAAGAGAAAATGCCAAAACTTGACTTGTCATTTGAAGGGAACCAAACTTAGAAGGAAATTCAACCAGAATTAAATTTTGGAACCCATTGGAGAAGGAAACTTCAACTTCACAATGCTGTAAACCAGGGGTGTCCAACCTTTCAACATGAATGCTCCTGGCCCTTTAATGGTTGTATAGGTGAGGGCATTTCAGCAAGTGCAGCTGCTTTAGCAGCACCATCAGCACTTGCAGCCCCACAATCTCGGCCGGCCACTCGGCCTGCTCTCGCCTGGGCGAGAGTGGGCCGAGCGGCCGGCCGAATCGGCGCCAGAGGACACATCCAGGCGAGCGCGGCCCTGCGCTCTTGGCTGGCCTCTGGCGCCGAGCTCGGTCAGCCACTCGCCTGGAGCGTGGCGCCCGCTCGTCGAAGAGGAGCAGCATGAAGAAGAGGAGGAGCAGCACGATGGCAACGGGATTCAGAAGGTAAGATAAGTCAAATTTATTATTTTACTAGGGAAAATAAATAAATAATTAAAAATTGCGAAAGCGCTTTGCGCGGCAAAAAGTAAAATAATTTTACATATTTATTTATTTATTTATTTATTTAATTAGTGGGGGGGCGGTTGAATACCAGGAAAATCTGGTAAGCCTACCCAACAGGCCTAGGAAGGGGGATAGGATTCGGCAGAGTACACCGCCAATTATCCCTCCCTTGTCCTGGGTCTGGCCACCCAATTCCCCCTCTTGTTATGACCTGTCCCACTTTCCCCACGCCCCTTCTGCCACCCGGCATAATCCTTACCTGTATCTGGCGGCGGCCTGGGTCCAGGATACAGCAAGCAGCTCCAGTCTTGGCGCCAGTGCCGCTTACTCTCTGGGTGTAGAAAACATGCCTTATGGCAGGGGTGCACAACTTGGAAGTAGGTGGGGGCCGAAATGAACAGGCCAAACTTCTCCGGGGCCGCACGGGGGGCGTGTCCAGGAACCGTGATGTCATTTCCTCAGGAAGTGACATCATAGGGGGCGTGTCCAGGAACCGTGATGTCACTTCCTCAGGAAGTGACATCACAGGGGGCGTGTCCATGGGCCGGAAAATATCACAAAAAGCAACATATTTTAAAAAATTCTCTTTTATTTTTTAAAACCATATCAACTCACGTTACAAAAAGCAGCACATTACAAAAATCACAACAAGCCTGATTCCTTTGCAAGCAACCCCCCTCTCCACCAGTCAAATTTTAAAAAGCACAAATCACTTTGCAAGCCAGAAATTTGATTCAAACTCAAAGCACAGTACAGTTACAAAAAGCAGCACATTACAAAAATCACAACAAGCCTGATTCCTTTGCAAGCAACCCCCCCTCCCCACCAGTCATGCCCCCATTTAAAATTTAAAAAAACAGATCATAGATGCATCCTCACCCCTCCATCTCTAAACAATTTAATCAGCTGGAAACCATGATAAATGAAAGCAAATAAAGGGAGCACATTGCTAAACAAAGGAGAAAAATGAAACTTCCAGATACACACACACACACACACACACACACACACACACACACACACACACACACACACACACACACACACACACACGACTATCTCCAATTCAAACCTAAGCTTGCGATCCCATTACACAGCGTGCATGTGCTGTTATTTTGCAGTCACGTCAAGGCAGAACACAGACTGGATATTTCTTCAGCCAAAAATCATTCCCCCCCATTTCCCCAGCAGCCCGTTTCCCCACCTATTCAGGGCAAAGCAGCACACCTTTCGCAGCATGCACGTGCTGTTATTTTGCAGTGAAGTCAAGACAGAACACAGACTGGATCAGCCAAAAATCATCCACCCCCCCCCCCATTTCCCCAGCAACCCGTTTTCCCACCTATTCAGGGCACCTATTCAGATCCTTCTCCTCCGCAGCATTCTGGGTTTCGCTGGGCCCCGGCGGACGTGGCGCGTTCTCCAAGTTCGAGAAGGGGTTGCGCCGACGACTCCCCGGGAAGGGCTGAGGGCAGTCAAAAAAGAATCACGTGGGGAAGCTCCCCCCACCACTTGTAGCAGGCAAAAAGAGGCCAAAGCTTTCTCCACAAAGGGGGAGGGAGTACAGGGGCAGCTTTCCGACTAGAGCTCTAGAAAGTTCTGGAAGTGCTCAGCGCAGGCACACAACCCTAATAATTCAATAATAAAAAATAATGCATTGCCCCACTACCCGCAGCCCTCCCCCCACTCAAGGCATTCCCTCCTCCTCCTTCCCTACGCACAAGTCTCACCTTCCCATTCCTGGGGCTGCCATTAACAAACAAGGTGACTCTCCTCATGTCCCCCACGCCAGAACTACGGACGCCCTCAATGCCGTTCCCTCTTCCTCCCCTACGCACATGGGCCTGGTTACAGCGCAGACAAATTAGTTTATTTTATTAAAGGGGGCGGCAGCGAAATAGCGAACAAAAGCAAATATTGAGAATGTACGTGATATGAGAGAGAGAGAGAGCATGTATGTAACTGGCTGTCCCTCTCTGAACTCTACCTTTTTGCAAGGGTTACCCTCCTCCGCTGCTCCTTTGCTGCTCCGTGCAGACAGCCACCGTCTTTCTTGGGGGGGGGGGATCAGTTCGCCCAAGGAGGGTGGAGAGAATGAGATGGGGGGTTGGGGAAGAGGCCAATGCTGCTCCTGCTGTCTGGGATTGATGGATGAGAGTGCTCCCTATGTGTGCGTTTGCGAGAGCGAGCGGGGAAGGGAACGTGTGTGCAACTGCCCGTGCCCGGAGCTTCCTCTGCCCGGAGAACAGCAAGTGGAAGGCGCGAGAGAAGCGGGAATCCTCGGCTTGTGTCAGGAAGGCGCCCCTCCACTCCGCCCCGAGTGGCCCAGCCAGGGCGCTGGGAGACCACCAAATGGGCAGCCCCTCGCTAGCTAGCCCAGCGGCTCCAAGCAGCATGGCTTTGAGGAGACGAGCAACGCCGGGCGGCGTGTGGCTGCGGGTGGGAGCCTGCTTGCTGGCCTGGGCTTACAAAGCCAAGCGCCCTCTCTAGTTTCTACCAATGCAGAGCCAGCGATAAGTGGGCGGGTCTTCTTGCCTAAGGAAATGCCTTCTTGCTCTTGCATTCTTTAGCCTCCTCCTGGCCAACACGCACGCGGCTCATTCGGCTCTTGGCTGAACGCCAGGAGACTCAGCTGATTGGCGGCGATCAAAGCCTGCCTGGAGTCTTCTGGTGTTTGGCCAGGAGCCGAATGAGCCGCGCGCAGCGGAATGAGCCACGTCTGCCATTAAAGAACGGGCCCGGGCCCGCGAAGAACTTGGGGATCCCCAATTTCTTCGCGGGCCACTGGAAATCGTCAGGCGGGCCGCATGCGGCCCGCGGGCCGTATGTTGTGCACCCCTGCCTTATGGCATGTTTGGGACACTCAGCGCAGCTTTTGCATGCTGCAGCAGTCCTAGACTGCGAACCCAATCCTATACTGGCCTTCACCGGCAGGACAGGGCTCCGCTCTGTTGCAAACGTGCCATAAAGCACGTTGTGAGAGCATGGAGGTCTGTCTCGCTGGTGTGGAGGCCAGCGCCAGCAGGCCTCCACCAGGACAGGAGCTGTGTCCGCTGGAGGCAGGTTAGCTCTCCACCGGCTAGCAAGGAGGCAAGGGGAGGGAGGCGGGAGGAAGAATTTCAGGGCAGAGAGAGGGCGGGGACGAGGACGGATCACGTCCGGGAGGGGGGGCCGGCGTGGCAGAGGACGCCTCCGCTGAATCCCAAACCCGGGCCAGGCTTGAAAGCCTGACACGGGGCTTCTCGGAGCTGCACCAGCTACTTTCCTAGTGTGCCTACAAGTAGCCCCATAGGGGTTACTGGGGCTCAACATGGGGGAAAGGGAAGATAATCTCCTTCCGTCAAGGAGACCTCCAGTCCCGTACTGGATGCAGCGAAGCCTGCCCCAGTACCACTGCATCAGAGCGTGGGGCTTTTAATAGGATTGGGCTGCCCATGATGGAGGTTATTGCAAATTAAAACAAAACAAAGAATAATATGTTTGATTGTTAGTCTTTATTAATATACCTAATCTGTGATTCTATACTCAGCAAGTCATACAGATAGGATTAGGTTTGTGGTATTGTCTCAGACAGGAATGCGCTGATTTTTCTGGAGTCTGTCCTAAGTGGATGGTGTAAAACTTTTCTTTGTAAATCTAATTTGTGTTTGTGAAGATGCAAACAGTCTTTTTTAAATCAATTCAGAATTACTTTCTTTTGTACCTCTTGCTGAGGTAGTGCTCTCTTTCTTTTGCCCTTGAGCTTCAATGATGCTTGAAGATCTTCTGGTGGGGGAAGAGCATTATTAATGAACATGCTCAATAATTGTTAGGAAGTTGGCTGAGGGTTTCATTCTAGAATCAGTGCTAGAGAGGACTTTCCTGCTTCATGCAGGGAGTTGGACTAGATATCCTTGAAGACCCCTTCCAAATATAGGTTCTATGATATAAGCAAAATTGCCAGTCAGTGCAGAGCAGTGAAACACAATGATATGTTGCAGCTGGGATGGAGGAATTGTCTATGTCCCCTCCTGCTTTGGAGAGGGATCATAGTTCAGCGGAGGAGCACATGCAGAAGGTCCCAGTTTCAATGCCTAGCATCTTCAGGTATGGCAGAGGAACAGAATTCCGAGCCGTGCCCTTAGCACAGGGCTCGGGATTTGCTATGCTGCTCCAGAAATGCATGGGGGGAGTAACCACCCCCTTGAATCATCTGGAGTGTGGGCGGAGCTAGAGGGGTTTATATTCTGGCTCCCTGCCTCACTCCTTCCTGTTTCTCCTTGAACTGCAACAGTTGTTAACCCGCTGTCCCTCCCTTGTTTACAGTCTGGGCTATGCTGGCCGCCCTGTTGGGGGCTGGGTAGGAATTTTTCTGCGCACCTGATTGGCCTTGGTGTGTAGTTTTTTTCGCCTACCTCTAATTGTAACAAATGTAAATGTGGATGACCCACTGGGGCTGTTTGTTTTAATTGTTTTAATTCTTGATTTTAAATGTATATATGTATTTTAATGTTTTTATTGTAAGCCGCTTTGGTTGCCCCTGTGGGAGAAAGGCAGGGTATAAATTCTATAAATAAATAAATAAATGTATTGGGGCTCTGTTATTCTTGTCACTAATTGGTCACTAATTGGCAGGTTACCATGCGTAAGAAGGCTGTAATTTGGGCTATAGGCTTGAACTTTGGGACAGCAAGGTTATGGGATGCCCCCCCATGTTTTTCATCTCCCAACTGCCCTCCGGCGCGGGGGTTTGCTGGGGGGTGTCCCATGGCCTGGATCACGTGAGCTGCCCTAGATGCCCTCCGGCTCAGGGTGGTGCTATGGTTCCTGCTGCCCTGGCCCATTAGGGGTTGATGGTAAAGAGCTGGCGGTGGCTTGGAGTCAGGGTTGGAACGTCCGCCCGGGCAGTCCTTAGGATGTACCTCCGCTTCAGCGCTTCACACATGCATTTGTATCACCCTGACCTGAGCCTGAAAATCTCCTATTCCTCTCTTCTCTGTATCTATTTTCAATAAAGTGGCCCTTTTTATCCATATACTTGACTCATGTGTTTATTGGTGTGTGCCAGAGCAAATCTTGTATGATATCGTGGAGAACTTCTGTCAGTCAATGCCATCAATACTGAGCCAGATGGCCCAGATCTGACTAGCTATAAGACGGCTTCTTATGTTCCAGCTATTTTCTTATCCTGGTCCCCATCTGATCAAACTCTTCAGAGTGTTATGACTTGGGCAGCCCAATTGTGTCTACATTTTGGACCAACGGAGCACCGCTCCACCGGTCTAGGGTGTCGCAAACATGCCGTAAAGCATATTTGCGGCACTCAGAGAGTAAGTGGCACTGGTGGAGAGGCTTGCGCCACTCATCCGATGCCACAGAACAAAGCAGCACCACGGTGGACAGGTAAGGCCCTTCCAGGCTGCAGGAGGGTGGAACGGGGTGTTCCAGGAGGGTGGATTGGTTGGCCAGGCCCAAGAAGGGTGAGGGATCAGCGGTGGCCTCCTCCGCCATATCCTATCCCCCTTCCTGGGCCTGGCTACCATTATACAGGGCTCTCAGACTTGCACCAGAAAAATAGCTGGTGCACATCTGAGTAGCCCCATTGGAGCAGCTGGAGTGCTACTCATAAGGCACAAACATCCCTTTACCCTGAGGAGATCTCCGGCTGTGCCAGGGCAGGTCCAATTCTTAGTCTTATGTGCACTGCCACGTCCTGCAGCTAGACAGAATTGTGCTGTAGGGTAGGACTAAATTTTGCAAATGGTAAATGTCTATGGATTTGAAATCAGCCATGTTTTCACTGCATTGGTCAGAAAGATACTGTTCTCATTGTTCATTGCAAATACAAGTACAATAGATATTATCTATCTTCTATACTGCTCTGAGTCTTCTTTTCAGCTTATAAAATTCAAATCCAGAAGAATTGCTCTATCCATAATAATGGTATAATGAGTGTGTGGAAAAAGAGAATAAATGACTACCTTTCTTATGTGTTCCTCTCTCTTTTTGCATTAAAATCCACTCTTTAGTAACACCGAAAGACCAAACGACATGACTAACTACTAGATTTTACTTGATGGTAAGGATATCTTGATTAATGAATGTTCAGCTCTCATTTCTCAGTGCGACTGGACCTTCAGAAGTATGCAGAGATTGAATTAATGAATGAATGGATAAGAAATGCAAAGAAGGGAAAAATCAGATACCCAAAGTATTCATTTCCATGTTGGTCATACTTTTTCCTTTAATTCTCTTTAGCTCAGTTTTTTTTTTAAATTCAGATCTTAAAGAGCTAATATTGCATCTCGGGAGCTTTCGAAATGTTTATGGAGGATTAATTAATATTTTGAATGCAGAAAAAGCTGCTTTTTAAAACAAATTATATAAGTAAAACCTGACTAAAAGGGTTAGCTTTTGTTTCTGTGCAGTTGATTTGCCCCATCCGCTCAATTAACATGTATGATACCAGAACATTTAGGAAACACAATAATTCAGTGGATGCAGTTCACACAGCTGAGAATCACTGAGAGAGGCAATGGAAAATTACTACTACTACTACTACTACTACGAAGAAGAAGAAGAAGAAGAAGAAGAAGAAGAAGAAGAAGAAGAAGAAGAAGAAGAAGAAGAACTAGTCAGAGGTGAAACCATTTCTCGAGAGTGGTTGTTAGGATTGTTGAGTCCCTGGAACATGGAGATGATAGATAGATAGATAGATAGATAGATAGATAGATAGATAGATAGATAGATAGATAGATAGATAGAATGGATGGGCATCCAATGGATGGACATCTCATTGATCACCCTTCATTCTATAGCTTGTGTCTACTGCAAATCTACATACAAGAGGCACCAGCAAAAAGCCATTGGAAAAGATGAAATACTGGAGTGGATCGGAAATGTTCTGCTTCCCCTGATCCACCACTTTAAAGGGTGCTATTTTGCCTAAATAGCAGGAGATCTAGAAACAAGACTATGTGCAATCCATGCAATCCAAATATAAATAGATCAATTTCTGCAGTCAAGCCATCCAACTTCTGTTCCAAGAAAAGCCAAATTCTCCCACCTGTATAAATTACACAGCTTTACCACAATTCATTTTATTTTGCATACATTTTATTACTCTTACAGCCCAATCCAAACCAAGGATCATGCTGATGGAAAGTCTGCTGTACGGCAGGCAGTGACCAGGGCAGATGGCTGGAGGGCATGCATGGACAACCGGCGGCCTGCTGAACCACTTTGTCCTGCACTGCCACCAGTAAGTTGGGGGGGGGGGGGCGGGAGAACAGAGGAGGATTGTGGGCGGTTTGCGGCAGGGAGTGGGATGAACTGGGGGCAGTTTGGGGGTGGGAGGGGGAAGATTTCAGCAGCTACAGTACACGCCAGGGTCCTATCTCCCTTTTCATGGCTCAACACGCCGCCTGACTCTGTTTGGACCTATGCCTGTTAAAGAGCTGGTATAAGTTCGGGGAGACCCATTGGAGGCCAGGCTGCCCATGGGGAGATAAGAAATATTTTTACTTATCTCTTCCAGGCTGTCTCATTAGCCCCCCCCCACACACACACACACACCATAAGCATGCAACATGCACTCCATCAGCAGCTCTGCATGCTCTGGGCTGGCAGGGATAGGATTGGGTCATCAGACACCAGAGGGTTCATGAACAGGGACTCTAACGTGTTACTTTCTTCACCAACGGTATTCTGTTGGCCCGGCAAGCGGCAGATTGAGCTCTGTGCTTTCAAGGTGTCAGCTACACTACAAGGGCCAATTCTTGTTCACCAAAAAGTCCTAGCCACCTCACTACTTGCTACATCTAAGACAGGGATGGCCCAACAGGGGCTGCAATCCTGTGCACGCTGTCCTGACAGTAAGCCAGACTGAGCACAATTGGATTTGCTTCTGAGTAGACATGCATAGGAATGTGCTGAAGAGCTGGCTCCTGTTGCTGCTCCTGACCTGCTGCTGCTGTGTGTAAACCCCACCACCACCAAAAAAGAAACAACAACACTCTACCGTACACCTTCTCTTTTCAACAAAACAGAAAGTCAGGTCATGCTCGGAGCTTCCAATATGCCCCACACTACTTGTTTTATTGAAAGGGAACACAAGGAAGGAGTGAGGTGAGGGTGTAAGAAAGCATATTGTCACTGCTTATGTGGTTTTCTTCAGCTGTGGGCATCAGTGATTCGCTTCCCTACCCTCTCCTCTCAATTCCTTCCTTTAGAGACCATACAAGGAACTGCAAGCAGATCAGTTGTGGTTCTGTCTGCAGTGGGCTGGAGGGAGCAGCAGGGTGAAGGGGCATCTCGAGTCTGCTGCTCCCACTCCACTGAAACCAGCTCTCCCTAGGTCCCCAAACCTGGAGCTAGATGCTTGTCAAATTTTGGCATGTTCACAGCTGAACTCTCTGTGTGCATCCCAGTGAACTGAATGCCCTCAGGCATGCCTATCGCTGTCCTCTTGCGCCTTCGCTTGCGCACAGCATTCTCCTCTGCTTCTGCTGGAGAAAGCACCTTACAGCCAAGTGCCTGAGATCCGAAGTCAGAGGAGTTGCATCACTTCAATTTCTGGCACCAGACTAAATAACAATCGATAGGTTTCTTGAGAGAAAGCCAGGGGCAGTCAGGTTTGAAAGAGCACTGCTAGCTGTAAACGTGCAGCAGGACTGAAGAATATATTGTGAGGCCTCTTGTATTAGTATGTCTGTCTCCAGCCATAGAGAAGGGAAAGGAGCCATAATTATAATATAATAATAACCAGTATTTATATACCACCTTTTCTTTGGTCATCGGATTTCTCCTCTGACTTTAATTCAAAGGCAGTTTACACAGGCAGGCTTTCTAAACAGGCAGGCAGGATTTTTACAATACAATATGTTCTAATCTTGCATAGAACCCTTCATTCTAGGTGGTTTTCTTCACAGTCTAGCCTCTCTCTGGCATTCGCCTCATCACACTTTGACTGACAAGCAACCTTGACTCCCATTCAAAGTGCAGCTGCAGCTTCTCTCCTTCACAGAGTCTATGCAGTGAATCAGTGGCATGCCGACAGCTCTTCAACAGACACTGATACTTCCAGCGTTCCCAAACTGCCATCCTTCAGATCTTCAGGCATGTGAGATGGCCGCTCTACCAACTGAGCCAGACATACAAAGCACTGAGTCATCATCCGCAATGACTGGACATGTATTCAACCAACTCCCAGCTTCTGAAATCTCATACACCTCCCAAGCAGTGGCTGTAGCTTAGTGATACAGAACATGCATTGTGTGCAAGGGGTCTCAGGTTCATTCCCTGGTTCATTTCTAGGCAGGACTAGGAAAGATCCCCCAACCTGATACACTGGAGATCTGCTGACCACACAGACAATGCTGAACTAGACGGATCAATGGTCTGGCTCCATATATGTCCCTGCTTAGATTTTCACCGATAGAACTTTTTTTTTAAATGAATGCAAAGGTCCCTCATGAGAGGCTCCTGAGAAAACTCCACATTCAGGGAATAAGAGGGTAGGTCCTCTTGTGGATTAGGAACTGGTTGAAGACCAGGAAACAGCAAGTGGGAGTCAATGGGCAATTTTCACAATGGCGAGAGTGAGGTGAAAAGCGGTGTGCCCCAAGGATCGGTCTTGGGACCGATGCTTTTCAACTTATTCATAATGACCTGGAGTTGGGGATAAGCAGCGAGGTGGCCAAGTTTGCGGATGACACTAAACTTTTGCGGGTGGTGAAGACCAGCAGGGATTGTAAAAAGCTCCAGAAGGATCTCTCCAAACTGGGAGAATGGGCAACAAAATGGCAGATGCGCTTCAATGTAAGTAAGTGCAAACTGATGCACATTGGAGCAAGAAACCATAATTTCACATATACGCTAATGGGTTCTGAGTTGTCTGTGACGGATCAAGAGAGAGATCTTGGGGTGCTGGTGGACAGGTCGATGAATGTGTCGACCCAGTGTGCGGCGGCTGTGAAGAAGGCCAATTCCATGCTCGGGATCATTAAAAAAGGGATTGAGAATAAAATGGCCACTATCATTATGCCTTTGTACAAATTGATGGTAAGGCCGCATCTGGAGTATTGCGTCCAGTTCTAGTCACCACACCTCAAAATTCTTTTCCCTCTCGCACAACACCAGAATCAGGGGACATGCACTAAAATTGAGTGGAGGGAGAGTTAGAATGGACAAAAGAAAATATTTCTTTACCCAGCGTGTAATTTATCTGTGGGACTCCTTGCCACAGGATGTGGTGATGGCACCTGGCCTAGATGCATTTCAAAGGGGTTTGGACAGATTCATGGAGGAAAAGACCATCACAGGTTACAAGCCACAAGCAATCTCCTGGTTTTAGAAGTAGGTTTTCTCTGTGCCAGGTGCAGGGGAGTGGCAGCAGGAAACAGGTTATCTTGTTGGCTGTGTACTCTCTGAGGCATCTGGTGGGGCTACTGTGTGATACAGGAAGCTGGACTAGATGGGCCTTTGGCCTGATCCAGCAGGGCTCTTCTTATGTTCTTATGTCCCCAGGAAGTGGAATTCTGAGCGCAGCTCTCTTCACAACCCAAACTTAACAGCAACTTTATATGTCCAGATGACTAAGGAAATAATTATTTTTGAATTATGTTGCAAATTGAATGTAGGCAGCAAGAATAACAAAGCTATAGCAACAGCTTAGCCAAAATAAGGACTGAGCTTTCTGTTGCTTGCCATTACATTCTCCATCCTATGGATTAGAAAGCAATCAGCATGTAACCAACAGGAAATTATGTTTACCAAATAATTAATTGAATTTCCTGGTGATAAGGGTTGTGCAATATTTCAATAACCTCTCTGGTGTAGTAAGTCTACCCCGTCCCCGAGATTATTATTATTTTGACTAGAGCTAGAATCACTGGTATCAGAAAACTAGGTCACAGATAAGCTTCCTTAGGAGGTTTTTTGCCACTTGAGAATTGGGGTCGGTTTTAGGGAGGCCAGAGAAGCTGCAATAGTGCCTTTGGACAAGGGGAATGGGGTGCAGAGGGATAGCACTGATTTACAATTTCAACGCATAAGACCTATTTTAAATGATGACATCTATTTAAATGCGACCAGAAGATTTTCAGGAGTAGGTTTTCCCGTGGTGCAAGTGTATTAATTCAACCCATTCCCAGGACAGCCAAGGCTGGTACTAAGTGCTTGGGAAAGAGTTAGGGGGTGGTGTCACAATTTATAGGGTGACAGCAACGGGAGACATGACGGTGGAGGACAGGCATGCCGTTATCCGGAAAAGGAGGGTTCGGCGTAGGCAGGTGATCCTTCCTTCTGGTCCTTCCTCTTCCCTTGGGGTCCTTGGTGGTCCTAGCAGCAGCCCTGCAGGCTTGAAGTTGCTGCTCCAAGGCAAATCTAGCTCAGGATTTCATGGCATCTCACCTAGACTACTGTAATGCACTCTGTGTGGGGCTACCCTTGAAGGTGGTTCAGAAGCTGCAGCTAGTGCAGAATGCAGCAGCCAGGTTGGTCACCGGGGCTCGGTGGGCTGATTCTGCCATGCTATTGCTCCGGCAGCTACACTGGTTACCCTGTTCCACTGCCTTTTCTGTTGTGCCACCATGTCTTTGGAACCAGATTCCAGAGAATTTGAGTCTTCTCTATATGGTTTCCGGTGGGGTTTAAAAACATTTTTATTTCGCTTGGTTTATGAGGAGGGAGGAACATCCTTGGGATCTCTTTTTAATCTAACAACTATAGGTCTTGGTTGCTGTTTTATACTAGTTTGATTATATGTATTGCTGTTTTTACACCTTTTAATCTGCTCCAGTATCAGTTTAATTGTTTTAATTGGTTTTATTTAACATTTTTATTAATTATGTGATTTTGTAATTTTATTATGGTACACCACTTTGAGCGTTGAAAAAAAGTGGTATAAAAAGCTTTTAAATAAATAAAAAATATAGAGCTGCCAATAAGCCTGACGTCCATCAAATAGTGAGAAGAGCACACAGCTCTACATCTCCTATCCCATTCCAGCGATTCATGAAACGTGTCATGGTTGCCCTGGATACTGCCTGAACCTTCTCAAGAAGGGCCTTTGAAAACCATTATTCTTAATAATTGTGCTAACAGAATTATCTTGGCTTTCTCTTTGTGAGTTAAATACTATTGTTGTCTGGAAAGTCGTTGAAATAATTTGTATTTCTACTCTTAACATCAGAAAATAATGGAATCAAAAGGATTTTGTCAGTACAATGCCCGTTTTATGAATTTTTCTTCAATTTCTGACAGCATGACAAAACAAACAGAACTTCAAAATGCTAATTTTGAACCTTGGTTTTCAAAGGCTAGAGTTGTTCAGCTTAAAGAGGAAAAGCGATCAAAACAGTAGGATTTTTCTTTCCATTTCCATCTCAACGTTGTTAGATATTTCTTATTCCGGTTTGTGGTTTCAAAACAGGACAGAATTTCCACTTGAAAAGCAATGCAAGCGTAGAAGCATTCCTGATTTTTAAAAGGTTATGTTTTGGCAAGAATGCCCATAATGCTGTGGATGGATCTTCATGTGCCTCCAAATACCATATTTTCACAATTATGGTTGAGTTGGGTGGGTTAGATATAGATTCATCAGACATGTTCCAGGATTAAATTTCCCACCATTTACCCAGCACCACAAACTATACCGTCCAGTTCTCTAATGTCCGTTCATATGATACAGCCCCACAGTTTTTTTTGCAATTAGAGTTAGGGTCAGGTTTTCCAAATCTTCCTTGCTGAGAGAGGCTCGAGTCAATATTTATGTTGAACTAGGATCCCTTTGCACTTCATTTGTCAAGGCCCAGCACTTTTTGGCTTCTTGGATTTAACCAACAATATCTCTGGTAAAAAGGTTTGCAGCTCTCTAAGGGAGAGAAGTCATTAGTTGTACTTTGCACTACTCGCTTCTGTCAGAAACCTGCCCCCAAGTAATGATGTGATTTATGGAGTCAGTCCCTCCACTCTCTCTTTGCCTTTGCCTAATTCATTCTTTTCCAGTTCCTCCCTGCACCACATGAATGACCACAATCCCAATGGCAGTCCAACGTTAAAACGTATTTACTTACGATATAGATTTTGTTTGTATAACACATTAGTTGGACAATCCTACTGTGCAAACATGCTGAAACTAAATTCATAAAAATAACACTCTTATTTAGGGCCAATTCAAATGACTTCTCAGTGCATGACTGCACACTTCGGTTTTACTGCCTGTATCGCACCCTGCTCAGTGCAAACACGAGTTGAATTATTCATGCCAAGCACAACTGGTGTTTTTTCCATGCTGCCACAAGCATTCTAAACCTGGTCTGGGACACACTGATGTGAGAAATGGTGCTGATGAAGACACAATCCTATTTGCACTTACCTGGGAGTAGGCTCCAGGTGGACTTATTTCTGAGTAGGCATGCATAGGATTGCACTGTTAGACATCTGTTGGCCACAAAACAGCACAAAGTGGTCTGGGGAGATAAGGTTGAGCATACTGATTGTATGAAGGCGAAGGTGTACTTGATTCTCTCTTACAGTCAGTTTACACATTCATACACATCAGATCCATTCAAACCGGCCACCACCCCAGGTTAAAGCCATTTTGGAATAAAACCAGGACCTGCTGAATTGTGTTAGTTCTGAGCCGGTTCTGAAAATAATCAGAAGTGTCTGGTGGGGGTTCATTTTCACTACCCTCTCACTACATCTGGCTCCTTAGACCATGTAGGGTTCTAACACAGCCTGAGAGTTGATGTTCTCCTCAACACACCTAAGGTTTCAAGGCGTAGAAGCGGCAAGATAGGTCAGGCTACCACACTTGTAAGGCTAGCCAGGCCACTCATACCACCACCGTTTTGATTTAGAGCAGGGGTTCCCAAACCCATCCCGGCCAAGTACCACCTTCGGCGCCACTCTCCTTCTGAGTACCACCGGAAATGACTGGCGATGTCATCATCACCAGTTACTTACAGGTTTTCAGAGGCCAGTAAACACAGGGAAGAGGTTCTGGGCAGGTGGGAGGCCCTTCTTAGCGATCCTGAGAGGCTCGGCCAAAGGCAGACGCTTCTTGGGAGCAAATTGCACCACCAAAAGTGCCATGTCAGAGTGGGGTTCCAGTGGTATGAGTCAGCCGAAGTACCACTAGTTGTAATAGTACCACAGTTTGGGAACCCGATTTAGAACATGCCACCATTGTTAGAACCTTTTTATATGCCATGTGGACTCAGTGACTTGACATAAATTTACATCTGCACAAAAACCAACGATAAAATGGGTGAACGGTTGCCACGTCCATAAATCAGTCTTTGAAATAATGACTTCCAGAATGAAAGGCAGGAGGCCTCTCATTCAAAAGCATCAACAATATACCTGCAGCGTAACATGGACCATTACATTTTGTATCTCAAGAATGAAATCTGCCTGCAACCCCTTTCTACTCAGGCAAGTAATTATGTATTTGTTGCTGGGTGTTATTTTGACTTTAGAGCCCCTTTTTTCCTTTACAAACACACCTAAAATTGATTGGGAGAAAAGATGAAAAAACAAACGGGGTGTGTGTGTGTGTGGCAGAGTTGAAAACAAATCTACAACAGAAAGCAGACGGAAAATTCGGGTAAGCAGAATATGGAATAAACTGAGCTTAAAGAGAAAATTGTTCTGGATTACTCAGGTTTAACTAATTAAATAAACTGGCAATTTTAGGCTGCCGTCCTGCCCTTGGTTATGCATGTATGAGCCCCACTGAAATTGACTGAAACTATGCATGTATAATTGATTTCAGGACAGCAGCCCAAATGGTTGTTTAGAACTAAAACTTTCTCTTGTGCTTATCCCATCCCAGTGCAGAGTTTTTCTGAGGTTTTCCACTTATTTTAAATGCCCCTCGACTGGTAACAGGGAGATTACTCCTGTCCTATGTCAAGGGAACAGCCCCTAAATTCTCCAAGTTATACAAAAGTGCACAGAGCAGTGACCTTGATACAGAACTTGCAGCTCCCAAGGATTTTGACCTTTTACAGGGTTTGACATTTCTGGTCCCTAATCACATTAATAGGGGGTTGGCTAAATTCGGCAAGACCTGGTGATATCACAAGATGCTAATCCTTGACAGATTGAAACAAACCCCAAACTGGTAGCAGCGTGGAGCCCAGTGGTGCCCCCAACATGGCTGAGATTGATTGTCTTCTTATTTCTCCAGCATTTTGCTTTTGTCCAGACTTCCAGGATCATTTAACTGGTAAAGTGGCATCCCCAGTCTGAAAAGGGATAATGTAGAGGAGGCTTAGAAACCTTGCTTAATACTAACAAAAGAGTTTGTTTTAGATGACTCCCTGTTGGTAGTGAACACCTCTTGCAATAAAATCCATACTCGGGGCATCTCACCATCCATCCTCTAAGGGCCCCTACACCATGATAATGTCAATGTCCTTGTCACATGATCAAGAACAGTCCATTGATTGGTGGAGACATTTTCAACCGTTTCAGTCAGGTTGAGGAGAATGACTGTGCTGCCTGCTGATGAACAGGCACCTGTATAAAGAGCAGAGGGAGAAAAGAGGGTGCTAAGTGGGTCAGAGAGCTACAGGGCCTCTGAAAATGGCAGACCACATGTGGAAAAGCAACACAGAGTCTAAATAGCCAGTATTGTAGCAGATGATGTCACAATCCCAATGAATATATTCCTATACTGCCAGCAAATTGTTAAGTCTGGAGTGAAAAATAAGATCTCCCTGAGGGTTTTATCCCACAATGAAATAATTGAGATATCAAGTGCCCCATGAGGTAGAATCTTAAAGTCGATCCATTGACAAATACGTACGTATGGGGGGAGGGGGGAAGTTGAGGGGAAATGGTGTAATATGCCTTCTATTTTTGCATTTGGGGAAAAGCCAGCAAGCCAAACTGTGGACCATCTGGAGATGAAATATAATGTAAGAAGGCCAACAAAAACATAATTACAACAATTGGCCTAGAAATAACAAGAGAATTTATTAAGAACAGTATGAGCAGCGCTGGCCAGGAAGAAATCTGACTTCCATTTCAAATTCTGCCTAAGTGTGGGAAATTGAGAGAAGATTTCCTCACATTAAGGCTCACTCTGACTGTTCAGAAAGACCGGGTAGAATTCAGGCACATCCCCTAGACAAGGGACCACAACTGTGCTGGAAACACCACTCCTTTGCTGGCATTAAAAGATGACAACACCAGACACTGCTTCAAAGCCGGAAGTTCAAGCGCCTTCCAAGTATCAAAGCTTGTTTTTGCAACATGGTGATGATGCTACAGAGAGGAACAGAGATGTGCAAGCTGTTCCATGGCACGGCAGGAACTTGCAATAATTAATACTGTGGGCAAGTCAGTCATGGAGGGGCCAAGCCAGAAAAGGGAACACAGCCTTGCAACTACCTGAGGGAGAGGTTATATTGATTACCCTGAAAAAGTTAAGTATAATTTGCTTGCATTGAAAGGCAGACTCTTTTAGAAGGGGGGGGGGAAGTCTTGACGGTAAGTTATAGCTGTACTATTCCAGTGGAAAAATCCACAAAGACTCTTGATGTGCTGTCACAATGTTTCAATTCCCTCACAGGGAATATTTCTTGAGAAATATTCCAATGAGAAAGAAAAAGGGGGGACATAGCAAAAAGCCAATGTGGCTGCACAAAAACGCAGTGACGAACTGATGGGGGAAAAAAGAGATGTGTAGGAAATGGAAGGTAGGAGACAAAGATGAGTAGCCCAGAGTAGCCCAGACGTCAGGAAACCTAAAGCTCAGTATGAGCTGAGGATGGCCAGGGGGATACAAAGAGCACCCCAAAAATTGTATCATCTGGCCTGGATGAACTACGTCCTAGAGCAGGGGTCCTCAAACCCTTCCTGGCCGAGTACCACCTCTGGTGCCACTTTCCTGCTGTGTACCACCGGAAGTGACTGGCAGTGACATCATCACCAGTCACTTCTGGGTTTTCCGGTTTTGGGAGGCCAGAAAATGCAGGTTGGAGGCTCTGGGCGGCTGGGACAGCCCTTCTCAGCATTCCCAAGAGGCTCGGCTAAAGGCAGGAACTTCTTGGGAGCAAAAATGTGATGCAGAAAGTGCCACGTCTGAGTGGGGTTCCGGTGGTCCAGCAGTCCGAGTACCACCAGCAGTCAGCCGAACTACCACTGGTGGTACAAGTACCACTGGTTGAAAACCTCTGTCCTAGAGTACTAAAAGAATCTTCTGATGTTCTTTTGTTCTGCCATGAACTCATCAGATGGCCTGTGCAACAAGAGGAGATCGAGGTAAGAGCACAGAAGACAGGTGGGCACACCTCCTATCCTTATGCACCAAGGGTGTGTGTGGGTGCAACATCACACAAAATGGCAGGGGTAGCAAAATTTTGGGGGAATTCAGGTAGTGGGAGGCATGGGCCATCCCTGACTAAGTATAATGATGTTCCTTACTGAATATGGATACAGTTTCTAACAAGTAATGGTGGTAAGAGGATATGACTACAAGATCCTAAGATTTACTGTGCAGAAAAATTTATTGACCCTAAAGAATAATAGGACAACCACCCTGAAAATCATATGTAGACAACTATTTAATATTTTTCAATAAAACAGAGTTTATATTTTTCATGCATTCGCTCGCCTCACAGTGTTAGCTGAAGGTCCTTATATGAATTGCCTCTTACGTTACACCAATTGGTTTTACAATAGCACATTTCCTCATACTAAGAGAAAATAAAGGCAGGGGGAAAATATGCAGTGAAGGTAAATAGCAGGAAAGCATCAGGTGGGAAACACCATATGTTTGATACACAGTATGGGCCAAACTTCCACTGTCTGTCTCTCCTCTATTCAGTGCTTTTGCAGCAGGATTGAATTTGTGCCTATAAAATGAGCCAGGTGAGCAGTAGCTAAATCTGCATTATAAAGTATCAGTAAAAGCTAAGCAGGTGTGAAATCTGCATTCATGTATTTAAATGAATGATTTACAGCTCCCTAAGTAAAATAAATAGGATTTATGGCCAGTGAGAATGCTCCATGATTTCAACATAGCTACAATCGTCAGCGGAGTCTTGGGAACACCAACGTCATTGGCCATGTAAACACAAGTATGCTTGATTTGCAAGATTGGACTATTTGTTTTGTTTTGCATACACATATAGATCCTTACCTTGAGTTAATGTGGAGTATAGAAGGCTTGTAGCAAACAGTTCCCTAGTGGTGGTGTTTTTTTTTTTTTAAAGCACAGCATATCCATCACGTCTGTTATAAGAATATGCTAACAGTTCATAATATTGAGGTCTAGTATTGTTGTATTTAAAGGGTTACTGGAAGTATCTCAAAATCAAATGTGCTTGGACCAAGAATTGTGGCACTTTCAATTCCTGCATCCATCTAAAGATCCTCTCCTCTCCATGAACAGGTCAGGGAAGGAGAAGGATGCTGATCCTCTCTCAGTACTCTCAAGACACTGTGTTAGGAACACCCAGGCATCTCTCTTCTCTTGTCTCCAGCCATGCAGGTTCGGAAAAGGAAGAGGAGAGACCTCGGGATGCTCATCCCTTAGTGCCTTTGGCATCCAACAGCCTCTTCTTCTGCTCTCCAAGAATGGGATCACATCACATCACAGCATCGTCAAAGCAGGAGTCTCGAAAGGAGCCCCATTTCAGATGGGGAGAGTGAAAGAAGGCAGCCGTGATGCCAGTAGCTCAGGTGCTGCATTGTGGGGGACTTCAGAGGTTGGCCGCTTGGGCCAGGCTGTATTTAATGGGGCACCACACAATTAATTCACTATCACTAAATACAAGGGAATACAGAAAGTCAAGATAGGGGTTGGGAGAGGAGCAGGATGCCTGGGAAGCAGAACCGTTGTATATTTTCTTTCTATCTGTGATGCAAGTCCTTTTTGTGACCAAGCTTCCTCAGGTAAATCCTACTAAAATTAAACATCACTGGCTCGACTTCCTTTAAAGACTCACAACCCAGTCCTATTGGGCTTTAATGCTGGTGGAATGCACATTCCGCCAGCATTAACTGCCTTACAGCAGTCACGAAAAGCACGCCAACAGTGCATGGAAGTGCACGCTGCTGGAGCACCAGTGAGATGGCCCCAGCCATGCCAAATGTGGCAGCTGCCCCATTGGGACCCACCAAGGCAGGTAGGTTGGTGGGAGAGGCGGGATGAGGTGGGGGAGGGTGGAACAAGGCAGCGACGGGGAAAGGGGAGGAAAGAAAGGGGAGGCAACAGAGCGGGGATGGGTGGATCGACTCTGGGAAGGGGTGGGTTTGGCAGCAGCAGCACCTGCCGAATCCTAATCTCCTCCCTGGACCCAATCCTGGGACCTGGGTCCACACGGACCTGCACCAGCAATATTGCTAGCACAGGTCCTAGTAGACCCTACACGCTGCAGAAGCTTACACCCAGGTAAGAGAACAAATGTTCCCTTATCCAGAGGAGACCTCCATAACTGACCCCCCTTGCCATTTTGGCATCACTGCATTAGCGTGGGGAAGCCATAAAATTGGGCTGTGAATGTTCCCAGAAGGCCTCACTCACGAGTATACTCCACCGTTCAAGTTTGCTAAAAAAAAAATCAGAGGCCACAGGCATTTCAGAATCTGCTGCCTTGTTGCAGGTGTTTTACAGAGTTGTTATTTTTCAGTCACACATGTGGGAGGCATTAAATCAACACACACATTCAGTGGATGAGATAGTGCACTGGAAACTTTGTCGAAAAGTTGACCCAGCTAGCATTGCTAGCAGATTGGACCAGGGGGAGGTTTGATTTGTATCTGTGCTGGAAAAAAAAGTGACCAGTTTTGAGAATTTGAATACTTGTGAGTGTCTCAAGCAAGCCCAGAAATCCATGGACTAAGAGCATTGATTCCAGCTAATGATAAGGATAAGCGTGTGCATGCATGATCTCTTGAGGATCTACACCTCAACCACAGACCTGGTTGCCAACTATACTTCCTCCTTGATATTAACTTCCCATTATTATGGATTACAGGAGCCAGGAAACATGGAATATTGCCACTAGTTTCCAACGTTTCTTTCATCAGCAGATTTAAGGGAGGGGAGAGTCGGAACATCTGTATCTTAAACATTGCTTCAACACGAGGATTTTATTCCTGACCACAAGACACAAATAACTGTAATAAAATAAGGCAGTCTTTATACGAAACAGGCTAGTTTCAACCCTTTACTTGCCAGCTTACAGAAGCGTCCTAACTTGGTCACCCTGTTGGGTAATTTCCTGATGCTATAATAGTACAGTACTAATAATTATTATAGCACCTTGCGGATTATTATTATACCCTCTGGCACTGGCGTCGCTAGGGAAGGTGCGTGGTTTGCAAGCTGATGCACATAGAGTGAGTGATGCACATAGAGTGAGTGAGTGATAAAGGCCCCCGCAGCACCCAGGCCGCTCCAAGCAGCTTCCTGTTAACTCATGAGAATGCAAAACTTTGTTTGGCCAGCCTTGGCCGACTCCGGCCACAAACAAACAAACTGCATTTTAAATGCTTTGCAGACGACTCCCCATGAATGCAACATTCAAAACGACGACAGCTACTGTAGCCTGCAGGCTCGTGAGGCCCCCTTGCTAGGGCTTTCGGCTTTGAATGCGGCAAGTAGCATGGCGTGGCATTCAAAGTGGCACCTCTTTGGGTTGGGACGACTCAGAAGTAATTGGCGGTGATGTCATCACGTCACTGCCAATTACTAGAGGCAGTCCAAAATGGTGTTTTCAAAAAGCGGATTTCAGTGTTTTCCAAAATAAAATTGCTGAAAGCAGCATTATGTGTTTTTATTCCATTTTTATAAATTATAATCGGTTTAATAATCACTGTAAACGTGCATCAGCAGATGCAGCCACAGTCATTACAAATATGTAGAGGTGTTAGAAAATGGTTTTATTTTTCACAGATTTCGGGGGGGGGGGTTTGTTGTGGTGTGATATGTTTCTATTTTATTACCAAAAAAAGCCTGCCCCTACCAATTACTTCCACACTTGCGCGGGGGGGGGGGGGGAGTGACGCCAAAGAGTCTTCGCACTGGGTGACACACTGGTAACTGCTGACGGTGCATTCTGGTTTATATGAACCACTTATATGAAGACCAAGGATATTAGTTAAGATATTTGATATTTTTTTTAGTATTAAAGTTGATTTTGAAAATAAATGGCCTTCACAAAAGAACTAGATTAGCTATTACAAAGAAAATCCAACTTTTCTGTGCTACCTCTCTGAGGCATCTTCTTTGAGGGCCTGTATTGGGGCTAGAAACGAACCATCTCTCTCTCTCTCTCTCTCTCTCTCTCTCTCTCTCTCTCTCTCTCTCTCTCTCTCTCTGCTTCATTCAAGCCTTGACCTTACTTTCAAGCTTGCTAATGAAGGTGACACTTAGCATCAATTATAATGATGTGTGTTTTGACTTGAATCCCCTTCCAATCCAATCCACTAGGAATTGGATTACAATCAACAACATGGAACATAGAGACCACTGAGCAGCTCCGATCAGATGGTAATGAAATTTTACCCACAAAACATGACTTCGGTTGAATTTCAACTGGTGGTGGAGAGGTAAACAAATCCATGTTACCGCTTGAGATAGCTGCATTAGCCGCTCCCCTGAGCTTTCCCTAGTATGAGATTTATCTGGAAAACTGTTTTTGTGTGTGTGCATGTGTGATTGCAAATTACGATGGATTGCAATTTGTTAAAATACATCAAGCGTGTTCATGGTAAACGTCCTTTTCCTATGTAATGGAAGAAAAAAACGCATTGCAAACATTTCTGAGTATTAACCAGTGTAATTAACCAGTGCTATTCATAGCTTTCATGTTGGTGAGTGCCCTCCCCATAATAAATAGGCAAACTTTACCAAAAATACAATTTTCTTTAAAATCACCTGAAAGAAAGTTATATGAATATTTTAATTTAACTATTAAAATAGTTTTTTTTCTAGTAAGACATAAGGTGAGACAAGCCCTGCTGGATCAGAATAAGCTCCATCTTGTCCAACATTTGGTTGCCATAGAGGTCAACCTACTGTGTGAAAGGAAGGGTCAGCTATTTTAAGTGAATAATGGCCCAATCCTATCCCCTGCTGGCATGCGGAATTTCAGGACATCGACGGAGCGTCCACTATATGCTGCACACCAGCAGGGACCAGGCCTGCTGGGAATGATAAGAAACTAAAAATGTCACTTACTTTCCCAGCCACTGCATGCTCCCTATGGGACTCCTCAAAGCTATGCTGGTCAAGAGGCAGAAGCTCGATTTCTGGTGCTAATTGCCGAGTGAGTCATCCGGGCTGTGTCTGTATATAATTGTAGCTGCTGCCTACTCCACGTTAACATCGCAGCAGCTTATGGTTGCTCTTTTTTTCACCTGACAAAGTTCATAGATTTGAATGAAACGTCGTGATCCAGTCTATTTTGTTTTTAAACTTGTTCTTAACTTTTTAATGGTTTTTTAATTGTTTTTAATGGGTTTTTTTTACAACATAAATATTTTTGGGAGTTTTACATGGCTGTTTATCCCATGTGTGAACTACAACCTTTGTATACTATGCCAGGTCCTTTGCTGGTATAGCTTTGAGGAGTCTTCTGGGGGTGGGTCAGGCCCGGGATGGGAGTGGACGATTCCACAGATGCTGCTGTCACCGAGAGTCACCCCTGATCCGCCCCATCCATCCCCAAAATGACCTCTCTGGAGGCAGAACTCCGTTGGTAGCTAGTCTGTGGAGTGCTGTTGACGGCACACAGACATCTGGGCCCTGCACCAGCAGCAGTGCCCCACAGATCATCAGCGAGGCTGTGGCAATGGCGAACTGTGCAGACAGGATTGGGCCTGAGTGGGGCTAGCATGATTGTGTTTTGTTTTCCGGTATATAGCAGCATAGTTATAACCCTCTCTTGCAGCTCCATGGTCCCAATCCACTGAGAGACAGTCCAGCTGCTATGTGCTGAATGAAATCAAGAAAGGTAGCTCTAATCACATGCTGAAGAAACATTTAAATTGATCTTAGAGCCTGCCTGTTCATTCATTTGGTCACCCATGGAGAGCGAATGCCTGGGGGCTTCACAGGCATCTGTGTACTAGCTGTGTCCACTGCCAGTGATGATCACCAGCTCCACAACTCCCCCCCCCTTCAGTATTTATCTGCCAAGACAAACACTAAACACAGGGAGCCGTTCTTCCAATTATTGGAAGATGCTAAACAGGGGGAGTGCAGGAGTTGGGGGTAGCATATGCACTCCTGCAAACCCCCTCACATATTCACTAAAATCCATTGAGTTTTACAAAAGCCACAAGGCAAAAGAGTTGAATACCTACTGTTTGGGGTTTCTCTGCAACTGTGCCATATGTCTGAGAGTCTCCCAAGCACTTCACATACAAAGATCGACTTTAATCTTTACAATCGCCTTGGAAGATAAGTCATAATTGCAGATTAGGCAAGAGAAGGGCATACTGTATATGCAGACAAGTGCATGGGGCCTCTCTTCAGATATTCAAATCCATGCGCCTAGGTCTGGAGCAGAGCCTGCCAGCCTCTTTACACATAAATTATCCCCACATTGAACACCTCAAAAGAGCTTATAAAAGCTGCCAGATATAAGAGAAAGCATTAGAATGGTGTGGAAGAACAGCAAGCATGACAGACTTATGCCTCCAGCTCCCTTATCAGTGTAACATCAGAAGGTTATCTTAGGTACAGTTATAAGAATCTGAATAGGAAAAGGATGGAAAGCAGAACGGCATGGGTTTAGTGAGAGAGAAGAGCCAAAAAGAAGACTTGAAGGAAAAGACAAGGGCTTTGAAACGGATATTAAGGGAAACGAGTGAGGGGTAAGGAATGAATGAGAGCTTGATACAGTAAATACAGCAACAAGGTTGGTAGCCTTGAGTTCTGAAGGCATTTTTTTCTTCTTCATAGAGAGACCTTTCCCATCAGGCAAGGTGCTGAGGTGAACGTTTTAGTACACGTTGGACTCAACTTGGGTTGGAATACAGATTGGAGGTTTGAGCGGCCATTGGAACAAAGGGCCTGCCCATCCATGAGACCCACTGAAGCAGTTTGATCTGAGGGGGCGGCAGTTTCAAGGTGCCTTTCACCCCAAGTCTACTGCTGCCTCTCTCCAACCCACTGCCAATGCATGCTTCAATGATCTGCTTCCCGCTCGCTTGAGTGAGAAGCAGATAATTCCTTGCCTTACCATGCTCCTTGTACGCTATCATCAAACCTGGAAATGTGGGACTTCCAGTATGTTCATTTGTGCTGTCCCTGTAAATAAAACCAGAAGTCCCACACTTCCGGGTTTGACGCCCGCCCCCCAAGGAGCATGATAAGTGTGTGTATGGGGGTGGGTGGGTTGCGTAGTGCAGAGGTTGTGGACCCAAGATGTCATCAGGTGGTGTTCTGGGTCATATTGCCCCTGCTCAAACATAATGGGCTGGTAGGGTACAAACCACACTTCAAACTGGCTCCTAAAATACATAGGGGAGGAACATGAGTGCCCATGTCTCCCCCCCCCACATACAATACACTGGCATGTCATCATCTAAATGTTGTGTGGGGGGGTATCCAGGTATGGCTCCAGAGATAGAACAGGTTGGACACTTTTCAAGGGTTCACAACCATAAGAGAGCCCACTTGGCTGAGTCAGCTCCATAACCCTCAGTATCGATGCCAGTTGTAATGCCAAAAGCATTATCAACTGGCAGGCAAGGGTGCCATGGGTAGTTCAGTGCAAGGTTTTGTGCCACAGTTGCCAGAAATCTGATGCTGGCATTGGGGCATCAAAGCCACCCTTCAGTGCATGAACTTAAAATTAAGTAATGAACAAACCATATGATTTTATCCCCTATATCAGTGGTTCTCAAACTTTTTAGCACCGGGACCCACCTAGCTTTATGAAAAAAAAGGTGATATAGAAAGAAATTATTTATTTATTTGCAAAAAACCTCAATCCATTTCTCATAATGAGGCAGCTCGAATGAATAGCCTCAAGGCTTGAGGGGCTTAGTTATGTGACCCAGCCTTCACCTGTCCCCACTACCTGTCATTGACGGACTTGGAGAAAAAAAAACACCAGAAAAAAGACTCTCAAACTTTTCTCTCTGTATTTACACAAGCTTGCAAACTGCAGGAGCTCAGCTTTTCGCAGGGCAATTAGCAGCTGTCTGATTTTTGAATAGCCTTAGGGCTTGAGCCAATTACTTATCTAATCTTTCCATTACCAGAGACCCACCAGAAATCAGGTCGCGACCCACCAAGTGGGTCCTGACCCACGGTTTGAGAAACACTCCCCGGTATGATTAGGCAGTGCCTTGCCAAGGGCAGGGAAATGTGTGCACCCATGCTCTGAAGCCATCTGCTTAAAGGCTGCTTTGGTCCGAGGAGACCCATAGGCAATCGGGCAGCCTACCAGGGGGATAAGTTAAAAAAATACCTCCTGCAGGCTGTCCCATCACCCTCCCCCACCATTGGATGCAGTGCAGCCTCTGTTGGCACAGCTGTATGCAATAATCTGGCGGGGGATAGGATTGGGCAGTAAATTTCTGTCTTCTGTATGGTAAAATGAAAGGGGTGAATCACTCTGTGCTATAGCATATATCTTTCATGTGCAATATTCCAAGTTAAAGAATCTCAGATAGCCAGAATGGGTAAGGTCTGACTGCTCACCTTAGCCGGTGTCGACAATACAGAACTAAATACCATCAAGTTGACTCAGTGGAGGAGCATATTAGGTTCCTCACATACTGGAGAGAAGGTTGGCTAGATGATTGCCCTCTGGGACGCCTACCAATTCTATGAACTGCAACATTGCTTTAATAGAGGTCTTTTTGCAGGTGCTGAAAGAGCTGTGGGAGGTAAACCCTGTGTGTAGCGATTCTCTGCCTTTCTTTCTTTGAAAAGAATTTCTAAAGAAATATGTTAAAGGAGGAAATGTATTCTCCTGTTTCTAAGAAAAGGGGGAAAAGCCAGACATTGCAGTAAACCTGAGAAAGGAGTGTACAAGTAGCTACAGATCTCTGTAGCAGATATTGTGCTATCATGTATCCGTCATCTGATGAGAGTCTTTATTTGGGGAGAAGAACCACATCAATGCAGAGAAGCCCAGAGGGAGAACAGCATTTTATGTTTAGAGATTTGAATATGAATGGCTGTGTGTTCTGCGCAAGAAACCTGAATAATTGTCTAGGTCAGATGGCAATGAAACACGAAATCTTTACACTGAGGCCATAGCATGAAATACATTAAGGACTTAGGAAAACAGCTCTCAGTGTATTCATTGTAATTAAAGCTGGAAAACCATAGCACTTAATTTCTCTATGACAGGACCACCTCAACATCTTTTCCCCCTGCAGTCTAGACAATGTGAGAAGCATTGTTTGGAAAGCAGTGTGCATAGACTAAGGAGGAGCATTGAGGAGCAGATGTCGGGCACATTCAGGCCAATGAACACACCGTGAAAACACACCATCTGCAGGAAAACCTGAGCCTGAGACTCTCTCTGTGTGCACACGTGTGCATGTGTAGACACATGTGTGTATGTATGAGAGCAGTATTGGCAGCACTCATGTCAGCTGTGGATCAAAGTTACACTAGAGCAGATCAATATATGTAGGATTGATCTTTGCTCCTCCCGAGAAACATGGGTTACTCTAAATGGACCAATTTAAAAACAAAAAGCTTTCTGGGAATTTTCTCTTAGTGACTAATCAGATTCAATGTATTTGTTCTTCTTACATTTGCAAACAACAGTGGAGTGATTATATATGACAAGGAAATGCAATTCCTGGGCTGCTTACAGCTGATTATGTAGTGCTTTTTCTGCCGCTATGGGAGATATAGGAGTACATGTAATCCCTTCTCTCCACTGACTAGTTGTAAGAACAGAGAACTGCAATTCTCAGCAGTGGCTCCCTTTTGCCAATTTTCTTATATTAAGAGAGATTTTTGTTGTTAATTGAGCAGTCCTTCAAATGCTTTAAAGTGACACTGTCAAAATGCTTGCATATAATTGTGATGTGTTTATACCCGGCATTGTTGGTAATGGGCCCTGTACACACTTCCTTGCCTTGCCAACTTTGTCCATTCTCATTTAGCAAATAGCCTTTCTTTCCGTTTCTGTTATTCTTTGATGAGTGCAAGCCAACACATCTCTTTTATAATGTAATTGACTCACCTGATTATGCACCAGAGCCATTAACATGCATCCACAGCTCTGCTATGCTTTACTGTTGTTTAGATCAGAATGGGTGCCACATTGCATGCTTGTTAATGGAAATATAAAGTGTGAAGAGTCCCCACTCTGTCCCCAATGTGCACGCACACACATGTATCCCCAAATGTCAGGGGGATAAGTATACTAACAGCCCAATGTTATGAAGGCCTTACACTTTGTTCCATCACTGTAAGGTCGGCGCTCGCGGGCGGGGGGCGCGATTGGGGAACTCACCGTCCGGAAGAGCAGCGTTGTCTCGCACCTCCCACCCTCCCTGGAGCCGGTTATGCTCCTAACTGAACGAAAAACGGACGGGGGGGGCGCGTCGACGTGACGCGAGGGCGCGTCGACTTGACACACTGCAGGCCCCGCCCCCCACGCGCCCAGGCGCCCTCCTGGCGCCCGTCATCTCTGGCCAGAGGCGTCGCTCCGGTAGGGGCAGTACTTTAAGTTGCTCCCCGTCCTAGGCCCGTTTACCAAGCCGGCAGGAGGCAGCCCCGCCCCCTCACTGTCGGAGCCATTCCCGTGTGGAGAAAGCAACGGGCAGGGAGTCTCTTGCCTGCTGCTTTCTCTGCACAAAATGGCTCCGACGGCAAGGGGGCGGGGCCACCTCCTGCCAGCTTGGTAAACAGGACTAAGACGGGGAGTAACTTACGGTACCGCCCCTACCGGAGTGACGCCTCTGATTGGGGCTGGGAGGAAGGCGGATCAAGGCCGGGAAGGGGGCGGTATTGGAGGCAGCAGTGCCACCAATATCCTGTCCCTCTTCTCGGACGAGGAAGTATATACCTTTTACTTTTTAGGCACAAGCTTATGGGATATCAACCATCTTTCATTAGCATTAACATCTCTATCCCTTTGTTCTAAGGTCCCCGTTAATGGCCTGAAAGCTAGAAATCAGCTGCCAGAAAGTAGAGGTTGTGCCCCAAATCGTGTACGTTTTGACTGCCATGTCAGTAGGATAATAAACAACCATTCATGCTGCCCAGTCTTATGAATGTCCCAATCGTTTCCCCTGCCTACCTTTGCCATTTCACAGACTTTTCTACTTGTAGCGCAAGTTAAACCTGACAGGGGGCTAATTAGACCCCATATTAGCCATTGATCTTTCACGGGGCTTTCAACATGTCTGTCATTTTGTGAACCAGGAAGAAAAATTACCATCAATTGTATTTTTTTAATTACTTTTAAGGCTGAAAGTTACCAAGTACCATTCCTCCAAAAAGCTTCAGTCACTTTAAGGGGCTTATATGTAGGCTTACCAGATTTTGAGGTGTCCAAATCAGGACACACACACCCCTCTACTTTTTTTCCCCCCTCTAGATTTTTTAAAATTATTTTCATGTCACTTTGCTTCTCCCTTTTGTTTTGTTTTTTGAGCGCCCATGAGGGCAGCCAATTTTTTTCAATTATTTAATTATGTCCCCACCATTTCGCCTTGACGCATATTGACGCATTTTTCCTTGCCTTTTTAGCTGGTTTGATTCCTCCTTCCTGCTGCTGCTCCTGTCGCGTTTCCGCCACCACCAACCAATTCCTGGCTGGCCATCTGCTCCACAGGCACAATTTTAAAAGTGTAAAAGTTTTCATGAGAACCAAGATGGCGGCGTCCAAATCTCATGAGGGCACAACAGGGAGTAGCACACTGCCTCATGTGCCCTCATGAGATTTGGATGCCGCCATCTTGGATCTTGCAAAATCTCACAAGATCCAAGCTGGTGGCACCCAAAACTCATGAGGGCACATGAAGCAGTGTGCTACTGCCTGATGTACCCTCACGAGATTTGGACACTGCCACCTTGAATCTAACGAGATTTTGCAAGATCCAAGATGGCCGCACAGGAAAACTTTTACACTTTTAAAATCGTGGAAGCAGCAGCAGCAGCGGACCTGGAAAACAGGGGTTGCCCTGGTTCCGGGTCTGGTGGCTGGGACCAGGCTCTGGAAACCGGGGCAGTCCCGGTTTTTCCGGATCAGATGGTAAGCCTACTTATATGAGCTGAATGAGTCTGCTGAGTCATAACACCTCAAGGTTCGAGGAACAGTCACTGATTTGCAGTACATGTAGAAGGAACATTCTCAGTTGAACATCCTCACCTCCCCTAGCATCCCCCTGTACCCCCTGAAATGTCTGTCCTGAGTGTCAGGGACCTTTGGGAATGGGATGGGATGGGATGATTGCGGCTGTTTGGGGACATGGGAATCTTCCAAAACTGGTACCATATGGGAATAGATATGCCACATTTTGATGTAGCATGTAGCTACATTCTTTCCTATACAACACTCAGGACATGACTTTAAGTTACAGGATGCCGTTCTACTTCTGAAGCTAAGCTGGTATAGCCATGTAAGTTATCCAAATGGGAGATCAACTGGGGTTCTTCAATAAGTCCAGCAGTTTGGGCCAAAAACAAGTCTGAAGGTCAATAGTTGAACTGCATGAAAGAAGGAACTATAAAACCATTCTGAAGCTTCTGGCAGACATTTTGCATTGACCTTTGGTTCAGCAGCCTTGTTTGGGCCTCTGTGTTTTCTTGTGCTTGGGTGGTTTTTTCTGGAATACTTGGATTTATTTCTTCATATAAGCAATGCCTTAAGACCACAAGACTGTAGCCAACAGCATCCCTTTGGGACAGGTAGAGTGCATTTTATTTGGTTAATTCTCAAGTATTTCTTTTTCACTTCCATGCCTTCCAAGAACAGATAGGAGTTGATATTCAAATCCAAACCATTCGACTTAACTGATTTGAACTGGTAGATTGATGATAATGAATATTTATGCTTAAATATTTATTCTTTAGGGCATAAGCCCCTTGATTGTGCTAAAAAAAATACTTGTGTGTGTATGTGCATCCACACACACCTGTTTCTTTTAAGCAGGACGTACAGGGCATTGTACAGAGTGCAACTCTTCTTAAGTGATCTGGAACTAACCACACAATTCCCAAAATGGAAAAATCAGGACCTAGAGAAACTGTTTGCATCATGCAAATAGGATCGTATAGCTAAGAGCAAGTTCAATATTAAAAGGTTTCCATTAAATTCTGTATGATAGTGTAAATGGATTGCTGTTGGCAAGACTGTGGAGGGAGAGAAAAAAAATGGTTCCCCCAGGAAACACGAGCTAACATGAGGGAGATGTAGCCTGTAATACAGAGGTATCCAGGAGTGCACTCCTTCGCTCTCTGTCTCATAAGCGGGGATGGCTGCTGTTCACCAGGCTTATGGGAACAAACATTTCATTCATTCAGACCACAATCCGATGGTCCCCCTGCACTGCTGGAATTCACATTCCAGCAGTACCGGGCACTTTCCAGTGGTACGAAAGTTTGGGCGCTATCACATGCTGCTGGGCCACTGCTGCAAATGGTGAGAAGTATGGCGCATGTGGCAGCAACTCTGGGTGGCTCAGTAGGAGCCAGTAGGTTGGTGGGGGTGGGGAGGGGGAGGTTTGGGTGTTCCAGGGTGGGGAGGAGGGAGGACTGCAAGTGGGCCGGAGGGGGAGGATCTCATTGGCAAATGTGCACACCAGTTTCTGTCCCCCACTTTTTGGCCCGCCTCGGCCCCTTTTTCTCCTCGGATCCACAGCGTATACTGTAGCTAGCGTGGGTCGGAGGAGACCCATAGGCCACCAGGAGGCCTACACAGAGGTAAGTAAAAATATCTTTACTTACCTCTGGCAGTCCTCCTGATTGTCCCCCCCCCACCTTTGAATGCAGTGCGCACTCCACCAGCGCAGCTGCATCGGCGCCAGTGGTGGGGGATAGGATTAGGCAATCATTTAATATTTGTTAGCTGGTCTTCAGCCAAAGTTCTCAGGGTGGCAGATGAACTTCTTTGAGAAAGGAATTGAACAAAGGGTTGCCACAACTGAGAATGCTGAAAAGAATTTAAGGATGCCCTGGTGCCTTGGTGACATCCCGTTTAGACTACTGTAATGCACACTATGTAGGGCTGCCCCTGAAGACAGTCCAGAAGTTGGAGCTAGTGCAGAATGCAGCAGACTGTGTGGTCACGGGGGCTCAATGGCTTGACTCAGTTAAGTTGCTGCTCCGGCGACTACACTGGCTATCCATTCATTTCAAGGGCCAATTCACAGTGTTGTCACTTACCTTTAAAGCCCTATACAGCCTGGGACCATAGTATCTGAGGGACTACCTACTCCTGTATAATCCTCCTGCCTGTTCTCTTAGGTCGCTGGAGAGGGCCCAGTTGAGAGTTTCACTGGGGGAGAAGTCAAGGGTGTGGTGGGAAGGAGCAGGTCCTTCTCTGTTGTGGCACCACTTTTATGGAATTTACTACCTGGAAATCTAAAAACTGCCCCTTCAGTAGAGAGTTTCCGGTGAGGCTTAAAAACATTTGATTTACGTTAGCTTTTGGTGTTGGGTAAGGGTGGGATATCTCTGGCTGTTTTTATCTGGTCTGATGCTTTTATCATGTATGTATATGTTTCTTGCTGCCTTAATGTTTTTAGCTTGTTGTGTATTACCTTTTTACCTACCACTACTTATGGGTTTTTAGAGTTGTTGATACTATTTGCTGCGCTGGATTCTTTGAGAAGGAAATTCTACAAGCAGGATGTCACCACAAGTATTGAGCTGCGGTTGGGGACAAGCAGATAGTGTGCATGTTGGGGGAGCAGCTAATTTTAACCCCTGTCCCTGTAATGAAGTGACCCAGTCTCTACTGAAGATTGGTAGTTTTGTTATGTGTCTCTGTGAGTGCACACAGAAAAAAATGTGCTGCCCAGTTCCTCATAAATGTGCAGACCTTCTGCAGCGGCGTCACTAGGGTGCGCGTGGCCCCAGGGCGGGGGCGCGCGCGTCACCCTAATGACCCCTCCCACACCCAGCCCCTAAATGTTAATTTGGCGCGGCTGCTAGGCTGCGTCGCAATTTGGGGGGGCGACCCGATGGGACACTGCCCCGGGTGCCCCCCGACTCTGCCCCCCAGCCACTCATTGCAGCCGGCTCTGGGAACGTCTTCCCCAGCCGGCTGTCCTGGGCTTTCTGACGAGGCCCACTGCATCAAAACGTAATTTATAACGTTTTTTGCGCATGCACAGACCGTTTTTGAGGGCCAAGGGCTGCCCTTTTCCCTCAGGAACGGTCTGCGCATGCGCAAAAATTGTTATAAATTACGTTTTGACGCAGTGGGCCTTTGTCAGAAGGCCCTGGAATGTCGGCCCGGGAATGTCGAAGCCTCCGGCCTCGGAGCCTCCGGAGGGCGACGCGCACAGCAGAGGTGACGCGCGTGGTTGCGCGCATCACCCTTCTGCGTGCGTCCCCCTCCGGCGGTCCGTCCCCCGCCATGCTCCAGCGACGCGGGTGGGCCTTCGTCTGTTCTGCCTATCTCACAATGAGCTAGTCTGTATACAGCGCGTAGGCTGCAGTGGCTCAAGATGCTGAACTGCAGACTGGAAGGCCGGTAGGGCAGCAGTTTGAGACCCGAGTGCTGCGTGACGGAGTGAGCTCCTGTCTCCTGTTGCAGGTCCTGCCAACCTAGCAGTTCAAAAGCAAGAAATTGCAAGTAGGTAATAGGTACTGCTGTGGCAGGAATGCCACATGCCAGCCACGGACCACATGACCCTCTAATTTGGGACCCTGTAATTTGGTAGAGCACATGCACAGAATTACAGGAACACGGATGCAGGAGATGCACACTCATTCAAAGCTAACTGCTCTTGATGGGAAAGGAAAAACAATTCTGTGAAAGCTTACATATTTTTTCTGTAATAATGACCAACACCGAAGAACCAAATGCATCTTTGAAGTTCTGCTGATAAATGGTCTCCAGATCCTGGAGAAGTGTCATAAAACAGCTGGCATGACTGTGTATTTAAATTCAGTTTGTGGCAAATATGAAATTGTAGCCACCTTCCAACTTCAGTGTGCTGTGTGTGCATGCCTCTGTGCCAGCATCCATTAAACTCAGTATCTAAAAATGAAATACATGGTACTAGAAGAAGTTTAAATGGACAAGAACCCTTCTTACAGTGCAATCCTGTGCAAACGTCCATGGCCGGCACATAGGGCCAGCTGCAGGATCCTGTCCCCTTCCTGGGTCACTCCAACGCAGCCCGGGGTCTCCTCGAGGGAATGGGACAATCGTCTCCTTTCCCCAGTGTAAGGCGGGAAGGCCCTGATGGGCCTCCTCAGATGTTCGCCAGCTCAAGAGCTGGCGGAAATCCAAGGAGGTCATGTAACGGCCGCCGAGACTGGCAATGGGGCTGGGAATATCACAGCCGACATTCCCACCCCCTTCCGGACCAGCTCGGCCAACAGCCACCCTCCCTCGCTGCCCGGCTGCCCTGCTCCCACCGGAGCAACTCTTACCATCCTCCGGTGGGTGCAGGTCCTTTCCATGTGGGAGAGAGGCCTGCCAGCATCCACACCAGCGGGCCTTACTCTCCGGGTGTCGGAAATGCGCTTTACTGCATGTTTCCGACACCCTCCACACCACGCACACTCTAAGGTTTTTTACAAGGATTGCGCTGATAGTGTCTTCCAACACAATCTCACAAGCTGTTCCTTGCCATGTTAGCTGACAGCTTGCCAAGCTCACATCTTGCCTATGAGCTGGACGATGATCATATCATGAAGATAATATGACTGGTCCTGTCATATCATGCAGATAATACTTGGGGATACCCCAAGATGCCATGTTAGGTATGTGTTGTTGTTTTTTAATGTAAAAGGAAAGGCTTTTATTCCTAACTAAAAGCTGCCTACTCTGAAAGCTTGCATTGTATTCTAAACCTTCAGCAGCTGGTCCCAGCTAGCATCTTGGTCCTTAATTAAGAACACAGGAAGAACCTTAATGGATTCCAGCAGAAGAGCCATTGGTCCATCCAGCTCTGAATCCTACTTCATCAAATGGCCAACCACACTAAACGAATGGCACCCGCATCAGAGATTTGAGCCACTCCTTTAAAAGAAGTGGGGGGGCATGTGGGCCTGGCTTTGTGTTGCTAGGTTGGATGTGTCCGAAATGCTAAGATTTCAGATGCAATATCACAAGACTGCCAAACCTTGAGAAATGAAAAAAAATACAGTATCTGTGCAGAGCCTAGTGGTCAAGTCACAGGGGCCAGCAGCAGCCCTCAAATGACCTGAGATTAACCCAGAGGTGTCATTAGGAGGCGGGGGGCTGTGGGCCCTTGGGTGCAGGGGTGTCGAGCTCTGGAGGGGGTACACTGGTGTCACCGAATTTCGACGGCGTGGCGGTGGCAGTGCACCCCCTCCGGAGTTCAACACGCCCTCAAGCTTGACATGAGCCTGGGGCGAAAGCCTTGCCGGGTGGGGGGGGTGCATGCCAGGATGGTGGTGTTCTTACCGGAGTTTGTGCACCCCCCGTGCACCAGCCAGCCAGACGCGTCCTTCCTGGCTGGCCAGCAGTTTCAAAGACGCTGCTGGAGAGGCTGCGCCTGCACAACCTTGCTGCAGCCTCTCTAGCTCCCCTAGTCTCGCTGGCTGGAGGGCTCAGCAACATCACAGATAGATAGAATATCTATCACTCAGATTGAACAACCCCCCCCTGATGTGCAACCACCACCCCGGCATGCACCCCCCTCCCTTACACTGTCCCGGGTCCTTTTTAGGCCAAAAACAAAAATCCGGGGGGGGGGGGTTCATGGTGCCATTTTGCCGTGGCAGTGGCACGAAAGTGACGTCCCGCCCCTAACGGGGTGGGGCTTGTGACCTCACGGGGGTGCATGATGAGTGCCCCCCCTCTGGGGGTGTAGCTACACCTCTGGATTAACCTTTGCACTCAACCACCTGAGAAAAAAAGCAAAGAGATGGAAAAAGAGGGACCTTTGAGGCCAAACTGGCAGCCTCCGCTAGTTCCAGCATGGGGCCTTAGCTATGGCCTGCCTCTCCCACACTGTCTGAAACTGTACTGTTGCCCTGGCTCAGTAAGTGAGAGGCAAAACCACATCAAGGCATTGTAGGGCTTCCTATGCACCGTAGTGCCCACGACTAGAGTGTCCTGCTCTTATACTTTGAACTTTTCTCTGGACACTCTTGCCAAACGCTTGCCCACCACTGGCCACAATAGCCCCTTATTATCCTACATTGTAATTTTCGTTCTCCGTGTGGGCATGACAAACAACACATCAGCACTATACATTATTATAGACTTACCAAACAACTCACTCTTATTCTTCAAAAAGCAAATTTACCATTGCCCATTTCTGTTTTCTGAAGCCTGCTTTCCTCGTACACTTATTTTTGAAACTGACGTTTGACTGAAGTTTGTCCAGATGTGCAATTCTGCCTTCGCAAGTGAAACCCTCATTCAATTTTGTTTCAAGTGAGGACCAACAAGCACCAAAATACGAACAAACAGGATCCATAGTATGCTTTCTCCCTTATTATAAACAGAAGTTCCCAAAGTATGAACATTCCATATGAGTGGCAATCTTACTGGCTGACCGCAACCATTGCTGTTGAGCTAACTTGTGACAGTACGGCACTTTCAGCTGGTTTCTTGCACATAAGAACATAAGAAGACCCCAGCTGGATCAGTCCAAAGGCCCATCTAGTCCAGCTTCCTGTATCACACAGTGGCCCCACCAGATGCCTCAGGGAGCACACAAGACAACAAGATACCTGTATCCTGTCACCACTCTCTTGTACCTGGCACAGAGAAAACCTACTCCTCCAACCAGGAGGTTACTTATCCCCATCATGGCTTGTAAGCTGTGATGGACGTTTCCTCCATAAATCTGTCCAATCCCCTTTTAAAGGTATCCAGGCCAGGTGCCATCACCACCTCCTGTGGCAAGGAGTTCCACAAACCAATTACATGCTGGGTAAAGAAATATTTTCTTTTGTCTGTTTTAATACTCCCTCCACTCAATTTGAGTGGATGTCCTCTATTTCTAGTATTGTGTGAGAGGGAAAAGAACTTCTCTCTATACACTCTCTCCATCCCATGCATAATTTTGCATAATTTTACACAGAAGGCTAGGTGCCACAAAACATGGTCAGGAACAGCAAAAGGGGGGGGCTCTATATGCAGCGAACATACCTCAGGCAATGTCATATGTTCAAACGTTACTATAACTTTTTATTTTTTTTAAATGAAGGAGCCCATTAAAATACACACCTACAACCTCAGAAGAAACAACTCTTAGAAAATTTCTCATATCTTTTACGTTGCCCTGAACAGACTCTTCCTCCAGACATCAGGCATATAAATATATGAAGTAAAAAATAATTAGCTTTGCTTACCAAATGTAATTAGGTCCAATTCCACAGTGACCTGTTAAGACTGTGCCTATTAAATAAATTTAGCACTTGGGTTGCAAGTGTACAACCGGCCTCCACATATGGTAAAATGTTAAATAGACATGAGCTAAAATCCTGACTTGCCACAGACTTGAACATCCCAGCTATACGTTTCATTGGTACTTTTTTTCTCCCCTTCATCCCAGGTTTTTTTTAGATGTCCGACATTGACAGGTTAATGGATTTAGCACCTCTGTTTGTCTTATTTCTTGATGCCTGCTCCAATTAGAGAAGGGCAGCACAACCCTGCCTAGCACGCATACGCCGGACCCTAGGCAAGATTGGGCCAGTGCCGGCAGAGCTGGGGCACAACTCGGGAGAAAGGGACTTTCATCCCTTTCCCCTGGGGAAAGCCCAAGTGGCCCCTATGCACCTTCTAGGATGTGCGCTGGCAAAATGGGGGATGGGAGGCTGCGGGAGGGGGAGGATCCATCACGGAAAACCCACGCTGGATCCTATCCCCCTTTCCTGCAGCCTCCCTGCCCCTTTTCTTTCCTCGGACTTACGCTAGCAAACTTGCTAGCATAGGACTAAAGAGACCCATTGCAGGCCATGAGGCTTACACAGGGGTAAGGGGATTACAGAATCCTCCCGCTCCTGCCCCCCCCATGGGATGCAGCGACTGCCATTTTGGCGTTGCTGCGATATTGGTGTGTGTGTGTGTGTGAATAGGATTGGGCTCTCAATTACATTATCTCAAATGTGCACCAAAAGAGGGCTAGTGCTACATTGATCTAAGTGTAGGAGCATCAATGTGCAAGCAGAGCAACCTACCCATTGTTGGGGAAACTTTGTATTACACACTGTAGATACCGATCTTTGGATTAAAGCAATATGTAAATGGAGTTTGTGATTATATTTCTAGCTCCATACAAATAAAGCATAAGAAAGTGCAACCTACCGAAGCTGGGGTTTATAGTACAGCTTGATTTTAATTGTGAAAATGTGTTTTAAAAATATGTATGACATTCAGAATTGCTCTGCAGACAGGAGATTGCACAATATATCAAAGAACTCATCAGAGACCATTTTGACACAGCATTGCGAGTGGCCCTTTATTTACACCCGACAGATTTATTCAACAGTCTTTTCCCTGTTTTTACTGATGTAAGGTCAGACAGATTGTCTCAATCGAGGAAAAAGTGCAAAGAAATATTACTGAATTGTTATTTTAAATGAACAGCCTCAGCCTTTGAAAGAACTTAAATGATATTAAGAAAACATATCTGGTATCAATTACCAGCTTGTGCAGATAGGATGGAAGAATTGTGGGTTTTTAGAACATTATTTTACTCTGAAGTAACTGATCCTTCCTTAGAGAAACAAGTACCAGCAAAAAATAAGGGGGAGAGGGAAGCCCTTTGCACTCCTATTTTGACCAAAATGAGGTGAAAATGGCATATCATCCACATGATCCGAGACATACGATATCCTTTTTTCCCATAGCAAAATCAGAAAATTCTCTTTAATTGACAGTTGTGCTGTTTAATAATGACACATTGCTTTTGTCTTTTGCACATTCACAGCAATGTTTACATTTCTTAGCAAATACATTCTCAGGTTCTGAGAGGCAAGAAAGGATTTTGTCTCCATTTGTTCATTGTTAAAATAGTAGAAATCCACTTAACACTCCTGACCGCCAGAGCACCTTAGCCCTGACCAGCAAGGGGGGGGGAATACTAAACTCACAAAGGGGAGAGTAAGACCATGGCAGCAAGCACCACCCCTGCCCTCCATGTGCGTATTTGTTCTTCTGCCTGCAGGGTCTGTGCAAAAGAGCTGATGAACACGGGATTGACCTGTAGTGGTAGGGGGAATGCCACTTGCCCTATCACCTGGGATCCGCAGCACCCCTCAGCAGTATACTGACATGAACCAGGTCACAGGGGCATCACTAGGGGGGTGCAGACCACACCGGGTGACACCCCAGGGAGGGGTGACCGTGACACCAAATTGTCACTTTATTTGTTACCAGTGGTGCGAAAACACATCACTGGTAGAAAATGGATTTTTCCCAAACCCCGCTGTGACTCTCGCGGGAATTTCATTTCCCAGGATCTTGCGGAGATTGCATGTCCATATCGTGTGGTCTGGTATGGGAGGAGGTCCATGGGGGTGACACCATGAGATTTCACCCTGGGTGTCACCAACCCTGGCAACACACCTGCCTGGTCAAAACTGAGCACACTCCTGAGCTAACACCAGCCCACAGCGCAATCCTATCCAATTTATGCCACCGGTGTAACCTGCGGCGCAGCGAGAACGGGAGAATGAAAAGGGGATTCAAATCCCCTCCAAAAGGGGAATTCAAAGGGGTTTGAATCCCCTTTCCATTCTGGGGCCTCCCGTTCTCGCTGCGCCGCTGGTTACACCGGTGACATACGTTGGATAGGATTGCGCCCCCAGTCAGGTAGAGCTGCCAACACCCTTTCTGCCAATTCCTAAGTCAGGGAAAACAAAAGAATTACAGGTGTCCAGATCACTGGAGAAGGTATAGGGCCCACAATCCACCACACCTCCTCCTCCTTCAGTACTGGCAAATTTACAGTGACATGGCTTTGTGGCATGGATGTGAGATGACAAGGTGAGGCAGAACCACCCTGACATTGTCCACAGAAAAGAGCTGCAGCCTAACCCAGAGACTGTGTACACCTTAGTAAGCAGGTAGCACATGCATGCAATCTCCGGGTTAGGCTGAGGCTCTCTGCCACCCCCGCAATGCACATCCTTGCTCTGTGGTCAGAGCTGGACTTAGAGTAGAACAAGATTTCCCCCAACCAGGATTCACACTGCAGTGAGGCAGATTATATCCATTTATTACAAGGAAAAAAGAACAAAGATAGCAGCCCAATCAGCAGTGGATCCTGCAATCTGTCGCCATAAATCCTCTTATGGCGGCATAAAAGATGTGCCCCAAGGAGGAGGTTGTGAGGAGGAGGAGGCTGCAGTCCAGCCACGAAGCTGGGGCTACTCTCCACTTCCTTTCTCTCCGCTTAGAGAGAGTACGGAGAGCAACCGTGGTGGCCGGCCGCAAGCACCACCTGGGCTCTCATTTCCAGGAGCGAACCTGGAAGTGACATCATGACATAAGAACATAAGAAGAGCCCTGCTGGATCAGTCCAAAGGCCCATCTAGTCCAGCTTCCTGTATCTCACAGTGGCCCACCAGATGCCTCAGGGAGCACACAAGACAACAAGATACCTGTATCCTGTTGCCACTCCCTTGCATCTGGCATTAGGAGATAACCTCTTACTAAAACCAGGAGGTTACTTATCCCCATCATGGGTTGTAATCTGTGATGGACTTTTCCTCCATAAATCTGTCCAATCCCCTTTTGAAGGCATCTAGGCCAGGTGCCATCACCACATCCTGTGGCAAGGAGTTCCACAAACTAATTACACGCTGGGTAAAGAAATATTTCCTTTTGTCTGTTTTAATACTCCCTCCACTCAATTTTAGTGAATGTCCCCTAGTTCTAGTATTGTGTGAAACACTAGACATATGTTGTGACGTCACTGCCTTGGGTGCTGCAGAGGTATGTTACGCCTCTGCACTCAGCCCTTACTACTGTTTGGTTTTACCTGGGATCCCCTTGGATCAAGGACCCCCTTTGATAACCTGGGGAAAAAGGTTTTCCCAAGGCAACTTCTTCCTGTCTGGCTTTCCCCCCTCAGTCTTGGGTGGTGGCTGCCTGCAGAAGCTATCATTTTTCCCCCTTCTTACTCCAATTTGACCAGTGGGGGCAGAGTGGGAGGGGGAAGGAGAAAGAGCCATCACTAACCACTAGATGTTGTTCCCATTTGGTTCTCCTTGGCCTTCCAGCACAGTTCCCAAATGTGACACAGTTTTCAACATGCATTCACTTTGAAATGTCCATTCATAAACTTTTGTGAGTACCTTAGTACTAAACATATTTTGCCTGCACAAAGGTGTGTAAAGGGTAAATGAGATGGGTTACCCATTTCAAGCTGAACAAAGGTCAGCTTTTGCTCAAAGCATTGTTTGCGAATGCGCTCATTTTGCACTTGACCAGATTTCTAAATTTACCATACTGTCAAAGAGCCTTTTTTCCCCCTTTTTTGGAATTGCCAATTATTCTCTTTTATTATCCTTGAGACATGCTTTAAATTTTGTCTATTGATTTCCTCTTCTTTGTAATTGGATGTAGTGATTGGAATATCTTCTATATTACTGTGCAGCCTTTTTTTAATTAAATCGGAAAACTGACTCTAAAGAGGCCCATTGAAATTTCAAAGAGTAATAAAAATATGAGTGGAAGGAGATATTGTGATACTGGCACCCCTATGGACTTTAATAAAAGTCTTTTATCAACAGATGGCTATCTTTCTATATGCCTATATAGACAAGCTATTTCTTGTACGAACTGATATATCTGCGCATTCAGGCTCTATAGAGCAACATTGAACCTACATAAAAAGGTCTCCCATCCCTGCTGTTGAGCTTGTCTTCAGGGAACAGATCATTTCCTTTGATTACTCCTGATTTGACAGTGAAGTCAAATGTCCAATGATATTGCTCATCTGAGAAAAGTGGTACAATATGCAGCAATGTTTGAACCCGTGGACTTGGGGATGGATGGAAAGAATTCTGATCCAGTAGGGAAAAATTGGCGTTTCCCGAGAACCCTCGCCACAAATGCAATGAGACAAGATCGTTAAGCGGGTACAATGGGCCGTGTTTAGGGACCGTGTACAATGGGACGTGGATTAAGGACAAACTGTATAATAATCAACATGCAGTATGTCCTATCTATAGGAGCATCTTCCCTCCTTTAGTGCAGGGGCCTAACCTGTAGGAGATAGAAGTCCCGTTGTTTCCCCTCTGGGCATCAGCACCCTGGCTCAAGCTTCCAGCTTGGTCAAGGCAGTCAAATTGCTCAGCTTATCCCGAGCCTGATAGCCTTTGAGATACACTTCATGTTTCAAGCCAGGTGGTCTGTTGCAACTGGTTCTAGTTCCCCCTCTAATTCTTGCTTAGCTCAGGGTGCACACCCAATCCCTAATCCTGAACCTTGTCCTGCACTATAACTGCCAATGGGACCACCTGGCTAATTTACAGCCTGATCCTGTGTAACTTGCCATAAAGCATGTTTGCAATGACGGGAGAGTAAGTGGCGCCAGCGCGGAGGCCACCTACCTCATCCTGCGCCAGCTGACGCAGGTAAAGGCTGAGCTGGTTGGTGGAAGGGAGGGCCAGAGCAGTGAGAGAGGGGGTGGGGATATTGGCAGTGATACCCCTTCCTAAATCGCGCTGGCCTTACATGGCCTCTCCGGATATATGCCAGCTCTGAAGCTGGAATGTATCTAACGAGGCCCATAGGCCCCGGGCTTTCAGGAAGGGGACGAACGTCCCCTTCTCCCGAGGTGCTCTCTAACAGCGTCGGGGCAGCCCAGAATGGGATTAGGATGCAGCGGCCAGCCCTTTAGGCTGGCCATGCATCTTTACACAGGATTGTGCTGTTAGTCTGTGTCATGAAAAAACTCCCACCAGTGGTCAATCAGGAGAAGAGAAAAAAATCCTACCAGGCCCCACAGGTGACTAGTTACTCTGAGGCTACCCTATTGGACTGCCCAATTTTGGAATGCTGGGAGTTGAGGCCCACCATGCGCAATGCTCCCTGCACCTCACCAGCAACTGGCCCAAAGGCCCTGTTGTGTCCCAAATGTTGCACCCCAAACTTTACTCCTGGGGGAGCAAACTAGTATTCCCTTTAAGTAGCTCCCATGTCCACTTTAGGCAAAGTTAGCTCCTTTCCCCTAATTGCAATTGTGTGTCAAAGAAAACACTGAACTCCAAGGCAACTATTTACAAGATTTATTACTTTCCCAGCAATAAATGTCCATTAGCCCTTCCCGGGCAGATAAGATTCTACTTAGCTAACGAGGGTCCGTTTCTGTAGATAAGTCCAGCTCGTTACTTCACGGCAGTAGAATCTCCTTGTTGCCTTTATCCCGTCCAGCAAAGAGTCTTGTAGCACAAAGTCCAATCAATCCTGGTCTCTCCACTTTCCAGTCCGGCAGAGCGTCTCCCAATACCAGTCAATCCAGGTGAGCAGTCAGTCCGGCAGAGTATCCCCGTCTGGAGCAGAGTCGTCGTCGTCGTCGCCGCCGCCGCCGCTCGGCAGTCTGGCAGCAGGTCCCCGTGGCGAGCTGGCGAGGCTCCTTCCTGCTCCTACTGCTGCTGCTTTTATACTGTTAGTCCCTATCAACTCTTTAATGGCTACAGCTGTGGGCTTCCAATCACTGCCCTTATTATTGCCCACAGCTGTGAGAGTTCCAATCAATGCTGATTGAGTGCAGCTGCGAGCCACACCCACTGCATTCAAAGTCCCAGCTTCATCCCAATTAACAGCAACACCTGTGGGCCACGCCCAATTACTTGCAGGTGTGCTTCCACCCACGCAGTCCTGGGTGGTAACCCTTTGTGTCCCAGTCCTGTCAAACAGGCAATCCTTTAACCCCTTCCTTCCCGGACCTGTCAAAACAGGGGACCACTGCTAACACCACTAACTCCTCACCAATCTTCCGCGATTTCCACTACAGGCCCCAACTGGGTGCTTGACAACCTGATCTGGCTTGTGCAGGGCCGGGCGAGATGAAGGATGCCCCCAAGGCCAGTCATCATGGCACGGTGCACTTTAGTGATATCATAGAGGCCAATTTCATAATGCTGTCTCTTTCATCTTCTGTGTAAACTAGTGACTAGAAGAAGGGGGCGGGTTGGATTTCTCAGGGCTGATTTCAGGTTGAGGGGGCTGGTTGTTAAGGGGCCACTGACTGCCCATTCAGTGGGACCTACTCCCCTTCCCTTAACAGTACAGCAGCTGTATATTATTCCTTTTGCTTCTGCAGTGTAAGCAAGACAAGCAATGGCATTCTAACCACTGAGCATCTTGCACACACACCCCAGTTCCCCGCCCACAATGCTCCTAACAGACACAGAGTTTGGAGGCGGAGACAGCCGGACTGAATGCCCTCCCCTCTCCCACACATTCATTGTAATGTATAGTTGAAAAGATTGTGTATCAAGAGCTTGTATCTCTTTCAGAGTTCTCTCTCAGCTGTGGGTGTGACTGACTTTGCTTGCTTTCTGGCATTAGCAGTTTGGGCCTGTACGGAAACTGAGCATGCCAAAGAAACCAGGTTTAATGTAAGATTGCTGGCAAATCACAAAGATTTTCTTTGCAGAAGGAGCTTTGTGAACCCCACATTTATTGCTCTACAAATATCTTTGATGGCCTACTTCTGGGAGGTGTAAATGACTTATCTTGAGATACTCAGGAGATTCTCCGGAGATACCTTCTTTGCTTATCCACGTGGACCTGGAAAGTTCAAGAATTTGTTGCTGTTCAGTCGTTAAGTCGTGTCCGACCCTTCGTGATCCCATGAACCATATCCTGCCAGGCCTTCCTATCCTCCACTATCTTCCTGAGTTCGCTCATTTTCATGTTCGTTGCATCGGTGATGCTGTCTAACCATCTCATCCTTTGCCTTCCCCTTCTCCTTTTGCCTTCAATTTTTCCCAGCATCAGAGTCTTCTCCAGAGAGTCCTCTCTTCGCAGTTAGGTGGCCAAAATATTTGAGTTTCAGCCTTAGTACCTGTCCTTCCAGGGAACAGTCAGGGTTGATTTCATTTAGGATTGACTGATTTGATCTCCTAGCAGTCCAAGGGACTCTCAGGAGTCTTCTCCAGCACCACAGTTCAAAAGCATCTATTCTTCGGCGCTCAGCCTTCCTTATGGTCCAACTCTCGCAACCATACATTGCTACTGGGAACACCATCGCCCTGACTATACGAACGTTTGTTGGCATGGTGATATCTCTGCTTTTTATTATGCTATCTAAATTTGCCATAGCTTTCCTTCCAAGGAGTAAGCGTCTTTTAATTTCATGGCTGCTGTCTCCGTCTGCAGTGATCTTGGAGCCCAGAAAAGTAAAATCTGTTACTGCTTCCATTTCTGCCCCTTCTATTTGCCAGGAATTGATGGGACCAGATGCCATGATTTTAGTTTTATTAATGTTGAGTTTCAAGCCAACTTTTGCACTCTCCTCTTTCACTCTCATCAAGAGGCTCTTTAGTTCTTCTTCACTTTCTGCCATTAGGGTGGTATCGTCTGCATATCTGAGGTTGTTGATGTTTCTCCCGGCAATCTTGATTCCGGCTTGCGATTCATTCAGCCCTGCATTTCTCATAATGTACTCTGCATATAAGTTAAATAAGCAGGGTTACAATATACAGCCTTGCCGTACTCCCTTCCCAATTTTGAACCAATCGGTTGTTCCATGGCCGGTCCAAACTGTTGCTTCTTGACCCGCATACAGGTTTCTCAGGAGACAGGTAAGGTGGTCTGGTACCCCCATCTCTTTAAGAATTTGCCACAGTTTGTTGTGATCCACACAATCAAAGGCTTTTGCGTAGTCAATGAAGCAGAAGTAGGTGTTTTTTTGGAACTCTCGGGCTTTCTCCATGATCCAGCGCATGTTGGCAATTTGATCTCTAGTTCTTCTGCCTCTTCGAAACCCAGCTTGTACTTCCGGTAGTTCTCGGTCCACGTACTGCTAAAGCCTAGCTTGTAGGATTTTGAGCATAACCTTGCTAGCATGTGAAATTAGTGCAATTGTGCGATAGTTTGAACACTCTTTGGCACTGCCCTTCTTTGGAATTGGAACGTAAACTGACCTTTCCAATCCTTTGGCCACTGCTGAGTTTTCCAAATTTGTTGGCATATTGAGTACAGCACTTTAACAGCATCATCATTTAGGATTTTAACAGCCCAGTCCAGCCCATGGCCTCTGCGGCACAATTCAGGCACAACTGCAGCCTAAGCGCCTTAGGCTCGAGTTGTGCCTGAATTGTGCCGCAGAGGCCGAATTTGTGCAGCAATTGTGACTGACATAGGACGGGTTAAGGAAAGTTGACCAATTCAGTCCTAAGTTCGGCATAAGAGCTATTCCGTCCTAAGTTTGGCCTAAAAGTGGGCATGTTGGGGGCGTGTCGGGGGCGGTTACGAAATTTGTTCCGGTTCCAGACACTGGCGACCCCCTGACACGCCCCCTCGAGCACAACTCAGGCACAAAATTTGGGTCACCAAAAGGGTGGACTCAAATGTGAGGAGACCCATAGGAGCCATTTTACCTTACCCACACCAGCCCTCTCCTGAAAAGTTCTAACACCCTAGTCCCGAGTTGTGCCTGAGTTAGGATGGAACAGTTGGGGCCTAACTCTGGACATGGACCCAAATAGTTACCCTATCAGCACCCAGCCCCACCCAGCCTCTTTCCCACAAAAGCCCAGCCCTCCACTCTCTCTCTCTCTCTCTCTCTCTCTCTCTCTGAGCACGTGGCATGAGGTCCTGTCCCCCAGCAGCCACAAAGTGGGACTTTGAAAAATTTCAAACACCCCACTTCTCTCTTCCCTTCTCCTCTCTCCTCTCTGCCCCCCTCTAGGGCAGAGAGGGCTGTGCCGCCTGTGGCCAAACTGTTTACTGCTGTGCCTGGGCAGCTGTCTCCATGCAAGTGTTTGCTAACCCATGTCTTTCTCCCAGCCCCTCTCCCCCCCCCACAGGCAACAACACCAGCAGGTAAGTGCAGGTAAGAGCAGGGTTCGTGCTGACATGTGGTCTGACTTCTGCCTCTTTGCATAGAGAAATATAGGTAGGATACATGCCTCTTTACCAATGTCTTGTCTCATAGCTGCCTGCAATGCCTGCCATGATATGCCTCTTTACCAATGTTGTGACTCATAGCTGCCTGCAATGCCTGCCATGATATGCCTCTTTACCAATGTCTTGTCTCATAGCTGCCTGCAATGCCTGCCATGATATGCCTCTTTACCAATGTCTTGTCTCATAGCTGCCTGCAATGCCTGCCATGATATGCCTCTTTACCAATGTCTTGTCTCATAGCTGCCTGCAATGCCTGCCATGATATGCCTCTTTACCAATGTTGTGTCTGATTGCTGCCTGTAGTAATGTGAGCACACAATGACACAAGTGTGGAACTGTTAGCCTTATGTAGACACCAGCTGTTCCCCCCCCCCTTTTCTCCACAGGGTCTACTCACAGGTCAGTATTGGTAGGTTTGCCATGGTTGTGACCCACACGTTGTGTTGTTGTCTTCTCTCTCTTTGACCCTTTTCCCTTACAGGATCATGTTCTCCTGACACCCAAGGAAGGAGCGCAGACCATGCTATGTGTCTCACACCTCTCAGCTGTGTTTAATTTCTCTCCCTGCAGGCCTTTGCAACTGGCACACTGGCATTTCTTCAATGGCGATTGCTACCACACAGCAGCTGCCATGGAACACCCTCGTGTTTTTTGCCTCCCCAGGAACGTCCACTACCACCTTCCTTCCTGGGAGCACCCCTGGGCCTGCAGTCTGGTTGCCCCATGGTCGTCTGCCTCGATGCTGCCAGAGGTCCTGGAGCCTGCCCTGCAACCCTCCTCAGCTGCCGGCGCTGCTGCTGCTCCACCTCCCTGGCTGCCTACTTGCTGTCCCTCCCCTTTCCATGGTGCAGGCTGTGGTTCCACAGGGGAAGGGCCTGCATCCCCTGGTCCATGGGGCACGCCTGCTGCTGCTGCTGCTGATGTGGTCCGAGTGGCCGCTGTGACTACCCCAAGCAGCCTCGCCTGGCCATCTCTGCCACTGTTCCAGAATAAAGATGCCCCTGGAAACACATGTCCCCAATGTTACACAATCACTGCCCCCCACACACAGAGACAGTCCCCAGCACACAAGCCCCTGCATGAATCCCAGCCAGGGCCTGCCACAGCCAGCCCAGGGAGACCACAGCAGGGGGGCTGCCAGTCCCTCAGGGCTCAGAGGGGAGTGGGGAGTTGGGGGCCTCTCAGGCAGGCAAACACTGACAGGCGACATGGCGCACGTCCGCCACGTCCGTGAAGAGCCCCGCCCTCGGTCCGCCCGTCACCCGCGTCCGTTTCCGCCCATCACCGGCGTCCGTTCTGCCCAAGATCCATCTGCATAAGAGGCGCCCGTTCCTGCATTGCCTCCATCTGCGAAGTGACCCCTGTGTCCCTATTGGTCTCTGCAGACCCCTCTCCCTGTATCCCTCTCACACCAGCCTTGTTGTCTGTCTGTTTCTGACCCACCCGTGCCCCTCCCCAGCACCCACTGTCTGCCTGTCTGTCTGCCTCCCCTCCCACTCCCTGATGATGGAAGCTAGCCACCCCCCACCCCGCCAGAGCGCCTGCCGCGATGTGCTGACGTTGCCCCATCTGGGGGCGTGATGAGCTGCGTGAGCCCTTCCCGCTCGCAGCAGACAAGCCCAAGGCATCTCTCGGTCTTGGCCGGGGCACGGAGCAGAAGGCATGCCGGGATGCCTTCTTTGTGGGCATTGCCCCGGCCCTGGAGGCCCAGGGCTTCAGGCAGCGCACGGGCATGTCATGGCAGAGGCGGTTCCAGACTTCATGAGACCCCCCTTGTGCGTGCCGTTCCCACCCCCTCCTTCCCTTCTCACCCCAGCCCCCCCCATGACTCCCACGTGCAGCCTCACCGTGTCTTGGGGGTGGCATCGCCTTCTGCAGGAGGGAGTGCGTGCGGTGCATGCTTCTGCATGCGGTGCCGCTGGGAGACCGGAGAAGCACAGCCTGCTTGCCCGGCCAGCGCGAGCCTCTAGCAGGCTCGAACAACGCAGGCAAGCAGGCTGTGCTTCTCTCCGTGCCGCTGGTCTCGCAGCGGCACCGGGAGAAGCACAGCCTGCTTTTTGCCCGTGTTGCGCGAGCTCCAGGGCTCGCGCAACGCAGGCGAGCAGGCTGTGCTTCTCCCGGTGCCGCTGCGAGACCAGCGGCACCGGGAGAAGCACAGCCTGCTTCTTGCCCGTGTTGTTGCCTGTGGTTCCGTTTATTTCTTGATTTCCTACTTTAGCATTCCAGTCTCCTATGATGTAAAGGACATCTTTTTTGGGTGCTAGTTCTAGAAGGTGTTGTAGGTCTTCATAGAACCGGTCAACTTCATCTTCTTCGGCATCAGTGGTTGGGGCATACACTTGGATTACTGTAATGTTGAATCGTTTGCCTTGGATTCGAACTGAAATCATTCTGTCGTTTTTGAGGTTGCACCCCAGTACTGCCTTTCCCACTCTTTGATTGACTATGAGGGCTACTCCATTTCTTCTAAGGGATTCATGCCCACAGTAGTAGATATGATGGTCACCTGACTTAAATTCGCCCATGCCCGTCCATTTTAGTTCGCTGATTCCCAAGATGTCAATGTTCAATCTTATCATCTCATTTTTGACCACATCCAGCTTGCCTTGATTCATAGACCTCACATTCCATGTTCCTAAGCAGTATTGCTCCTTGCAGCATTGGATTTTCCTTTCAACCTCAGACACATCCACAGCTAGACGTCCTATTGGCTTTGGCCCAACCGCTTCATTCTTTCTGGGTCTACTTGGAATAGTCCTCCGCTCTTCCTCAGTAGCATATTGGACACCTTCCGACCTGAGGGGCTCATCTTCCGGCGTCATATCTTTTAGCCTTTTGGTACTGTTCATGGGATTTTCTTGGCAAGGTTACTGGAGTGGGTTGCCATTTCCTTCTCCAGTGGATCACTTTTAGTCAGAACTCTCTGCTACGACCTGTCCGTCTTGGGTGTCCCTGCACGGCATAGCTCATGGCTTCATTGAGTTACGCAAGCCCCTTCGCCACAACAAGGCAATGATCCATGAAGGGGAAGTTCAAGAATAGGTAGGTGGGAACCCACATTGTGGGAAGGACAGAGCAGAGAGAGAGAGAGAGAGAGAGAGAGAGAGAGAGAGAGAGAGAGCACACTTACAGTAAGGGAGGAAATTGTCTTCCTTCTCCCAAGTCACCCCTGGAGGTCTACAGCATCTCCCCATCTTCCATGTTCAATGTTGTTGGTCACATCAAACCACTTTTTGTTTGATTTCTGAAATCTCTTCACATTTGATGGAAAGGTTTGGACAGTAAGAAAGAAATATTTTGCTTCTTTTGTCCCTCTACACCCACCTCTCCTCCTCCCTGTATTTCTCAAGCACCAGGTTGGTTTGGGGGCCGCACAAAAATATTGTGACATTCTGGATTATGTTGTGGAGGAGGGTGCACACGGGAAGCACGGACGGAGGGACAAAGTCGCACAATGCCCAATGGTTGGTGAGAATCCCCTGCTCTCCCCCCTCCCTCCCCAGCAGACAGAGAGAGAGAGAGAGAGAGAGAGAGAGAGAGAGAGAGAGAGAGAGAGAGAGAGAGAGAGAGAGAGAGAGAGACCACCTTGGAAACTTCTCTCCCTGATCTGAAAGGGAGTTCCTCAAATCCAGGGAATTCCCACTTACACAATCACCAAACCAAACAGTAGCAAAAACTGGGCAATCTGAGGAGGTGTTGCTAACCGCCATTTGAAGAACTGAGCCCAAACAGGCAATAAAGAATAAAAGAGTATGGTAAAAGGACTGACTAAACAAGGCACATAAAAGAAATGGGGAGGGGATGCAGAAGATCAAAACGCAAGATTCATCTCAGGCGTAAAACAGGACTGACCATGACAGATAGTTGGCAAAAAAAAGTGGGCACAAATTTTAAAAAGATAAACAGAAAAATAAAACAAAGTCACCAAATGCAAATTGCTGGATATTTTCCAAGCCTTAGCAACTCACAATATCCAGGAGAAGGGGAGGAAGCCTGCTGTCTGCACTCCTAAAAGGAGCAGGTGAGCCCTTCATTATTGCACAAACACCAGGGCACATGAATGAGAAACAGAGACAACAACCAGCGCATCCCTGTACATGGACTTAAAAAAACCTAGAGTTGCTCATGTCATAGAGTCCATCTGATTAGATGAGTTAGGACCACCTGGGCATCTTAAGCTACCCATTTACCTAACCAGGTGGGTTAGGCTACCCAACAGGTGAACACTTGCCAATCTCAGCAAGGTTTGACCAGAATACTTCATTTTATTAAAATACAGCCATGAAGACGGGGAATCCACCTAATGTCTTGAATGCTATGTGGCCTTTCTGTAATGGTGTGGAATTAAAAAAAAAGGGGGGCAAGGGATACTGCAAAAGGATGTCTCATCAGCTTTTAGGATGTTGAGACCTCATGGAAATCATGGGACAGGGGGTTGGAAGTGTCCCCAAATAGGTGAAAATAGAGGGAAAATCAGGGAATTTTAGCACAGGTTGAGATTCTGGGGTTCTCCTCCCTGAACCCAGATGGACTCAAACCTCTGACAATGTCCTCCTTGGGGTGGTGAAAAGCTGAGCATGCTCAATGGAGTGTGCAATATTTTCATGTTTTCCTCATTTTTCTTCACATCTTACCCTGCATAGCACCTTTTTTTGCATGTAAGAATGAAACCAGTTTGACCCTAGCTGCTAGAAAAGCTGCATTTGGAGATGTCGAACGTCTGCATTATGATTGTATGAAGCCAGTGTTAGATTTGTGGAGTTCATAACCCTGTTAAAAAAAAACGCCACCACCACACTCTATTAAAAGAAATAAGCTCTTCTGTTTATGTGGGGAGCAGTGTTCTTAAAAGCTACCTACTCTCTTGCCCTCCAGTCCAACAGCAACACCAAATGAAAACCATACATGAGTCATAAAAGGCAATGATCTTTAGTAGCTAGAAAAATAATACTAGTGGTCAGCTTCACTTTGGGTTGTTCTTGTAAGTATACAGCATGCAACTGTGCATGATTCACTCGATCCAGCCTAGTGTTGTGGTTAGTAATGATGAATTTCTCTGGAAAATACATATTCGGTGAAAGTACATCAGTTAAATAGGCTCTCTTGGACCGACGCTCTTATGGAACTGGAGTAGTCTGTGTGCATTGACTCCGAGTTGAAAGAAAACTTGACTTTCAAAATGTGGACACCAATAACATTTTGCTCATTTTCAGAGACCGAGCAACACATCCATGAGAAGCTGATTTTAGTTTTGTGTTTTTTTTAACACTTAATCAGCAAAGGTCACATATTGCTTTTCAGGGGAAGAGGAGTGAGATAGGTACTAAATCTCTTATTGATTTCATATAAACTGTCTTCCAAGAATGCATCTCAGGGTTAAATAATATAGTTGAACATCCAGATTCCACTCAGCCTAACATCCGACTGCACAGAGCAGGCTGGTAGAGAAAGTGTCCAAAGTAGACATCGGTTTCCTCAGCAAAACGTTTTGTGGTGAATTTCTCAGTAGAGGCACTAAGGTTTGCATCTGTCTGATACGGACAACATCTGTCCTGAAAGCCCGGGCCTATACATCAAGATGTATGGACTTTGGCTCTTGAATAGTAAGAAAAAAGAACAGGAGGGGAAATGATCTCATGCCCAATAGTTCCGCCCCAACCACTGGCACTGCCCCAGCTAGGGGTGGTGTCAGTTTGCACTGAGCCCTGAGGTACCAAAGACAAAAGGGCCCTCCACATATGCAAAGGGCAGGGATGTGGATCAAGTCTCTTGGTCCAAGTCTCAAGTCAAGTCCCAAGTCTTTGCCCCCAAGTTCCGAGTCTTTGGTTGCAGGTTCCTATCTATTTAATGGGGAAAACGGGTTTAAACCTGAATAAAATTCGACTTGTAAAAGGCTCCAAGTCTCAAGTCAAGTCTTTCGAGTCTTTTACAATTGTCGAGTCAAGTCTGAGTCAAGTCAATGACGCAACTTGAGTCCGACTCAAGTCCGAGTCATTAGACTCAAGTCTACATCACTGGCAAAGGGCACATGCTCAGAGACCTGTAGGTTCATTTGGGCTTACTTCTAGGAAAGTCCATAGGATTGCAAACTCTGGGTGAGATATATTGGTTTATGGACATGCAAATATATCTGATAGGATGGGAATTGGTGTACTGGTTTCTGTTGTTGCAAAGGCACTAACTGATCCTAAACTCAAAGGAATACAGTGATGTTCTTCTAGTCTGAAGGGGCTTTAAGGGTATGCTGTCTCAGGTGAAATTTGCACATTTCCCATAGTCTTTTTTCTCCTCCCCTCAGCTTTCAGACACACATCTTCGCTGCCCCCCCCCATTTCACCAATAGACCAATTCAGGATAAGGCAGATTGACTCAAAAATATGGGGACGTTGTTATGATTTGGAACGGTATTGACAATAAAAACTTCTATAATGCTTTTAAGTTTGTACAGTGCTCGTGTCATTTCTCTTTGACCTGCAGGTAGTCAATCAGAGCATGCACTCAGATTAGATTTTCTCCAGGCAGAGTAATGGAGTGATACAATCTTTGCTATCTGATTGTTCCTCTTTGAAGCCCTCTGACCTTTGAAGGTTCATCATGGGATATTAATTTGTTAGTCTTCCTGAGTGGTTGGTTAGCCAGTGACAGGGTCGCTCAAGGGAACCAGAATGGAAGGGGAAGTCATTCGCCTCCAGGACATAGAGATAGAATGAGAGTGGCGGTACCAAAATTGAATTACACTCTGATATCTGATTGGTAGTCTCCATGCAATGAATAAGTAATTCTATCCCATTTCCTAACTAATCCAAAACAAAGTGACTCTCACCAAGTCTTTTTTTCCTGGTCAGGTTTAGTAGGAAAGGTACAAAAGGGGATAAGAATGCTTTGTATGCATAGCTGCATGAATTGCTCAATACATTTGAAAGTCCCTGTTACTGAAAACATTGGTTGACAAAGCGATGCTCTTGAAGGTTGGGGTGACCAAGATGGATCTTCAAGTGTGTTCTTCTGGCAAGACAGTGTCTCCACTTCTCCCTATGTAGTACCTTCATTGACTATTGTTCTCTGGGTGGGAAGAACTGGAAAGTAGCAGGTTCTTCTCTCTCCTATCTGGCTACGGAAGCACTCTCTAGAGCAAGGGTGGCCAAACTGTGGCTCCTGAGCCACATGTGACTCTTTGGCATATAATTATTATTTTTATTTATTTATTTAAAAAAATATATCCCGCCTTTTCCTATGCCGAAAAGCAAATGCCCAAGGCGGCTTACAGCAAAAGTTAAAATACATAATTTAAAATAATACATAAAATAAATTTAAACAATACATAACCGTACATAAACAAATTTAAAAACAATAAAATCCACGGGGGAGGGGCACAGTATGGAGCAGAGAAGCAGCATGTCAGAGCATCTTGAGACACAGGAGGCAGACCCACGACCCATCACCCAAATGCTAGACGAAACAAAAATGTTTTGAGCCCTCGCCAAAAAGTCATGAGGGAGGGGGTGGTTCGCAGATCCCCTGGCAGGGAGTTCCACAGTTGTGCAGCTTCACATATTATGCAGTGCAGTTATAATGCAGTTGTGCAGTTCCACATATAATGTGCAGCTCTTGGAAATGTGTTGGCTGAGCTCCTTTTTGCATCACAATTATTTAATATAAAAGGTAAATAAGAATTTTTCAAGTTTTGTAATTATTTACTAGGTATAAATTGAGATTCCACTGGATTAAGACACAAGTTTAGTGTTCATGGTGAGTAAATATATTTAAGAATGTAAATGCTTCGTAAATATTGCGGCTCTCAAACACCTGAAGTTTATCATATGTGGCTCTTAAAAGCAGGTGTGGCCACCCCTGCTCTAGAGAAGCCCTAGCCACTGGACTATGTATTTAGCTGACTGCTGTCTCTGTAATACGAGTGCTTTCTTTCCTGTATAGCCCTATTTTTCCCCTAGAAATTTTCAGACTGCTGCTGGCTGTATTTGGGCTTCCATAGGATTCAGATCTGTGTCTGTGGGTGAGCTCGGCTGCCTTGAATCAGCTGATGTCATTCTGCATACTGGACTATTGGGAGTCTCTGCTTTACCTGTTTGGGCTCATTTGGGCAACCAACTTGCAGGATATGTGTAGGATGAGTACAGGTTTTGCAGCATGTTTGTGGCGCCCCTACTGTTGCCACATGTCATTGGGCGCATCCCATGCACAGTTAATGGCACACGTTGTTGGTGAATGTCATTTTTATCGGTATTGGTAGGGATTATGTGAGAGTGGCCACTGGAGCTACTATGTTAACCTTTTGTTTCTACTTCATTTACTGTGCTTTTGACGTTTGAAGGCAAATGGGAGGTAAATACAAACATTTTTACTTAGCTCCATGTGAGCCCTCAGGCTGCCTATCTTGGTGACATATGTCTGAGAAGGGAAAAGGGGCGAGGAGGTTTTTAAAAGAGGGGACAACTGCCACCAGATCCACCCCTCCCTCCCTACCCCCAGTTCCTCCCCTGGAACACCCTGTTCCTCCCCCAACCCGCCCAAAGTCTGCCCCTTGCCACTGACTTACTGGCACCGCGGAATCTGGGAGGGCCTCTGCCACGTGGCCAGTACCACTTGCCATTTCAGCCAGTGGCTGGGTAGCATGAGGCAGTACATTGTGTTTTGTAAGAGGCCAGCAGGTGGCGCAGTGGGTTAAACCACTGAACCATGAGCTGTCGATCGAAAGGCCGGCAGTTCGAATCCTCAACGGGGTGAGCTCTCGTTGCTTGGCCAGCTCCTGCCAACCTAGCAGTTGCAAAGCATGTTAATGCGAGTAGATAAATAGATACCGCTTGCGGGAAGGTAAACAGCGCTCCATGTTCCAGCTGCATGCTACGCACTGTGGCAAGGAGAGTCATGCCGGCCACATGACCACGGAGGCGTCTTCGGACAACGCTGGCTCTTCAGCTTTGAAATGGGGATGAGCACCACACCCTAGAGTCGGACACGACTGGACTTAATTGTCAGGGGTCACTTTCACCTTTACCTTTACCTAAGTTTGCAACACGAGTTCTGGCAGCGCAGCCCGTTGATAGGATTGAGCCATAAGTGTAGCAGCATTAGCAAAGGCTAGCTCCTATTTGTTTCATTTACACACACACCCGTCCTGGCCATTCACCCCAAAACCTATATTTGTTATGTGAGGCTTAAGCAGGCAAACATTTTATGGTCATGATGTGTTTTGAAAGCGTTTTCAAAACAAGATGTGTTCTGAAAGTGTCTTTCCCACAGACACAAATGGCAAACAAGCTGCACATGCCCCACCTAATACGCCTGATTCAAAAGTTACTTTTGTACACAGTCACAGCTTCTAAGAGGAATTATCCCATGGTATTAAATGTCTGAGATAGGCTCTCATTATAGAAATTTCTTATCACTGTAAGGACATTCATTACAGCCGGCAGCTCATTAAGTTCTGAAACATTGTTCATAGTGTGAAATGCTGTTTGTTTTTAATTATTTTTTTTTCTGGCGCTAATGATTACCGTGGCTTCCAAACTTGCTGATCAAACTTTTTCCCCAGTGAAAATCCCCCCTTCCTTGAGGGAAAGGCTTGAAAAACAGAAATGTTCGCCATGGTGTGGGAAATATTGAAGAGTGGAGTTGTCTAAAAAGTTTTGCTTAACATGCACTTTCATTTCATGGCTGCTGAAATCGGATGCCCCTGGAATGTCCGCTGCGCTGACGGAGTGGCTCTTGTGTCCGTCCCACATCCGAACTGTGCGTGCATGACGTCCGGGGGGGGGGGGTTTACGCCATCCTGCATCCGTCGGTGTATGGCAAGTTAAACTAGCATGACTGCACTTACATCAGTGGATCTACTGTTACACCGGTGCAAGAGTTACACAGGATTGGACTGTTAGAGGAAGAACCAAAACCATTCTCGAGAGGCTGATGAGGTCGGGGAGGCAGGCTGGTGACTCTTCAGGCTATTCTATTTCAATGGCTGTCAGGCTTGGGGTAGGCAGAGCAATTTGGTTTACTTGACCCCATTTCCAGCAGTTGGGACTGAAAAGCTGGGGTTGCCAAGAGGCAACATCAGTTTGCAGCTGGGGTGGTGTCAACCAAGGTGGACTTGGTTGTCTCTTTCAGGGTAGGTTCCCACACTTATGGCACAATTCTATGCTCTTTGGGCACCTGCACTACGGCCTCAGCACTGGTGCTGGGTGTCGCAAACATACCGCAAATCACATTGCGACACCTGAAGAGCAAACAGCACTGGCAGGAAGGCCTGTGACATCTTGCAGACGCTGAATCCCCCCCCCACTGTGATGGAGCAGGCAAGGCCTCTCTGAGTGGCACAAGGGCTTGGGAGGGCAGGGAGGGGGCATAGTGGGGCATGGGGTGGGGGGTTGGTGTATTGGGCCTGGGAGGGGGTGGGACCGGCATCCTTGGATGTCATATCCTATCCTCCTTCCCAGGACTTGAGCCTCGACACAGGGCTGCTCGGTTCTACGCCAGCTGGCGTAGAACCAAGTAGCCCCATTACAGCTGCCGTAAATGCCCACTTACCCCAAGATGACCTCCAGCCACCTCCTTCCCCGGATAGGATTCAGCGTGGTCTGGGCGGCCCACACTGAACAGCCTACGGCCAAGGAGGATAGGATTGGGCAGTCAGGCCCACTTCATGAATCTCATGAAATGAGGTCTGGCCCATGAAAGCTTATGCTAGAATGTGGTCATATATTAGTTGCCATAGGACTTGGCAAACATGCTACTCCTACAGAATTAGAAAAGAGTAGCACAGGAACAAACCTTACAGTGTTCTCTTCATGCTCCACCTAAAGTGCTCTGAGATTCATTCTCTACAAAACATCTCACTTGCTCACAACATGGCTCAGACTTATTGAAAAGTAATAGATTGTGAGCACTTCTGGAGCTTAAGGGTATCTAAATACTACTTGACATCTCTTGGAGTACACACATTTTCAACATGAGTGCTAATAATTTCACTCTCCCATATAGATCTAAAAGTATGACTTTATTGGGCTGTTTGGGCACTTTTATGGCAAAACATTTAAAAGAGCCTCCAGACTTCATTAAATAAAAATGTTTCCCACACTGAGCGCTTCAGCTAGTCATCAAATATTTAAACAAACAAACAAATAAATTATTTTCCCCATGTCCAAAAGTGAACACACATGCAGATTTAAAAAAAAAAAAAAACCACTTCAAACTCCTCTGGCTTTTATCAGACGCAAAGAAGCTGTAAAAGTGCTGTTTTAATCCAGTTAACTAACACCAAGATGCAACAAGGGGGTTCCCTGTTGGCATTTTGGATGCAGCTCAGATAGAGTTTATAATTTCCGTCACAATGTTCATCAACACTCATATGGAGGCTCAGTCTTTAACTGTTGGGAATCACAATGCAAATCTCAGCCTTATCTAGGGACACAGCTTGAGTGGATTATGACCTGCCCCTTACTAGTTGTGCACAAACCCTGGCAGGCACTGTTGAGTTCTAACTTTTTGATCTCACTTTTGTCTCCAGGGGCATTGGGGGCAGCTAACATAACCCCCAAATGTTATTTTCTTTTGTTTTAATCAAACTGACTAATGCTGTGAGGCAGAACCGTCCTGTCGTCCTCCACGGAAAAGAACCACAACCTAACCTTGAGATTGTGCATGCATGCCACCCGCTTTCACGCGAGCAAGTGGGTTTTCTCAGGTGAAGCATGTGGTGTGTGCACCGAATCTCAGGGTTAGGCTACGGTTCTTTTCCGTGGGGGACGATAGGGCGGTTCTGCCTCACCTGCCGCCCATTCACAGCACATCCTGCTGTATTCCATGGAATTTGCTCCTATGGAACTGTGCATAACATTTCAACCTAAGACTGCAATCTTACGCACACTTGCCTGAAAGTAAGCCCCAATGAACACAATTATTGACTGTACAAAGATATCGGATATCTGGCTTTAAAAGACATGTAAAAAATTCCTTCTGTTAAAACACGTAAAAACAAGTCTAAAAACACTACACATAGTTTTAAAAACAAGTAGAAACAGTTCAAACATGGTCACAACGTTGGGCTCCGAAAATAAAAAAATAAATAAAATCCATGTTAATTAACACTTAATTAGCTGCTGATGGGGCAGATAAGGGGCAGGGCTTGGCGTACCCCCAGCAAGAGGTCTGCGTACCCCTAGGGGTACCCGTACCACGTTGAGAACCTCTGCATTAATGGTTTTCTTTGGCCTTTTGCTTTATTGTCAGTAGCAGAGAATAACTGGAAACTGTACCCTTACCCCTGTCTCCAAAAATGGGAATTGTTCCTTTATTTACCAGGCTTGTATACTACTTTTCACACAATAATGTTAAAGTGGTAAACAATGACAGTAACAAAAGGAATTCAGCAAATCAAAGCTACAAGAAACAGTAGCAGAACAGCAGACCAAACATTCAAAAGAGCAACCCAAGGCATGTTGAAATAGAAGCATATTCCTGAAGATAAATACAGTATACAGTATAAATACAGTATGAATGGCTGTGGAATGCCAAAAGGGAAAAAGTCAGACACACAGCCCATATAGGACATTCTGTAGCACTGGGAGCAATGACTGAGAAGGCAGCACCTCTTTTTCTGGTGTAAGCAGAATCCTGTTATTGTATATCTCTTTGTGTAGCCTAGTGGTTAGAGATCGAGCTGCAAATCAGGACTTCCCTAATTTGAATTTCAACTCTGCTGTGAACTAACTTGAAGGCCTCAGAAAAGCCTCTCGGCCACATATGGAACATGGGGATAAAATTATTTGCTTACTTTACAATGTAGTTGGTAAAGATCAATAAATCACAAAAAGAAAATATCTGTCAAGGACACTCAAATGCACTCTACAAATGATCATTAGTGCTCGCTGGGTATAATAAGCCACCTCAAAATAAATAAAAACAAGAATAATTAATAATTTGATTTTTTTTTAATGCTATAATGTCATATCACAACATAATGTGAAGGCAGGCAAGGCAAATATATTTCAGCAAGTCATTCTTCACACCCTATCAGTTGGATTAAAGTATAAAGCACTCCCTTTGAATGTGCAGATGATCGCACATGTCTGCGATTCCCATCAGCCGTGCTTTGAGAATCTTTCTCGCTGGGACTTTCTCTATGGAGTTGCAGTCCAAGTCAGTGTGGAAAAAAATTCCCTTAAGGGAGAAATTGCTCCTTCATCTCTGATACCCTGGGAAGTCCCAGCAGACTCTGTAACATGCTGGGCAATGAGGCACATGAATTTGCCGTGTCATTTTACCTTGAGACCTTCAGCTCCTTCATCCAGGCGAGTAACTACAGCTGAAGCAAACTAGACTTTCAGAATGGGCGAATAAGATTTCACAAGGCAAGGAACTTGGAATGATTTATTGCTTTTCTAATTAGCCCCTTTAGGAACAACTTTGATTCCAGAAAACAGTTTGAATTCCCTGAATGCTTCTTGCCATTGATTCAATCATTTTTGCACTGTTCTGTTGTGTTAGCTTTTGTATCCTCTACAAAAAAAAAGAGAGAGATGATGCTAATAAGAACAAAAATTGAATATTTAAAATGCATCTGCTTTAGTGAAGCGAGGCACTCTGCAATGTAAAACATTACCCCCAAAAGCTTACCATTTGCCACAAAAGCTTTGTTGGCTGTCATTTCATTTGCTATATTTTATTGCATGTCCTTCTTTCTAATCACATCTCAAGATCTTACTCTTTTCTTGCAATTAAATCGCATAACTTTGGACAAAATGAAACAAAGCTTCATGTCATAACACGTTTATGTTCATGGAATGAAGATAACACTGTGTGAATGATGCTTCTGTTTGTCTGGTGGTGAGATTGTCTGTTTCTCCAGCAATTTAAAGAAGATCCTGACGGAACCAGAATCTGATACAAAGTTCTGGAAGAATCCACAGAATCTCCAGGAAGTTATTTCAGGGTTATTTCTCAGTTCTCCTGCACGTGTATGGCCGATTTTCAGCACTCATTCAGATATCCCAATTATAGAATTATACATACCTAGTTATGAATTAGTGGAACTCTTGGTTCTACTCTGAGAAGGTTGGCCAGAAATCAGAATAATTTCATTTCACTGTGCCAACGCTGGAATAGATTCAGCAGGACACTCCAGGAACATGCAAAGAATTAAGGCCACACCAGATTTCTCTGTGCCTGCTAGAAGCGTCTAGTGCAGTGAAAAGTCAATGCCAACATTACCCCTTCATCATACTTGGGACCACCAGACATATGAGGCAAGGGTCTGGCATAGCCTCAGAATGACAAAATGCTGCATTACAATCCCAGTTGGCATACTCAGTGGTTTTGGATTTCAGTGAGGCAGCAGGACCACAGGTTATTGACTCTGTGCCACACTAGAAGTCAAAGACAGAGCACACTGGACAAAGCACAACCCCAGGGCAGCACCCAACCATGTTAGCCTTGCTGTGTAGTCTCTGAGACCTTTGATGTGCCAAAGGAGTAGCTATCTCACCACCCCTTCACTGCTCTGGAGCCCTCTAAGCATGCAAGGTTGGTGTAACACAGCCCAGGGATATCATGAATGCACCTGTTTCCAGGTCCATTCCAGGTTCACCTATTTCCAGGTGCAACCCAGCACCTATTTCCAAAATAGCAGTGGCATTGCTGGAGGGAGTGCGGCACCACTGGCGTTACTGCAGGGGGGTGGAGCTCTAAGTTCCGCCGCAGCTGCGACCCTCCGTTACACCGGAGCACGAAGCGGCCCCGCCCCCTCGCCTTCTGAACCACTCAAGCCGGTGAAAGCAGCGGTGTAACGGTCGGAGCCGCGGCGGAACATAGAGCTCTGCCCCCCCTGCAGCGTCGTCAGTGTGCGGCACTGTAAGTACAGACCCTCCCACTCGCCCTTGGAACCATTCCAGCGGCAAAAGCAACATGCTGTCTTCGCCGCTGGAATGGCTCTGGAGGCAAGTAGGAGGGGCTACCTTACACCGGTTTGCAAGGCTTGGTGCAGCACCTTGCACCAATTACGGTGCTGCACCCCCTCCAGCAAAATAGACATGGAACCCACTAGAACAGGGGTTCTCAACCAGTGGTACTAGTACCACCAGTGGTACTTCAGCTGACTGCAGGTGGTACTCAGACTGCCGGACCACCAGAACTCGGCTCTGATGAATGCAGCTATTTGATTAATGTGGTGCTTTCAGCGGCGTGTTTTCACTCCTGAGAGCCTCCTACCTTTGGCCGAGCTTCTTGGGAACACTGAGAAGGGCCCTCTCACCCGTCCAGAGCCTCCTACCTGCATTTTCTGGCTTCCAAAACCCTGAAACTCTGGAAGTAACTAACTGGCAATGATGTCATCGCCAGTCACTTCTGGTGGTACACAGCAGGATTGTGGCGCCGGAGGTGTTAGTTGGCCGGGAAGGGATTGAGAACCCCTGCACTAGAAAGTAGCGGACCAAGTCTCCGTACTAGATTCTGAGGTGCAGAACTGTGTCCCATCTCTTATCCCAGTGGATTGTCGATTTACATCTCTGATGCAACAACAAAAATACTTCCGTAATTCTTTCTGAAGTGTTTCTTGTATCTGAGGACTTTGCATAAGGAACTCAAACTCTCCTGTATACAGTGAGAGACACAGTAATTCATTTATCACAGGAGAAGCAGACAAGTGCAAATTAAAAATTAAAAAAACAAATAAGCATAGGATAAACTGATCTACCATCTATTTTTTCCCAGAAGAACACAAGACATATTACCAATCACATTGTAACTTCTGAAGGGGGAGAAAAAAAAACATTCATACATAATCATTCATTCAGTGCATCTCACACAGCTCTGAAACTCTCAGCTCTGAGAGAATGTCAATAAGCTAATTGAGTTTGAACAAAAATAGGGGTGAAATTTTCTATCTCTAAAAGCTGACAGAACTAGATAGAATCCAATAGCAGCGGGAGAATGAAATCTGGTCACAGATGATATCTCAGATACATGCCAAATGCAATAGCAAATATAACAATCCTCCCAAATTACTTACTGATTGGGAGGCTAGAGGGCAACCAAGGAAGGATGGAATGAAAAAAGAGAACAACTTTTGAGCGGAGGAAGGAAATGAGTTCTGCAAGCATACAATGCAGAGCACTGTCGTGTCTTGTGCCGGTGGTCTGCAGGGTAAAAGCAGTGCTGTTTGGTAATTCGATAGTTAATATTTGAAGGAGAGGTAATTTTTCTCCTGATGCAGTTTGGGACAAAAAAAAAACTGTTATAGGTGGATGCAAATTGGTTTGGAGTTACTGCTGTTCTTGGCTCTTGGACTGCAACTGTGTTACGCTGAAAATAAATACGGTAGTTCTGGCTTCTTCATAAGAAGCTGGCGCCTGCCATTTTGGAAGCAAGAGAACATGCCTATGCTCTATTGCAGAGGTTCTCAACGTCCTTGCCGCCACGACTCACCTTCTGCAGCTGCTCCCCCATCGCGACCTACCAGGATGGCCTCCGCAGGCCTCAGAAAGGCCTCTGAACATGACAGGAAGTCGTGTCAGCGAAACCAGAAGTGACCCAGAAGCCACTTCCGGAGGCCTTCCGAGGCCTTCGGAGGCCGTCTTGGGCCCAGTGCAATGGGGAGTAGCTGCAGAAGGTGAGTCGCGACAGGAAGTGACCTCCGGTTGCTTCTGTTTGGTTCCAATTTTGAGTCAAAGATAGCCAAAGGTGAGTGGGTCCAACTAGCAACCCACCTCGGCATTGGGCCGCAACCCACCAATTGGGTCATAACCAACACTTTGAGAAGCCCTGCTCTATTGCAAATGGTCACCCTATGTCTGCCACCTCCCTTTAGCCTGTCGTGGATGTGATCTGCATTGATCTGCTTTCCGCCCACTAAAAGCAAGTGGGAAGTGTATCATCCTCCTCCTTACCTTGCTCCTGGCGTGGTTTCTTCAAACACAGAAGTGTGGGGCTTCTGGTTTGATTGAAGGAGCTCGCTAATTCACATAGTCCTTTTAAATCAAACTGGAAGTCCTGAACCTTCATATTTGAAGAAAGGTAAGGGACGTTTTTATTTGTGCAGATGTGGCATTGCCAGACCCAGGGGAGCATTCTGGGTCATGCTGCCCCTGGGGGTCTAGTAAATTCTTATCCCCAGGCAGCAGAGAAATTCACTGTATTCCCCCTGCTTCAACTTTGTGACATTGTCATGGAACTGAGACTGATACTCTCCCAGTAGCTACGTGGTCCCCAATTAGCAGGGATCATGGATGCAGGAAGGAGACATTGGTGATGAAGCAGCTGCTGGGCAGTAAGCAGCTGTGTAGATGTGTGAAAACGGGGGGTTCAAGGACCATTTCTGGGGGCCCAAATCCTCCCTTTTAAATCAAAAATACTGACCTGCAAACAAGTGGTCCAGCCCTAGTTATGATACTTGATGTGAAGCAACTTGCTCTCATTTTAGCTAACCCCAATTTAATTCCCCTCAAACTCCAGAAAATAAAAATTAATCTGTAACTTCATTCTGCCTGGTACAGCTTTTAATCTCAACACACACACACGCACGCACGCACGCACGCACGCACGCACGCACGCACGCACGCACGCACGCACACACACACACCTTATTTCAAAAGGGGTTTACCCGCATTCTAAGGAACAACTGTGTTGTATGTGCAATCGTATCCCCTTGCCACTCACTATCTTATAAATTTGTCCCCGTCCTGATTTGTGCATTGTGTTCTGCCCCAAAGGTAACAATGACAACATAGTAAACCCCCCCCCCCCTTGTTCAATCTCTAGCCATCCTAGAGAAATTACTAACATAGTGACAAGAATGCAAGCTTTTTATGGAACAGCTCACAGTGCAAACATTTGTTACTGGAATGTCTAAATGGGGCTGCTGGAAATACGGCTATCTTAAAAATGAAGCCATTTCGCAAACAGCAATGCTCGTTTTACCTAAGCCAACTGATGGCAACATATTCCAGCCACTCACAAGTACATAGATAAAAATCCTATTACTTCTATTTGTGGCCTGTCCGCAGACGTATTTCACCTGCCACTGAATCTTCCGGAACAGGATCTGGGTGTCAACTGCTTTTTGTGCAACCTCTGTTGTGGATGCATGTCACATGAGGGAAGACGGAAAATCAGTTTGGTTGCTCTTTAGACAGTGGAAGTCTTAAAATCAAAGGAGCAGCTGAGCACTTGTCTACTCAGAAGTAAAATCCATATTCCTCAGTGAGGCTTACTCTCAGGAAAGTGTGCATAGGATTGCAGCCTGAACTGCTATCTTCCTTCCCCTGTTATGGGACACAAGTGGAGACCCACAAAAAGTCAGTGGTCTACTACTACTACTGCTGCTGCTGCTGCTGCTGCTACTGTATTATTTCTCACTATACCAGCTCTCCTCTGCTCCTTGCCTTTCTCGTCCACTCCCAGTGCATCTGCAGAGAAACCCATAAATGGCCTATGCCAGAGGCGTCGCTACGGTGGGGGCGGTACCATAAGTTGCACCCCCTCCTAGTCCCATTTATAGGCCGGCACAAAGCGGCCCAGCCCCCTCGCCGTCGGAGCCATTCTGTGCAGAGAAGGCATCGGGCTCCCGTTGCCTTCTCTGCACAGAATGGCTCCGACAGCGAGGGGGTGGGGCCGCCTCGTGCCAGCTTGTAAACGGGACTAGGACGGGGTGCAACCACCCCCACCGTAGAGACGCCTCTGGCCTATGCACAGCAATGCCATAATTGCCAGTGGAAGCTTCCTGTTCTCTTAACATCCTTTTCTCAGTTCTCAACTTCCTTCCCCTTCAGGTGCAACAATGCAGCAAACTCTGTCAATTCAGCAATCTCAAAAAGGATATAGTGGAACTGGAAAAGGTGCAGAAGAGAGTGACCAAAATGATTAGTGGGCTGGGGCATCTCCCTTATGAGGAAAGGCTACAGCGTTTGGGGCTCTTCAGTCTAGAAAAAAGGCGGTTGAGGGGGGACATGACTGAGGCGTATAAAATTATGCATGGGATGGAGAGAGAGGATAGAGAGAAGAAGTTCTTTTCCCTCTCACACATCCCTAGAACTAGGGGACATCCACTAAAACTGAGTGACAAGAGAATTAGAACAGACAAAAGGAAATATTTCTTTATAGCGTGTAATTAATCTGTGGAACTCCTTGCCACAGGATGTGGTGATGGCACCTGGCCTAGATGCCTTCAAAAGGGAATTGGACAGATTTATGGAGGAAAGGTCCAATCATAGGTTACAAGCCATGATGGGGATAAGTAACCTCCTGGTTTTAGTAAGAGGTTATCTCCTAATGCCAGATGCAAGGGAGTGGCAACAGGATACAGGTATCTTGTTGTCTTGTGTGCTCCCTGAGGCATCTGGTGGGCCACTGTGAGATACAGGAAGCTGGACTACTGTAGATGGGCCTTTCTGTTCCAGGAATGCCAGTGGATTAAAAAACCAAACAGTGTTATATGAAAACCAGGGTGGGAAGCGGTGCCACATTACCTTTTTTCCCAGCATCTTCGCTGCTTCCCTCCTCCTGAGTTTGTTTAAACTGACTGAAAAAAAGAAACCTGTAGATGGTGCCAGAGACTCCCAGTGGCATTTTTTTTTTCGTTTTTGAGCAGTAAAACACACTGGGAAGTGGCTGGCAGGCCCCCCGACAGATTCCTGGTTGAGTTTTTCTTTTTTCAGTGGTTTGGACGTGCGCAGGAGGTGGGAAGCAGCTGGCAGGCCCCGACAACGCTGAAAAAAGAGGTAATGTGGTGTGGTCGGTCTCCCTATTCCACAGTTTCGCCACCTGTGTTGAGTCAAATCCATGGATGGAAAAAGGTCCAACTGTAGTTCTGCTTGCAGCTCTTGTCTTGTCCATTGGCCAACCAAGGTGTTTGTTGGTTTAGGGTGCATTTCCACCCACCCACTTTACTTCCCGCTTCACACAGCATCGTAAACATTCCCTGTTTCGGTTGCTGTTTTTCCAGTAATCAAAGTAATTCCTGTGCGTTGATTTGTGCAACACGTGGGCAAATACGGTTCTGAGTAAATACAGCATCATTACCGTTTTGAGAGGCTAAGTAATGCTACTTTGATGGAAGCACAGGCACTGGTAATGTATACATATTAGGTCATCATGCCCAGCCCTATTGCAAAGAACTTAAATGAGTTTTAAATTATCTCTATTGTGTCTCCTGGGAAGCTATTCTGCAGCCTTTCAAAGCTCACTTAGAGAAATTGTTTCCTGATATTCAGCCTTCATTTTCCTTTATTCATTTTCTTCTCATAATGCTAGGTAATACCCCTGGAGCCACCATAAACAGTTTATCTCCTTCAATGGCAAATATGCCCTTCATTTTCATTATGATTGTGGTAACCTTTGAAGGACCCAAGCTGATAGTCTACTGCTTTCAGCTATATGTTGCAGGTGAAGGGCAGCTGCTGTCTTGGGCCAGAGATGTGTCTGAAACTTGCCGCCCCCCAATATCACTAAAAATGTACTGGTTTTGGAACTAGGCCTGCACAGAGCTGGTCCTCCAGTGGCCATGAGGAGGAACAGGTTTGATGGTGCCTCCAAACCTACATGTATAGGCTTACCATATCTCCAACCGGGACAATCCTAGGCATGTCTACTCAGAAGCAAGCCCCACTGAACATCCTAGGATTGTGCTCTAAGGTTTAACAAGCTACACCTGCCCACATTCCTTCTCCTAAAGGTCTAGCACTCTGTCCCGGTTGGAGATCTGGTAAGCCTATACATGCATCTGTCCTAGAGCAGGGGTTCCCAACCCCTTCCCGGCTGAGTACCTCCTCCGGTGCCACTCTCCTTCTGAGTACTACCAGAAGTGATTGGCAATGACATCATCACCAGTTACTTCTGGGTTTTCATGTTTTCAGAAGCCAGAAAACGCAGGGAGGAGGCTCTGGGCAGGTGGGAGGGCCCTTCTCAGCATTCCTTAGAGGCTCGGCCAAAGGCAGGAGCTTCTTGGGAGCAAAAACGTGCCACCAAAAGTGCTGTGTTGGAGTGGGGTTCTAGTGGTTCAGTGGTCCGAGTATCAGCAGTTGACCGAAGTACCACTGATGGTACTAGTACCACAGGTTGGGAACCCCTGTCCTAGAGTCATTGCTTACAGATGCCTGCAAGCAATGCACACACACCTGCAATGTACTCTTTTCACAGGTAGCTTAATAATGACAGGTTCTGGTCTACAGAGATTCTGTTATCAACCACCTGCCAGCAGTGGAGGCAAAGCATTTGAACTCCCCAGATGGCACCATAATGTGCTGTTCAGCTGCAGCCTACAGCCACTGCTCCTGGGCTTCTGGAGCCCCTGGATAAGGGGTGGGGGCATAGGTCAGTGATAGAGCACATGCATTGCATGTATCCGGTCCCCAGTTCATGCTCCATTGTCTCAAGTTAATAGAATCTTGGGAAGGTGAGCTGTGAAAGACCCCTCTCTGGGAACCTGAAGGAGACAGAATTGGTCTGGGCCAACTAGTGACCTAACTCGCTGTTAGCCAGCCTTCAGAAAAAGCATCAGAACTTGGAGTTGTGCTCTGCTGAAGTGAAGGTAAATATGTAGAAATCAATGATTTGGGATGCACAATGATGTCATACGTGAAAGCCGCTTTGAGCTCAGTGGGGGTTTACTTTGGAGCCAATGTATGTAAGGCTATGCTGTCAGAAAATAGTGTGAATGAGATGAATGCAAGCTGCTTCTGGAGTGAGAGCAAAGTCTTCATCCCCCCCCCCCTTGGCCTAATCCCAGAAATGTCGGAAGCCTTCCCGGCGCCTGGAGCGAGGGCGGGGCCTGCGTTGCGTCATGTTGACACCCCCCCGCCGGTTTTGAGGCTATTTCAGAGCCGTTCGAGCTCCAGGGAGGGAGGGAGGGAGGGCCGAAACAGAGCCGCCGCCGCCTCGCTAGGGTAAGTGAGCTTGGGAGCAGCTGCTCCGCGCGAGTTGCTGCGGCACCTTTCGCAGCCACGGCGCCTGGTTTGGCTGAACCACGCGCTCCACCGTCCTTTTGCCTCTGCCTCATCCTCTTTTCAGATAAGCACACTGTGCACAAGGAGGCTCTAGAATAGCCACAGCTGTCACAGTTGCTGGCAATCAACACCCTTGAATGATGATACCAAGCCAACCATGGGCTATGCCTGCTCACTTTTACAATAGCCAACATTTGTGGGCTCCTCAGTCCATTTCAAAATACTGATGAATGTTTCCAAGCTTGGGATTGGAGGAGAACAGCCGGGGGGGGGGGGGCTTGTAATGAAAGCCTGCTTCAGATGAAAGCTGAGCCTTTCAATTTGGCTCAAAAGCTGAGCAGAATAATAAGCCCTGGCTTTTCTTCAGGCTCCCTACCAACCCCAACTCCTAAAGTGCCCTTTGCCTGTCCTTTACAGCAGCAGCAATGGAAGGGACAACAGGGAGGAAGGGTAGCACAACGGGACGACAGGAAGTCAACCGCCCTCCTTCTTACCCTCTCCCTGTGACCACCATTGCTGTTTCCACCACCACCAGACCAATGTTTTAGGAAGTGAGAGCAAGGAAGGTGTTTTGGTATTGGGGACATTGGCAGGGAGGAAAGCCAATTCCCAAGACATAGGGCCCAATCCTAACAGGGCGCTGCGCTGTCAGAAGTCATGTTCCCGCAGTGCAGAGGCCCCTTCCCAGGACTGTGAAACATGGTGCGCTATTGCACGCAACTGGGCTGCTGCTGGAAATGAGGAGCGGCGGTGGCCATATCCCGGTTGTCCCTGCACTAGTATGTTCGCTCAGGTAGTGGGTAGAGGATTGGGCAAGGGGAGGGGGAGGGGAAGAATGGGACGGGGAGGGGAAGAATGGGAGAGTAGGGTGGAGTGCTGATGTGTCAAGGGCAGGAAAGGGGTGGTTATCAGAGGCAGCAGCTCCAATAATATCCTATCCCTCTTCACGGCCTTGATCCACCCCCCCCCCCGATCAACTCAGAGTTGTGCAAGCCAAAGAGCTGGTGCAGGTCCAAGTAGACCTATCTTGGAAGTGGAGGCTTATCCCAGTTCCCTTACCTTGGCCTCTGTGACTGCCCCCCCCCTTGCAGGTTACAGCTTGTTCTCTGTTGACAGAGCTGTATTGTTTGGGGGGGAGGTTTAGTTCGGATTCAGCTATCAAATTCATCTGTTTGTAGGGGGGGAGCTTGGATCATTTCTGAGTGAATATGCATTGAGCATGAAAACTTGCCCATCCCTAATCAATAGTTGACAAATTGCATATTTCATATTTTTAATTATTTATACCCTGCTTTTATAAGTGCTTAAGGAGCTTCACATACATTTTCTGAATAATGTGTCAGGTGTAGTGAAGACCAGTTTTATTGCACCCATATTACAGATAGGGGGACTGAGGCTGAGGGCTGAGAGAGAGAGAGAGAGAGAGAGAGAGAGAGAGAGAGAGAGAGAGAGAGAGAGAGAGAGAGAGAGAGAGAGAGAATGCTTGTTAAAATCTGCACAGAGATTGCATGGCAAAACTGAGATTTGAACCAAACACCTCCAGTTTAATTTAAATGTAAGACATCAAAAGAAGCATTATTATTTTTTGTTCGTTGTTTATTTTGATCTGGCACTGAAAACAAGTTTGGAAAGCAAACAGTGAAGAATAGAGATGAAAAGCTGGAGGAAAAATAAGGATGAGGGAGTAAAGATATAAGAAGCTGCCTTATATTGTCAGATTGATGCCATTTCCTCTGACACCACTTCCTTCTCCTTCCTCCCCGTCCTCTGGCTCCTTTGTACCTATTTTTAGATTGTGAGCTCCTTGGGGCAGGGACCTGATTTCTGCTCTATTGTAAAGCTGCATTCGCATTGATGGCATCATCATAATCATCATCATTAAGCAGCTTTCCATGCTCTCACCTTTGGCAGCTGCATCCTTTTAACTGGAAACGTCAGGGATTGAACCCTGGAGTGAGTCTGGCTCCTTCTACAAGTTGCTTAAGAATGTGGGGCCCAGAGAAGTTTATGATTTGAACCAGGGCTGGCATGGAAATTTTCACACAATGCGAAACGTGAAGGGAATTTCAAGTTTCCTCCTGCAGCGTGACATTGGAAGGATTTCAAAGGAAACCAAATGTGGGTTTTTTTTTTGGTAAGACAAGCAAAATTCCTCTGGGGATTTCTGCGCATCTCCAATTTGAACCCTTAGCCCAGTGTTTCCCAAATGTTTTTGACCCGCGACTCCCTTGACCATTGGTGACCATTGGTCGTGACTCCCCATTACATTATCATGATGCCTGCCAATTGGCATTGCACTGTTTTCCGAGAGGATTCCGTGGCACTCCGCAGCTCCCCTGGCTGGTTTCCGCAGCTCCCCTGGGAGCCACGCCTCCCAGTTTGGGCTTAGCCTCATAGGTGCACTGAGCAAAAGTATCAGCTGGGTCAATGCTGAGACCTGGCTCAGTCATTCAGAGCTGGCCCTCATTCATTCCCCAAGGTTGGCCCAACCAATGCTAACCCTGCATTTGCTATTTTTATTTCCCCAGCTTGGTCTGCAATCAGATCAGTGTTTCTCCAGATTGGCTGCTCCTGCTTTTTGGACTTACACAACCCCCTTTTAATACCTACTGCTCCTGTTGTTTCCTCAGATTGTAGTCTCCTCTCAGTGCCTGGCATGTCTAACTGACTCCAGCAGTCACCGTCTCTGACGGAAACACTGAGAGCTATAAAAGAGACAAAATGCATCCCAGTCTGCACCTGCTTTCTAATGACATTATTTTCTATCAAATAAAGGAATTTGATCAGATTGGCTGCAGACATCCCCATATGTCTTATTTATAATACATGGCTTGAGTTGCTGAAAAACAATTAAAAACAATAAAAAGTCGGGTGAAATCGGGTTAAGAAAAAGAAGGGAAACAACTTGGAAGAGAGAAGGGTGGAAGGGAAGGGAATGCACTGAGATTTGTTCATTGTGAGACGTGTCCTGATCTGTAGCAGACAAGCGTCAACCAAAGGACGGTGTAGATCCCAAATGTAAAGCAGACGGTCTGCCTCTATATGACACAAGATTGGCCTCTTTGTCAGGCAATGTTCTCATCACGGCTAAGACCGTAAGATACTCAAGTTTGCTTCATGTTGCAGGAATTTTGCATCCAGCAAAAGCGGTGTTGTCTCAAGACCACATTAGTTTGGGTTCACAAAATACGTGATGAGTGTAACAGCAGCAGTGACTTCCATTTTAGGGCTTACAGTGCAATCCTATGCATGTCTACTCAGAATGAGTCCCATTGAGTTCAGTGGAGCTTACTCCCAGGTAAGGGTGCATAGGGTTGCATGGGGTGTGTGTGTGTGTCCCGGTTTAGAACAGAGAAAATATGGTAAGCCTAATTATATTGCACTCCTGCCACAATAGTAGCAGTAGCAGTAGCTGTCTGTTTTTGCTGCTGCTTTTGTGTTGTATTGTATTTTTACTGTTTTTTATTGTACTGGATTGTTAACCACCTTGGGCGTTTTGATATGAAGTGGAAAGGAGTATATATGTTTTTAAATGAATACAAAGGGGGTATACAAAGTATTCTGAATACAAAAACACAAAGACCCATCACTTTTTGCAGGTACACATGAGCACATACACAGCAGCCCTTTCCCCATATCTCGTCCACCCTCAACACTAAGCTCTCTGTCCCAGCTGCCCCGTCTACCCCAGCTATTGTCGCCTTGGTTACTGTGGGAGAAAGTGCAACCGGGATGTTATGCTGACAGGAACGTCACTAGTTATTGTAAATAATAAGCAAAAGTGATGTGTTTTGATCGTAACACTCCAGTGAAGTGTAACCTTGCCCAGGGTTAATGGGCGCAAGGAGTCAATGCTGTAACAATCCCTCTTTGGGCTGTTAAATTGCTTAGGAGACAGAGATCGATATGTATCAATATATTATAATGCACTCATGTCATGAAATCATTTATTTTCCTTTCTAACTGGAGCAATTTCATTTAGGTAGGCCAGCCAAGAACCTAGGGAGGGAAGAATGAATGAAGCTGGTGGAAGCAATGACACTCGATTACCGGCTTCCTTCCTCTTTGCCGCTGTTGTTTTGGCGTGCAAGTTCTGGTGATGGAATTGTAGCGCCCCGACTGGCTCTGATGCATGGCGTTTGGTGACTTTGAACTGAGAAACCCTCGAGTGACTCCCCCGTCGAAGATCAGGATGAAATCACAGGTCTTCAAAAGGAGGAGGGTTTCCTTCAGGACTGAAAGGGCTAGGAGAGAGGATTCGTTCACTCATGATACCACCATTCCCTCCCTATCAGGAGAATAAAGTAAATAACCTTGGATGTCTCTGATCTCTGACAAGTTAATTGCCTCCCTCAGCTTATCTCTTGAAGCAGAATTCTGGGAAGCTTTCAGATCTCGGGATCCCTGTCATGGACAGATGTAACAAACTATTAGCCTTCGGAAAGAGATGGGAGGTCATCTTTGGACTGGCTGTTCACTCAGCATGTCTCATCCCCTGCGTTTCCTTAGATGCCAAAACAGTGTTGAGGACATGTACATGAATGCAGAGACAGAACTGTTCTGGGCCTCACATAAGGAGGAGTCAAGGTACAGGCGTGCTGGTCTCTGCTCTGCCATGGACTTATTATAGATAATGCACATCAAAATATTTTGAGCCTTAAAGGCAGGGTCGGAATCCCTGTGTGGTGATGCAGCAGTGCCTGCACGGCTCCACTGTATCCCACAGAAGATTTTCGGCTGCTTGAGGTCTCCTCGGGGTAAGGGGACATTTGTTCCTTTGCCCCTAGGTCAGCCCCAGCAGTCTCTATGGGTCACGTAGGACCTGCACCAGCTCGATCACTGGTGCAAGTCTGCGTTGACCCAGGAAGGTGGATCAGACCTGGGAAGGGGTCGGAATTCGGTGTGCACCGCCGTCGATCCTGTCCCCCTCCTGGGCCTGATCTGCCCCCTCCCCGCCCTCGTCACTGCCCCATTCCACCCACACCTTCCCTGTTCCACCCACCCCACCCCATTCAACCCCTCCCCGTCTCCCTCCAATCCACTCTGTTGGCTTACCTGCTCTGATGGGTCTCCATGAATCCACTGGCATGCAAGAGGCCTCTCTGGCCTCCCCACCAGCCTGCAGCACATGCCGGAGGAGGCTGCCTTGTGACTGCCATTAAGCAGCCTCCACTAGCGCAATGCTAGTTATGCTGATGGGGAAGGGTTGAGCCATAAGACACCTGAAATGGGTATGAAGCCGAGCCAGTGTGCTGTAGTGGTACAAGTGGGCGTCGCGGCAGTGAGAGGGGTTACATGAGGGTGGTGACGCGGCTTAGAGGGGGTGACACGGCAGTGGGGGATGACACGGCAGCAGAGGGTGACACCCCGTCCTTCCGGCCCCAGTGAATGTGCCGGCCGGCCGGCCTCCTGCTGGGGGTTATGCGCTGGCCAGTGACGCCACTGGTTGGGAAGGAATGCCTTACTAATGAAAAACTCAACTTAGTATGTAACCTTAAACCCCAACCACTATTTTGTGCTACAGTTTCCTTTTCTATTAGTAAAGTGACTGGCCACAGATTTTGTGTTTTGTCAGCTTCCATCAAAGTTGAGTGACAAAACAGACCTTTGTGAAAAGTTAATCCCTTCTTCTGCTCTACTTTTAAAAGCCACAATTAAGAACATAAGAAGAGCCCTGCTGGATCAGGCCAAAGGCCCATCTAGTCCAGCTTCCTGTATCACACAGTAGCCCCACCAGATGCCTCAGGGAGCACACAGCCAACAAGATAAATCCTGTTTCCTGCTGCCACTCCCTTGCACCTGGCACAGAGAAAACCTACTTCTAAACCCAGGAGGTTGCTTATGGCTTGTAACCTGTGATGGTCTTTTCCTCCATGAATCTGTTCAAACCCCTTTTAAAGGCATCTAGGCCAGGTGCCATCACCACATCCTGTGGCAAGGAGTTCCACAGATGAATTACACGCAGGGTAAAGAAATATTTTATTTTGTCCATTCTAACTCTCCCTCCACTTAATTTTAGTGCATGTCCCCTGGTTCTGGTGTTGTGCGAGTGGGAGAAGAATTTCCCTCTATCCACTCTCTCCATCCCATGCATAATTTTATACGTCTCAATCATGTCCCCCCTCAGGCGCCTTTTTCTAGACTGAAAAGCCCCAAATGCTGTAGCCTTTCCTCATAAGGGAGGTGCTCCAGCCCCTGAATCATTCTGGTCGCTCTTTTCTGCACAGTTTAGCAGCTGTGATACTAACGGCGTAATCCTACCTAGCCTAAGACCAGCGGAGCAACGGCTCCCCAGGTCTAGGGTGTCGCAAATGTGCCTTACAGCACTTTTGTAGCACCTGGCGAGTAGCCAGCACTGAGGCCGCCGCTGCTCTATGTGCTCAGATGAAGTGCAGTGCCTGCTAGGGAAGGCAAGTTCCCTGCCTGGTGGTGGAGGGGCGTGGGGAGGGTGTCATGGGGCTTTCCGGAAGGGGGGATTGGTTGTCCAGGCCTGGGAAGGGGGGGGGAGATCAGCAACGACTACACCGAAATCCTCCTTCCCAGGCCTGGTCACCATTACACAGGCCTCTTGCACTTGCACCAGCAAAACAGCTGGCACACATCCAAGTAGCTCCATGGGGTAAGGGAGCAAACATTCCCTTCCCCCGAGGTGACCTCCCAGCTGCCTGTCTCGCGCCCTGGATGCAGTGGAGGCTTCACCGGCCTCACTGCATTGCAGGGTTAGACAGGATTGGGCTGTTAGGGTCTGATTGGGCAGCTGAGTGTTGCTGTTGCATGGGAAACATGCTCATTCATTTTACTGCTGAGACATGCCTGGAAAAAAAGAATACTTTATAAAAATGTAATTAATTGCTCACCTTAAAGGTCACCATTAATAAAAACAAATGTGCAGATTATTAAGCCCATAGCAGAAATCATTACTGATACTTTGGGGTGTTCTAAGAGCCAAATCCACTAAAATGGAACACTAATATGTTATGTCTGGAAGAAGGTACAGCTGATTCCTTGTCCCCTGTCACAGTAGAGAGACCTTCATAATGTATGGTGGCAACATCGTTCTTTGAATTATGAGGTCTCAGAGAAAAAGTTGCTCCATAAATTTCAGCTTTGTAGATGTTCATAATGCATCCTTCAAAGCTTCATTAGGACGATCCATTATTCCCAGGGATTCTGTGATGCTCCTTTGGTTCTCCGTGAAAATTATGAGGTTTTGGAAATTGTTCAGCCCTTACAACAGTACTGAAGTGGAGCAGAGAATGGTATTCTCTGTTTAGTTGTTCAAAGCATGCTCAGCGAACATGCTTCCTGACTTACGGCCATTCCTGGGAATGGCAAAAGAGAGCTCCCACGTGTACAACTGTACGCATGTTCAGGCATTCAAGTGAACACGTGTGGGTCGGTGGCAGAGCCTGACACTGCCCCCCATGTACATTCATTGAGCACACTTTGAATGGCTGGATAAGTCTCTTGCAGCGCAATCCTTTTCGCAGAGCCGGCGACGGAACGAGTGTTCTGTCACCGGCAGTAGTCGCTAACATGCCATAAAGCACGTTTGCGACTACTCATGAGCAAGGAAGGCCGGTGCAGAGGCTGGCCTCTCTTGCTCTGGCGACGGAGCACCCCTGCGGCCGCTGGACCAGGTAAGTCAGGATCCGGCGGGTGGGGGGGGCAGTTTGCTGGGCGAGGAAGGGGGGACATTGGCCCAGCTGGCCCAGGAGGGGGCGGGGGATGGCTTCGGCCATATCGTGGCCACCGCAGGGCGACTGGGCCGTTACACGGCCTCCTCCTACTTCAGCCAGCAATTTTGCTGGCGGAAATCCGAGGAGGCCGGCCGGGTCGGCCAGGCTTTACACTTGGGGAAGGGAACAAGTGTCCCCTTCCTCGAGTAGACCTCCGGTCCAGCAGCAGCCTGGCTGATGGAGCACAGGATCCGGTGGGCGGCCCTGGGCTGCTGGCGAGATCCTTACGTAGGATTGCGCTGTTGGTAACCTAACTTGACAGTTCCTGATTGGTCACGAACAACTTGTATTTCACAAGGATCCAGATAAATGGCTAATACCCCAAATTTTTACACATCATTTCTTTCATTCAAGACTTGCTCATTAGCTCATATTGTTATTAAGACTGACCGTGACATCAGTAGGCACCAGATAGGATCCTGAGATATCAAGGCCGTTTGTACCTTTGCTTCATTCTTAGACCACTAATGTTCATATGATGAGGAATTGGGATTATTGATTTTCACTTCTTCTTTGACGTGCAGTTTCCTCTCCACTTCCTCTGTTACTGTTGTTGGATAGCAGCGCATTCCACATCCAGAATTTAAAGTAGAAGTTCCTAACTCTGCAGCAACAAGCTCCAAAGCGGCGTAATCCTTGTAATGCAAGAGTTCTCAGGTTCACATTTTTCGTTCTTAATTTCGAATCTATATAAACATACAACAAGGTGTTTGTGATCCATATGTAGGATTTGGAAACTATCACAAGATTCACGGCATGACATAATAATAACAATAATAATAACAATAAAGCTGCCTCTGCCATTGAGTGCAGTGCACTGGCTGGTGGGGAGGCCGCAGTGCCTTCCATCTGCCAGTGGGCCCACAGAAACTGCCGGAGCAGGTAAACCCATGCAGGGGGTTGGAGGGAAGCAGGGAGGGGGATGAACAGGGTGGGAGAGGGTGGAACAGGGGAGGGGTGGGTGGAATGGGGCAGTGATGGGGCAAGGATGGTGGATCAGGCCTGGGAAGGGTGGGATTGACAGCAACAGTGCACTCCGAATCTCGAGTCCCTTCCCGGGCCTAATCTGCCTACACGGAGCAACGCAAACTTGTGCCAGCGATTGAGCTGTCACAGGTCCATGTTGCCTCACGGCGGCTTCTAAGACTTAATGTCCCCTTACCCTGAGGAGACCTCCAGTAGTCAAAAATCCCCTGCTGGTGCCACTGCATTGTCGCATGGGGATTTATGTAGGAATTGGCTGCCCATCTTTATTTGGAGAAGGGGGACTTCTTCAATGAATTTTTTCTGTTTTCTGTCAATGTCTCATGATTTCTATACTTTAGCCCAGGGGTGGCCAACCTTCCAGCATTAGGGTCTCTGCGTTCTTAAGAGTTGTGTTGAAGGCAGAATCTTGGCAGCTGCAAGTGCTGATGGTGCTGCTAAAGCAGCTGCACCTGCTGAAAGGCCCTCACCTATAGAACCATTAAAGGGCCAGGAGCATTCAAGTTGAAAGGTTGGCCACCCCTGCTTTAGCCCAATAGCTATTTCCTGCATCTTCAGCAGTATGTACTTGCTGTTTCTATAAGCCTTGCTTCATCTTGCTGGGCAGCCCAATCCTAATGCAGCGGAGCTGCAGGGCCCACACTGCATCCTATCCCAGAAAGCAGCAGGAGAAGAATTGGCTTGCACAACGGGGCTACTCAGATCTGCACAAGTTACATAGCTGGCGCAGAAACAAGAAGCCCCAAGCACCACCGATCCCACCCCCTCCTTGGCCTAATCCACCCCCTCCCTGCCCTCCCCCACCCCAAAACCCCATTCCACCCTCTCTCTGGCCTCCTGCTGCCTTGGCATTAGCTTACTGGCTCCGTTGGGCGCTCCATTTCAATGAAGCTCCCATGGGACGTGCAGGCCTTCCTACTGACACGCCTTACTCCCAGGTCGTTGCAAAGCGCTTTACGTCACTTTTGTGACAGTGATGAAAAGCAGGATGAAGAGTAGGATTGCACTATAAAACAGCTTATGAACATTGCTCAAACCAGCCCTGGAGATCCTTTTAACTGGTGTTGTCAGGGATGGAATGAGATATCTTCTACATACAACTCTCCCACTGAGCTGTGCACCCAGCCCACCTTATATCTGCCTTGAGGGCACTATAACTCATTAACAAGCTTTCTTATTGTGTGATTTCAACTTGATTGAAAGAAGCAAAGATCAGCTATAATCATGGCATGCTCTCTGGAGTTGATTGTCCTTCTGAAGCCCAATTCTATTTTCTCCTAGATTCTGAGGATCCTGGGTTAGCGCAAGATCTCAATGTAGCATAATATGCCTGGACTTGAATTCTCCAGTTATTCTTTGGGAAGTGGCTGGGCTAAATCGCGCTGGCACTTTGCATTTGTTCTTTCAACAAAGCAGCGGAAAGTCGAACTTTGATTTGTATTCCCAGCATAGAGTGATTTTTTTCCCCCTGATATTTTTCTTCTAAGGATTTAGATGAAATATATTTGCTCTCAAGGTCTCACAGCAATGAATGAAAAATAGACTGTGCGTACTGTCAGGAGAAGAAAGTGCAAAGCTTGTCTCCAAATACAGTTGAGTTTGATCCTCATAGACAGAGAAAGCAGAAAAAGCTGATACACCTTGGAGGAAATTCAAATAGCAGTTCACTATTGTGGAATGTGATCAACAGCAAACCAATCACAGGCTATTCAGACCTAGTAATTATTTGTTTAAATGATAGATTTATACGTGTGTATAAATCACTCCACACATCTATACCATAGGCTCACAGCATTCCATGGAAGTGTTACAATCCTTTCCTCCATGTGGATCTGTTTCTATTTTCTTCTTCCCCCTTTGATCTTTTACCTGCCAAATCTTTTTTGCCATTTTTTGCCATTTTTACTATGATTACATTTAAGTGCTGCAGTTTGAGTGACCATTAAAACGTCTCATCTAATTATTACCGTCAGTTGCCGAGGTAAACATCTGCATATCATGCAGGGTAAAATGTGATGGGAAGCCCAATCTTATCAAGGGCTTATGGAGTTGTAAAAGGCTTGCTGCTGTTGTGTGCTGCGGGACCACCGGCACAACCAGCCAAATGCTCGGCACATGCTCCAGTGGCTCCCGGATGCTGCACCAGAGCAGGTAAGATGGCAGCAGGGGCAGTTTGTGGGTGGGAGGGGGAGGATTGGGGTGGAGATTGGAGTGGGCAGGAGGCGTTTTGAGGGCAGGATGGGGTAGATCTCAGTATCACTAGCACACCCTGGATCCTACCCCCCATTTTACTGGCCCAACGTGCCCCCTGCTTCTCTTTGGACTTATGCCAGCAAAAAACCTGGCATAAGTCTAAGGGGGACCCATTGATCTCCCAGGCGGTCTGGTGACCACCCCACCATAGCATGCAGCGTATGCTCCGGCGGCGCAGCTGCATTGCATAGGTTGGGTGGATAGGCTGGAGGGCATTATCCATGTTCTTCATCCTTAACTCCAGAACACAGCTGGAGTTTTGCTATTCAGTCGTATAACCAGAGCCAGCCTATCTATGAAGCAAACAGCACTGTTTGCATCAGGCGGCAGACTAGAGGGAATGGAGTGGGCAGTGAACAGATCCACATTGCCTCCACCCACACACACACACGCTTTGCCATGGATGGAGCCGGTCTTCTTACCTCCCACAGTGCTCCACATTTCCTCCTTTGTTTAAAGAGCCCATGCCAAGGAAGTCATGAGATTGCTGCATTCTGATCCTTGGAACACAGCGATTTGGCTCCCCCACCTTGCTTCTTGCTCTACTGAACCTGTTAAAAGAAGAATGTAAGAAGGTGGCATGGGGATAGTTTCCACTCTCTGAAGATTGGAACACAGTGGTCCTGCCCTCTTACCTGGCTCCTTCCTCCATGGCTCTTTAATCAAAATGGGGAATTGATCCCAGTGCGCTCTACATTTCCTGTTGCTTAAATTTCCCAGTCGAGGAAGGCACAAGATTGTTCATTCCTTCTCACAAGCTCTATAAATGAAGCAGGGCATGCAGAGTGTGCTGGGAGTGATCCCAGCATGCACCACATTTCCTGCTTTAATGTAAGGGTTCATGTAAAGGAAGGAGCCAGGTAACTGGTGCATGGTTTGGGAGACGGTGGCAGCACTGGTTGGGGGAAGTGCTGTTGGGCTGCCTCAGCTGGTCCTGTATATAACATGTGCTAAACCCCTGTTCTCATGTTAAATGGATGCGCATGTAGCTGTAACTTCATTGTTGTAAGTTCCAATAAATTCTTGTGAGCTCATGTAAAGTCCAGTCATGAAATGAGTAGGTCCAGATGTACCAAAAAGACCTTGGCGCTTGCCAAGGCTGCATGCCTGTGTGATCAGAGGAGGTGTGAACCCTTTAAGAAAGATTAGTGTATTACTTCCAAGTCACAGAATTCATGAATTGACATTAAAATAAGCAAACTCACAGTCCCATTCATGCCAATAGAACTTGCTCCGCCAATTCATCCAATCTATGATCAAGCCCCAAGGACTGCTGTCAATATGCCAACCATGCAACACAGTGACTTTGGTATTTCCATGCCTGAACACAGAATAAGAAGCAATAGATTGAAATGGTGCGTGGATTGTTGCCTTTCTATTTCAGTGGTAACTCACACAGCAGATACCACAATATATATATGGGTGGATAACAAGGGGGCCAGGAGAGCAACAACCAGATTGCTTAAGGGCTCTATATGATCCCAGAATAGCCAAGCTCATTTCTCATCATCCCCTGGCATTAGTAATTCCATCATTCATGTATTCAAAATTATGCCTTAAGGAGAGATATTTTCGACTATCTCTATGGAGATCTATAGTGCTAGAGGAATCAGAAGTTTATAGTCCTTGAGAGTTCTCCAAAAGCAATCTAGTTGCTCAAAGGGTTGCAATTCTTAAGAGGAATGAATCATATTAGTAAAGCTAGGGAAGACCAAGCAAAACTAATTTTGGAAGGCCTAAGACCATCAATGGGACTCCAAACGCACACTTACCTGGCAGAAAGTCTTGTTGAGTTCAGTGGGATGGATTTCTAAGTAAATATGCCTGGGATCTGGGCTGTTGGACCAAATTAGAGACTTTGCTGCTTTCATTAATATATGACAAAACTCTTGGTGATAATCTATGATGTTGGTTTCAAAAATGCTTACATGAAGTCCCAAAAACCCAAGAATTGACCTGTCATGCTGGCAACGTGGGGGACGGGACATCGAATGTCAACAACCCCTGTTGCCCGGAGAACTTACCAGTCCAATCCCCGGGAGGTAGACGAGCTGGAGCAGCGTAGGAGTAGGGAAAGAGGACGGCGAGCGGCTTGCCTCCCATTGCCAGCTGAAGAGCAACAGCCAGAACACAGCTGGCAGGGATCAGAGCTCCCGGACTGACGGGAGAGGCTGAGAAGCCCAGGAAGTTCTGCCCCCAGTGGAAAGGAGCCAGAGAGGCAAGGAAAAAAAGGCGTGGAGGGAGACAAGGAGCTTTCAAATTTCCCTCCCTGCAGGAGCCGCGGAACGCCGAAGAGTGGCAAGATAGAGGTGGAGAGGAGAGCGGCACGTGGATGGAGCACCAGCCTCGTAGGCGGTGCCTCGACCCCAGACCCCCATGGGATCCAGGATGAGGAGGAGAGTGCACAGTCAGGGAGAACAACCGGCAGAACTCTGCACGTCAGACAACCTGCCTCAGAACACAGAACACTTACCTGCTATCCTGCAACGTCCTACACCCAGTCCAGGCAATCGAAGATCGCACAGAGCACCAGCCCACAGGAACTCCAGCTGATTAGATCCAGGATGCCTGAGGGATCCTGTGAAAGGAACAGATTTCTATGAGCGTAAAATCTGTATCACAAATAAAACACCTATCTACAGATAAATGTGAGTCCTCTTTAATACTTACCTCAGAAGGGCCAGCTTCCCTCAGCCGGACCAGATCCAGGGCACGGTTCAGCCAGGGACGACCCCTGTTGACCTACACCCCAGAGATGGACATGACAGGACCACATGACAATTTTGCTTTGTTTTAAATCATCTGAAAAATAGACACTGGTGTTTGGCTTACAGTAGTTTACTGAGCCAAGATATCCCCTGCTTCCCAGGATGTGATATGTAAGGAAATGGTGCAAAATGGCATACCCAGCATCTAGCTAATTTCTCCCAAAGCAAACTAGACCAGTGTTTCTCATGTGGGTCGGGACCCACTTGGTGGGTCGCGGCCTGATTTCTGGTGGGTCCTAGGTGATGGAAAGATCAGATAAGTAATTGCCACAAGCCCTGAGGCTATTCAAAAATAGCAAATTTTTGATTTGCAAAAATCAAATAGCTGCTAATTGCCCTTCAAAAAAGCCGAGCTCCTTGTACGCTTGTGTAAAAAAATAAATATATTATTTCTTTCTAGATCACCTTTTTTAAAGTCCCTTACATCTAGGTGTGTCCCGATAGAGTGTCATTTAAAAAAAACATAGGTCCCAATGCTAAAAGATTTGAGAACCACTGAACTAGACCATATATCTTTGCTGACCAAAGTAGACCCACAAGTCTGGCAGAAGAGGTCATGGTCTTTTGCAAAGTCACAGCACAATCCTCATTAAGTATAGAGCGGTGGTGCAGGTGTATGCAGTGACTCGGGTGTAAGTGGCGCCGGCGCTGAGGCTGACACTGCTCATACCCCCGGCAGACCAAACCTGCGCCAAACAACGCAGGTAGGGTCTCTGCTGCTCGGTGCAGGGGCGAGGGTGGGCGGGGCAGGCTGGTGAGGAAGGGGGGCCATTGGCCGGCTTGAGCTGAGAGGGGGTGGGGATATCGGCAGCATGCTCCACTAATAACCTCTGCCCATTCCCAGGCCGGTTTGGCCTTACATGACCTCCCCAGATATACGTCAGCTTCAGAGCTGGTGTACATCCAAGGAGGCCCATAGTCCCCCGGTCAACTTACACCCGGGGAAGGGGACAAACGTCCCCTTCTCCTGAGGTGCACCCAGGCTGCCCCAGGGCAGCCCAAGACGGCCATAGGATACAGCAGCCGGCCCTTTAGGCCAGCCACATATAGTTAGGCAGGATTGCGCCTCATAGTTTTGAGTGTTAGAAAATGATACCTGGCTTGAGCATATATAGGTAGAGTTATCTACCTGAAAAGGGAAAGAGATCACATACATACTCTGTAAGGGGGCAAAACAGAACATGTGTCACATTGAATGGAGTGTATATGGCCACAAAGACAATGGTCTCATGGATCCAGCCAGCCTCCTTGATTGTTCAGTTTATTGTATTGCCTTCTGTGCTTTACTGTGCAGTAATGATATATGTTTCTGTATCTGCCCGTTTAGTCCTCAGTTGCCAACTTTTCAATCATCCTCTGCAGCTATGCTTTTAACACTGGCTTGACTTGGAGGAATTAGGTAGTGAAGCTTCCCACAATGCAGATATGAAGATTATCACCTGCTAAGCGCTAATGGCAAGTTGCCATTAAAGGAACAACTGAACCGTGGTGTCCAGCTGAAAAAGTTGGCAATCCAGATAAGCCTTGGAAATGTTTTGCTACAAGAAGCTCAATTTTCCAACCAGTCTCTGCACCTTTCAGGTTTAACACCATTCTTTTTTAAGGAAAATTGCAATGTTCTTTCCTGCTGCCCTGATTATTATTAAGAGAAGACCGACTTCTCCATGCCAGAGGTGAATCGCACCATCCGCCTCTAAGAGCATGCTTCCCTTGTTTTCCATAACCAGTGTGTGAGTGTGTGTGTGGAGTGTGTGAACTCCAGTCAAGCTCTCACACGCAAGTAGTTAAAACACATCTATAAAACCCCAAGCAGCGGCTGCACTGGTGAAAAATGCTTTATGGACATGAACCCGTCGTTGCGGCCCTGCCAGTCTCATTGTCACCTGTGCGCATAAACCCGCACACACTCATCAGCCCCTGCTCTGCGGCCACTCTCAATAGCATTCATTTCCATTCTCCTTTAAACCACCTGTCAAAACAGACCTTTAATTAAGTTAAGCTGTCTGGCATTGTGAAAAGGGTTCAGTGTACTCTGTTGTGCTTGCCACAGATTGAACAGTTTGACCAATGGCTAAGGAAGAGATTGGGGCAGGGTGGGGAGGAGGGGTTGCCCATCAGAAGACAAATTTTGCTGACCCCTGGGGCCCAGTGGCAGTGGTGGCATGTTGGCCAACAATTCTTGAACTGCTGCTGCCTTTACCTGCTACCACCATCCCCCAGAGGCCCTTGAATCTTTGTGTGGCTTGAAAGCATACTGCCTTTGGCTAGGCATACCAGATCCATACCGGGACAGAGTGCTAGAGCTTTAGGAGAAGGAATGTGGGCAGGTGTAGCTTGTTAAACCCTTAGAGCAGTGGTTCCCAAACTGGGAGGCACGGCTCCCAGGGGAGCTGCGGAAACCAGCCAGGGGAGCCGCGGAGTGCCACGGAATCCTCTCGGAAAACAGTGCAATGCCAATTGGCAGGCATCAACATAATGTAATGGGGGACCACGGACAATGATCGCCAATGGTCAAAGGAGCCTCAGATCAAGAAAGTTTGGGAAACACTGCCTTAGAGCACAATCCTAGGCATGTCTACTCAGAAGCAAGCCCCATTAGAGCTGTCAAATGTTATGATCCAGCCCATTGAGTTTGTTGGCTGGTCTTTGTATGAAGAGATGGCACCATTTGGGGGAGGGAGGGGGAGAGAGAACTTCTGACATTTTAAGAGCTACATCCCAAAATTCAGTGATCTTGAGGAATAAGACCATCTCTGCATTTCATGCTTTTGGGGGAGGGGGGTGATAAATGACTGCCCATCATGTGGCTGCTTAACTAACAAGCTATGAAAAAGAAAATGGCAACTTTATATTGAGTCAGGTGCCAAGCCAGCCTCCTTCTCAGCATGAGTGATCCCAGGTGAAGGATAACTCGTTTGAGCACCAGACAATTGTAGCAGGGGTTGGGGTTGGGGAACCCACCTCTATGAAGCATATACTGTACAGGTTAACTGTAGAGTTCCACGGACAAAGACTTGGGCCATCTTCAGCCACGAAGCCTTGGGCAGGCTATTGAACAGCTGGTGGGCACTGGTTACTTAATAAGCATCATCACTAACATTATATCATAATTTTTTGCCTTGAGTGTGCCCAAGATGTTTCACCCAGATTTTAAAAAAAAACTAGGCCTGTCTTGCTTAATTTATGAGAACTAACAAGACCCCAGCTCTCGAAGGAGCTACACACTGCCAATTAATTTATCCTGCCGAGTATTTAGGAGGCCTGTTACCATTGTCCCTGCAGATTGCCAGCATGGCCTCTCTCTCTCACCTCACTTTTAATTAAACACAATTCTGCACAGAAATGATGCCTTTAAAGCTTTTCCTGTACGGATTTTTTTTTCCTTCTTACATTTCAGCAGCTGCTCTGCTGAAGTTTTGATTTTCCACTGCTTCATGGTCTGATTTGTTAATGCTTGTTCTTCATCAAAAATTAAATGAATATTCTCAGTAATCTCCCAGCTTTAAAAGGGGTTAACTGTGTGCTTGCATTTCGCAGCCGCTTGACTGCAAATCCGGTGGTGAAGCAGAAAAAAATGAGTTCACCCACAAAAAGAACAAAAATAATTCTATCGCACATGTCAACAATCAAACCGTAAATGTATTTAACCAGATATTATTTGGATACTTTGTTTTTGTATATATTTTAATTTTGTCACTGCTAGTGAAATTTAAGTGATGCACACACACACACACAAGCTCCAAAAGATCGTCCCCTTCCCCCGGTGTCAGCGGCAGTAGGCCCAATGGGCCTACTCGAATGTACGTGAGCTTTGGAGCTCAAGTACATTCGCACCGCTCATGTCGGCGCAACGGGGGCCTGGAGGGAGCGAGCGTTGGATACTGGGGATCATGTCCCTCAGTATCCCCGTCCCCTCCAGGCCCCGGGCGGCCTATGGCCGCCCTCCCTAGCCTCCCGGTCTGCCCTCACTCTGCCCCAACTGGCATAGGACTTACCCAGTCTGGCGGCCACAGGGGAGATGGCAGAGTGAGCAGCACAGGCCGCAGCGCCGGCACTGCTTGCTCTCCGGGTGTTGGGCAAGTGCTTTACTGCACTTGCACGACACCCTGCCCTGGATCGTGCAGTCAAGCTATAAAACACTGCTTGGGGCTACTGTGAGTGAGGAAACCCTACTTGCATATTCTTGCATGCTCACAGGCACTACCTCAACGGATTAGAGGCTGGACGGGGGTGAACAAATTGAAATTAAATCGAGGCAAGAAGGAGTTCCTCCAAAAAGTAGAGCTTGATTCGGTGATGGTGTGGGTTAGGATTCCCCTTGAAGGATTAGAGTTGCAGTTTGAGAGCACTGTTGGATTGAGCTTTGCTCCTGGTTGTCCAGATGAAGTGGTTTTGCCCAGTTTCAGATAGTGTGCCAACTGCACCTGTTCCTGTTTCAAATAGACCTGACCATGGTGAGCCATGTCTTAGGCACCTCAAGACCAGATTACTTCAACATGCTTTATATGTGGCTGCCCTTGAAGAACCTTCAAAACCCTCATCTGGTACAAAATGCAGCTGCTTCGGTGTTGGCTGGGATGAAATTTTATAACCATGTCTTGCCTTCATTCTTTCAGCTACATTGGCTACTAGTGTGTTTCTGGACACAATTCGAGATGCTGCTGATTGCCTTGAAAGTCCTAAATGGCTTAGGGACAAGATAGCTGAAGAAACTATGTCCTCCATAGGAATCTATCCATGTGTTCCAGATCTGGGAGGGAGACTTCTTTGAGCATTCCACTGTACTCTGATGCTAGGTTAGCAGTGACACGTGAGAAGGGTTTCTCAATGGTGACCTATACCTCATGGAATTCATTGCCTTCTCGCTGATTTCTGTAAGCTACCTTGAGTTCCCTGGAGCAGAGGCATCGTCAGGGGGGCAATGGGGCAGTGGGATCAGGGCCCCAAGTGGCTGACGGGCAGGGGTGTCAGGGCAGCTGGCGGCGGCATGACTCTAGGAGTGGCGGCGGCGATTTTGGCCCGCCCGCCCTGCACCTCAGTAGTGTGCATAACCATTGCAGCCATTACGTCACTTCCAGTGCAGGGGGAGGGGGTCCATGAAACGCCACTCCACACTGCACACTGCACAAGGCAAGTATACATATTTGAAATATTTTTTGTTAAAAGAAGTATTTTCTTGGTTGTTATGATGGCAAGCTGAATGCAACCAAGCAGCATTGTATGTTTTGCAACAGGGCTTGCACGTGCTAATATGCCGCATGCCACTTGCAACATCATGATACAAGTCTACTGCCACATATTCGATGCACGGGGTCACACTAATGTACCCACTAGCTGCAATACTGCAATAGGCAAGAGATACCACCTGGGCATCTAGCAGCGATACTGGATTTGGGAGCACACTTCCAACCTGCCAACCTCATTAAGGGGGAGTGGGGCACCATCTGGCAAAGGCTGATTACCACATTCATGGACAGTTCTATTAGTCAGTAGTGCATTAATCAGGCACATTTAAAACATCTGTAGGCTGTTGAATTAATTATGTGATTGGGTTTCTTTTTTCTTAAACTGCACAGCTTTTTATCTTATAAAGATATTTATCTTCTTATGATATTTTCTTAAAGATGCACACCTTTTATCTTCTAAACCTCTTTCCACTATGCTTTTGCTTCTTGAGTATATGAGTCTTTATTCCTGTAATTCAACAACTACAGCCAAGGGAAAAGCTGATCCAATATATAGACATGTGCAGGCTTTTCTCTATTGATTGCTTAGGTGATCTGCAAATTCTAAATTTCACTTCCACTCTTTCATTTTCACTTTAACACTTTTGGAGAATGGAATGAACAATGTTCAGAAAAAAATAGAACTCATTTCTTGGCCTGTTGGTGTATAGATTGTGACGAATGCTGGTTGGGTTACTTTTAAAAAGCAATGCAGGGCCCAATCCTATACTTTCCAGCGTCGATGCAGCCCTGCCAATGGGGCATGCGCTGCATCTTACAGGTGCGGGGGGGACAGTCACAGAGGCTTCTCAAGGTAAGGGAACGTTTGTTCCTTTACCTCAGGACTGCATTGCAGCTGCAACGGTGCTGGAAAATTGGAGGGGATTGGGCCCGCAGTCAGTTTTGTTTGGCCTTTCCTGTTACTGTTGAATTACAAGCTATATAACTATAAAAAACATGTAAACAGGTGAATGCAATGTGAGCTGCCAGTTAGGCCTCTACATTAATCATGAGTCCAGTGGCGTTCCTGCAGTAGGGGCTTGACAGTAAGTCGCGCCCTGACCGACTACCGCGTTCACGAACCGGAGCGAGGAGGCCCCGCCCCCTCGCCATTGGAGCCATTCCGCGCAGCGAAGCCGAACGGGCAGGACCCTGCCCGTTCGGCTTCGCTGCGCAGAATGGCTCTGATGGCGAGGGGACGGGGCCTCCTCGCTCCAGTTCGTGAACGCAGTAGTCGGTCGGGGCGCGACTTACTGTCAAGCCCCTACCACAGGAACGCCACTGCATGAGTCAGGCTCATTAGAGAATCTTTCAAGCCTCACCTGCATTGCAGTTTCCGTGGCCTGGTCCATGCATACAGCAGAATGAGGTGGGGAAGAGCTGGAAGAGTTCTGAGGTGAGAGAAGAATTGACTGTATAACCCTTTGCAATACCAGTGGGAGATGCCACTTCTGAAGGCTTCCCGATATAAAAAAAACCCCTACAAATGGAAAACTACTACTCAGGCAGAATGGTGGTGTCTCAGCCCTTTGCTTGCTGTGCTGGTTTTAGATTTACAATGAATTTTTAACACATTCAAAATTGTGATTCCCCCATCTGCAGTCTGAGCTGGTACACTCCATCCTACCACTCCGGACTTTTCCACCTTGGTCCCATCTCATTCTGTGCAGATGTGCACAGAATGACAGATGTGCTTCTTTATAATGACATTGGCGAACGTCAAGTTGTGAACCAGTGTTACTGAGATTGCCCTATGAAAGGCACTTTCGTATTTGTATCTGAATCCCAAATCAAGACCGCGATGACCTGAGAGGCTGGCTTTTGTGCCTCCCTACTTCTTTTGAAAGTAGGGCTCTTAAAATGTTAAAGTGTCCCTGCTCCTTATTTTCCAAATGTATAATCATCATAAGGAGCTATAATTAATGTTCTTTGTGTATGAACATAGACAAAGTTATTGTTCAAGGAACATTTTGGAGACTGGCAGCCTAAAAAATTCATCCTCTCTTAATGTAATGTTCCCCTTAAACATTAAACAGTCACTGCATTAATTCTTAAGTGGGAGGATTCAGGATTGTAAAAAGTCTTGCCAAAACGTACAGCTAGATAAAGTTGGATTATGCAGAAGACGTTAAAATAATAGAAAGAGATATGGAGGCAGAATGCCAGGGTTAAAAAAACTTACAAAACTAAGGGAGGAGACAGGAACTTCCCCAGAATAGGAAAAACGCTTCTGCTTCAGATTCAGATATGCTTCAAATTCCTCTCTTGCCAAAATTCACAATGGAACACATGGTTCAGACCCCCTGCTGCTTCCTGGAAGATCGGATTGTATAAGATACAGTGCTGGCTCGGAGTCTTCGATATGTTTGCGGGAAAATACATATTTAAATGTGTACTGCACAATGTATTATTGCAGCAGCTGATTTGGATAGGAAATACATGAAATTACATTTTAAAAATACATTGAATTGTGTAATATCTTAAATGATGGGAAAGAAATCCAGGGATTTGGGGCAGAATGAAACAGGATGGAAATCAAAAGGTAACCATATAAAGTTTAGATGGAATGGAAAGAGAACGATTCATCCATCTCTACTTCAGATTTAGCAATGCAGATCATTACTTGTAGCACCATATAAGAACAGAGAGCTAGATTTTCTTTGAGAGTCTTTCTCTAAGCACCAGTTAAACATCTTGGAAGCACTAAATTCTTCAGATAAACTTTTTGTTGATTCTATTTGTGGGAAACCCCCCCCCCATAATATATATATTGACCTAGTGGTCTTATATGGATTGTTTAAGCTATCTGTACAGAGTTGTTGACTAGTATTGTTTACAATGTTCAGTACATAGTGAAACCTTCTTAAGTACCCGCTAAGGGACCAACAAGATGTTGCAGAGCTGAGATGGTCTTTCGATGAAGGTCAGAGGAACCCCTGGAGAATTCTGCAAGCAATTGCTTAAGACAGTATGCAGTTGAATGACTCGGGAGCCCTCAGTACATCTTTCACCGTCGTCCGTGCAAGCGAAGGTCTGCGACGGTCTTTTTGCTGGGAAGTGGAACACAGAGCTCATGCAGTTTGTCCTGATAGGCACATGGAGACAAAGCTTATGCTCTATCTCTGCAAAAAGTAATTCACAAAAGGAAGCCATTTTTCTTCGTTCAAAGAGCAAATGGAGGTGCTCCATCATACGCTTGGACCAGTCTTCCTCTGCTGCTTATCTCCCTCTCCTTCACATCATCCCTCAAAGCCCAACTCTTCCGTAAAGTTTCTTTCTTGGCTTCTCAAAGTCTTACATTCTATGTGCTGCCTGGTACCAGTTAACATTCCCAAATATTATCTTCACAGTTCATTTTGCAAGCTGTATCCTCTGTATCCGCCCGTCTATCCAGCCTCTAGTCCTGCTAAGCAGCACTCTACTGCCAGGGCTCACAAGTGTGGTCTTGAGAATCCCCTGCACAGTGCCAGAGTACAACTGACACATGTCCCCAACCTCAGTGTCTTGCAGCGCAAGCCTATACATGTTTACTCAGACTGTGTAAGTCCCACTGGGTTCAATAGAATTTACTCTCAGGTAGTGCATCCTTATAAAATTATTTGAACTCCTGAACTCTCAATTTTCCCTGACAGGATGCAGGGAAGGTTTACACAACTCTGTGTGCACTACTTTTTTAAAAGGAAGTGTTTGTGTGTGTGTGTGTGGGGGGTCCTATGGTGTGATGGAGGGGGGTCTATTTGTGCTCTTGTAACAACCTCACCCACCAAGCAATATATGGTGGTCCACTCAAGACTTACAGCCCCAACCAACGTAACGTCTCTTGTGCCGAAGCAGCAGTGCCAAATAGGGCGGGCACTGCATCTAATGTGTGTGTGTGTGGGGGGGCTCAATAGTCAACAGGAGGTATTTTTTACTTACCCCTGGGTAGGCTACCCGATCTCCTATGAGTCTCCTCAGCATTTGCTGGTGTAAGTTCAAGGAGAGAAATGGGACAGAGGTGACAGTATCCTGGCACAACTCACTGCTGATGGAATCCTCTCCTCCCTCTTGCCTCCCCCTTCCCACCCCACCCCAAAACTTCTTCTGTCCTCCCCTGCCCTGCCCACGACACACCTCCGCTAAATTGCTAGCACTGGCAGACATTTCAGGAGCCGCTGCCGCAAACGCCGCCGCCCATTTGCAGCAGCGGCCCAAAAGTGCAAGACGACAGCCTGGCGACGCGTTTGTGCCACCATAAGAGGCTTTGCGCTGCTGCAATGCTATTTCCACCAGCAAAAGGCCCTGATAGGATTGGGAACACATTTTATGAAAGTATGGTGCATCTTGCAGGAATCATCTTTGGCCTGGAAAAAAATGACAGGGTGAAAAAAATAACAGGGTTAGGACACAAATGATGGCATCCACACTGCCTGAACTTAGGCCCGAGCTTGGGGAAGCAGCTGCACTGCCTGATTGGAGACTATGAACATTTTGAGGAAGAGAGCTGTGCTTTACAGTCTAATTCAAAATCTATATTTTTAATCTGTAGTAAAAAGTAGTAATTGCATTCATCAATTCCTGGTTTCAGCATTAATACCTAGAGACAACTGCCCTGTATTATGCACGTGTCTTCCCAAAGTAATCAAGTGGGCCTATTTTCTGTGGGCTAGTGGTTCAATAATGTTTTCTTAACTGGAATTAACCTGTGTTCCTGTTTCTAAGCTGCCAGGACAATTGCAGAGCCTTGTCGTTCTGGGGATAACATAGGATGCTGCCTTCTAGTTGGTCAATCTAGCTCAGCATTATCTACCCTTACTGCAGCCACTCTCCAGGGTTTCAGACTAGGGTCTTTTCTAGGCTTACTATATTTTCCGATTTCCAAACTGGGACAACAACACCCCCAATATTTAATTAATTAATCGATCAATCAAATAAAATACATAAATATTAAATAAATAAATAAATAAATAAAGCACCCACTCGATAAATTCATTTATTTATTTGTGGCCATGAAAATAGCCATTTTGCTAACGCTGCCACTTGCCTGTCCTGCCACCATTGCCACCGCCATTGCCATTGCAGCCACCGTCATCATCATCGCTACCATTGCCGCCGCCACCATCCTCACCATCCTCGCCATCCTCGCCGCCCCCTCTGGAGCCTGGTCGGCTTCATCCGGGCCAGCCAGGACTCCTGCCCCCAAAGATCCGCTGCTGCTTGCAAAACATACCTTTTTTCCGGAGGCTCCATCTTGGATCTAGCAAGATCTCATGAGATCCAAGATAGCGATGCCCAAATCTTGTGAGGCCTCATGTGCCCTCATGAGATTTGGGCACCGCCATCTAGGATCTCGCAAGATTTCACAAGATCCAAGATGGCGCCGCCGAAAAAAGGTAAGTTTGGCAAGTGGTGATGGCGGAGCCTGGAATGCCCGGGACTGACCCAGGACCGGAGACCGAAAACCGGGACAGTCCCGGGTTTCCAGAAGGGGAGGAAACACAGAAGGGGAGGTTTTGGGGTTCCAAGGAGAAGATGGTAGAAGTAAAATTGGAGGAGTTAGTGGGAGAGAAAGGAAAAAGGGGTTAGGTGGTTCAGGCACTACTAAAGGCTGTGGTTGGGAACCACTCTCTGTAGCCTGAACTGAGGGCTACAAGCAAGGCAGGGGTGAGTCTAGAAATAGGCCGTGAGTGCATTTGTAGTAGGAGAGCTAGTCTTTCCCACCAAACACGATAGCCCAAGACTCCAAAGGAGATCACAACAGGCATGTAAGATTGCTTTGGAGTACTTGAGAGATTGGCTACAGGAATTTGTTTGTGAAGAAGGCTCAAGGCTGATCTTGGGTATCCACTAGAAGTGCAAAAATCTGAAAAACATTTCACACACCACACAGCACTCACAGAGAGGAGAAAGAGAGAGAGACAAACAATCACTAAGCATCCACCTAATTGACTTCACACAGAACCAAGACAAGGAAAATAGGGGGATACGGTGTGTCTTTTGTGAGGTTGCACTGTGGACCAAGGCTACCAATTCTGCTTCTGCGAGGCTTGAAAGCATTGAGTTGCAGAGGTCAAAGAGGTAAAGGACCAACCAATTGAATCTCCCTGGGGAAAGAAAAGAAGGCTATGAAGCAAGTTCTAGCATACAATAAGACAGTAGCCTGGGCAGGGCAAGGGAGCCAAGCTGCCTTTCTTGGGATGAAGGAAGGGATACTTGAATAGAGAGAGAAGCAACCCACAAGCAACCACAACCCACAAGTGAAAGAGAAGGCTGGAAAGAAAAGGGGGTTGCAGGAGGTTGTTGTTCTGAGTGCCAGCTGGCATGGTGGTTCTCAGATGGAGGTTGGAACACAAGGTTGTAGACTCAGAGTTTTGATAGATTTTTGCCCCATAGATTCCTACAGGGTTCTTGAGTAGGTTGACTCAATCAGCAGATTCTCTATTGTTAGTAGAGGATCCCTGCTGGGTTCTGCCTTTGTTTTCCCACCCAATTGTGGGTGTGGTAGCCAGTTTAGATGGTCTATGGGCTCCTACAATCATGGGGTTGGTGAGGACCATTGGAAGTGTGAAACCTTTCCTTTGTTTTACAAAAAATGTTTTTCCCAAACTCAGGATTTCAAGGGCTATTGTCACAAGACGTTGAATATGGCGTTCCAGCAGGGTTTGGAGCGGGAAGGCTTCATTTACATTTTGGAGGTATGAAAACTCCATTTGAATTTATTTGCTTGTTTGTTTAAAGAATTTCTATCCCACCTTTCTCTTGATAAGGGTAATCAAGGTGGCTTACAAAATTTAAAAACATATAACAAAGATAAAACATTGAAAACAATTAACGGCACAATCCTGCGCAAGTAGACGCGGATGGCCTAGATGGCTGGCCGCTGCATGACCCAGACTCACCTCAGGGGAAGGGAACATTTGTCCCCTTCCCACGGTGTAAGGGGGGAAATACCCCATCTGGTGTTTGGATGTGTGTCCCCTGAACCTTGACTTAAAGGAAATAAACAGAAATAAAATATTGATCGTGTAACGTATCAGATATTGAGCCTGCAAAGACACTACGGCTCCATCCCTGAAAAAGTGTTATCTGTGGATACTCTCTGAACTTGTGCAACAAGAGAGCAAGAGAACATTTTAAGTTACTTTTCCCTGCCAGTCTGAAACTGGTGTTCATAAAACAAAAAAAAGGAATGAAATCTTCCGAAGTCACTTTCACACAAGCAAGGTTTTTCCTCTGCCCGATGTCTCCACAGTCATGACATTTAGTCTGCCTCACATAGATGTTCCTGATAGTACAAATTGTGTGGGGTCATTTCCTTCAGGCCTACAGGGTAGAAAAGAGCAAGCAAGAAACCATTTCAAAGACCAACGAGGGATTTCTAGGAATTCATTTCCTTTTATCGAATGTTTACTCCTGATGTTCATGATGCCTTTCAAAGACATAAAACTTCTCCACTTTAAGTTGCATCCACTTTTCTTAAGGTTGTGCCTCTAACCTCTATCAAACCTTATTAAAATATAAACTTTAACTAGTCACCTCAGCATAGCAGAGCAATTAGTTTAAGCAGCCTTGTTTTACAGAATGATTTCCTGCCTCTTCAGTCCAACACTCTCCCCCCACCCTCTGAAAACTGATACTAGACAAAATTTCCAAAGCTGGAATAAAAGAAGGTTTTGTAGTAAGAAATACAGAGAGAGGGAGAGAGGGAGAAAATGGATAGTTCAGGAATTGGCTAACTTGGATCAGCGCACACATAGTATATTCTTGAATATACAGGAAACAGCGGGCTCCTACAGCCCCATCAAACTCACATGTAAAGTGATTTATATCAAAGGTAGTGTTGCATTCAGGAATGTTCACACAGGGACTGCTTATTTTGTAAAATAAAAAAATTAAAATCTGCAACTCCCCCCTCCCCCCATTTTTTAATGAAATGAATGAAAAGCTGGCTGGTTTCTTGAGTTGATATATGAGGGTGAACACAACACTCTTATTTGCTCCCCAATAAAAGAGGGTATTCATCCCTGTCCAGAATTCGCTCTCTGTCTGAACTGGTATAAAGTAAAGCAACCAGACACTCTTTGCTCCCCTTTCCAGAAAAAGACTCCCAGCCCAACCTGAACCCCAACCCCAATACTGTCAGCACAAATGGTCATTATTAACTTCATTAGATTAGTCTTCAGTGTAATTGGAATTATTTGTCTCCATGCAAGAAATTGTAGTACAGGGGTGTCTCTTAATGGACTATAGTCTTTCCCTTCAGGTTTTTGGACCGCAAAGATTCTGTGTGCCTCTGGCGAAACACGTATTTCAGTTTAATTCGTGCTGACAAAACTTCGGGTTGAATGTTCTCTCTCCCAAAATAAAGAGATGTTTTTCAAGTCTTGCAATTAGAATAAGTGCATATAGTAGAACGAGAAAACCAAATGCTCAGCCCACAGTTCCTGGATGTCACTGCATAAAGTCCCACAGGTTTACCTAATTAACAGCTAAAGAACCACTTGCTGATGTGTTTACTTGACATTGCTGGTGCAATGCGTCTGCCTCAGTGGTATCCATTTGCCTAGCAAATTTATTGTCTCTCCTACTGGAGAAGCAGGTCTCAGAACTTTAGTAGTATACAGTATAAAGAATTTTTAAAATCGGAAAGTTTATGTTTTGCTTTGGAGAACCCTCCTACGAATGTAGCCTCAAAATGTTCTTTGGAAATTCTAGGAATGTTTAGAGCCAGGTTACATCTTGAGCTAAACACATAACATGGCCTGATGGGTTACTGTTGTTGTTTTAAATAGTGGTCCGGGGGGGAGGAGGGATTCTAAACAGAGCAAAATGACAGCAGAAGTGGGAGGGCTTTTGGACTATGCCTCCATTGGAGTTTTGCTCCTGATCACAGCACCCGTGCATGCGATTTTAAAGAGGAAAAAAAACTTCCATTGAGTTTTAAGTGAAGCCCTTTTCTCTTTAAAATTGTGTACAGGGAGGGGCACAATCAGCAGCAAAATCTCAGCAGGGCAAAGTCTCAGTGGTCCCCAACTTCCCCTACATGGTTCAGTTCTGTTTCACAGCCTCCTATGTCACTGTTTAAAAACAGCAACAAGCCACCAGGCCGTGTTACATGTTAGCAAAGCATGTTAGATGATAGTGTCCAGGCATCTGCTTACCCGAGGTGCTGCCAGATGAACCTCCAGACATCCCCAGCTCCTCTTGACTGCGAATAGCGGCTGTCCAGCCCAGACAAACTCCCTGGATGCTCCCCAAGGCTGCGTGGCTGCATCGGGCGCCGACGAGAACTGCAGGACAGACAGGGATGAGCTTCTGGTCCCATGGCCGGAAGTTAGCGTGCCCTCGCCACCCCGGGCTTGTTGCTGGCACCTGCAGGGTCCAGACCACTGGGGGTGGGATATGGAGAGCCCCAATTGATGCGCCCAGGCTGCTGAAGTGCAGATGTGCTGTCAGTGGTCAAGACACTGAGGGAAGACGCATGGACAACCCCGCAAGTGGAAGGGAGCCAGAAGGAGGAGGGTAAGGAAAGGCTGAGAGAGGGAGAAATGACAACATGGGGTGGGACCAACCGGGGAGCACCAAAGGTTCATAAAGCACTCCGCAGTCAATGATGAAAGTCAGTCAAAATGGGAGGTTACCCTCACGGGGAGGGAAGTCCATGACTGGGGCAGGTCATAGCCTGTTACAGGAGAAAGATTGAGGGTGGTGCAACCCCCTTCCCTGTGAACCTCTGAGGCCTGTTGGCGGAGTGCCCCTGTGGGCTCCTCCGTGGGACCCAGCCTGGCCTGACCACCCGAGAGGGTGGTGACCCCAATGCGTTCCACCCGGGCGACACCACTGACAGATAGATAGATGGCTACATATTCATTCATGTTATTATTTCAGTCTGGTTTTACACATTTCAATGACTCTGACAGGGGCACTTCAATCAATACAATGGAAATGGCTTGCTCATGTGGCTTCCTTTCCAACAAATGAATAATCACTGAGGGCTGCCCTCCAATACACACTTACCTGGGGGTAAGTCCCATTAAACACAATGGGACTTCTGAGTAGGCTTGTGCTGTAAGCATTAAAACAAGGATAGCTAGTTTAATCCATCAACACTAGAAGGGTACGTGAAGGGTGAAGTAGTGACTTGCATGTGTGGATGAGAAACTACAGACCAAATTCCTTCCAATGCTTTCAATTGGTAGTTTACCCTTTCAGATGTATATCATATGTGATTGTTTCTTACCTTTTTAAATGATTATTCAAATGCAGTGGCATAGCCAGACACCCCCCAGGGGCCAGTCACGTGACACCCCCATGTGACCGCCCAAGTCCCACCCCTTCGGCCTGATTGGGCTGCTTCCGGTCTTTTTGGCACGATTTACAGCTCAAAGGGCCTGAATGGGCAGGAAGATCCCCAACCCGCTGCTGGGCCGAAAATGTGCCTTTTTCGCTGCCGCCGCCACCATTTTTGCCACCACTGGGTAAGTTGCACCCCCCCTGCCGCCCTGGCACCCTGTCACCTGGGGGCGGTGGCCCCCCCTGCCCCCCTAATGACACCTCTGTTAAAATGCATGTAAACTAGTCCTCATAGGACCTGAGATACCTTTCCTGGATCTCACCTTTTGTCATTGCATTTCACAACTCCTGCTTGCTCCTCGCATGTGGGAAAGTGGAGACCAGTGTGTGCGCAGATAAGTATGAATAAACACCACTGATTTCTAAGCGAAGCTGTATTCAGCAGCACCCAACATGACAGCCAATTGATCTCACTATCAGCCCAACCACTCATAATTCTTCAGCCAATGCATTTGAATGTTTGGGAGTTTGGAGCATCAAAGCTGCAAACAGATTCCCACAAGGAAGCATAAAAAAATGAAAATATAATTTGATATGGATATTGGCTGAAGTGTATCCAAGCTGGCAGCTTTATGGGTTGACTTATCTTCATTCTTCCTCCTTTGCGCTCCTTTGCTTGATGCTGTTGCACATTTGCCAAAGTCTCGTCCATAAAACTCTTGAATCTCATTTGAAGGTGATAGTTTGACACCCTTGAATGATTAAACAAAGCTTTGCGGATGGCAATTTTACATAAAATGGACAAAATGTCAGAATTTGTTTTTTTTTTAAGCCCATTTTATTTTATTTTATTTCTTTTACTGTGTGAGTGTATAGACAACAAACATGAAGTCACATAGAAAAGAGAAAAAGATCCTCCCCCCCATTACAAATTGGAAGGTTTCTGTTGAAAGGTGGTGGAATGCTATGAGAGAGCAATTGGTGGGGACTTCATCACAATGAGCAGAGGCATCGCTGGAGGGGGGACGGTACAGTAAGTTTTGCACCGTGCTAATCCTCATTTACTCCCCGGTATGAGGTGGCCCCGGCCCCTTGCCATCAGAGCCATTCCGTGCAGCAAAGGCAACGGGCAGGGAGTCTCCTGCCCATTGCCTTCGCCACATGGAATAGCTCCGATGGTGAGGGGGCGGGGCTACCTCGTACCGGGGAGTAAACGGGAATTAGCATGGTGCAAAAATTACAGTACCGCCCCCCCTCCAGTGATGCCTCTGACGATGAAAAAATGTCAGTTATTTTCTTTCTTTCTTTCTTTCTTTCTTTCTTTCTTTCTTTCTTTCTTTCTTTCTTTCTTTCTTTCTCATTTTAATCCCACTTATAAAACCAAAGGAAATGGATTTTGGTAACTTCAAAGTTGATTGCCGAATTCAGTTTGGGAAAACATTGATTACTATTATTATTGCTCTCTCTCTCCCCCCCCCTCTCTCTCTCCCTCCCCCCCGGCCTTTGCTCAGTCACTGAATCCACTAAAGGATTTTAGGGTAAAGTTCTTTCCTGACTCGCAAGAACACACACACACACACACACACACACACACACACACACACACACACACACACACACACACACAGAGAGAGAGAGAGAGAGAGGGGGGGGAGAGAGAGAGAGAGGATTTCTAAAAAAAAAAAACCCCTCTTTGACTTCTTTTGACATTCCATGTCCTGTGGGCACAGTGCAATTATCTCTTCCAAGAGATACCATCACCAGATGACAAATCCGGAGCTGAGCATTTGGCCCAAATCAAGCACCCCTATGCCACAAGCTTGATATCAGGACCGGAAATCTTTGGCTGTTGTGCAGCACTGAGGTTTTATGCCTGTTGGGACTAGTAATCGAATACCGAGTGTTTTACCTCCAGGTCAAAAGTTCAAGACCAGCCGCCAGTGATAGTAATTCAAAGCCATTCCTTTTGATGGCCTATAAGATACAGGTTGGTGGTCTCAGTTGGCTTCGGTCTGCCAGATGTCCCGCCTTTTAAGGGACATCCCTTCTTTTAAAGGGCAGCCCCTTATTCAGGGCTCCAGAGAACATTATAGGTGCCCCTTAGATTGGAGCTCTGAAGCTGCCTAGGGTTGCAATCCTATACACCCTTATCTAGAAGCAATGACCTTTGAAATGAATGGGACTTACTTCTGAGTACACGTGCATAGGATAGTGCTGTAGGTCACCACAGAAATTCCATCCATCCATCCATCCATCCATCCATCCATCCATCCATCCATCCATCCATCCATCCATCCATCCTCTCTCTCTCTCTCTCTCTCTCTCTCTCTCTCTCTCTCACACACACACACACACACACACACACACACACACACACACACACACACACACACACACACACACATGTGGAGTGCCCACAGGATCTTTGCATAGCTCTGATGCAGCAGAAGCCTCAGATCCCCTCCCCACCCCATAGAAGGTAGCAACAAATAATTTTCCTCAGCTGGCAGGGAGAGGGTTAAGCACTCCCTGCTGTTCTCCCCTGCAGAATGTTCTTCATTTCTCTTTTTTAGAGAACATGGTAGACCCTGCCTTCCCATTTCGAAGACGGAAGCCTGTGCATTACCAGTAACTGGCAAACACATGTTTGGGGGAAGGCACATTTGCCAAGGGACTGTGTCGTTCCACCAGCATAGTGGAGAAAGCACACTGCAAACCTCAACCTAATTGAATACCCCAGAGAAAATGCTGTTATAGTTTTTAGCACAGAATGCACTCATAGTCAAATGACTGGTTTATTGCAAGTCAAATACCAGAAGAGAGAGCAAGGGGGAAAGCAAAATCATCATGAATAAATCATGCAAATAGAGCCAATGTATTTGAAGTTGGGCTGCGCTGTGTGTTGCTGGCTTTAATTGTTGCATTGAAATGTGCATTTCCAGTGAGGCAGAATTTTTCATCAGATCAGTAGTCAAATTATCCAAGCATTTGATTATTATTTTTATATGATCGTATTACTGACGTTCCTCCTGCTTCTGCCTTCCACCCTTGGGCAAGGACCTGTAAATAATGTTGCATGGTTCTGAGAACATGTAGCAAACTAATAGTGTTACTGTGAGAAATTACTACATGATGATGTCGAAGAACCCCTTAAAAAAAAAATCAATGCAGCCATTGGGTCAATGCAGTCAAACTAATGCCATGTATGAAAGAAATAAATTTGTGTGTGTGTGGGGGGGGAGAGAGATCCAGAATCTGCATTGCTCATGATGAATTCTGATGCCCCCTTCTGCACTGGTGACAGTGGTTTCAGTAATGGCTTAGAGCTGCTGCACCTGGACAGAGCCCTTTAGCATCCATGTGGGTCAATGGGGCCCGCCCACTCCCCTTAATAGCAGCTGTAGGTGAACCATGTATTATAACACGTGACTGCCGCAAGTGGTGAGAGGCCTGGCCCACACGACAGCAGCTCCTGGAGGCTCCGTCACTCTAGGTATGTTGATGGTGGGGGCATGCCATGGGCGGGGAGGGGGAGGGCAGGGGGTGGAAAGAGAGGGAGCGAGGGAGGGAGAGGGTGGATCTTGGTGGCACCAGCTGCGTCAGAATCCTATCCCCTCTTTCCTAGGCTACCCCGCCTCTTTTCTCATCTAGGATTTATGCCTGCTATAGCTGGCATGGGTCTGGGGAGTGTTTCCTGTCTGAAACTTCAGAGAGCTGCTGCCAGTCAATGCAGACAATGCTGAGCTAGATGGACTAATGGCTGGAGTCCGTAGGCGGCTTCTGATGTTCACCAATGTTCTGATAGAAATAGAAAACATTGAAGAAACTCTTTGCAATTTTTCTAGCTGTTATCCAAAGTATTTGGACATTACTGTGAACGATTAGTTGCCGCTGAGAAACAGTCTTACCACGACAACTCATACAAATTATACCCAATTCCCAATCAATATTTTCTGTGCCATTAAATCATGTTCCTTCCACAGAAACAGCTGTGTGTGTGTGTGTGTGTGTGTGTATAAACCCCTATGGCTATTTTTTTAAATCCTAGCTAGAACTGACCTTGATAACAATAATTTTGCCATACATTTGAATTCTAATCTTCTGGTTTTGGGAAGAGGAAGGCCCAACTCACATTTTTTTTATGTCTGTCTGTGGTTTATTTCAGAAATGCATCCATAAAAACACTTCTTTTGAAAAAAAAATTGTTTGCTCCCCCTATTAACAATGTTTAATTCAGACAGCTGTTCAAAAGGTTTCAATAGTAAAGTTTTAAACAGTGACAAATCTAATAAAGGCCTGGCCAATTACTGTGTTAATTTTTCAATGTGGAATGTTAGCAGCTTAAACAGAATCTGCCTTAAGCAGAACGACTGCTTTTAATGAAATATGCCATCAAAAATTGTCTTTTTAAATTCAGGCAAGAACCTGGAAGAATGTTCTTGTCTGTGCATGAAATATCCAAATTCTTTTCGTGTCTCACAGCATGGACTTGGGAAAGCACAAATCTGATTTGTTTTAAAATGGTTAAATGACATGAAACCACTGATATATATGGTTGAATTGAGCATGTCACATCTCTCCTTCAGTATTACATAAATGAAAATAAGGGGTGCACAAATAGCACATCTATTCCTGATCCTATATTATTCACAGACACCACAACATTTCATGTTGCTGAAAACTGCATTATATGAATGTTCCCTTACCCAGAGGAGACCTCCATGACTGCCCCCCCCCCACAGAATGCAGTGGTAGCATTTTGGCATTGCTGCATTGGTGGAGGGGAACCGGGGGGGGGGGCTATAGGATTGGGCTGTTAGACTGTTATGTGAATTTATATTTATTTTTATTGATTGATTTAGGGATTTATATCCCATATTTTAGCCTCCCAAAAAGGCTCCAAAGGCAGCTCACAACAACTAAAAAATACAACATTAAAACAAACATGCAGTTAAAATGAAACTGTAAACAATTTTAAAAAAAACCATTACAAGAACATCAAAATCATCAGGAGGACAAACAAGTCAGTTCAAACTCCTAGAAAACAAAATCATCTTCACCAGATACCTTGTCGAAACAGTGAGGCGACTAGATGAGCCTCAAGGGGCAGAGACTGCCATCTGGGGGCTGCCATCAAAAAGGTCCTGTTGCATATCTGTCTGCCAGCACAATCCTACCCAGCTCCTCCACTGGTGCAGCAGTGGTGGAGGACTGGAGGCTTTGGGAGGGGAGGGGGATTTAAATCCCCTTTCCTATCCAAAGCCTCCCAATTCTCCCTCCACCACTGCTGCACCAGTGGAGGAGCTGGGTAGGATTGCTCTGTAAATAATCTTCCAAAGATAAGGAAACACAAAGGTGATAAATGAAGAAGAGCAATGGAGATGTACTGGTTTTCATAATTTTAATTGATTTGTTGTACTATTTTCAGGATACATTTTATTATTTTGCGCTGCTAGCTGCTTTGAGTTTTTTGACATTTAAAAAGTGAATTGTCAATTTGAGAGGCCTGCAAATGTTATAACTTTTTTTTACGCACAGAAGAGAAAAAAACAACAAACCAACTTAAAATGGTTAGAAGTTTGCTGACCATCCAATTTAATAGACTGCGAACCGCTTTTGCCTATGGCACTGCAAAAAGATCTCAGCTCCGGAGACATTTAAAGCTAAAATAGACAAAACATAGCAATAGTGGAGGGATAAATCAAATTCCATGAGTTGGTTAAGAAAAATTGTAGCAAAAAAATAGAAAGGTTCAAGGTCCTTAAGAAATTATATAGGCTATGTTGAGTTGAAACATTTGGACTTGATTATAGCATACACTATAAGATTTTGTCTCCATGGTCTTAACATCTTTAGCAAATAAAGTTAGGAATAGTTTCAGAGTATTCCATATACTCTGGCCAGCGGGTGGCGCAGTGGGTTAAACCGCTGAACCATGAGCTGTCGATCGAAAGGTCGGCAGTTCGAATCTGCGACGGGGTGAGCTTTCGTCGCTTGGCCAGCTCCTGCCAACCTAGCAGTTCCAAAGCATGTTAATGTGAGTAGATAAATACGTACCGTTTGCGGGAAGGTAAACAGCTCTCCGTGTTCCAGCTGCATGCTACGCGCTGCGGCAAGGAGAGTCATGCCGGCCACATGACCACGGAGACGTCTTCGGACAACACTGGCTCTTCGGCTTTGAAATGGGGATGAGCACCACACCCTAGAGTCGGACACGACTGGACTTAATTGTCAGGGGTCACCTTTACCTTTTTATTCCATAAACAGCATGTGGGATTCCATTGTGTACATACCCCAATAAGACACTAGGCAAAGATCCTGGATTATAGATGGGCCACAACTTTATTGAAACTTGAACACATACTGTAGGAGGTCTGAACTGTCCTAACACTCCACCCTCCTATTAGTCCTGGCTCCTGTCTTGGAGGAGATAATTCAGCAAGACAACATCCAGATGCAATATCCAGATGACTCCACCTTGGCACCAAGCTGAAAAATTGTTTTATGACAATCTAGTTTATCACACACACCCTTTAGGTCAATCAATCTTTGAGACTCTGCACTCACTGCTCAAAGGGGTCCCATCCTGCATTCCTAGACCAAGCAGCATTTGGAAATCAATTTTGGGATGCTTTTGATCTCTTGTCTCAGGTTGCTTGCCAGTTTCCTATTCTTCTTAATGCCCCCCCCCCATTAAGCCTGCCACATAGGACAGGCTAGCCTAGCTTACCTTCCCTGCACTCCATCTGCAAACAATAAACTACACCACACACACACACACACACACACACACACACACACACACACACACACACACACTCTAATTCCATAAGGATAAATGAGTCCCATCACTCCTATATAAACCCGGCTGCAAATGAATGATGGCAGAATGGGCAATACAAGCCCTCTCTGCTGCCACCACAGCCCTTCCTGAGTCCTGGCTCACTTTTTTCTTAGACCTTTCTAACTTCCAAGGGTGCCAAGCTCCCCATCACACCCTTTGCTGGAGGTCAGGCCACAGCATGACCACTTCTAGCATCCATTTCTGAATGACCGCAAGATCCCTGCAGGCCTGTCAGCTCAACAACATGCCAGTCCTCTGGTCCATACCATTTTTTCCCTAAATGAACTCACAAGACTTGTGGACGGGGACTATTCTCCGAGGATTCCCACCAAGTGGACAGCAGCTGCTCCCAGAGCATCCTTCTCTTTCCCACCCAGCTAATGCTGGCCAACTTGCAAGCCCAGTTAGATGTCAATACTTGTGGGCCAAAAAATGATGGAATGCCTGCAGATCAGCTCACAAGCCGATGCCACCCAGCTGACACCTGCCAGATGGAAACAAGAATCGATGGAGCAAGCCACAGAAACCCAAACACAGGGCTCAGTCCAGTCCAACTCAGCCCAAATCAGGCACAGTTGAGGCCCAATTGTGGCACAATTGGGGCCCAAAATAGGACCGAGTTAGGCTGCAACTGTGCCTGAGTTAGGCAGGAGGCAAGAGCAGTGGGCCAGGATCGAGGCAACACTTACCGCAGAGGCAGGCAGGCCCCTGTGGGGAGCTGTCAGTCTTGTGGAAGCGAAGTGCCCCCTCCTCAGCTGAGCCCCCTCCTCAGCTCATCTGTGTGCACCTACCACAGCTGCTGTAGCATTCGCAGCAGATGGGCAGCCACAGGTGGGCCTGCAGGCACTGGGCGTGCGACAGTCAGCGGAAGGGCAGAGGTTGTGCCAGTGCCAGCTGCCCCAGGGCACCCTGGGCATTAGCCACCTGCCGCAGGGGGGAGTGCCACTGCCCTCCCTCCTGCAGAAGGCAATGCCACCCCCAAGCCACGTTGAGGCTGCACGTGGGAGTCATGGGGGGGAGGGGGTGGGAACGTCACACACAAGGGGGGTCTCATGAAGTCTGGAACCGCCTCTGCCAGGACATGCCCGTGCGCTGCCTGAAGCCCTGGGCCTCCAGGGCCGTGGCTATGCCCACAAAGAAGGCATCCCAGCATGCCTTCTGCTCCGTGCCCCGGCCAAGACCGAGAGATGCCTTGGGCTTGTCTGCTGCGAGTGTGAAGGGCTCACGCAGCTCATCACACCCCCAGATGGGGCAACGTCGGCGCCTCGCGGCAGGCGCTCCATCGGGGTGGGGGATGCCAGCGTCCATCATCAGGGAGTGGGAAGGGAGGCAGGCACACAGGGGGTGCTGGGGAGGGGCACGGGTGGGTCAGAAACAGACAGACAACAAGGCTGGTGGGAGAGGGATACAGGGAGAGGGGTCTGCAGAGACCAATAGGGACACAGGGGTCACTTCGCAGATGGAGGCAATGCAGGAACGGCTGCCTCTCATGCAGACGGACCGAGGGCGGTAACGGACGCCGTTGACGGGCGGAAACGGATGCCGTTGACGGGCGGACTGAGGGCGGAAACGGACGCCGTTGACGGGCGGAAACGGACGCCGTTGACGGGCGGACCGAGGGTGGGTGAGAGCCCCGGTTGCTGAAAGGGCTCTTCACGGACGTGGCGGACGTGCGCCATGTTGCCTGTCAGTGGTTGCCTGCCTGAGAGGCCCCCCAACTCCCCCCTCCCCTCTGAGCCCAGAGGGTCTGGCAGCGCCCCTGCTGTGTTCTTCCTGGGCTGGCTGTGGCAGGCCCTGGCTGGGATTCATGCAGGGCCTTGTGTGGTGGGCGCTGTCTCTCTGTGTGTGGGGCAGTGCTTGTGTAACATTGGGGTCATGTTGTTCAAGGGGCCTTTGCCCAAGGGGCATCTTTATTGTTCTGGAACATTGGCAGAGGTGGCCAGGCAAGGCTGCCAGGGGTAGGCACAGCAGCCACTCAGAACGTAGCAGCAGCAGCAGCAGCAGCAGGCATGCCCCATGGACCTAGAGATGCAGGCGCTTCCCCTGTGGAACCACAGCCTGCTCCATAGAAAGGGGAGGGGCAGCAAGTACGCAGCCAGGGAGGTGGAGCAGCAGCAACAGCTGAGGAGGGTTGCAGGGCAGGCTCCCAGACCTCTGGCAGCAGCGAGGCAGACGACGATGGGGCAACCGGACTGCGGGCCCAGGGGTGCTCCCCAGAAGGTAGGTGGTGGTGGACATTCCTGGGGAGACATACATCACGGGGGTGTTCCATGGCAGCTGGTGTATGGTAGCAATCACCATTGAAGGAATGCCAGTGTGCCGGTTGCAAAGGCCTGCAGGGAGAGAAATCAAACACAGGTGAGTGGTGTGAGACACATAGCCTGGTCTGCGCTCCTTCCCTGGGTGTAAGGTGAGCATGATCCTGTAAGGGAAAGGGGTCAAAGAGAGAGACAACAACACAACTTGGGGGTCACAACCATGGCAATCCTAGCAATACTGACCTGTCAGTAGACTCTGTGGAGAAAAGAGGGGGGGAACAGTTGGTGTCTACATATGGGTTACAGTTCCACACTCATGGCATTGTGTGCTCACATTAATACAGGCAGCTATGAGACAAGACATTGGTACAGAGACATATCATGGCAGGCATTGCAGGCAGACATGAGACAAGACATTGGTAAAGAGGCATATCATTGCAGGCTATGCAGGCAGACATGAGACAAGACATTGGTATAGAGGCATGTATCCTACCTATATTTCCCTATGCAAAGAGGCAGAAGTCAGACCACATGTCAGCACGAACCCTGCTCTTACCTGCACTTACCTGCTGGTGTTGTTGCCTGTGGGGGGGGAAGAGGGGCTGGGAGAAAGACATGGGTTAGCAAACACTTGCATGGAGACAGCTGCCCAGGCACAGCAGTAAACAGTTTGGCCACAGGCAGAACAGCCCTCTCTGTCCTAGAGGGGGGCAGAGAGGAGAGAGAAGAAGAGAAGAGAGAAGTGGGGTGTTAGAAAAGTTTTCAAAGTCCCACTTTGTGGCTGCTGGGGGACAGGACCCCACGCCACGTGCTCAGAGAGAGAGAGAGAGAGAGTGGAGGGCTGGGGCTGGGCTTTTGTGGGAAAGAGGCTGGGTGGGGCTGGGTGCTGATAGGGTAACTATTTGGTCCGGTTCCAGAGTTAGGCCACAACTGTTCGGTCCTAACTCAGGCACAACTCGGGCCCAGGGTGTTAGTACTTTTCAGGAGAGGGCTGGTGTGGGTAAGGTAAAATGGCTCCTATGGGTCTCCTCACATTTGGGTCCACCTTTTTTGTTGACCCAAATTTTGTGCCTGAGTTGGGCTCGAGGGGGCGTGTCAGGGGCTCTCCAGCGTCTGGAACCGGAACAAATTTGTAACCGCCCCCATCACTCCCCCGACACGCCCCCAACACGCCCACTTTTAGGCCGCAATTGTGCCTGAATTGTGCAGTTGTGCCTGAATTGTGCCGGAACCCAATTCAGTCACAATTGCAGCACAAATTCAGCCTCTCCAGCACAATTCAGGCACAACTCGGGCCTAAAGCACTTAGGCTGCAATTGTGCCTGAATTGTGCCGCTGAGGCCTTGGGCTGGACTGGCCTGACAGTCTCTCATACAATCACACGATACTTAAATACTTTGGACTTCCACCGCCCAGAAAGTCCATCTGTGACACCACAGTGGCTGTACCAATTTTGAAAGAATGCCTCCCAAACTCACTGGGTGCCAACCTCATGTCCAACAAACCTCTCTTGACTGCAGATCAAAATTGAGACTGGTTCAACAGACACTCATTTTGGTTCCAAAAAGGAAAAAAAAGAAAAAGAATCCATCTGCATCGCCCCTCATGGCCACGTACTCTTCCAGAGCTACAACAGGAAACAGACCAGATCCTATTACCCTTCCCAAGTGCACTACATGCCCTCAGCCTCTTTGATCTGTTTCTGAATGCCTTAACAGCTCTCATTGAGACATTCTCATCATACATCAGCTAGACCGTTCCAGCAAAAGCCATTAATGCCCTGAGGATGTCAAAGTATTTGATCAACACAGGGACTCTTGCATGCTGAACCTACAAGCTAACCCCTACATAAATGGCATAAATAACTAGCTGGCCCAGTTCCTATCATTTTTCTTTTCCTGGTTTGTCTCCTGGTCTGAAGACTCAGCCTCTGTTGGCTTTGGTTCTGTTCCTTATGCAGAAGGCTAAAAATGTCAAAATATTCCCCAACCAAATATTTTCCTTTATGCTGGGAAGCAAATGATCTCCTAATCCAGAGGTTCCCAAACTTTTTAACACTTTGTAAGTGTTTGTGGGGGTTGGCGACTGGGCTTCCGAGATCGCACCGCCACCGCCACCACCACACAGAAAAATACGGGGCTTTTGTCACTTACCTGGGGGTCAGGCCAGGCCTCTAGGGGGTTCAAGAAGCCTACGGACCCCTCTGCAGGCCTCCCTGTGCCTTAGAACGGCTCCATAACGCGATTGTGACCCACATCCGGTTTTGTTGGAAAACCGGATGTGGGTCACAATCATGTCAGGGAACCCCTTCCCCCCAAGGTGAACCCCGGCCACGCTGGCACGGGCCACATCCTGCCTATGATTCAGTGGTGGCACGGGCCACATCCTGCCTATGATTCACATCTTAGGCAGGATCGGGCTGCCAGTGTGCTACTTGAACAAACCAGAGTTGGCAGTGATGCGGTGATGTCATTGCATCACCACCAATTACTTCTGGGTCACTGAGTGATGGATCATGGCAGTCACACACGGTGACATCAAGATAAGCGGTGCCACTGCCACAACCAGAAGAAAACCAGGATTAATAAGTCAATGACTTAGGCTAGGTCACACAGAGATCTTGAATTGATTCATGAAATTGACAGCCCAATCCTAACTAACTTTCCATCACTGCTGCAAGCAAAATGTAGCCCTGAAGTAAGGGAGCAAATGTTCCCTTCCTTACCTCCTTGAGAGAGAGAGAGAGAGAGAGAGAGAGAGAGAGAGAGAGAGAGAGAGAGAGAGAGAGAGAGAACACAGTGCATGCTTCGTTGGCACGGCTGCTTCAGTGCTGGAAAGTTGGTTAGGACTGGGCTGTATCTTTAAATGGATTTCCCTTTCCTTTTTACTTAGAGGGTTTAAGCACCATTTGCTCCTATGGAGAAGCCTCCACTGAAACCACCAGCAAGGTTCCAGGTTCTCTGGAGAGCATTTCAGAAAGCAGAATGGATTTCTGCATTAGATTTCTGCATATGCCTGGCCTGAGGGCATCCCCATGCTTCCTCTGAGCCTCCAGTGTGGCAATGAGAGGGCATTATAAACATTCAGAGGCATCGTCAGCAAGGGGGCCTTGGGCCCCAGGCGGCAGGATCAGGCCCAAGGCGGCAGGTGGGTGGATGGGTCTCAAGGCAGCCGGCAGAGGCATGAATTGTCCTGTTCGTCAGGGCGAGCGAGGAGCGTCAGCAGAGAATTTGGCCTGCCCGCCTGCCCTGCACCTCGGTACGGTATATAACGGCTGCAACCGTTATGTCACTTCCGGCGGGGTGGGCTGGGGTGCAGAATCACCACTGTAAATATTAGCCATGATGACCACTCATTGTGTCAGAGGCTTCTGTCGGCCTGGATGCCTTCGTAATGTAGTATAAGCTGGTCCCATTCAGAAAATGCTTTCACCCTCAAATAGCATGTCAAGGTGCCATACCTAGGATGGAGTCCAACTGCACCCATAATGATAATAGGAACAATTAATTTGGAAACTATTGGGTAAGCCAGGGCTATGCAGTGGTATGTGAACAATGGAACAAAGACTGTCATAAAGCTGTCTGCTTCTACATGAACTTTGGCTAGATTGTACCCATTATGAAAAAAAGACAAAAAAAAAAAGGAGCACTCAACATATTTTTATGATGAAGCTTGACACAATGAGGCAGACTCCCTTTCAAAGGGATATCACTGTCTTTTGTGGCTGTCAGATTAAAGACCCTGGAAACAGACTCCACTGTAATAGTTGAAAAACATTAAAGATTCTGTTTAATTAATTAACTTAGGGAAGACATCCTCCTATTGTCCAACCTCCCTTTAATGTACGGCTGAGGATGTAGTGGAGCACGTTCTTGAACAATAACATAATATCCTTATTATAAATGTCTTTCTTATTATGTTTGGCAAAGCCATTGGCTTCCGTGAGTCTGCTCTGTGGAACTAGCTCTATAAAATGCATTGGAAGAAACGTCTACATTAGAAAGTACTCATGGTAAGTGGTTTACAGTGTCTGCCCAAGGGCAGACCTCCATGTCATAATAAACATTATGTGCTCTCTCTCTCTCTCTCTCTCTCTCTCTCTCTCTCTCTCTCTCTCTCTCTCTCTCTCTCTCTGAAATCCTGATTGACAGCATCTCAGATCTCAGGACAGAGACTTGTTGTTTTTTGTGCTTTTGTTACTTTGTATGTGTAATGAGGCAACCATGAGCAATGATTCTGCTCTATAATGGTTATGAAGTCCAGTTTTTTTTTTTATTTCCCTCTGTAAACCTTTAAAGGTTTTGAAAGCATGTCTCTGGCCTCCTCAGTCTTATGAACAGAATGTTAGGCTACAATGCTGACAACAAGACCCATCTGTGAGAGCCAAGCAAGATTATTTGGATCTCAGCTTTGTTATATTGATAATCATCATCCTTAATGTTTCTTGCAGCATTTGTCAGTATTTAAATAACTCTGAATACCAGCTGTTGCATTAAAATCAATTGACTCGCTGGCTTAATACTGTACACCCCACTCAGCAGTCATAACGAAATAGTAGCTACTCCAGCTAGAGTTACTTTCTGAGCTAGCTTTCTCTACCCTCTACTCGTGTAAACACAAAACGCCCAAAGGAGAAAAATTCCAGGACATGGCTTGAAGGCACATGAATACAGTCACTTTGAAGAAACTAACCATGCAATCCTATGCATGCCTACTCAAAAGGAAGCCTCACTGAGTTCAATGGGACTTACTCCCCATGTATGTTTGTATAGGATTGCAACCTAAGCAGGTGTATGTCTGGTCAATGCCTGAATGGATGACTACCTTGGAGTGCTATATATGTTGCATTGGAATCCATGATAGCAGAAATTAGGATATGATTACAGCAAGTCCACACTTAAAGTCATTTCGTTATCAGTCATTTCGTTTTAAAGTTGTTGAGAAAAAAGTCGATTCCCAGTCGGGGCCACTATCTGCATAGAGTTTGAATGTTCTCCCCATGTCTGTGTGGGTTTTCTCTGGCCTGGAAAGCTCACATTTATTTCAATGTTTAATCTTTATTTCGATGTGGATCTAGAAGTTTGGTGATGTTTTTGTGGCCAGAAATATGCTGTAAACTCATGTTTATGTATATCAATTAGCCTAAATTGGTTTCGTTTCACTTAAAGTTGCAGTTTCCAAGAACTTATCAACAACTTATTAAGTGAGGACTTGCTGTATATGAAATCATCGCTTGAATGTCACCCAGTAAGATGGAGGGTAGACTTGCTTCTTCATGCCACAAAGTTGCATTCTGCAGCACATGCCCTGATATGATGCTTGGCTCCTTTGCTAATGCCACAATACCACTGGCCTCGGCTCTGGATACATCCAGACTGGGACTGGCTTATACTTTAGAAGAGAACTACACTGTAACTCAATCCTGTGACCTGCAGAAGCTCACAGCAGGAAGCTGTGAGGACCACGGGAGGAGTGAGTAAGCCTACTTCTTGTCTCTTGCTGTGGATAAACAGTCAGCTCAACACTTAGCGTGCTGCTCTGGTAATACAGTTAGTTTTCAAATGTGCTCTCTGTTCATATTTTCAAAACTACCAGACACAGAGTATGTGAAGAATGTCTGAAGAATATGTAAATAGCCCACAATGAGGGCAAAACACTTGAGTGCTCAAGTGTGTGCAGTGAATACTGGCTACTTAGGATTACATCAAGAGCCAGCTTTATTGGGTACAGTTGCAATGCTAAGAAAGTCAGGTCTGATGTTACGCACATTGGCTGATTTGTTCACATGAATAATGATGCTTCAATATCTTGAATGTGGGATAATGGAATATTTCGAGTATAGTGTGTGCTCCAGGGTTAATATTTCATAACAAAGAATCTAGTCCAGAAAGCAGCAGAATACTGAAATCAGATAGCCATCCATCATAAAACGAGTCCCACTAGATCAAACTAAAGGTACATCTGGTCCAGCATTTTGTTCTGAATAGTGCTAGGCAGATGCATCTCGGAAGTCCATGACCAGGTCATGAAGACAGCAGAAGTTCTCATCATACATCACTAGCATCTGCTATTCCGAACTGTACCATAGAGTCCTGTCCTCCATGAATTCGTCCCAACCCTTTGCAAGCCAGGAAGAAATCTCATGGTCCTTTTAATAGCAAAGTGGGAGATTAGTTTTTGAAGTCACATTCAATACAAAAACAATGGAATCCCTATGGGGTAGTGTTACATAGTGATTGGAGGGCTGAACGGTGTTTCTCCTTACTTAATAAAAGGGGTCTCTGTCCACCACAAAAAGTCATGACTGCTTCTATTAATGAACAGTGCCAATGATACACTTTATTTATTTATTTATTTATTTATTTATAATTTTTTTAAATAAATAAATATCCCGCCTTATCCTATGCCGAGGCAAATGCCCAAGGCGGCTTACAACAAAAATTAAAAAAATATAGTTTAAAATACAGAAAATAAGTTTAAAACAATACATTCTTAATTTAAAAACAATAAAATCCACGGGGGGGGGGGACACGACAATATGGAGCACACAAGCAGCACGGCAGAGCATCTTGAGACACAGGAGGCAGACTACAACCCATCACCCAAATGCTTTGGGATAACTTCTTGTGCCTTCCTTGAACATATACTCCTCAGGGTGGATGAGTGCATGGGATGCTGTTATAGTTGAATCACATTCATAAAATGTGAACATTTACACTACTTTGAGCATAGGAAAGGTGATATAGACATATTTTAGATAAATGGGCAGCCCAATCCTGTCTAGCAGGATGCAGTGGCACAAATAAGGCACCCACTGCATCCTAACCAGGACTGGGCCTGCCCCAGCACAGCCGGAGGCCTCCTCAGGGTAAAGAGACATTCCCCAGACCCCAATAGGTCTACTTGAACGTGCACCGGCTATTTTGGCACACATTCAAGCTAGCCGTGTAATGGCAGCCAGGCCCGGGAAGGGGGATAGGATATGACGGAAGAGACTGACGATCCCTCCCCCAGCCTGGGCCCGGCCAACCAATCCCAACCTCCCCAGAATGCCCTGTTCTGCCCTCCCCACACCCCTCCATCACCCGGCAGGGAATTCTCCAGATCTGGGTTGGGGAGAGCAGGGTCGGCCTCAACACCAGCACCACTTACTCCCAGGGTGCCGCAAATGTGCTTTACGGCACATTTGCAACACCCTAGACCACACAGAGTTGTTGCTCTGCTGGTACACGACTGGACAGGATTGCGCTGACAATGTGTGTGTGAGCAATACAGAAATGAGGCATGCCTTCCTAAAAATGTTCTGCAGGCATACTCAACGCTGTTTTGTTCGTGTAAATGCAGCTGGAACTGGGACATTGATTTTATATTGATTCTTTAGCTTGGTAATGGTCATGAGCTTTGTTCCCCACACTGAGCCCTGGAAAAGCAGCTCTTTTGTGTCTCAACTAAACAACTAGAAACATAACAGGCTCATAAGGATGTCCCAATTACTGCACATTTGACTATATTTTGGCAGTTGTTGTGTGGTAAAATTCTCGTTGCCAGTTCAGAGGATGATACGGATGACCAAGCTATATTAGGGGGAGAAAGAACGGACCCCTTGGTATTTTGGTTGTCTGGATGGGTTCAATAACTCTGAAATAGTCACTGAAATAACTGGAGAGAAATCAGATCATATAGTCTGTGAAACAAATGACTTCTGCAAATACAGAACCATTGAAAATCAGCCCAGAAGATGAATATTACATCTGTATCTATTTCTATGGAATAGGCAGGCAGTAACTTATTGAAGTATGTGAGGTACTATGGAGGAACTGCTAACCCTGTAATAATGGGATCAGTCACCACGTTTGTTTTGTTAATAAAAAAGTACCATAGTGAAGGAGAAAGAAGTGCGTTTAAAAAAAGTGGCTCCTGTTTCCTACACAAAGCCTCTTGTGACTGTTACTTTCACAGATATTTCCCCTGAAGAGTCATTGTAAAATAAATAGGACTTCCATAAATAGCCTATACAGTTGCATCCCAAATCAGCTTGTAATAGTTCCTCCCATTCTGTTCTGCTGCATGTAACAGAATTTCTTTTTTTCCTATTTCCTGAACGGCATCATAGGTGCAGTTGTACGCTATGCATTGTGCCATGTGTCATCAGCACATTTGCCAGCTAAAATGGGATTCTACCATTTTTATTGTCAGGAACTGAAAGGGTGGGTATTGAAAGCTATTTGCAAAGAGGATACTGGGTCAAATATTCAGAATTTCCAGCTAGGGAACTATTTTGCTGTGACTTTTAAGTGAATGACCTAAGCATACTAAGGGAGTGCTGCAACGTACTGTATAAGTTCAGAGAGAAATTTAAAATACTAACTATTTATAGAAAAATATAAAACTGAGTAGTTTTCTGTATGGGGTTTCAGAAATTCTTATGCATTTGGTCAGCTCTGCACTTGCCCATTGTTTTCCTTTTTCCTTCCTTCTCACCTCCATGGGTCAACTCAGATTATATGCCTGTTGGAAGCAGCCCAATGCCTGAAATGGAGGAGGGGCACATCATTTCTCCATGTCCCTGCATGGTCATGTGGAGCCAGGACTATGTAGTGGTTCAGGAGAAAATTAGACATGGAAGATCCAATCACTGCCCATTTATCAACCCCTGAACTTCCTTACCCTATCCTGTTCTTTCTCTCTAATGTGAAGAGAAAGGCCTTTAGCCAATTGCTATAATCTATAAAACCCTAGACAGCAACACATTATGGATGGATCGATTGATGGATGGAAGGAAGGAATCCATCTGGTACTAAAATCTTAAGCATTTTTAAGTACGTTTTGGTGGGAAACATTTTAGTTATGTATGCATTCTTTTACCTGTTTCCAGTGGTGACCGACGCGACAGCCCCCCATGTAATGCCAGACGCCATGCCCCCTGGGGGCATGATGTCATTTTTGCACACACGTGCCGCTGCCACCCCCCACCCCGCCATTTTGCTTACCTTTTTGGAGGGTGGGCAGGCCGAAACAATGTCGAGAGCGGCGGCAGCGAGGCATCCAAAAGGCAAGTTCACCCCCCTCACCACCACATGCACTTGGGGCCCAGCCCCCCCTGCCCCTACCCTGGCGACGCTTCTGCCTGTGTCTAGACTTGTACAGGCCTTAGAAAGAATGAACTATCCCATGCTGAAAGCCTTCAAAAATGACCTTTTTTTACTTAACATAAAAAAATGTCATAACTGTGAGGTCCCACATCTTCAGGTTTGTCCGTGCCAGGACCTTGTGGTATGCTATATCACTGAGGAGATGAACATCTTTCAATGTCACTGCTTCAACAAATACTGAACTTTGATATGGAAAGTGCTACTTGAGCATCTTGGCATACCCCCGGAGTGTGCAGTACATTAATTAGATTTTCTCAAGAAGCCTAACTTGTGCTCCAATCCTAACCCCCTCCCCTGCTGGCATATTTAGCATTGTGTCGGTGAAGGCTGCTTTATGATGGTCGCAAAGAGGCCTCTGCCGAAGTGCATTCCAGCAGCAACGATATGCACCAAGATCCTATCCCTGTTCCCTCATTCCCACTCCCTTACTCTTCTGGGTACTGAATCAGCAAAATGGCTGGCACAGATCTGAGGAGACCCATGGGGCAGTGGTAAGCTAGCCCCAGGGTAAGGGAACGAAAGGGAGTAGTCCTGGAAGCCTCCTTGAGGTACGGAAGGTTCCCTTACCTCAGGCTTCCGGGACTGCCCCCCCCCCAGGATTCCATTGGTGTGTGCTGCATCCACGGGATTAGTTATGTTTGAGCTGAAAGTCAAGTTACTACAGTCTTTTCTTGTTGAATCAGGATTTCCTGTTTGCATATGAAAATGAGGTCTATATCAATTAAAATAATGACTACAAGCAGAAACCATCAGAACATACAATTATGTTAACCCCCTCAGAGCGCAATCCTGCTTAACTGATCCGCTGGGCGGCCCAGGGTCAACTGCCGCATCCTGAGGATCCTGAGCTCCGCCACAGGCAGGCTCCCCACAGCGGAAAGTCTACTCGGGGAAGGGGGCGCTCGTCCCCTTCCCTGGCTGTAACTGTGGCTGGGGCCGATCGGCCTCCTCAGAATTCCGCCAGCTATTTTGCGGCACTTTCGCGACAGCTTAGGGGGGCAGAACGCTTGTTCCGCCTCCCTAATTTACAATAGGATTGGGCTGCCCTTCAATTATTCAATGGACACAAAGTTGCAAGATTTGTGAAAACTATGATTAAATTTGCATTTTAGAAACAAGATTTTTTTTGCCCCGTTTTCCATGTTTCTCTTTAGATCCAACTCTCATTTCAAAGTTTGCAACTATAAAAGCATGATCTAGCCAAAGTTACCAGTAAGTACTTTTAAATCCCATTGGACTTAAATATAAGGGACTTGCCTTTACTTTCTATTAAGTTCCACTGAAATTGATGAGATTGGCTGCCAACGAAATGTGCTTAGAGATCAACATGTCAGCAGCAGTAAACCTGCACATATAAGTGGCACTGCAACAACCTTTTACTGTGAAGACTAGAAAGTGTCGTTATTATTTATTGAATTTCTATCCCGCCTTTCTCCCCCATAGGGGGAGGTTGCACGTTTTAGATTTTTAAATACTGCAATCATGGCCCCTAGTTGTGGATTAATGCTCCTCTCACAGTCCAATCCTAACTAAATCCCCCCTGCCAATGCAGTCGACTGTATCCTGGGGGGGGGCAGTCCAGAGAGACCTCCTCGAGGTAAGAGAACATTTGTTCCCAAAGCAATGGGGTAAGCTTCTGCTGCTCAAATGGATCTCCTTGGATCTGCACCAGCTGTTTTGCTGGTGCAAGTCCTAGGAGAGTTAAGGGAGAGGGAACAGGGTTACGAAGTGGCACATGCCAGTGCTGCTAGGATCCACCCCATTCCCCCCTGCCCACCAAGAAACTCCTCATTCCTCCCCTCCCTGCCCCATGTAGTCCCCCCCATCCCCATCACTGACCTACCTTTGCTGTGGGGGGGGGGTAAGCTGGCAGCAGCATGGGGCCTCCGGTACTGCCACTATTTGCAACAGTGACCCCCAAGTGGCCACCAGTGGCACGCTTTACATGACACCATAGGCCCCATTTGTGACAGCAGAAAACAGCCCTAGCTAGGATTGGGCTGTCAAGCAATTTATTCTGACAATGTAGTGTACAAATTAAACTCCACAGGAACTGTGGCTCCCCATTCACTTCAATATAGAAAGTACACACGTGCACCTACAAACACATGTTGACCTTGCATGTGCACATACAAACACATGCCGACATTTCAGGTTGCACCAAGGGCTGCTGGAACAGAGAAACAAACATGGCTCTTCCCCAATTTTCTTTTCTATATAAAAAAATAAAATGTAAAGAATGAGCATCAACTGGATCTTAACAAGTTCTGAGCAAGTTTCTTTATTTTTGGCACTTCAGTTTGTTGTGCATTTTGAATGCAGCTGGTAAGAGAAGCCACATGTCAGTTCATGATGTTCATGTTCCCAAGAAGTACAACTTGAATGTCTCCTTGTAAAAGTGTATTAAATGTGGTAAACAAAAGCATCAGTGGTAATTAACCACTACACTGTCAAAAGCTGAGGCTGAACCTGCTATTGAGCATGTTATTCACCCCCTCAATATGCCTGTTTACTTACTCAGTGATTATTTGGTTTCTTGTCTTGTAAGAAACCAAAGGAGTGATTCTTTTCCGAGTGGGAAGGATTTCTCTCACTCTTATGAAGGCATAAAATAATCAAGAAAAAAGTGGATACCTATTATTAAAATAGCCAGAACCATGACTACTCAGAAGTACATCTCATTGAATTCAATGGGACATTCCCAGGAAAGTGTGTATAGTATGGTGATGACACCCAGCTCTCTCTCTCCTTGCCATCTCATTCCAGGGAAGCTGAGGAAGTCCTGGAGCGTTGTCTGGAGGCAGTTGGGGTCTGGATGAAGACCAATAGGCGGAGATTAAATCCAGACAAGACGGAGGTCCTCCTGATCAGGAAATCCTCGATGCAGGTACTGTATCATCTACCTGTTCTGAATGGAGTTGCACTCCCCCTGAAGGAATGGGTGTGCAGTCTGGGAGTGCTCCTGGACTCAGCTCTCCCTGGAGAGCCAAGTAGTACCTGTGGCTAGGGGTGTATGTTTGCCCAGTGTTGGCTGGTGCGCCAACTGTGACTGTACTTGAGTCAATCAATTGGACCTGACCACGGTGGTCCATGCTTTAGTGATTTCAAGACTGGATAACTGTAATGTGCTCTATGTGGGTCTACCCTTGAAGAGACTTCGGAAGCTGCAGTTACTGCAGAATATGGTGGCTTGGGTGATTACTGGAGGCAGCTTGATTCTATTGGACCCCAGGTGACTACACTGGCTGCCCAGTCGATTACGGGATAAATTCAAAGCCAGCAGTGGGCCGCAGAACCTCTGGCATCACCAGTAATTTGATGGTGGGGCAGATCAGTGCAGGGATTGGGCCAGGCTGGGGGTGGTTCAGGGGTGAGAGGGGGGTGGATCTCAGAGGCAGCCACACATGCCAGATCCTCCCCCCTTCCTAGCCCGGACGGCCACCAGATGGTTTTCAGACTTATGCCAGCCAAAGAGCTGGCATAGTTCTGAGGAGACCTGCTGGGGACCAGGTGGCGTATGGGGAGGGAAATAAAAATGTTATTTACTTACCACTCCTGGGCTGCCTAATCCCTGGCTGGACCATAGCATGTAGAGCAAGCTGTGGCAACACTACACACTCTGGGCCAGTCCTGGAGAGGATCAGGCCATAAGCCATAGAAAATCGGTTTCCATGCTTGTAAACAATATTAAGAACATAAGAAGAGCCTTGCTGGATCAGGCCAAAGGCCATCTAGTCCAGCTTCCTGTATCTCACAGTGGTTCCACCAGATGCCTCAGGACAACACACAAGATAACAAGATACCTGTTTCCTGTCACCACTCCCTTGCATCTGGCACAGAGAAAAACTACTTCTAAAGCCAGGAGGTTGCTTATGGCTTGTAACCTGTGATGGACTTTTCCTCCATGAATCTATCCAATTCCCTTTTAAAAGCATCTAGGCCAGGTGCCATTACCACATCCTGTGGCAAGGAGTTCCACAGATGAATACATGCTGGGTGAAGAAATTCTAATGTCTCGTGAATCTTAGCATGGAGGAACATGGGTCTGCCCTGCAACCTGCAGTGTTGGCAATCCCTCAGAAAAGGTGGATGTTTCTCACCGCTCCAAATCTGGTTCTGCGCTGTGATTCATTCGAGGCCCAGAATATTAGTAATCATATATGTTTTCCTAATACAGTCCCTCAGAGGCGTAGCTAGAGTGGAGCGGAGGCAAGTAGTTCTGCAAGACTCCGTTACACCGGAGTCAGCGGCCCCTCCCCCTTGCTGTTGGAGCCATTCTGGCAGCAACAGCAACACTCAGGACACTCCCCTGTCGCTGCTGGAATGGCTCCAACAGCAAAGGGGAGGTGCCGCTGACTCCAGTGTAACGGAGTCTTGTAGAACTACTTGCCTCCGCTCCACTCTAGTTCCACCACTGCAGTCCCTTATCTGCCACAGTAGGCTCTGAAGAGTTTGTGATTCATGGTAGAGTTGCAGAGGGAGAATAAGCTGGGAGTCTTCTTTCCTTAATGGGGCTGCTTACAAAAACTCTCTGCATGTGTCGAAAGAATCCCCTTCTGTTTCTTTGACACATGAAAAAATGAGGTAACAACAGGAGCTGGCAAGTCTTTTATAGCATATATTGTTCTTGGAAAGGACAGATTTATCCCAAGGACAGTGTTTGGGTATCTTTCCTGTGCATGCATGTATGCACATGGGGTTATCCAATCTTTTTTTCACAACAACCCTGTGAGGTCACCCTGTGAACAGCATTTGCAGCCCAAGCCTACCTAACTCCCCATGCGGTGATTCAGCAGTGTCAGCACGGCTTCGGCTGCATCCCGCGGAATTTTGGTTGCTGGCGGTCTCAAATTTGATCCCTTGCCCTGGGGTAAGTCCCAGCAGCCACGATGGGTCAACTCAGACCTGCGCCAGCAATATCACTGGTGCAAGTTCAAGTTGATCCATGTCAGTGATTCAGGCCCAGGAAGGGCGTTGAGATTTGCGCTGCTGCTTATCCCGCCCCCCTCCCGGGCTCAAACCGCCCTCCCCCATTTATCACTGAGGTATTACCCTTCCCCAGCAGTCTGTTTGGACATTAATGATATTTAATATTGTTATTTTCTCCCTTTGAGAACTCCTCCTCATTCAAATCAGGGAGTCTCTCTCAAGGGTTCCAGTGGAAGTAAGAAAGCCTAGCCTTGACAACTATGGACTCTAGTCATGATACGATTCAGATGCCTGACTTGGCCAGAAAACCAGAGATTGCCTGGGTCATGTGGACCTCACCTCCCTGGAGAAGTGATTTGGATTAGGAATGATGGTCAAGTTTGGAGGAAGTACGAGGATTTGATTAAGTATTTAAGACCTTTTTTCAGAAAGGCCTCAAATGGGGAGGGACCAACCATAGCTTAGTGGCTGGACCATGAGTGGCATCTCCAGGCAAGGCAGAAAATTTCCCTGGAGAGCTACTGCCAGACAGAGTCAACAATATTCAGAGCTGGCCCATCCATGAAGCCAAATGAAGCCAGTAGCGTAGGATGGGATGGGGGGGGCAACAATCCCCGGGCAGCAGGCGGAGGGGCATCAAACTGGAGGCGGCAATCCGGGCGGCGGCACGGCTTGGAGGAGCCTGCAGATGACTCCTGCCGTCTCCGTGCCACATTTGATTTGGCCCCCTCCCTACCGCCCAACCCCCGAGGGACGTTTGGCTCCAGCTGACGTCACTCGGGGTGGTGTGAGTGACGTCAGCATCACGAGGGGGGGGGGGTTCAATGGCATGACACCAGCTACGCTACTGACTGAAGCAGTCATCTCAGGTAGCAGATTGGTCAGGGGCGTCCACTTCCATCCACTCAGTGCTCCTCTTCCTCCTTCCATTCCCTGGACTGGAAAAAGGAAGAGGGAAAAGGGAGCAGAAGAGGAAGTGTGGAGGGGAGGCTGATATATAACCAGGTAAATGGGGGGGGGGAGCATTTGGCATTCTGCCTCAGGCTCCTGGCATCTTTGGGCCAGCTCAGACAATGTGGCATTAGATCAGAGGTTCCCAACCTTTTTTCTTCATGTACCACCTCCAAACGCCTCCGGGCCAGCACACTTCTGGGTTCGTGGCTGCGCTGGAGTGCAGAAGAGCAAGGTAAGGCACAGGGAAGGGTGGGAGGGCCCAAGCGCTCGAGCTCTGCCGGCCCGGCAGAGCTAAAGGCATCACTTTTTTTGCACGGTGGCGCTTTTTGAGCATGGTGGCACACGGCCGTCATGGCGACCGCCATCTTGGCAGCCAGCACCCCGCATACCATCAGTCCGTGGTCCGCATACCACTAGTGGGAACCTCTGCACTAAATAGATGAATGGTCTGACTCAGTATAAGGCAATTTCCTGTGTTCTGAGTTGACGGAGCCGTTTCCTAATTGAAACTGTTCCCTTTGAATCATGGATTTGGAAAGAAGCTGACTAAACTAGTCTGCTTTGGTAAAGCACAACAGTCTATCCACCAACGTCCTCTGAGGAGCAAAAAAAAATAAAACCTCTCAATTTGTACAGGATTGATGAAAACATGTAATTTCAGAACTGAGCAAGAAGTGTTTCTTCTCTGGGTGAAATTATGGCATGTTTGTTAGGTCAGATACTTCCCCATTCAGGCAGAAAAATCAGACATTTATACCCAAATACCCCAGACTATATATTGTGGCAGTGATGTGTAGGATGTGATACAACAGAAGACTCCTCTGGGGGAGGAGTCAGCTCTGGGGGAATCTGGTTCTTATGACTCTTTGACTGCATTACAGACAGAGACTAGAGATCTTATTTTGCCTAGCCTCTGACATGATGCACATCTATCAAGAGCCTATCTATACAAACTCACTTTACTTTGGGAGGCTGAGTGTGTCCCTGCTGGCATGGCAATTAGCGCATGCGCATCACTGATTTGTGGAAAGGATGTTTGCAGTGTGCACATGTGTGCTCATGCCATTTTTAGTTACCATGGCTCATATACACTGGAAATTTTTGGACACTAAACTTGTACTTAATTTATCCTAATTATAGTTATCATGAATATGCTCAAAAGGGGAAAGCCGGTGATTTTAATATAGGAATTTGTATCCATTTACAAAATGTATCTTTTGCATGCAATTTTCTTTATCGCTACCACTATTACAGCTTTAGCAAATAATGTGAGTACTGTAATCTTGTTCATCTGTCTCTTGAAGTATGTGACTTGAATAGTTTTAGGCCACAATTCTATACACACTTACCTAGGAATAAGTCCCATTGAGCTCAATAGGACTTACTTCTGAGTAGATGCACATAGGATTGCACTGTAAAAGGCCAGCTACTGCATCCTGCACAGGATGTGGCCTGCGCGGGCATGGCCGGAGCTCACCTCAGGAGAAGGGGACGTTCGTCCCCTTCTCCCAGAGTAATATTCATCCCCTTTCCCTGGTGTAAGTGCCAGAGGTCCCAATGGGCCTTCTTGGATATGGGCCTTCTCACAACCAGGAAGGGTGTGTAAGGCTGGCCTGATCCAGGAAGGGGCTTGGGATATCGGCACAACCCAGCGCCGATATCCTCGCCCCTCTCAGGCCGGGCCGGTCAATGGCCCCATCCCCCACCCTGGCCCTCCCTCCCTCTGCCCTCCCCCACCCAGTGCAGAGCCTACCTGTATCTGGCAGCCAGGTCTGGGGACAGCAGCGGAGTGAGCAGAGTGAGCGGTGCTGGCCTCCATGCTGGCACCACTTACATCTTAGAGCAGCGGAGCGCATGCTCCGCCAGCCTACACTTATGGTGGATTGCACCATTGTTAGAGTGTGTAGACTCCTTCCAAGATGTAAAAGCCAGGCACCATTTGATCATACGTTATTACTTAGCACTGCTGTAAGCTCTGGTATAGGTGTGTATGAGTGTGTATATATGCAATGGCAATACATCACACGTACCTATTTCAAGTCAATGTAGAAGTATCAGTCATCTTTCAAATTTCATTGGCTTTCACCCTCTTGCATAGAAAAACAAACAAACTATTGAACCAAGTTCTTGGACACTAATGAGCCCACCTCTAATCATAACGTTTATCAGGGGGAGGTATTGAGTAATTCTCCCCCTTCACTGATGTTCTTTAACCATTGTTAGAAGTGACTGAGACGGGCAACCCAATCCTGCGTAGGATGCACCGGCCGGCCTAAACGACAGTGTACAGTATATCGTTAGACATGGCAAGCCTAACTCAGATGGCATATTTTGGAATGCCTTTAAAGAACAGCAAAAATGCAATATTTTTTTTTATTGTTATACAGGGCATCTAAGTCATATATATCAGTACTTCATTGTACAAAACCTGCAACACTCCAACATCCAAGGGAAGCAATTGAAGAGATGTGTGGAACCAGCCCCGCACAGACCTTGGTGGAAGTCTGCTGGCCCCTTAGTCAATGATGTCAGTGGTGTAGAGACGCCAATGGGGAACATGTCAAGAACTTGGTCTAATTAATTAATTAATTAGCTGGGTCAAGCAACTGCTTCTGTGTACAGCATATGCAGTACATGTGTGAACATAAGAACAGCCCTGATGTATCAGGCCAAAGGCTCATCTACTCCAGCTTCCTGTATCTCACAGTGGCCCCACCAGATGTCTCAGGGAGCATACAAGACAACAGCGTCTTGTTGCCACTCCCTTGCACCTGGCATACAGAGAAAACCTACTTCTAAAACCTGGAGGTTGCTTATGGCTTGTAACCTGTGATGTGAACTGTAGAATATAATACATTTGATGCTATGAAGTGTGTGTACATTTTCTTGAGATGTCCTGTATTTCCATCACCATGAAGGATGCCATGTGTAGTTTCCACCTTATGGACCAAAATGTCATGGCTTTTTTTGGGACAGCTTACTTTAAAAAACAATCCAATGCTATGGACAAACAACAGAGGTTGGACTTCACACTGTGTAGGCACTTCAAGACGTCATTTGGCCTGATCCAGCAAGATCATTCTTACATTTGCATATGATTTGCAACAGTGGTGCTGGGTTAACATGCCCCTCCCAACCATAAAATGTGTATCAACTCCTACTAATGCTCAACATTTTGTGCATTGTGAAGCATCCTAGACCATGCTGCTGCTCCCTCTCTGCCCTGTCCTAGGCTAACTTTCATTTGATGCATATTGATCAGTCTTTTTTAGTTGTCAGTCTACATCTCCTGGTAGATAATTTGCAAATGAAGATTGGGAGACACTCTTCTTTACTCTCAGGAAGGATTTCTGTCATGCAATGTGTTTAGGATGAGAATGTAAATGTATCTTCTGTCAATAGCTCTCTGATCGTTAGTAAATACGATGTTCCAATTCGAGCTAAAAGCATTTGCCTAGATAAGGCCATGAACCATTATGAAATGTGAGGATAACACGACGACACAGAAGTAACTAGTAATGGGTCTAGGCTGGCTTTTCAAAAAAGACTTGACCATTAATAAAATAATGTTACCCCAATGAATTATCTGCTTGAATGCCAGTTTCAACATTCTCTCAGTCTGTAGAGTGGCCAAAGAATAAAAGAACCCAAGACACTTACAGAAAAGTACTGGCGTGTTTCTCATTTGCTAAAAAAGAGCACTGCAGGATGAAGTAAATAGGCTATAATTTCAGACAGGAGTTGAGAATGGCAAATCCTGTTTTATGTGCCATTGCCAGGATGCTGAGAGCCCTGAGGCAAAGCCCTGTACTGGGCCCCTACATGGTACCCCCCCATCCACCCTGGTAGCATTCGCCCACTATGGTTAGTTAGTCTGACCAGGTGAGCCCTCTGATGGGTGGGGGCGGGGGCTTGATTATTGCCAAACTCTGATGTCACGCCTGCCTGCTTCTCGTACCAGCTATTGAGGACCAAACTGCATATTATATTAACATGTATAGTTTGGCCCTGTAAGTTTGTTAACTTAAATGGCAGCTTCATGGGGGTCAAGCAATCAAAATTCAACATGCCACACTGAGAGAAGTATTTAGGCCTTTCTCCTTCCAAGTCCTCCCCCCCCCCCAAGGCCTCGGAGAGGAATTTTATCAGGGAGTACAAAGTTTCTTTTCGGCCCCATCTCAAAGGGGGGAATGGGGTGGGGGGAGGGCAACAGCGGCCAGAAAAGTCTCTGGAGCTCAGTTCTATTAGGCTTCCTGATACGGTGCCCAGTAGACCTGCCCTCCTGGTTGACACAGCCTCCGTTTTTCACTCTCCATGAGGTCAGCTGAGATCCCAGGAAATTTCTGGGCCCCCTCCTTTGGCTCCTGGGCCCCCTTTTTGACCCTGGGCCTTGGTACGATTTACCCCCTTTATCCCCTCTCATGGGCCCTGCTCCCCCCCCCCAGCTGCTATTTCCCTTGGGAAGAAGTGGCCATTGACATCTTGAGATCATCATGCAGGAAGTGTCAGGTTCATTTACGTCCTTATACAGTAAATCCTCGTTATTCACTGACTCTGATCCTGTGAATTTGCATATCCGCATGAATAAATATATAGCCTATTTCCCCACACACACGTCCATGGTCTCTTTTCGCATATTAGTGGCCAGACTTTACTTACATCCTTACTGTCCTTGCAATTCAAATAAAGTATCTGGGAGGAGAGATGCCATTTTAGAACACCAGCTGCCCGTCACTATGGCAACCAGGAAGGGGCAGGCATATGGAGAGGTTACTAGAAGCCCTGCCCTGCCCACCCCCAGATGTCGACCCGCTCATAAAGCTTTAAGTCTCCATCAGCCCATAGAGTGGCATGAACCTCTTCCTTGGTTCTTTTCGGGGCAGCTAAGTTTGAGAGGTTCACAATATTACAACATCCCCCTAGCACCACCACTCACCATTCAAGGTAAGATTCAAGTTCATACATTTCATTTAGTGTATAGTGAAGAGGGTTCGCGAGAACCTAACCCCATTTTCCCCATAGGGTTAATAATTCTGTAACTGCAGTTTCCGTTAATGTGCGGTATTCCAGGAACCTAACCCCTGTGGTTAATGAAGACTGTCTTTACTTGAATGGTACATGCACCCCCTCCAAAAGGGGGCCTGCAAAACATGCGTTGTTTTGCTAGCTGATAACACGATTGTGTTGTTTTTTCCCCCTGCAATATGATGTTTTGAATGCACGTGTCTTATTTATTGTCATTATGGGGATTCATGTAGCAGAGACATATTTGAAAAGAAAGAGAATGCCCTTTTGTCATCTCAGGCAAATGGTGCAGAGCCCAATGAAAATCCACTTTGCATAGAGCAGGTTTGTAGCTAAAATTACACCATGTCAAACCATACGGCAGCCTTTTATTTAGCAAAGGTTCAGTGACTTCACTATTACAGTAGCCACACAGGTTGCCTAAAATACCTGTTATAGCTGGAGAAAATAGCAAATATACAGAATATAGAATGGAAATTCAAAATGTGGTTATAAAAGGTGTTGGGTGGGAAAAGACGTAATTCTTCAGGAAATGATTGTACTCTGCCATCTTACACCAAAGTGCTGATCCATCTCCTTGGTGTGGAGGATGAATGTTGTCAAGCAATTGAAGCAGCTGAATGCAGGATCAGATTTTTGTGAAGAGATTGGATTGACTAAAACACATGGAGGGGAAAGAGAGAGAGAGAGAGAGAGAATGTCATGACTCCTCCTCTTTCTGCTCAACACCTTAAGTAACCAGAGTTTTATGAAGTGATTTTCTTTAACTGTTAATTTTTTTTAAAAAAAAAGACCTACTGTTTTATTGAGATCGCGACTTGTGTGGGCTCTGTTTGATGTTAGGAAGGAATTAAGCACACAACCTCATGTAAGTCAAAGAAAATAAATCACACATGGGTTTGTGTGTGAAAGAGTTTCTCTGCTAATTGATAATTGTGTGCTCTGCTTCTGCATGTTTTTGGATCCTGTGGGTATTTTCAAAATTTAGAAGGAACAATAAGTTGGAAAAGCATGCTGTGCCGCATCCTAGCCCAGATCAGGCTAGCGCCGGCGAAGCTAGAGCACACCTCGGGAGAAATGGAAGTTCGTCCCTTTCCCCCGGGGATTGTCCAAGTGGCCCTTAAGGACGTCCTTGGATGTGAGCCGGCAAAATGGCCGGTGCAAATCCGGGGAGTCCGTGTAAGGCTGGCCAGGCCTGGAACAGGGCTTAGGATATTGGTGGAGCACGGCACCAATATCCCCGCCCCTCTCCCAGGCCCGGTGGCCCAATCCGTAGCTTTCCCCTGCCCTCCCCACGCCCCTGTCTTGACCAACACAGGATTTACCTGCGTCTGCTGGTGCAGGACCCAGTCTAATCAGAGTGGATGGTGCCGGCCTCTCCACTAGCACCGCTTACTTGCCGGGTGTCGAAAACATGCCTTACGGCTCGTTTATGACACCCGACGCCGGGGGAGCCCTCGCTCCGCCGGCATTGTTTTGCACAGGATTGCACTGTTAGTCATGGCTAAGCACCACTGAAATCAATGAGACAAGTTAGTCATGACTAATTTAAGTCCCTGTTAATTTCACTGGGATTTGGTCATGACTAACTGAATACAATCCAGTGAGTCAAATACAGACCCCAAAGTGGGACGGGGATACAAAGGTTGCAGCAAGCACAAATATTAGATGAGGGTCAGTTTACACTTAACCCCAGCATATAGGCTCTACACATGGTGAGCGCAGAAGCCCAAGCCATGTGACGTTATACATGGGGTGACAGGCCCATCCACATGAGCACATGGGGTGATTCTACACTCAACCTTGTGCCAAGTTGTTGTGCTGAGGAAAGGGATTAACAAACCCCAGCACAACATTAAGAGCTGCACCAGTTTCTCCATTCAGTTATGATGTTCCATAGCCAGTTGGTACATCTCCAATGCAAGCTGCTCTGAAATCAAGGTGAAGGTGTTTTGTTTTGTTTTCCATTTTAATAGGGACTGTGCAGCATACATTCCCAGGATGTCACTTGCAAAGGTACAAAACTGAACTAAATTCTCAAATTAATGTTGGAAGAAAACAGATAAATCAGGAGCATTACTGTCTCCTCAAATACCATTCATGAGTCTTTGTATTACAAAAGTATGTGGGATTGTCAAAAGGATGCAGAATGGACATACACAAATTCTACAATATTTTTGAGACCAACTCTTTTTCCTGATACATCATCTTCTGCCCAACTAAAATTTAACATACAAGTGATGGTTTTATACCCCTGGAAATTTTGAAAAAACCTCATAGCAAAGAGTTTAGCTACTTTTATGCCCAAGAAGAGGATTCACTTTCTCCCTGTGCAATTTAAGAGCACAGAGCAAAATATAACTTGGGTAATTGAATTAGCCAGGGATAAATGTGAAGTCAAGATGCCTTTTGGACTATACTTTCACTGATAAGGATGAAGATATTGCTTGCAAATCTGGCCAACATATCAGATTGGTTTGGATTGCTGTAACCAACAGCAGTCATTAAGTGTATGGCCTAATTTGTCCAAATTGGGAGTACAGAAATGTGCTTTAAGAAGAAAAAAAAAACCATTGAAGTAAAACTTTTGGGTGTAGACTAAGAATCCTCAAGACAAAATTGGTTAGAAAAAAACCCAAACAATATCTGAATGAGAATGTAAAAGCAAATTTAGAGTTGCCTTTTGTGAACCAGCTTTTGTGAACAGGGATAAGGGCATGATGAGCATCTCATAAAAAAGTTGTTAACATGAAGAAGGTGGAGATAGATTCATAGTGTTTGATACCAGAAAAGGCCTTCCATTCTCCTTCCAATTGGAACCAGACAGTACAGGAGCAGATAAAAGTGACCATCAACGTTTTCACAAATCACTCCGTTATAAAATACATAGGAGCTTACTTTGTATACCTCCTGTCATTTGATCTTGTTTAGGTATTCCTAACAATTTGCCTTCTAATACAAACTCTTCTCCGAACCTAGTGGAAGATGCAAGAACCAGGATCCCCCAGACAGCTCCAAAAGCAAAGTGGTTAATGTTTGAAAAATGAGGCGTTCTTGCCTTTGCCATGGCATTGGGTTCTTATTGTACAACCCTGTACAGTACTTCAGCAATATATTTTTTTTAAAGATTTAAAAAGCAAAGAGTTACAAAACTGTTTGCAATTAACTTGAAATAGAAAAGATAGCACTTTTTTTTAAATCCCATTATATAGTACACCATATAAATTACAGAGTATTCAAATGCACAAACGCATCTTTGTAACATTTATCAAATGTAATTTTTTGTTTGTGTGTGAGTAGGTTTATTCCGTTTTCTCCCTCTGAGTTTTTGCTCCTGCTTGGAGGTGTCTTGCCACCCCACACTATCACGTATGACAGTGCTCCAGATCTGAGACACTGCTGTTGCAGTACCGCATATTGTTGGGGATGTGGCAGTCTGTGTAGTTAATGCCCCCATTTGGGGTATAAATGGGCTGCAGTCTGAAATCTCCTTTAAGGAGCTGATCATTATTTAAGGAGACAATCTGAAAGCTCGTTTCTGTCATCTCCAGGATGGAGTTGTCCTTCTTGGTTCCCGCCTCACAGTAGTCGTCTTTCCGTCGACCCCGGTTGTATTTCCACTTCTGAGAGGTGTAGCGCCCCTTTTTGTGCATGTGCCAACAGAAGATGCTGAGCAGAACCACCAGCACAAATACTACTGCCCCCCCAATCAAGCCAGCCAACAGAAACGGGGACCCAATGTTATGCGAAGTTGTTTGCTCATGGCTGGAAGCTGTGTTGCTCCCATTGCTTAACAGGGAAGCCCTGGTGGTGCCTTCAGAACAGATCGTGTCCTCACCAACTCGGTAATTATTAAAATCATCCAAGGGAACCAGGCAAATCCGGTAAGTGGATCTGGGTTCTAGGTTTGTCAAGGTTATGTTTTGCCTCTTGTCACTAACTATCCGTTCCTGAATAATGCCTCCTTCTAGACTGTGACCCATTTTAACCCAGGTAAGTCGGTATGCCATCACATTAAAAAGGGAATGCCAGCTGACTAGAATGCAAGTGTCATTCACAATGCGGATGGAAATCTGAAACCGTTCAATAGTAGGAGGGGTCACATTTTCTCCATCATTCCCGCCAGGCACAGTGGGGAGTGTGACTACAGTGGGGGTGAGAGGAGTATATTTGTTAATTGGGGTTAGGGTTGATGAAGTTGGGGCCACTGTGGTTGGCAGAGATGTAGTGGGTGTTTGGGTAACAACTGATAGATCAGGGGTGGTTGTAGGGCATGACAACATGTTCATGTTGAGTTCCCTGACGGCCATACCTCGGACATGCTCTGGTCCCTGACACATGAACCCTCGAACATTGATGGAGGACGGAATTGATTTGAGCCATTCGGTGACCCATTTGATACTACAATCGCATAGCCAGGGATTATTCCTTGCTGTGAGTTGCTTCAGGTTGTCAAGGTTGTCAAAGACACCTTTGGACAGCATACGAAGCTGATTGTTGGAAATATCAAGTCGCTCCAGCTGGTGGAGGTTTGAAAAGGCTGAAAGTGGTATGTGTGATATCTGGTTGTCCTGTAGATAAAGCCTCAGCAGGTTTGTACCCGGGAGATCAGGGGGAGGGTATGTTAGTGAATTCCGTACTATAGAGAATTCCTTGAGTTTAGACAAGTGGCTGAAGGTGCCATCTGCAATGCCTCTGTTGGTAAGAAGGTTGCCGTCCACTATGAGACGTTCCAAGCTTGTGAGATTCTGGAAGGCCATGTCTGATATGATGGCAATTCGGTTCTCATCCACACGAAGTTCTTGTAAGTCCACTGGAAGGCCAACGGGTACGCTGCTCAAGTGATTCTTAGACAAGAATAGAAGCTTGAGGCTAACAGCTTCCCGGAAAGCTCCATCCTCAACCCCGACAGTAGAGATGGAATTGTCATCCAGGTGTAACTCTTCCAGTTTCAAGAGCTGTGCCAAAGCAGCCCGAGAAATTGTCTGAATGTTGTTTTCCTGCAGGTGGAGAACTCTGACATTCTTGGGCAGATTCATGGGGAATTCATCCAGTTGGTTGCCATATAGGTAGACCGTGTGCACAGACTGGACGTTGTGCAGCTCTGCAGGAAATCCAGCATTATTAATTTGGTTATTGTGGAGGTAGAGTACGGTTACACCCTCCGGTATTCCAAGAGGCACTGAGGTCAAGCTTCGTTCATTGCAATAGACAAAGTTTCGGTCACAGCGGCACACAGTTGGACAGGCCAGAGCTTTGGAGAACTCCAGGGAGAACCCCAGGGAAACCAAGAGCCATGATTTCAAGAAAGTAACCCTGTCCATGGGCCACATTCTAGTCCACGGGCCCATTTCTAACCAAAGAAACAAACTACTGGGAAAAAAAGAAGAAAAACATTAGCAAAAAAAAATAATAAGAAAAAATAAAACAAAAATAGATTTTGTGTTTGTGTCCCACAAGAGGTAAAGTCCCGGAGATTAAATGTAGTAAAATAATCCTTGTATGATTGGATTGATTCCCACTCTGGCTAGGAAATCTGCTGTCTTATTAGCCAGGCTTACACACTTGGTTGCCTCTCTCCATGAATGTGGAATGATAAGGTAACTGTCCTCCGCAGGTGGTCAATAAGCAACGGTAAGGAACCAAATGTTCGCAGGAGACAGGATGGCCGGATTAGTACTTCCTTTCCCGGAGGTGTTAATGGTGACAGGACACTCCGCTTCCTTCAGTCGTCAAGGCATTCATTTCAGCTTGAGGCTGGATTTGTGAAATCTGTTAAGAGAAAGGAAAGACAATAAATAATGTGGCATTGTTAACTGACAAACATCCTGTGCACAGAAATTCATTAGCTTTGTAAAATGGGAACATAAATAATCTAGACTACTCTCTCTTTCCTCCAGCTTTTAAAACCAATATAAAAATCGGCTGGGAAAGCAAGATGGATAATTGGTTCCTGGGCTGCTGACAAGGCAACGGTGACAGCTTACAGGAAGCTGAAATGGGAGTCTTACTACTGAGTGGTAGAAACTGGGGGGGGGGTGGAATGCCAGAGATTACAACCCCCCCATTCCATGTGGTATATTTGAGGATGAAATAGTGTTGCAGCATCGATCCCCAATACGTATCTTTAGTACCTCTTTGGTACATGCTAATATCCTGCGCCCTTTGAGAGTCTGTCCTCCTCTAGAGGTGCTTTCCTGGCATGAATGGGAGGGTACCTTCTGAAATCTGAGAGGGAGAGTAGAGAGGAGATGCAGAACGTTTCTCCCAGAAGAAAGCCTTTCCCTTCATCTTGGCAACTTTACTGGGGAATAGAACTAGTTTCCCTGGGAGGAAAAGTCAGTGACTTTATGATCTCAGCAGCCAAACTCCAAACTCCATCCTCTATGTGCTATCTGCATGCCTACCAACAGATATGCCTAAAGCAGTGGTTCCCAAACTGGGAGGCGTGGCTCCCAGGGGAGCCGCGGATACCAGCCAGGGGAGCCATGGAGTCCCACAGAATCCTCTTGGAATATGGTGCAATGCCAATTGGCAGGCATCAACATATTGTAATGGGGAGCCGCAGTCAAGGGTCGCCAATGGTCAAGGGAGCCATGGGTCAAAAAAAGTTTGGGAAACACTGGCCTAAAGAAACAGGACAATGAATTTTAAGGTAAGGGTGGGCCCTAGAGTACAGGCAATCTATGTCAAAAAGGAACTTCTTTTCTCCTAAAGCAGGGAAACTAATGTAAGGGTAAGGGAATAAACAGGGTAAGGGAATAAACAGAGGGAAAAATCCCAAGAGATGGAGAGATAATTGGATATGAAAGAGCAGGCAATGCTTCTTGGGAAGGAATGGCTATGTTTCCATGCATCGCCCCACATTTCCATTCACATCCAAAGGTACATCTACTGTGCTGTATAAGGTTTTGATGAGCAGTGCGATGCAGGTGGGAATGTACAGCCACACGTGCATCCACATCAGTAATGCTACATTGGGTGACAATTGCCATGTTGTCTTAAAAAAAAAATTGAACTTTCCTCCTCACTAACAGCCCGGTCCAGCCCAAGGCAACTGCGGTACAATTCAGGCACAATTGCAGCCCAAGTGCTTTAGGCCCGAGTTGTGCCTGAATTGTGCCTGAGTTAGGCTGCAATTGTGACTGAATTGGGTTCAGGCACAATTCAGGCACAACTGCACAATTCAGGCACAACTGCAGCCTAAAAGTGGGCGTGTCGGGGGCGTGTCGGGGGCGGTTACGAAATTTGGTCCGGTTCCAGACGCTGGAGAGCCCCTGACACGCCCCCTCGAGCCCAACTCAGGCCCAAAATTTGGGCCAGCAAAAAGGGTGGACCCAAATGTGAGGAGACCCATAGGAGCCATTTTACCTTACCCACACCAGCCCTCTCCTGAAAAGTTCTAACACCCTGGGCCCGAGTTGGGCCTGAGTTAGGACCGAACAGTTGTGGCCTAACTCTGGACACGGACCCAAATAGTTACCCTATCAGCACCCAGCCCCACCCAGCCTCTTTCCCACAAAAGCCCAGCCCCAGCCCTCCACTCACTCTCTCTCTCTCTCTCTGAGCACGTGGCGTGGGGTTCTGTCCCCCAGCAGCCACAAAGTGGGACTTTGAAAACTTTTCTAACACCCCACTTCTCTCTTCTCTTCTCCTCTCTCCTCTCTGCCCCCCTCTACGGCAGAGAGGGCTGTTCTGCCTGTGGCCAAACTGTGTACTCCTGTGCCTGGGCAGCTGTCTCCATGCAAGTGTTTGCTAACCCATGTCTTTCTCCCAGCCCCTCTCCCCCCCCACAGGCAACAACACCAGCAGGTAAGTGCAGGTAAGTGCAGGGTTCATGCTGACATGTGGTCTGACATCTGCCTCTTTGCATAGAGAAATATAGGTAGGATACATGCCTCTATACCAATGTCTTGTCTCATAGCTGCCTGCAATGCCTGCCATGATATGCCTCTTTACCAATGTCTTGTCTCATGTCTGCCTGCAATGCCTGCCATGATATGCCTCTATACCAATGTCTTGTCTCATAGCTGCCTGCAATGCCTGCCATGATATGCCTCTTTACAAATGTCTTGTCTCATTGCTGCCTGCAATGCCTGCCATGATATGCCTCTATACCAATGTCTTGTCTCATAGCTGCCTGCAATGCCTGCCATGATATGCCTCTTTACAAATGTCTTGTCTCATAGCTGCCTGCAATGCCTGCCATGATATGCCTCTATACCAATGTCTTGTCTCATAGCTGCCTGCAATGCCTGCCATGATATGCCTCTTTACCAATGTCTTGTCTCATTGCTGCCTGCAATGCCTACCATGATATGCCTCTATACCAATGTCTTGTCTCATAGCTGCCTGCAATGCCTGCCATGATATGCCTCTATACCAATGTCTTGTCTCATAGCTGCCTGCAATGCCTGCCATGATATGCCTCTATACCAATGTCTTGTCTCATAGCTGCCTGCATAGCCTGCCATGATATGCCTCTATACCAATGTCTTGTCTCATAGCTGCCTGTATTAATGTGAGCACACAATGCCATGAGTGTGGAACTGTAACCCATATGTAGACACCAGCTGTCCCCCCCCTCTTTTCTCCACAGGGTCTACTGACAGGTCAGTATTGCTAGGATTGCCATGGTTGTGACCCCCAAGTTGTGTTGTTGTCTCTCTCTTTGACCCCTTTCCCTTTTAGCGCAGACCAGGCTATGTGTGTCACACCACTCAGCTGTGTTTGATTTCTCTCCCTGCAGGCCTTTGCAACCGGCACACTGGCATTTCTTCAATGGGGATTGCTACCACACAGCAGCTGCCATGGAACACCCCTGTGATTTATGTCTCCCCAGGAATGTCCACCACCACCTACCTTCTGGGGAGCACCCCTGGGCCCGCAGTCTGGTTGCCCCATGGTCGTCTGCTTCGATGCTGCCAGAGGTCTGGGAGCCTGCCCTGCAACCCTCCTCAGCTGCTGCTGCTGCTGCTACATTCTGAGTGGCTGCTGTGCCTACCCCTGGCAGCCTCGCCTGGCCATCCCTGCCAATGTTCCAGAACAATAAAGATGCCCCTTGGGCAAGGCCCCTTGAACACCATGACCCCAATGTTACACAAGCACTGCCCCACACACAGAGAGACAGCGCCCACCACACAAGACCCTGCATGAATCCCAGCCAGGGCCTGACACAGCCAGCCCAGGGAGAACACAGCAGGGGGGCTGCCAGACCCTCAGGGCTCAGAGGGGAGGGGGGAGTTGGGGGGCCTCTCAGGCAGGCAAACAGTGACAGGTGACATGGCCCACGTCCGTGAAGAGCCCTTTCAGCAACCGGGGCTCTCACCCACCCTCGGTCCGCCCGTCAACGGCGTCCGTGTCCGCCCGTCAACGGTGTCCGTTTCCGCCCTCAGTCCGCCCGTCAACGGCGTCCGTTTCCGTCCTCAGTCCGCCCGTCAACAGCGTCCGTTTCCGCCCTCGGTCCGTCTGCATGAGAGGCGCCCGTTCCTGCATTGCCTCCATCTGCGAAGTGACCCCTGTGTCCCTATTGGTCTCTGCAGACCCCTCTCCCTGTATTCCTCTCCCACCAGCCTTGTTGTCTGTCTGTTTCTGACCCACCCGTGTCCCTCCCCAGCACCCCCTGTCCGCCTGCCTGTGTGCCTGCCTCCCCTCCCACTCCCTGATGATGGACGCTGGCACCCCCCACCCTGCCGGAGCGCCTGCCGCGAGGCGCCTACGTTGCCCCATCTGGGGAGTGATGAGCTGCGTGAGCCCTTCCCGCTCACAGCAGACAAGCCCAAGGCATCTCTCGGTCTTGGCCGGGGCACGGAGCAGAAGGCATACCGGGATGCCTTCTTTGTGGGCATAGCCACGGCCCTGGTGGCCCAGGGCTTCAGGCAGCGCACGGGCATGTCATGGCGGAGGCGGTTCCAGACCTCATGAGACCCCCCCTTGTGCGTGCCGTTCCCACCCCCTCCTTCCCTTCTCTCCCCCGCTCACCCCCCATGACTCCCACGTGCAGCCTCACCGTGGCTTGGGGGTGGCATCACAGTCTGCAGGAGGGAGGGCAGTGGCACTCCCCCCTGCAGCAGGTGGCTAATGCCCAGGGTGCCCTGGGGCAGCTGGCACTGGCACAACCTCTGCCCTTCAGCTGACTGTCGCACGTCCAGTGCCTGCAGGCCCACCTGTGGCTGCCCGTCTGCTGCGAACGCTGCAGCAGCTGTGGTAGGTGCACGCAGACAGGCTGAGGAGGGGGCTCTTCGCTTCCACAAGACTGACAGCTCCCCACAGGGGCCTGCCTGCCTCTGCGGTAAGTTTTGCCTCGATCCTGGCCCACTGCTCTTGCCTCCTGCCTACCTCAGGCACAGTTGCAGCCTAACTCGGTCCTATTTTGGGCCCCAATTGTGCCACAATTGGGCCTCAACTGTGCCTGAGTTGGGCTGGACTGAGACCTAAATGTTCAAGGGAAAATAGTCTCACTGCAGCAAACACGTGCTCTGGTGTCAATTTTTTCTTGGTAAGCTTGAATGAACTAACAGCGCAATCCTGTGTAACTCTTGCACTGGTGTAACAGTAGATCCACTGGTATAAGTGCACTTATGCCAGTGTAACTTGCCGCACATCGATGGATGCAGGATGGACACCGGCATAACCCCCCTCGGATGTCGCGCACATGCAGTTTGGATGCAGGATGGATGCCAGCGCAACTCCGCCGGTGCAGGGGGCATTTTGGAATGCCCCCTGCACTGGCAGAGTTGTGCTGCCGTCTGTCCCATGTCTGAACTGCACGTGTGCAGCATCTGAGGGGGTTTACGCCAGTGTTCATCCTGCGTCCTTTGATGTGTGGCAAGTTTCACTGGCATAAGTGCACTTACACCAATGGATAAACTGTTACACCAGTGCAAGAGTTACACAGGATTGCGCTGTGGTTCATTCAAGCTTGCCAAGAAAAAATTGAGGATTGAACATGCGCTCATGTACATGGTGCAAAACAGATACATGCACAATCATTGCACATGACAATCTCCATGCATTTTTCATGCTCCCCCCCTACACTGCTGTACCACTGCAGTGAAGCCCATAACATTTGAAGCAGTCCTCAAGTCTGCACTTTCCTCTAGCATTATTCATCATTTATATCTAAAACTGAAATATTTAGTTCCTAAAAGCTGGTAGGCAATGCTTATGAAAGATCTCACATTTGATGATTAACTTGTATTTTCTAGTAAGAGGTTAATGCTTCTATTACCTTTGTACTTTTAATGATTCTATTACTTTTATATTTCAATAGAATTGTTTTAAATTATGGCATTAGTTGATCCTACAGTTAACTTATTTAATACAGTAAAGTACTGAGTGAAGCTCTGAACACATTAAACTCCCACAGCTTCTCTCCAAATTGCAGGCAATTAACTGCTGCTGGGATTTTACTCAAATTGTTTCAATTGGAAAAAAAAGTTGCCAATATTAGGTCCCCCCCCCCACGGGCCAAAAAGAACACCACACTTTGGACCCCTGCAGACAGCCTAGTTCCATGTTTTTCCCACCACTTGATAAATGCAAAAGTAATTGCCTGTTGGACAACCCCAACTCTCCCCCAAGTTGTTTGTCTGCATCCACCTAGCATTTCATTCAGATCTGGATGAGGTAGGAAGGGTGACCTTATGTAAACATAGATCCAAAAGGAACCAAAACCCAAGCCCTGTGCAAATACACCAGACTTTCGGGGATCAGCTGATTCAATTGTGACCACATCTAGAATACAGCAAATGAATTTTCAGCAATAAATTTTGGGTGGCTCATGCTATATATTGGCTGGTCCATGCTAATAGTACGAGTATAACTATTTGATGGCTTTCAAAACTCAGAAATGTAGTGAATTGCACCTCACTGAACAGATAGAAGACAGGATTTACATTTCTGGTAATTACTAATGGCGCAATCTTGTGTAACTTCAGACCAGTCTAGGGTGTTGCAACCATGCCGGTGAGTAAGTGGTGCCAACAGAGAGGTTTGCACTGCTCTTCTGGCGCCACAGAATAGAACAGCACCGCAGAACGGATGCGGTGTTGTTGTGGGCGCCTAATGCTGAAGATGTGACCCTGTGTTGTTTTTCAGCACTGATACAATATTTCACTTGTACATGAACATGAACATATAACATATAACAAGTGAACATGAACATATAAGCACAAATTTACTAATGATACCGACATGCACTGCACGTATAAATATGCTATAGATGGACTCACTGACTGACCGAGAACCCAATCCAATTGGGTGGATCCAGTTGCATGCTGGATCTTATCCCCCCATTTTTCTGCCTGCCCTGCCCCCAGCTCTTCTCAGACTTGCACAAGCTATATAACTGGCGTAGGTCTAAGGAGACCCATTGGCGATCGGGCAACCTACTGGGGTTGTCAAAAAAATCTCCTGCATGCTGTCAAATCCCCCCCCCCGTCATAGCATGCAGTGCAGCCTCCGTATAGCATGGCTGCATGCTATAACGTGGTAGGGGATAGGATTGGGCAGTTAGTAGGATCTCAGGATTATAAGGGTTCTTCTTAAAAAAAGTCCTATAAAAGTCTAATTGTGTGACCCACACACCTTGCCCAAGACATCTTGATTACTAGGAAAAAACCTGAAAATGAGACATTTGTCTACTTCTCCTTCAACATGGTCTCAACAGGGTTTCATTTAAGCCTACTCTACCTCAAAAGCTGAGAACTGATAGACATGTCAACCAAAGTTACTAAATGACATCCTGATTACTAGAAAAGTCTCAAAAAGAGACATCTCTACATCTCTTCTTCTTAAAAAAAAAGAGGATATGATGCGTGCCCCAGATTGACTGAAAATTTGAAAAAAAATCTCTTGTGAAATAATTCCTCTTTCAGAGTTATGAGTAGAATACTTCTTAAGGTCATGGTTTAAAATAACATTGCCCTGAATCTATAATACAACCTTTCTGTATACTGTATTTTTATTTTCTCATTGTTAACGTATTTTCAAACATGTCTTGAGAGCACTTTTGAAACAGTCAGGAATCTTTTTCTTCACACAATGTTTTTCCAGACACATATACATCCCCCTCTGCTCCGAACGGTATTTAATATTTGTTGACCTAACATGAACTGAGCACTGTTCTTTTCCTTATCAATTCCTTTTCCCAAGGCTAGTGGAGTGTGAACGCCATTTTATGCATTTTTAACTGCTTCTGGTTTCCCACCAATTTCTTATTTGTACAGTTCTTCTCTCGCTGAGTTTATTCTATTAACTTTGTAAATTGCTAGCTGCTCATTTTGTAGGATGCAGGCATTGCTGTCAGTTTTCTTTTTGTTTTGTTTTTTTTCCCCTTCACAAGAGTTTTGTGCCTATGCATACTTTCTCCCAATATACAATTCTTTCTTTTATGGAATACACAGACTTGGATCACACAGAAAGAAAAGACAGGGACACCTTGTTCTGCCAGCAGAGCTCTGCTCTGAAGCCCAAGCCATTCTACAGTATTTGCAATCTGAATGGAGTAAGCACCATTGAAATTAGTGGGGTAAGTCCATCGAACTTACTTCAGAGTAGACATGCCTAGGATTTCACTGTAGGTGTCACTCCAGTCAACATTTTCTTCTCACTGGATTTTTATGTTTTGTAATTACACTGAAATCTTTAATTTCTCCTCAATTTTCCTTCCGTGTAAGGCATTTCTATCTTCTATTTACAATTTTTCACTGTCTTGGCGTGTATGGTTTCTCCTTCTTCCTTCTGGTCTGCTGCTTATCTTTGGAGCATCACTTCCCCCCCCCCCCCCCCCGCCTCCTCATCTCTGTTTCGGTCTATATAAGCTTACCTTCTCTTTCCCTCACAAAGTCTACACTGGTTGTGAATGGTTCGCCACAGTTCTTTTCAAATTTATATACCTGTCAAATCAACTGTCACTTTCCCAACATTCTAATCTTTGCCCTGCCATGTTATTTCTTTCCGCACATCATCATTTCCCCTTAAATAGCAAACCTGGGTGGTTTGCACATCAGTTTGGAAGCCACCCAAAGATAAAAGAATGGTTCTTGCATACTTGGAAGACTCACAACAAGGATGGTATTCAGAAGTATATACATTTGTAAATCAAAATAAAAATACATTATTTTTAAAAAGACAAAAACAAATGGCCCTGTTAGTTTCCAAGATGCACAGAATGCTGAGAGTATGGAGATAAGAAAATACTCTAGTATTTTCTTATACTAGAGTAACTCATTGCATGTCTTGAGCTGAACACCCAGGCTCACGCTGAATACCACAGACAGGAAATCCTTTCTTTGATACAACCTTTTGTGGGCATTTCTTTTTGGGACGGACACACACACACACACACACACACACACACACACACACACACACACACACACACACACAGAGTTCTCTGATCACAGCTATTCTAAAATCCTGGATTTCACCTTTGTTTAATATCCTCAGCCCTCTCACCCAATAGAAGAAAAAAAATGAGTCTAAAGCAGCGTTTCTTAAAGTGTGTTCCTATGAGCCCTGGGGCTCCCACAGACCCCTTCAGGGACTCCACAAGCATACCATAAGTGACCGTCATCTGCGCAGTGCTGCACCACTCTGCGCATGTGTAGGTGCTCTGGGGAACCCCGAGACTCTGTGGATTCACCAGCAGGGCTCCCCGGGACTCCATCAAGGAGTGTAAAGGGCTCCAGAGACCAAAATGTTTGAGAACCGCTGGTCTAAAGGAATGGAAAGTCCAGCAGTCTAACATTAAAATCCTATGTGTGACTACTCAGAAATAAGTCCCATTGAGTTCAAATAGGCTTACTCCCAGGTAAGTATGCTTAGGATTGCATCCTAAGTGGTACAGGCCATTCTGCCATCTCAGTACCTCCCACACATGGAACAATGTGTAGATCTGGGGTGGCCAACCATTAAGGCCTCTGCGTTCTTAAGAGTTGTGTAGAAGACAGAATCTTGGCAGCTGCAATTGCTGCCGGTGCTGCTAAAGCAGCTGCACCTGCTGAAATGCCCCCTCACCTGTGCAACCATTAACGGTCCAGGAGCATTCATGTTGAAAGGTTGGCCACCCCTGTAGATGGAGCCTTACTCCCAAGTAAATACGTGGAGGACTACAGCATTTGTCTACAATTCTCTGCACGCTTACTTGGGAGTTCTATCAAATTTACTTCTGAGTAAAAATAAGTGGAATTGGGCTGTGTGACTTTCTACCTTTACATTTCATATATAGTACAATTTTATGAGCCAAGTTATGCACGATATATTTATACATAATCAAACACATACCGCATACATACATTTAACGTTCTTCACCCACATTATCATGCGCATGAGGAAACTAGCCCAAGCTTGCTCACGAGAATATTGTGGTCTTTATATTCCCCCTGACATGACTGCTTTAATTACACCTGCCTTTCTGCCTCATTGCTAGTTCAGAATTAGACAGGGAACCAGCCAAAGCTATAGGCGGGAGATGCAGAGGACAAGTGTGATGAATGCGGAAGGGGGCAGGAGGAAGGTAGCGCGGAGGGAAGTGTACTGAGTCACCGGAACCACCAGCACATATGGCTGTAATGTCCATGTGCCCACTGTCAGTCCGATGAATGTTGCCTTGTTTCTCCATGCAATTGCCTGTGTCAACTGCACATTCCCCAGGGCAAGAGCTGCATCACCCACAAAGTTTATAAAGCAAGTTGCTAGCACGAGGCATACACAGCTCAGTTTAGAAAGGGCTGGGAAACAGCTGAAACCGCTATTGCTACCCTCTGCTTATCAGAGGGCTTGGACTGATTGCAAGAGAGGGAGTACACGGTTTCTGGGAGTTAATGCCCTTCATCACAACCTCCCTTGCCTCCCATGGCAAGGCAACCAAGCAAGCATCCTTTGCCAAGAGCTAAGTGGCTTCAGCCCTTTTACTGGTGCCAGCGGCATCCCCCCCCCTTTCCCGGCTTTTAGGCTCCTTTCTTTTCTGCATTCTCCTCCATTTCCCGCAACGGACAGAATCATAAAATCGCCAAGATTACCTGGACCCACTCCGAAACAAAACAGCTCTCCCTGATGCCAACACAACATACTAATATTGCCTGTGGACAGGCTTTTGCTACAACCAGTGATGTAGACACCTATAAGCTACGGGGTCCTTCACAACACTAACACCACAATCCTGTGTAACTCTTGCACCGGTGTAACAGTAGATCCCATGGTGTAAGAGCACTTATGCCAGTGTAACTTGCTGTATGCCAACAGACGCAGGATGGACACCAACGTAACCCCTCTTGGATGCCTCACATGCGCAGTTCGGACGCGGAACTGACACCGACGCAACTCCACCGGCGCAGGGGGCATTCTGTGGGCATTCAGATGCCCCTGGAATGCCCCCTGTGTTGGCGGAGTTGTGCCGGTGTCAGTTCCACGTCCTAACTGCATATGTAAGGCGTCCAAGAGGGGTTACGCCAGTGTCCGTTCTGTGTCCGTTTGCGTACGGCAAATTACACTGGCATTAGTGCTCTTACACCGGTGCAAGAGTTACACAGGATTGCGCCCTAACACTCCAAGAGAAGCCCCAAATCATGAAAAGGGCACCCCATATGACATCACTCTGAAACAATGGCCAATATGCCCCTCACCACATTTCTTCACCAAAACGTTGTGCTAAATTTGCCATAACCGGCCAAGAGATTATCCAGTGTTAGCTCAGCCCAAGGATCTTATTGAGAGGATCCTAGTCACTGCTTGAGAATCAGTCCTGGGACACCCACATAGACCTTATAAAGAAGCTTTATTTTCAGATACAAATGAGCACATTTATTACATTAGTTGGCTTACTTGTTCCTACGCTATTTTACTAACTGGGTCCTTATCCAAACATACTTACAGAGTCATGCAACAGGCAGCCTGATCCAGTGTAAACAAATGCTGGCAGAGTGCGTGCTCTGCCGCCGTTGGGTGCTGTAAATGTGCCGTTCAGCACATTTATGGAACCCGGAGAGTAAGCAGTGCCGACATGGAGGCCAGCACCGCTCACTTCCGCCGGTGGACACGACTAGCGGCGGACGGCCCAGGTAAGTCCTGCACCAGCTGGTGTAGGGTCATACAAGGGCAAGCTGGGGCGGAGAGGGAGTGGGGCCATTGACCAGCATTGGGTGCTGACGTGGGGATATCAGAGGCGCGCTCCGCCAATATCCTAAGCCCCTTCCCAGCCTGGTTTGGCCTTACATGGCCTCCCCGGATGTATGATGTCCTCTGGAGCTGACGTGCATCCGAGGAGGCCCAAAAGTCCCAGGCATGCTTCCGAGGTGCAGGCTAGCAGCCCCAGCGCAGCCCGGAATGGGCACAGGATGTGGCTTTGAGGCCACAGTTCTGCCTCTGTCTTGGTCAGCAAATCTGGGGGCTCTTCTATAACCCCTCTTTGTTGGCTGTCACCCCCTCCTCTCAGCCACAGCCACTTCGGCATTCTCTCTTCCTCCTCCAAAGAAGATGGAGTGACCATTTGCATGTGGCTTCTGTCCAGCACAGTTTGTTCTGTTCTCTCTTTAGCACCTGTCCCCTTTCTCCAACCGTCCCTGGGCACTGCAGCCGTTTACGTGCTCTGTGCTCAGCGGATTGCAACGGCAAGTCTTCTTGAAACCAGAGAGCAGCCTATGTTTCCTGCAGTTCAATTTTGCTTGAACCTGGAGAATTGCAACCTGCTTCAGGCACATCAGAACTCCATCTCCTTCCGTCACCGTCATAAATAGCTGGCATAGGTCCGAAGAAACTCCATTGGCAGCCAGGTGGCCTACAGAGAGGTACCAGTAAGTAAAATAAATTTTTACTTACTTCTCCTAGGCCAGCTGGCCGCCGCCCCCCCCCCCGCCCCCACGATAGCATGCAGCATGAACTCCGGCAACAAGGCTACTGCATGTAAACGGGTGGGGGGGATAGGATTGGGGCACTAAGTGCACAATCCGAACTTGTAGCAGAACTGCAGTTTCTTTCTCTTCATCTATCACTCTGAAACATGACTATGGGCAACCTTAAGATGCAAACCTACTCAAGTGTGCCCATCCTATTACACTCAAATCTCTTTTAAATAAACTTGTTCTGACTAACAGTGGAGACAGCAACATCAGTCACTTGTATCCTTATCCCAGCCTTTCAAAACCTTGATTATTTTTCAGTGTCATGCAACATAAACAAGGCGTGAAGTTGGGTGCTGAGAGGAGTCCCTTTTCCGGAAGGGAAAGGAAGGAAAGTGAGATTCAAAATTCAAGGGTTTCATTGCACAGGAGGATCTGTTGGGAAATGGTCAGCCCCCCCCCCTCCCCCAGGCTGGTCCAAATGACTTCTCAAGGTGATCAGCACAAACTTTCTTGAATCAAGTGCAGAGGAAAAAACACAAAAGTACAGTACAACAAACAAAGCGGTCTGAGCGGCTAACACTTCATGGCAGATGCAGGAAGAAAATAAGACCTTCTCCTGTAAATGGATGTCCAGCTCGTTGGTTTATTAAAACTATGAGCAAGAGATACTGAATACGGTTACATATTGGGAGTAAGAGGCAGTCTAGATAAGGGATACCCATCCTGTACTGGAAGCAATCCTGGGGGTTTTGATAGGGCCTATTTGGTTTAATGATGTGTGTGTGTGTGTGTGTGTGTGTGTGTGTGTGTGTGTGTGTGTGTGTGTGTGTGTGTGTGTGTGTGTGTGTGTGTGTGTGTGTGTCTGTCTCTCTCTCTCTCTCTCTCTCTCTCTCTCTCTCTCCGCTAGAATTGGTAACAACCTGTATGGGCATAGTATACCAACGACTGGTTTTTTTTTTACAATTTTCTCTCATTTAAGAAAAAAGAGAAGCAGAATATCCTGTGTCTTCAGAGGTGTAGTTAGCCCTTTTGGGGGTTGGCACCCTCTGTCATTTTGCACCCCCCCCATCCAACTTGCCCCCTGCTGCCGCCAAAGGCGGTGCTGCAAAATTTTGACCCTGCGTCGCTAGAGGTGGCGCCACAAAAACCTAACCTGCAAAAAAAAGGCCTAAAAAGAGGCTTAGGGGTTTTTTTTGTTTGTTTGTTTTGCATCCTAATGTGCACCTGGGGATGCACATTTCTTATCCCCCCTAAAAAAAAACCCTAATCCTTTTTTTTTTTGCACCTGGGGGGTGGTGGCATGTGCACCTGGGGAGTGGCTAAGTCCTCACTCTCCGGGGGTGTGTGTGGCTAAGTCCTCACTCCTTTTTTTTCCTCACCTCACTCACAAAATGTCCATGATGGGCCCCCCACACCCCTCTGACGACGCCTCTGTGTGTCTTTGGTTGCCTTTTGGCCTACTCTGAGCAGCAGTGGCTAGTCTGCTTGTTCAGTTACCATTCCTTGCATCCCCCATGGACCATGGTCATAGAAGAGTGCCACCCCCACCTCCCCTTTTGCCTATCAAAAACTTTCTCCTGTCGAGTTGCTTCTTTAAACTTAGTAGTTTGTGAACCAAATGCTTAACACAACAATATTACCATCTGCAATATGATTGGTTTTGCAATTAGTTTTTTCCCTCCATCTCATCGCCACATGTACGAAAACATGCAGATGAAAAGAAGAACACGTCCTTTGTTTAATCCCCTTCCTGCTTCGTTTCCCTATTACAACATGTATTTCTTTGTCTGTTAGGTGCTTATCTTCTCTGATAAGCTTAGTTTAAAATTACCTCTGGTGAGGGGCTGGAAATCTGTTTTTAACAGGGAAAAGAAGAAACTGGATTTTCTCTGAACCAACACTTGATCATGCTTAAAAAGAAAAAAGAAAACACACCCCTAAAGTTCTTTAAAATTTCCTCCAGGTTCTGTACATTTCAATAAGTATACAGTAAAGGTAAAGGTAAAGGTGACCCTCTGACAATTAAGTCCAGTCGTGTCTGACTCTAGGGTGTGGTGCTCATCCCCATTTCAAAGCCGAAGAGCCAGCGTTGTCTGAAGACGCCTCCGTGGTCATGTGGCCGGCATGACTCTCCTTGCCGCAGCGCGTAGCGTGCAGCTGGAACACGGACCGCTGTTTACCTTCCCACAAGCGGTACCTATTTATCTACTCGCATTAACATGCTTTGGAACTGCTAGGTTGGCAGGAGCTAGCCAAGCAATGAGAGCTCACCCCGTCACGGATTCAAACTGCCGACCTTTCGATCGACAGCTCATGGTTCAGCGGTTTAACCCACTGCACCACCCGCTGGTCTATGTATACAGTACTCCCCCCCATATCCGCTAGGGATATGTTCCAGGCCCCTCCGTGGATACTTGAAACCGTGGATAGGAACGAACACCCCTTCTATGGTTTCCTGAGAGCCCCCCACCCTGCCTCCCCTGCGGGCAGGCAACCGTGCCCCCCCAGCTCTTATTTTTCTTTCAGCAAGCTTTGTTTCTTCCTTAAAACAGAGAAGCAGCCTCCAATGCAGGCAAGTAGAACGAGACTAAGTCCTAGAGAGGCTTAGTCTCGTTCTACTTGCCTGAAATAAGCAGCCAAAGGCTGCTTCTCCCGTTTGTTTAAGGAAGAAACGAAGCTTACTGGGAAAAAAGTAAAAGCCTGGGGGGGGGGGTCCCCGCAATCCGTGGATAACTGAAACCGTGGATAGCGGATCAGTGGATATGGAGGCCCAGCTGTAATTAAAATTAATTAAAAATACCTCCGGTTAGGTAATGTCATGTCTTGGGGGGAGGGGCAGCTAACTAGGGACAATCTTAAAGTGAGTGTTTAATAGTCCTTTTCAGACATTCAGTGAACATGAGGAGGGTGGAATAATGATTAAATCCTATATGTCCCCACGCCCGGCTGTCATGTATTCACCCGCACTTCTGTACAGTCTACACTTATAAGAGAAGTTTATGCACAAGATCTCTATATCCTATTAAATTGGTACCCTAAGAAATATAGGAGGGTATGGCATCGTGGTGAGATTAATTGCTGATAACTAGACCTTTTTAATTAAAGCTATTGACAGTGACAATATGCCACATGCTGTTCAGGAACACCGTGCACAGAACTAGATAACAAATTGAATTAAAAACAAACTCCTCTAATTAATTTCACTTAAATTCAGCCATCTTAATCTTGACAACTGCTTGCTTATTATACTCGCATATTGTGCCCTGGCCAAGCTGCTTGTTTGGATGAAAACGAAGATGAATTCTCAAATAAACGACAGCATATTTAAGGATCTGCTTTATACTAAATCACACCAGTTGCTCATGCAGCTCAAACGTGACCGGCCAAGGAATCTTGAATCTAGTTCTCCTGTGCGAGTGCCACTATGTTGGTGAAGAATTGTGGAGTCTGACAGTGGGAAATTGAGGTTCAAAGACTTCCCAGGCTCAAGCAGTTGACTGTCCTAGTTTTAACCCATCAAAAGTAGTCAAGATCTCAAATGGTGAGGTCAAGTTTGAACGTTAGTCTTTAACACAAAAACATATGAAACCACCACCCCTTTCCCTTCTATAACATAAAACAAGAGCACCTCCTAGCCCTTTGCAACTCAGCACACACAAGTTAGCAGTAACTCAGGCTACAATCCTATCCAAACGTACCCAGGAGTAAGCCTCATTGACTATAATGGAGTGTACTTCTGAGCAGATATGCATAGGATTAGGCTCACAGTTACAGACCACATAGGATGCTGCCTCATCTGGAGTCAAACCATTGATTCATCAAGCTCAGTACCATTAACACTGATCAGCAGTGACTCTCCAAGGCTTCAGGCAGGAATCTTTCTCTACGCTAACTGGAGATGCTACGGATCAAATCTAGAACCTTCTGCTTGTGTGCTATCATTTAGCTACAGTCTCCCCACTGCACTTTGGGAGCTTGTCTCCCTTCTGCTGCTGTTTGAGAACTTTGTCCCGGGCAATTGAAAAGCAGGTTTCCCCTCTGCACATGCTCTAGGGCTCTTGGCTCCATTATCCCAGTCTGATCCAAACTGTTCTCCCAAACTCCAGCACTTTTCTATAGAAAAAAATAAACTAGGGGCAGAAATATATAGACACTGTAGAAAGTGGCCCTGATAAAAAAGACACTGGACCCAGAATTCTCTCAATTCTTAGAAAGTTTCCTTCTTCTTCTTCTTCTTCTTCTTCTTCTTCTTCTTCTTCTTCTTCTTCTTCTTCTTCTTCTTCTTCTTCTTCTTCTTCTTCTTCTTCTTCTTCTTCTTCTTGGCTTCACCCCTCCCAGCATGCACAAGGTTGCAGAGATAAAACTTCTAGGATCCAGGTTTCAGGAAACTCCTGCACAACCCAGAACCAACTACACACTGCAGTGCTGCTGGTGTCATTCACAAGTTACAGCTTTGCCTTTTGAAACTGGAGCCATCTTGATGCCTTGAAGTTTTCAGCCAAAAGGAACCCAAAAGAGTTTTAATGCTATCTACCAGTAGGGGGAGCTCACACAGCAGCAAATGTCTTGCTGGTGTTCCTCCAGCTTTCTGTATGTTTCTGCTCTTGTTAATTTGGAGGGTTTTGTTTGCTGGTTTCAAAATATGCTTTGAACATAGCTACAGTATTCAACGAGATACATTAAGAGGTATATATTGATTTTTTCCCCTTCATCTGGAAGAGTGGCCCAAATTAAGGCTGGAAGAGGTGGGGAACCAAAGGAAAAAGGGATTGGGTTTTTTAAAACTTTGAGCAGTATCTCGGCACCGGTCCATGACTGATGGTCTTTCTAGCCAACTTTGGTCAACTTCCTTGCCCAATGAATCTCCTTCCTTGTACAAGGGAGGTCTTAAGTGTTCTGGATTAATAGCGTTAGAAACGCCTGACGATGCAATAGATAAGAATGGATGCAGAAAGCTTTACCACTAGAGGACTACTCTGCTTTCCCCAGGAAAGGCAATGTAGGCATTTTCAGAACCATTGGCATGGCTACTAGGGCACTGCTTCTCAGGCATAAAGCTGATATCAAATTGCAAATATCAGCACCTTTCGGATCTACAAGAGGAATGTGTATTTTAGGATTTCCAGGCTGCAACCCAGAGATCTGACCAGTGCCTTTAACCCTTTGACAACCAGACCAAGCTGGATTCGGGCTGGAGATACGGTTAACACTGGAATACCAAAGAGTAGCTGAGGAATTCTTTTTCCTATGCGCGATAACAGCTCAGGAAGAAATCGGCAGGCAGCCCAATCCTGTGTAAGATACGGCCGTATCGTATCCAGCTCCCGAACTGCCCCAGAGCAGCCCTGGTGCACCTCCAGGGAAGGAAACAATTGTCCCTTTCCCCTAGTGTAAGCGGCAGGTGGCCCAATGGGCCTCCTCAAATGTATGTGAGCTCTGGAGCTCTTACATACACGTAAGGCCGCGCCAGGCCTGGAGAGGGCTTTGGATATCGGCATATCTCGCTGCCGATATCCCCGCCCTCTCCAGGCCTGGCGTGGTCTATGGCTGCCCTACCATACCACCCAGTCCGCCCTCCCCTGCCCCTGCCCCGGCCGGTGTAGGCCTTACCTGCTCCAGTGGGTGCAGGACTGGAAGGAGCTGGGGTAAGGGCCGCCAGCGGTCGCGCCAGCGGTTCATACTTGCCGAGTGCCATAAACATGCTTTACAATGTGTTTACGACACCCTGCGCCAGGAGACTGCGTGCTCCCCCGGCACAGGCCTACCCAGGATTGGGCCATAAGTGTAGCTCTGCTGTTGGGTGATCTAGCAGAGGCTCTATGGTCATTTCAAGAGACATTTAAAAATAATACAAAAAGCCAGAGAGTTGAGAGACATCCAGGCAGGTGCTTGCTACCAGTAGCGCTGAAAATCCAAAAGGTTGGAAGGGCAGCGGGAGACATTCTTGGGCTCTGGGAATAGGGTTGTCTGTAGCAAGGGAGAGGCAAGGGAGAATTGGGGCACCTGCTTAGTGCCACATAATTGGTTACAATCACACCATCACCTCACCTTTTCTGGAATTTCAGCCACCAGCTTGCCCTGTGCTATCACATCCTCTTTTATCAAACTTTGCTCTTCTCCCTCAACTTTGACCTCCAAGTTCTTTGGACAGAGAATCTTCTACTTCTGAGTACAGCAGTGCAGAGTTACTGATACATTTTAAATATGATGAATAGGAAGTCTTATTTTGAAACATTGTAAATATAGACTCTCAAAATTTAGCTCAGCATGTATACAATTGCTCTCTCTCTCTCTCTCTCTCTCTCTCTCTCTCTCTCTCTCTCTCTCTCTTACACACACACACACACACACACACACACACACACACACACACACACACATTTATTTTAAACCATTGCATAATTGATTTAAAATCCTTAAACTATTGTTAGGGATTAAAAAATTGGATTCACGTTTGGGTGTGACAAGAGCAATCTAAATAAACACCGAATATTCTACGGCAGGGTTGCCATCGTAAAACAAGAACAACGAAATTATGGAAACCCTCGGAGTTCATGCGCCATTTGGCCAACCATCGCCTGGAGTAGAAATGTTGTTGACAGGTGATCTCATTTCTCAAAACCCGTGAGTGATGTGGCATTGGGCACAGACCACAAAAGGCTCTTTTCAAAGTAAAGCAAACACCTTTGGAAGCAGATGGCAGACCAGGGCAACACACGAAGCACAGGTGTCATTTGCGCAGCACCGCTACACAAATGTGTTCCAGCATCCTGCTTAAGCTTGACACTCAAAAATGTTCTTTCGTGTCAGCCCTGCGTCTGTGGTGATGAAGTGTTCACCTGCGAAACGAGCAAATCCCAGCTTTCTTTTTTTAAAAAAACGGGGAGTGCTGCTCTTCCAGATAATCTTCATCCAGATGGCCACCACTATGCTATTTTCACTCCATTGGGCCGAGAGGAACAGATGAGCCCCTCCAGGACTGATATTAAACCAAGTTCCATCTCTAGGAGGAGACAGCTACGGAATAGGGCAGTTGGTGTCTTGATTCACCTTCCCTCAAGGCCACATTTGTCAAGCTAGTCACTGCTTAAACCTTGTCAAAAAAGAGAGCAGCTTAAAAGATATTAGGGGTTCTTAGGAGGTAAGTGCGATACCTCATTTACCAAGATGGTCAATATTGCCTGTGTCTGCCACAGAAAAAGGTTAGTATGATCCTTGGGTTCAAGAGAAGTGGAGTTGCCAGGTGCACCTTGCCCAAACCACTACCAATGGGCAGACAGAAACAGGTTAAGAGCTTCTGCTCTTGAGAAAACCACTGCCATCTCCATCACATACACAAGATCATGCCCTTATAAAACTACCACCTCTGCTTCCATACATACAGCTGTTAAAATAAACTTAGAATCCCCACTTTACACACAATCATGTATGGGGGCCACGGAGGCTTAGTGGTTAAGCCGCTGAACTGCAAACTGGAAGGTCAGTAGGACAGCAGGTTCGAGACCCGAGTGTTGCATGACGGAGTGAGCTCCCAGCTCCTGCCAACCTAGCAGTTTGAAAGCAAGAAATTGCAAGTAGATAAATAGGTACTGCTACGGCGGGAAGGTAACAGCGTCCCATTAGTCACGCTGGCCACATGACCACGGAAGCATCTTCGGACAGTGCTGGCTCTTCAGCCTTAGAAACGGAGATGAGCACCGCACCCTAGAGTCGGACATGGCTGGCTTTTGAGCAGGGGAATACCTTTACTATGCATTGAAAAGATGGGGAAATCTGCTTTCTCCCACCTTGTTTGCAAGTGAAACAGAGTGTTTAAAGGCTGTGATGCGAAAACTAACCACCCTATGTGCCCCTAGATGACAGGGCAGATGCTACAGATCTGTGCATCCGGTCAGCAGCAGAAAGGGTTACAAAAGAAGGTGAGGTTGCAAGATCCAAACGTGAAAATAAGGGCCTCCGTTTCTTTTCAGTGCTTTTGAAGGGCTCTTCTCTTCTCTGCGATAGCGACTGTATCAGCCTGCTTGGTAAGACTAATAAGGCCAAATTAATTAAAAAGAATGCCCTTTTTGAACATAAATGCTCTGCTTCACTTTGTGGCACAATGCATTTTGTATTTAAAAAGAAAGAAAGAGGGAACAGCCTGCTGTGACTTTGCAAGCAAATTGGCCTCTGCCTATAAATTATTCTACACTGTTTGCTTTTATCTAGAGAGAGGCAGGCAGCCTGGCAAAATGTCTGGAGATAATTTGAAAAAGCTGCTTTCAATGGCCTAAGTGACTTAAACTTTGCATCTGCAGAGACATAATCTTGACACTTGTGTATCCTGTTGCATGGCACTGCATCACTAATGGGGCGTGATGGCAAGGCACAGTATCGCTGGGGGTAAAAGGACTGGTCACACTTCAGCTTCTTTCCTGTCATCTTGTTAAAAATGGCAAAGCGACAGGCTCCCACAATGCCACAGTCTTGATGACCATTCATGTCCAAGTGGGAGGGGAGCCTCCCCACTACAGACAGTTATGGCAGTTGCAAGGTCTTCCCTGAGCCTTCCGGATTCTAGAGGAAATCAGGACATCGGTATTACAAATAAACATACCTGACTCTCCGTCAGTGCAATGTACATGTCCCCTCCATGCACAGGTGATAGTCAAATCAAACGAGGAAACTGCTATGATCCAGCTCACCCTCTTACCACACGAGTGCTACAATTTGCATTGTGGAGATACAAGGGCATATGTCCCTCCCCTCTGCACATAACGCATCATGTGAAGTAGGCATTTTGCATGGTGCATGGAACCCTAATCTGCATGCAGTAGCATCACCAGGGGGTGTGGGGGGCTGTCCGCCCCCGGGCGACACGTGGGGTGGGTGTGACAAAACGGGCAGTGGTGGCAACAACCGCTCCATTTTGGCGGCAGCAGCAGTGGCGAAAGGTTTAGCCCACCCTCCCGCCTTGCGTCTCCATTGGGATGTGCAGCGGCATCAGCATCACTTCTGGTAGCATAGCGAAGCCACTGTCTCCATGACCCCCCCCTTTTTACGGAGCAAAATTGTGCGAACTGAGGCTACCGTACAAATGGAGCTCTGCCTCCCAAGGGAGTGTTGTGGGAGGCCACAATCCTCCAGCGTATGAATTATAGCAGCATGTCAACTGGGACTGGGGTGGTGTAACAACATGTGCAGTCATCTCCCTTTTATATATCTGTCCTCCAGTTTGGAATGAAAATGCACACGCACGGCCAGCTGAAACATGTTTTGTATAGTCTTGGCAACCTTGGAGTGGGGAGAGGTTCAAGCTTTCCTTTCCTTGAGTGCAGAGTGGCTTGCTTGGGCAGTTTGAGGGCTCCCATTCTGAGATGTTTGGCATCTCAGAAGTGACAGGTGTCACGCACTAGACAGCAAAAGCTTTTCCACCGCCGCCATCTAAAGCTCACTACTTTCCACTGTTCCTTCACATGGGGTTTTTGAACACCACTCCATTAAATGTTCCTCTTTGCAGTGATCGTTCTTGAAAAATTATACTTCCCTTCACCCTCTTTGCTCCAGGGCCCTGAAAGGGAGCTCGTTAATGATTCTTTAGGCATTACTGCCCCAAGCAACGAGTATTTCTCCCCAGAGAAGCCCTAAATCCTGGCTTTTGTGACATGAATCTACTGCACTGGGGACTGGAGTAAAGCAAGGATATTTGATGCTGCTAGAAAAAGCAGAGAAGATGAGATTCTTTTTTTCTTAAAAAAAATAGATAATCAGTACAAATGTGGACAAAATATTTTACCCTTACACTCCGTAATTAACACGACAGACAACGTTGTGTTGGATTATATGGTCACTTTATTGAATACAAATAAGACCTGCAAAGGTAACCAATATCTGGGGCATCAAACCCACCCCCCTTTGGCGTGCGGATACTGGTCGAGGGAAATTGGCTCTAGCCAATTACCTCCCCCTACTCCTCAGACATAAGCACCCAGGCTCCAGGCCCCCTCGGTCTCTGCCCGAGGGGGCCTATCACAGCCCACCCTTGAAGGTGAAGACAGCTGGGCAGTGCAGGTAACCATACTAGGTGCGCCCTAGATGGTACCTCCCTGCCCAAGCCAGGTGGTACGCCAGCCAGCCTCACCGACCCGAGGGTAACAGTGTCGTGATGAGCGGTCCTGGCTTACCACCTGACCTTGCTGAACTCCAGGTGCACGCCTCGTCCCTATCGCCCTGCCTACCCATTTCCGCACGCCACCTGCCAGGTGACCGACTGACTAAAAGATCCCCGTCCTCCAGACACAGTCTGAGGTAGGCGAAAAAACCACCAAAGTTCTTGCCAATCGATTGGTGGCCAAAAATTCCTACCTGGCCCCCAGTAGGGCAGCCGGCTAATCCCGGACTATTTCCAGGGAGGGCGGGAGGGTGTCGCTTCCCGAACGCCGACTGAGGAGGCCACGCTAACACGTGGCTCCCTCACGTCGGTGCTCAGGAACACGTGACCCGGCCAGCCAATCAGCTGGCTGGGATCACGAAAGGGGAGCCGTTGCTGCCGTCCTTTTCCCGGAGGCAGGGCAAACGCTCCCGGGGCGCTATGCACGCCCCAGGAGGAATATTAAAGACATTTGAAAAGTGAACAAAATGTCTTTGCTATTATTATTTTTAAACAAGCTTCTTAATAAGTCAGGTTTTTGTCATCTGCACTCACTGGGGCTCTTGATAGATTTTGTGGGGTTCTCCTGTCGAGTGAGATGGCAATAATTTTGAATGAAGGCAAAACAGCCTTCTGCTGTGATCCTAATATCTTACAGTCTGGGGGAAAATCAAAAATATATGCAGCATTTCCATGTAATCCACAATGTTGTTGGTACCTGCCAGAGAGTCTGTTTGCTGTTGTAGCTCTATCTCACCGTTCCCTGAGTGCATGGAATTGGGCACAGGGTCATATCAATTGCCCATTTTTTCCAAACTTCACACATTTAGCTAAACATATGAAAAGGGCCTCTATGTGAATGCAGCTGTGCAAGCTTCCTGATCACACAGAAACTCCTATGTGTGTAGAGTTGTAGGTACACAGAGGCCCTTTTTGATCTGAATATAAAGGCATAGTCTCCAGGGAGCATAGCCTGTAGAGGTACTGATAGTGGAAGTATGGTGTGCAGGAGTGGTCCTGCTCCCCCCCCCCTTTTTAGTATACACATGAAAGGGAACAACTGAACAAAGTTTGTGAGCCATACCATACATAATGCAATGAAGAAAAAGAGAGCCTGAGGATACAACACCTTCTCAAGTCAGAGTAGCGAGGCTGCCCCCTCCTGGCTGGCTGCCACCCACGCTTCTCAACAAATGGACATTACAGAATGCTGTAAACACTTGAGATCAGGCCCCATACCGGTAACTCAGGGTGTCTGGCCTGATTGCAAGAGAGAATGAGAAATCCCAGAACCATGTCCTCTCTGCAATTATTCTACCATTAGCTAGTGTCTGTGCTAACCAGATGTTGTGGAAGATAAAACGAGGGGTAAGTGAAGGACTGGCTAGAAGGGGGAAAAAAAGAAACTTTCAAGGCAACAATAGAGATCAAACAGCTGTAAAATGAATACAAGAGAATTTTTAAAAAGGCAGCTAGCAGTATAGAATAGGACTACGTTTTGTATTCCCAATACATTTTAGGGTCAGACCATTCCAGTCATCATCTTTGAGTGGGTGTCAGTGATGAGCAGATTCCAGCAGCCTTGGCCGATCTGTACATTTTATATATCTTAAAAAGTTAGCCTTGGTGTGCATTAGGAAAAAAAAATGTTGGGTTTGCAATTTTATACTGCTGTCTTAAGACCATACTAGATGATACTTTAAATCCATCTTTAACAGGTAAGTTTAAACCGATCCTTTGACGTTACCGAACGGCTGTCAGGGGGAATTGGTGCACCAGTATAGCATGCTGCGAGGGTGGCTTAATGCTTTCTCCCGCCACCATTTGTGCATTAAAAATCATGCGCACACGCACGCACGCGCGCACACACACACAGTGGCAATTCGCCTCTATAGTGGTGATTTCTGCAAATCACTGCTTTAGGGACAGATTGCCATGAGGGCAATTTTTGCTATGCAAATGGCAGAGGGGGGAAGCATTAGACCCCCTCTCAGAGACTGCAGTGATCCCATGCTTGCTGAATCAGGCCTCCTACAACCATTTGGGAGTTTCCAAATACCCCTTCTGGTTTGCTTCTGGGTTTGAACCCTTCCATAACAAATTAATTTAAAAGTAACATCTAGTTTTACCCTTCGTTGTTCTTAAAAACAAAGAGTTGTATTCTAAGAACGACAAGTGCAAGTTAGCTTGCAGAAGGCAACTTTCCTACAATGTCTCCCACAAAACAGCCCCCTGCACCACCCAAAAAGCCCTTCCTGTGGGTCAGGGTGGGATGGAGCATGAGGGGTGAGGGGAAATTACTGGAAATTGAGCAGATGATCTGTTCATGGGAGGAGCCTTTCAGCCTAATCATACCTAAATCTGCGCACGGTGATGCAACGGCGCCAGTGCAGGCTTACACTGCATCCCATGGGGGATTTTTGGCTGCTGGAGGTCTCCTCGGGGTAAGGGTACTTTGTTACCTTGCCCCGGAGGAAGCCCCAGCAGCCACAATGGGTCAATTCAGACCTGCACTAGCAATTTCGCTGGCGCAAGTCTGCGTTGATCCGTGCAGGTCGATCAGGTCTGGGAAGGGGGTTTGGATATGACACACGTTGGTGCTGCCAATCCCGCCCACTCCCGGGCCCTATCTTCCCACCTCTCACCCGTCACCGCTCCATTCTGCCCTCCCCCTGCCCCTCAACCTACCCTCCCCTGTCCTTGTGCTGGAGTTACCTGCTCCAGCAAGCCTTCCAATGACTGCCGGCTCCAGCCTTCTTGCCGGCGTGCCTGGGCCTTGCTCTGTCACAAAGCGCTTTATGGTGCTTTTGCGACAGCGCACAACGGCAGAATGCATGTTTCTAAGTAGGGCCTGCACCAAAATTGATTGGCGCAGGCCCTCCTTAGGATTGGGCCGCCAATAAAATTTCAGAAATGTCCCCTCCCCATGAAGCCCTCCCATCTCCTTCCAGAGCATTCTCCAATTGAGCTTTTTTTAGGGGTGTGTGTGTGTACAGGAGTGCTTTGGAGAAGAGGGGATTTGTACTTGAGGTTCTTAGGATACAACCCAAAGCCTTTTCCCATGTGATAAACTAGGTCCTAACTGCAACTGGGAGAAGTAATCTGATTGTGATCCCGAGCTCTCACCTTCCCTATTCTTCTTGTGTAATATCTGAACAGAACTGATGACACATTTTAATCTCTTTTTGGAATGGCTCCTCTGTCATGAGAATTGTTAATTTCTTACTACTTTTTCTGCAATGACTGAGTTTTATCAAAATTACAGAGGTCCTACATTCAAGGAACAAAAGATTTTCAGGTAATGAGAGAATGATATAATACTAGGATATTTATGTAGCTATATTTATCATAATCTCTGTTGATGTCATTTCTCAATTGCAGTATGATGTGTGTGTGTCTTAACTGCTCTTTTTCTTAATTGGAAAAACAAATAAACTGCAGTCTACATTCTGGCGTTTAGGATTTTAACTCTTATGTAGTCTAGTACACACTTTATTGCTCTTAATCATTGACCCCTTGTGACTATGCTGAGATTTACTGCCTTGTTTTCTTTTTTACACATGTGTGTGGTACATTATGATCTGGATGCCCTTGTGCCTTTAAACCGTTAAACTACAACTATTTTTTCACCATTTTGAAAAGCTGGCAGTTAAAATTTCAAATTTTATGTAGTCCAGCAAGTATTTTATTTGTCTTAGTCCCTTCTGACCCTTCATCAACATGTTCAGTTTTACTGTCCTCTCTCTCTCTCTCTCTCTCTCTCTCTCTCTCTCTCTCTCTCTCTCTCTCTCTCTCTTCTCTCTCTCTCTCTCTCTCTCTCTCTCTCTCTCTCTCTCTCTCTTTTTCTCCCAACCGTGTGTGAATAGTGTATTATGGCCTAGCTGTCACATACTATAAACCCTTCAACAATTAGAATGACTTTTTCCAAAGCCCCTGAAATTCTATGTTGATATAAATGCCTTCCTTGTTGTGGCTAATTTTTGCATGTGCTTATCGATGCGCAGTACTGACCATGGATATTATCTGCAACTGGGAAATCAAAAAGAAGGAACAGCTAAGCTGGACATGTGTGGAAGGTGAGAGTAATCTTTCTCTCCATAATGCAGGATTTTTCCCCCTTACAAAAGATATCTTCTTGCCGAAGATATGAATAAGATTCTGGCTTTACTGAAGCAACACAAGTGTCCTTATGGACTTCAATAAGGCCAAAGTTGCATGTATAGTTTATAGCATATTTGGCAGGACAAAAACAGAACCTAGCCAGGAACTGAATAGGGGATAAGGCGGCAAATGCCTAACATCTCCCATAAGGGTTCTGGTTTACAGTCATTGGCAGAATGAATTATCTTATTCATACATATTTACCAGCAGCCAACTTCTACAGGATTAGAGAACTGTATTAAATTATCATTCTATTTGTGTAGTCTGAACTCTGCAATCCTCTCACGCTCAAACTCAAGGTCTCTACACTGGACAAAACTGACAGGCTCACCAGAAAACCCAAGGATAACCACTAGGCTTTCTTTCCCAACCTCCTCGTCTCTTTCCAGGCCTATGAGGCTGTAGCATTCATGAGATTTGCTGCCAGATCTATCACCAAGGACCTGTGGTCTGTTGGAAAGACCAGGATACAGGATGGCAGCAAGTTTGACATATGTGCTATGCGGCTTTTCTTAACCCTAACAGGCCACACATCATGAGAAAGTGCTTGAGCTAGTAAAGAGCGGCTTCTCCTTGACATGGCCTAGCTGTCCATATCCCATACAACCTTTCAACTATTCCAATTGGGTTTTTTTCCCCATAGCCCTTGATTGTTCTATTGCCAATTTAAATCCTTCCCTCTTTGTGGCTTGATAAGGGGGGGGGGGGAAGGCTAGAAAATATAAGTCAAGTGGTGTACTCCATCAACATGGCTCAGAAGACAGAGATTACTCTACTCTAGAAAACTGCAAACTGAAGAACTGGAAAAAGTAAATTTGCTTCATATATTGTCATTAGCAGTTGGTCCAAATTCAAGGCACTGGTGTTTTTTAACTTTTAATGTTCTTCTGCATCCTGCATACCTCAGGGAAGATTTTCTCCCATATTTCTCTACCCATAACTTGAAACTGAGTCAATGTCAGTCTCCTGCCATGCCTTCTGGGGCAAATAGTTTGAGGCGGGAGGAGAATTTGCATTGGGAATGTGGTGTATGTGTGTGTATGTGTGGGGGAGGTTAATCCATCTCCCCCACACGATTCTCAGTCCCCTGAAGGTCTGTGGCTTTTTTAAAGGGAAATGGAAGAGCAATGACGTTTTTAGCACCACATGCAGTTGGACCCACAGGCAGTGTAGGACGGTATCTTTGAATTGGGTTGTCCTAGGAGTTCAGTGAGGCAAGATGGAGACCATAGTCGGACAGGTGAATCACTAATTCCACATGTACAGCCAGGGCCAACACACCAAGGATGAAGAAACCAACATGTAGAAGCTGCCAAGGTGGCAACGGCCACCAGCCACATGTTTGACAGTGGTGCTGCTGAGGTCTCGGAGTTGCCCCTCTCCACAGACTTCCCCCAGTCTGGTTTCTGAACTCCTAAGCTGGTGAATAGTCCAGACAATATAACGTCAGTTATCTGAGACCTCCTCCCACACCTAACGTAACAGCACTGTGATACTGCTGTTCCTTGGGTGGACGGGAGGATATAGCATAAACGTTAGGCTGGAAAACAGAGTGTGACGAGACTCAATCTGGCATTCTCTCTCTTAACAGATTATCAGCACTCTGATAGCCTTGATATACGAGGCAGGGGGCAGGGTGGTCGTGGTCGGGTCCCCTTCTTCCCAACACTATCAGCTCTGCTCTAAGTCAAACTCCTGAGCCTAGAAGGGGAACTAATAAAGGGCCCTTGATCTTTGAAGAGGGGTGGAGAGTTCCCAGCAGTTTTCCCCGCCCCAAAATAAAGTAGGTGATGAAATTCATGTTTCAGTTGGCTGTGTCTACCTATCACTCTCAGGACTGCTTTTTCTTGTCACCTCCGTTCATTCGTACCCATGGAAAGTCCGCTGACCACCCCAGAAACCTCTCAGATCCAGGTCTAGGTTACAATTCGGCCTCTCAAGTCTGTTTTGGGGTGTGTGTTTTCCCAGTCAATACATGACCTGCAGCATTATTGCTCAGTATATAGTTTGCATGTAGTTTACATGGCGATTGAATAACAACAAAGGGTACAAAGAAAACAAAGGCTCAAACATATCAGGACAACCTGCCAAACGCTGATGGTCAGCCCCATCTGATGCAAGACAATTTTGTCTACAGTAGTTTATGTGTTCAAGTCCATCCCTGGAATGGTGACATAAAAAGTAGTTGTTGTTTTTAATCATGCTTCTTATTCTTTTGTTTCTTGAGAATATCATCAGTATTAAAACACCATTCGGAACACAAGCTAGGGCTAGTCTGTCCCCTCCTGTAATTACCTTCAAGGCTTTCAAGTACCTAGGTACCAGTGAAGCAGAAAACCACCTTGTATACGAGAGGGAGAAAAATTCTCTGTTCCCATTCTGTGCAAATATTGCAGACATTTCATAAGATCCATCTGGCTCGAATCCCCTGCTGTGGGCATCCCATGAGCAAGCAGAGCATCAATAAACAGCCTGAGGTTGTGATTATCGATAACCAGATTGTTTTTGCTAGAGGCAGCTGAGTGCTGGAAAATAATTTCCCTATAAAAAAATAATAAATCCCTTTGGCGTTCCCCCTCCCCAAAAATAATTCCGACAATGCACTCTTTGGTATTCACTTTCTGTTTCTGTCATTTCTCATGTCAATTTCGGTGTCAACTTGAGCTGTTCCATTTTCCTGATGGCATTAATCTTTCCAGAAAGTGAAATTCAACGTTGCATATTCGCATACCGTGGAAAGCAAATATTACACTTGCAGACAAAATATTCACAAAGATACACCATTCAGCCTCTGTTGGGCAAGGAACAGATCACAAGGTACATTATCAAATGCATCACAATTAATGGAGGCACTGTACATTCTGCATGATCCCAGAGAACAGTTCGATTCAGAGTTCAACAATCAATTTTTATGGGAGCAATTAATGCTGAATGATCAGTACATTTAGGCCTTGATAATTTACCTGCCATTCTTGCTCATTCTCATCATTATATTCTAAGCAGTGCATTGGAAGAAACTGATAGGGATGTGCAGAAACCCTCCTGATAATTTTTTCTTGTCTTTTAAGCAACTCATTTGGCTTCCCTCAGACATTTTCAGAAATGTCTTCTTGAGAGGATCCCTGAAATTTGCTTCAAATTCACCCTCTGTGTTATTTCTCTGCCAACCCTATGTGTCTTCCCCTTACCTTCCTCTTTGCCCATTCCCATTATGATCTATTTTTTCCTCTTTCTACCACTTTTTCAAAGTATAGTCTCTTGATTGATACAATTTATGAAGCATCTGTGTCTAAGTGTATTCCTTCCCACTGCTGCCCATTTTGCCTAGGCTAAAATGTATAAGAACATAGGAACAGAAGAGCCCTGCTGGATCAGGCCAAGGGCTCCTCTCGTCCAGCTTCCTGCATCTCACAGTGGCCCACCAGATGCCTCTGGGGGCACTCAAGACAACATGATACCTGTATCCTGCTTCAACTCCCTTGCATCTGGCATTCAGAAATAGGCTACCTCTAAAACCTGGAGGTAGTATAGAGACATCATGACTTGTAGCCTGGGATGGACATTTCCTCCATAAATCTGTCCAATCCCCTTTTAAAGGCATCTAGGCCAGGTGCCATCACAACATCCTGTGGCAAGTCGTTCCACAGATTAATTACACGCTGGGTAAAGAAATATTCCCATTTGTCTGTTCTGACTCTGCCAGTCAATATTAGTGGATGTCCCTTGGTTCTAGTGTTGTGCAAGAGAGAGAAAAAAGAGCTTCCTCTATCCATTCTGTCCACCCCATGCATAATTGTATATGTCATCTCGGATGTTAACTCAACAAAAGCTTACGCTTTAAACAAAGAATATGTTGCGGGAAAAGCCATAGGTGCGGAAGCATCACCAAACGACAGCAGGGAAGACGAGAGAGAAATTCAAACTGGCAGCCAAGCTTCTGCAGTTGCAGGTAAGCATTAAGTAAATATGACCGATCATCCATCCCACTGCCCCCCTTGGCCCTCCAGTGAAATATTTAGAGTAACACTATCCCACCCACTCCCTGCACAGCAGAAGGTAAAATGAAGCGAAGCACCTTGCACAGCATCCTCCATTAAACGATGTGGCAAGCCTGTCCCAGATATCTTGCTGCAAGAATCATGAAACCAAACATGATAGCTTATCCTTTGCTGGCTTGCGTTCAACTGGGGAGGGTCTAAGATGAAAAGGAATGTGCTTAGCACATGGTATGGTTTTACAATCAGAGTCTAAACAGGGGTATTTTACTTTCTGTAGTATACCTTGTATATTTCCCCCAACCACCTCACCTTTTCTGTCTTTGGACCATTTTTTTTTAATACAGAGAACATAAGTAGAGAGCCCCAATATTTGCATATGAACCATTTTCAAATGGCCAAGCTGTAGCGTATCGGTATCAGATTTGCCTAAGTAAATACAGTATCAATTTGCATGGGAAAGTCGGGAATTTGGGCATTGCAATGCACACTAAAGTTTGCCCACAGTCTGTTCTTTAACTAGACAACAGTCACCAGAGAAACTGGCTCAATTTTCTGGTTCATTTGAGTTTGCACTATTAGGCAGATGGGGAAGGGGATTTCGTCTTGCAGTGAACTGAAAACAGCACCTCTTGTCTCCTGTTGGGGACAACTGAAACCCTGTACTTCAGCCAGATAAGGGCTTCTAACAAATCCTTGTGACAACATTTTGAGACAGCGATGTGTAATTACAGTTACGCTACAGAGAGTGAAAATTGTCACTGCAATGTGGCTGCACCGTATGTTTCCTGGCCAGAGAGAAAAGCATGATTTTCTCACTCAGTCTCCATGTTTTGCAATCTGGCCAAACTTCTGTTGGCCCAGTCAGACATGCATTGGCCAAGCAGGTTGCTCGATCTGGACAATAAAAAGTCTGTTTTTTTTTTCAATTCAGTTGTATTTGGGGCCTGTTGTGCACACAAGCACATTTGTAGCAGATAAACCGGACCCTTAGGTCCATCTTTCAAAACATAATGCCATTCACCTCACAGGAAATGTACTATGGGCATGCTTAGAGGCACTCTGACCATAGTACCAGAATCTTTTGAAAACAAAAAACGTGGTTATCCTAAATAAATGGTTTTTAAAGATTCCAGAGCTGAAAGTGATGGTTTTCTAGGGATATGCTTGGCAGCTACAGCAGATACCTGAATAAACCTGCATTCACTCACAATAAAACCCAGCCCAAATTTAGGTTGGTGCAGGTTTGCTGCTGCTGAATGGGCAGCACAATCCTACTTAAAGATCGGACAGGTGGCAGAGGCCATCTGCCCGATCCAGTGCTCCACTGTGGGCAGCCTGCAGCAGGCAGCCCGTGGCAGAAAGTCTATTCGAGGAAGGGGATGCTCGTCCCCTTCCCCGAGTGTAACGGTGGCTGGGGCCGGTAGGCCTCCTTGGATTTCTGCCAGCTCTTTTGCTGGCAGAAGTTGGAGGCAGCCATGTAACCGCCCAGCCACCCTCCGGAGCCCGGGATATGGCGGACGCCATGTCCCTGCCCCCACCCGGGACGGCTGGGCCTATAGCCGCCTTCCCGGCTCCGCTGTCCCTCCCCCCATCCGCCGAGCATCCTCGGCTGGTGGAGCAGGACAGGCTGGCCTCGTGCCGGCCTGCCCTGCTCTAAAGTAGTCCACAAATGTGCTTTATGGCATGTTTGAGACTACTATGGGCTACTCCGGGCAGCGGATTGCTAGGTCCGTTGCCCGGAAGTTAAGCTGGATTGCGCCCTAAGTCTGGTAGTACCATTGTAAGCCAAGTTGGGTTTCTGTGGCCGAGTCTGCAATCCTATGAGGGTGCTTTACTGTATATGAGCCAGGCCATTGGATCTCCATGACCAGTCACTATAATCTACTCTAAGTAGTGAGAGCAATTTCCCAGCTAGGAGTCTTTCCCTGCCCTCCTACCTAAAATCTAGAACCTTCTCTGTGTGTGTTTTACCATGAGCTATGGGTTCTCTACCACTCAGAGTTGCTTCTATGCTCTCTTAAATGCACGAATCCCCTTCTGATTTTTGGAATTCTGGGGAAAACATGGGGGCTCCTACCCATCAACCACACACCAGTTAACTCAGGCAGGAGAGTTGTGGGAAACAGTTTGCTTGTGGTTACTTAAAACAGTGTGCCAACTGAGTATCTGCTGCCAATACTCAACCAAGTGGTGGGAAATGCAGCATAGTGTGGTAGGCTATGCATTATTAGCAATGTGTTGATGTGCCATGCGGAAGGGGATCTGCAAGGCAGACTGGGATCTTTGCCAGATACAGAGAGGGCCCTCCCACACAGCTTCTCCTGAGAAAGATATAGTGAGTCTTTCAGCGCAATCCTGTGTAACTCTTGCGTAACAGTAGATCTACCAGTGTAAGTGCACTTAAGCCAGTGTAACTTGCTGTACGCCAACATACACAGGACGGACACCAGCGTAACCCCCCTTGGACACCGCGCATGCACAGTTCGGACACAGGACAGATGCCAGCGCAACTCCGCCAATGTAAAAGGCATTCCGGGGTGTTCAGACACCCCCGGAATGCCCCCTGCGCTGATGGAGTTGTACTGGATTCCATCCTGCATCCAAACTGTGCAAACTGCGGCGTAGGGGGGTTATGCTGGTGTTCGTCCTGTGTACGTTGGCGTACGGCAAGTTACACTGGCATAAGTGCACTTAAACCGGTGGATCTACTGTTACACTGGTGCAAGAGTTACACAGGATTGTGCTGTCAGTCAGGAACTGGTCCAAGCCAAGCCAGTGCCCAAATCAGTACCAAGTTCTGTAATTCACTGAAAGCATGGACTTGCTAAGAATGCTCCCTCCAACTCCATCCCACCTCCATCACCAACACCTCACTTCACACACTGCAGCTGCTTCCTTTAAGTTGGCCAGACAGGGAGGATTCTGGGAGTGGAACGTCTCTGCTCCTCGCTTCATCGTCCTCAGGTCTCTTTAAAGGAAGCAGTAGAGACAGCAGTAGCCAAGCCCTCATCCTCCTCTTGCTTGCTCACTCAGAGAGGGCACAAGAAGAGTATATGGCAACAACTGCATGAAGCGGCTGGTGGTGGGTGGGCATGAGGTGTGGAGCACCCCTCACCAGTTTTGTCACCTAATCCAGGCTCATTGCTCAAAGCGACCATTTCAGTCAGTCTCATGGATGGGGTGCTCCTAAGTTTTCCGATCTGGTCTGCTGCTGTCTCTGACACGTCGAAGGAAGTTCATATATAGCCTTTGGCCTAGGATAACTCCTTCTCCCCAAAGCCAGGTCTGTTATAGGCACTCAGGTAAACTTGAATCCAGCTTGAGAAGTTTCTGTTGCATCTGGCCGCATGCTTGTTTTCAGCTCAGGTTCCTTGCTAAGCAAAAAGCCATTTAAAATCTGCATGCATTTAAATGATTTAGCACATGCAAAGGAGCGAAAAAATGGCTGGCTTTATTTCTGGAAAGGAAGGGTCATTCCTGCCCCCATTTCTCTGGGGCTCCATTCTGAAAACACGAGAATGTCAGCCAGAGGGGGGGGGGGAGAGAGAGAGAGAGAGAGAGAGAGAGAGAGAGAGAGAGAGAGATATCTCCTTAGGGGCAAACGTACATCAGTAAGAGATCCTCCAGTCACGAGTCCTTGTTTCTTTGCCCACATGCTTAAACCACTAAGCCACACTCCTTTTCATGCTTAGAAATCCACCCTTTGAACAAGGTGGCCCTTAATGGCTGCAGCCCTGCTGTGCTCCTGCTTTCCTTTCTTCAGCCTCTTGTACCAACCTCACAGTAATTCAATGCAAGTGGAAAGCAGGGAATTGGAGGCGCAGTGGGGAATTCAGTGTAATGAAAGCTCTCGCTGAAGTTCCTCTGTTTACTGGAAGAGCGCAAATGGGCAGTGTGATTTACAAGGTTAAAATTAAATGAGCGCATGGTTTCCTCAGATGCTGTGCTTTAGACAGCTGGGAACGGTAATGCTGTAAACGGGAACTATGTCGTTCCTCACAATGAGAAGGCACTGAATCTTTGCTGCTATTTGCCAATTATTAATTATTGTCCTTTGTTTCATTTTGCTGCTTCGGAGGGTAGGAAACACGAACACAGAGTGAGTCACACGGTCTGTCGGCCACCAGCCCAGGGTCTGGCGTGAAGGTTCGGTGGGGTTTCGGTGGGGTGATGGACAAGTAGGCCAAATGGAGCCCTTTCTTACAGATAATGAATCCCATGTGGTGCTCGCCTGAGCTTATAACGTTGCGTTACAGTTCCAGAAATGTCGCCAGTAACTAGAGTTGCCACAAACAATAGTAAGTTACACACCGGGGTGAGTATTTTATTCTAGTAAAAACATGCCTCAGGTCCATTGTGGATTTACAAGTATTACTGAGCTAGTCCCTGCAGGCAAGAATTTGTGTTTCGTTCAGATAATTACCCAATGTTCAGGTTAGCTTGCTCCATTTGTTTAAATCTACACAGTTTGGCTGGAGGTCTTGTAATGAGACAAACCGTTTCCTCACAAGGTTCCTGGTACCTCCCTGATTACAGCAAAAATACAGGCTCCAAAGTCATTAGAGCTGAGCAGCGAAGTTCATCCATCCCCCTTTTTCTTACTGCATTTTCTTCCTGCCTGTGTTCCTATCATCTCTTTTTTTTTTTAGCAGCGTTCATTATGGTTGGCTAACTTTTGTTATGCAGGGGGATATTGGTTGTAAGGCCATGTAAAAGCAATGTTTTGATCAGCTAAATTACAACTGACTTGATTAGCAGTCAAGGTCAGCCCAAGACCTCCTGGCACTTGAGGTCGTGTGCGAAATGCTCTGTCTTCTGCTCCACCCCACTCTTCTTTTTTTTCCAATCCAGGGAGTAGGAGAAGGTGCAGTGGAGGTGGATAGGACAGAAGAGGTGGGTGGTCCCTGCCAATGTGATGCCTGAGGCAACTAGCTCACATGTCCTTATGGATGGGCCGGCCTTGTCAACAGCTCTGAATATGTATTGGTCTTGGGTGTTTTTTTTAATCATTATAACAGCCCGGTCCAGCCCAAGGCAACTGCGGTACAATTCAGGCACAATTGCAGCCCAAGTGCTTTAGGCCCGAGTTGTGCCTGAATTGTGCCTGAGTTGGGCTGCAATTGTGACTGAATTGCAGCCCGGTCCAGCCCAAGGCAACTGCGGTACAATTCAGGCACAATTGCACAATTCAGGCACAATTGCAGCCTAAAAGTGGGTGTGTTGGGGGCGTGTCGGGGGTGTGACGGGGGCGGTTACGAATTTTGGTCCGGTTCCAGACACTGGAGAGCCACTGACACGCCCCCTCGAGCCCAACTCAGGCCCAAAATTTGGGCCAGCAAAAAGGGTGGACCCAAATGTGAGGAGACCCATAGGAGCCATTTTACCTTACCCACACCAGCCCTCTCCTGAAAAGTTCTAACACCCTGGGCCCGAGTTGGGCCTGAGTTAGGACCGAACAGGTGTGGCCTAACTCTGGACATGGACCCAAATAGTTACCCTATCAGCACCCAGCCCCACCCAGCCTCTTTCCCACAAAAGCCCAGCCCCAGCCCTCCACTCTCTCTCTCTCTGAGCACGTGGCGTGGGGTTCTGTCCCCCAGCAGCCACAAAGTGGGACTTTGAAAACTTTTCTAACACCCCACTTCTCTCTTCTCCTCTCTCCTCTCTGCCCCCCTCTAGGGCAGAGAGGGCTGTTCTGCCTGTGGCCAAACTGTTTACTGCTGTGCCTGGGCAGCTGTCTCCATGCAAGTGTTTGCTAACCCATGTCTTTCTCCCAGCCCCTCTCCCCCCCCCCCATACAGGCAACAACACCAGCAGGTAAGTGCAGGGTTTGTGCTGACATGTGGTCTGACGTCTGCCTCTTTGCATAGAGAAATATAGGTAGGATACATGCCTCTATACCAATGTCTTGTCTCATAGCTGCCTGCATAGCCTGCCATGATATGCCTCTATACCAATGTCTTGTCTCATAGCTGCCTGCATAGCCTGCCATGATATGCCTCTATACCAATGTCTTGTCTCATAGCTGCCTGTATTAATGTGAGCACACAATGCCATGAGTGTGGAACTGTAACCCATATGTAGACACCAGCTGTCCCCCCCCCTCTTTTCTCCACAGGGTCTACCGACAGGTCAGTATTGCTAGGATTGCCATGGTTGTGACCCCCAAGTTGTGTTGTTGTCTCTCTCTTTGACCCCTTTCCCTTACAGGATCATGCTCACCGTACACCCAGGGAAGGAGCGCAGACCAGGCTATGTGTCTCACACCACTCAGCTGTGTTTGATTTCTCTCCCTGCAGACCTTTGCAACTGGCACACTGGCTCCTCTTCAATGGCGATTGCTACCACGCAGCAGCTGCCATGGAACACCCCCATGTTGTTTGTCCCCCCAGGAATGCCCACTACCACAAACCGTCCGGGGAGCACCCCTGGGCCTGCAGTCTGGTTGCCCCACGGTCACCTGCCTTGATGCTGCCAGAGAGGTCTGGGAGCCTGCCCTGCAACCCACCTCAGCTGCTGCTGCTGCCCCACCGCCCTGGCTGCCTACTTGCTGTCCCTCCCCTTTCTATGGAGCAGGCCGTGGTTCCACAGGGGAAGAGCCCGCATCTCCAGGTCCATGGGGCTCGCCTGATGCTGCTGCTGTGGTCCTAGAGGCTGCTGTGCCTACCCCTGGCAGCCACGCCCGGCCATCTCTGCCACTGTTCCAGAACAATAAAGATGCCCCTGGAAACACATGTCCCCAATGTTGCACAAGCACTGCCCCACACACCCAAACAGGCAGGCCCCAGCACACAAGCCTCTACATGAATCCCAGCCAGGGTCCGCCACAGCCATCCCTGGGAGAACACAGCAGGGGGGCTGCCGGACCCTCTGGGACCAGAGGGGAGGGGGGAGTTGGGGGGCCTGTCAGGCAGGCAAACACTGACGGGCACTGTCGTCCGCCACGTCCGTGAAGAGCCCTTTCAGCAACCGGGGCTCTCACCCACCCTCGGTCCGCCCATCACCGGCGTCCGTGTCCGCCCGTCACCGGCGTCCGTTTCCGCCCTCTGTCCGCCCGTCACCGGCGTCCGTTTCCGCCCATCAACGGCGTCCGTGTCTGCCCTCGGTCCGTCTGCATGAGAGGCGCCTGTTCCTGCATTGCCTCCATCTGCGAAGTGCCCCCTGTGCCCCTATCGGTCTCTGCAGACCCCTCTCCCTGTATCCCTCTCCCACCAGCCGTGTTGTCTGTCTGTTTCTGACCCACCCGTGCCCCTCCCCAGCACCCCCTGTCAGTGTGCCTGCCTCCCCTCCCACTCCCTGATGATGGACGCTGGCACCCCCCATGCCGCCAGAGCGCCTGCCGCAAGGTGCTAATGTTGCCCCATCTGGGGGTGTGATGAGCTGCGTGAGCCCTTCCCGCTCGCAGCAGACAAGCCCACGGCATCTCTCGGTCTTGGCCGGGGCACGGAGCAGAAGGCATGCTGGGATGCCTTCTTTGTGGGCATTGCCATGGCCCTTGAGGCCCAGGGCTTCAGGCATGTCCTGGCGGAGGCGGTTCCAGACCTCATGAGACCCCCCCCTTGTGCGTGCCGTTCCCACCCCCTCCTTCCCTTCTCTCCCCCGCTCACCCCCCCATGACTCCCACGTGCAGCCTCACCGTGGCTTGGGGGTGGCATCGCAGTCTGCAGGAGGGAGGGCAGTCGCACTCCCCCCTGCGGCAGGTGGCTGTTGCCCAGGGTGCCCTGGGGCAGCTGGCACTGGCACAACCTCTGCCCTTCAGCTGACTGTCAAACGCGCAGTGCCTGCAGGCCCACCTGTGGCTGCCCATCTGCTGCGACCGCTGCAGCAGCTGTGGTAGGTGCACGCAGACGGGCTGAGGAGGGGGCTCTTCGCTTCCACAAGACTGACAGCTCCCCACAGGAGCCTGCCTGCCTCTGCGGTAAGTTTTGCCGCGATCCTGGCCCAATGCTGTTGCCTCCAGCCTAACTCAGGCACAGTTGCAGCCTAACTCGGTCCTAGTTTGGGCCACAATTGGGCCACAATTGGGCCTCAACTGTGCCTGAGTTAGGCTGGACTGAGCCCTAAGTCACCTTAGGCTGGGTTGTCAGGAAAGGTGGTCTATGAATGTGCAAATAAAAAAATAAATTCCAGGACATGTGTGTCCTTGCTTGAGAGCTGGTTCATTCATGCACTCTGCAAGAGAGGCCTGCAGCAACACCCAGTAAGGCTGTAGGTGTTTCATGGAAGTAGTCAAAGATCCAGCTGCCAAGGACCTTAGCTGACAAAAACTAAGCACCTGGCCTCAGAGAAAAGTTCGTTGATGCAGAAAAAACTGGTGTCCCCACCAGGGGGCCTTGGGAACCAGGAAGCAGAACCAGGCTCTTGGGAACCAGAAAATATCATCTTGGGGACAGATGTGAGCTCCAGGCTACATACAACAACTATACAACATACAGACTCAAGAAAAAACAGGAGAATGGACCATCAAGTAACAAAAGGCATAAGTAGAATGACAGAGTTGATAGGTGATTTACATTTTTTAACTGGTTGGTTGGTCATACAGTATTGCACACAGGAACTTTCTCTTTCTTCACTCTAATGAAGCTTAAGTACATGCAACTTTACTGGCTCATACACATTCCTTGCTACCCTGGTCTCTTCCAACTATTCTTCTGCTGTTTTCCCTACTGTTGAGTTTAGATTGTCATTGTATGCTCATTGGAGGCAGGGACCATTTCTCATTTTGTTTTGCGTTTGGACACACCCTTCAGCCTGTTCATTCATAAAGATGAGAGTAGTTCTTAGCCTCAAGTCTGTAGTGCAAAACCTCATGGAAATAGCATTTAAAACTAGCTTTACAAGCGAGTCTGAAATGCGCATTGCACAAGCTCCTTCAACAAGACAGTCACGCAAATGTGCCTGGACAGTAAAGATAAAAAGGATATGAATACATCTGAAGGGATTTTATGTATGGAATTCAATGAATATTTGTCGCAGTTCCTTTCCGAGTGCCTTGTAATTTCACTCTGAGGGCCAAATTCCTTCCAGGAACACTCTGTGCCACCGACTCAGAGAGCCTGAATTACAGAACGTTGGCATTACCAATTAAGACTGATGGCTGTGCTCCAGAATTTTAAAAAGCTGAGTAAAAATAAAATGTATTGGGGGAGGGTAACCACATGCTTTTCATAGCCTTCTTTCTCCTTGAAAAGAGAGCTAATTTCAGATCTGATTCAAGGAGAAGGATTGTTTATTGTTTTCAAGGCAGTTATAACCCCTCCACTTCTAAGGAATTGGGCTGAAATGTAAGAAACAGATTCAGATCTCAGCTGCAGAGGTGTACAGTAACATTGGAATAATTTAGATCAAAATCTAGCCCTAAGTGTTTCCTGAATTGAAGCAGTGTTGCTGTTAGAGGAATGAGTGCATGCCTACCGCTTCCATTAATATATACTATAGCTTCATCGCAAACGTAAGTCAATGTGCTGCTGCCATAGGGTCTGTTTACGCTATCAGCTATCACAGGATAACAACTGCTGAATTCACAAAAGTCTTTGATTTTTGACTCATTCGAGGAGTTGAAATGAAGCCGAAAGTTGAAATGAGCCGAAAGAAAATGACACCTGGCCAGATCAGGGGCTCAAAATTAGTTGCTCTGATTCAGGTGGAACACAGTTCCATGGAGAAACACCAAAGAACTAAGATAATCAGCCAAGGAATGGGACTGAAATAACCAGTAAGTCCTTGCTTGTGTAGAGAGCTTGCATATTATGGTGGCTAAATGGCTAAGCTGCATTCTAGATTCAAATCTATGTCTCAAAGTAACAGTCACTAGGCAGCCAAAGGCAGATTGATGCCCTGATGTCACACACACACACACACACACACACACACACACACACACACACACACACACCCTTTCATCTGCAGTATGGGGATAACTATACGGTACGAATATGCATGACTATGTATGCATGACTATGTATGCAAAGCATTTGAATACAGGCAGTGCTTGCTTTACGCTGGAACTATGTTCTCGGAAATTGGCCCATATATTGAAAATACGTAAATCAAAACTACTTTTCCCATAGGAACCAATGTAATTGGTATGAGTTAGGGGGGGAATCATTGAGCACTCGATGACGTGGATGACTGGTGATTACGAAGGGAGGCTACTGATGTCCATGGCTGAGATAAATGACTTTTCTCCTGACAATGAATTAACATTCACGCTGATGACTTCTGATTACCCAAGGTAGCATAGGGGGAGGTTGAGGAAGGGGGAGAATGGCTGAGAAAGCAAAGATGGAAAACAAAGATGCCAGTAAGGAAACTGAGAAGGCAATAAGGGGCAGCTCTGTGAAGGCATTTTCTTTCTCTATTTTTTTTTAATCTTATGGCTTTAGAGGAGATTCTCCCCCCCCCCCAATACACACACACTCAGGAAGCTATGATCTTCTTACAGGGTTGCTCATTAGGACCTAATTAGCAGCTAATTGATCATGTTAAACAATTGCCAGTGTAAATTAGACTTCCAGTTTTAATTTGCAAATCGCGCTATTTTGAAAATGGGCAAATTAAGACCGCGTAAAGAGCTTGTTTGTATTCTATATGCTACATAAATGCTGAGTATTATTGCTTTCTCATGATAGCCACCATGAAATAACAATGTCAAAAAAAAATGTTAGGGGAAACACAGTACATATCAGTGGTAGAGAACCTGCTTTGTATACAGAAGTTCCCTTTCAATCTCTGACACCTCAGTCAAAGTAGACAGTAGATGATCCAATGGTCTGACTCAGTCTAAAACATACATATGTTAATAAATCCATAGTAACTCAGCTTTGTAGTTTTCCCTATTTGATAGGCATAAGAACAGGTATAGAATGAGCCATTTAGCTGTCCATTTGTATAAGAGCTGATCACAAGGTTCAGAAGGGCACATGGTACAGACCTCACATGACTTCCAGCTCAGCTTTCTCTTTGGCATAGTTTGCTTTGTGCAGGGAGAAGCTGACATGGGGTACTGCCAAGTGATCTCCCACCCAGATCTCGGAAATGTCACTGTGCGATCCTGCTGAATGTTTGGCACACTGCTAACCACAGTTAACTCCCAGTTCTGCTTTTGGGAACACCATGAACATCCCTACCTATTCTGCCATGAATGCTCATTTCATAATAAAGCTATAGGATTAACAGCTTTCTACCTTTGTTGGATGTTTACACATCTCATCAATCTGGTTACCCTTTTCTGTCCTCTGTCACACATTTTCAGGTAGAGAGCTTAAATCTGACAAGGGCATGAATGGCAGCATAACACCTGCAATCCGGCCTCAGCAGAAATTCTTGGCTGCGTTTGTTTTTTGGTTTCTAGCACTAGGAGCACTTAAGAGCCGTTTTTTCTGCCTTGTAGAGCGCTTGGGTCACATTTTTGCTCCTTCCAGCCCGCTCACCACACTAGAAGTTTCAACTCTAAGGTGCCTACTGCACCAATAGGAAGGCTGCTTGGCTGCAAAGGAGCTTGGGATATGTAGTACGAAGGAATAATGAAGGCAGCCTAATGCACCAATAGGAAGGTGGGAGATATAGTGGGAGGGACGAAGAGCAACAGCAGCCATTCTGATTTTGACCATTTCCGTTCATTTTGGGAGCCCCTGGTAGCAGCGATATCAAGCATGCTAGGAACGTCACTTCCTGCTATTTCCAAGATGAAAAACAAACGCAGCCCTAGACAGGAACTTGCTGAGTCATGGTCAGTTGACACTGATCAAGCCACTGATTGGTCTCCTACTCTTAACATTCTGCAATGGCTGCTCCACATACGTAAGCTAAACAATTTTCATGTAGGCTGGTTGTTGCGCAGACTTCGAGGCCATCTACCTGAAGTTTTATCTCATCAGCCCCATGCAATAATTCAAATAACAGAACTCAACAACGCATACAATAATCCAGATGTTTAAGAACATCTGAGATCAGGAACTATATCAGTTTGTATAACTGTGTCAAATAACAACAAAGAAATGAAAGCACAACAGAACCCATGTGATACATTTCCTCTGCCTTTCTTGGGACCATCTTCAGTATTCATGTGGAATAGGCTTGAAAACAATATTTTGAAGAAAACATCAAAACGTTATCTCCATAAAAATATCAGTTAAATCTGGCAGACAATTATGGACACATCAAGGGATGCTCTAAAGACCTGAATAACAAGATAATGGGTTCAGTCACTTCTGAAGGACACTTAAGTATTTAATTCACTGTTCAAAATGCATATTTAGCCTGAAGATCCAGCTAGTGATGCAATGCACCATCAAACACTCTATAAAATCTAACAACTCTCTTTTGATTCCATTCAATGAAAGGAGAAAATATGACTACATCTGACACAACAATCTCTCAAGGCTGGTTGGCTGAAATCTTGCCTTGACTTTTCTTCTGCCCTTTCATTGTTTTGCAAAGTCAGTGTACATTTTTTTTTAAATCTGCACCATTTAGGAGAGCATCATGCAGGAAAATGAAAAAAATAAATCCACACACTACTTATTAACAGAAAAGGATCAAGGGTGGCCTTGAAGGTAAGGTCCTGGGGATGAGTTCACAAAGATCCTATTTAATTTGGACAAGCCACATAATTGTTCAGTTTCTCAATTAACCACCTCCATGACATGAGCACTTTTGACTTATGACATATACGGGAATTCCAAATGTGTTAAGAGCTTAGGAAGTGTTGAAAGGCCCTTGCTGGTGAGATCTCATAAAACTTTGGAGAGATAGCAAATCAGCCAGGATGATCCGAGTAATAATGGATATAGGGTGTAACCAGGATAATCTCCAAAGACAAACAGTCTTTGTCTTCCCATGAGTCTCTTAACACCCTGGAGTTCTGTATTCCTCCATTCCCTTTGGCCCCAAACATAGGAACTGGGAACATCTCCAAGCATCTGATCACTAGCACATCTGATCATTTGCTAGCACAAATGGCACAGCGGAGAGCTGGCAGAGTCCAAAACAGTGGCCATTGAACAATGGCCCTGAGCAAGTTGGAGTTTCTTTACCCTTACACCCCCCACTAAAGCACACCAAACAGAGGCACGTTTGGAGGAAGGGCCACTTTATTTAAAATAACAGACCTGTAGAGGGGGGAAACCTACCATAACCTAACTTCACGGTACTAACCATCTGCCTCCCCCTGATCTTAAATGGGCATCAATGTCCTGACTGAAAGTCACCCTTGGTCACAGACCGAGGAAGCCTATCACAGCCAACCACGAAGGATCGAGGCAACAGAACAGTACAGATTCCCACAGGCCAAGCCACGTAGTGGTCTTTGCATATTCCAGCCAGGGGGGATGCCAACCAGCCTCACTGACCTGGTCAAGTGTCGTCTGAGTGGTCCTGGCTCACCTCCCGACCTTGCTGACCTCAGGATGTACGCCGATCCCTCACACCCTACGTACCCAACCCACACACCACTTGCCAAAGTGACCGATGAACTATTATCCTGATCCTAAACCACAATCTGAAGTAGGCGAAAAACCTGTCAGCCTTGAGCCAATCTGGCTGACAGCAAAAAAATAAAAAAAAAATAAAAAATTCCTACCTGGTCCTCAATAAAGAGCGACCAGCTAATCCCAGACTATGATGAAGGGAGGGAGGGGCTCAAAGAAAAGGCAGCAACTGAGGGGCCAGCAAAAAACACCAACCAATTTCTTACCCTCAGCCAGGCCCACAACGATGCCCAGCCAATCAGAGGGCTTCAATTACATGCCTCTGTGCTGGTGAGCTCCTGGGGGGGGACCCAACGAGACACTAGGCGTCTCATCGCCATTCTTGTGATACTCCCTGCCATTTCCAGCATAGTAGTATGGTGCAAAATCAGCCACAGGGAAGGTACCATACAGATGAGCCCCCCCCCCAAGAGTCTTCACTGTGAGACGACCTGTGCTGAAAGCTAATGCGTTTTCCTTGCCTGTGACTAGCGCAAATCAAAGCAGCACCCTGTGTCTCCAAGAGAAGCACGTTCACGATGTGTCATTTGGAAGCAGAGTAGCCTTTTGATTCATAATGGTACAGAACAGCACTTCTAAGTACAGTAGTTCTCTTTTCCTTGTACATTAAAGCAAGGAATTTACTAGCAGGGTCCCCTTAGATTTCAGAACGGAGACTACATTTTTGTTTTCTTTCATATGCGGCCATTTTGCCAAGAAGGTATCAAAGGAACAGCACTGAGAAAACACCCAGCCCACTGTCCACCGGGTCCCTCAGACAGATCCTCTGAACTAGATGGATTTCATGGCAGTCACAGCCTCGAAGATCTTAATAGCATTTATCACCCACGGTACAGAGGACAGCTTTGTAAATATTAGCCCTGGATTTTATAGCCCAGTAGGAACACAAGCATAAGATAATTAACACAGGAACAAAAAACAGAAAACCTATTAAAACTTATTAAAACAGCTGTAGGCTAGGTTCATATTGGATGTCCCTGCATTGCCATGCATAGGATCTGCGCTACCTGCAACCAGTCACCTGAGACAGTAGTGAAGGTGGACATTTACATCTGCATTACAATTTGTGATTGTGCATCCCAATCCAGTTCCTGCAGAGTTAAATATCCAGAAGTGCACCATAATCAGGGCCAGCACAAGACCTCCTAGCACCAGAGGTGGCAAAACCAAACTCTGCCCCCTTACCTGGTGATATGCCAGCCTCTACTCTTCCCACTCCCTGGACCGGAAAAGGAAGAGGATGGAGCAGAAGTAGACATGTGGAAGACAGGAGACTGTCTAGCCTACCACTCTACTCTACTCCACACTTCATCTTCTGCTCCACCTCCATCTTCCTTTTCCAGTCCGGGGAGTGGGAGGAAATGCAGATGAGTGGAGGGTGGTGAGCATCCTCTTCTAATCTGCTGCCTTAGGTGACCATCCTAGCTGGCCTCATGGAGGGGCTGGCCTGATCATAACACAGCTGTGCATCTAAATAAACATCCAGGCTTACTTCTAGAGGTAGACTCCAGTGGGAGTCCATGTGCAGAATCCACCACCAGGACTACGTGGCATTGACATAGAGATCCTTCGTGTAACATGGAAGATCCGCATGACAAGCAGTGCTACATGTTATTTTTTTTCATGTATATATTAGAAGCATTTGTATCCCACCCTTCCACTCAACGTGGGTCTTTAAGTAGCTCACAACAGATTATTAAAATACTAACATGAATTAGTCCTCACTGAACACTCCTCCAAATATGACTACCAGATCTTGGGCCCAATCCTATCCAACTTTCCAGCACTAATGCAGCCATGCCAACATGACATGTGCAGCATCCTGTGGTGGTGGGCAGTCACAGAGGCCTCCTCAAGATAAGGGAATGTTTATTCTCTTACCTCCGGGTTGCATTGCAGCTGCATCAGAACTTGAAAGTTGGATAGGATAGGGCCCCAATACATGCAAGTTCCTCACTGCCTACCATCAACCACACTTATGTGGAGAAGTCATTTCCTTGGGTCGCATTCCTTCAGTTGGCAAATTTGTCAACTGAAGGAATGTTGAAGCTACCCCAAGTGAAAAGGACAAAGGACAAGCAAAGGAGGAAAGTGGGGTTTCACCACTGCAACCCCCCAGCCACTTTTTTCAGAGCAATCCCACCCATTTGAATGAGATTACACCAAAATAAGCACACTCGCTAATGAGAAAGGCACATGTTATTGTTCTGCTACCTGAAGAAAAAGTGGAAACATTCAGGTAGACTGGTTGTGGTGGTATGAAGTTCTGAAACAAGCACTGATGTGAGGAAAGTTTCAGAGGACCAGTTCCCTTCCCTGCTGTGGGGAAAAAAAAACCCGCAACAAAGCTTTCCAAAAGGTCAAATTGTTACTGGTGCCATTTGGCAAATGAAACATTTCAGAGAATTTGAGTGAATGCCAGAGTGCTTCTGCTGCTTTCCGAAAACCAGCAAACCGAATCAAGAAAGTCATGGGTCTCCATCTACAAATGCAAATGAATTTGCACTTCTGGATACTCTAGCAGTATCAGTTCCTATACTAGCTATATAGCCTAGCTATAGAGTTGGGGAAAAAAATCACTAGATTTCTGAATCATGGCAGAGAGAAAAATATCAGAAATATCATGACAGTTCTCAGTTCTAAAATTAGAGCATGCAAATCTGCATTACATACTGAGTCTACCATCACTAACAGCCCAATCCTGTGTAACTTTTGCACCGGTGTAACAGTAGATCCAATGGTGTAAGTGCACTTATGCCAGTGCAACTTGCCGTACGCCGACAGACACAGGACATACACCGGCGTAACCCCCCTCGGACACCACGCATGCGCAGTTTGGATGCCAGAGCAACTCCGCTGGCGCAGGGGGCATTCTGGGGGTGTCCAAATGCCCCCGGGATGCCCCCTGCACCAACGGAGTTGCAGCGGCGTCCGAACTGCGCATACGCGGCACCTGAGGCGGGTTACGCCGATGTCCATCCTGCATCCATCAGCATATGGCAAGTTACACTGGCATAAGTGCACTTACACCGGTGGATCTACTGTTACAAGAGTTACACAGGATTGGGCGGTCAATCCAGCTCAGTGTGTTGTCTGCACTAACTGACAGCAGTTCTGCAGTACTTCAAGCAGAAGTCTTTCTTTTCCAGTCTGACATGGAAATACCAGGAACTGAACCTGAGATGGAAAACAGGTGCTGCACCACTAAGCCACAGTTCCTATTCTAGAACTTCAACGTGCTGAGCTATAGTGCGCTATGTGCTCTACCACTAGGGCCCAGATGTCATCATCATCAAAAAAATGGCACAATAAGACAGCAATATGATTTCTAGTATCATAATGGAAAAGCTCGTGACCCAAAGCCTTTGGCTCTGGCTCTTCACACTGCTGGTTGAACAATTCGGAATTCAAACAGTATTAAGCATTAATGCAGGCATGTATTAAGTAGTATTCCGTAATAAAAAGAGCTAAAAAGTTTCAGGGATTTGTATCTAACAAGTCCTTCGCAGTCTATCATTTGGACTGAATCCCTCCAAGAGCAGAAATTGGTATGATCATTTCAAGGCTTACTCTTTTTCAAGGGCCAGTTCACACACTATACAGAATCAAGCCCAGTTTTGCCACCATCAGACAGTGTAATCAGTTGGGAGCATCAGCTAATCCCATGCCTTTGACAACCATACGGCAGATTTTCCAAATACCGGTACCTCTAAAAGTATAACATGCAAACAGCCCTTCAGATCAAGTGATCTTCTCGATTCCCTTCTAGATTATGATTAGAATAATCCAGCTGTCTCAATTTCATGAAGTTTGCATGCCTTCAAAGAGATGAGACATCAGAATGAGGTGAGCATAAAGGAGACAGGCTCAAACAGCTGTAAAGAATGGCCATGATGAGACGAGAAGCTGTGTAGAGACTTTCTGTTCTCTGGGCTACTAGAGTTTCCCATGCAGCTTGCAGGCCTCAGGTCTACTGCAATTGTCAGCTGGGCTACACTAAACATCTTCCATGTGGACATGCCTCCTAGGAGCAATTTAGACCTGAAGCAAACACACATCTAGGAAGTCTGGTTGCTGCTACTCCACTGCATCTGTTTCCAGAAAAAAAAAAACTGCCTTGTGGATTTGATTTGGGTATCAGCCAGCTGACTAGGGAGAACTGGGTTCAGATCCCTGCTTGGGCGATGAAGCGTCCAAAGTGGCTTGGGCCAGTAACTCTCAGCCTACCTCTTAGGGTTGTTGAGACAATAAAAGGTGGGTTACCTCCTCCATGTATGCTACCATGATCTCTCTCAAAGAAGGATGGGATATTATTATTATTATTATTATTATTATTATTATTATTATTATTGAATGTCTATCCTGCCTTTCTCCCCCATGGGGGACCCATATTAATATGAGGAATGAATGAATGAATGAATGCTCTTCTGATTTCCAAAAACTCACCTATGGTCTGACGAAACTGCTTGTTCAGCAATATGATTTCCATTTGGTAGTTATCAAGTAAGAATTATTTTTAATTGCCATTCCTCAAAAAGGCCAAAGAATTTAAGGTTCTTCAGATTAAAAATCTAATGGCGAAAAACATTTAATTCCTCAATTGAAGATGTGTCGCTATGATCTAATAGCGGACAACATTTGTTCCTTCTGATGGGCCAAGCCCGTTTTGGCTTCCTGCTTTCTTCTTTCGTTCCACACCACTGTCTAGAAGAGAGCGTTTGACCTGATAAGAACACTGTATACTGCCATGATATTAGAATAATAAAACCATGAGGGATTAGATGGCTCAAATGATTGATAATAGGCTTAGAGGGGCCTTTCAACTTCAGTGCACTGTTTATAATCTAGTTCCAGTTAATAATAAGTGTCTCAGTGCTATTATGTTTTGACAGCAACTCAGCGGCTTCTGTGAGACGAGAAGGTGAAACTCATTACGGATCTTATAAGACGTATGTACTGCAGTAGATTAAGAGAATCACCTATTGTAATCGAAGACGTTAGCAAACTGGAAAGAACATTCACGTTATAGAGAAAGGTTTATGAACGGTAAAACTATAGAGGAAGGATGAACTTATATGTCTGCCCCATTATTCTTCCTGCAATACCAGAGTTTTCTTAAACAATGGCTATAACATGATAAGAAAATCCTGAATGAGTTCCAGTAAAGCATTCTGTCGTCGTGCAAAGGAATACGAATAAAGCAGGGTGTTCCACTAAGGGCTAGATGTTGCACAGAAACCTCGGGTCTTCTTCGACTGTCTCTCCTTTATAGCATCTATTTTTGATTTAGCGATACTCAGCAAGTCACATGACTTCTTCACACTGTGAGTTACCCCACCACTTCATTGCCTGTTGTTTGGAGGGGTGGGCAAACTCACAAAGTGCGGATGTCCCATTGTATGCCAACTATCCTCTACAGGCGAAGGGAGCAAATGAGACACAGTGCTGCCAATGAAAGTGGCAGCCCCATGTCATTCATAAAGTCTTGCCACTCTGGGGCCATACCTCATGGACAAGCATGTCCTTTGCATGCAGATGGTCCCGGGTTCAACTGCTGGCACTGCTGCGTTAGGCAGGGCAAGATTTCTATCTGAGACCTGGGAGAACTGCTGGAACAAGGATTTTTGCAATAGTGAAAGCACAATCATAGCTTGCCTTTGTGTGACTGAACAACAAAAAAGTAGCACACATCACAATGACTTTGTCTCTGGCTGCCTTTTTCTGAGCAAACACACACACACACACTAACTACAGTATATAAATGCATGCACTACTATGACTGTATCAAAAAACCCTGAATGTCTGTTTTCATTTCTGACAAACGAGGTAAGAAATAGCCCAACCTACATGGAAGAGACAAGACAGGCTTACAGCTAACAGTACATTAAGTGGAATTCAACTGAGCAATGATTGCTCAGTATTTTTACATTTCCTTTATTTTACCTGTTGAGTTCCTTTCCCAGCAGTAAAAGGGTTGTTAAAAGAAAATGGAGCCAATTCAAAAGGGAAGCTGCTCTTTAGCAGCCTAAGTTATTTAAATTCCCCTCCTGTTCCCTCCTACTTGGGGCCTTAATTTCACTGCTTCATGTTCCCTGAGTCAGAGCAGTCTGGCTGTGTGTAGTGTAGGTAACAGGAAATGGCTTCCAAGGAGGTATAGAGCAAGCTTTATGCTCCTTCTACATTAGGCAAATTGAACTACTCTGCTGTTCTCAATTCATGGCAGACAGCGACACGACTGCATCTCTGTTAGCGAGAATAGCGATGTGGTGGATTGGGTTGAGTAGACCAACAGCCAGCAGTGTAGCTGGCGTCGTGCCAGCCGCCTCTCCTCGTGATGCTGATGTCACTCACCCTGCCCCCGAGTGATGTAAGCAAGAGCCAAATGTCCCTCGGGGGCTGAGCGAGGACCAACACAAACACGGCTCCAAGCTGTTCCGCCACCTGGCCTTAGTTGTAACTAAGGCAGGATTCAAGGAGAACATAACTTGAAACAGGCACACAAACAGTTAACACTGATGCAATTTGCCATTGTCATGCTCTAAAAGAGAAAGGTCCACAATGGCAGCTAATTCGAGCTCCAAGTTTTAATCTGTTTAATCAGTAGCTTATTCAACAAAATGTGTTGAGCCCAGTCCTCTGCATGTTTACGCAGACATAGGTCCTACTGAAATCAACGCAACTAACTCCCTAGTAAGAATTGCCTAACAGCCCAATCCTATCCCCCGCCAGGCCAGACTATGCAGTGTTGCTGACTCTGCATGTTATGGTGTGTGTGTGTGTGTGTGTGTGTGTGTGTGTGTGTGTGTGTGAGAGAGAGAGAGAGAGAGAGAGAGAGAGAGAGAGAGAGAGAGTAGACGGCCTAGGAGAGGTAAGTAAAAATCTTTCTTGTATACCTCTCTCTAGGCCTCCTGGCCTCCAGTGGGTCTCCTCAGACTTACACAAGCTACATATTAGCTGGTGTAAGTCTGAGGATACTCGGGGGTGGTTTGGGGCAGGGAAGGAGGATACGATCTCAACATGCACTGCTGCCACTGAAGTGCTCCCCTCTCCTGCCCCAAACCACCCCCAGCATGGCCCAATCTCCACCCCGATCCACCCCGACCTACTCTGGCGGGCAACCTTCACTTGCTGCTGGTGGCACAGGGCTCCCCGGCTGCCACGCTGTCGCTTACAGGCTGCAGAATGGTGGCAAGGCTGGGGCAACAGCATATCATGCCCATAGGACTGAGCCATTAGTTAATTAACTGGTGGAAGGCCTTCCTCACATAAACCTGCCAAGTTCATCCTCTGACTCTAAGCCCCTCTGCCATCACAGGTAAGGTAGGTGCTGAACAGAGAGATAGGGGTATTTTCAGTTGTGGAGCTTTGACTTGGGATTCCTTCTTCCCCAGGAAGCTCCGTTGCCACTGTGTCTCTGCTTTCCAGTGCCAGGTGATATTTTTTTTATTCCCCTAGACCTTCTAAATGTATATATTTTGGAATGACTTTTAATGCTGGAATGTTATCTGCTTAGCTAAGTCATCTTTATTGTTGTTCAATCTAACTGTATTTTTGTACTTAGCATTTTTAACCCTGTGAAAGCTGTTCTGAGAGTCTTGTAGGTTGTTGAAGATCAGGTAATAAGTTTCTCCAATAAATAAGGGCACATGTATTTCAGTGTTAAGGCTAATTTGGTTCTGAGATATTACAGTAAGAAGGAACTGTGTGTGTGTGTGTGTGTGCATGTGCGTGCGTGCGCACTTCCGTGCATGAATGAGGGCAAGATGTCCTTTCCTTCTAACAATGGGTGGTGGCTCTTATTTATTATCTTGCAAGGTTTTTTAGACACATTTCAGTAAATCTTATTATACCATTTGACCGATAGCTGAAAGTTCTTTAAACTGTGATAACCTTGCATCTAGGGGGTTATCTGTGCCATCTACTTTCTATTCTAGAGATGGAATTGCAATTTTACAGGCAGACAAATGTTTTTGTGCTAAATCCTAGTCACATAATAGAATTATTCCAAATGATGTGCAATTAATTGTCAAGATTTCTGCAGAGACCTGAAAGGGACTGTCACAAAGGAAAGGTTCCTCCTTGATGTGTGTGGGTTAAAAATTTTGTTACCATCTGACATGCATTGCCTGGCTTTTTGTTTCCAAGAGACAAAGTCCCCCAATCCTTAGATGGCTGTGGTAAGGATTACTGATTGCGTGTAGTCGGCATTTATGCTCCCAACCATATTACCAGTCTCCCAATCCAGGAAACTAAGCACTGGAGCATACTGAAGACAGGTGGACTTTTGAGTTTATGAATGAAGTAGGCGAAATTTAGTGAATGGAGAACCAAGAGAGCTGTCTGGCCCTAAGGGCAATGAGGTCAAGCTACTTCGTGGCACTCTAAGAGCATTATGATAGCAAAGGCAGCTGCCGTAGCCAAGGTTAGAAGGATTTTTCCAGAGGGGGGGAAGAGTTAACACCACATTAGCCTGTATTTGCTGTTCTGCATTAGAGGCTTGGCAGCTCAATAGTGGAAAGAAGCAGCGAGTTACAGATAGGTGGAACAGTCAAATACACTGGCCGGTAAGGGCCTTAGTTTTAAAACATTTTCACAAGCAGTTTTTGCAGTTCCTGTGTTTGAACTCTGAATGTAAAGCCAGCAATGGTTGAACATATACAGTATTTTAATTTAAAATAGTTGTGTTCCAATTTTTATTTATCCTGAACTAAAATGCAGGCATGCATACACATAATGAGTACAAGACAGGCTCTAAAGCAGGGGTTCTCAATCAGTGGTACTAATACAACCAGTGGTCCTTCAGCAGGAGAGTGGTGCCGGTGGAGGTACTGAACATAAGAACATAAGAAGAGCCTTGGTGGACCAGGCCAAAGGCCCATCTAGTCCATCTTCATGTATCTCACAGTGGCCCCACCAGATGCCTCAGGGAGCACAAGACAACAAGAAACCTGTTTCCCGTTGACACTCCCTTGCACCTGGCACAGAGAAAACCCACTTCTAAAACCAGGAGGTTGCTTATGGCTTGTAACCTGTGATGGTCTTTTCCTCCATGAATCTATCCAAACCCCTTTTAAAGGCATCTAGGCCAAGTGCCATCACCACATCCTGTGGCAAGGAGTTCCACAGATGAATTACACGCTGGGTGAAGAAATATTTTCTTTTGTCCGTTCTAAGTCTCCTGCCACTCAATTTTAGTGCATGTCCCCTGGTTCTGGAGTTGTGCGAGAGGGAGAAGAATTTCCCTCTATCCACTCTCTCCATCCCATGCATAATTTTATACGTCTCAATCATGTCCCCTCTCAGGTGCCTTTTTTCTAGACTGAAAAGCCCCAGATGCTGTAGCCTTTCCTCCTAAGGGAGGTGCTCCAGCCACGAATCATTTTGGTCCTGCCTTTGTCTCGGGAATGCTGAGAAGGGCCGTCCGTCCCACCCAGAGCTTCCTCTGTGTTTTCTGGCCTCCAAAACCCTGAAAACCCTGAAGTAACTGGCAATGATGTCATCGCCAGTCACTTCCAGCGGTACGTAAGCAGGACAGTAGCGTCGGAGGTGGTACTCGGCTGGGAAGGGGTTGAGAACCCCCATTCTAAAGCATTTAGGGGGTCAAGGGTGAGAAAACACCCCTAAATATACAAGATTTGTTTTGGCACAAAACCAAGTGGGTAGGCTGTTTACAAATATATTGCCTTATAGGGTTGCACACAAACTATGGCAAATCTGTATGTTTTTCATGCATATACAAGTCAATAAAACGTGTTCTCTCTAACCCTACAGAAGCTTTTTAATTTTAAGAATCACTAAAATGCTCAGTGGCATCCCCTGGCCCGTTTAGAGGTCATTTCACACATTATACAGCAGCAAAGTCAGATTTACTCATGAGCAGGTCCATTTTGGACCCTTTTCATTGCAGCCACAACTAACTGATACATGCAGCATGGATGGCTCCATCTTCCCTGTACAAATCAACATCACTCTCACCTCTGACCCCACGTTTTCATCAAATATGCACCACCGCTATTTGATCAACACTCCTATTGTGTTGCTGCAGAACACTATTTAATGCCTTTGTTTATTCAGAGGCGTCTGGCAGTAGCCAGTCGCTCACAGGATGCAGTGATCAGATCTTGGAGTGGGCACAAGGACCACAACTGTTCCTCCCCCCAGACACTGAGACCTGATTGGTCCTCAGTGCTGGTGAAGGGATATTTATCACCGTCCTGCATCAGCAACTTCCCTCTCCTTTACAGCAAGCATTTCTGCACAGCACAAGAACAGCTCATTGTTCTTTTTAGTTCAAATGCTTCTGTGCCACTCTTCAACAAAAAGTTCACTAAAATCCCAATCCTATGCATATCTACTCAGAAGTACATTCCATTATAGTCAATGGAGCTTATTCCCAGGTACGTGTGGATAGAATTGCAGCCCACACGGTCTACACAGTAGAAGTAATGAGAAGCTGGGTCCCTGTTCCAATAGGACTCAGAATCTAAAATAGAATGCAGTGGAGTCACTAGCAACAGCTGGGATGCTATGCCAAGTTGAATAGGGACAGTTGATCTCTCCCTGCTAAATACATGGCAGCAGTTTCAATATGCTAAGCTATCTCTTAGGTAGGGCCGGTTCTATCATTATGCCAACTAGGCAGCCGCCTAGGGTGCAGAACTCAGAGGGGCTCAACACTGACCTTTGAGGGGCACAATTTCCTATAGATTAGGTTTTTTAACCCACGTATAAACTGACAGTTTTTTTAAAAAAAAAATAACGTAAATACCACAACAGTGTTATGGACTATAAGTAATTATAAAGTCTGATGAAGTCATTACCGTATTTCTTCGAGTCTAAGGCGCCATCGATTCTAAGGCGCACCTTTACTTTCAGTACCACCAGCAGGGAAAAAAAAATCCATCGATTGTAAGACTCACCTCCCTTCATTGAATCTACCCGCTCAGCACCAACTCTCCCCAGCATGTCTCCTGCAGCTGAGGATGACAGAGTGCACTGCCTTTGCATAGCATTTCTGGCCCTGCCAGAAAGTGCCATTTCCTTCGTTACCTGGGCTTGGGGGAGCTTCAGGGAGGCCTGCGCAACCCTCTGCAGGCCTCCCTGATCTTCAGTTCGGCGAAAAACAGCTATTTTTGGCCATTTCTGGTTTTCGCGAAAACCGGAAATGGCTGAAAATCACCGTTTTTTGCCAAACTGAAGATCGAGGAGGCCTGCAGAGGGTCGCGCAAGTCTCCCTGAAGCTCCCCCAAGCCCCAGTAAGTAAGAAGATAGCATTTTGGGGTGCTTTTGGGAGACCTTTGATTCTAAGATGCACCCCATTTTTTGAAATGCTTAATTGGGAAAAAACATGCGTCTTAGAATTGAAGAAATACAGTAGTTAGCCTTGCCTGGAGCACAAAACAGCCTGGCATCGGCTCTGTTCTTCAGCCAGTTAGCTCGAACGTTATGATGAGAGAGAGAGAGAGAGAGAGAGAGAGAGAGAGAGAGAGAGAGAGAGAGAGAGAGAGAGAACACTTGGCTTAAGAACGTCCGATAGCTCAAGGCAGAGGACAAATTCGAAGAGGAACTTCCCTCACAGTGTCTCCGTGTCACTGAGCTCAGTGTCTTCCCAAGCTTTTGAGAGCAGGAACTGGAGCAAATCTTCTGCATCCACATTGTGCAGCGCTGGGGGTGGGATGGGGCTTTTCAGAAGCCATGGAAATTGGCACAAATGTGCACCAGCCATTCTAAACAAGTTGGCTTCCACAGCAGGGAGCGATGTTTCTGGAAAGCAGGCCAGGACACTCGCCAGACACACAACTGGACGTCAGCAGCATGGGTGAAGGGCCCTGCTTTTCACTGCTGCCATAGTCCGGCCTCATCCCCCAAACCAGGTTCTGAGACTCCTTTACACACACTCTGTGCCTGGGAATTTGACAGGGCGGCCTCTTTTCCTTGCTTTTTGAAGGGGTCAAGGAACTAATATTAACATCACAGCCTGTTTATGACAGCCATTTCCAAAGCCGCAGTGGCGTCCAATGCCAAAAGCGATGGCACAGGGGAGAGTGTTATTATGAACAGCACGATTCTCTCTGAAAGCCTGTCACCTTCTGTTCTCGAGCCTCGCTAATGCACAAAGGCAATGTACCCAGTTTCGAAAAGGGATGTTTTTCAACTGTTACATCGAGGCTACTAATACAGATACTGAGGCACAGACATTTCCCTGCCAATCCTGACTGCAACAGGGACAGGGAGTGCTGTGCTCAGAAGCCAAGGGACGCAAGGCTTGGTGCAGGTCCCATTCCAAACGAATGAACTCAAATGGCACTGAGCACCTTAGCCTTGAAGAAACAGAGTTTCGACCCTAACAATACCTTGACAAGAAAAAAAAATCTATGCCGATTTTCCAAATGATGCTTGGTTTAAAAGATCTTCCTTTTTTAACATAAGAACATAAGAAGAGCCTTGCTGGATCAGGCCAAAAGCCCATCTAGTCCAGCTTCCTGTATCACACAGTGGCCCCACCAGATGCCTCAGGGAGCACACAAGACAACAAGATAACCTGTTTCCTGTTGTCACTCCCCTGCACCTGGCACAGAGAAAACCCACTTCTAAAGCCAGGAGGTTGCTTACGGCTTGTAACCTGTGATGGTCTTTTCCTCCATGAATCTATCCAAATTCCCTTTAAAGGCATCTAGGCCAGGTGAAGTTCTTCTAGGAACTTGATGAGTCCACCCTGCACATAAAGGGGCCTGTCGTTCCAAATTGCTTCAGCCCCTTTGAACAACATGGATGATTCAGCTCTATGTTGCAATGCTCCCTTCTTCAAACTCTTCTTCTTTTAAAGCCCTTCTTTTTCCTTTTTTTAAATATCAATCTAGCAAACCTGCCCTTCAGCTTAATGAGGCAATGCAGCTTTGTGAAGGCAACGATAAAATGTAAAATTTGATAGCTTATATTCACTCCTTTTCTCTTTAAAAGCAAAAAGGAATTCCACAGCTATCTTGAAGAGGGCTGCCCGTTTGCCCTCAGAAAGGTTCTGCGCATGTGCAGAAAAACCAAATAAAAGCCGGCGACGCGATCGGCTGGCTCACAAAGCCCTCGACCACCGAACTGGGCGGTCGCAACGCGGAGGACTTCCCGGCTTCGGAGCAAAGTGTCTCTGGAAGCCGGTAACGCGCCGAGTGGGCGCGCTGCTTCCCGGGGGCTCAGCAGTCGGGCTCCGGTGCCGCGCCCGCCGAAAGCACCATGCCCACTCGGTGCCTGGGGCACAGCACACCAGCTCCCCCATCGTAAGAACACCACTGGGCATCTGTACTGCTGCATAACTTATCATGCTTTTGTTGAATGAATTCATTCATTCATTCATCAAAACTACACCATGCTGTTCCCTCCAAAACAAGGGGTCCGAAGACAACTAGCAATATAAAGTATTTATAAAACTGTCTCCTTATTCATATATTTGGCCAGTTCGGGCATCTTGCTTGTGAAAGCTCAAGTTCCCAACAATGTGTTCGTCTTTAAGATGCTACAGGACTTTTTGTTATTGGGTCTGTCTGTCTGTCTGTCCAAACATCTAAAATCAGAAACCACATGCAATCAAGACATGAGGAAACTAACAACCCAGGGGAAGAACTGCAGTGGTGGAATCTATGCTTTGCATACTGAACATCCCAGGCTCAATCTCCACCAGCATATCCATTTTTGGTAACAGGTGCTTGGACAGCCTCCTGCCTAAAACTCCTAGTCAGAGTAGACAATACTGAAATAGATGGACCAATAGCCTCACTTGGTAGAAGGCAGATCCCTATATTTCTAAGGGGCAACATTTTGGGTATGAAACCATTCAATTCCTTGCCCCCTATAAAGCCTGAAAAATTAAACAAAGACAAACCCCAAACCTCACCTCTTTAGGTAGGCAGTTGTTCCAGGACTGAGGCATCACCACCAAGAAGGCCCTGCTCACTTCTTAATTTAGAAGAATCTGGAGCAGGGCCTCATTTGAGGGTCTCAATGTGGGGTGACTGATATGGGAGAAACCCCTTCCTCCAAATACATGGCTTCTGATACAAAAAGAATGCTAATAAGAAAAATCCAGCCCTATCTGTCTACGGACAGCAGAGAGACAAAACAGACCACTGTTTGATTGTGGAGGCTTCATGATTGACAGAGGCAGCAGAGAGAATGTGTGTACTCAACTGAGCCTAGGTGTGGTCCAGGATGAAACAGCAGGGGGGTCTCGTTTGCATCGCATTCTCTAAACATCTTTGCCAGGGGCAACTGTGCGTAATACAAAGCAGCAGCTCAAAGAAAGGAGCTTTAATCAGTGCTAAACCTGGTTAAGTAGACACTGAAAAAGGCTCCATGCTATTAGACCAAAGGGGAGGATTAGTGCTAAAAATAACAGAGGAAGTTAATATAAAGTTTAAGACCATGCAGCTGGCAAAGCGAATGCACCACATTTGACGTGTATAATGTTTACCGAGAGTCCAACGTTGTTATAGTACGGGGCCAGAATTCTTGTTGTAGACATTCCAACGTTCGGAGAGTAATAGAGGGAAAGAAAAGATGTTTTTGTTAATGGGCAACTAAGCCGCAACTGAGCTATTATTATATAAGAAACATTGCTCTTTGTAACTCCAGTGTATGCCCCAGACAAACGCAAGGAGCAAAGGCTTTGCAAATATTTTCTTAGCCTTAGCCAAGGTAGTATAGAGCCACAGGAAGAGCCCAGGACCAACCAGTGACTGAATGCCACCCCCCCCCCCATTCTGCCTGGTTTCACCAAATGCCATCCCCTTACCCAGCAGCACACCAACTGCCACCTCCACTGCTCCTTGTCCTCCAATCACTGGCGTCACATCGATTTCTTCAGTGATTCAAACAAACAGGATCCCTGAGTTTCTTCGCTTCTTCCTCCCCCACCCCACACAAAGTGATCCCTGATTTCTATCCCCACACAAGAGGAGGAAGGAACACATGAGAGCAAGGCCTCTGACTGTTTGTCCCCATAGTATGGAAGCCAAACCATGGTTCGTGGAAGCCAAACCATGGTTCAATGTTATGTCTGCTGCAGTAGGGCAAAATCACTCCCTACCCAGACTGTGTGGCCTGACAGAGATCCCACTCAGGTGCAGTCGCGTCGCTAGGACACGCGTCACCCCAGAGTGGGGGCGTGCGTCACCTTTAAGGGAGCAGCTCCGCCCCTGCGCGTGACGTCACGTGCAGGAGCAGAGCACCCCCTCGCGCCGTTTTTGGCTCATTTTGGAGCCAAACGGACATGAGGGCAGGTGGGCGGGCCCAACTTCCACATCAAAATGTAAGTACCGGGGGGACGCGCGTCACCCTTGTTCACGCGTCACCCCCGGGCGGCCCGCCCCGCGCGCTTCCCCTTGTCGACGCCCCTGCTCAGGTGATCTCCCTCCTAGCACAAAAACTTCCTAGGACTCACCTAGAACTCTCAAAAGAAACATAAGACATGGTGACCCTCAGAGCTATCACATCTCCTCTTTTGCACAGTCCTTTTAACTGGAGCCCTGTCGATTTTTCAGTATTCCAGCTGGTTTTCTCAGAGACGCTTGTCCCACATTACTGCAACATTAACTTAGGTCAGCAGCACAATTTAACATTTTGCCAGAGCACTGTAGGCCGTCGGATGGGTTTTAACTGCATGTCATCTTAATAAAGAGTATGCAAACACAGGACAGTGGAAAAACAAGAGAGAATCAAAGATAGCTATAAATAAAAAATAATGCTCATGGAAAGCCAAACCACATTTTGGCCTTTTTTGTTTTGTTTGTTGGCACCAAGACAGCATGAAGATAATGTACACCATTGGCATATGTGACCCAGAAGCATCTTTGGCAACTTTTGTTTGCTTTCTAAGAGATTCAGACTAATATACGATGCTAACATATTCTGTCCTACATTCCAGCAAATTGTAAAACAAACAAGATACGCTCTGAAGTCGGCACAGTTCTGTTCAATCACCAGAAACTGAAATTACCAGGAAATATAAATCATCGTCTTTTGGACAGCAAGAAAAGTCCTTCTTGAAATCAAGATGTTTTTACAGCATGTTTACGCAGGAGTAAGCCCTGCTGAGTTCAATAGCACTTACACCCTAGCAAGTGTGGCTAGGAGTGCAACCCAAATTTCTCCCTCGCATTTTTGCATGTGCTGATCTGTAACACATTGCAGTCAGAGGCAGCTTTATTCTTAAGCAGTGCAAGACTATTTTAGGGCTGTGAATCCTGAGTGTTGTCACTCTACCCAAACCGCTGGGATATGGTGTGCCAGGAATTCAAATCCAATCTATGCACAAAAGGAAATGGCTGGCCTTAAGTCATGCACCCCTAAGCATTCTTCCTGTTGCTTCTATCAGGTTTTCAGTGGAAGTTTTCTATCCTAATTAAAATAGCTCATGGAGACAGACATGCTCACAATCAGAACCATGGTGGGGGCAAAGAACGTAAGCCCCCTACCCCCCCACTGTGGTTTCATGGTTTCACCTCAATTCGTGTGTGTGTGTGTGTGTGTGTGTGTGTGTGTGTGTGTGTGTGTGTGTGTGTGTGTGTGTGTGTTCCATGCACAATTTTTTTTAAAGAAGGAAAAGCAGGTCAACACGTATTCTACATATTATGTTGTTTGGTCCACCCCTCCCTTGCAGTTGGGATAGTTAAATGTTCATCCATCCCACCTGCTCAGAAGTTGCCCAAAGATAAGAGGTTACCAAATTGCTGGGAAAACATCTAAAAGGTATCTTGTGTGCCTGGGATGTTTCCCGGCTCCTTCCGCACCTCTGGTCACCAGAGTCCGCGCCCAGGGAAGGCTTCAACCTGTGTGGTCACTGCCAGCCTACAACGCTGACAAAGACGAATGTAGTCTATCTGGCTGAATTTCCAAAGTGAGCCTGGAATGTGCAACAATACTTGTTCCTGAGCACTCTGGGAAGTTCTTGTCCCAGCTTGCCCTATTCAAAGCTTCTAATAATGCAATAATCTGCAACGCTTTTCAGAGCCAAGACCCACCTTTCATCCCACATTGCAACATGAGACCCTGTTTTCACAGTTTTACCACATAGGCCCAGTTTCTCTTGAATGACCAGATGCCGAGGAAGATAAGGCTCTTGTACCTTTGACAGGTGTGTGGAAGAAACCATTATGGCCAGTGCAGGTCATTAGGCAGGGTGAAAAATGCTCCAACAGCCCTTCTTCTTTTGCACCACAGTGGTGAAGGCAAGCCAGGAATCCCCTGCTTCCCTCCCATGTGATATCCGATGCAATGGTCTATGAGTTAGTAAGGGAAAGGAAACCAGAGCCAGCTGGATCTCAGTTCTCAATCCCTGCAGTGATATCAGCACCATTACAGTGCGAGGTATCTCATCGGATTGGGCTTTATGAATGACAGAAAAGTATACCAAGTGAGTGACAGACAAGTGGCAAGTTTTGTTTTATGTTCCAACTAGCTCAAATTGGTCTAACTTGGACTACAAGCATTTAGCTCTTATTAGCCAAGGTTCATTGCTCCAACAACACTGGTTGATAACACCATCAACCTTTATGAGTGCGCCAGACTGCAACTTGGGCCTAGCAAGAGACCACTGAGTCTGGAAATAGTGCAAGTCTGGAAATAGTGTCCCAGAGTCCCAGACAATGGTCTGGTACAGAAATCTTGGTGAAGTTGAGCAGGTCTAGGTCTGATCAGTGCCTGGATGGGGGTCTGCTTGGGAACCCCGATCCACATTGAACTCCATGATGGAAGACAAAGTAGATATAAATGTAACAAATCAGACATTGGACAAAATAATTTGATAGGCCCAGAATATTTCTGGGGGGTTGCAAAGCCCTGGTCACTCATCTTGTGTACCTGGGATGTTTCCCGGCTCCTTCCGCACCACAAAAAAGTCCTTCTCACCACTAGGTATGACAGTCATTTAGAAACAATGCCATCCAATGATGTCATCAGCCCTCTGCCACAAGCCCAAGATCTCCCTTACCCAATGTCATAACCACATCATCAAAACCTTCTTAATTCAACTGCTAATATGGTATATTCACATCTTTCCAAGAAGAAATATAGAAGAAGAGAGAACTTGCCCAAGGCACCTGGTCCGCCTGTGACAGAGTTGGGTTTGGAAACCAAATGTCCCAAGCTCAATCTCAATGCTCCATCCAAGGAATAGATGCTTTGGTGGAGCATGATAGCCGGCAGTTGTCACATCTTCCTAAAGGGTTCTATTCTACCTATAAGACCAGAATGAAGCAACTGTGATGTCATCCATTCTACCTAAGTATTTTCAATTGTCTTTTCAACCATCGGTTCCAACAGCGATTCCTTCCAGTCCATAACTACATGCCCCCCCCCCCATTCTAAAATGTTCTTGGTATCTCTGTATGTGTATACAGTACTGTACATATACACAGACCAAAAATGTTATTCTACTATGTATATTTATTTTCTACTATATACATTCTACTATGTATTTATTATAATAAATAAATAAATATTATTATATAGCAGGGGTGGCCAAACTGCGGCTCCTATATGTCTTTGACATATAATGCGCGGCTCTCGGAAATATGTTAGCTGAGCTCCTTTTTGCATCACAATTAACACAAAAGAGAAATAAGAATTTTTCAAGCTTTATAATTATTGACCAGGTATAAACTGAGAGTCCACTGGGTTAAAGCGTAAGTTTAATGTTCATGGTGAGTAAATATATTTAAGAATTTAAATGCTTCTTAAATATTGCGGCTCTCAAACATTTCTCTTACGGCTCTCAAACATCTGATTTTTATCGTTATGTGGCTCTTACGTTAAGCACGTTTGGCCACCCGTTATATAGCACCATTAATGTACATGACACTTTACGTAGAGTGAAAAGTCCCTGCCCTGATGGGCTTGCAATTTTGATATTGACACATAGGAGACAACTGAGAATACAGGGGAAGAATACGCGATCAACAGGGGAAGAATACGCAATCTTTTCCATGATGCGTAGTTTGCTTAGTTACAGGAGGGGAGTGGACATATGTATGCCTCCTTACCGCATGACTGTTTTTCATACGGATTTTTTGTGAGGTCACTCCGGAGACTGAAACTAGAACAAGGGGAGCGAGCGACCTGGAAAATGATGATGAGATGGTAGGACCTCTGTGAGCGCTTCACACCAGGCTGGCCTGCTCATTAGGCAGTGTGAAGCAGCCCACCTCAGGTGGCCAATTGTGTTACCACTAAAAGGCAGAAAATTAATTAGCTTGATGCTATACTTTTACCACTGGGGTTACCATTGGGATTTTCTCCCTCAGGCAGTAACATGTCTTATTTATTCTGCCCTTCTTCCAAGCAGCTCAGGCAACAAACATGGCTCTCCTCCCGCTTTTATCGTCACAACAACCCTGTGGGGTAGATTAGGCTGAGAGACATTGACTGGCCCAAAGTCACGCAGTGAGCTTTATGGCTGACTGGGATTGTGAACCCAGCTCTTCCTAGTCTGGTGCAACCACCACTGCCCCATATTGGATCTCTCTTTTGGATGACCTCTGCATTCATTATAATGTACCTTCCATGGCCAGGGTAACTTCACAGGTGGGACCTGGTGGGGCATGCCTAGGGAAGGGATGCTTAAGAGGTGATTGTAGGTGAGCAGTGGCAGCAGTAGACCATCTTCTTCTTTCCCTAGTGCTATTTTACAAATTCCAGATGTCCCGTCCCTCAACACAGCAGTGAAGGCTGGAGCATCTTAGACTCGTAAAATGGTAACCAAGAAATAAAGAGGACGATCTGTCACTGCAGCTGTTCCCCACCATCACTAGGACAGATGAGAGCCCTCCCTCACTGCCACTGCTGTAGCTGCAGGAAGGAGGACCGATTTCCATCTGCTGCCTCGTTTTCGGACACCGTTGGCACGTTAGCTGGCATGCGCATGCATCTTCCAAAGCATGGGGGGAGTGTGCCATCAGGGACCCTCACATGATCTTTGCCCACAGACCCCTCCAAAAGCTAGAGCCACCACTGTTACATGGGAGCCATTCCACATCGTCAGAAATGCAGAACATTTGAACGCTACCCCTTTTTCATGTGATCTGCTCTACTGAAAACTGTAATCGAACTCTCCCACAAAATAAGCCTATGTATGGGTCAAAGTCTAGACTTTTGGGGAGGGGTACACGGGGCTTGGGGGGAGGTCAGGAGGTGCTTGTGGGACCCGCCCAGGGGGTATGTGGGCCCCCAAAGGTTGATGGACCCTGGTCTAGAGTGCGCTTGTCAGGAGAGCACTATTCTGCAGACGGAGAAACCGACAAAGATTCATTAATGTGCGCCATCACCTTGCTAATAAATGACCAGTAAAACAAAGTGCTGCAAGTTGCTGCCATTGGACCTTGCACTTTTCAGTGCGTATCTTGAAATATGTGGTAGCGATTCAGGGTTAAAACCGGGTGAATAATTAAAGCGATAGCGTAATTGGAGTTGCAGAATCTTCACAGCTGAGAGGTGTGTGGAGAAAAAAATGCTTCTTGGTTTCTAATTCCCCATAGAAACCATTGCCAAACATATTCCCAGGAGATTGGAATAAGAATAAAAGAAATCAGGGATTTTATTTTTAAACAACAGAGAAATCACATACCGCTAAGGTTTTTTTTTCCCCTTGAGCTTATCAACTATTGCAGGGTAGGGGCTCACATAGACCTTGTCCACCTGTCTTTCTTTCAAGGAACTCAAGCATCACACAGAGTTATTCCCTGCCAACACACTTTTATCCTCACAACATCCCTGTGAGGTGGGTCAGACTGAGAGGAAATTACTGGCCCCAGATGGATCACAGGCAGATACAATGAACATTCAAAGTAACCAGATGTACAATCAAATTTAGCTTACATATACCTGTACAAAATAAAACCCAGAAGTGCTGGGCGAAAATCTACCTGGGAGTCAGTTTCTCTGCCATATAAGCTCTACCCCTAATCCACACAGGTTGTATAGTCAGGGCGATGGTGTTCCCAGTAGCAATGTATGGTTGCGAGAGTTGGACCATAAAGAAGGCTGAGCGCCGAAGAATAGATGCTTTTCAACTGTGGTGCTGGAGAAGACTCCTGAGAGTCCCTTGGACTGCTAGGAGATCAAATCAGTCAATCCTAAATGAAATCAACCCTGACTGTTCCCTGGAAGGATAGATACTAAGGCTGAAACTCAAATATTTTGGCCACCTAATGCGAAGAGAGGACTCTCTGGAGAAGACTCTGATGCTGGGAAAAATTGAAGGCAAAAGGAGAAGGGGAAGGCAAAGGATGAGATGGTTAGACAGCATCACCAATGCAACGAACATGAAAATGAGCAAACTCAGGAAGATAGTGGAGGACAGGAAGGCCTGGCGGGATATGGTTCATGGGATCACGAAGGGTCAGACACGACTTAACGACTGAACAACAACAAAAATACTAGGGTCTGACTGACACAGAAATGAGAAAATGGCACTCTGTACATGCTAAGTGTCACTCTTTCCAGCCAGTCTGGAGTGACAACTAATTAATAACTAATTTTATTCTTTTAATTTATTTATCCAAAGATTTATGCACTAAAAGGGTTTCCCAAAGTGGTCCACGACACAGAATAGACTGAAAACATATTGAAGTATAGAGAACATACTGAAATAGAAGCAAAGGCCACAGTACAATACAATCAATAAAACAATTTAGAAAAGCAAAAACCATTGCAACTATATCACAAAGGCAGAGATCAGCAATGGAAAAAAAAGATAAATAACTTAGCTGACAGAAATTCAAAACACCTGGAATGTTTGGTGAAACAAAAACATCTTTGCCAGATGTCAAAAACCGGAAGGGGCAAAACAGGTTTCCTCGGGTGGGGGGCAGCAACCAAAAAGGGCCTTATTTATATTTTTCGTATATTTTTGAATACAGATCTTAACATTTTACAAACTGCTGTGTTTTATAACCATAAATCCTGAGGATGCTTCGTTCGTTTTACAAAAAGGGCCTTTTCTGTGTCAGCCACACACACACACACCCCGAACCTGTGACAGCCAAAGAATGTGGTACAGAGCCTCAGATGATGAACAAAAGAGGCAAGCAGGTTCATCAGCCCAACATGAGAATCAAATGAAGAACTGAAGGTGCCGAACATGGCAAAGAAACCTGATTTCTGAATACCGTATTGGTCTGAGTATAAGACTCACTTTTTTTCCTCCTAATTTAAGTTTTTAAACTAGGGGTGTGTCTTATAATCAGGCTGTTGCAATAATGCCAGTGATTTAATTAAATTTTTTTAATAGCACCAAACTTTAAGGGTGCGTCTTATAATCAGGTGCGTCTTATACTCGGGACAATACGGTACTTATCTCTGTCACCCCTACACAGCTTCTAATGATCCTAACTTTTCTCCAAGGTAAGATCCAAACTTTCCTGCCCAAGGTTCTATTCCCCCCCTCCCATTTTATCCTCACAAGTACCCTGTGAGATAGTGTTAAGCAGTAAATGACTAGTCCAAGGTCACCCAGTGAGCTTCATTGCCAAGGAGGGGTTCGAACTCAGATCTCCCAGGTCCAAACCCAGCACTTTGAATGCTTTAGCATCTGAAGGTACATTACAACAACTTGGCTGTAGCTAAGCAACGTTGGGTGTAATCAGTCCCTGGCTGGGAGACTGTCTGACACTGGGATATCAGCCAATTTTGAATTACTACAGCAAAAAAGCAAAGATATGATTTTCAGTCATCTGTAGCATTGACGATTTCATCTTGCTTTTGTTTAGCGAATTAATATGTGGGCTTGCCACAGGATGTGATGATGGCACCTGGCCTAGATGCCTTTAAAAGGGGTTTGGACAGATTCATGGAGGAATAGACAATCACGTTACAAGCTATAAGCAACCTCCTGGCTTTGGAAGTAGGTTCTCTCTGTGTCAGGTGAAAGGGAGTGACAACAGGAAACAGGTTATTGTGTTGGCTGTGTGCTCCCTGAGGCATCTGGTGGGGCCACTGTGTGACACAGGAAGCTGGACTAGATGGGCCTTTGGCCTGATCCAGCAGGGCTCTTCTTATGTTCTTAATTAATCAATTGATTAATTAATTAATTAATCAATTGATTAATTAATCAATCAATTAATTAATTAAATTCATAATGCCTATACCACGCTGTTCCCTCCAGGGCAGGGATATAGATATATGTCTATCTATCTATCTATCTATCTATCTATCTATCTATCTATCTATCTATCTATCTATCTATCTATCTAGCTATCATCTATCATCTATCATCTATCATCTATCTATCTATCTATGCACGTGCGTGCACGCACACACACACACACACACACACACAAAGCCAACAACAAAAAGTCATGTGGCACGTTAACAGATGTATTGTGTTATGAGTTTTCACAAGCTTTATCACAAATATACAAATAGTTTTATGCATTTTATTCTTTCTTTATAATTTTGTTGTTGGCTCTGTATTAAATTACTGTGACCCCCCCCCTCGAGCTATGTGATAGCATGAGCTATGGTTTATTTGGCTATTTATTTTCATGTTTCCATTCCCACCTTATTTTCAAAAGAAAGACACATACGTAGGCAACGGACAAAAACCCAGGTATCCTCTGTTTATAGAGTTCATGTGATGATCTCCCAGCGATCTGAAGACATGTCAAGCCGCAGGTGAAAAATTAGCACCCTGAAAAGTGACAACTGATCTTGCAATGCCATCCCCTTTGAAAGTATTTTGGAAGGAGACCCAGCGCTTCCGACGTTGCCAGGATTGCTAAAGAAGATGAAATAGATCTCTGATTTAAAAGGATATCAGGTGGCCAAACTCCTTATGACAAACACTTCAGGAAATTGTCTCAAGTCCTTCTTTAATCCTAGAATCTGCCTCTACATTGTAAGCTCTTTGCGCTGGAGGGGGGAGGGAAAGGGTTGTGCTGTAATTAATACTTCAAACAGAAAAATGAGGAATTGATTGAAGAAGCAAAAGCACCTGCTTTGAAAATATATTCTAATTCATCCCATGTCCTGAGAAGAAAAACGTATTTGACAACCTACGTTTTAACCACGGTTACATTTAATAATGCATATCGACATTTATCCGGAGAGATCGGCCTGTGCCTTCCTCTTCATTGTACGCCTGCCAGCCTGTTGTCTTTTCCTATGACTTTTTATCACATAGCACCATTCCTTTGTGGGCAGTGACAGCAACGCCACTTCAAATTAAAGACAAGGCTGGCAATTTCCATGATAAATATTTGGGTTTTGCTCAAGGAAGGTGTCCTCTAGTGATGGCAAAAGGTGGGGTGGCTGACATTTCAATTCTGATACTGGGACCTTCACTTTTCCACTTGCCGCCAACACTGGGATTCAAAATGGGACGTTTGACCCACCAGGGGGCTTTCTTTCATTTCTCACTAGCGCAGCATGTTCTGAGGATCAAACGTCTCCGCTACACGATGATAGCAGCATGGATGCCTTTGGGCTAGTCCCAAGACCAAACCTGACCGCTGGCCAAGAACCAGCCATCCTGACCCTTGCCAGGTGCTTCCCCATATCCCTGCCACATGGATGTCACAAAGATATGTCGCACAGAAGAGCGGAACGGCAGCCGTGACAGTGAGCCTCATGTTTGGCATCTTTCCAGTCATTTCTATGACCCAGCTGCTGGGACGACAGACAAAGCCCAGTTGCTCTTTGCTAGCATCCTCGATGGAAGTGCGCAGAGATGGGGAATGGCTCCGAGACAGAGCATCTGCTTTGTACACGGAAGGTCCCAGACTCTCGCTCCCTGGCAGCCTCCTTTTTAAAAAGTCTAAGGTCGACAGATCTCTGCCCAAGACCCCGGAGAACTGCTTCCAGCCAGGGCAGGCAGCATTTCATTATTTACTTGTTTCCTGAAAGCACTTTGCACTCCAAAACACACAGCGACTTAAAAAGCACAAATAAGGAAACGTCAAATCATAAGTAAGACAATAGCAGATTCCAACAAACCAACAGAAATCTATCCAGAGCAATGAAAACCACCCTAAAAGCAGGTCTGCTCAGAACTAAAAGCTTACCAGACCAGCAAAGTCTTCAACTCCTATTTAAAAAAAGGGAAAGAGGAAGCTCATCTCCCTAAGAAGTTGCCACCACTGAGAAGGCCTTGTCTCTGTGGGCTGCTGAATGAATTGTTGTTGTGCAGCAAAGCAGAGAGCAGGGCCCTTAAGGGCAATTTTAAGGGTCAGGCAGGTTCATAGGGGAGCAGGCAGTCCTTACGGTATTCAGCTACATGTGTACTAATGGGCTAATGCTGCTTCATATGAGATGGGTGGCTTGGCAACCATGGGATGCCTCTTTAGCTACTGTACTACTAAATTGTAACCACTGCCTTTATAGAACTGGACTTTAATGGCTCAGTCCTTGATTAACATACACCACAACAGTCCTACTGATTTGAAGAGCTGCCTCTGCAAAGGAAGATGTTCTGGATGCAAGTCCCAAGGGGGATCCAAGAATCTATTTTCATTCCTCCACCTTAGCAGCTGTCCTCAGTGACCCCCCCCCCCCCGCCTGTACTGGGACCTGAAATCTCCTAGGATTTTAATTACACAGCAAGAATGATTCCCATCTGTGTCAGGCAGGCATTATTAGATAATGAGCAAGGTGCTTAATCCACCTCACTGCATAATGTGTGTTACAGTGCATATGTAAAAAGGAAAACAAGGACGTTTGTTTTTCCAGCAAGCTGATGTGCGTGTACACATACACATGCATGCACAAAGGCACACATAGCCACAAGCTGACATATCAGTCCTGCAATGAGATTCACTGTAAACTAAACGAAGACACTATGAATACATGCCGTTATTAGCCTACAACAGAGCAATACACATAGAACAAGCTTAAGTGCTGTATCTCATATCCACTGTATTGCCCTGATATGCAAACCAGAGGAAGAGAGAGACTGATATCAATCGACTGTGCAATCAGATTTAACATTCAGCACAAGCAACGAGAAATGCCAAATTCTGCGGATTTACTAGGAGAATTAAGTAGGTCAATTATAGGAACAATGCTGTAGAACGCAATGTAGCAACAATTCATTGTTTTGTTGTTAATAATAATGCATCATCAATGTGTGAGGCGCTTTACATAATATAAGACACCCTGCCCCAAGGAGCTTACAGTCCAATGCTGCTGAAGCCTGAGTAAGAATCCAACAACAAACCTTCCATTCAACAGCAGATTTAAGATACGTACAGTGGGACCTCTCCACTTTTTATCATGCTGAAAAATGACAATTCAACCACAAAACTCAACGTGTACTTACCAAAGGTTGAAAAGTACAGTGGGATCTCCCTGATATCACCTAGCAGACATACTGGACCCCCCCCCCAGCTCAAGACGTAGAATTCTAGGCCCCCATCTGTCGCAATCTTGGCAGTGGAAGGAACAAACGGGGAGCACAGAAGTATATCCTTGGAATGCATCTAAGGGCATGCTCACACAGTGCTGAGTCTCATACAGAACCTCTGATCCTCATAACAAGCCAATCTTGAACATTTGCACAGCCCATGCTTGTCAATAGGGCAGATGTATGGAAGGTATGCAAGGGGAGGGGGAGTGAAAATGGCACATACAATCATCACAACTTCTTTGAACAGAGTTTAGCTTCCCCAATGTTCAGTTGTGCAGGAGAATGGAACAGGGAAGACAGGAAGTACAGGACAGGAAGTACAAATTCAGGACCTGCTCATTTTATTCCTGCACAGTGCCTAGTGACTAGGCTCTAGTCCCCTGATGGTGAACCTATGACATGCGTGTCACTGGTGACACACAAGGTCATTTTGGGTGACACGCCAGTGTTTCCACCAGGGATCCAACACACCTTACATTTTCACAAAAGTTTTACATGCTTGTCTTGAACATTTAGGGCAGAGATTTTTGGCAGACTCTTTTATTATCTAGTAAAACTCAGCAACAAAAAAGTCACTAATTGATGTTAAATAAAATGCAATGTGTTCTATAGTTATTTCCAGTTCAGTTCAATTCAAAATTACTATTAAAAGTAGCAATAGTCAAAGTAATATTAAAAGTGGGGGGGGGGAGCGACAAGTTAGGCATTTTCAAAAATGTTGACACACCAAGCCCAAATGGTTCACCATCACCGCTCTAGTCCATTTTAGGTGGTTTTACAGGAGGAGGAGGAGGAGGAGGAGGAGGAGGAGGAGACGACCACTACCAATATGGGGAAAGTCAAGAAAGCCCTACCTATGAAGCCTTATCTGGTTGACTCAGAGAGACTCTAGTTCCACAGCTTCTGAAGAAGAGCATGCATTTGCATTCATACGATCCCATGTTCAGTCCATGGCAATTCCAAGTAAAACAGCTTATAGAGGTGAGACCTTTGGAGAGTTGCAGCTGGTCAAAACTGAATGGAGGTAAAAGGCTCAATGGAGAATAACCTTAGTATAAGGGAGCTCCAGATAGAGGTTGGGACAATCGAGCCTGAGTTCACATTACACCAGCACAGGAATGCCAGTATATTTTAGATGAGATGCATTTTTTGAGCATCCTATCATTAAAAGGCCTGACAATTATTTTCATCATAAAATCAAGACAATTTGTCATACCCCTCAGACGTTTGACATGGAGAATCTACTTGCGAGGAATATAATTCGACCACATTTCAGAATGTTCTGATAGAGAATGGCTGAATTGCAGCAGTTTTAAAATGTGGCTCTGAACTAGAGGCCTTCAAATTGTTTGCAGCTTTTTTTTGGGGGGGTGGCATTCTGGGGAAGACCTGTGCCTTGTAGAATTGCATCATGCAGACATTTATCAGGTGTATCTCTAGCAAGTGATGGAGAAGCTTTACCTGTTGAATTTCTGCACTCATGCATCCGTCCCCAGCCCAATGTCAGGCTGAAAGATCAAGGCAAAGTGTGAGTGCATGAAACCCGATATGTAAAGCCAGCATCTCTTACAAGACTATACAAGACTTCACTGCTTACATGACGCACAAGTTCAAGTACCTACCTTAAATTCCAATTTCCATGCTTTCTGGAGCACAAACAAAAAATTTAAAGCACCTGAAATGTCACCTTAAACCAAAGGTTTTTTGATGCTTGAATAATGTGAACATCAGAGTATCATTGCACCAAGAAACAATACAGAAACTGTGGGCTGGTCTTTGCTTTCCTTCTCAACCCAATCATGTGGATGTATGTCATTGTCTTCTTTGTAAGCACTGCTTGCCATCTATTGAGAGCTCCTATTTCCCCCCCACACACACACGGCTGTCATTTTGATGTGCAACCCCTAACCGTGAAAGCTCTTTAAAGACCTGGTCAAAAACGGAAGGTTAAATATACTCTGACAGACCTGCAGTGTAGCTACTCTGTACTACGGAGAGTTGGGTTGTCTTTGCTCCAGCAAAAGCAAGTTGCTTAGCCATGCTGGTACGATGGCCAGCCACTGCAGCAGGGAGACAGACACCCACCCACCCCAAAGAAATTGCAGTGAGGATCTGGTGATTATTTCACCTTCCCAGAACTGCATTTTCCACTTTCAGGAGACAGTATTTAACTCCCTAAAACCAATCAGTTAAAATTTAATGCAGGCTGCCAAATGTCTACGGCTGCATCGATAAAAGCCATTACACCCGCAATCTTCTGACACACAGAGATGAAGGTTAGCCTGGTAAATTTTTCAGAGCCTTATTACATGTCCATGATGATCAAATGCGTATGAAGAGCAGCTGAAAAAGGTCACTGAAGATATCCTGGTTGCCAAGGTTCTGGAGGGTGATGCGAGAAGGCAGGTAATGATAAGGGAAACATCATCTTGAGCATAAAGGGATTCCCTTGCCCCTCTGGCAAATAATTCTGTTAGCAGCAACACAAATGGGCATTTACATAGAAAGGTGGGATGCAAACTATAAGAAACTATGGTTTTTTTAATTATTATTATTTCAGTTCTATTCCAAGCTACATAAAGCTCACAGGCATTCTCTCTCATCTAGGCACTGACCAAACCTATAGCCCAATCCTATCCACTACCATCTTCCGCCATACAGCTACACTGATGGTGTGGACTGTGATCAGATGGCCAGTGAGAAGTAAATAAAATATATATTTTACTTACCTCCTGGTAGGCCGCCTGATCGCCAATGGGTCTCCTCAGACCCATGCTAGCTATTTTGCTGGCCTAAGTCCAAGGGAGGTAGGATCTGGAGTGCACAACTGGCGCTGCCAAGATCCTCCCCCTTCCACCTCCCAAACAGCCCCTGCACTCACTACTCCCTGCCCCCAAACCTGCCCCAAACTGCCTATGGCCCACCCACCTCCCAGCACCTTAGCTGCTCCAATGTACGCTGGGGCCATCAATGGCGGCCGCATGGAGCCACCGGCCATTTGAGACGGAGGCTCCAACACACATGACAGCAGTGCACCGTTTAAGGCTCTGCTGCATCATTGACGATGGCAGATCACGGGGTCTGCCATTGTAAATGGTCCCTAGGGTTGGGTGGTTAGATTGCTTAGCTTCTGTTAGGTTGCAGCATCAGTTGCCCTCAACCCAAAGCAAGAGAAACTGCCTTGCCATCATGGTCCACGCTATGGCGAGATTACCGAAAGCATCGTCCGTGGGTCTGTCCTTGAGGTCTATTGGGAAACGTCACTTCATGCAGAACATACCTCCCGGTATTTTAAACTGGGACGTGACAAACTGAGCATGTATCACCAGTTGGTGTGATCTCCACTTGCTCCCACTATGTTTCGCGCTCAACTCAAAATGCCGGATTTGTGCTGGCTTAGCCTTCAGTACAGGGAAGGTTACGTGCCGGCTCTACCATTAAGTAAGATGAGATGGCCCATACTGGAGAACCATTATAGAGCAGCAAAGTGTCAATTAATCTATGACTAAACCACCATACATGCACCTTTTTCATTGACAGTTCTCAAAATGTCTTGGGCAATCTCAGCACAGACTAGCCATGGCCCTGAGCAGATAATACTGAGTGTCAGCCCTGCAAGTAGGGCAGTTGTCTATTGCCATGAGCAGGACTTAATTACAACTTGGAGTCATTTGCCTGGCTGTATTACTTTGTCCCTAAAGGGTAGTGACACCCCAGAAACCTAGAATCATGAAATGTTAGAGTTGGAATGGCCTTTGGAGTCACTAGTCCAACTGCCTGCTCAGTGCAGGCAACAGCTACAGCATCCCACAGATGGTCATCCAGCCTCTGCTTGAAAACTTTCAACCCATGCCAATGATGCTCTTGCTGGCAAGCCGATACTAGATCTGTAATCTAGCTTGCCAATTTTACCTAAAGCAAAATGTAAGAAATGGAGAGGATCTTTCTCAGGCAAATCATTTGAAGAAATTTCAAGGGATGAGTTTTTTATACACACACACACACACACACACACACACACACACACACACACACACACACACACACACACACACACACACACACTGATTTTTTTTGTTGGTTCCAATAAATCCTATTTTTATAGCCTTCTGTAGCTCCTTGGGTCCACAAAATGCTACAAGGCACTGTATTGAGAATCTCTGAACCCCCCCACCCACCCCAAAAGAGTGTCTAGAAATGGTATCTAGTGTATCTTATTATATGGTGTGTGGATGTAGATTAATCATTATTTGTTATCTTCAAATCACTTACATTAAAGTGTAACTTGCTTGTAGCTCTTACTTGCATAACTTGTCAGCTGGAAACCTTATCTGCGGAGACCTTGAAACTGAGCCCAGAATCTTCCTCCAAGGAAGCAAGATGGTGTCTGTCAGTTTGGAAAGCTATATTGTTTGTACAGTGCTTCATTTCTGCAAGTTCCCTTTGAGATGTTCAATGAAGTTCTTGCTTTTTTGTTCTTAGATGGAATAGTTTGCCTCACTTGCTTAGCCAGTTCTGGTAAAAGGCTTGCTATTGATTAAAATGGGGTGGTGTTCTTTTTTTCTGACCCCCAGCTATGCCCCAGTACAGGGGAAGGGTCATCTAAAGAATGTTTGAATTAGTTATAAAGGTTGAGAACCTTTGAGTGCATCTGGAAAGACTGAAAGCTAAAAAGAGTGGTCTATATCTATCTCATAAATTGCATTCTGTCCCAGGCTACAGTTTGCAACAGTTCTCTGATGGTTCTGAACAACGCTAGATCTTCTTGAAAAACATATATTTTGTAACACTGAAGTCATATGGAGCATTTGCAACATGAAGACATTTAATATAACTAATTTTTCTAAACTAAAAAGATGGAGGAAAGCCATATCATATCTTCACTTGGTCCCTCCTCTCTGAAATCTCATCACTCACCCAGCAAAGTACATCCAGTTATCTGACTGGGTTGGCTTTCATTGCTGGGTCAGCCAAATCAAAAACTGAAATCTTGGTCTCTATACAATTATTTCTACGAAGCATTGTAAGAAGTCTCCCCGTTTTTGGTACAGAGTCATTAGCCCTAACACAACATCAGAGGCTTGACAGCTTGAACTTCTATACTGAAGAAGGAAGAAAAGGTGGAAATATAGAAAGGTTCTTGAATAGCTGAGCATTGCCAAATATAAAGGTAGCCTTGATCTTTCCAAGAGTTACCTTCAGCTTTTCAAAGGGAAAGCTTGAATTGGCATGAAAACTGGCAAGACCGTTTTGATAAGGGACTGTGATGAGAAACATAGGAATATATAAAGCTGTCTTATACTGGGTGAAATCATTGTGTCATCAAGCTGATTGGTAGTGGGTCTCCAAAGCCTCAGTCAGTCCTAGCTCTTCTACCTCAAATCCTTATAACTGGGCATGCTTCTGTAGCTATTGAACTAGAGACCGCTGGCATGAGTGCCACCACTGAGCTATAACTCCTCCTCGGTGATATAAACAGCCCCAAAGATAAGCATCCTAGAAACAGTCATAGGCCTGTAGCCATTGTGCCTATCCCAAGCAATAGCGGCTCTAAAATGGAAGCTTGACAGCCCTGCCATTCTCAACCAACCAACGGAACACAGCAAAAAACAACCGTGTTGCAGGGGTTCAAGGTGTTGGAAGACCGACAGCATGTGAACAGAGATACCCAGTATGTAGTTAGAAAGGGTGTAAATGTTGGCCTCCACCAGAAGGTGGCACTGTAATCTATATTCTTACTTGGTTAAAGGCTTGTGGGTTGCTCTCTCCTACTTTCACTAGACCTCTGTTCAGCTTCCTTTTTCCTGTCTTCTTGTTCTGCCTGTATAACGACCAATGCTTATGTTATGTTAACAAAAGTTCTTCCCTTGTTGGAGTAAAGTTCTTAACAAACTCAGCTTCGCTATGTGTGGAACTGACTGACTCCGTCAGCTCTTCTAACATGTGCTTCTCTCCCTTTCCATCTCCAGGGATTCATTTCCTCCATGCTATTAGGCATACCAGAAAAAAGAGAGAAGTTCTTTTCCCTCTCACATAACACTAGAACTAGGGGACATTCACTCAAATTGAGTGGAGGGAGTATTAAAACAGACAAAAGAAAATATTTCTTTATCCAGTGTGTAATTGGTTTGTGGAACTCCTTGCCACAGGATGTGGTGATGGCACCAGGCCTGGATGCCTTTAAAAGGGGATTGGACAGATTTATGGAGGAAATGTCCATCACAGCTTACAAGCCATGATGGGGGTAAGCAACCTCCTGGTTGTAGGAGTAGGTTCTCTCTGTGCCAGGTGCAAGGGAGTGGCGACAGGATACAGGTACCTGTATCCTGTTGTCTTTTGTGCTCCCTGAGGCATCTGGTGGGGCCACTGTGTGATACAGGAAGCTGGACTAGATGGGCCTTTGGCCTGATCCAGCAGGGCTCTTCTTATGTAAAACAACAACCAATCATGAAAGTTATGAGTATTAAACATTCCAAGAAAGGCAAACAATCACAGAGGGGCATCCACGCCGAATTGGAACAACCCATGGCCTGCCAAAAATAGTTACTACATTAAGAGAGCATGGATGTGCTAGTGAAAGAGGTGGAGAGAACACTCATATGTTTAACTGCATCGTGGTGACAATGAGTTCCTTAAGAAATTCACTTCCAAAGCAGAAGCAATCATTACAAATTACTCAGTCTATTTTTTTTTCTTATTTCAGTCACCTACATGAAAGTCCGTGTTTCCTTGGTAAAATGCTCTGCTATATCACAGAGCTGGCATGTTGCCACTAAAACTCCACCAGGCTCGTCACAACTCTCCTGGATTCTCAGAAGCAAGTACAAAAGATATCCTCAGCAGCTTGTTGAAAGAGCTAAAATGCTTGAACTATGACAACGTGGAAATGAACCACTTTAAATAGCTACATATCTTTCTCGCTCTGGGTGCAACAAAATGAAGTGGCATCAGAGCCATTATTGACACCCCACCCACCTGTTTTAATGGCAGATGCAGTCTCAGGAGGATCATGCAATTTCATGGTCATGCAATCAGGAGGATCATGGTTGAGCCCACAGCAGTGGGGGAAGCAGTGGGCCTCCCCCGGCCACTTCCCCCGGCCACTTCAAAGGGCCCCATGCTGATCGTGTGCGCCATTTTGAATGTCCCTGCAGCATTCAGGAAGTATCCCTGCAGCATTCCAGAAGGTCCTGAATGCAGCAGGAACATTCAAAATGGTGCCCGCGATCAGCACAAGACCCTCCAGAGGCAGCAGGAAAGGCACCCCCCCAACCCCTTGCATTGATCCTATATGATCAATGGTTCTGTATCCGCGTATTCACTACCTGCGGGGTTTTGCAAGAACCTAACCTCCACGTGTAGAGAGAAATGCTGAACCGATACTGCTGCTGAACTGATACTATTTGTACATGGCAAAGTCACCTGGCTTACTTTGCAATCAACTCTCACAACTTCAGTTGTTTGTACTAAACACTGAAATGATGAATATTAGGCATTCTATGATAACAGCAATGTGCACATTTGTGACATCTACGTATGAACATCATATTTTGTGGGCAGTGGAGGAAATGTGCATTTGGGAATGAATGTTTCAAAAATTATTTGGCAGGAGATACCACTGGAGCACCTGAAGCAGGTGGCTCATTTAACTTCATCATTGTCACAAACTCCTTGCCTCACAAGTCAAAAATGAGGGGGTCTATTTCTCCTATGTCAAAGATTGGAGGGTGGAGGATTCATTGTTTAAAAGGTTGCGTTTTTTTTAAATATAATCAAAACATGCATATTCCTTTGCACTTCATTCAGTCTGCTTGAAAAATGAGTTTAAGTGGATAGAACTCATGCTTCCCCCCAGCTCAACATGTTTGTTTTTATTCCTGTTCTAAACTGGAACTAAAATGCTACTGCATTAGGAGTGAGTAGAACATTATGGGCATTTCATGAAGACTGCCAAAACCTAGCACTACGCATCGAGGACAGGGTGTTTAAAAGGTTCTTTACTGATACATCAGACGATATATTAAAAGTGTCAGCACACCAGCATGATATTGGTGAAACTGTGACTACCTTTTGTATGTGTATGGGCTTTGGAACACTATTCTTTTATTTTTAATAAAGTATTATTATTGCTATTGTTTCCATATTCTTGTTGTTGTTGTTGCAATTCAATGCAGCTCACAACATATAAAAATCAAAAATCAACCAATCAAATACAACACACAAAAATACTTTTGCAATTGGCTTTTAGTAAGCAAGATGCAGCAAGCAAGATTCAAACATTCCAGATTGGTTCTTTATTCACAGACGCTCCTTTCTCTCTCTACTTCTCTGCTTTTCCTCCCTTTTCTTCTCCCTCTGACTCCTCCATCCCTCACTCTTCCTACCAGGGCTCTCAGTTGACCAACTTATGGGAAACAAATAGGGGAGGGAGTCCAGCTACAAAGATACAACAGAGACATTATGTTCACAGTGTGGAGCACCAACAGGGTAGCACTTTCCAGCAGCCTCCACACAGCAGCTACACCAACCCTTAGAAATACAGTATGAAGACAGTAAGTTGAACTTCAAATAACAATTGTCTTCTTAAAAATGAAAAGCCACATCCCTATTAATAATGATGCCTTGCTATGAGAATGCCTAACCTTGGCCTCCACGTGCCTCGTGGCGGTCCGCCCCCTTCACTTTCAAGAGCTGGAGTATTTACAGATTAAATCCTCATACTGTCTGATCTCTGGCTGAACGACAGTGCCTTCAGAATGATGGCTCAGCCTGGAATGGGTCTAATCGGGTTTCTACCTATAAAATGGGAGAAATTCATGGCTATCCTCTCTCTATCTGGCTCCTCATAGCACCAGCAGTGTGACCACCAGGATGGGGTCTGCCCATCCACCGACCCTTCACTCCAGTCTCAGGAAGCCCCCCCCCCATATACCCTCACTAGACCCTTAGCTACCTTTTTCATTGCCAGTTTAGGGCCAAATGCACCAAGTCGCCATCAGAATGGTAAGGTAAAGGTAAAGGTATCCCTTGACAATTAAGTCCAGTCATGTCCGACTCTAGGGAGCAGTGCTCATCTCCGTTTCAAAGCCGAAGAGTCAGCGCTTTCCGAAGACGTTTCCATGGTCATGTGGCCGGCATGACTCAACACCGAGGCGCATGGAACGCTGTTACCGTCCCGCTGATGCGGTACCTATTAATCTACTTGCAATTTCTTGCTTTCGAACTGCTAGGTTGGCAGGAGCCGTCGCACGGATTCGAACTACCAACCTTTCGATCGACAGCTCATGGTTCAGTGGTTTAACCCACTGTGCCACATGGCCAAAGCACATGGGGTCGCTTCAGTGGTCTTTCCCCAGTTCCCTAGCACCCTCCTCTTCTGAACGCACTGGCACTGGATGTGTGGCAGATAAGCAATGGTGCTGTTGAATTCTGTCCCAGAATGATTATCAGACACAGGTCTGGCATCATATTTTGGCATCGGAGGCCAGCCGCTGAGGGCCTGCTGCTGATCTCGGAGATGACCCTTGGACCCGTCGCCTTCATGTGGAGGTGGACGAGTGGCTCTCTTGGGTTCCATCAAGGTAGGAGGGAGCATGAAGGGCAGTTTGCCTGCACCGCCTGAAACCTGGAGCCAGTTCTGACTGAAGGCCAGACCCCCTCATCCACAGCACCCCAAAACCTGGCCTTGGCTTGCAGGGAGCCTTGCCAAGAGATAGGGTGGCCATGGGGGCAATATGGGTGGAGACAAATGCAAGTGGAAGGATTGGCAATGAGAGAGGAGGGAAGTTATAGAAGTGAGGTAGCAGCAGTTTCAACAAAAACACTGCCTGAGTGTGAGAAAAATGTGCATGGAAAGGTATACTGTTCCTGCGTAGCTGTTGGGAGAATGCCAGTATGTTTCTCCATGCCTGTTCTCTTCCATTTCTAAGGCTAGATCTGTGTAAGAGGCCTTGCAATTAATCGTAATGGAAAAGACTGACTATGCCATTCTTCTGTCAAATGCTTAATTCAATTCAACATAAGGGGTAGGAGGAATGGATCACACCAACCCTGGGATATCTCCTTCACTAGATCATTATTAGCATATCTGGGCTTAAGGATGACCATGTATAACCACCACAAAGCTCCTGTCAGAAAAGTATGAAACTTCTGCAAGTTAAAAATTAATCACTTCTAATAATGCAAGAGCAGTACAGTACAGTACAGTACAATACAAGTTATATATGTTTCTTCTGATTTTTACTCTAATTACTGAAAGTTAGGTGTATGACTCCCTCTGCCATGATTTGGGTGAGATGTGCTGTGGGGCATCTTGTCCTAGTCAGCGCATATCTTCCTAAACCATCTCCCTGAAGCCTGTAAAATATGACTGTTTACAAGTTATTGATGGCTGGAGGGAAACACTAAAGAGGAGAGAGTCATAATTAGAATTCCAATGCATTTGATCCAATAAAGATTCCATCAATGTCACTGAGAGATGAGTGATTGTGAATCTTGGAGTCATCATGGCCCATACAAACTGATTTATACACTTACAACGCTGGACAAATGAAGGGCAAAGAATCCATGCCAAACAATTCCAGCAAGGCAACTCCTGACTTATCCTTCAGCTAGCTGCTGAAAGCACACGGACGCTCTGAACTCAGCAGTTACACACTGGAGCACTCGGCCAAATACTTAGGTCCAATTCATCTACATTTAGTTGAACTGCTCCCTTATCACTGGATCCACAACTACATCATTGTGTGTGTGTGTGTGTGTGTGTGTGCGCGCGCGCGCGCGTGCGTGTACATACGCATGCACATCTGCTGATAAGAAATTTCTACAAGAAAACAAAATCTGGGCCGATCAACAGGCTTCTTTTTTTCCCACCCACCTACCCCCCCTCCCCTTGCTAGGGCTGCTGGCAGCAATTCTAAACACCTAATTTATTCCAGATTTATAAAGGTCCTCTGTGCAGAGCGTAGAGCTTAGCTTTTGACATTTATATATTCCTTCTTTAGAGATACTCTCGCATGCATAGAATATTTTGGTAAAAGGGTTGCAGGGATGCAGCAATTAAAATCGACAGCGTTGTCTGTGGCTCCACCACAAATGCTAGCTAAGAACAGGCTCTGCAAATGGTGCGGGAAGATGCAGTCAGTCTGCTTCAGAAGGCATTTGGGTTCTTAAGAAGAGAGATGTCCGCTGTGTCCTTTTATTACTTAGCTATTTTCCAAGCTGTAATAGTGGACACTTTTCTCCCTGAGTAAAGACCGTTATTGTGTTATGTGCCACGTCTATAGTAAAAAGGTACTAAAATTAATTTCATCAACTGGCACAAGTAACTTCTCAAATAAAAACAGCTTATTACAGGCAAAGGCATTTTTTTTACAATTTACTGGTGAACTGCAGATCAAATTTTCTTAAGGGGGAAGAGGTGAGAAGAAGAGAGATTTTCATTGAGCGTTCTGGCAAACAGCCAAACCAAGATATTGCTAGCATTACCACTGGGCATAGACCCACCTGATGCAAGGAATCTAGCAATTCAGTGTGTGTATTTACTCCTTTATCTGCATGAGATGGCTCTGGGTTCTAACACAGCCTTTCAATTGAAAGGCTCTGGCAGAATGCAGCATTTCTGAACGGTTAAGGAAATAAGTGGACTGAAAATCCTTAAAACAACTCAAAGATGCCTGCATAATATCCTGGAGGACTACATCACATGCAATGTTCCTAAACAGGCAGGGTCCTATGGACTGGGCTGCCTTGGAGGTCTTTTCCATCTCCACGTCTTCTAATTCAATAAATAAAACAATGGGAGAATGTCATTACTGAATCAGGCAGTATGTACATGGGGCATTGATATATTTGCTTGGTGCCTTGTAAGCATGTGATCAGAACGAATCGTTACAGGCAGTGAAGCAAGAAGACTCAACATGCATCTTTCTTTTATTACTATTTAGTAGAAATTAATCATTAACACCCGAACGGATTACATCCAAGGCTGATAAGAGCTTGCAAACAGAAAGGCATTAAAAGTCCCTGATAAAGGGATAAGTCCAAGGATGATCATAAGGCACACTGGACTGTGCTTCACTTTTCAATGGGGTGACTCTGTCCCATACAGACAGCTTGTCAAGAAACCACATGCTCCAGTTCTTCCTGCTAGCGCAATCTGCTAGTCACATCTGGCAAAACAGGGGAGGGGAGGAGGGCTCCCATAATCGTTCTGCCTGGTACTAAGGGCTGGAATGCCGATTCCTAGGGAAAAGCTCCTGGCTCCAACTGAAAGCAGGTGTAAATAGTACTTGCAGTGTTTTGTCTTGTGGTTTGATGGCAGTCTTGAGCTTCAGACACCCCTGCCTTTTTGCAAGGACACAGAATTCATTTGCTGTTTGCCAAGTCCACAAAAAGAGGGACCAATTGTAACATTCAAACATTTCTCATAGCAAGGGGCACTCTCCAAGAGCTGCCTCCCCACCCCCACTCCAATTTCACCTTGTCTAGTGCTCTACTGCACCCTTAACCTATGTCACCTTCAGTTATTCTGACAGCACAATCCTATGTATGTCTAGTCCGAAGTACGTCCCATTCAGTTCAATGGAAGTTGCTCCCAGGTAAGCGTGTAGAAGAGTGCAGACCAAATAACCTGACTTCCATCAGTTTAAAAGCCAAACTTGTCCTTTGGATTAAAGGTATGCTGAGAAAAACCGTAATTGTCCTGCAATGCAGGTCAGAATATACCTCAGCAACTGCACGGTATGACAAGCTGTGCACTGAGTGGCTCTTTCGCATTCAGATGCATGCACTGACATGTGCATGCATTAAGATGCACTAGAGTCAGAATACGTCTGCTTTCCCTTGCTCAAGATGATCTTCTAACATAAGAACATAAGAAGAGCCCTGCTGGATCAGGCCAAAGGCCCATCTAGTCTAGCTTCCTGCATCACACAGTGGCCCCACCAGATGCCTCAGGGAGCACAAGACAACAAGATACTTGTATCCTGTCGCCACTCGCTTGCACCTGGCACAGAGAAAACCTATTCCTACGACCTATTCCTACAACTTCTGAAGACTCTGTAGGAAGGCAACTGCACAGGAGCTATTTCAGCATCCTCAAAACAGCAAAAAGGACAAAGTAGGTACCAGGTTGAGGGGAAACCAGAAAATAGGGCCTGTCCCTAGTAACCCAGAACCACCACTAAGATGAATGAGGGAGGAGGCCAGCTCCATCATGCCCTTCCTGTGAGGAGTGATTATCCAGAAAGTCCTCACATCGTATTGTGACTAAGCTTAAGTACCTGAAACATGACTTGGGGCCCAATCCTATCCAACTTTCCAGCACCGATGCAGCTGCAATGCAGCCCTGAGGTAAAGGAACAAATGTTCCCTTACCTTGAGGAGGCCTCTGTGACTATACCACCACCACTGCAGGATGCAATGCACATCCCGTTGGCATGGCTATATCAGTGCTGGAAAGTTGGATAGGATTGGGCCCATAACCACATATTCTTTCCCAGTTTATTCTTATTTCCAGTCCCGTCCCCCCCCCCCCCTCCGGTCTCTGCTGCATCCTGGCATTTAGACTGTGAGTTCCTTTGGGGCAGGAAACCATCTTTCTTGTACAATAATTCTTGTGCAGTAATAATGTTTTGTTTAAAAACGGTACCGGTGTATGTATGTATGTATGTATGTATGTATGTATGTATGTATGTATGTATGTATGTATGTCCCTTGCTCGAGATGAAAAACGTATAAACAAATAAATAAAATAAAATAAAATAAACTGAAGCTTTTCCTGCTTTCCTCCCTGACTGCCAAAGTCATCCTCCAACAACCATCCTTGGAGACTGTCCTTCAAAAGGAGCAGGTAAGGCTGGATGTTGCAAGGAAGCTTGCAGAATGGTTGCGCAAGTGGATGGCACATCCTATTTTCACGTTGAGTGCATGCAGCTTACTGTGGGGGAGTTGAGACATTATGTCACCACTGTGAAGAGAGGATGCCTCCCTCCCTCTGGGATTTCACTGTCCAGCCCAAAGCTGCCCAGATTTCAAGGGTTTTATCTAATGTGACAAAAACCGGCACTTACAAAAACTTTGCTGTGTTGTTCCCTGAGGGCCAAGCAACAGAGAGGCGATGTTTCACAAAACTGAAAGCATTTTTATCTTGCTGTTTTTACACGACCTATATTCCTTTTGTTTAAGACAGGAAAAACTGCTCAACAGACCTATGTTCATTGTGGAAAATATGTGGGAAGTAGGAAAAACAATCTAAGTAGTCTTCTAAAAATCAACTACACACACACAATCTTTTTTAGATGAAGCATCAAAGTATGTCAAGGTCTCCATTAAAAAAAAAAAGCATTTTAGTCCTAAAGTTTTGGACAGACAGACAGCTTTCCCAGCCACCAGTTGCTCTCAATTTGCTCTTAATTCTCATTCGTGTCAAGGGAATTTGACTCTGATTAACATGTATTTACTTTAAATGCATAATATGCACCAATAAAAATTGCTTGAGCTTTAAGTGGTGCAACATGAATTATATGTCTAAAGGGGGGAGGGAATCACACAAATGCACAATTATATTTACAAATGTATGACAACAGTGGTGTTACTAACTAAAATGACATTACAGAAAGTCAAAAGAAAGATATCCAAAGACATGTTAAAAACAAGACTTTGTTTGTGGTTCATTGGAACAACAAATATCAAGAAATGTAGAACTTTATGCTCTTCTCTCATAGTTGTAAATAAGAATACTTAACATATTGTGCTTACTCAGTGTGCAAAGCGCCACACCTGTATAATTTTTTTATATTGTCCTTAAAATAAGCATTTAAGGTGAGCATTTTTATCCCCATATTGAAATACTGTACTAAACATACTACAATTTATCACCAGTAATTTAGGATCCTGTAGGCTATCTGCCTGGAGTCAGAAAGCTGGTTCACATTTTTAGGGAAAGGGTCATCTTCCCTTGAAATATGTGGACTGACTTGATTGCCTGAGCCATCTGGAAATATTTGCTCTGCAAATGGCTCTCCTACGTTTGTGGCACACAGCGGTCTAACAGGTGATAGATGAATCTTTGAAAGGCTGGTAGACAGATGGCCGTGCCTTTAGAGCAGGAGGAGTTGAACTCGGCGTCTGTCTGGTACCTTCCAACATGATTCTATACTAAAATGGCTATTCAAATGAACAGCAGCTCAGTTTGTTTGTTTGTTTTTAAGACCAGCACCCTACAGTCCCCAGATGTCAGTACATCAAACAGGAGGAGGTCTGGATGAGTCCCTAGCTGCCAGCCTCTGTTGTTAATCATTGTTTGCCTTGAACTAGAGTCACATCCTCTGCAAACCCAGTCCACATATTTTAATATACAGAGGGCTGCTTGACATCCTCAGTGACTAGGAAATCTGTAGCACTCTGGAAGAGGGGACACAACTGTCCTTCCCACTACATGTATGAAATATGGTGCAGATGGGTATACGTGCGTGCACATTGCATACATTATGTCATACATGTAGCGGGATGTGCTTCCCAACCACATCACATGATGTGATGTATGTACATCAATAAATATGTGCAGGAGCCCAGTGTTCTAGGTTACACGTTTTTCCTACAAAATCTGTTTTACCATTGAATTAAAGAATCGTAACTACGCACAATGTGAGAACGTCCAGCAAAGGGAATGAAGAATACATTTCTATGTCTGTTTGTGTGTGTGTGTGTGGGGGGGGGGGGGAATCAACAGAATCTTTCAACAATGACTATATATTGTGGATTGCACTCCCATCAGTGGAAATGGTCTTCTTCTCATGTTGATCAGAAAACACATGGTATGAATGGACCCTTTTGAAAATGGAAAGTTTCCGTCTCGGTGACCTCCACTTGCCCATTTGTTTTTGCTTCTATGAGTGACATGAGCCACCAGCTGCAGCCGGGTGTGTCACTCCTGGGAGCATTAACCCATTTCTGTCCTCATAAGGTACTGAATTCCATTTCCATTCTGGGCTCTGACCTTCTACATCAGTTAATAGCTGGTGGACAGTTCACAGCAGCTACTTCCAGAGGCGTGCCTGGGATCAGATTGTACAGATATGCAGAAGGGCAGAAATCGCAACAGAAAAAAAAAAAACATGGCTAGATGCATTTATTATAAATATTTATATCGTGTCTTTCCATTTTTGATAGGTGTGTTCAAGGTAGCTAACAATATATACATATATAAAATGCATCAAAACATATAAAAATGCAGTACACTTCTGGGTAGCTGAGAGAGGCGCTACGTTTTGAACTGGTCCTAAAATTCTTGTCAAGGTGAACATTGTAAGTGGGCTTTTTTCCCTTTCCATACCTATTACACTCCCACAATACCCCTTAATTAATTGAGAACCAGGATGGTGGTTCTGGAGTTAGACTTAGACCTGGAAGACCCAGGTTCAAATCCCCACTCATTCCTGAAGTGACCATGGGCCAGTCACTATCTCTCAGCTTCACCTACCTCACAGGGTTGTTGTGAAGACAAAAGGAGGGAAGGAACTATGTACACCACCCTGATCTCCTTAGAGGGAGGGTGGTATAAAAATGTGAAAAATAAATAGCCACACTCATTACTGCCTTGACCTTAAGGTAGCTGAAAGGCTTAAAGAAGCCACTAGAAGTAATTCTGTAACGATTAGCAGGGACTGCCCAGAAAGTGAATCCTGACTATATCTAGGGTGTCACAGAGATGGATGGTGACTGCTCCAGAGTACGCACAAACCCTCAAGTGAGCACTATGGAATAAATCCCTTGGTTTATTTACAGCAATCCAAAAAGGGATTTGATGTAAGGCTGAGGCTTCGGAAGTCAGTAGGAATGTACAACCCAATGGAACGTTATTCCACACACAGCTATATTGAAATGTGCCTTTCTACAGATCCAATTCAGTTCAGCAGGACTTACATAGTTTCTGCCTTATGCTAAGGTCAGATTGATGGGTGGTGGCTCTCCGGGTTTCCCAAGAGATCTTTCCTAGCCCTACTGCAAGATTCCAGGGACTGAACCGGAGACATTTTGTGTACAAAGTATATGCTCCAGCCCCATTCCCAATTTTTAATCATAACTTGTCCACACCTGGGACCCTTGAGCATGGCCTTTAAAGGGAACTAGGGTTCTTTCAGCTTTAGGTTTGAACAAAATCATTCACTTCACTCCTGAATAGAGCAAAATGAAGAGACAGGAGAAATCAGTCCCAGCATGAATTCTCATGATTTAACCTCATGATTTACATGAAGATACAAGGCCAACAATTTGAGTAAATTTAAAAAAAAATCAAATATCCCAAGACAGCCAATCTTTTGCATAGGCTCAGGTCCCACATGAATGAGAGCTTATCAGGATCTGACTCTTTGATTATCATTACTATTTAAAGGTTATCACCCCCAATACGTTTGCAAATCATTTTTCCTTTATGTTAATTCCTGTGACTATGGTCCTTAGCCCATAAACTGTCACAGAGAATTACTCTATTAATTTATCAGTTGACTAGCTGCCCAGTGATTAATAATTACGAAGGACTCAAAAAGCCATGTCGGAATATTTGTTGTGACCTTTTGGGGACTGAACTATGGAGATGGAGGGGAAGTAATCCTGCGATGTGCTGAGCACCTCACATCTCTTTCAAGGAAGCATTTAAAGAATAGGTGCATTCAAGCAAACTGGGAGTGAAGATCCCAGGACTGGGCACATAACCTCATTCTTACAAAATAGTTTGATCCAATTTGATCCAACTGACACTTGATGCAGGGTGAAGTGTGAGCTGAGGTGGTAAAGTTCTGGACTGTTCCACTTCAGACTGCAGGGGGGGGAGTGATATTTTTGAATCCTCCCCCATGCAACGGACATCATGGAGTTAGTAAACCAGATCAGAGAAAGATCTGTGCTAAACGTTTCTGTCTATGTGGTCATTTACTACACATGCAATGAGGGGCATTTTACATGGAGAAGCATGCTAGAATATGATCCACACAGTCTGGTGGAAGAGTCCAGAATTCTACCACCTCAGGGTCACCACCTTGTGGGAAGATTGATGCTAACTGTTGTGGGAAGGACTAGGCAATTTCTCTGGTGGCAGGATCACTCTCTGTAACTCTCCGTTCACCAATGAGATGAAAACCTTCCATTCAAGATATCCCCTACATTAACAAAATCAGAAAGACAGGCTTGAAAATAAATACGCATATAGATCCAGTCCAAAGTCAAATGGACAAGGGACCTTTAAGGAACAGATCTGAAAGCACAGAACGTTTCCTTTCTTCCTTTCTTCTTACATTTAAAGATGTTTTACAGATTTCTTTATGGACCATTAAGCTTTCTGGAATCCTGAACGTAACATGATGAATTTGTTTTAAGAGCTCACTAGTGCAGGGTTTCGATTCAATTCAAAGAGCCATGTCAGTAGACGAAATCAAAGAGAAATAAAGACCGTTAGTTGTGTAAATCACCAGTAGGGAACTAAAGAACAGGAAGATCTCAACAATTTGGGCCACTGGCTGAAGATAACTACGCTCATTGTACTAGCTAAGCATTTTGCTGGACAACTGAACTAGAAGTGATTCAGAAAAGGCTGCATTATTTTCGCCCACAGGATTGGCATCTTGTGTAAGCAGTTAGTGTTGTGATTTAATAATGATTACAAAAACACAACTTTTTGAAACTTGTACTTATTTTCCTTTAAAAGAAAAGCTGAGGGATGAAATCTAAAGGTCATCCATCGCTTTAGGGACTGAGCTTGATGCCATCAGTCTGTGCTGCCGTAGCCTTCCTTAAAATAGTCATTTTGTGCGGTTTCCTTCATTTCTTTCTGAAAAGAGCACCAGTTTTCAAAAAAAGACATTTAATAGTCTTGGGGACCTTTTCAGCTCATGTAGTGTGTCAGTTAAAAAAAGGAATAGGAAAAAAAACACCCTCCAAAGATTTAATTCTGAGTAAAGGATGGCCCAAAGAAAATAAGGAATCATAAACCAACCAATGCTACCATGCTACCCGCCACTAATGCGTCAAGCATCATCTGGAAAATGTCAAAAAAGCTATTCCCTTAATCCAAGCAGTGTACTTCTTCAAGCCCCTGATTCGCAATTCACAATAATTAACTAAAACATGAAATATAGATATGGATACAAGCACGAGACAAATTGGTATTGGAAGCTGGGTTTAATAATCCCCTAAAAGGGACCATCTGTTAATAACAACCCTTTCCCTTGATCTCTGATGTGCATTCATGATATAGACACAGATGGATTTTTTTTTCTGCTGTTACTAAGAGCCCATTGCTACTATGTTGAAACGCTGGTTGCTGTACCTCTTTTTCTAAGTACTATATACACCTTTCAAGTCCCAATTGTTATGTGTCTCTCCGGGGTCATAAAATCACTCATCACAGAATTTGGAGGCAAATATGGACCATCGAGTGGAGCAAGCAGCATTCTGCTTCTTGGGCTGACCATATTATTCTCAGTGAGCTACAGAGAACCTTATCCAAATGACTGCTGTTCTTTACATTATTAACAATGGGCCTGAGTTTGAATGTTTAGTTTCAATGTGAAGTGCTGGTAAAACAGTGGACATCAAACACCATCTCTGTACACAGCAAGCAAACGGGAGTAATTTAAGGTATCAAAAAGCTAAGTAATTCAGAGGCTGGGTGGTTTTCTTTCCCTTTTTGTGTGTGTGTTTTCTTTTTGCTTTTTTTGCAGAAGAAAAGCGGAGGAGAGAGAGAGAGAACATGCACTGATTGTATAGTTCTCACAGATAGAGGTCACTAATGGACTGAATTTGAATCACTGTGGCAGAAACCACAAAGTTATATGAAAGTAATCTAGTGAAAAATGAACTCACTTTGAGATTAAGAGCAGAGAGCGCAGAGATGACTAAGAAGCTCTCCTTCTTGGAAACAAACAATATTATCTTAAGAGGGGCTCTTAAATAGACCCACAATTGTTAACATGCTTGAAACCCACAATTGTTAACATGCTTGAACTGCAGCTTGTTTTTAAACAAGCAAACCTACGTTCCTGGTGCCAGGGAAAGGAGAGGAAAATCAAATCAACAGGGTCCTGCACAGTTGAGATTTGCTGTTCTAACCACTTACAGACATACACATTCCTGATTCTTGCCTGAAACCATAGCCCTTGTAATGCATTTTGAAAATGGGAGGAGCTGGGGTTGTTTTTTAGGCAGATAAGTCTCACTCTATATCAAACTCTCCAGCAGACCAGGATATAATCATGACTTATAGCAATGGCTCAAATTAAATCCAGAGACTGAAAGTCAAATGCAGATAAAAATCACATTTTACAACAACCCCCCTCTCTCTCCATAAGAATGAGCAAATCCTTAGCCTAGCATATGTACATTCTAACAATTTCTCTTTTGTCTGGGCTCCAGACTTCTGCAAACAGTGTCCAGCACTCTGATCATAAGCGAAGTTGCAAGCAGAACATGATCACACATTGACTAGGTCCATTTCTCACCAGTGCTGGGCCTCTACCTTCCTATTCGTTTAAAATAGTCAGAATTACCTTGGTGAAGTTCAAAATGTATGCAAGCAGAATCTTCTGTTATTCGTGGAATGCTTGATCCTATGAAGCTTGGGAAAGGACTTTATAGGCTCAGGACAAGGTGAGAGCTATCCTAAACTGGGTAGCTCTCCTGATGCTGGGTATGGATGGGACAATGCTTCATGGGAAAACTAACTGACCATGAGATAAATGAACTGAAATTGTCCTTACTAAAAAGACAGAAATAATGAAGGTACTATGTTAGGTGGGGAAGGGAAGGATTCATTCCGCAGCATTGCAAGTACTTGCAAGGAGGGGCGGTCATGGTCATCTCAAAGAAAGTTAGGCAAAAATAGTTTTGTGCAACCCTGTCCTATCGCACCTCAACAGAAAGGGCCAGTTGCACAAGCAATTCCAAACACTCACAGTCTTTATTCTGTGTTCTTTTCAATAGATCAGATAGGTTACTGCAATTTTAGAAAGAAAATGAATCACTGTTATCTCAGAAGGGCCTATCTTAAAGCTTTGTCCCTACTGTGAGGAGAGAAGCACAGCCCTAGGCCTCCTATGATAGCAAAACCCACAAGAAACCATAAAGACGTTGCAGCTTTCAGTGGATTTGTGGGGGGGGGGGGAGAGAGAAGGAAATGCCACCTCAAGGGCCTTACTGATCCATCCACACTCCATCACAGACGGCCTACACTTTTTTTTTCTTAAATCCAAGGAGGGCTAGCAAATGTCTCCAGAAAAGAAGTTCCCCACCACACCTCTCAGGAAATGAATCCATGAATGAACTCCCTGAGAGTTTCAATGGAGGAGTGTGGGATTAAGCTGCCTGTACAAGATTACGCTTCAGATCCAAATTGGTTTTATTGGTGTGTAAGCACGCAGGAGTTAAGAGGCAGTAAGTAAACCAGTGAAGGTGTGCTTGTGTGTAAGCGAGAGCTCTGCTTATATCTGTCAATTTGCTATGTTCCCTTTCATAAGCTCCCACTCTCCCTCCTTTCTTGTTAACCAAGTCTTAGCTAAAACAAAACAAGGCAAAAAAAATAAAAATAAAATAAAATCTAGCAGCTGAAGAAATCTAATCAGCACTTTCTATATGCAAGCACAGGCTTTTGCATGGATTTGTGCCTTGGACTTTATTAGCTTATTGTAAGCCTTAAAACAGATTTCCTCCATTAAAATTAATTAAAAGCTCCTGTTGACTGATTCTTCATTCCAGAGAAGAAGGTTGATGGCTTCTCCTTTAGTTTGCAGCTGGCTTCTTTTTTTAATGTATGTTTTATCTCACACCCTAGAGAGCTTTTTCGGCTGCTTGGTTCAATTTCTTTCTCCCCCCCCCCCCCCACATTCCTTTTTGGCTTGTCAGGAATCATCATCTGTCTGACCAGCTCCATGAAACAATGCTGCTGTCCACTTGACAGACTTGAAACACCATTTCTGCCTTCTTCTCCCTTCCCACAAGCCATCAAATCCGCCTGTATGTAGCTATTGATGGGAATCTGATGAATACTGATGCAATTTACAGTCGCCTCCCTGCACCCCTCCATTTGAATTTCATAATGCTACTTGTCAGCATTGACTAACCTGCTGTCTCTTCCCAGCCTGGTGTATCTTTGCAAGTTCTCTGCTCCGAAGACGAGCTCTTCCCTCACCCGACTCCTCTCCCTCCCCAAACATATGCCCCTCATTTCAGATGCACAGGGGGAGGTCTTTACTTGTGAGTAGGAAGGAACAGAGGCGATTGTCTCCTTTAGGGCTAGGAAATGGCCAGGAGACACATTGAGAAGCACTACAGACAGAGTCACTGGGGAAAGAGCTAGAAACTAGAAGCCTTCCCTTCCAGTCAGTCACCTGAATATTTTTTGTCTCTCTCACATGTATTGTACACACAGATTGAGAGGAATTACAAAGTGGTGTAGTAGAATGACCATCCTCCTTTCCCAAACACTTGTCACATACAGCCATTGATAAATTTCTCTGCGGTCGTGCCTGCGTGTATATCACTGTCACACACACACACACACACACACACACACACACACACACACACACACACAGACAGACAGACAGACAGACAGTATCAGTGTTTAATCCATAGCGTGGCCTAAGTTCGCGAACTCGTATTTATTGTTTCTACTGTCTGGGGAAGAGAGCAAAATTTCAAACTCTTTCTGGGGGCGGGCGGGGGCATCATGTTAGCTTGTCTGCCTACTTCGCGACTAGTAGCAGGGAATCCAGAACGGGAGACACAAAACCCCAACTCTACCGACCTGAAGGCTGCGAGCGAGACTCCTTCTCCAACCCGGACGATCGTAATCCCCCGAGCGTGCGTCCTTGGCCCCGCCGCCGCCGCCACAACCAAACTTTGGCAGCTGCCGGCGCGCCTTGCCTCCTGCGCGGTGGCCGTTGCTTCGAGCGGTATCCAACGCTGGGCAGAAAAGCACGGGCGATCCCAGGCTGGCAGCCCCACCGGGGGCTCGTCGTCGCCCTCCGCTTCCCCGCAGGCTGCTGGCGCTTGCCTGTGGCTGCGCCGCCGCCGCCGCCGCCGCCGCCTCCTGCCGTGCGGAGCGATCCCTTCACTTTCTTTCGCCTTCCTCTCTTACGCGGCAGCGGCATCATCATCCTCTCCCTTTCTCCTCCAACACGCAGCCCAGGGCTCCGGCATCCCCGAGAAGGCACACGCAGACACACACACTCGCTCCGTTGCCACCTCGCAGGGAGAAGAGAGAGGCGGGGGTCGGGGGACGACGACGGAAGGCGAAGGAGAGAGGAGGCACCGAGAAGAGGCGGGAGCCCGAGCGAGCCGGCTGACAGTTTTCTTTCTCTCTGTTTCTCTCTCGGAGATCAGGAGAGAGGATCACATGGGGAAGACGAGGGGGAGGAGGCGGCAGCAGCGCTGGCAGGCAGGACCCGGCGAAATCTCAAGAGGCGCCGGGCACATGCAGATGTGCATGTGCACGCGTGTGTATCTGTGTTAAGCGCGTGTGGGTTTGGATTGGAGTGCCTCCTCCCTCCGGCTCTCCAAGCCTGGCGCTTGCCTCCAGCCGCAGCTTTGCAGGTTGATCTTCGAAGTAATGAGGTTTCCAATCTGACTAGTCCCCGCTAATGGAAGCCGTGCCTTTTTCTCCCCCTTTTTCTTGCCTGACACCCCAGGGAGATGTTTACAGTAATGAATTCAGCTGATAGCCATCTCTCCCTCTCTCTCCTGGAGTCCCTCCCACATTTCTAGTTTAAAGAATGCTTGGAAGGCAGGGCTGCAGCCTGAAAGCTTTCCAAGAGGCAAAGCAGGACTAGGGCTTTTCTTCATTTCTTACCCCCCTTTTTTCATAATTATTTAACCCACTCGGCACCGAAAGGCTCTTTAACCACAGCGGCGCGTCTGCCTGGCATATTAGTATCGCGCGCATCTATCAGACAGAATACGGGAAACAGGACCAAGTAGCAACTCGAATCCTAGTCGCTCAGCCGTCGACTTCTTTGCTCTGCCCTGCGCTTGCGGACGTGCACGCGCGTGCGGTTAGCTGCTTTAATTGCCCCAATAGAGGCTCCCTAACAATCCTCCGCTCGTCCCAGACGGTCTCTCTACTAACTCTTTCTGAAATAAAGGCCTCCTCGCTTGATCCTTTTGTGCCTGGAAGCAGATGGACTCACCTTTATTCCCATGGGAATAGAACTGGGGGGGGGGGGGGGGAGAGAAGCCCTGCCTTCGCTGTGATAAACTAAATGAATGAAAGGAGAAAATGTGCATGAAGAGAAATTGTTCACCAAGGGGGAGCACGATGGAGACATAAAATGAAGCCCCATTTGGAGGTGGTCTCTCCAAGTGATGGGGAGAGAATGGCGAGAGAAGTTTTCCTCCCTCTCTCCCAATGTTAGGACCAGGGATCATCTAATGAAGCGCATTGGAGGAGGGAGAAATACGAGCATAATCAGCCTGCGGGGGATTCATTGCCACAAGAGGGGGTGAAGGCCCCTGACCTCGATGGTCTAAATGGGAATTAGACAAAGTCATCATGGAGGACAGGTCGATCAATGGCTGCTAGACAGGGTGGCTATATGCACTTCCTGCGGGTTTGGTGGTGGCAATCTGTCTCTGAATACCAGCTGCAGCAGGGGAGCAGTGGTGGGAGAGACGGGGGCCTGTCTCTCCTGCTCGTGCCAGAGGCAGCTCCTGGCCCACTGTGGGAAATAGGATGCTAGACGAGGTGGGTCCCCCCCTGCCCCCTGGCCTGATTCAGCTGCAGCCGGGCTTTTCTTATGAATGCAATCAAATGAGTATTATTACTATAAATTTCTTCGCACCTTTAAGCAAATCAATAAATGCATCAATCAGTAGATCTCTAGAGAAGGAAGATATTTGTTTTACATTACCTCGGCTTTTAAGAAATGGGGGGCAGAGAGAGAGAGAGAGAGAGAGAGAGAGAGAGAGAGAGAGAGAGAGAGAGAGAGAAGAGCCCTGCTGGATCAGGCCAAAGGCCCATCTAGTCCAGCTTCCTGTATCACACAGTGGCCCCACCAGATGCCTCAGGGAGCACACAGCCAACGGGATAACCTGTTTCCTGCTGCCACTCCAACCCTTAAATGATGCATTTGGAGTAAACCAGCTTTGCTACAATATAAATGGAGTTGGGGAGGGAGGGGAGAGGTTGTACCTGCTGGATCTTGCTGGTTCAAATATACATTATCCAGATTGCATGTTTTACATTATTTTTAGCGCCAGGAGTAGAGGAAAATCAGTGAAACTGATCATTGCCATGTGTGTTCAATAGTTTTGAGGGTGTGTTTTTTTCCTTAAGCAATTGAAATCCCTTCAGTATTTTGTTTTCCTCTTCAGATTGACTTGTACTGTATTTTCTGCTCAGCTACAGTTGAAAAAGCCGAGTCACTTGACACAGGGGTCTCAGTATTCCGAATTTACTGAGTAGTGTAGGCTTTCACACGCGTGCATGCTCATCAGTTGGCCATTGCAGCGTTAAGCGATGACTTGCACGTATGAACAGCCTATATCACAGATCTATCACAGACAGAGTTTTCATATCACCTCAAAACACAACACTTTTCACTGTGGTCAGTTCGACAATCATCCAGTTGAACAAAGGCAGCAAGCGATGGAGGAGTGAACTAGGCCTAATCATTTTATTTACTGGAGCTGCTTGGACTGAAATACTTTCCTAGTGCTAAGATGGGGCAGTTCAACTCTTTTATATCGTTCACACGCACAATTAACGTTCTCCCAACCCGATTCGCACGTTCACAATACAGAAAGACGGCTAAAGACGAAAAGTACGTTTATCCCACGGCCTATAGGATATCTCTCCAGACTAGACGAACAACCCACCGAACAAATGCACTTAAGGAATATGTGCGAGAGGAATGAGTGCCTGCCAGGACCTTCCAAGTGGAGGCTAAAACTGCAAAGCCTTTTGGACAGGGAAGTCGAAGCAGATTGGCTCGAGACGAGAAGGCACGCCACCATCCCCGTTTCACTGGGCACGCACTGGTCCCCCACCACCCACGTCTGAGCTTGGACTCGTGTGGAAGATCATCAGCGTGTCACAGTGGCCCGATTTACTTTTCCAGTGCAGCTGATTGTACTTTTCCACGCCCCCTCCGCCTCTGTCCCCCTCCCCTTTGAAAGCCCCCGACTTCTCACCCCCAGAGAGGAAAGCTAGCCCGAGCTCTCTGGTGGAGCCAACCCAGCCTTGCCTGAAACGGAAGCGCAGTCAGTCAGAGACAGGGGGAGAAAGAGAGCTGGCACCGTTATCAAGAGCAAGGTGGAAATAATCACCAATGGGAAGGAAAGCAGCAGCAGCAGCAGCAGCGGGGGGGGGGGAGCTGCCGTAAAATCTAGTCTGTGCATGTGGTTTCCTGCTACTTCGGAACAATTGCAGAAACAACTATGAGGAAGCAACTAGGCTTGAAAGAGTTAAAGCTGCCCTGAAGCGTTTAGCACCCCTTTGCTGCGGAGGCGAAACGGGGGGGGGGATTTGCAAGATTGTGGCTGACTGATGGGGGGTTGTTTTCTTCAGCAGAATATTTGGATTTAAATGGAGGGTTTTTTTAAAAAAGGAAAACTGATCAGTGCTTCTCTTTCATTCCCAATTGATTGATTGATTTGCTTATGTGTAAGTTATTTTAATAAAATAAGTTTTTATTATTTATTCGTCGTACACGGTCGAGAGAGGAAGGGAGGTAGTGTCTTTCGAAAATCCACCCCAATCGTTCTTGTAGCCCGATCCCACCCGCATTTGCCCGGGAGTAAGTCCCAGGGAACTCAGTGGCGCTTACTTCCAAGGAAACCTGTCTAAGATCACGTCGCGCGACAAACAGGTGGAGCAGGCCGATCGAATCTGGATTTGGACGCCCTGTGCGAGGCACTATAGCCTGGGCGGGCAGCTGGCATTGCCTTCTCCCCAAACGATCTAGTTCCACGTGGTGCAGCCCCTCCAACCTTGTCTGAGCGATTAATAAATAAATAAAATACTCTTCGGGTGGGAAATTCAGCCACCATCACCACCCCCACTTAGTGTATACCTGAGCTGAACCAACCCGCTGAACCGGCCACCCTGAAACTAGAGTAACACTGAGGCTGAAGAAGGGGGAGGACTACTCTGGAGAAAGTGGTGTGTCAGGAGGATCGCAAGCTACTAGGTCTCTCGCAGCTAGGCGAACCCTCCCGGCCGGGGAGAGCTTTCCCAGCTCTCTTCCCTCCTCCATCTCGCCCTTTTTGCAGTCGCCCAGAAGCTAAGCCTGTGCATCTTCCGCATGCCATTTCACACGGGGAGGGAGGGAGGGGGGATGCCCCGTGTTCAATTTTGTTTTAGCTCTCATAATTTTGAGCAGCTGGTCCTGGGAAGCATCTACAGAAGGAAGGGGTGGGAAAGAGAAGCCGTTTACCTGATGAGACTGTTGTGGCTCTTCTTCCTTTGGATCTCACCCAAACCCCACTGGGTCAGGAAGGTGGAGAGGGAAGCAGCTCGATTCCTGCATTGTATTGGTTTAAGGATCACCGCCAAGGTCTGGCTTTGTTCCATAGCTGGCAAGAGCCACGATCGTCCACATAATCGCCCGTTTCCCCTGCTGTAGTAGGCTTCTCTCGCTGAGGGCAACGCGCGAAGGAATCTTCCTGAGCAGCCGCTGTCCAGCCGGTCATTCAACCCAGATGCAGCCGCAGAAGTGCAGCCGATCAGATCCCCCAGCCCCGCCACACACAAACCCGAAATCTCTCTCCCTACGGCAGGTCTTCAGCGAACTTGCAGCGATTCAATGAACTCGCGACGCAAAGGCGAGAGAAGTCAGTGCCCGTCTTTCCAAAAGTGAGGCTGGTGGATTTTAAGCGGGTGGCTGCAACCAGCAGCAGCAGCAGCAGCAGCAGCAGCAGCAGAGTCGCCTGCCTCAAACAGCACCTTCCTCGAAATTCAACCGTCTAGCAAAAAGCGGGAGGCAGCCGCCGCTTAACCCTTTGCGGGCGGGACGCTGTCCAAAGAGTGGAGCTCTTTCTTTCCGCTCCCTCTGCCGAGGGAGAGGCTTCTGTTATGGCTGGCCCAGCGCGTCTGGAGAAACACGCTGGGGGGAACAACACGCACAAACACACCTAGAGGCACAACCCCGGCGGCCCTGCCTTGGGGGTGGTGGGATGAGTTGTGTGTCTCTGTGGTTCGCGTCCCGGCTCTTCTCTGGATTTTATTTGGGGCTGACTGACTGACTGAATGGAAGAACAACAGAGAGAGAGAGAGAGAGGCAGACACCAGCCACAGCGGAACTCTCAAAGGGGCGGTCCGAGTTAGGGACAGAACCCACGTTAAGGGAATATCACCCTTTCTCCTTGGATTCCAGGCGGAAGGAGGGGGGAACTCAGCAAGAAGTTGGGCATCACCTCCTCATTGCTCCCTTTGTTACATTTTGACACCCACCTACCCCGCCCAGCTCCCCAGCTTTCGGGCGTTGATCTGAGATCTCCACATGGCACAGTAGGAAGAAACGTATTCATTGGCAACGTGTGTGTGTGTGTGTGTGTGTGTGTGTGTGTGTGAGAGAGAGAGAGAGAGAGAGAGAGAGAGAGAGAGAGAGAGAGAGAGAGAGAGAGAGAGAGAGAGAGAGAGAGACTGTGCGTGTGTATTTTTACAACAACTTCGGATGGGTATTTGGCGTCACTGGGGGGGGGGAGGGAGAGAAAGGCAAGCCAAGATTGCCAGTCTTTCCTTCCGCTTTCTGTCGAGATGCAACCTACGTCTTCGCAAACGCAGAATCGTCGTATTTATATCTTGCTCTACTTCTCTCTAGGCTCAAGGATTCCGATTTGCAAGGGATGCGAATTCGACTTTGAGGCGTTCTCTCGCGGCAGAAGCATTGGCACAAACAATGCTGACCACGTTGTGGCGGGACTGGAGAGAGGGGCGCCTGCCTGTGCCTGGGAGGGGCATCGACACATTGAAATGCCTGCTGCCTCGTCTGTCAAATCACTAATGAGATCAGGAGGAAACAATGCTAATATCTGCCTTTCTGCTCTAACACTTACGTATTGAATACGGAGTTCAAGGGGGGTGGGAGAGAGAAGGGAACCCAAAATGTAATCCGCCCTAGACAGATTGATCTACTTACGTCGGTCTGTCACCAGTTTTCCGACGTGTGCGGAGAGTTAATTCGAAGGGAAGGGGGAGCGTGTAGGGAACCCTTCCCTAGGCTACATTCCTTAAGCCGGTAACTCTACATGTGAGAAAGGAAAGCAAATGGGGGCACGAATAACTACTACTCCGGTTGACTACAGCGGGTTTGCGCTGACTAAGTGGTTTGTTAATGACAGCTACAGTCTGGTGAATCCCAGATCATTGAAATCCAGATTAAACCCTGGGTTTAAACTGTTTAAAACAGTTTAAACCCAGTTTAAATCTCATTTGGTTTAAATGAGAGAGAACTTTTTTTTCTTTTTCTTTTTGCTAAAAACATAAAACGATCTCCTACAGGAATTAAAATCCTTTGGGATGGAACGAATAGGTATTCTTTTTATTGGATTCAAAGCCGACCTCGAGAAGCTCCTCTGATATGGGTGACAGAAAATGTTTGGGAGGGAAAAAAATACCATAGTCCTCCTGTGTGAGAAGCAACTGAAGTCGAACTGCACGTAATATCTGTAGAGTTGCTGTGTAAATCCTTTTGCTTTGTCAAGGTGGCAGTATAGTACAGGATTAGGCAGTTTTGCAGGAACATTAGCATGTAGCTGCGCGGAGTAGAAAATCTGACAAGTAGGAAGATGCGGGCATTTAACCGCCTACTCCAATCTCCCACCTCCACCCCCTCCTCCTCCTTCCTTTAGGCTGATTTAATTTTTCCTCCTTTGAATTATTAATCTTTGTTATAGCCTGATTACTTAGCCCTTAAACACTGCCTCTTCTATACCCCCCCCCCCCAAAAAAAAAAAGTGTAGGGATTTTTTAGGTGTTTTTTTTTAATTAACATGTTTTCCATAGTTGTAAAAGAAACCAGCTTGAACAGCAAACACAGAACTATTAGATGCTCAACAAACGAATAGCAGCGTGTTCAGAAAGAAGGGCTTAGACCTCGGGGAAGGTTGGCTACTGATCCAGACTAAAAGCCTGTCCTTACAGGTCATTTTTTTTTAAGGCTGCAGTCCTCAGTGTGCTTACTTGAATCCTATTTGTGTTCCACTTTCATTGCAGGGCTGGATTTAGGGGCAAGATGGGCCAGGTGCTGCTCTTGGAGGGTACAAGGCATTTCAGTATTCTTAAAATCATTAAAAAAAAAACCACTTCTGTTTGGTTTGCTTATGTATTACATGTTTTACAGAGCCATCCATGTATCATCATATATGATAGAGTTAAACCAAATATAATACAAATTAAGTATTCGAAAGTCAAGGAAATTTGAATGCTTCTCACTTCGGATGCCATTTGGTCTAGGTCTGGCACTCCTACCTAAGTGGGCAGAGCCTGGGACTGCCTAGGTTTATCCAGACAATCAGTGAATGCTTGCTTCAGTCATCTAGCATTTTGGCCTTTCATGCACACCGTATGTTGAATTGAAGTCCATCCTTTCCTACCAGGGCTTGTTCTCAAACTGGAGTGCTGAAGATTGAAGCTCATAGAAAAATCCTGAGAGTTCCTAGTCAAAGATAATAGAGAGTGTGATGGGCAGCGCAATCCTGACGTTCGTTCCGGTCCCAGAGCAAGTGCTCCGGCGCCAGAAGCCATCGCGGCCGTGCCGTAAAGCATGTTCATGATGACTCGGGAGTAAGGAAGGCCGGCGCCAGGCTGACCTTCCTCATTCCGGCACGGATCTCCACACAGATGGCGGTGGAAGGTAAGCACTCCATCGCCGGCTGCATGGGTGGTCCGGCTGGGCGAGGGAGGGGGGCCATTGGCCTAGCCGGTCCTGGAGGGGGCGAGGGATGGCATCGGCTATATCCCCATCCCCGCCAGGCCAGCTATGCCGTTACACGGCCTCCTCTACTTCCGCCAGCTATTTAGCTGTTGGAAATCCGAGAAGACCGATAGGGCCGGCCCGGGTTTACACTCGGGGAAGGGGACAAGCATCCCCTTCCCCGAGTAGACCTCCAGCCCAGCGCGCACCGGGCAGCCAGTGCACAGGATCCGGTGGGTGGTCCTGGGCCACCGGCCGGATCCTTAGTCAGGATTGCGCCCTCAGTCTATATGTCATAGAATGAGAAATATGCAGGCCCAGATCCACACATTTTATGGCCAGGAGGCTTAAAGGGGTAAGAATTTATTGCAGAACATAAATACAGGTAGCCTAATATGTTTAAAGTTATTTTTGTTAGGAAGCATATGGGTAGGATATGGCCTTCATGCTTTTACTCATATCTCCACCAGTAAACTAGCTAGATTTTTTTTTTAACTTTGTAAAAATGAAAGCTGAACATTCAAGGTTTGGAATATCTGGAATGTCTACCCCCACCACCCATGTCTCTAACCTTGAATGCTTTCCTGGGGAAGTTGGGCAGGTGGGGAGAACAGCTGTACTGCAAAATATCCCCTCCCTGTGTGGTTTAAAAACAGACAGGAAAGTAGTTTGCTCCAGCAACAGAATGTGCGAATGAACCATCTTCAGAGGATGTGCACCTGAATCCTATATCTCAAATAAATCCAGCTGGGCCTATTCCCATATATGCTGGGCCTATATGTGCATAGGATTGCAGCTTTATGTCCCACTACGAATTGTAGTATGAAGGCTGCAATCTGGGGCCAAACTACACATGAAGTTGTAAATACTTAAATAAAAACGTGTTTGGCAAAATAGGGGAACATTGCTTGGGGAAGGGGATTGGTTGATTTGTTTAAAAAGTAAACAGACACCGCCAATTTCCAGTGATTCAGCATGAGTGCGCATTGTTGTTGTTATAAATAATTACCGTATATTCCGCTTTTCAACAGGAGTAGTTCACAAAGCAATTTATATAATAAGATAAATCAATAAATGGTTCCCTGTCTCCAAAGGGCTCACCATCTTAAAAAAAATAAAAATAAAAATACAGAAGGAAACTTCTGGAAAGAGGTTGTACTGGGGTGAAGAGGGACAGTTGCTCTCCCCCTGCTAAATATATAATATTATTATATCATATATATAAATATATGTATATGTATAAAAACACATTCCACAATCCCCAGGGCATTTAAATATGAAGCTGATGAAGGCCCCATGATGGCATGGATGCTGTAGCATAACTTCCCAATGCTTCTTCCTACTGCTAATAACATCTGTCCAAGTGTTAATTCATTTTGCCCCATTTTCTTAAATGAACCTAACCTGGAGCTTTTTGTAGCACATGCCGGAAGAAATGGAATTTAACAGAGTTTACTCCTGAGTAAATGTGCACAGATTTGCAGTGCCTGTGTGCGTTTTGTGTGTGTGTGTGTGTGTGTGTGTGTGTGTGTGTGTGTGTGTGTGTGTGTGTGTGTGTGTGTGTGTGTGTGTGTGTTTTGAGGGTGAGGGGGGAAATAGGGAGACCTTGGTCAAGATCCACAATGTTCACTCCTTGGTTTCCCCCAACTGTAGCTAAAGGCAGATTTCTCTATAACCTTCTAAAGGTAGTAGCTAAGGAGGCTGTTACAAAAGTAAGTGGTCTGGGCCCCTCCTATAATTCAAGCATTGCTTAGAAGCCCGAGGGGGGGGGGTTGCATTGGATTTTCAGCAGTCAGGGACAGAGTTGATGGTTCTCTTTGCTGGTCCAGAGAATGAGCTGAAGCCAAATCTCTCCCCAATATGTCCTTCCCTTGATAAGGCTGTATGATGAGTGTCCCTGCTACAGGTGGTACAGCAGGGAGCCATAAGAACCACAGCTTTTCCAGTAATGGGTGGAACCCCAGTTGTGATCTCTCAGTCCAGGGATGTTCACTTATCATCTTCCCCACTAGCTGTTAACAAAAGGCAGGTGGAGATGATTTGGTCCTGAGGACTTTTTTTATTTTTCCTGATGGAATTCAAGATTTTGAGATGAAGAATTACTGCTTTTCACCTTTTCTCAATGCTTTTCTTGGTGCAGTGACATACCTAGGGTACTTGACACCCAGGGCAGGAAGACCCAGGGCAGGAAGATGCCTGTTCGGCATCCTGGCACTTGAGGTGTGTGGAGTGCCACAGGGTTCCATCTTGTCCCCCATGCTATTTAACATCTACATGAAACTGCTGGGGGAGATCATCCGGGGATTTGGAGTTGGGTGCTATCAATATGCTGATGACACCCAGCTCTATCTCTCCTTTCCACCTGATTCCAGGGTGGCTGTTGAGGTTCTGGAGTGCTGCCTGGAGGCAGGGCTAATAAGCTGAAATTAAATCTGGACAAGACAGAGGTTCTCCTGGTCCGGAAATCCACGATGCAGGTACTAGAGTATCGTCCTGCTCTGAATGGGGTTGCACTCCTTCTGAAGGAGCAGGTCTGCAGCTTGGGGGTCCGCCTGGATCCGCAGCTGCTCCTGGATTCCCAGGTGGTGGCTGTGGCCAGGGGGGCCTTTGCCCAGCTTTGGCTGGTGCACCAGCTGCGACTGTACTTGGATCGTGCAGACCTGACCACGGTGATCCATGCCACGGTGACATTGTGGTTAGACTATTGTAATGCGCTCTACATGGGGCTGCCCTTGAAGACGGTTCAGAAACTGCAATTAGTGCAGAATGTGGCTGCCCGTGTGGTCACTGGAGGTAGGCGGTTCGACTCTGTCGGGCCGCTTCTCCAACGGCTGCACTGGCTGCCAATTCGTTTCCAGGCCCAATTCAAAGTGTTGGTTTTGATCTTTAAAGCCCTATACGACCTGGGGCCAGGATATCTGAGAGACCGCCTACTTCTATATATTCCGGCTCGTCTCCTTAGGTCATCAGAGAAGGCCCTTTTGCGTGTACCATCGCCGAGGGAGGTGCGAGGGGCGGCGGCCAGAAATAGGGCCTTCTCAGTAGTGGCATCAACCCTATGGAATTCCCTCCCTCTTGATTTATGTACTGCTCCATCCTTGGAGACTTTCCGGCGAGGCCTGAAAACTTTCCTGTTTAAGGAAGCCTTCTGAGTCCTTGCCTTTTTTAACATCCTGCTGGTACAGGTGGAGTACTGCTGTTTCTATGCTCTTGTTTTAATTGTAATTTGATCTGTTTTTATCAATTTTAGATGCTGTTTTTTTACTAGTTTTTGTGAATTGTTTTTATTGTTTTAAATGTGATTATTTTTTGTATAGTATTGTATTCTTTTCTCATGTTGTAAGCCGCCTTGGGTCCCTTCAGGGAGAAAGGCGGGGTAAAAATACTGTAAATAATAAATAAGTAATAAAGACCTAGCCTCTGCCACGAAATTCTTGGTGGAGGCCAGGTCTACTGGCTGCTCAGTGGTGCATTTGACACCCCGGGCAGATTTGACACCTGGGGCAGACTGCGCCCCCTGCCCCGCCCTTGGAACGCTACTGTCTTGGTGTGTGTTTAATTGACCCTTCTTATTGATTGCAATTATATGGTTTAAAACACTTGCATCATTGCAAACCATTAAGAGAGCATTGCTGTGGAGAGCTGTTGTAGCATAGCTGTGAAGAGACTGAACTGAGAATCCAGACTTCCTGACTTTCCCAGGTGGCCCTAGATTAGCCATTCCCTCTCAGTTGCAATATGGAGATCATAATTTGGATTATTGTGGTGTCGAACTGGCTCCTGAACACATTGCTCTGACAATATCCACTAGGTGCTCATATTATTCATGCAGCAACATTCAGGCCACAATCACAGTGCCAGTGAGCAAGTCCTGCTTGGTGCACAACAGATGGGAAGGAGTGACATCCATCGCACTAATACCGAAGCAAGATTCCCCTGGGAAGAGAAGAGAGACACTTTCCAACCTCAGAGCAGACTTCTGAGTTTCCATATCAAAGGCTGATGTGATATTTGTGCCTTAGCAGGGAGTGAAAGGAAAAAAAATGGGATTTCTCTTGAGGCAGTAGATAATGGCCTCTTGAAGTCAATGAGTCTTTCCATTTACTTGAATATATTGCAGATTAATAACAGTAACATTGTCAAGCAAGCAAAGTGTTTTACAATCAGGTTGCTTTGTTCCTCACAAAACTCCTGCCCCTCTTGTTATTATGACCCATGGAGCACAAGCCTATCCATTGCTACTCACAAGGAAGTCCCATTGTGTTCAATGTGGCTGACTCCTAAGTAAGTGTGTAGGCGTGCAGTCTCTGCAGTAACTCAATGCATTCGCTTACCTTTTACGACAGCGGGATACAGCGGTAACCGGGGGATAGTATTGGGCCAACCCATTATGAAATCTTATTGTATCTAGTGCTAGTGTATGTAGTGCTTTTTCTTCATTTGTTTGTGGTGTGGCATGGCCCTTCTGTTTGTATCTAGGCTCTGCGCACCACCACCAGAGCGCACCACCACCAGGCCAGTCCAAGCTGCCTCCACAAGTGGCAGCAACATCGGAGCTGTGCTGCCATGGACCACAGACTGCGCCAGGACAGGTGAGTTGGGAGCGGTGTTCATGAGTGGGTGGGAAAGGGGAGTTTGGGGTGGATCGGAAGGAGGGCAGGGAGCAGGCTGGAGGGGGTGGGTCTTGGCGGCAAACATGCATAAAATTGTTTTAATACATTTTTTGGCCCACTCTGCCCCCTTTCCCGCCCCGGTCCTACACCAGCTATATAGCTGGCATAGGTCCAAGGAGATCCATAGGCCATCAGGGTCCTATATAGAGGTAAGGAAACAATATTTTCCCTTACCTTGAGCACATCTCCTGATTGCCCACCCCACCATTGCATGCAGAACATACCTCTATGGCACAGCTGCATGTTTTAGCATGGCACGGGATAGGATTAGGCATTGAGAATCAGATTTCTGGATGCATTTCATTTCAAACACTTATGTTCTTCTTCAGTGGAAACCACTCTGACACCAGAGTAGAGACACTACCAGCAGCCACAGGAAAAAGACACCATGCTGGGGTGAAGAGGGACAGTTGCTCTTCCACTGCTAAATCTAGGAGGACACCACTTTAAGAGAGTGTGACTAGAGTGCTATTAGAATTAAAGAGCTACCGTCCTAGATAAAACCCAGTAACAGTTCCTTCCATGTCCTCAGGTGCCGCAATTTATTTCACTTGACAGACTCTGCCTTCTTCCATTTTTTTTTAAAAATAGCTTTTGATAGAATCATGGCTGATCATATGTGAGAATAGCTAGTGGCGATTTCTCAGTGTCTGTTCCCAAGGGACACAGACATCAAGACACAGACAAGGGACACAGACATCAAGGGAGTCTTGCCAATTTCCTCTCATCTTGAAAGCCCCACAAGGACATATCAATGGTTTTTCTGCTTGCTACCTCTCCCTCCTTCCCTCCCCCCCTCATTTGAAAAGCTGTGGCCTGCTATAAAACTATGGCAAGAGTAGAGAAACATGATTCTAAGGTCACAATCTCCTGCAGATGGATAGCTCTGTCCAGGGCCATTCAGAGGAATTTTGTCAGGGGGTACAAAGTTTCTTTTGGCCCCCTTCCCTATATATGAATTTGGCTCCTGGGCCCTCCTTTTGTGCTCCAGGGCCCCCCTTTTGACCCATTTTTCACCCTGGGTCCGGATACAAATTACCCCCTTAACCCCCCTCTCAGAGTCCCTGGCTCTGTCTTTGGTTGGTACCTTGTCAAAGTAATTGTGTCGGCATCAGTGCGGCCTTGCCTGGGTGGGCTTAAGATATGATGGACGTTACACCGGCATCTGTGTGACATCAGCACGGCATCTGAATAGGACTGGGTTCGGGGGCATTTCAACCGTGTAAGTAATGAGAACGTCATCAATAAGAAGGCAACATGTTTTTCTCAATGTAGGGTTCATGTTGAAATCAAGAAGGCAGAATATTAGTGTCTTTGTTTTAGGACATTGTGAGATACGACACTCAACGTGGGTGGTGGTGGTTTCTGTATTTTCTCCATCTGTAATACCAGCTTAAGACCTAGAGTTGGTATGGTATTCTTAAAGTAAAAATGCATTTCTTCCACTTTCTGCCCTGTGTTCACAATACTCTCCCATGCACACAAATAGCACAAGAGAGGCTTGAAGGCATTTTTTATGTCATGTGTGAAAATGCCTTTATTTTTAAAGAGTTTGAAATAGAACTAGCTGTTCTTCCAAGGCAGATGGGTGAAAGGAATACCAAGAAGCAGAGCACTTTCCTAGAGGAGGTCTAAAGGAACCTTAGATACCTCTTGATCCAGACCAAGATTTTTTGCTGCCTTAAACTTATCTTTACTGTAGTTACAAATCAATATTTTTACTGAAAAATCAATAAGATGCAAAAAGAAAACAAAAAGCAAGGAGGACCGAACAGATGGGTCCTATTTTGGATGTGGATAAATTGCTACCACATTCTTAGGGCATCAAGAGGATTTGGGGGCGATGGAAATGTCTGGTGGAACTCTATCACTCTTGAATATGGATTCACACAAATGGATTTGAATTCTATCAAATCTCACCTAGGCATACAAAAATCGACTCCCATTTACAACATCTAGTTTTAAAAACAGAAGATGAAAAATTCAAAATGAAGGTGGTAAGATCTAGTGAAATAGTCTGATGAAAAAAATCAGACTAGGTAATTAGATTTTTGTCCTAATTTTGCAAATGTCAAAAAAGTGTTCAGAATTGAGATTTGAAATTCAAACCGAAATCATTTGATCTAACTAACTCTCAGCAACACATAAGAACATAAGAACATAAGAAGAGCCCTGCTGGATCAGGCCAAAGGCCCATCTAGTCCAGCTTCCTGTATCACACAGTGGTCCCACCAGATGCCTCAGGGAGCACACAGCCAACAAGATAACCTGTTTCCTGCTGCCACTCCCCTGCACCTGGCACAGAGAAAACCTACTTCTAAAACCAGGAGGTTGCTTATGGCTTGTAACCTGTGATGGTCTTTTCCTCCATGAATCTGTCCAAACCCCTTAAGCATCTAGGCCAGGTGCCATCAACACATCCTGTGGCAAGGAGTTCCACAGATGAATTACACGCTGGGTAAAGACATATTTTCTTTTATCCGTTCTAACTCTCCCTCCACTCAATTTTAGTGCATGTCCCCTGGTTCTGGTGTTGTGCGAGAGGGAGAAGAATTTCCCTCTATCCACTCTCTCCATCCCATGCATAATTTTATACGTCTTAATCATGTCCCCCCTCAAGTGCCTTTTTTCTAGACTGAAAAGCCCCAAACACTGTAGCCTTTCCTCATAAGGGAGGTGCTCCAGCCCACGAATCATTCTGGTCGCTCTTTTCTGCACCTTTTCCAATTCAACTATATCCTTTTTGAGGTGTGGTGACCAGAACTGGACACAATACTCCAGATGTGGCCTTACCATCGATTTGTACAAAGGCATAATTGTATTGGCCGTTTTATTCTCAATCCCTTTTTTAATGATCCCGAGCATGGAATTGGCCTTCTTCACAGCCGCCACACACTGGGTCGATACTTTCATCGACCTGTCCACCAGCACCCCAAGATCTCTCTCTTGATCCATTACAGACAACTCAGAACCCATTAGCATATATGTGAAATTTTGGTTTCTTGCCCCAATGTGCATCACTTTGCACTTACTTACATTGAAGCACATCAGTGAAAGTTTTGTATAAGGTTGTCAACTCTGTTTTTAACCAGCCTTTGCTCCTACACTATGCCTAGAACAGAAATTTGATCTCTGGACAGGAATAGGTGACAATAGTGCTTAATCAGCATCTCCTTACCATGAAAAGCTTCACTCGCTGATTGCTGCAGATCAGGTCATTTTGTTCTGGTCAGTTGGCAACTCTAGTTGTGTAGGCGTTGTACACAATGATTCTTTTTTAAAATGAGTTAAAATAGGCAAGACATTTCAAAGTTAAGTAAAAAGGGAGGGGCCTTCAATCTATTGTTTTAATTTTCTTATATGTCTGACAGCGCAATCCTAGCCGGCCTCCGCACCAGCATAGCGCGCACTGCACTGGTGCTAGCAGTCGCAAAACACCCCATGTCTCCGTGTCTGGCGCTGGGGCGGGGGAGGAGGGGGAGGGTGGCGATGGGGCAGGGTGGGCAGATCGGGACCTGGAGGGGACGGGATTGGCAGCACTGGGAGGCCTGATTCGACGATATGGGTGCACGCGGACTTGCACCAGTCATATGGCAGGCGCAGGTCCGAGTAGACCCATGGCACCCGGCTGGGGCTTTCCCTGGGACAAGAGGACGAATGTCCCCTTAACTCGAGGAGACCTCCCACCTCCTGAATTTCCCCACAGGATGCAGTATAGCCTGCACTGGTGCTGCTGCATTGGTGGGGGGGGGGGAAGTTAGGTAGGAGGGGCTGCAATTCATGGAAAATGGGAGTTTGTGATTTCTATTTTCAGACAGTTGGGAGAGCTTATGGTCTTGGAGATCTTCTGAGCCACTGAAACGTTCATCCCATGTTCAGGAAACATATTTGATGGCAGAAGGATTGATAATGTATGGAGAAAACTTTGACACTGACATGTGTCACGTTTTTATAACATCATCTCCATTCTTTACAAGGATTGCGAAAGACTCTGGTTTTTATTAGTCCTTCAGGGGAGTGAGAAGGTCCAGCTGGTGTGTAAACACACTTGCAAAATCTTCCCAATGGACAGCAAGCTTAGGGTGAGCTTAAGCAAGGTCAGAATAGTTTAAAACAAATAACATTTCCATGTCTTTTCTTTCAAACTTTGCCATTTCTCACCACAGAACACATCTCTTGGGGAGGGGTTCATTCCAGTGGAATATTTTAGATCTTTTAAGTTGTTCTAAGTAGCTGATCTTCATGTCTTCAGAACAACAATGTGCATGTCAGAATTTGTCTAGGTGGCCCCGCCGTTACTGAATCCCTGAGCCAAGAAAACCTAGCAGCTTTTTCCAGTCCATTGAGTTATACAGTATCTTAAGATTTTTCTCTTCTTTAGGAAGAAACCTTCTTCCAAGGAAACGAGTCCTTCTTCTGAAGGGAGACCACTTCCTCTGAAGGACGCTTCTTTGACTGAAGGATGAAAACAGTAGGATTCAACCTAATATTTCCAAGGTTTATCCCAAATCACTTGGGTGCAATTTTGTTTTCAAATTGTGTGAACTGCCTTCTAGCTAGATGCCCTTGATGGATTATGCTAGGAATTTATTTAGAACCACACACACACGTGCGCGCGCGCGCGCACACACACACACACACACACACACACACACACACACACACACACACACACACACCATAGGTGCAAGCTGTTTGGCCACCAAGAGCTGGCATATACTGTATTCCCAGGACATTGTGCCTTTTACACCCATCATAAACTCTGCTCTCCTTTCTATGCCTCAGGCAGAAAGACAGTTAAGAAGATCTAACTGTGCTCTTCTTTTTGGGTTCGAAAGAAGCTGTCAAGTCCTCCCTGAAGAGATGCAAGGATTCAGAGCACTTAGTCTGTGGCTTTGAGTCTGGCTACAATCATGAGAGTGAAGGAAAGGATTTCCCATTTTTCTACCTCCCTCTTCTTTCTCTAGAGCTGACTCACATATTTAACAGTTTGACAGTGCAATCCTGTGTAACCTTGCACCGGTGTAACAGTAGATGCACCAATGTAAGTGTACTTATGCCAGTGTAATTGCACTTTCACTGGTGCATCTGCTGTTACACCGGTGCATCTACTGTTACACCGGTGCAAGGTTACACAGGATTGCGCTGTAAATCATGTGTATATGAGGCACCAACATTCTTATTCAAGGACAGGCCAGTTGCAAACCAGGTGAGTTCCAATATATGCTTAATGGCACAATCCTAATATCTTCTTGCGCCAGTGCAGCGACCATTGCACCAGCAGGTGCTGTCGCAAATGTGCCGTAAAGCACATTGCAACAGTGCAGAAGATAGAGGCATCAGCGGGAAGGCCTCTGCAGTTCCACCAGCGCCAGTACAGGCCCCGACGTGCCCCAGAGCAGGTAAGCGCCTGCCGGGCAGAACAGGGGCAGGGGGAGGACGGGGAGGGGGAAAAACGAGGCGGCGGAGGGCAGGGGTAGGCGGATCAGGCCCATAGGGAAGAGGGACCAGTAACACTGCCACATGCTGTATCCTATCCCCCTCCCCCCCCCCGGCCCTTTCTGCCGACATGGGCCTGCTTGGTTCTCCGCCGACTAAAGAGCCAGTGGATACCAAATAGCCCCATTGGGGTAGCTGGGGGTTTACCTGGGGTAAGCGGACAAATGTCCACTTCCCCTGAGCAGGACCCCAGCAGGGCCCGTCCCTGGATAGGATGCAGCATTGGCTGTGTGGCCAATGCTGCGTCGCCCAAAACGGGGGAGGATAGGATTGGGTTGCCCGTGATTTAAAGGGATGCACCAGCACTTTGAACTGAGCTCAGAAATAAAAAGGTATCCAATGCAAATCAAAGGGGACTAGAATTATATGCTTCATCCATCCCAACTGACAAGAGTCGAGTGGCAGCATTGTGGACCAGCTTAAATTTCTGGATCCTTCTGAAGCACAACCTCATATCGTGTCCTAAGGGTCTACAACGTCAACACTTGCACCTTGACACCAAATACCAATATTCTGTGAAAAAGTGATTTTTTAAAAAGTAAAACATAAAATAAAATGTATTTCTTTCCTGAAATATGAGGAAGGGTTTTGCCTCTTCTAACCTATGGTCCAATTCAAATGAAATTGCACTGGTTTGGATGGGAATGAAATGTCATAATTTCTCAGACACAGAAAAATGCAAACGATGAAAAGTAGATGGGCCATTGGCATTTTGTCTGTGGATGATGTTTGTGCTATAGAAACCAATGCTTGCAAAGCCCCTACCAATAGGATTCTGATTTGAATACCCTACAATTTCTGGTTGTGGCTACTAGTACATGAAGCTTCAGGAAACTGCAAACAAAAAGCCACAAAAATATCCCATTTAAGAAATCTTTTTCCCCCTGCTTCATACCATTGTCTCAAAACTCGTATTTTGTGAAGCACACAACTCCATACAACTGGGTTATTGTTAAAAACACTGATCTGATCTGTCTTTTTTGTCTTTTTTAATGTTCCCTTTCTGTTCACATCATTCATTAATAGTGCAGAATAGCCTGCCTACTGCCTTTTTTAAAAAAAACCCTCTATTTCTTTACTTATATTTTATCAGGAACAAAGAGTAGACTTATGCCATAAACGCTTGTCAAAGTCATAATTACAATTCATTTGTCTGCATTCAGCTGTCTGTCATCTGTTAGTATTTTGAATGCTCTGTACATCTTTCTGCATTGGTTGGAATTCTTTCTAATTATTTGCCATTCCTCAATCATACATTACTGATTGCTAACTATTTTTGGCTCCCATTGCCTCTGGTTTCCCTGGCCATGAATCAACACTGCTCATAACCTTCAAGCCACTTTGAGCAAGAAATGTCGATGATGCCTATTCACATTTTCATTCTGCAAATTTATGAAACTATCCTTGTTTACATAAGCAACCAGAATGTTTATGCGCGCAACCAATCTGCTTGTACAATCTACCAAAATACAGGAGAAACTTTGGTTACGCCACAAAACTAGCATTGAGGTACTTTGGCTTAGACTGAGGCTGCAATCCTATACACACTTTCCTGGGAGTAAGCCCCATTGAACACAAAGGGACTTGCTTCTGAGTAAACATGCACAAGATTGAACTGTTAGTCCACCCCTAAGGGATTAACAGCCTAAACAACCCTGGCCACACTGTGCCCAGCATTTGACAAGGTCCCACATCAAAGGCTCCTGAAAAAACTTCATAGTCAGGGAATAAGTGGGCAGGTCCTCCTATGGCATGGGTAGCCAAACTGTGGCTCCTGAACCACATGTGGCTCTTTGACATATAATGTGCGACTCTCGGAAATATGTTCGCTGAGCTCCTTTTTGCACCACAATTAATATAAAAGGTAAATAAGACTTTTTCAAGCTGTATAAATATTTACCAGCTCACTGGATTAAAACATAAGTTTAATGTTCATGGTGAGTAAATATATTTAAGAATGTAAATGCTTCTTAAATATTGCGGCTCTCAAACACCTGAAGTTTATTGTATGTGGCTCTTATATTATGCAAGTTTGGCCACCCGTGTCCTATGGATTAGGAAATGGTTGATGACTAGGAAACACAGAGTGAGTGTCAATGGACAATTTTCACAATGGAGAGAGGTGAAAGGAAGTGACAGGAAGGATCCAACAATTAACAAGGAAGATGAGAAAAACCAGGCACCACAGAGCACTTGACAATATGCCCAAGGTAAATAATTTCAACCGTCAAAAACCTGCTTTTATGTTTCCAGTCTGAATTATGTCTCAAAACTTCATTTTCAAGCCATCAGGTCTCCTTATACCATGGCCTGCTAGAGTAAAGTTTCCCTAAATATAGACATCTTTTCTCCTGAGTAGGTACTTCAGTCCTGTAATTGAGGATGTTCGTCATTCTCTTCGATAAGCAAAGGAGACCAAGGTTTTATAGAGCATTATCATGAAATTTGATTAAAAGCCATGTGATTGCTCCCCCCCTTTTCACAACTTACAAGAATTTTGTTGGCTACCATTAATTACTTGTCAGCTATTCTTTCCTCCACCCACACGCCCCAGCGGCCACCTAGTATGTATTTTTCTATTATGTATAATTATATACATATTTTCCAGTATGCCACCTAGTATTTTTTTTTTTGTATTTCATCCCTAAGAAGAATATAAGGTGTATATCAGTGGTTCTCAAACTGGTGCATTGCGACCCACCATGAAAACCGAATTCAGTCACTACACACTTAAGGGGAGGGGTAACTTGCAGTGACGTCAGTGACGTCCCACTGCTGCTGGGAGAAAAGGTTTTTTTTAACATACTGGGGGTTGTGCCAGCCCTCCGGAGGATGTGGGGGTCCCACGCCCCCCTCTGTGGGCCTCTACAGACTTCAGATCGGCACCCTGAAGCGATCGAGACCCACTTCCAGTTTTAATCCGAAACTGGAAGTGGGTCTCGATTGCTTCAGGAAGCTGATCTGAAATGTGGGGAAGCCTGAAGAAGGGACTTCCAGAGGGCCGGCGTGACCCCCAGTAAGTAAACAACAGCAACACACTTTTTCCACCAGCAGCGTGATTCCGGGAGTGCCACTGCCAGTTGTGACCCATCCCATACAAGGTCTTACAACATCCCCTACTCATGGGGAGAACTTTGAGAACTGCAGGTGTATATAAAAGACCCAAGCAATTAACTTTTGTTAACAAGCCTGATGTTAAACACGTGGACGTGGCTATACTTTGGTCAAAAGAAAATCCAACAGTAATATACATAATAAAGAATGTTTTCTCCACAGCACTCTTTGCGTAGAGAAATATAATGTTAGAAGTGACCCTGATAAAACGAAAATGGGTGTTCTTCATGTGCTCTTGAGAATCAAAGAAATTTTTAAAAACATATATGGCCATCGAAGGGACAGAAGACCAGAATGTCTGAAGATGGGAAGAGAAAGGAATGCAGACAAAATGAGAACAGTGTGAACAATTTCATATTCATTTTGATCAAATGCATTGTTCTGTCATTGCTGTTCCTTTGAGAGATACTTTGCAAGCCACAAAACAACAGGACGGAAACCCTTCACTTTTCAGACAAAAACCTCAGTCAAGGTTGTATATCACCTGCATTTGTAAAGCAGCATTCATTTGCTCACAGAATCTTGTGTTCTTCGTTCTGGAGAACAGATTCAAGGCATACACACACAGGCACATATGCGCTGCAAACAACTCCACAAAGAGCTGCCACCAGGCTCACACAAACGCAAAAGGTTGTAGTATGCACTGCTCACTTGAGAACAACATAGTGGCTCCATTTCAATGCTCACAAACAAGGCTGGTGTTTCGAATGTGTAAGGAATATAGGCACAGTGACAGATAATTAAAGATATGATGGTTCTACGAGCTGGCAGTGGTCGGCTGCCGTAGTACATAGGGTAGGACTGAATGGAAAAAAAAAGTGATGGAATCTGTCCGGCGGTGCAGGTCCTGGGAGACGGCATAGTAAGCGGTGCTGGCCTCCATGCTGGCGCCGCTTACTCACTTGGTGCCACAAAAGTGCTTTTCGGCACTGATACCAAAGGCTGGCGGAGCGTGCACTCCGCCGGCCTAGAAATAGGCAGGATTGCACCGGAAAAAATATATTTTGTGAAGGTTAGGTCTATCAATGGCTAGGGATCATGTTAAATGCAACTTCATGAACAGAAACAGTGGGCTTCTGTATGCCAGATAGTAGAGACAAACAGGGAACGGCCATCCCTTTCACAATCTGCTTGTGACCATCCAGAAGCTTCTGCTGATGCTGTTCTAGAGAATGCTCTAGAATGATGCTCTAGATGCTGTTCTAGAGACCTGAGAATGCCGGTCTAATCGACCTTGGTCCAATCCAGCGAGGCAGTTCTTAGGTTCTCAAAGCTCCTGATTCCTGCTTCAGTACTGGCAACAGGCTTTCAACCATCCACCCGGGTTCACCAGTTTCCCTGATGTCTGGCATAAAAGGGCTGTGCAAAAGTATGGCACTGATAAGCGAGAATGGGAAAAGCAAGTACATCGGCAAACAGTACAACCCACAACATGGCAACCTTCAGGCCCACAGGAGCTGCAGGTGGTGTTGCAACCGGGTCTTCAGCTTTTTTAGAAGTTGGGTTGAGTGTGCTTTAGCAGGGGCAAGTCATCTGGCTATTCTTGCCTGACAATCATAGGATGTGTGGCCTCAGGTTGCTAAGTTTTCTTCTCCTAAACCTAAGTGAGTGCTAAAAACGCAGTGGATTTGAATGGGAAAAGGGTAATGGGAGCAAAAATGGCTTCACTAGCTTTCTGGCACACTAATCTGTTCCAGCTGACCTGACCGAAGGCCTTCCTTTGTAAGCTGATGAAGACTCGGCTCCATTAGGCAACTTCAAGTGCACAATTCTTGTAACCAACAGTATATTTCCTTAGCTAACATAATGCAAATTTTGCCTTCTGCATTCAGTTGTGTTAGTTTTCCCACCTGCTTTTCTTCATCTTCTGTGAGAAGGTTCAAAAACACTGATAACCCCCAACTGATGTTGTAAGAGAAACCAGCATCAAGATACAAACACTCTCTCGGCAAAATCCTGTCTAGGTAGAGACCGGCGGAGTGGCCATTCCGCTGGTCTAGTGTGTTACAAATGTGCCATAAGGCTTTAAGGAGAATGCCATAAGGAGGGTAAGCGGTGTCGGCAGAGAGGCTTGCTCAAATTACAGCAGCACTGTGGCAGAGAGATGAGTTCCCACCAGGTGGAGGAGGGGTGGGGGGAGGGCGGAACGGGGCATTCCAGGGAGGGATTGGAGGATTGGGCCCAAGAAGGGGGAGGGATCAGCAGAGGCCTCTGCTGTATCCTACCTCCCTTCCCGGGTCTGCAGCAAAAATGCTGACTTGCATTCAAATAGGCCCATTGGGACGGCTGGCACATTACTTGGGGTAAAGGGACAAACATTCCTTTTCCTTTACCCCGAGAAGGCTGCCTGCTGCACCAGAACAGGTCCAATCCTGCAACGGATGTGGCGGCGAGCATCTTATGTACATTGCCGCTTCCTACTAGGCAGAGTTGGGCTGTTAGGAAGCATATATCATCAGAATACTGTCATAAAAAATACGATTGTTGTGGACCTAGGGGGATGGTGGGGGCAGAGATATGGTAAGTCAATGCAAAAGAGCACAATCCTAAATAAAGTGGTGTAATACGTTTCGTACAAACACATACATCAGGGCACAGCTCAGCCCGCAGGAGGGAATCAGCAAGGGACTCATTACTGTGCAGCAGTCTTTCTTCTCTTTCTCTCCTGGGGTATGCGTGATTCATTACCTGCTGGTTGGTACTCAGAATGGAAGCCGGATGGACACCCCCTCTCCTTCTAAGGATGCAGAACAACAAGCTACTTTTGTCCGGAAGAGAAGCTACCTTGTAAGCCAGGGCTCTGGGAATGCATGGACTGCCATGTGGGAAATGCACCCCTGCTTCCCCCCCCCTTTTGAGCAATGGCAAGTGAACTGTGATCCATTGTACTCAGGGAAGGAGGGAAGCAGGCGCCAATGAACCCTATTCAGATCCCCTCCTCGGGGAAGAGCTGCATCCAGGGTGGGATGGATGGGGTCGTACTATTTGTCTAAATGAAAGCTGAAGACTCAAGGAGGGAGACCGAGACATCTCTTCTAGACTCTTGGAATTAGCACCATCCCTGGCTACAACCTAAGGACAGCCATTCTTATCCTGTTATAGTATAGGGAATAGTATAGTGTAGTGTAGGAAATCTATAGGCTTCTTGATCAGAACTTGATAATTATCACCAACTAAAAGAAGAAGAAAAACCAAACCCCTCCATTATTACTGATACTGACATGACTATTTGGTAACTCTACCAATAAAAACTCATGATCTCTTTAGTTTCCTCTGTTGGAATACTCCACCAAGATATGCTATCTCTAGATCCAGCAATAAATGCTTCAGACTCTTAAAACCTTGAAAATCACCACTCTCCTGGTACCTGAGACACCAAATCGTAAAATGACATCACTGCGATAACAAGCTTGTTTTCCTCCTTGTATTTGGTCCCCATTACAAATAGGTTGGATAAGATTTTAACCATCAACCATGTTAATCACTTGGAAGCTGGACTTTCAAGTTTACGGAACATATGATGAAGCAATTCATTTCTACAAGGGTTGAAATATCTCTTTTCAGTTTCCAAAGTCATTATAGGTCATCAGTATTCTTAGCATACGCTCAATCTTCAACCTCAGTTGCAATGAACAGAGCACGCTTATGCGCAGGGTATTAAACCGAGAGTTGCCACTGATACAGTGAGCCCTTGATTTAATGGACTTCGCTTTAACAGACTTTCAGCGCAATCCTGAGCTGACAGCCGGTGCCGGAGCGAGTGCTCCGATGCCAGGTGATGTCGAAGCACGTTTGCGACAACTCGGGAGCAAGGGAGGCGGTGCAGAGGCCGGTCTCCCTTGCTCCATTGCCGGAGCGTCCTTGTGGCCACCGAACCAGGTAAGCCGGGATCCGGCAGGCGAGGGAGGGGGCCCATTGGCCTAGCCAGCCAGGGAGGGGTGGGGGATGGTCTCGGCCATATCCTGGCCCCCGCCGTGCAGCTAGGCCATTACACTGCCTCCTCCGACTTCCGCCAGCAATTTTGCTGACAGAAATCCGAGGAGGCCAATAGGCTCTACCCTGGTTTACACTCGGGGAAGAGAGAAGAGAGACATTAACCCTTTCTCTCCACTGTGGTCCTGATTTGGATTGGGGGTCCTGCTTAGGAAGTAAGCCCCCATTAACACCAATGAGAGCTTCCCTCTCTGGAGGGAAATGGAAGTCCAAACTGGATTTGAACCATAGCAAAAGTGTAAAGCCTCTCTTGACCCTTACCACAATCCTGATCCAGATTGTCCTGGTTTGATGTTTTAACAACATCAAATTCCCCAAGCACTCATGAGCCAATATATACAATAAATGTAACATACAATTTGACCATAAGTTGGTCAATGCTCCCAGTCCAGTGAGAGCAAAATATAACCTAAGAACAATATGTACCAGTATGTGGTATATGTCCTTATTTTCTTAGTAAGGGTATCACAATGGACAATGTCATTGTTTCTCTTATGCTCACTGTTATGTCAAAACAGCCAGCCAAGGAAAAAACAACAACTAACAATATACATACTGTATGGGAGTTCAGGTCTGCAAAAATCACTGATGTATAAATTTTGTATCCTCAGCTCATCTATTTAATTGCATTAACCCTGAAATTCTTGTATACATTTCACTGTAAGTACCGTAATAAGCAACATTCACTAGTAGATAAATTCAAACCGTAATAGAAAATAAACAGGATTTAAAGAAATAATAATAAAAAACATTGGATCAACTAGATAACTAGAGAGAAAAAATCTAACAGAACAACAGCAGAAATGGCAACAAGAAAGTAAATGAGAAAACAATTGGGTAAATGAGATGGTTTTCCAAAATGTAATATAACTCTTCTTTCAGTACTAAGAAGCAAATAGGATCTTACAATGAAGATTGCGTAAATATGTTTCCTGCATGCATTTACTTGGGCAAATCACTCAGGAGTTTACGGCGATTTTGTGTCTGAACTCCTAAAACCATATCATCTTCAAAAGCTATTCACAAGCAACAGAAGGGGCTAGCAAGTTCTATGCAATGATCATCATTGTCTCCTGTTAATTTGCTTACTTAATTAAAGATAACGTAATTCTCACTCACCAGACAGTGTGCTCCAAGAAGCCCATGGAGAAAATCATACTGAAAAGTTCTGTCAGACTAATTGTGTTGATCCAGGGTCAACAGCGTCAAATTGTCCCAGCCTACTTCTGCTTAAAGTGGCCTCCTTCTCCGGGAGAAACTGTTTTTGTGTTGGTGAGTCGGAGTGGGCTAAACACTAGTCTGATGTCATCATAGCCCAAGTTGGCCAGCCTCATGATCGGGTGAGGATGTATCACTCTAAGGTGATGTTATCTCAGGAGGCCTGGCTCCACCTATTCTGCATTCTCCAGCAGGCTACTAAGCCAAACTGAATAGAAGGAGATAACACAAGGCTTCCTTCCACTTTTGATAAATTCTTCAATAGGCAACATGCCAAAAAGAGAGAGAGAGAGAGAGAGAGAGAGAGAGAGAGAGAGAGAGAGAGAGAGAGAGAGAGAGAGAGAGAGATGCAAATAAGCTGATTAATACAATGGACCTGATTTTTGAGCTGCACTGTTCTTGGTAAAATGATAGTGGATATTCTCTCAGACACAACTGCCATATTTATTTCTGTTATCTTCCTGTTGTACAACTAAGTTGTCAGCCTATTTGCACTTTCAGGATGATGATGATGATTCCCTGTTTCCTTTAGAAAACCCAAAACTGCTTATATTGGGCACCCTTTGCATCCAACACTGCTTAATCTTTTCCCTACCTCCATTCAAAATCACTTCCCCCAGGCAGTTTTCTCTCTGTGGAAATCATACCTATAAGAACATAAGAAGATCCCTGCTGGATAAGACCGATCTGGTTCAGCTTCCTGTATCTCACAGTGGCCCCACAAGATGCCTCAGGGAGCACACATGACAACAATATACAGGTACCTGTATGATGACCCCTGCAGAGGAAAGAAGCAGTTTGGGGTATGATTGAAAGTAGCAAAAGATTAAGCACTCTTCCCCCTCCTATTTTCTGCTTCAAATTCCACTGCCAAGACATCCAAGACATCCTGATGCCTGAGGTGGCATGCCAAACCTTACCCAATGATGTGCCAGCCTCTGCTCCTCTCCAATATTCTAGCTCAGCAATCCCCTCCACATTTCTTCTTCTCTGTCCCCCTCTTCCTTTTCTAATCCAGGGAGCGGAAGGAGGAGCAGTGGAGGCAAGTAGACAGATAGCAATGATCATCCCCCCGCGCATCAGTAGACAGTAGGCAGTAGCCTAAGGCGACTTCTTCAGTTGGCCTCATGGATGGGCTGGCCCTGCTTTGCCATTTTCCCAATGGCTTTCGGTACACATGTTTGTATGTAATATGTAGTTAGGCAATCAAGAGTATAGCAGTGTTTCTCACTGTGGGTCGGGACCCACTTGGTGGGTTGTGACCTGATTTCTTGTGGGTCCCGCAGAGCCTCCAATGAAAACACGGGTGATGGAAAGATCAGATAAGTAATTGCCTCAAGCCCTGAGGGTATTCAGAAATCAGCTGCTAATTGCCATTCAAAGAGCTGAGCTTCTTCAGTTTGCAAGCTTGGGTAAATATAGGTGGGTACCAATAGAGTGTCATTTTAAAAAAGTGGGTCCCAGTGCTAAAACGTTTGGGAACCACTGGAGTATAGTATTGCAATGCTTGTCATGTCAATGCCAATTTGGGCTAGGCAGGGTCAGGTGAGATGGGTCTTTTCCTCCTTCAGCCATTTGACTGAAGTACAGCTATTATCTTCCATCGTGGCATATAACCACATTACAAACACTGAACATTCTTCAACTATCAGAATGTTAGCCTACGATACGGGTCCAGTTGGCTGCTTTGTCGTTGTGTGACCTTGGGCAAGCAATTTAGTCTTTCAGTGCCTCATTTCCCCATCTGTTTAATGTTGGTAATAGCACCTCCCTATCTCACAGGAGAATAGAGTAAATAAACAAACTCAAGGCCATAAGACACTCCTATGCCATAGTAATAGGCTATATGCGTAAGAATTAGAGATGGACCTAAGGTGATGGTAGTTTACTTCACAGAGCTATCCAAGGTTACCTTGCACGGAACTCTGAACATTTTAATACTGTTAGACTGATTAGAACCAAGGACCATAATTTGTACTGCATTAAAAATGGTTGATTTGATTTCTCAATGTTTTATCCTACACATCTGGCCTCCGACTGCAATAAGTATCCTTTTGTTGAACCTAGATAAACGTCTGTCCAGGATGGCTTTAGCCTGCTGTGTCCTGCTATGCTATCCTGGGGAAGATTGGTCTCAATAGGCCTAGAACGTTGCCCTTGTTAATAATGTTTCCAGATGTCTATGTTACAGGAAGTGACTGGCACTTGCTGAGGCTTGGCTATCTGCACTGGTCCTTAAGGAGTTCACATCAGTGTTGCATGAGAGGTGTGCAGCAGGGTAGACATTAGAAGCACTCTTGGATAGTTGCTGGGGCTCCGGTTGCTCAAAGAGCCCACTGCCAATCCCTGAAGTGTCCACCTTAGTTAGGGTTACCATATTTTCCCATAAAATAATTACATTTTAGAAGCGGCGGCACCAGAGCCTCGAAAAACTGGGACTGACCCGGTTCTGGACCCAGCTGGCCAGGCCTGGGCTCCAGAAACTGGGACAGTCCCGGTTTTTCCAGGACGAATGGTAAGCCTAACTTAGTGCCATGATGAAGCAACTCTCTGGTTCCAGAGAGTCGTACCATTGTCACTGCCTCTTGTCTACCTCATCCACAAATGAGAGGTTGCCCCCAGAGGCCTTTGCATCATCTCATTGGCCTCTAAGGGTGGCAATCCACTTGTGGAGGGGGGAATGCCTGGAGGAAATGTTGATGGAGTGGCTCTCTCAGCCAAGAGAGTTGTTCCACAACCACTGCCTCCATGCGTCAGCCCATCAGCAAATTGAAAGTTTCATGCAATGACAGATGAGGGTCTGAGGGAAAGCCCCTATTTCTACAAAGGATGGACAATGGAGGAAATGGCAATGGAGCATTATGCTTTTGAGCTCTTTGCCAGCACCGGCAGGATAAGACTACAGAGGAAATGGGAAGGGAGAGAAGAGAAGCACAAAACAGAAGCTTTGATGCTGCCCCTACAGCTGATGCCCCATTACAGACCTTAAGGGGGGGGAAAACCCACATAGAAGAGCAGACACTTTGCTGCTGAGGATGCCCTTGGACCAGGAGCTTGCCCTGGGTTGGGAAACATTGTTCCTTAATGAAAGCTAACATTTCTTCAAATAATTAAATTCAGCATTTGGATATCCTATTTTGTAGATCAGCGGTGGGGAACCTCCGGCCCCAGGGCTGGATCAGGCCCCCGAGGCCATCCGGTCCGGCCCCCGGAGAGATTGCCGGGAGGCCGCCCAACCGGCCCCTGGAGGCTCCGCCGGGTCCGCGCGTCACCTGCGGAGGCCAGGAGAGGGCCTTTGCATGTCCTCCCCGGCCGCCGCCTCGACCCCTTCTCACCAGGCCGTTGGCCATTTCGCACATGCGTACCACGCCGATGAGGGCAAGCTCTTGTCCTCTTGCCCTCATCGGCATGGTACGCCGGAGGTGACGCGCGGACCCGGCAGCGGCTTTGGACGGTGAGTGTGGAGCCTCCGGAGGCCGATGGGGGGGCGGGGGCAAAAATTAATTAAATAAATAAAAATGGCACCTGGCCTTACGGCCGGCCCTCAAGCAAATTTCTAATATTTAAAATGGCCCTCGCCAGGGAAAAGGTTCCCTGCCCTTGTTGTAGATTATAATTATTTTGAGTTCTTAACCTATAACACCCAGATAGCAAACTCCTTTAATGCAAGGTGTGTGTTTTTAATACTTCCTACTTTCTTAATTGCTTATCAGAGTGGCACCATACCACAATGTTGTTTTCTCTCCCGCTCCCCCCCCCCAGCTTTATAATAAGAAAATACTGTATACAGTGAAAGACATATTGTCAGATTACATCTTTGTATGTTCAACACTGTATATTGTCACCCTGCCTATTTAACTTATATGCAGAGTACATTATGAGAAATGCAGGGCTGAATGAATCGCAAGCCGGAATCAAGATTGCCGGGAGAAATATCAACAACCTCAGATATGCAGACGATACCACCCTAATGGCAGAAAGTGAAGAAGAACTAAAGAGCCTCTTGATGAGGGTGAAAGAGGAGAGTGCAAAAGTTGGCTTGAAACTCAACATTAATAAAACTAAGATCATGGCATCTGGGTCCATCAATTCCTGGCAAATAGAAAGGGCAGAAATGGAAGCAGTAACAGATTTTACTTTCCTGGGCTCCAAGATCACTGCAGACGGAGACAGCAGCCATGAAATTAAAAGACGCTTACTCCTTGGAAGGAAAGCTATGGCAAACTTAGACAGCATAATAAAAAGCAGAGATATCACCATGCCAACAAAAGTTCGCATAGTCAGGGCACTATGGTGTTCCCAGTAGCAATGTATGGTTGCGAGAGTTGGACCATAAGGAAGGCTGAGCGCCGAAGAATAGATGCTTTCGAACTGTGGTGCTAGAGAAGACTCCTGAGAGTCCCTTGGACTGCTAGGAGATCAAATCAGTCAATCCTAAATGAAATCAACCCTGACTGCTCCCTGGAAGGACAGATACTAAGGCTGAAACTCAAATATTTTGGCCACCTAATGCGAAGAGAGGACTCTCTGGAGAAGACTCTGATGCTGGGAAAAATTGAAGGCAAAAGGAGAAGGGGAAGGCAAAGGATGAGATGGTTAGACAGCATCACCGATGCAACGAACATGAAAATGATCGAACTCAGGAAGATAGTGGAGGACAGGAAGGCCTGGCGGGATATGGTTCATGGGATCACGAAGGGTCGGACACGACTTAACGACTGAACAACAACATGTTCAACACCACTGGATTTTATTGTACTCTTTTGCCATCCACGTTTTCTAAGAAACCAACAAACACTGAAAATCATCAAAATATAGCAGATTTTCAACCTTTTTCATCTCACTGCACACTGACAAGGCGCTATAATTGTCAAGGCCCACCATCAGTTTTTTTTTTTACATTTGACAAGACACAACATGCTGCTGGTGGGGGGCTCACATCCCCCAATGGCCATTCCCCAATGGCCCTGCTAATCAATGACCCTCCCCCAAACTCACGTGAGCCATGGCACACCTGTGGACCATTCGTGGCACACCAATGTGCCACGGCACACTGGTTGAAAAATATAGCATTTGTTAGGGCCTTCCCTCCCCCAGTTTACTAAACAGCATGGTTTGACAAATTCATTTATTAGTATTTTTACAAATGGGTGCTTTTTCTGGGGGAGGAAATAACTGGGTGTCATGTCTGTAAAATAAGATCTATAATGTAGCAATTATTTCTGCTAAAATAGCATTGTATTTCTTCTGTTTTCATCATTTCCATATGCTAAAGGGACTTTTCTTTTTACAGAGTTCATCAGATTTACACAGCTACTTAATGAGAATAATTGACCTTAGGAGTAAATCACCTAACAATAAAACAGATACTATTGTTTCAGAATAGCTGTTTACTTGCATCAAGAATCGATTTATAATCTGGTAGCTTTATACCACTAAGCTCATCACCAGTTTGTTTTAACAGCATAGCCCACATTGCTTAATTGGCAAATAACTAACATTTAGCATTTAGTCAGAGAACTTTCCATGAAGGTCCCAAACCAGAAAATGAAGTTGTTGAAAAGTACCTTGGTTTGACTGAGAGATGACAAATCAAACATCATAAAGATATGCATATATACTTCTGGCTGTTTACCAGCTATAACTGAGGATATAATAATAATAATAATAATAATAATAATAATAATAATAACAACAACAACAACAACAACAACAACAACAACAACAATAATTAGAAGAAGAAGAAGAAGAAGAAGAAGAAGAAGAAGAACAACAACAACAACAACAACAACAACAACAACAACATAAATCTATGAAGCTGCCTTATGCTGAGGCAGACCATAGGTCCATCTAGGTCAGTGTTGTCTACATTGACTCACAGCAGTTCTGCAAGCTCTCCAGCAATCCAAGGTGATCTCAAGCTGGTCTTTCCTACCTAGAGACTCCTGGCATTGAACCTGAGCACTTCTGTATACAAAGCATGCACTCTACTACTGAACTACAGTCCCGCACAGAGAGAAGATCTGAAGCAGTGACTACTACCACGATACACAAGCACATAGCATCTGTTGCCGATTAACAACCGGGAATTGCCAGCACCGTCATGCCTTCCCTGTTAACTTCTTTTGGGGCCGGTGAGAACGATGAGACAGATGGACCCTAGATCTCTCAGTCACCACGTCAATTCTTATGAACTTCAGTTCTGTGGGAAAAGCTGTGGGCCACATTCAGTGTGAAGTAAGGTGATGCTCCATGACAGTCTGCTGTGCTGTGCCCACTTTGCTGACAAGTCAGCGGTAGAAGAACTTAAACTGGTGAATAAGAAAATTTGTAAAAGCGACCGTGAACAATGACGGCCTGGTCCTTCACCCCAGGCTCTATAAATGCATGCACAAATACTGTTTTTCTCATGATGGTAACCAGGCCGTTGCACTGAATCCAGAAACTTTCTAATCCAGGGGTTCATCAGCCCTTCTAAAAGCTTGTTACTGCTTCCTTTAGCAATTCCAGGCTGGATGGAATCAATGAAACCAGGACAGTCAAATTAGCCCAAACTGTTCTTATTTTAGCAGAATATGAGCAGGATTAGTGGCACTGAGGCATCGTGAAGGAGGAGAGTGGCAGCAGAAGATTTGAGAGTAACGTTTGGGAGGAGAGCTGGCATGATACTACCCACCTCATCCCTCCTCCCTCTCTCCCAATCACCAAGAATCCCGAAACAAAATGAGCCTCATAGTAAAAAAAAAGAAAAAAAAAGTGCTGTCCAGTTCATGCAGATGAACATTCTCCTCTTTTATGAATGGCTGGGCAAGCACACTCAGCACACACAGCATTATGTATGTGAAGTAATGTGGCATCAAAGAATATGGACAGAGCGCAGCTGAGGATCCAGACCACCATCCCCACAGGAGCTCATGAATCAGATGCGACCAGAAGAAGGTTGACTGTCAGAACACTGGGGAAATTGTACGCTCTCAAGTATGCGAGCAACGTAATATAGCTCCCTGCTTAACTCTATAGTAGCAAATGTGGCGCCATAAATGTAAGAATCCCAGTGGCTGTGTAAGAGTTTATTTTCGAGAATACATGCATATGTTTGAAAGTCTATTATCATAAAATATTCTTATTTAACTCAGGGGCCCACTGAGCGAAATAGTCCCAATTAAATTATTGAGACCTGGATTTTATGATTTGATGTTAATATGCTGCCTCCCATCCAGGGATAGCCCATTCATGAGGCTAACAGGCCAATCCTAACTAAAACTGTCCCCGCCGATGCAGCCGTGCCAACAGAGCAAGCACTGCATCATGTGTGTGTGTGTGTGTGTGTGTGTGTGTGTGTGTGTGTGTGTGTGTCCTGGAGGTCTGCTTTAGGTAAGGGAACTACTTTCATTTCCTTATTCTGGGGTGAGCCTCCGCTGCCTGAATGGGTCTCCTCAGATCTGCAGCAGCCATTTTGATGGTCAGAACCAAGGAGAGTGGGAAGACAAGAGGAACAGGAAGAGGCTCCACCCCTCCCTCTCCCATTCTGCCTCCCTCCTGCCCCTCACCACCTAGACACTTCCCCTTTGCTCCCATCCCTGCTCTGTTTCTCCAACCACCACTACCAGCTCTGGCTTACCTGTGGGTAGTTGGTTGCAGCAATGGGCCTCTGACACTGTTGCAGTTTGCAGCGGCAGTTCCAGAATGGCTGCTGTTGGTGCACTGGTCACTTTGTCGTAAAACCTCCTGGAGTCTGAGGTGCTGTGCAAAATTCTGTTTCCCTTATGGGGTGGTGTGCAAGTCTCCACCTCTGCCCCTTCTTCACCCACTCCCTAGTTCCAAAAAGAAAGAGCAGAATAGTACGGAAGTGGAAGTGTGAAGATGAGGAGAGTTCCTCTTTGCCTAGGCTTACCATATTTTTCAAACTTCAAACCGGGACACCCCCCCATAACCCCCCCCCGCAAGGTAAATAATAAATTAATGTAAAAGCAACGCAAAACCAAGCACAAACAACCAAAACCAATCATAAAGCAGTACGCAAAACCAAGCACAAACAACCAAAACCAACCCCAAACTACAATCCACAATGAAAAATGCACCACAAAGTACAAAATACAAGCCAAAAAGAGAAACCAACCACAAAGTAGAAGCAATAAAGAAAAACGCACCACAAAGTAGAAGCAATAAAGAAAAACGAACGCCAAACTACAAGCAATAAAGAAAAAACAACCATAAATGCAAACACAAACCAGAAACCCAAATAAAAAATCTTTTCTATGATTTAATTATATTAGAAAGGGGGCGCGAAGCGCCCTCTTTTGCCGCGCAAAGCGCGCCCGAAATTTTTAAATAAATAATTAATCTTTATATTAAAAAATATATTAAAAAATATGCTTACCTGGTCACTGGTCGTCGCTGGTTGCTGCTGCTGCTGCTGCTGCTGCTGGGGCCGCGGCAAGCAGGCTGGGGCCGCGGCAAGCAGGCACCGGGAGAAGCACAGCCTGCTTGTCCGCGTTGCGCGAGCCTGCCGAGGAGGCTCGCGCCTCACGGGCAAGCAAGCAGGCTGGCCTGGTCTCCCAGCGGCACCGCATGGAGCCGCTGGGAGACCGGGAGAAGCACAGCCTGCTTGCCCGGGAAGCGCGAGCCTCCGGCAGGCTCGCACAACACGGGCAAGCAGGCTGTGCTTCTCCCGGTGCCGCTGTGAGACCAGGCTGGTCTCGCAGCGGCAACGGGAGAAGCACAGCCTGCTTGCCCGCGTTGCGCGAGCCTGCCAGAGGCTCGCGCCGCATGGGCAAGCAAGCAGGCTGGCCCGGTCTCCCAGCGGCACCGCATGGAGCCGCTGGGAGACCGGGAGAAGCACACCCACTCGCCGCACCGCGCCGCCATTTTTTTTTTAAAAAAATTTAAACTTACCGGGCAGCATCTTGGATCACGAAATCTCACGTGATCCAAGATGTCGGCGCCCAAATCTCATGAGGGCATGATGCCCTCACGAGATTTGGGCGCCGACATCTTGGATCACGCGAGATTTCGTGATCCAAGATGCTGCCCGGTAAGTTTAAAATTTTAAAAAAAGATGGCGGCACCCATTCGTCCCCCGGGACCGGACCGGGAATCGAGCCCGATTTCCGGGACTGTCCCGCCGAAACCGGGACGAATGGTAAGCCTATCTTTGCCACACTTTTCCTTCTGCTGTTTCCTCTTCCTTTTCAAATCCAGGGAGAGAATGGAGTCACTGTGCCATCCGAACTCACATTCCAGGAGCACAGCAGCCTTTCTAGCATTGCAAAATGTGACATGCACAACAGGGGCTCCAATGGAAACGGTGAGCGGGGGCAATTGCACAACAGTGGACTTCCAGTAAGTTGGCACAGGGGTTGGGCATCGGGTAGAAGGGGGCAGGGACCAGGGTGGAGAGGGGGTGTCTCAAAGGAGAGAAGGGGGTGGATATTGGCAGCTGTGGCTCTGCCAATATCCTATTCCCCTTCCTGGCTTCGATCCACCTCCCTGGGTCCACTTGGAGTTGTGCCAGCCAAAGAGCTGGTGCAGGTCCAAATAGACCTACTGGGGAAGAGGCCTCCAGAATAGATAGACCTTACCTCGAAGAGGCCTCCAGAACTCCCCCCCCCCCCCAGGATATAGCATGCGCTCCATTGGTACAGCTGCATTGGCCGGGGAAGATTTAGGATTGGGCTTTTATATTCTTCATTTCCATATATAGATCACTCGAAGTGACTAACAACAAAATTTTAAAATACAACCAACACAGTCCCAATAGACAGATGCAATTATACATATAGAAGAAAAACTGATAAAAGCAGATGTAAAAATTTACAGCATTCATAGACAAAAATATCATGGCACCTCTGATCATCCAAAGTGAATGCCAACCAGTATAATTCTTTACAAAAAAGCTGTGCTTGGTGTGGCGATGAAAGGCCATCAGGTTTCAGACCATAGCAGGGACGTGTGGTGTGAGGGTGACAGGTGAGGCAGAACCGCCCTGTCGGAGTCCTATGAAAATCGCCACAACCTAACCCAGGGATCTGCGCATGCGCTACCCACTTGCACCCAAGTAAGCGGGTGGAACACATGCGCGATTGTCAGGTTAGCCTGTGGCAATCTTTCGAGGACTCTGGCAGGGCGGTTCCACCTCACCTGCCGCCCCCGTACCGCACATCCCTGGACCATTGGACTGCTCACTACCAAGGTCCGAGAGGGGGTGCATGAAGCAACACACCAGGCCCTGGTGTAAAAGGCATTTTTCTCCTTCTATTGGGACATCCAATGACTAGTCAGACCCCACACACGTAGGCTACTTGACATGAGGAGTTAGTGATACACTGGCATTGACATGGGCTGCTTGATGCTCTGACAGAAATAAAAGCAGTTGAAGGTTGAGAGAAGGGGGTATGCTGGGCCTACCTCTCCTCACATGCTGCTGAGCCACAGTGGCTTGTCAGGGTTGTGTTGCTGACAGAACCAGAACCAGGGAATGAAGAGAGAAAGCAGAAAGAAACAGGCCAGACCAGCCTACCGTCTCCTTTGGATCCTTGCCCTCCTCATTCACCCTCTTGTTTCTCACTCACGTTGAGAAGGATTGGCCCCCAGAGAGTGGCCCCCAGAGAGTAACATCACGTCCACAGCTGAAAACAGATTCAAACCTCAGGTCACACAAATAGATGCAAATGTTTGTTTTGTTTTGTTTCCACAATCCAGACACGAACAGGAGGAAAGCCATGTTCTGTGAGGCACGGAGCTTCATTCTTCACCACACCCTCCCCCAGCCCAAATCCTCTTCCCTCAGGTTTATATAACGATACGCAAAGAATGTAAAGTCTCTCTTGTCTATGCCGCTTTCCACCTTAACAACACATACTTGTCCAAAACCTCCACATGCTTTTTCATTTCTGTTACATAAAGCTCCACATGCAAATAGAAGTGTTGAGCTTATATTTGGTTTTGAAAGCCTGACATTTGGGAGAGCAGCTCTGACAGCCAACAAGAATTAAAAATAGAATGCAGAGGTATTTAATGTAGAGTAAAATCAGATATAAATGGTGCCTGGATGCATCAGTGAGCTGCTCTGACTCATGAATAGTTCATCTCTCCCTAATCTGTGCATTAAGCACAGTTATTGCTTCATATTTTTTATGATGCCATTTTGATTGAGTGTGCACTGTCAAAAGTTATTGACAGGTCTCTGATGGGTCAGATTTATTTTCTTTAAGAAAAATAAAAACCACAATTCAAAGAAAGAATGTTTGTTTAGAGGCAATCCGATCCTGGCCATGCTAGAGCATGCAGGCATGCCAAAAGGCACACACTGAATGCTATGGTGGTGGTGGTGGTGGTGGTGGTGAACTGAAGGCAAATGGGAGGTAAGTAAACAATGTTTTTACTTATCTCCATTTAAACCCCCAGGCCACCAATGAGTCTCCTCAGACATATGCCACCTATGTTGGTGGCATATGTCTGAGAAGGGAAAAGGGGTGGGGAGGTTTTTAAAAAGAGGGGATGAAACCTGATATGCATGACTGCCACCAGATCTACCCCCTCCCTGTCCCTCCCCACCACCCTGCTCCCCCCAAATGCTCCATCCTTCCCTTTCCTTGCCCATGGCCCACTTCTACCACTGACTTACCAAGAGCTGGGGGATCTGGGAGTTCTGTTGCCAAGTGACCTGCGCTGCTCACCATTACTGGCAGTGGCCAGGTAGCACATGACAACATGTCACACTTGGCGACATCATAAGTCAGACTTTGCCAGAACACAAGTTCTCAGGCCAATCCTATCCTCATGGTACACCAGTGTACTGTGAAGTCCACTGGCTTGGCAGCCTGGGGGGAACAACTGTCCCTCTTCAACTCGGCGTCACATCCCTTCCAGTGGCTGTTGCTGTGTGTCTCTTGTGTTTCCTTTTTGATTGTGAAGCCCTTCAGGACAGGGAACCATCTTCTCATTACTTTTGCTCTAGTCAACCACTTTGAGAATGTTTTTTTGTTTTGTTTTTTAAGTGATATAAATATGCATTGTCATTATTCCTGCACAAGCAATACTAGGATGATAAAAATACTGGCCTCCTTTACAAGGATATTGTAAGGCTCCATCACCCTCAGTCATCCATAGGCTTCCTCTTTTGTCAAGTGACCCTTCCCTTTTCCCCTGGCTGCCCCCCCCCCGTGCTTGAAACTGCCTTCCAGATCTCCTCTGTGACTTCTTGTTCTGACTTCTTTCAAATGCCTTCTGAAAACCCCTCTCTTCTGTGATGTCTTTGGCACAATGCTTTAGCCCCTGTTCCATACAGTAACTAAACTGAAGTACCTGCAGCTGAAATGATCACATTTATTCTATTTACCCCTGCTTCCATTTCCCTTCCCTTCCTCTGTTGTTTGCCTTGTGTCAATATCTAGATTGGAAGTGCCTCCGAACAGGTTCTTGTCTTCCCGTTGCTTGCAAGGCACCATGCAGTCGTCACCGTAGCAAAAATCATCATCATCATCATCATCATCATCATCATCATCATCATCATCATCATCATCATCATCATCATCATTGATAATAATGATGATGATGTTTTAAGGATTAGTGAAAGAATGTATGTGAAGACTCCATGCTCTCATGCGCCTATAGTTCTCCAACGCCCTCTCCTGTTCTACCATTCTTTCTCATTCTCTGACCTCCTGATTTTCCCTTTTGCCGTACCCTCCTTCACAAGCCTACGCTTGGATTTTTGTTAGGTCTAGGAGGAAAAAGGATCCCAGTGATGGCTTATTTGTTAGGCTGTTGTGGAATGCAATGCTCACTTTGGATTGACTCGGGTTTATAAAATGGGGAGGGAATGAGGAGGGAACAGGAATATGTGTCAGTAATAACTAAACGGCTGGATGTATGGGTCGCCTGTTATAGACAGTTTATTTTGCCATTCTTGGCCTCACGGAACCCTTCAGGGTCAGCCCCCCCCCATGACAAATGACCCTTCTTCCCTAATTTTTCAGCGGGCTATCAATTACAGAATTGCTAGTCACTCTCCCTTTCAAAAGAGGTTCTATAGAAGGTCTTTCAATGCAGCCATTAAAATCTCTCATGCATTGCAAAATGCCAACACTTCTTGCAGTGGGGTGCATGAAAGAGAGATGCCAGTCAAACATAATATGTGCTATGTGGAAACAGTAATGGATGCATTCCACATGCAACCACAAACCTCACAGTTGGAATGATAGGGAGAAATTGCTGTTTTGTTCCCCATAAAAGATGCTGTCATCTTCTGTGCTGTTTCTGTTGTTTCAGGTCTGTGTGGTGAATACTTCTATTGATTTTTAGTTTTCCAATAGAAACAGCAAAATAAAAAAAGCTGACGTTAGTTGGACATTATACACTTAAAATTGCCATCTCTGATGGTGGTACACATTTATCAGACATGACATAAAACTCAGCATTAGAACAGACAAGGTTGTGAACGCAGAGATGATTAAAACAAACAAACAAACAAACAAACAAAACCCAAGATCTGATCCACAGTGTGTCCTTTGAAGAAATCTGAGGGCCAGAAGATCACATCATCTGTATGGGAATCTGTGCATTATCCATGTGGCATAGGGGCCCCCAGACTCTCGCCCAACCGACGTAATGAGAATGATTCCTGCCACTGCTATTGCTACAGCAATCTCTGTACTTTGTAACACATTCAACACAGGCTGATGTGGCATATGATTTAAGCTTAATTCTCCTATTGACATGAAGAGGATGCTAAGCTGGATCATGCCCTAGGAATTTTTCCTAGGGCATGATACAATCTCTCCAAAGGCAAAAGAGGGGCTAAATAGAGTTTGTTTACCAGGGACACGTACCAGAAAACCAGGGTTGTGTCTGTTAAATAGGGGTCACTGGAGTAGATATTACAGTCACTTTTCATAGCATCTTATTTTTTTTTCATATATTTTATCTTATAATCTACCATATTTAATTGCACTGAAATTTGTTTTTATTAAGGCTGTTGCACACCGGGAGCCCTTGAGGACTGAGCAAGTTATAAATCTAACTGAATAAAGGAACAAATTAAAGAGGCAAAACATAGGTAAAAACAAGTTAAATGGAGTGTGCATGATAACAATTGAGTCAAGATCCCAGCTAGTATATTTTATCTAGTGCATCCCTCCCTCCCTCCCCCACCCCAGAGGAGAGGTTCCTCTTCTTTAATTTGAGATTTGCTGCCTTAAATTTTACTGCAGTGCTGGAAAAGTTGTTCTCAGCTGTGTCAGCACTTAATAAAGGAAGAGAAAGAGAAGAGAAGATCTGTGAAGTGCTCAATGTCTTTGCCTTAGTTACAGAAGTTTAACACTTTTGGTGTGCTGGGCCCATGAAATTGAAACAAGTAGTCCCATTGATTATTAACAAGAGCCCTTGGTTGAACATAGTTCAATGATGAAAAGCGTAGCTCATTCTTCAGGCCTGGTGACAGTGTAAAATAAGGAACCCCAGCTATCCCTTTATGGTTTTCTGCACAGCACTTCAAACAAATTTACAGCCATGTAATCATCTGGGTGTCGTATATTGTCTGATAAGTAATGTAAAAAATTTTTAGTTAAACAAAACGTGTGACACATTCCACATTCCACTCGCTTCCTATTTCCATCTTGTTGATTTACAGACTTTTCCTGACACAGTCATCAAGGTACTTTCCTGTGAAGAAAAGCAAATTATAGAGATCTGGAGATTTTTTTGCTCTTATTTTTTAAAAGAAAACAGATCAAAAGTAATATCGCATCATCTCGGTATAGTGCTAAGTGACTGGCATATCTCTTTCATGCATAACTGAGGTTATTCTCCTGCCGTTTTGTTTTTGGACCTAGCGTCAACAGGGTGGATAGTGTCTCTGTTATTTCATCTTGGTCAAGTAGAAAGGCATATAGACTCTTTCAAAACTGCTCCATGAAATAATTCCCAGAGTCTTATCAAACTCTTTGGGCTTTCTTCAAATTCTGCAGAAGTTTCACCCAAGCGGGAACTTCAAATTCTGGTTTGAGTTTCACTTTAGGTGAAATCTGGAGACAACCCAAGGATGTGTGGAACACTCCTAAATAATTGCACTACCCTGTACCCTTATAGTTTTTTATAGGGCAGAAACTATTCTTTTGGCCAGGGGTAGCCCAAGCTGATCCGCCGCCCAAACCCATCCCTACCCTGCGACGCCCACAAGAGCACAAGCATACGAGCACTAACATGTGTGCATCATCACCATCCTCTTTACCACCAATGCACACCTCACCATCTTCTTCCTCCTGCTTCAGTTCTGCCACTGCTTTTTGTTAAGTCACTCCGTGGGGGAAATTGTGGAGGCAGAACCATTCTGCTACCTGTGTCCTCTCCACTGGCCACTTTACAAGAAGTGGCAGTAGAGCCAGGGGGAGGAGGAGGAAGAGAGTGAGCAAGAAGAAGATGAGGCAACTGGGTAGAGCAGCCAGGCCAGGGGAGGTGGCAGGCGGGCACAGAGTGCAGGGCATCCCCTGCAAGCTTTCCACTTCCCCAGCTCACCACCTAATGCAAGGTCTTCAGTTAGTCTTATGGCTGCCATGCCTGCTTTAGGCTTCCCTTTGTGTTTGCTGAATCTTGATTATTCAGTCCAACTCCACACAGGTGTTGGTAACGCTACAGGTGTCCAAAACAGGAGTCAGCACAGCTCCCTGGCAGTGGCAGGGCAAGAGCAGGGTGTCTTCTAGCCAAGGTTAGTAAGGGTGAGGGGCAGTCTGGAGGCTGAGCTGCAGTTGCACTTAAGAGAATCATGCAAAACAATCCACTGTGCCTGGGTACAAAACACTTTCAAAAATCCTCAAATGTTTCAACTGAGAATGAACCCTATCACTCCCTTAGATGTTCACGGAAGCAGAATTCCAGTGGCAACTCTTATTTCAATTTGCATATATGTCTCCCTGCTATAAAACAGTGTGGCTTATTTGCACCGTTCCTGTAATTTTTTATTTCCTCACTTCATATGAAGAGGGTTGCTGTATCTTTAAATCTAAAATGTGATTTCTTAGGTGTAGCGTTGCTGTGAAATCATGTCTAAATGCCTCGAGTCGAGACTCGGTCTGCTAGGCAACTGTTGCTCCAAACATCAGCAGCATTTCACATTTTCTTGCAATAAGTCAAAATATATTAAAGACATCAAATCCATCTGTTTATAACTCTCTCTGTCCTGGCTTGCTACTGTAGCAATACATTGTTATCAAAGAAATCTGGACTTGCTAGAAAAGGGAAGAAGCAATAAGAAGCATTTCCTATTCACTTCTGCAATCCTGAAATCACAAATGTAAGTTGTGAATGGTAACTATATAGTTAGTGCAATACAGCTGTATTCAAGAGTGCTTTCTTTCATTGCCCCTCCACTCATAAGGTTAACTCTGGGTTAATTCCAACTATTTTTAACAAACCAGGCCATGCTCTTAGGAGCGGAATCACACACGTCCGGCTGCTTCTTTCTGCATTCCTTTCCTGTTTTCTTGCCCATGTGCCTGCCTGTGTGAGTTAAATGGAAAACTCCCTTCACACAATCCAGATACTACATAAATTAGTATCTGGATCTTGTGCGACTGCGAGGAGGCACTTCGAATGAACCACTAGATCATGAAATTAGGAAAAGGGGGAAGGAGGCGTGGTAAGTCCATGATTCCATTCCAACCATGGGAAGAGGGGCTGGTTTAGTGTGCATAGTCCAAGCCAGTCATTTTGGTCTCTAGGTAAAACCAGGGCAAACTAGCTGCAACTAAGGCAATGCCATGTACAGATGCAATTGTGGTGAAGGACAATTTGAAATATCCCTGCGCCCACTGGACAAGGGCTTACCTTGTCCAGTGGGCGCAGGGATGGCGCGCTGGGGGAGAGAGAGCCGCCGGCCTCTGTGCCTCTGTACACTACAGGTGCCGTGAAAGTGCTTTACAGCACTTTCGCAACACCCAGTGCCGGGGGAGCGTGCACTCCCCTGGCATCAATCTACACTGGATTGCGCCATCATAGTGTTTAAAGATATTGACTATAGTAATTTTCCAACAATTTTCACCTTACATGCTGACTTTATAACCGAACCCCTGTGTAAGATGCGACTCCACTGAATTTATTTATTTGATTTATATCATACCTTTTATGAGATGATACCTCAGAATATTCTTCAATATTGATAATTAATCTGACATACAGCCCAGTCCTATCATCGGGCTGCACTGCCAGAACTCATGTTCTGGCAACGCAGTCCAACTTACAGCATTGCATAATGCAATGCTCTATATAATGCGCTGCTGGGCTGCTGCTGGAAATGGTGAATGGAGCTGGCAATGCGGCAGTGGGCTTCCCAGATCCCCCGGTGCAGGTAAGTCTGCAGCGGGGGGGAGCAGGTAAGTCTGCAGCGGTGTAGGTAAATCTGCTGTGGGCAGGAAGTGGGAGAATCAGGGCATTCTGAACTGGGTGTGTGTGTCAGGGAGGGAGGGGGTGGATCCGGTATCAGTCATACACACTGGATCTTATCCCCTCTTTTGAAAACCTCCCCACCCCTTTTCCCTCCTTGGACATGCACCACCAAAATCTATTAATTTATTTATTTTAAAAAATTATACCCCGCCTTATCCTATGCCAAGGCAAATGCCCAAGGCAGCCTACAACAGAAGTAAAATCAGTGCCGTATCTAGGGCGGAGCGGACGGAGCAATGGCTCCAGGCGGCAACTCAGGCTGGGGTGGAACGCCGCGCCGCCCTGAGTTGCCGCCCGCCCTCCGCCTGCCGTGTAGCTGGAAATTCCAGCTACATGGCGGGCGAGACAGGGCAGCGGGAGGCCGCCCAACCGCCCCCCGGAGGCTCCGCCGGGTCGGCGCGGCTCCGGAGGCCGGGAGAGAGCGTCCGCCCGTCATGCCGGCTCGGCCCCTACTGCCCAGGCCTTAGCCGGCGATTTCGCACATGCGTACAACACATCGGCGTTGTACGCATGTGCAAAAACGCCGACTAAGGCCTGGGCAGTAGGGGCCGAGCCGCATGATGGGCGGATGCTCTCTCCCGGCCTCCGGAGTCGCGTGGACCTGGAGGGAGCAGTAAGCCGGGAGGGAGGCAGCGGGCGGGCGGGGGGCACCTGGGGGGGCGGGCAGAAAAATCCTTCAGGGCGGTTATACTGCCCGGAGCTAGGGGGTGCTGGCCACCCTCAGGGCGGCAAACACCCCCTAGCTCCGGGCAGCATAACCGCTAGCCTCGCCTCTGATTAAAATACATAATTGGTGGGTGGCATATGTCCGAGGAGATTCATTGGAAGCCTGAGGCCTTCCATAAAAATGTGTTTACTCACTTCCCATTTGCTTTCAGGTTGCCCCTCCATCACAGCATACACCACATGTCTGTTTGGCATGGCTGCATGCTATAGTGTAGCAGAGATAGAACTGGGCCCTCAATCTCACAGTGAGATGTTAAAAGCAGTGTAAAAGCTATCAGTTCCTTTGGGCTACTTCAATATTAGGAAGGTCTTAATACTATTCATCCTAAATGCTTTTTCCTGTCAAACATCTATCCTTCCTTCCAGCATGTGCACTTCAGATACTTGTGGCCTGACAACAGGTTTGATAACCCACAAGTGGTGCCAATTCCCTGGGAACAGCACTCCCTGGCATGTTTATGACATCGGACGGGGGATTAACTTGGATAACAGTGTCTACAGTCTTGTCAGCCCACAGGTCCAAAGTGTAAAGTGAGTCTAGCCAAACCTTTCTGACACAGCCAAGCAGAAAATGGACTGAAGTGACCTTCAGCTGTGACCTAAAAGATCATTAATAGTTTGTATTTATTCCATGCGGCTCCAGGGGTATTTTGCAGACTTTGGTTCATAAAGAGTATGAGAGGCAACTTATTGGAAGCAGTTGTTGGCTTCTGCTTATCAATGCCATCTCATGACTCTTCTGAGTGAGTGTGTGCCTCCTTGTGTAGGCATGAACACATGTGTGAGTGTGGCAAAGACGTTTGATGTGGGAAAGTCACCACACAGAGAAGAATGGATATCACCAGTTTCCTGCGCAAAGTGTGTTCCTCTTGGCAGCATTTCCCCACATAGTATTTGCAAAGGGAAATGGCTTTATGAGTTTTCATTTACAACCAAAATAGTACGGTCACTGTTTACCACATCCTGGGAATAACATTTGTTTTCCAACGTTTCTTAGGACACACTAAACAGTGCTCTTACTATGTGAAGAGCATTCACTGCCGTATGAATACAGAACTTGTATGAAGAGAAACCTTATCGTGGTGAACGTATGCATCAATAATGTTTGCATACTGCCACTCTGAATACTGCCACTCTAACAGAGCAATCCTGTGTAACTCTTGCACTGGTGTAACAGTAGATCCACTGGTGTAAGCGCACTTATGCCAGTGTAACTTGCCGTACGCCGATGGACGCAAAATGGAAATCGGCGTAACCCTTCTCGGATGCATGCACGCGCAGTTCGGATGCAGGACGGACACCAGCACAACTCTGCCGGTGCAGGGGGCATTCCGGGGGTGTCCGAATGCCCCCAGAATGCCCCCTGTACCGGCAGAGTTGTGCTGGCGTCTGTCCTGTGTCTGAACTGCGTCTGAGAGGGGTTACGCTGGTGTCTATTTTGCGTCCATTGGCGTACGGCAAGTTACACTGGCATAAGTGTGCTTACACCGGTGGATCTACTGTTACACCGGAGCAAGAGTTACACAGGATTGCGCTGTAATAAAGGATGGTGGCATATGAGACATAACTCTCTATTTTGTCCCTCTCTAGTATATGATAGAAAAATTGGACACCAACTTTATTGTCAGGAATGAGACTCAAAAGGATTCAGGAAAGGCCTGGTAGCAGCAGCTGGCACGGTTGGGTACCTGATAGGACCCATATTCTGCCCAAAGGCCCTCTGCTGACCAGAGTTGATTACTGACACCCTGGGGAGCAGCAGCCACCATTCCACCCAAGAAGCTCCCATGACTTATACTAGAGCAGTGCTTCTCAACCAGTAGTACTAGTACCACCAGGGATACTTTAGCCGACTGCTGGTGGTACTTGGACCTCTGGACCACAGGAACTCCACTCCGACACAGTTGCTTTTGGTGGTTGGTCTTTGCTCCTGAGAGGCTCCTGCCTTTGGTTGTGCCTTCTCAGGAACACTGAGAAGTGACCTCCCACCAGCTCAGAGCCTCCTATCTGAATTTTCTGACCTCCGAAAACCTGAAAACCCAGAAGTAACTGGCGATGATGTCATTGCAAGTCACTTCCAGTGGTACGCAGCAGAAGAGTGGCACTGGAGGTGGTACTCGGCCAGGAAGGGGTTGAGAACCCCTGTAATAGAAAGTGGCTACTTCAGTCTTTGAGTTGAGGAGAAAAAGCAAATCTGGGTGAAGATAAACCTTATTATGGTGAACACATGCATCAGTAATGTTTGCATAATGTCACTCTGAATTCCTGACTAATGAAGGCTTGTGGCTCATGAGATGTCACTCTCTGTTGTGTCTCTATGAAGTGGAGCAGGAACAGACACTGCTTTTCCGCCTCATGCATACAGTCAGATTGGGAATGAGCCCCACTAAGACAAGCCTATCCAGCACTGCAAGAGCTGTACTCTGTTTTACACTGGAGAGGAAAGAGGGTCCACCACAACTCTCTTATTCTGGCCCCACAAAAACCTGGAGCCAGTCCTGGTTATAGAGCTTACAAGGCTCCTTGGTAAACAAGGGCAATGCACTTCATGCAACATTCCTTCAGATCTTGGGTATACAATTTGTATGGAAGTAGGGCTACGTTTCATCACACTTTACACTGACATTGCAACAGCCTGGGACCTCCACAGTCAGCTTTCTGCTCTCGACCTCTTCCCTGGCAATGAAGAATAAAAATGATGAACGTTCTTTGGAATTTGCCTTTTCAAAACAAATATTTAAGTTTCTACAGATTATTGAGGACCTGATAAAAAATGAAAGTGTCATCTGAACTGGATTTCAATTTCTTTTTAATCAAAGAATATATATTTTTTTCTCACCCAACTCCATGGCTCTCAAATGAAACCAGAAAGGCCATGTATAATTATCTTCAAATACAATTCACATGAACAAGAGTTCTGAGATCTCTGCAATAGTCTGACTAAAGATAGTTGGAGAGAGTAAACTGGGAATAAACTTCACACAGGTCCTAGGACAGTGATGGTGAACCATTTGGGCTTGGTGTGTCAAAAGTTTTGAAAATGCCTAACTTGACTCTGCTGGTGTGTGTGTGTGTGTGTGTGTGTGTGTGTGTGTGTGTGTGTGTGTGTGTGTGTGTGTGTGTGTGTGTGTGTGTGTCCAACTTTTAATAGTACTTTGACTATTGCTACTTTAAATAGTAATTTTGAATTGTACTGAACTGAAAACAACTATAGAACACATTGCATTTTATTTAACATCAATTAGTAATTTTTTTGTTGCTGAGTTTTACTAGATAATAAAAGAGGTCTGCCAAAAATCTCTGCCCTAAATGTTCAAGACAAGCCTGTAAAACATTTGCGAAAATGTAAAGTGTGTCGGGGTCCTGGGGGAAACGCTGGCGTGTCACCCAAAATGACCTCGCGTGTCACCAGTGACACGCGTGTCATAGGTTCACCATCAGGGGACTAGGGAAATGTGAGGAAGAGGGTGGGCAAAGGAAGGGTGGACCTGGGGGCCTGAGAGCCAGAAGAGAAGCCAGTCAGCAGAGAGGCGAATCAGAGATGAGAACATGTATACCCCTATTCAGGTGATCTAAAGCTACTCCTGCTATCCCCAGGTCAAGGAGGTATAAGAGCATTCTGGTTAGTTCTGACCCTGCACCAAAGCACTCTCTGGCCATGCCCCTGCTTTCCCTGGTTTCAGTATTTTCCTGAGGAGGGCAGTGCTGAACCCAAGGTTCTAAAATCATGCATTAGAAGTGTCCCCAGGTATTCAAATATCTGAATGGAGCTGAAGTGTGTGTGACTGTGTTCTTGTATTGATTTGAATGAGACACTTTAGCATTTGCTTGTATGTCCAAAATTCATTGCAATTTCCAGCATGGTATCGCTGAAACAGATTGCCATTAGACTCTTGACTGGCTCCAACATAGGTCCGTCTACCTATGCTGGCCATGCACATGGGATGATCTGTTGTTGCATGTTGGGCCCCCTGGCAATTTCTTCCAATATAGGGTTTCTAAAGAGGTGAAGGGTACTCACTAGAGCCCATAAAAGCATGAACTTTCTGCTTTTTCCTCCATCTACTGCAAGGGAATAATGAGATGCATAAGCATCTCAGTGACTACCCACCGCAGTCCATTATGATTAAATCCCTGCCAGATCCACAGGTGACATAAATCAGACAGATTCTGTTGTTTGCAACAGAGCTGGCCCCATTTGCACTCACTGAAGACACACCTGTTCCAGGATGCTAATGGGCCAATCCATTTCCCACCGGGATCAACAAAGCCCCATCAGATGGTTTGCATACAAATATTTTTACAAGATCCCAGGAAACCTGGACTCTTCTTGCCTAAAATAATGGCATAAACTGCCTTGAACTTTCAGATGATAGATCTGCTAGCATTAACTTGGCTCACGTCGCCGTCACCACCTTTAATTCAAGGGACCTTGACAAGCTGTACAAATAGAGATGGGAGCATCCTGAGACTGCAGAGTGACTCAGGAAGGGTCAGACCTTCTGCTATTTGCTTAGGAAGAGATACCCTTCTGTAACAGCTACAGAGAGGAAGTGATGATATAGTCAGGTCAGCATAGGTCCAGTTTGCTCTGGACAGCTGGGAGATCAGAGGTTAGACACGTGCTATCTTTTGCTATGCAGCATGCAAGAATAACAGAGAATTTTTATGGGAATGGTCTACAGCGGCGATTAGTCAAACAGGGCCTTTTGCAATACAGATGATGTCTGGGTCTGTCTGAGTTTACTCAGGGTTTTTAGATAAGGAAAAGTCATGAATCTCTCTTTAACAATCCCTTGAGAAACCAGACACCTGGACTGGAAAACAAGTCTGCAAAACGGTCTTTCTACAACCACTGGAAGGAAATGTAAAGGCTTATTATGTTCCCATGCAGGAGCATTTCAGTGTTAATGTACAAGGAGATAATATGTTTTTTGGGGGGGGGGATTTTTTAATGTTTATTGTTTACATTTTGTACCAGCCATGCCTGAACTGTGGAGACATTTCAATAAGTGCCCAGGCAAATATTGAACTTGGTGTTTTGGAGGGGACATCTATTAATGCAACAGCTGAAAACAATCCATTTCTGGATGGGGTGAAGATAGGGAATCATAATGTGCCTGTTGAAGAGATGTCCCATCAAATATTGACCTTGTCATTCCAGCCATATTCTTTTTAGCATGTGCCCAGATTTTTAGTCGCATGTATTGTGTCTTGCTTCCAGATTTAAGAAGCAAGGACAGCCACTCAAATGACCAAAGGTGGTTAAGAACATAAGAAGAGCCCTGCTGGATCAGGCCAAAGGCCCATCTAGTGCAGCTTCCTGTATCTCACAGCAGGCCCACCAGATGCCTCAGGGAGCACACAAAACAACAAGATACCTGTATCCTGTTGCCACTCCCTTGCATCTGGCATTAGAGATAGCCTATTACTAAAACCAGGCGGTTGCTTATCCCCATCTTCAGTTCTAGTACACTTTTTTCCCTCCCTCTTTTCTGGGCAGAAACAGAGGCCTATACTGGCCTTGAGAAGACATTATTGCTGCTGGTCAATTGCCCACGTACCATCTCCTTGTATGTTTCTGTGATAGCTGAGGTATGAGCATGATAATGGCCTGATCCAGCAAGGCTTATGTTCTTATGTACTTGACTGCAAGAACAAGAGCTTACTTGTTCTGGCCCAAGCTGAAGATGAAACCAGATATTGGGGTTAGAAGTATCTTCTTGTCTTGTGTGCTCGCTGAGGCATATGGTGAGTCAATGTGAGATACAGGAACACTAGCATCGCTAGAGGTGGGGCGGAACGGTAAATCTTGCACAGCATGGTACTGCTCCGATCCATGGTGGCCCGCCCACTCACATCGGAAACAGTCCAATTGGCAAAGGCAACACACAGAAGTCACCTTACTCGCCGGGTGCCATAAATGTGCTTTACGACGCTTTTACGACACCCTGTGCCAGAGGAGCGCGTGCTTCCCCGGCGCAGGCCTACCCAGGATTGTGCCGTCAGGCACTCAATTATGCAAGGCAGAGCCAGAGGAAAATGTCAGCAGAATGAACAAGGTGGGAATGGCGAGTGCTAGGAGAGCTTTACAGATTCCCTTCATGACATAGTATTCCATTTGGGGGAAAGTTTGAAATGCAAGCTGATGTACAATTTGTTTCAGGTTGGGTTTTCATTTTTATCTAATCCTGTTGACAAAGCATGAAATAAAAAATCAGAATAAACAACGAATGGCAATTTGAAATAGAAAAGAAATGCTTTGCTGTTTTTGACACAAAGGATTCTTTGAAATGGTCAAAGTTACTAGGTACTCCTCCCTCACCCCCAATATCGTTTTTACTTTGTTTCAATTGTGTGAGCAAGTGAAGCAGGCCTTTTCCTCTTGGTAGTATTGTTCATCATAAATAAATGTTCATAACTTTGCAAACTGCCTGAATGGTTAAGACCAGCTCGAAATGCTTAATGAATAAGTGATTGATTTCTAATTCTCCATTTCATCTTTTCTTTGCGCTTTTAATTGCTCTGACATAAACAAGTGTGCAGGCCTGAATTTTGTCTGAATGCAGATGCCCCATGGAATTCTTGGAAAAGCTAACAACCCCATTCTAGTAAGCAAACGCAAATCATAAGAGGGAAGAGTAATAAAAACACAGCAATCAACTGCTAGCCTAGGCGCTAAGACGAGAAACTATAGGAGAATCTGGGGTATTTTTATAGCACATTTTCCTTAAGAACCTTGTTTTTAAGGGCCTGTAGGAAACCAGGTAAGAAGATAGACATAACATTTGCAGAACAGTGGGGTGGTCTGGAAGAGCCTCAAGCCCAAACATACGTTTTTATCCTCTGAAGTGAGCTCTGAAGAAATGCCATTCGACAGCCTTTTGGGGCTGGGTCAGTTTCAATCAGGAAAATAATTAACTGTGGATGGTGTCAATTGGGAAGTGCTTGTAGTGTCACCAATCCATTCCCCCCCCCCCCCGTCTAGAGGGCAGTTTTGTAACCTCAAATAAATACATATTTGTGGATCAAATCTGTATGTACTTATAACCACGTATATGTGGCATTAATGTACGTAGGCAGCTTTTAAAAAAAGTCAAGACAGCATTGCCCACGTAAAGCATGGGAGATGGGAAAGATCAATACCTGAATCAACAATCAGTTTATTAGTACATACATGTGCATGCAGACCCAGAAAGTTGGGATCATGCTATAGGTGAACAAATTTAGTGGAAGTGCTGCAGATAGCGTTAGGCACCAGGGCAGCTAAAGTATATCTACATTGTATCTGAAAGCAAAAATAAATAAATAAAATGATTAATGTTACTGTACATAATGCACAACACACCAAGGCTTGGGATTTCATAGCTCTGGGATTGTAGAACCATTCATATTCAGCTGATTTGTGGTCTGTAAAACTCTCAGGATTACTGCTTGAAAATGCATGTTCTTTTTCTAAACCAGTGAAATAAAGAAAACACTCTTAATTATTTCCAGTCTTTTCTGAGGTGTACAGTGTAATTAACTATGATGTGTATTTCACAGCTAATTAGAGAACAATGTCACACCATACTAATTGGACACAGTAGCACCTCAGAAGGGTAATAAAACAAGTTCACTGCCTCTTGAGATTGACATGTGTGTGTGTGTGTGTGTGTGTGTGTGTGTGTGTGTGTGTGTGTGTGTGTGTGTGTGTGTGTGTGTAATAAGATTGGGAAAGTTGTGGAGATCTTTGCTCACACTTTTGTTCACTTCCTAGTCAACATTTTTTGTGGTGTGGCTGTTTTAAAAAAATTGCAGTATAAGCCATGAGTCTTTTAAGGGCCCGATCTGCATGGTATGCTGGCGGATCTCGAGGTTCGTCATTGCACCATGCAGTCTGCCATCATGGCTGCCTCTCTGATGGTCTGCGAAGCATGGCTGCTGGCACAAAGGCCAGGAAGCTCTGTCCCAGGCCAGCCTTGCCCCCTTAGTCCTATCAGATCTACCCCAGCAAAAGAAGTGGTGTAGATCTGAGTAGGCCCATAGGGGATAGATAGTTTAGGTATGTGACCCATCACTAAGAGGACTAATGGCCAAATCTTATTGGGCCTCACCACCATCAGAACACGCATTCTGTTGGCAGTGACTGCTGAAGTATGGTTGTAAAACGCACTCTGGCAGTGCGCCAAGTAGCATGCTGCCTGAGCTCCGACAGGAAGAAATAGATTTACTCTGTGGCTCTTGGGGGCAGGACTAGAGCCAATGAGTTGAAATTACAGAGAAGTAGATTTAGGCTAGACATTATTTGCTAACTGTGAGAAGTGTCGACGGCGGCGGTGGCGGCGGCGGCGGCGACGATAATAATAGTCATTCATTATCCAGATGGGAATTGCAGCTTTGTAAAAAAAAAATAGAATTAGGGGGATTTAATCTAGAAAACTCAACATCTCTCACTTATCAAATGACGATTCTTGATATTCTAGTTAGGATCAGACTGAAGACCTAAATTTGGAATTAGCCTGAAGAGAAAATAGAAAATCAGCCCAGGTCCCTCTCGCTTCCTATTTGTGTCCCTTCTCACTGCTCCCATAGATCCATTCCTAACAATCTAGAATCCCTCCCCTGATCACCCAATGCATCCAACTGGCACACAGATACTGTTTAATCAGTATCACAAAGAGATCATTTCATGGAGTGACATTGCCTGCATATAGAGAATGCCATCCTCGTAAAACATGAAACTTTTTGCCAGTTTACATGCTCTTGTGCAGATTAAATATGAAATGTTGACACTTTAGAGTGTGCTTTTGAAAATGGCTCATTGCTAACTAGACAAGGCTCTGGTAATGCTCCCCCCCCCCCAACTTTGATGTACAGCTGTTTAAATAAATTGGGCTTCAGGGGGATGACCTGCGGGAACATTTGTACTCAAGCTTTCTCTTCCTCAAGCAGGACATCTACATTTTGGTTTTATGTGGCATGAAAGGGCACGAGCGATGCTTCCTAGCAAAGGAAACGGATGGTGGCAATGGCAATGGAATGCAAACACAGGGAAGGTCAAGAGGGACTCGGATGTCGTAAGGTCTCCCCTTTGGGAGAGGCATAGTCTACTGATGTACAAGGAATATTTACCCTGTGTATATGGGTGTTTGAGGGGGCACATTTGTCCAGAGTAAAGATTCTTGACTTCTGGAAGGAATTTACTTAAAAGAACACATACACACATCAAAGAAATATTAATAGAATATTGCAGTATGATGAATGAACCTTGCTCACAGTCTGGAACAGTTCCAGATTTGAGCAGGCCCTTGGCAAACTGCCCTCCATGAGCTCCCTCCTACCTAAAAAGAACCCAATCCTATCCTTCCCCTTCCCCCCGGTGCAGTGGCACAAAAACGTTTACTGCTGCATCCAAAAACCAGACGTGGTCATAATCACCATTTCATGGCAATCTACAGCTCGGGGAGGGGCGCAAAGTGGGCCTCGGGCCTCCCCGAACTCTCGGACCCCCGGTAGTTTTTAAAGCACTTTTTAAACTTCTTTCCTGGTGGTGGCAGTAATCCCTGGGATCGCCGCTGCCACTGTTCCCGCCCCTGCAAATACTCAAAGTTCTCCCAACCTCGCAGGGAGAACTTTGAGAAACACTGCTCTAACTTTGCCCTCTAAATATTCCTAGGTGTGTGCAGATGAATTGTAGTTATTCAGTAGCAAGGAAGACATTATGTTCAGAAGCATTCTTACCTTTATGCAATTTAATTCTCTTCTTTATTATTTTAGAATTTTGCCTCGAAAAGCAAGTTTGGGGGCTAAGCCTAGAGGTGAAACAAGGGTGGAGCGAAGGCAAGTAGTTTTGCAAGACTCCGTTACACTGGAGTCAGCGGCCCCTCCCCCTTGCTGTTGGAGCCATTCCAGCAGCAACAGGGGAGTGTCCTGCGTGTTGCCTTTGCTGCCAGAATGGCTCCAACAGCAAGGGGGAGGGGCCTCTGACTCCAGTGTAACGGAGTCTTGCAAAACTACTTGCCTTTGCTCCACCTTTGTTTCGCCTCTGCGACAGCAAAAGCCTTGTGGCCAGCATCTTCGGGTAGATTGATGCATACACTCACTGCATCACACAACTGTATTTGCTATCACTTGTACAGCTACAAGCAGAAGGAACAAGACATTTTCGGTAGCATGCGTGGGAACATGATGACGAGGAAAACACAGCTGAAAATGAATTTGCTTGGTATTGTGGTCATGATTCTGGTATGGCTTCAATCAAAGTTTTATCTCAGAGAGCAAGACAGACAGGGCTACGTAATGGAGCAGTTCATGGGCAAGAGCTGGCAACCTTTTTGAATGCCATCACGTTCTTTGGGACAGCAACATACAGATGTTGCCACCTTTCTTCCTTGCATTCCTGAGAGAAACTGGAAAGGTTCATCCAGGACCATAATAAGGTATAGTGTCTACAATCCTGCTTCGACTTGCATCATCAGTCATAGCTATTGTGGGTGTTTTCCTTTATGCCAGAATTGCCGAAGTACTCTGTAATCCAGCTATGCCCCAGCATGCTTCTCTACCATAACTCAAAATGTCAGGATGTGATAATATGGAACTGTCTAACCTGGACTAATAACACTCACAAAAAGGATCCACAAAAATGTTTTGCATGTAGCTACAAAAGAAGTAGCCAGCACACACACACACACACACACACACACACACACACACACACACACACACACACACACACACACACACACACGAGTGCAGCACAATTCTTTCCTGAAGGCACATCCTCCAGTTTCTCTGTCATATGTGCCTTAGAAATCCTGTCTTAAGTACCTAAGCGGTCAGACTACACGGTGATTGGATGCCCTCCAGGTCTATGACTGTATGCTCAGTAATGTTTATTTTCATGGCACTGGCATTAATGACCAGGTTTTATAACCATGACTGCTTTCCATACGTACTTGCTTGGGAGTGAGTCCCACTGCACTTCAAGCACAGGATCAGGCTGCAAAAGTGCTTCCACTCAAACTAACGTCCAACCAGGAAGGTCAACTCAATTTGCCACTGACTGGCAGGAGATCCCAAGCTAATTCCCATTGTGTCCATCTGTTTCATCAGCATAACATCTCCTTTGGACCTATACAGCTAATTTAGGGGTGGTTCCCTGCTTTTTTCACTTCCATGTCAGGGGCTGCAATAGAGGGCGCTAAAGGCCCCAATCCTATTGCACTGTTGGAACTAGTGTTCTTGCAGCACATGGTCCTTTTCGGCAGCGTAAAAGCTGGGTCACTGTCGCACACTGCCAGGCTGCTGCCACAAACAGCGAGAGACACAGTGCACATGGCAGCAGCTCTAGGAGGCTCTTCACGTTGGCGGTGGGGGCTGGGGGGGAGGTTCAGAGGGGTTCTGAGATGGGGACAGGGGAGGGGGACAGGGAGTGGGCTAGAGGGGTAAGGCCTTGGTGGCAAACATGCACGCCAGATTGAAGCTCCCCTTTTACAGCTCACTATGCCTCCCTTTTCTCCTCAGACTTTTGTCAGCCATACAGCTGACAGATCCATAGGCCATCAGGGCCTAAGTAAAAATACCTCTGGAAGGTCTCCTGATCACCTCCATTGGATCACCATTGGATGCAGCATGCACTCCACCAGCACGGCTGCATGGTGGGTGCCAATGATGGGGGACAGCATTGGGCAGTATGAAGACCATGGGAACCTGCAGACAACCGCTTTGATCTGAAAAGATGCAGAACATCAGGGGCAACTAGAATTGTATTCACTGAAAAAAGTAGCTGTACTAGTCATGCAGCTGGATGTGCAGCATTTCTTGTTTGTGGCAACGTCAAAGTGAAAAGGAGCTGGAAACATATATGGAGCTACCACTGAGACTGACGCATCACACTCTGGTCTCCTGGTGGAGTAGAGAATACTGTATAGTTGTAGGTGGGGTAGCAACACATTTGTCTACCTGGAAGAGTAAGACTCTTCTTGTCAAAATACTTGACCTCCCTTGTGTTATCCTTGAAGCCTTGGATGTTGAATTCAGCTCCACACAGTTGATGGAAACATTTATTATTATTATTGTTATTATTATTTATCGAAGGGGAAAGAAATGTGAGTCTGGCTTGTGCTTACAGGGACAATGCACAGTTAATTCACTGTGCTGGAATGCTGCACACCCCTGCAAAAACCGCTCTTGCTGAGCTGGGTGGTATAAATACCCCAGTGACTGACTTGGACCCAGAGACAACATGGAGAGCTTCCCAGACTTGCTGCACAATGTTAAGCAACTGGTGTTTGGGACAAGATTACCCAAACCTTGCCACAAGATGTGGTGATGGCATCTGGCCTAGATGCCTTTAAAAGGGGTTTGGATAGATTCATGGAGGAAAAGACCATCACAGGTTACAAGCCATAAGAAATCTCCAGGCTTTAGAAGTAGGTTTTCTCTGTGCCAGGTGCAAGGGAGTGACAGCAGGAAACAGGTTATCTTGTTGGCTGTGTGCTCTCAGGCATCTGGTGGGGTCACTGTGAGATACAGAAAGCTGGACTAGATGGGCCTTTGGCCTGATCCAGCAAGGCTCTTCTTATGTTCTTATGTTCTTAAACCTTGCCTTGCTTTCCTCTGTTCCTGCAAATTACCTAACCCAGTTTTTAACATAAAGCTGGTTTCTCAGTGTAGACTCCCTTGAATCTCTCGCATCCAAGCCCAGCACCTCATATCCTGATTTTATTTTATCCTTACAACATTCTTGGGATTTGTCCAGTGACAGGCAACTACTTGCCCAAGATCTTTCTGTAAGCTTCACACCTGAGTCAGTAATTTATGGTGGTCTCCTGTGTCCTTTGAATCAGCTCCAGCTATAAAATATTTTGACAGAAACAAAGCAGAAGCGCATTGGGACAAAGCGAGGATTCACCAAATGTTGCAGGACTAGCATTCAGCACCAGAGCAAAGCCGCCTCCCGCCCTCCCATCTTCATGGTACGCAGAGAAGCATCACATCGCCTCTCTAAAGCAACCTTGCTGGCAGTTTCTACCTATCTGAAAAGAGAACTGAAATTATCTACATGCCTTTGCATGTCTGGCTAGAGAATGCAATTAATCATCTTTTGTGCTAGCCTATAATAGCATGAAGAGGATGACAAAGAGAAAAAAAGAGATTAACCAAAATATTTACTTGATCGTCTTGTTTGAAGTAAAACATCCTATAAAGTCTGCCTTGGGTTCCTGAGACAAACAATTATTAATCCTTTAGGCACAAATTAAAAGATCACAAGCGATGTTCTTTTAGTAAATCACCAAGTGGAATTAGGAATGCAAGTCATTTTCCATCTCATGCCTTTTCTTTTCTGTCAGTGTTACAAAACTACTGGAAGGTGTGGCAACTGCAAAATGTCTAGCGATTCAAGTCTCCTGGCACCTCGTTTATTGCGGCATGAGATTTTCCAATGGTCGACTTCATCACAGGAATGCAGTGAATTCAGAAGGTGCTGACCTGAAATGCCCCTCCATTTTGCAGTCCCCTTTGCAGGCTGCCATAGTGCTGAGGTGAGGAGTAGACTCAGTGCCTGGGAGCCCAGGATACAATATTCAGGGGAGGAACACCCTCCACCCCTGCAGCAGTGGTGCTTTTCTCCATGGTCCCCAGCTGGTGGCTGCCATATATTCCCAGAATGTCTCTTAGAATGACAGTCATCATATAGTGCTATTCTGAGGGGATACTGGGGAAAAAATGGCAGGTGGCAGGTGGCTGCCTCAGGGATGCAGCAACCAATGTCGCTAGAGCAAAACAAGTAGCAGTGCCCCCCCCCAAAAGGTAAGCCAGGGTGGTGATGGTTTCAGCCTGCCTCCCCCCACCCCCCGATGTTAAGCCACATGTTCTCAGTTGAGAATGTTGGGCTTAATTTTCATATATTTAAAGCAATAGAAGTAATTTCTAAAGACTGAGGAGAGGACATTATCATCCGTCCACCCGTGCTCCGCTCCCCCCCCCCCAAAAAAAAACCCTGAGCCTTCATAATTCATCACTGGCTTTGGGAAGGGCTGGGAGCTGCATCCTGTCTAGCTGCCTGGGTAAGAAGGTTCACCTCCTGGGGTCAAAAACATCCTGGTTGCTAGGTAACGTACTTGTGAGGGAGGTCCCACTGACCACTACAGAACCTTCAAATCAAAGGAGATCTGTTGGAGTGGCAGCAGAAGCATTCAAAGACTGGGGAGAGGTCATTTTACATCTTCGTCCCCCCCAAGAGCTGTGATCACTCACCACTGACTTAAAAACAACAACACCACATTCTATTTGTTGTGTTTTAAGTTTTCTCTTATTGTTAGCTGCCTTGGAGGCCTGTTCTTCAGTAGAAAGGAGCATATAAATATTTTAAATGGATTAATGCATAAAATATACATGTGTGTGAATGGGGAGTAGAAAGAAACAAGTTAACAAGGTACGGGTAAGACATTGGACAGGAATTTTCCCTCAGGCTGAAAGATGATATTGGAAAGACCCTGGAGGATATACAGCCATGCCCTACTTCGCTGCCTATTCACACATGGTTAAGATTAGTGATGCCTAAAAAACAAACTGGACTAGAGATGTGCTAAGAAATCCAGCCCTCTAACTCCCCTGAGAAATGTTGCAAAGTCTTATAAAATCTCTCATAGACCTCTTCAAAATTCCTCAGATGTTTTTGCTTGGGCAGTAATCTCCAAATTTGCATCACATTTTGCATTAGTCAAAATCTGATGACAACAAGAGATAGGATCTTCTGAAAAAGATTCCTTCCTACTTGCTAATGGAAGCATCCCCCCCTAGAAGCTCTCCAATGATGCAGGGGTCTCTCTCTGAGGAACATTTCCATTGTATCACAGTGGTGTGAGACACTTGCCTGACATACACTACCTGTGCCACCATAACTGGGGGAAAGAATGGTGCCAGGTGCTGACTAGGCAGGGCTCTAACTAATAGTGCAATCCTTACCAACAGTGCAATCCTAACCAAGCCGCAATGCAGCCCTGAGGTAAGGGAACAAATGTTCCCTCACCTTGAAGAGGCCTCCACGACTGCCCCCGCATCGCAAAATGCAGTGTGCGCCCTGTTGGCATGACTACACTGGTGCCGGAAAGTTGGTTAGGATTGCGCTGTAAGGGCCCATGTCCGTCAGAGCGCCCATCAAGTTCATCCAGCCTCCATCAGATACATTGATACAGATCTTTTGGGTTTAAGCTGTAGGAGGAGTGATTTTGGTTGAATATCGTGAAAAAAATTCTTAATGGTAAGAGCAGTTCAGCAATAGAACTGATTACTGAGTAAAGTGGTGGGTTCTTCTTTGCTAGAGGTCTTCAAGAAGAGGCTTGATAAGTACCTTTCAGAGATGCTCTAGAACAGGGGTTCTCAGGATTGTGGTTGTTGTCATTGAATCTGTTGGGGGATTTTTTGTTTGGTTGTTTGTTTATGTTTGTCTGTTTGATGTGTTTATGCCAATAAAGGTATCTATCTAACAGGGGTTCTCAACCTTTGGAGGCCCGGGTACCCCCTATCACAGTCCAATTTTCTGAAGTATCCCCTGCTAGTTAATTGCTAATTAATTGGATTAATCAATTAATTAATTAATTAGCTAATTAATCAATCAATTAAAAAGTACTAAAACAATTTTAAATGTGAAAAATGTCTTACTTAACTCTGTGAGTGTGTGTGTGTGTGTGTGTGTGTGTGTGTGTGTGTGTGTGAGAGAGAGAGAGAGAGAGAGAGAGAGAGAGAGAGAGAGAGAGAGAGAGAGAGGAAGGGATTGCATTTCAGTTCTAATTAACAAGGAATTAACTACTGATTGATGCTGATAAGGGACAGGCTCTGGTGTACCCCCTGCCATTGGTCCGTGTACCCTTAGGGGTACTCATACCACAGGTTGAGAATCCCTGCTCTAGAAAGAATGTTCTTGATTTGAGCAGGAACAGGAGGTTGGACTAGATAGCATGAAGATCCCTCCAGCTCTATGATTCTAAGTGATGGGGCAAAAAAGGAAGGGATAATGTCAGGGGTCAGCCAGATCAGGCTCAGGCCAAGAGCCCAAGCCATCAGAGGGCTCGTGTGATTGGACTGAGCCCTGAACATTCAGTATCTGTGACAGTGGTAGCACCCGTAAGGGGTGTGTACAGAGTGCATCACGGGAGACCTCATACAGGGCTTTGCCCAAGGCCCCCAGCAACCCGATGCTGACACTGAAATGGTGGCTTACAGATGCTGTGTTGCATAAGGGTCCAGAAGAACTGAAGCTGGCTCCGTCCACAGCAATGAAAGACCTGTTATTGGAAAATTGCCTCTGATTTATTGCCAAGCACTGATAGTTTTCATGTATCAATAAATTAACTGACATACTTATGATGGAATTAAATTGTCGTCTCTGCCTTTGCCTTCTCCAGGGTCTTTATTGGCCAAGGTGTTTACCTAGATTAGAAACCAATGTACATATTATTAGCAAATAATACGGAGTTTAATGGCGGAGGTTTACTCAGAGCTGGCTCATGATATTTTAGCACCTGCGTAAGCCTAAAGTGCATTCCCCATACTCAAACACCAAAAATACAACAATAACGAATGCAAAACTTGCTGCCTTTTAATGGTGCCCACTATCTGCTGCTTGAGGCATCCATCTCACTTTGACTAGCAAGCTAGCCTTGGGGGCATTACTATCAATAATGCTAGAGTCTGCTGGTGCCTCTGATTTTTTGTTGTCGATACCGCTCAGGACTAGAGGCCTTGCTTCATCCCACATTGAGGACCTGGGGTAGAGATTCCTCTGAATCGTGGCTTTCACCGCTAGCCACTTTGCATTGTTTCAACCATTTCTTCCCCCAAGTAACAGTAGCTAATGGAATCTTACCGCTGATTGGTTCCACATTTCCCATAATCCATATAAATACTTTCCTTTCCTAACCAAAGCAACATGTTTATCTTGGTGCAGATCTGGACTCTGGCTTATTTTGAGAACAGATGATTGTGTTGGTGTGTGTATGACAACAGTCTCTCTAGCCTAGCACTGTGTATCTGAGTGTGCACCTAGACATATGCCCCAGGGTCATTCATGAGCAAACTGAGAGACAACCATGACCCTCATTTGTTTGTCTCCAGCACCTGGCTATTAGACTCTCTGGAGGACACCTTGCCAGATTTCTAAGCAAATATTCACACAGGCAGGCCTGTATCTCCGTGAATCCATCTAATTGTTTTGAAAGCTATCCATGTCCATGATAATCATCATATACTGTGGCAATGAATTCCATAGGTTCATTTAATACTGTACAAATAAAAATATTTTCTTCCTTGATTAACTGAACCTGGCTTAGATCCTAAGATGTTCTTGTATGCACCAGAGATACTTCTGCTTGTGCGAGCTGCACCCTCCCTCCCCTGTTTTTTGCCAGTCCACCTTTTCACTGTAGCTTCCTGTGCCACATTCTGCAAAGTTTCAGAGGATGTCAGGAGGGTGTTTTGAGGGTGTACGTGATGCCAAAGAGAGCAAGGAAAATCTCTCGCGTAGCATCCTTTGGCCTGCTGACTTAGAATCCAATCCACAATGTTCTAGGATTTTAAGGCTGCAATCCTATACACACTTTCCTGTGAGTAAGCCTCATTGAACACAATGGGACTTTCTTCTGAGCAGACATGCATAGGACTGTACTCCTAGAGAACAAATGATGTCTCTCCATTTAATGTTTCTACATTGTTCTTGTCTATAAAATCTATGGCATATCTTATTCTTTTTAAGCTAAAGAGCCTCCATTGCTTAAAACTTACTTCATAAGGATGAGTATCTCTCCTCAAGCCCTCAGTTCCCAGGCTTCCATAAGGAGACGGAACAACTATTAAGCCAGTCTAATGGCCCAATCCTATTCAGGGTCTATGGCAGCAGGTCTTGTGATCTGCTGCCATAAGCCTAATTTCGGCGGCATGAAACCCGTGCCACCACCATGCTCTCTGGAGCTGCCAGCGCAAATGATCGGAGGCGATACACGTGTACCAGTGCCTCCCAGATGCCCCACCAGAGCAGATAATGTGGCAGCGGAGTGGTTTGGGGGCAGGAGGGGTGCAGCCCTTTTTCAGACCCGATGCCCTCTGAGGCTCTTCGAACTTAGGTTGGCTAAATAACTGTCATAGGTCTGAAGAGACCAATTGGCAGCCAGGTGACTTACAGGGAGGTAAGTAAAATGATTTTTACTTACCTTTCCTGGGCCATCTGGTTGCCCGCTCACCATTGCTAGCAGCGTGTACTTCATCAGCGCTTCTGTGTGCTATGGACTGGTGCGGGATAGGATTGGGCTATACGTTTGTAGAACAGACTTTGCTCCCCTTTTCTGTGCCCTCTGCAATGACCATGTGAACCATTGGTGTCATGGGTTTTGCTCTGTCCTGTTCCTTTGTCCCTGGGCTAGCTTATCTTTATCTCCTTAGGGAAATGGAACTTTGAAATTTGTGCATTAGATAGGATCACCCCACTCAGTACTGTTGTGATGCCCCCCCCGTGACGTCTCTACTGGAAGTGACACCGCTGCTGCAACTCCCTTCAGAGTCACTAGCGTCGACGGGGGGAGGCGGGGGGGCGGGCCGCCGGGGGGCGTTGCGCGTATAGGGGTGACGCGCGATGCCCCTCACTTACATTTTTTCGGCGGAGGTGGGCCCGCCCGCCCTCCCCTGGGTCCGTTTGGCTCTAAAATGAGCCAAAAACGGAGCGGGGAGGGCGCTCCGCTCCTGCGCGTGACGTCACGCGCGGGGGCGGAGCCTCCCCCTTAAGGGTGACGCGCGCCCCCGCTCAGGGGTGTCGCGCGTCGTCGCGACGCCCCTGTTCAGAGTTGATGGGTGAACCAAACCCAGCGCTGTCTTCGCCTGCTGTTCCTGCCACTGAAACGGCACGGTTGTCCCCCCCCCGCCGCTTTGTCACCCCCCTGCTTGTCGCCTGGGCCCCTGCCCCCCCCGGTGATGCTTCTGACCTTACTCTCCTTATGCTGCATAAGGAGAGTGGGGTGAACCTATCTTCAGACCTGGGTACCAAGTCAACATCGCTGGCTACATCATCTTTCTTGCTGATATCCTAAATGCACATATAGGTAAAGGTAAAGGTATCCCTTGACAATTAAGTCCAGTCGTGTCCGACTCTAGGGAGCAGTGCTCATCTCCGTTTCAAAGCCGAAGAGCCAGCGCTGTCCAAAGACGTTTCCATGGTCATGTGGCCAGCATGACTCAACACCGAGGCGCATGGAATGCTGTTACTGTCCCGCTGACGCGGTACCTATTAATCTACTTGCAATTTCTTGCTTTCGAACTGCTAGGTTGGCAGGAGCCATATACTAGGGAGTAAATCTCACTGAACTGTCCATGACTAAAAGTAAATACTCATAGGTTAGAGCTGCACAGGCAGAACTCTGAGTTGTATCAAGTGTGAAGCCTGGTGAAATGAATGAGGCCAAAGTGCGATATCAGCTTTTATTCTCCCTCCCACCACTCCTACCCTTCTGGCCAATTTACCACCCGGTCTTTTTCTTTTCATGCTTTCTTTTCCCAAGGGTTCCACTCCTTCCTTGTAACCTCTACACACTTTTCCCAGATGTGTGACAAACGTTGCCATTTCAGAACTGATTTTGGAAAACAAAAACATTCCAGGGCCTGAGACGTCTCAGATCCTCGGGGTTTTTGTGTACCGATGCCAGATGAGTTCAGAAATCTGTGAGGTCTCTTTTTAAGCCATCCACAAAGGGCTGGAAACATGAGCACCGCTTGTGTACACAGCACGGATGGGAAACGTGCTTTCTTAACAAGAAAGTAAGAGCGGTTGCAATAACATTGCTCTTGGGTTTGTGGGTTTCTTTTAAGAGTTGTAGGAGCAAGCTATAAAGTTTTTGTGCTGTTTGCCCCGTTAAGTGGGAGCAATTGATCCAAAGCTGTATCTGCTGACAGCTCATGATTTGAACACAAAGCTGGGCTCCATGCGGTGGCACCTTTTTCTGAGGATAAAAAAAAAGATTGCCTGATGCAATATGTGTTTATTCAGTAGTGTTCATTAGATTGCAACTTTAAACGAAACTCAGCTTACTGTATATGTGAAGTCAGAAGCACACACTAGATTCATTCATAACACAGTTGTCTATTGCTTTAAATTATTGGAAAGTTCTGCAGCAAAAAATAAAACAAAAAGTAAGACTGATTAAATTACAAGTACAACTTATCCAAGGATTGTCTCTGGTCGCTGGTCCATTGGTGCTTAGAACTGTTCAGGTTCCTGTTCAGGATCAACCACTCACACAGATCTCTGCTGCAAAAGTGAACCTGTTTCCTCCAGTTCTCTCACAAGGCCTGTCATATCCTGAGGCCTTTTGCAAATTGCTTCTTAAAGTGGTGATACAACAATGGACAATTGTAGTAGGGAAAAGTAAACCAGATTCCACAGGGGATGACACAGCGTGAAGAAGTGGCCGAGGGATGAGGTGCTTGAAGGATGGAGTCAGAGGTCAGCTAAGCTGGGCACTGGCCACAGGCTTGTATTCATCATCAAACAGCCTACCGGCTGGGTTGACCCCTGAAACCTCAGTACTGCCAATCTGTAAAATGGTGAGAGCTGCCAATGTGTCATCAGGGGGCTGATTGGGGGTATCATGGGAGACCTAGTACAGGGCTTTGCCCTGGGATCCCAGTAATTACCCAGTAACTTGGGCAGGAGGTGTGGTCTGGAGGATGAGCTATCGCCTTGCCTGAAAAAGCTAAGCAGGATCAGCTGCCATGGATGGGTGACCGAAACCAAGAGCCACTGGCGGAGGAGTGCACTGTGGAGTAGTCAGCTGGCAAGAATGTACAATGTTCTTGAGATACGTGCAAGAACTGGAAAGTGCCAGAGTGGGCAGCCAGGATGACGACTGCACTATGAAGGAGAAATGCAGGATTCGGTGAGATTCTCTCATGGAATAATACATGTAAAAAAAGGAGGGGTTATGTTCAGCCTGCCGATGTAAACGGCCTTGAGTCTATGAGAAAGGCAGCATATAAATACTGTAATAAATAAATAAAATAATAAAATAAGATAAGCAAACTTGGTGCCATTACTGGGGTGCTTAATAGGAATACTGATACAGAAGCACCAGAAGCAAATGAATGAAGTATTGGTCTTGGCTGGGCGAAACTTGGGTTCTGAGTGCGAGCACCTGTCTTGTGGAACTTCCTCCAAGGGAGATCAGCATCTGCCAGCTCTCTCCACTGTGATCTTCAGGCAGCTGGTAAAACCTTATTTTGCATTGCTATTTCTTTGTCAGTTGAAAGAGACTGCTATTGTTATGCTGTTGCTCTGCTTCAGTCTTTTTCTATACATCACTCCCCCCCCCCCGTGCTTCTACTTTTAGAAAAAGGGGCACTTGCATGCTCTCCTTCCACTTTTACCTCTCCCAGCTGCTGGGAAAGGGAGAAACAGAGCAGGTGAGTGAGTGTTTCTCTTTCTCAATGATGCTGAGGGAAAAAAAAAACAAAAAACACTCACTTGCTCTCATAAACACAACGGCTGAATGAGTCCTTCAGTTACCATCTCGTTCTGCCGTTTGCATCTAGAGGAGTTGTCATGAGGGTCTCTGAGGATGGAGAGGGCAGGAGAAGACAGCCATGGAGCAGCTCACTCAGCGAAGCACCTCTCACTGCTGATGCTCCACATAAAGGTGGGCTCTGGGAGGGGGCTTCAAGGGTGAATTTTTCGAGGTGTGTGCACCTTCAGGCCTTCATCTGACTTGACCGACCCCTGAAATCATTCTCAAGGAAAAATAGCAACTGGGGGAGGGGGGAATTAGATCAGGAAATGACATTAAGAAAAAATTTACCTCAGTGTCCCCAAGCACGAGCGACTCAATCCTATTTAGCCCCTTCCCATGGCCGCTCTTACCGTTTTAACAAAACAGCGGAGTTCCGACCGCAGGTATCCTAATGCCACTTCTAATTTGGCCTATGGGAATAAAGCATGCAGTTCGCATTTCTCTGCAACGAGAACAAAGCTAGCATAGTATCAGCCTGCCGTGCTAGGTTATTACCGTACCATTGCTGCGCTCCGAACGGTTGACCCCTTGCTTATTGCTTGGAGTTCATATACTGCCAGGCTGTTTTGTTGAACTTAAAGAAGGCTTTGTTAGCCTACATTACACACAAGCTCCATGAAATATTCAGTGGCACAAACCAAACACAACACATCGGCAACAGTGAAGGCATTCAGATTTGTGATCAAACTGTGAAAAATATACATACATGCACGGGCGCATGCACACACACACACACACACACACACACACACACACACACACGACACGAGACATTAATGACTTGTGACAATCTAAAAACCAGGACTCTCCCTATCTCTGTCACCATTCAGAATGTCAGTGACTTTAAGCTTGTTGAACAATGTCAGGAGTTATTTGTAAATAATTCATACTGTAGTTCACACAGAACTCACTCGATCAGCGCTTTGGTTATTAGTTTGATCATTAAAAAGAAGACAGTCGGGAAAACAACAATAAGACAAGAGCGGACGTAGCACTAAAATACATCATATAGGAATGACGCAGTGAGGTCTTACAAAGGACAGTTAGGGAAAATGCACTACGAGAAAGTCAGGGCCCCCCAATCCTAACTAAATTCCCCGCCACTGATGCAGCCATGCCAATGGAGCATATGCCTCAAGGTAAGGGGATTTTTGTTCCCTTACCCTGGAGCAAGCCTCCACTTTTCCAATGTGTCTCCTTGGATCTGCACCAGCTACTTTGCTGGTGCAAATCTGAAGAGAGTAAGGAAGAGGGAAGGGGGTTAGGATCCGGTGCATACTGGTGCTGCCGAGATCCGCCCCCTCCCTCTCCCGTTACACCTCCCATTCTCCTCCCTTCTCAGAAACTCCAGATACACCTCCATTCATCCCCCTTCCCGCCCCACTCCAACTACTCCCAGCTGCTCTCTGACCCTGCCTCCAGCTTACCTTTGCTGCCAGAGGTAGCCATCAGCCACAGTGGGCCTCCGGGACCACCGCTGTTTGTAGTGGCGGACTCAAAATGGCTGGTGGTGGTGTGCCACGTGCACCTCCATATGGCCATTTATGACAGCAAATATGTTCTGCTGTTGGAAAGAGCAGCCCAGTCCTAGTTAGGATTGGGCTATCAGAGTGACAAATAAAAAGGTAGTTTTTTAAAATTCAGTAATGAAGATAGGACTAAGCGCCTACACTGGTTACTAGTTTGTATCCAGCCCAGTTTCAAATGCTAGTTTTAACATTTAAAGTCTTCACCAATGTGAGGCTTCCTGACTTTTCATTCCATCTTACAAGCCCAGCTGTCTGGCATGCCATTAAAGCACATTCATTGGGCAGGAGACAGGGACAGGGTCTTTTCTGTGGTGACACCACAGAGAAAAACCCACTCATATCTTATTATCTTATTACTCTATTATTATTATTATTATTATTATTATTATTATTATTATTATTATTATTATTATTATTAAAGCATATATGATGGTATTCTTTCATTTGATACTATCACATAATATCAATATTTATTTATTTAATAAAGTCCAACCCCCCCAATATCATATAATGGGGTGGAAAGGTGGGGGTATCAATATTTTAAAAATAAATAAAAGAGCTGATGGCAAACTCGTGCTAAATTTCCATGTTAAGCATGAAGTATATTATTTAAAGTCAATGGAAGTCTGCTGAGGTTCTGAAAGGGTAGAACAGCCATTCTGAATTGAATATTCATTGACAGAAACATGTTTGCTTCATGAATTTGGAGATCTTACTTTTTTTTTTTTCTATGGCTACCCAATGACTTCATTTACTTTGCCAAACATCCATTAGATCTGAACAACTTCCAGGCATTCTAGAACTGGGATTAATTAAAACCTGGAGGTGAAAGGTTCTATATCATTATAGGCCCAACCTCCTTGCCACATTTAACTGCCACAAAAATGAGCCTGGTTTTTTGTGAGTCATTTAATACGTTTCTATATATTACTTGGCTCCCCCCCTCCCTGTTCAATTTGTGCAACGTATTTTAGCAGACATAGAACACAAACGCAACAGCCATATCTGTTTTCCCAAGAGTTTGCAATTACATGCTTTTCTGTGGAAAGAGGGTAAGTGAACAATTACGTGTTCTTACTAGTGCCAGGGAAGAAGAAGAAGAAGAAGAAGAAGAAGAAGAAGAAGAAGAAGAAGAAGAAGAAGGGAATATTTATATATGGTTTACCATTAAATGGCATGACATTTCTGGACACTTGTGTTGCTGTTGGATGAAATATCTGATTGACTGATCGACATCAGTTCATGGCAGGCTTCTGAGTTGTTATCAGCGTGGCAAATGGAAAAGGAATTGTACAGGCAAACTTGAAGTTTGCTTTGGCCTTTCTGCTAAAGCTATTGAATCTTGGAGTTCATTCAGATGAAAGTTTCCTTCCTAAAAAAATAATATGATTTATATATTAAATGTTAAAGGGCTCGTGGCTCACAACACGTTCTTGGCATGATCCTAATGTGAGCATAGCAGAGTTGCTGTAACCCAAGATAAAGGATATCTAGCGTTTTAACTAATCAGAGTGAGTATGATGTGTAACTAGCGGCACAATCCTGTCTAACATGTAGATCTGCAGAGCACCATTCCACCAGTTACCGGTAACTATCCTGGTCTGCTACTTCTCCCTTGGCTTTTCAACTGCTAGGCTCCTAAAGAGCAGTGATTGAATAAGCTTAGCCCATGCCACTTTATGGATATTGTACCCCTGTGAGGACTCAGGGGTATTGAGGACTCCCTACCCTCACTCCACTCCCATTGTGGGCGCAATCCAAACCTACTTAGGCCGCCGTTGTAACCAGCGGCCCAGCAAAAACGGGAGGCCCCCGAACGGAAAGGGGATTCAAATCCCGTCCAAACGGGGAAAGCAAAGGGGATTTGAATCCCCTTTCTGTTCTGGGGCCTCCCGTTTTCGCTGGGCTGCTGGTTACAACGGCGGCCTAGGTAGGTTTGGATTGCGCCCTAAGTCTCCTTCCTAGCTTTCTCCAAAGCTTCCGTTGTGTGGGAGGGGTACAATGCCTCTGATGCGACACTAACAGCACAATCCTGTCTACTTTTAGATGGGCGGAGCGATCACTCCGCTGGTCTAAGGTGTCGCGAATGTGCCGGAAAGCATGTTTGTGGCACCCAGAGAGTAAGTGGTGCTGGCAGAGAGGCCTGCGTGACTCCGCTGGCACCACGGGACAGATGGACGCTGTGGCGGAGAGATAGGTGACCACAGCATGGTGGAGAGACAGGGAAGGGCAGAACGGGGCATTTCGGGGGAGTGAGATTCGTCGGCCGGGCCCAGGAAGGGGGAGGAATAAGCGGCAACCTCCTCCGCCATAAAATAGCTGGCACACATTCAAGTAGACCCATTGGGGTGGCTGGGGCTCTACTTTACATCCCTTTACCCCCAGGGGGTGACTCTGCTTCACAGGATGTGGCAGGCGTCTTATTTGCGCCGCTTTGTCCTGCTAGACAGAATTGGGCTACTGGCTATTTTCCCTCATTTTTCTTTGCTTTTTTAAAAGCATAATAGCAGTGGTCCTTTGGTTGGGTCACCATTGCCCCAACAAAGTCCCTGGAGAATCCGTGCGGTGGCAGTGGGGTGTCCTTCAAAGGCTAGAGCCTTATCCACTCTATGCCACTATAAGCAACAAAGTTTCTCCTCACTAGCAGTGAGCACACTAAGCTGGACATTCATAAGAACCTGGATTCAAACCTAGGCATTTTTAGATAGGGCGAAGAAAGAAATAGTGGAGAGTTACTGATAGCCGTGCAGATAATACTGACCTATTTGAACAGACCAGCTGTTGGGCTCCATATATAGAGAGCAACTTCATATACCCTATATGGCAGGAGAGGAAAGGAGCATAGTACAACCCACTTATGATCCCTAAACATGAAGTGTGTGCTAAGGCATTATTTATCTGGAAAGTCAGCAATATTTGGGGGGGGGGGAGGGATGGGGGGGTGGACCACTGCTCAACTTTCAGCTAAGAAAATATCAAGCTAAAGTTCAGGAGGAGGGACGAAGATCCGAGACAGTATCTGCCTGCTATCTGGCCTTCAGTCATCTCTTTTCACAGTGTATTCCATATGCAGTATTAGGAATTGCCCATGCCCAGATCTGTGTTTGAATCAGTATTTGGTTCCATTGGCACCTTCTCAGAGTTATCTGAGAAACTCTAAATGAATGTGAAGCACTTTGAGGGAGAAGGAGAAAGCGAAATGGCACCAGATTAAATAGATTAAGGTAAATTGCTTGGGTTTCTTTCTGGCCATTTTTAATTGCTGTTTCATTTTCTCTTTGCTAGTAAGGGACAGATTTATACAGTGCACACAGTCCGATCAATGCAAGTTTCAAGGCAATTCATTTGGGCAAGCAGTAACAAAGGATACGCATTGCATTGCCCTTGCGAAGGACTGCAAGTAAAGTTATGGCAGTTTCTGGTTACACTAGTATAAATTATTCACCGGGAGGTTGATTATTAAACAAACCTGAAGAGATCATCTGATGGCACTGGGGAACGGTTGGCAAGATTTCATCTTCCTTTTCCAAAAGGATGAGCCGCTTTATTGTTCGTCTGACTCGAGTTTGAGACATTCTTCAATAATTGCTTATTCATTAAGAAATATTGGCCTGCCTCTCATAGATGTGTCATGTAACATGTACAGATGCTTTCCTGTTTATTTTGCAATTTCCTGCCTGTATCACCCAGCGCATCAGCCCATCTTAACTTGCCGCCGCTGTTTAGCAACTTGAATACTTGGTTTGATTTATAGCCGTCTAGTTAAGTTATTTATGTTGTCCCCCAGCCGAAATGCCTGGCTGCCTTACAATATTTATGGGGTTGATCTTCAAGACATCCTTATGAGATAAGGGAGTCTTTAATTACCTTATTACAGATGGTGAAGAGAGAGGCCCACAGAGGTGATAGGGCAAATTTTCAAAGGTCCCATTGAAAGACAAGCAATGGACCTTGTGATGGTGACTCCAGCCATATGATTCATGGACTAGAGGAATATATGCCATTCCCCACAAAGACTCATGATTTTTATGATCTTCTAAAGAAGACACATTTGGCAGCTGCGCTGACCATGGTAGAGTATGTCTCCTGGCCAGTCTCTCAAGGTTCCTCATCCAGGAAAGATATTTTGATCACCCAAGCAAGAATTCAGGCATGAGCAGCATCTAACCTTTCACTCATCTATGGTGTAAACTGACCAGGTCTGGCTGTGGCAGAGCTGGGGGCAATGGCATCTCCAAGATGGGGGTATAAACAGTTGTTTTCGGGGACATGCATGTACCATTCTATGAACATAAACCACTGCCTTGGGGAGATCAACAAGATAATAGTGCCTCCAAGATAGTGCAATGTATATGTTTTTATTATTATTATTATTATTATTATTATTATTATTATTATTATTATTATTTTGTCTCATTAATAATAATAATAATAATAATAATAATAATAATAATAATATACCGCTTTTCAACAAAAAGTTCACAAAACGGCTTACAGACAAAATCAAACGATTAAATGGCTCCCTGTCCCAAAAGGGCTCACATATGTCAGGCAACAGCAGGCAAACAGGGGCCCAGGGTCACTAGAAATCTCATGGGCAAGTCCCCAGTGCCTGAGCCACTGCCACTGAAGTCAGCATCCTCCAAACTGAGGAGGAACTGAGGTGAGGGTGACAGTGGTCATCATTTTTTAACACAATAATATAATGCCCTCATTTTATCATGGCATGACTGTGACACACAACAACAGGGTGGTTGCATTGCATGATTGATAACATAGATGGTGGCTATTCCCAGAAGCGCTGTGGGCCACTTCCATCAAGGCAACCCCCCCAGGAGGGTTTGGGGACACTGGGCTGATGAACCCATCCCATGTGCATGTGTGCAAAATCTGTAAAGGACTGCAGTGCTTATTATATAACCTAATTTACTTTTGTTGCTAACGTAAGAAAACTGTAAAGAGAGAGTGAAACAAAAAAAAAATGGGGAACTGAAATGTTTTAAGTTTTCTAAGGTTGCAACTTTAAAGCATTCTTCTGTGGAAATGAAATATAACCCACAGGAATGAGTGGGCTTGATGTGTAATGGTCACAATATAGCCCTGTCGGCACACGTTTGGCTTTTTCATTCTTAGGAATGCAGAGGTTCATCGAGTTCCATCTGTTGTGACTGGCAATGGTTGTCTCTTGCTTTTGCAGAGCTCTGAATCACAGCCTGTCCAAGCTACCAGCGCTGGTGCATTCATGGAGACTTTGATATAGTAAGTGTAGTGCTCAGCATGAGCAATGCTCTCCCACTCAGTTCCATGCAGCGAAAGGGGATAGCACGTATGTGACATTTCATAGAGTCATAGAGTTGGAAGTGACCCATGAGGTCATCTAGTCCACCCCCTGCTTGTAGCAGAAAATCCACCTAGACTCATCTCCAGAAGGTGCCCGTTGAGCCTCTGCTTGAAGATCTCCAGTGAGGGAGAATCCACCACCTCCCTTGGTAATTGGTTCCACTGCCGAACAACCCTTACTGTTAGGAATTTCAATTTGCTACAATGAAGACAGAGGTCAGCCCTTGGAATATCATGTGAGACCCAGAGAGCTCTCAGTCATGGGGAATGTGTTTAGTATTCAGGTATTAGAGCCCTCCGGGATTGTGAAGGAGCATTTTTAATTGTGTTCTTAAAGGCCAACCACATCCTGATAATAAAGAGAGCAGCGATTGGAAGTCATAGAATCACAGAATGTTCTACATTGGGAGGTGTTTTGCAGGTCATCTAGTCTAACTCCTGCTCAATTCAAGCAACTACAGCATCCCTGACAGATGGCTATCCAGCCTGGCTATCTGTCTAAAAACTTCCAAAGAGGGAAAAACCGTAATTGTATGAGGCAGACTGTTCCAATGCCAGACAGCTCTTACAGTTAGGAAAAGTTTCCTCATGTCTAGCCTAAACCAGCTTCCCTGTTGTTGCAAACCATTGGTTCTAATCCCCCCCCCAAGAACCACAGAAAGTAAGTCCTCCCCTTCTTCTGTGTGACAGCCCTTTAGACACTTGAAGACAGCTATCAGATTTCCCTTTAGTCTTCTGTTCTCCAGGCTTTAAAGATGCTGAACTGCAGTCTGGAAGGTTGGTAGGACAGCAGTTTGAGACCCGAGTGCCGCGTGACGGAGTGAGCTGCTGTCTCCTGTCCCAGCTCCTGCCAACCTAGCAATTCGAAAGCAAAAAAATGCATGTAGATAAATAGGACCGCTGCGGCGGGAACAGTGTTCCATTTTGATTTTGTATACGGGTTATATGTTACGCACCAAACGAAAATGAAAAATAAAGTTGAACCTGAAGGGGATCTTGAAATGAGGAAGCAAATCAGGAAGGTGTCAATGAGAGACAGGGTTGTAGTCATGGGGGACTTCAATTATCCTCACATCGACTGGGTCAATTCATGCTCAGGTCATGAAAGAGAGACTGGATTTCTGGATATGTTAAATGACTGTGCCTTAGAGCAGCTTGTCACGGAACCGACCAGAGGACAGGTGACTCTGACCTTGATATTGTGTGGCACTCAAGATCTGGTCAGGGAGGTAAATGTTACCGAACCGTTGGGGAATAGTGACCATGCTGCGATCTGTTTCGCCATGCATGTCGGAGGGAGAGTGCCGAGCAAATCTGACATGAATACCCTTGACTTCCGAAGGGCTGACTTCCACAAAATGAGGAGACTAGTTAAAAAAAAGCTGAAAGGGAAGGTAAAAAGAGTCCAATCGCTCCAGAGTGCATGGAGGCTGTTTAAAACAACAGTCATAGAGGCCCAGCGGGAGTGTATCCCACAAAGGAGGAAGGGCTCGACCAAGTCCAGGAGGGTGCCGGCATGGCTAACAAGCACAGTTAAGGAGGCTATAAAAGGCAAGGAAGCTTCCTTCCGTAAATGGAAGTCTTGCCCTAGTGAGGAAAATAAACAGGAGCACAAACTGTGGCAAAAGAAATGTAAAAAGACGATACGGGAGGCCAAGCAAGACTTCGAGGAACGTATGGCAGGCAACATAAAAGGGAATTATAAAAGCTTCTTCAAATATGTTAGAAGCAGGAAACCTGCCAGGGAAACGGTTGGTCCGCTGGATGGTGAGGGGGAGAAAGGGGTGATAAAAGGGGACTTGGAGACTGCAGAGAAATTAAATGAGTTCTTTTTCGGACAACGCTGGCTCTTTGGCTTTGAAGTGGAGATGAGCACCACACCCTAGAGTCGGACACGACTGGACTTAATTGTCAGGGGATACCTTTACCTTTACCTTTCTCTGTGCCAGGTGCAAGGGAGTGGCAACTAGACACAGGTATCTTGTTGTCTTGTGTGCTCCCTGAGGCATCTGGTGGGGCCACTGTGTGACACAGGAAGCTGGACTAGATGGGCTTTTGGCCTGATCCAGCAGGGCTCTTCTTATGTTCTTATGTTTAAAGTTAATTAAAAAAATGCTGGCCACATGACCATGGAAGCATCTTCAGACAGCGCTGGCTCTTCAGCCTTAGAAACAGAGATGAGCACTGGACCCTAGAGTCAGACACGTCTGGCTTTCAAGCAGGGGATACATTTACCTATTTCAAGTTCACCTTATTTCTTTCCCATACTTTGTGCATTACTATATAGATATTGGAGACCACAGGAAACACCTCCTACTAACTTCCTTGGTGCATTGTCTTGCGACTCTCTGATAACCCCCTTTGTCTCTCACCATCTTGCCTCCAGTGCCTGTGTTTGTACTTGATTCTGTGTTTTGTTCTCCCACCCTCTTTGTATTTTGTTTAATGCCCTCCTGATGAGACTTGCAAGGTTCTTGCCAAATTCATTCTTCCCAGTCCTTATGGGGTCCAACCCATCCTTCATATGAAGGACTCCTGGCAAGAGATGGGTTGCACCCCATAGCTGGATTCTGACAGTGAACAGCTGTTCACTGCCAGAATCCAGCCATTCCTTGCTGTGCATTGACCTCCAACAGGAAGGATAGATGAAAATACCACTTGTGCCCCCATCTTCTTCTCTTCCCTTCCCAGAACCTCACCGTCTCTTGAGATCTTCTGGCAGCAGCATTTGTTCCTACGTGGAACAGCAGGAAGGGGTAGTAGCAGCGGTCACCACATTTGAAGATTCCATGAATCCACCTGGAAGCAACAGCTGGAGACACTAACACAGATTTCAGCAAACAAACCGACATTGTAGAACAACAGAAACCAAACAGAAGCAGGGTTGGAGTTGTGATAGATGTGCACCATTTATCAAATGTTTTGCTAAAAATTAAATGCAAGATCCTTTCTTTCCTTCACCCCTTCTGTATATATAGGGGTGGGGAGAGATGAGTGTGTGGCTATGGACATGTTTTCTGAAGGCATGCCCTTCATCGTGTCACCCCTCTTTGCATAGCCCCCCTGGCGCATGCCAGGCAAAGGCGCAAAATTCTAAGCAGCCCATTGGCTGCCGGCGATCCTTGAGCCAGGGCAAACAGGGTGTTGCTTCGAGAATCATTACTCTCCTTACCCAGTCCATTTGCGTCACCGAACCCCTCCTGCCTGCCCTTCACACAGTCCAAGCCACCTTCAGTCATAGACTGATTGTGCTTATCAGCGTCAACCCAAAAGGGTTGAGGCAGCTGGACAGTTCAGACCCCCCCCCCAAACCCCAAGCTAGGCCTATCAGGAGGTCATCACTTGTTCCAGCCAGGGGGGTTGCCAGCCAGCCTGCCTCACTGATCCAGGTAAGTATAGTCTGAGCAGTACTGGCTTGCTCCCCCCACTAAATTGAGTGGAGGGAGAGTTAGAACGGACAAAAGAAAATATTTCTTTACCCAGCGTGTAATTCATCTGTGGAACTCCCTGCCACAGGATGTGGTGATGGCACCTGGACTATATGCCTTTAAAAGGGGTTTGGATAAATTCATGGAGGAAAAGACCATCACAGGTTACAAGCCATAAGCAACCTCCTAGCTTTGGAAGTAGGTTTTCTCTGTGCCAGGTGCAAGGGAGTGTCAATGGGAAACAGGTTATCTTGTTGGCTGTGTGCTCCCTGAGGCATCTGGTGGGGCCACTGTGAGATACAGGAAGCTGGACTAGATGGGCCTTTGGCCTGATCCAGCATGGCTCTTATGTTCTTATGTTACCTTTCTTACCTCAGAATGTATGCCGATCATCAAGTCGTGGCTACCCTGCCCACATGTCACCTGCCTAACATGACAATAAGGCAGAACTGGAAAGTAAGGAAACTAACGCATCTGTCAGGCTGTCAGCAAAAAATTCCTACCCGGCTCCCGTAAAGAGTAACCAGCTAGTCTGTCTCATGTCAGGATGTGATGCCTGTTTGATATCTGGGGGAGGCAGATAGTTACTACCGTTTTCCCCATCATAGTGCCCATATGTTTTGGGGTGGTTTAGGCTGCAATCCTATCCATATTTACCTTGGAGAAAGCTTCATTGACTATAATGGGATTTACTTTTCAGTACACATGCATGAGGCCAGCTCAGCTCTGGGGTTTGAATGTGGGGTCTCTCCAGTTCTAAGTGAACTGAGTCAGGTGGGAGTCAGGTGGGAGTCAGTCTTCAGCGTGTTGCCCCTCTTTGCATAGCCCCCCCTGGCGCATGGCATTTGACTCTTAGTTAGTTTATTCTTGCTGCAGGTATTTATTGCTGGGTTAAAGTAATAAAGTGACTCTTTATCCCAAGCCTTTGTCTGGTGCACTTATTCCGGGGGTGCTCATGTAAAACTTGTTAAAATAGTTTTGTTATAAAACTCCTCCTCGGTTTTCTTTTTTAATTGGTTGGTTGCAGTGGAATTGTAGGGCCAGTGGACACATTGCAGCTGCCTTGGAGAGGAGAGGGTTAGCTTCCCATTGTTCCACATCGCAGCTGTTTCCATGGGGTGAGTCGTACATGTGCTGTTCTGGTCATCAAAGAGATTAGAAAATATTCTTTATGTGTCTACCAGACTGTTATTTAAAGTGGAGATTTGGACTAATGTGGAGAAAATCACCCGATCCATGTGATGAGTTAATGTGCCCAAACAGCGCACCACATGGTGACAGCCACCATGTGGTGCAATTTAAAATGGCTTCCAGCCTATTTAGGATTACTGCCTTCAAAAGGTTGTTTGAAATGCTGCTTGGCCATACAAAGACACCATCTGAATAACAGGAGCAGATATGGAGACAAAACAGATGTGTGTTTTAGAAGTGAGTCGCCGATGCAGTAGTGCCCTCTTTTTCAAGGATGGATTTGAATTTCAGTCTTAAGAACCAGATTTAGATTAGAATTACAGGCAGTCCATGAGTCTCGCTCAAAGTACTTCATTCAATTCCATTTATGCGTCCATCAAAGAGTACATAAAGATCTAAGGAGTAGCCTTATAAAGAATCTTTCTTGTCTATTAATATTATTACTGTCAAATAGTTCAGCATGAGGTTACACACATTTGATGCAAATAATTCAAACTTTTGTATGCCTCAGGTTTCCTGCCCTCAAGAAACCCTTGTCATACCAATGTGTCTGGTTACGGACCAGTGGCGTGTCCAGCTTCCTTGCTGCCTGGGGTGGGTGTCAACACCCCCCCCCCAGCCTGGTGACACCCGGAAGTGATGTCAGGCAGGAGGTAGGGACTGGGGTGACCGCATCTTCAGTTTCTCTTTCGCGCAATCGGGGAAAAGAAACTGAAGATGCAGGCGCCAGAGGGGTGTGTGGCAAAGGCCGCGGTTGTTTAAGTGGCTGGGGGGCACTCGCATCTTTGGCTTCTCTTCCTTGATCGCGGGGAAGAGAAGCCAAAGACACGGCCACCCCCAGCCGCTTAAGCAGCTGTGGCCTTTGTCGCCCCCCTTCGGCTGAGTGGCATGTGACCATGGGGGGCAGCCTGCCCCACCTTAGTACACCACTGTTAGGAACTGCTGTGCTTCTGCTGTGGGAAGTCTGTTCAGTGGAGAACATCTAAGGGGGTACGCTTTTAGCTTGCCAATGTGTAGGACCAATCCATTGGTCCTGTCACCTTGCATGAACTGAGAAATCCAAACCCCATGCCCCTAGCAGGGGTTTCGAGCTTTGACTGGCCTCTTCAAGGATACGAGGGGGGGGCTTCCAGCCCCCTTTATATGGTTGGTCATCTCAGGTGAAGGGGCGGGGACTGCGGGGCTTACTTGACTGTTCTTGTTCCTGAAAAGGCATTCTGTGCTCACGTGCTTTGGCGAGCTTCTCATCCCTCCTGCCCTCCTGTTGCTGCAGTCCGGGCTTTGGTGGACACAGTTGGGGCCAGGTAGGATTTTTTTTTTTGTCTGCCTGATTAGCCTTGGCAGGCAGTTTTTTTGCCTACTTCAGACTGCTGGAGGGTTGGGTGTTCTTCTTTTCTTCTATTAACTTGGTTACTTTGTTTTGCAGGTTAGTGTGGGCATGAAGGCTTGAAATGTGGGCATGAAGGCTCGGTGTTCACCCTGAGGTCAGCAAAGGCAGGGTATGCCCATATATGACCCTCAGTTGCCCACTGTTTCAAAGGGTTGGCTGAGCTGTCCCTGGCCTGGATCACGTGGCCTGTCTCAAGTACTCACCAGCTTGGGGCGGGTCTGAGTGGTTCAACCACCACAGCCTCCTGATGGGGCTGGCAGTGAGAAGCTCGCTGCCCCGGCTGTTTACACTGGTATGCCTGGCCCTCAGAATGGCAGAGTGGTTTTTATGCCATTGGCCTGGGACTTACAGTGGTGGATCATGAGATCCGCCACCGTAAAGCCCGGATAGAATTGGACTGACAATCTCATACTTTTGTCTTTATCTCCAGCACACATGCCCCAAATTGTCTGCCACTGTCTTAAATTCTAGCCAAGAAAAAAACAAAGCACACTTTGTTAAGCTTGAGATAGTGACACGGTGAAATAATGCCAATGCCCCATTTGAGCCAGGAAAGACTCAAGAGGCCCTTTGCCACCTTAACAGCAGTGATCTGCACTGACAGATCCGTAGCTAGATCAACGGAGCTTTGCTGTATTTGCGGCATTCCCTGCAACACTTTCTCCACCTGTAATTATGAATGCGAAATGGAATCCTGAAGCCACATTCCAGCCAGATCAAAGGGTTTACTAAGCAGCTTCAGGACAGCATATAATGGCCTCTTCAACACAGAAAAAGAAATCAAAGTTTAGATAACTCTCAGTGGCTGTTAGTACTCAGCAAATGTAGCCCATTTGTCAACTGAGATCTGTCACACACTTGGACTTATAACATCTCTCTCTCTCTCTCTCTCTCTCTCTCTCTCTCTCTCTCTCTCTCTCTCTCTCTCTCTCTCTCTCTCTCTCACACACACACACACACACACACACACACACACACACACACACACACACACACACACACACACACACTTTTCTTTTTTAATGACGACTAGGAAATGACTGTTTGGTTACAGTGCCAGTCAAATATTTCATGTAATATTAATAACTTCTCTTAGTATAAAATTAGCACTAAACTAGCAAGTCGGTGAAAGGCTCTATAATGCTGAATTATTATTATTAACATTCTATAACCATTCACTTTACATCAGAGTCTCTTCCAGAGCACATTAGCAGCAATCATGTGCGATCTTGTCGCCAGTTTTGCCAAAATGAGCACTATAATTTTTTTTTAGGGATGCTTGAACTTCTGTAGCGGAGCTATGAAAACTGGCGTCCTGTCTGGTTCTATGGAGATTGCGGAATACTCCGGAGGCAGTTCAATGTTGTCCTCATCCCTGCTTCTGTTATCCCATCATAAATTGCATCATGGGGAAATATTACATCCTGGCCATGTTTTGTAGCCCCAGTCTGATAGCAACCATCTCATTACTGAACTCTTTGACCGTCTTGCTGAAAAGAGAGAGAACCTGGCTCAGTCACATTAACTGATGTTACTCCAATTTGGAGAGGTACCGTATATGTGAGCCGCTCCTTGGTGCTTTCACTGTCAGGCTGCCGCAGGAGTCAGCTTGCAACAGCCAGTTACCTCTTGCTAAATTTGTTCTCAGGTTGCAATTCAGAACTGTGGTTGTCCAGTGACAATCCCATCTATTGGTTTATATATAATTGTAGCACACAAGTCGGATTTATTTTATTTTATTTATTGCATTGATTTATTTACATACTACACAAGTAGTATAATTGTAGCACACAAATTATATACAATTGTAGCACACAAGTAGGATTTATTTTATTTTATTTTATTTATTGTATTGATTTCTTTACATACTACCTTTCAGGTCAAGGCCTCTCAAAGTGGTTTACATAGAAAAGACAAAGTAATCGGGTTTTCTGCTGACAGCTGCTGATGGTTCTTTACTTAAAGCTGCATCAGCCCAAGGTAAACAGCCCCCCCTCCAAATGGCCACAAGGAAGAACCTGGCAGCAGATTGCAATGTGTGTGTGGGGGGGGGGGCTGTAATATAAGAGTGGCCCTGGCGGCTCTCATACTTTTTTTTCTGCAGCAGCTGTGATAGCAAGGGCTGATGGGACAAGTTGATATCACCCCTCATCTTAGTCCAGGTGTTCTGGTGGCTGCCGATTTCTGAGACAGGTCCGAAGTGACTACCCTCCAGGAAAATGTATTCCATTTTATGACTTTAGATCCTGCCAGTTTCAAAGGATTAAAAATATAAAATACATTAAAAAAAGCCATCAGGAACAACAGCAACCAAATAAAATAATCAAACTAGTCTGAAAATTTGTAATGAAGTGCAGATAGTGCAACAATCCTAACTCAAAAAAAAATATACAAGTATTTATACTGTAAAGCAACATCACAACCATTAAAAAAGAAACGTAAATCAACGTCCAAGCAGGTCAAAAGCCTATTAAAAAAATATCTTCAACGTATGATAATAAAGACAACCTGGGAGGAGGCAATGCATCTGTCTAGGTAGGGCGTTCCATAGCCTGGGTGCAACTGCCAAGTTCCATAGTTCAGTGGGTGGCAGAAATTCAGACATGTATGCTAAGCAAAAACCAGCATAGCTTTTGCTCAGAGCAGCTTTGCCTTCACTGGTTTCCTGAATTTCACACAGGTATGCAGGGAGTATCTACTTATATATTTCTTTTATCCCACCTTTCACCCATATATCTCACAGGCACTTAGCAACAAAGGGGGAACAAGCAATACAATAAACCAGAGGTTGCCAAACATTTTAGCACCGGAACCCACTTTTTAAAATGACACTCTATCAGGACCCACCTAGCTTTACGAGACTTAAGAAAAAAAGTGATCTAGAAATAAATACATGTATTTACAAGTAAAGAGCTTAGCTGCTTGTAGGGTAATTAGCAGCTATCTTGCAAACTGCAGGAGCTCAGCTCTTTGAATAGCAAGTAGAAGCTATCTGATTTTTGAATAGCCTCAGGACTTGAGGCAATTACTTATCTGATCTTTCCATCACCTGGGACCCACCAGAAATCAGGTCGCGACCCACCAAGTGTAGTTTGAGAAACACTGTGCTAGTAGACAGTGCTAAAGGCCTAGTGTGCTGAGACAGGTTTGCATGCTCAAAAACAATGTCATCTTGCAATCTTCTTCTGAAGTTATTCATCCACAAGACATAGTAAAATTGCCTGGAGTTGCATGTGCTTCAGCAAACATTTAGGGAACATGCAATTGTGAGCGATTCAGGTGTCTGCAACCTTCACAAAGTCTGATGAGCCAGTAGGCGTTGCTTAGTCACGCTACACCCCACACACAGGAGCCAGAAACTTCACACCATTGTTTCCCTGCCTTTCTTCATTAAGTCTCTCTGCAGAGTTTGGTACAAGAAGGCCCTGCAGCATGTTTACTTTGGGATGAGAATCATATCCCCTCCTACAGATTCTCTTCAAGAGTCTAAATTTTTTTTTAAGAAAAGCTATTTGGCTATTGTTTTCTATAGTACAGTACTGAAACAAGTTTTGTAAATGACATGAAGTAAGCATTTCACTTTTCCACTACAAATAATGTAACAGCAACTTTAAGGAAGCTAGAAAAGTTCTCATTATATGCCAGTTTACAATGAAACAAATTTGCCCTTCAGAACTCTCCACTGAGGATTTTGATTGCAAATGTCCTCCAAATATTCTCTGGCTGGGCAAACGTTCAGGACACTTTTGATCGCCAGAGACTGACAAGCAGAGACTCTGCAGTAGGAGCCACTGTGTCGGCGTCTGACGGCTGGCATGAAGTAACAGGCAGAAATTTGGCAGTAACTATGAATGCAAGAAGAGCAGACACACTCCAGCATCCAGCTTCCCACAGTGGTGCACCAGATGTCTTCAAGAAAGGCCACAAGTAGGGCTTTGAGGCAATAACCTTGGCCTGAAGCAGCTTCTGAAGGTGGAGTTTCCACATAGTCATTATGGCTATTAGCCATTGAAAAGCTTCTTCTCCGTGGCTTTGACTAATCCCCTTTACTAGCCATCTAAGCTTTGGACCACCATCATCACATCTTGTGGCAGGACATTTTATAAATGAATCAGGTGTTGTTGGAAGAAGTCCTTGTGGCTTCGATAAGCAATGGTAGGAAGAAACAGTGGCCACTGTGGTCCGTCCTTCTTTGTGCTCGGTGGCATTTTAACATTTCCAGATGCCTCGTTTCTGAGGTAGCATTGGGAGCTGGGCCATCTTGGACTGTCAAAAATGGTGTCTGGCATGAAGGAAGAAAGATTGCTGTGGTTGCTGCTTCCCATCACCTTTGGTGCTCTTGAGCATAAGCTCTGTGTGCCCCCCTTTACATGTGCACATGCGCCTGCGCTTGCTTGCTTTTTTGCCAGACCTCCCATTGGCTGTTCAGAAACTAGGCAGCAGGTGGAAAATAGTTCTCCCTTGTGCTACCTCTGCAGCAGCAGTCTTGTGAAGAACTACTACAGATGCTGCTTCCTCCTCCCCTCACCCAGTAAACGTCACTGGGTCATGCCTTACCAGGCAATAGGGGGAGAGAAACCACAGTCATCTTCAGCAGCCACAGCCATCTTTCCTCTTTTGTGCTGGGTGAGAGAGGGGGGGGGGATACAGAGTCAGGTCTTCACCCAACATGTAATTCATCTGTGGAACTCCTTACTACAGGATATGGTGATGGCACTTGACCTAGATGCCTTTGAAAGGGGGTTGGATAGATTCATGGAGGAAAAGATCATCATAGGTTACAAGCCATAAGCAACCTCCTGGCTTTAGACATAGGTTTTCTCTGTGCCAGGTGCAAGGGAGTGACAACAGGAAACAGGTTATCTTGTTGGCTGTGTGCTCTCTCGGAGGCATCTGGTGGGGCCACTGTGAGATACAGGAAGCTGGACTAGATGGGCCTTGATCCATCAAGATTCTTCTTATGTTCTTATGTCATTGATCCATCATGCTCAACACTGTCAATATTTACTGGCAGAAGCTCTCCAACTGGAATCTCTCTTTGCCTAGATGCCAGGGATTCAACATAATACATTTTACATGCTAAGTATGTGCTCTACCACTAAGCTACAGCTCCTCCTACCAGTCAGGAGGACCTGAGTTTCAACATTGTTTTGATGTTCAGAATCCTGTTTACCACAATGATCAATCAAATGTCTCTGGGAAGCTGAAAAGCAAGAGGTTAAGACAATACCCCAATGCCATAATTCCTTCCCAGCAACTGGTATTCAGAAGCATACTGCCTCAAGAACTGAGTTAGATAATGAACAGCAGAGTATCCCCCCTTCCGCCTTCTTTATTAGTGAATTAAAAGAAAAAAAGAAAAAAGGGGAAACCTATAACAGAAACAGGATAGATAAAATTACAAATAATATTAATAAGCTATCTATACTGTATATAGGTAAAGGTAAAGGTATCCCTTGACAATTAAGTCCAGTCGTGTCCGACTCTAGGGAGCGGTGCTCATCTCCATTTCAAAGCTGAAGAGCCAGCGCTGTCCGAAGATGTTTCCATGGTTGTGTGGCCGGCGTGACTCAACACCGAGGCGCATGGAATGCTGTTACCGTCCCGCTCACGCGGTACCTATTAATCTACTTGCAATGTCTTGCTTTCGAACTGCTAGGTTGGCACGGATTCGAACTGCCGACCTTTCGATCGACAGCTCATGGTTCAGTGGTTTAACCCACTGCGCCACCCGCTATATACTGTATATAGATGTCTAAAAAGGCTTCCAAATATACAAAAATATATCCAGACGTAATTGTCATCTATAAGCCATATGCCCACATGTTGATAAAATTGAGAGGTCCTCAACACACTGAATAAAGGTAGCAGGGGCACTTATTCTTCCAATGTTTTAGTACTGTATGTCTGTTTGTGACAGTAAGGGCACAGCAAAGTGTAAGGAACATTATAGTGACAAAGAAGATAAAGGTTCCATTCTGAATAAAAAACACAAACCTCTGAACACAGTAGAGGCGGTGAGCAATTCTTGGGGTTGGTCTTTAAGGGCCCAGTCCAGCCCAACTCAGAACAAGTCAGGCACAACTGAGGCCCAAGAGTGGCGTAACTGTGGCCTAAGATAGGGCTGAGTTAGGCTGCAACTATGCCTGAGTTAGGCAGGAGGCAAGAGCAGTGGGCCAGCACCAGCCCAGGATCGAGGCAACACTTACCACAGAGGCAGGCAGGCTACTGTGGTGAGGTGTCAGTCTTGTGGAAGTGAACAGCCCCCTCCTGAGCTCGTCTGTGTGCACCTACCACAGCTGCTGCAGCGTTTGCAGCAGATGGGCAGCCACAGGTGGGCCTGCAGGCACTAGGCGTGCGACAGTCAGCTGAAGGGCAGAGGTTGTGCCAGTGCCAGCTGCCCCAGGGCACCCTGTGCATTAGCCACCTGCTGCAGGGGGGAGTGACCGTCCCCTCCCTCCTGCAGAAGGGGTAGCCACCCCCAAGCCACGTTGAGGCTGCACGTGGGATTCATGGGGGGGTGAGCGGGGGAGAGAAGGGAAGGAGGGGGTGGGAACGTCACACACAAGGGGGGGCTCATGATGTCTGGAACCGCCTCTGCCATGACATGCCCGTGCGCTGCCTGAAGCCCTGGGCCTCCAGGGCCATGGCAATGCCCACAAAGAAGGCATCCCGGCGTGCCTTCTGCTCTGTGCCCCGGCCAAGACCAAGAGATGCCTTGGGCTTGTCTGCTGTGAGCGGGAAGGGCTCACGCAGCTCATCACGCCCCCAGATGGGGCAACGTCGGCGCGTCGCGGCAGGCGCTCTGGCGGGGTGGGGGGGTTGCCAGCTTCCATCATCAGGGAGTGGGAGGGGAGGCAGACACACAGACAGGCAGACAGTGGGTGCTGGGGAGGGGCACGGGTGGGTCAGAAACAGACAGACAACAAGGCTGGTGGGAGAGGGATACAGGAAGAAGTGTCTGCAGAGACCAATAGGAACACAGGGGTCACTTCGCAGATGAAGGCAATGCAGAAACGGGCGCCTTTTATGCAGACGGACCTTGGGCGGAATGGACGCCGTTGACAGGCGGACCGTGGGCGGGTGAGAGCCCCGGTTGCCGAAAGGGCTCGTCACGGACATGGCGGACGTGAGCGGATCCAGTATGGACGCCATGTCGCCTGTCATTGTTTGCCTGCCTGAGAGGCCCCCCCAACTCCCCACTCCCCTCTGAGGGTCTGGCAGCCCCCCTGCTGGCAGCCCCCCCTGCATCTTTATTGTTCTTGAACGGTAGCACAGATGGCCAGGCGAGGCTGCCAGGGGTAGTCACAGCAGCCAATCTGAAAGCAGCAGCAGCAGCAGCACACGTGCCCCATGGACCTGGAGATGCAGGCTCTTCCCCTGTGGAACCACAGCCTGCTCCATAGAAAGGGGAGGGACAGCAAGTAGGACAGCCAGGGAGGTGGGGCAGCAGCGGCAGCAGTAGCTGAGGAGGGTTGCAGGGCTGGCTCCCTGACCTCTGGCAGCATCAAGGCAGAAGACAGTGGGGCACCCTGCCTGCAGCCCTAGGGGTGCTCCCAGGAAGGTAGGTGGTAGTGGACGTTCCTGGGGAGACAAAAAACAAGTGGGGGTTACATGTCAGCTGGTGTGTGGTAGCAGTCGCCATTGAAGACAAGCCAGTGTGTCGGTTGCAAAAGCCTGCAGGGAGAGAATAGAAAACACAGCTGCTAGGTATAATGAGCATGTCACAGTGTGAGAATCTTACCTGGATGTCAGAAGGGCATGATCCTGCAAAGGACAACAGTGAAGGAGAGAACAAACAGCTCAACTGTAGGGTTACAAACATGGCTAGCCAATCATAACTGACCTGTTGTTGACCCTGTGGGGGCAAGGCTGCGGGTTAGTAAACACACCTTTGTTAACAGGCAAGTCACATTTACACAAACATATATTTTTCTGCTCACATGGCAACAGGCAGCTATCAGAGGACACATTGGTAAAGAGGCAGCTATCATATATATATGTGTGCTGACAGGCAGAAGTACTACATAAAGGCAAACACAGGCAGAAGTCATACATATTGGCATGAAAAGGTAGAAGTCCAACATTATGGCTAACACAGGCAGAAGTCCTACGGTATGGCTTACACAGGCAGAAGTCCTACATATAGGCATGAACAGGCTACAGTCAAACATATATTGGCATGAACAGGCAGAAGTCATAACACATGCCATCCCAGACCCTGCTCTTACCTGCTGGTGTTGTTGCCTGTGGGGGGGGGGAGAGGCTGGGAGAAAGACATGGGTTAGCAAATGCTTGCAAGGAGGCAGCTGCCCAGGCACAGCTGTAAACAGTTTGGCCACAGCCTGAACAGCCCTCTCTGCCCTAGTGGGGAGGAGAGAGGAGAAGAGAGAAGTGGGGTGTTTGTGAATTTTGCCCTCCACCGACAAAGTCCCACTTTGTGGCTGCTGGGGGACAGGACCCCACACCACGTGCTCAGAGTAAGAGAGAGAGAGAGAGAGAGAATGGAGGCCTGGGGCTGGGCTTTTGTGGGAAAGAGGCTGGGTGTGGCTGGCTGCGGATAGGGTAACTATCTGTGTCCATGTCCAGAGTTATGCCATAGCTATTCCGTCCTAACTCAGGCATAACTCAGGAGTAGGGTGTTAGAACTTTTCAGGAGAGGGCTGGAGTGGGTAAGGTAAAATGGCTCCTATGGGTCTCCTCAAATTTGAGTCCACCTTTTTTGTCGACCTAAATTTTGTTCCGTAGCTGTGCTCGAGGGGGCGTGTCGGAGCTCGCCAGTGCCTGGACCTGGACCCAAATTCGTAACCGCCCCGTCACGCCCCCCGACACGCCCACTTTTAGGCCAAACTTAGGACGGAATAGCTCTTAGGCCAAACTTAGGACGGAATTGGTCAACTTTCCTAAACCCGTCCTATGTCCGTCACAGTTGCAGCACAAATTCGGCCTCAATGGCACAATTCAGTCCTAACTTCAGCCTAAAGCACTTAGGCTGCTTTTGTGACTGAATTGTGCCGCTGAGGCCTTAGGCTGGACTGGGCTGCCCGTGACATTAAGAAGTTCACAGTGGAAGCCCTTGGCAGAGCAATCAAAAAGCTCAATAATGAGAATCCAACAGACATTATGAAGTAATTGGCCTGAACACAATCAGACAAGCCTGCTCCTCAGTAAAAATCCAAATAAAATCGAAGGCCATAAGAGTTTTAAGACCATCACACATCCCCAGCACCAGTTTAGCACATTCTTGATTGGATTACAGTGCAGACCAAGTCAGGAAGCATGCATAAATCCCACATCGCTGTGCAAATTACAAGGCAGAAAACTGTCTTGCATATGCTAAAGGCCGACAGAAACTAGGGTTAGGCAGGAGATTCTCAGCAAATGAAGACTTTGTAAAGCACAGAGTGAACATGGGCAAACAATGAGGAGGCATTTAAATCCTACAGCAAGAATTGCTTTAGTGTGAGTCAAAAAGAACTTTGTGAAGAACATGCATTGCTTAGTGCAATCTAGATCGTTTTTAACAGTCTACAGAACACCCCAAGAGATTGGTGATGGTCCGTCAAATCCTCCTAAGAGACGATACACCACAATCTGATGGAGGGAATTCAATATCTTGGATCACAGCAATCACTTGTACACCATCACTTACATCATGTACAGGACATTACAGGATGTCAAAACTCACAAATGGGGAAGTGGGCAAGTTTGTTCTATTTGCCATAGGTTATGTCAGATACAGAAAATAGTCCAAGCATTGTCTTAGGGCAGAGGGATGTCCACCTTGCTCTACTTATGAACGTTCTAGGGCAGAGGTTCCCAACCTGTAGAACAAGTACCATTGGTGGTACATGAACCACAAGATGGTGGTACGCGCGCTGCCAGTGGCCAAGATGGCGTCCGCCACCTCAGCTGCGTGGCGCAGTGTCTTTGGCTTCTCTTCCCTGCAATTGGGAAAAAGAAGCTGAAGACGCAGCCGCCCCAATCTGTCGGCGGCTGCATCTTTGGCTTCTCTTCTCTGATCGCAGGGAAGAGAAGCTGAAGATACATGCCCTATTTATCTAGTCAACCCCTTTTCAGTTTGGCATCATTTTCCAGAGCCAATAATGTTGAGCTGCTGCTTGCCCAGGGTTGTGCAAAGACACAGTCGAAGGCAATAGCTACTGCTTGTTCATGAACCAGCGTCAAACTGGGCTTCTAAGGCCTATTGCTCTCTGCACCATTCAAAATGCTGAATCTGTCAATTGACTTCAAAGATGCTTTGATATCCCAAATGAAGGAGCCAATGGTAGCATTTTTAATATACACAATGAAAACATTTACCATTGCAATGAAAACTTTTCAAGGACCACAAAGGGAATAAATGCAAAGAAACGTTGCTAGTCACCTTTCCAAAATTGTATTTCAATTGACGCCTAGGGTGAAAAGATGAAAGCAGCAAGGTTTGCAAAACAATGCATCTCAGTTCTGTGGACAGCCTGAAACTGAATCCCTGAAAGTGATGACTTGAACGGAAACCCTGAATCAGTGTTGTGTGAGTGGAAAATTGTGTGCCCTTCCTTACTTGTAGTGTGGTATCAGGCTCAGCAGCTTCTTTGGGCTGGATGCAAGGTGTCACCCAAAAAGGTGGGAGGAGATCCTGACTCTAATATGCAATCAGAGCAGCACAACCTGCCAATGAAGAATTGGAGGAAATAGTGGCACAATGGATATTTCCATACTGGCAATTAAGTCTGGAACTGCCATCTTCGTCCAATCATTTGTTACAGAAACTCTAGACACAGAGGCATTTCTACGGTAGGGGCCCTACTGTACGTTGCGCCCCGTGCTAGTACCATGTTTACAAACCGGAGCGAGGAGGCCCCACCCCCTCGTTGTCAGAACCATTCCGCGCAGCGAAGGCGAACATGCAGGAGACTCCCTGCCCATTCGCCTTTGCTGCGCGGAATGGCTCCGACAGCGAGGGGGCGGGGCCTCCTCGCTCCGGTTTGTAAACACGGTACTAGCACGGGGCGAAACTTACGGTAGGGCCCCTACTGTAGAAACGCCTCTGTCTAGACAACATCATGGTCAGCCTTTTGGGCACGCCAGTGTTTTCTGCAGTGTCCTCCTGTTTTGAGATCTGATTTGGGGCATTTTCCCACCAGTAGCATAGGAAGGGGGGCAGGGGGTAGTCTGCCCCCAGGCGGCACATGGGGGCAGAAGAGAAGGCAGAGGCACTACAGGTGGCAGCAAAGGCAGCGGAACAGCTTGGAGACGGCAGGAGAAGTCGTCCGCTGCCTCAGTGCGGCCGTTTGTTTTGGCCCCTACCCTCCCACTTGACCCACAAGGGACGTTTGGCTCCAGCTGACATCCCTCGTGGGCAGACCCTGTGATGTCGCATCTGGCCGTGATGTCACAGGGGGCTGTGTAGCTCCACTACTGTTTCCCACAGAATTTCATCCAGTCAGTCTAGTGTGAACTGGCCAAGTGCTACTGAGGCTTTTCAAGGCTAAGGTGCCTTTAAATCTCAGCTTCCTCCTTGCAGTTTCTGCCTCTTATTGATTCCTGGTCTTGTACCAAAGCAACATTACCAATGAAATGTCCAAAATAATCACTCAGTTTCTGACCTGGGTTTGTGGGGTGCTTTAATTATGGGTGGTATCCCATTATATTTATGTTTTCATCTTTTAAAATTGTGAAGTATTTTGGAAAAACAAGAATATTATTATTATTATTGGTTGTTGTTGTTGTTGTTGTTGTTGTATTGCTCCAGGTGGGGAATAGGAACTGACCAATTAAGGGGCAACTAAGGAGAATTTCATTCAGAACGATGTTGCTGTGCTGAACAGGAAACAATGAGGCAGAAGTTGCAAAAAAGAAAGCTACTAATCGAATCTAAAGGGGACCTTTTTTGCTGAATGGGTCTTACTTCTGAGTAAACATTATAGAAGGGATCTTGGCGATGGAGACAGATATTGCTGGATAAAATGGGGAACCACCAGCAACATGATCAAACACAGATTCAGTCCCTATATCCCACGATAACGCTCAGACATTTACAATTGGGCCTTTCCCTTCCTTTCCTTCTGGTACCAGGAAGAGTAACGTACACTCCGTCCACAGGCAAGAAACAAGATTCTGGCATTTGAATACTTGATTGTGAGTTACAACGTGTGTCCATTTTCTTGAGACACCCTGTACTTTGATGGCTTGCACCATATTTACAATTTACCACCAATGCTTTCATTGTCTTCATTGCAAAACAATCATGCAATTGCAACATTAATTTCACACTGGTGGGACCAGACTGGTTTTGATTTAAATAGTGCCATCAATCACCATACGTTACTGGCCTAGGCTGTGCTTAAGTTAACTAGCACAAACCACATACAGTACATGTGTGTTCCTTGCACACATCAAAATAAAAAGAAAGAAGTAAAAAGGCTGGTGAGGCAACGGTAGGTGTAACAGCACCATGATTCTCAATACCTACATAGAAAAAGCAAGCAGATGTGATTATTTAAATGTGTATATACTTGTATATATATGGTGCTATCTTTCATTATCTACATTTCCAGCTCTCTCGTCTTTACCCGTCTGGAATATCTCATTTTTATGTCTATAAAGCTCCAATCATAGGTAATGTAATACTTTGCATTTATATTATGCCATTTATCCTACGCCACCAAAGTACCTTTCTTGGCTGATGAACGTGAGGTTTTAGCATGTCTATTGCTTAAAAGTGGAACACAGTGGCTGCCTAGGAGAACGACCAAATCTTTTCACATGACCCAACCATGCCTTAGGGGGAATTCTTTCAAGGTCATTAATATCATTTTGCTCTGTGAAAAATCAAAATAGACTTCATTTGAAACCCAGGGAACGGGTAGCAATGACTTCATCAACTCATATCTAGAAGGTTTCTTATGGATACCATTGTTTGAAAACATGCATTTCAGGGACAAATCCCTAAAATCCCAGTAACCAATCACAAAATAGTTTCCATATGAGTCTACTCACCCACTGACATCTCCAGGGGAGGGTCATCTGCTCCATGTGCCATCACTGACTGAGCTTTGATTGTCATGTACACAAGGGGGGGGGTCTTCTCCGGGGTGGCCCTCAGCTTTGGAAGTGCCTGACACAGGGGGCTCATGATGCTCCCACCCTATCAGCCTTAAAGAAGTCTTTAAAAACATAGTAGTTTGAAATGATAGTGGTTTGATTGCTTATTGCATTGTCTCAAACTATCAGTCGGGACCCACTTGGTGGATCACGACCTGATTTCTGGTGGGTCCTGCAGAGCCTCCAATGAAAACACAGGTGATGGAAAGATTAGATAACTACCTAATTGCTCAAGCCCTGAGCCTATTCAAAAATCAGGTAGCTGCTAATTGTCCTGCAAGGAGCTGAGCTCCTGCAGTTTGCAAGCTTGTGTAAATATAGGGATACAAATGTCTTTTTTTTCTGGTGCGTGTTTTTCCAAGTCAATGACAGGTAGTGGATGCAGGTGAAGCCTGTCTCACATAACTAAGCCCATCAACACTTAAGGCTATTAGGGTTGTCTCATTATGAAAAATGGATCAAAGTTTTGGGGTGGTTTTTTTTGCAAATAAATAAACAAACTCTTTCTGGATCACCTTTTTTTTCAAGTCTTATAAAGCTAGATGGGTCCCGATAGAGTGACGTTTTAAAAAGTGGGTCCCGGTGCTAAAACGTTTGAGAACCTCTGGTTTATTGTATTGCTTGTTCCCCCTTTGTTGCTAGGTGCCTGTGAGATATATGAGTGAAAGGTGGGATAAAATAAATATATAAGTAGATACTCCCTGCACACTTTTGTGTGAAATTCAGCACACATGTCATATCTGTGCCAATCCTTGTCAGTCGCGTCGCGACGATGCGCGTCACCCCAGAGCGGGGGCGCACGTCGCCCTTAAGGGGAGGCTCCGCCCCCGCGCGTGACGTCACGCGCAGGAGCAGAGCGCCCTCCCCGCTCCATTTTCGGCTCATTTTGGAGCCAAACGGACACAGGGGAGGGAGGGCGGGCGGGCCCACCCTCCGCTCCAAACTGTAAGTGGGGGGGTGATCGCGCGTCACCCCTAGACGTGCGATGCCCCCTGGCGGCCCGCCCCCCCCGCTTCCCCCTGTCGACGCCAGTGATCCTTGTGCATTTGAAGTGTGTGGAACAGGAGAGTTCAGTTTTGCACGAAAGCCTGTTTGAGTGGTTTGCCCCATAAGACCTCTGTGGGGCCTTGAGCAGTTCTATGACTAGATGGTAGGGTTACCATATTTTTGGTGACCCAATCCGCCCCCCCCCAAATTTTTTAGGGGCACAATTTTTTGTTTTGTTTTTGGGTCTGGCTTTCTATATTTGCCTCCTTACTGTGGCCACTGCTTTTCCTCCAGCCGTCGGGGCTGCTGCTGCTGCTGCTGCTGCCGCCGCCATTTTTCGTCCATGCTTGCTGCCCCATTTGCCACCATTTGCGAGCGCACAAATGTCCTGGGAGCACTTAAGAACGAAGAGCTTCCAGGCACTGGCATTGCTTCGGTTGGGGCGGGGCTGTAAGTAACGCTCCGTCGTAGTCTCTTTACCGAGCGAGCAGGAGGCAGCCCCACCCCCTCACTGTCAGAGCCTTTCCCGTGCGGAGAAAGCAGCAGGCAAGAGACCCTGCCTGCTGCTTTCTCCGCAGGGGACTGGCAGTCTGCTCCGCAGGAGCAGACTGCCTCCTCCTGCCTCCTGCTCGCTCGGTAAAGAGACTACGACGGAGCGTTACTTACAGCCCCACCCCAACCGAAGCGACGCCACTGCTTCCAGGCCACATTGTGCGCGAGGCATGCCGAGCTTCGTGCATGCGTACAAGTGGCCTGGAAGTCCTTCATTCATAAGGGCTCTCAGGACATTTGTGCACATGCACACGGCTCAGAGAGCCTCATGCAAAATGCGGCCTGGAAGCCCTTAGTTCTTATAGGCTCCCTGGCCGCTTGGGCGCTCGCGAATGGGGGTGGCAAGCATGGATGGAAAAAAGCGGCGGCGGCAGCAATCCGGGATGGCCCCCATACGTCCTGGGATGCCAGGATCGGACCTCGAAATCTGGGAGGGTCCCGGTCATTCTGGGACGTATGCTAAGCCTACTAGATGGGTAAGAAAGAAACTAGAGACAGCCTGCAAAGGATTTGTGCTCATTTTTTTACTCCACCAATCTAACTTTATGCACTGGGTTTTTCCAGTGGGCTGTGAGCAATAAATAGCTGAGTTATCAGAAGAGACCTGCTGTGTGCTGTTTTTCTCGCATATTCAATATAAGCGGCCTACTCTACAAACTGAAATGTTGAGTAGAAATAACTTGTCTCCACTACTTTAATAGCTCAGATGAAGAGCACTCCAGCTCAAAATGCATTGGGAATATGTATTTTCTATGAAAATCATTTTTACCCACCACCCAAACTCTTGTGCGTGTGTGTGTGTTTTGTTGGTCACAGCCATCGATGAATTCCTCACAATTCACCTGATTATCTGCCACGAGACATCACAAAGCAGTACGTTTCTGAGAGAAGATTTGAATTTCACATAGTGGCAATCCATTAATTTAGACTCTTGCATCAACATTTAAACTGCGGCACAAAGGAAATGGTTCTCAAAAATTCTGAACAAATGGTCAGCCTTGGTTTTCTGTACCTTTAAAAAAAGGTTAAGCCTTTGAAGGCTTCCTGAAATACAACGCACCAGTGTGTAAGTTTATTTAAGTTAAAAACACTGAGATGCAGTGAAATGTAGCCTCATTAAAATATGTCTTAGGAGGATCAAAGCCTACAGAGCCCCCATTTTTCACATCTGCCTAAATCATTGCCCAACACCATTTCTCCCTGTGGAATAATTCTCTTTTACCCTTCTGCTTTTTGGTTCTCTTCCCTTTGTCAGGTGTCTAAACTTTGCATTTTATGAAGTACTTTCAGAACTGCATGGCAGCATCAGCCATTCATTAAAGGACTGATTCTCATTTCACTTTGTGTACTGAGCACCAGAATTCATGTACTGAAGGCTGTGAACAGGCTGTCCTGCTTTTTTTTTTTTAAAGATGAAAGCAACCACAGGGGTGTGTGTGTGTGTGTGTGTGTGTGTGTGTGTGTGTGTGTGTGTGTGTGTGTTTGGGGGGAAATTAGCACTATGTCATGGGAGGGGTCTACCCCTGTCATTCTTCCCAACTGACATTTCTCTCAAAGCTCCTACTTGCTAGGCTTACCAGATCTCCAACCAGGACAGAGTGCTAGACCTTTAGGATGTGGGCAGTTGTAGCTTGTTAAACCTTAGAGCACAATCCTAGGCATGTCTACTCAGAAGCAAGCCCCATTGTGTTCAGTGGGGCTTGCTTCTGAGTAGACGTGCCTAGGATTGTGCTCTAAGGTTTAACAAGCTACACGCGCCCACATTCCTTCTCCTAAAGGTCTAGCACTCTGTCTCGGCTGGAGATCTGGAAACCCTACTACTTGCTCCATGGAACAAAACAGGGAACAAAACATGGGAATAGAGAATGGGAAAGAGTAACGTCTCTCCCCCAAGTGTCACAGTTCCAGTCAGATGATCATTAAGAAACAAATGAACACTGTTCCTGCTTGTGGATTTCACGTCTCCCTTCGAGTTTGGTCATCAGATTCCTATATCCTAATAAAAATACTCACATATACACCCAGGGTACATGCATTAGGTGCATATACACCCAATGTCCATTAGATGTGTGTAATGTTTACCACCCCTCCCCCCCAAAAAAGTCAGTCACTAGTCTGAAAGGATCAGATTATCACTGCCAAGTGCTTTTAGAGCCCAGTAACGTATTTCCATATGTTGGTGCCCTTTCATACTTGATGGTTCAGGTGTATATTATGCCTACATGGATACAGAGCAGAACATTCTTCACTGCAAACAGAAGTTGAGTGGGAACAGAAAACAGTGAAAGATATCACACACCTTCTATACTGAAAGTATGAAACTTGGATGATCCACTTCTAGGAGAAATTTTGAAGTCAGTGTGTGTGTGTGTGTGTGTGTGTGTGTGTGAACCACCCTTGTAATTTTTTTTAAATGTATTGGTGTTTACGAAAGACAGCCCAATCCTATCTTTTCCATGCAGCTGTGCCAAAAAGGTTTGCACTGCATCCTGGGGGAGGGGGGTAGATCAGGAGGCTTGGGGGAGGTAAGGGACCGTCTCTCCCTATACCTCCCTGTAAGACTCCCACTTGCCAGTGGGTCTCTTCAGACCTGCACCAGCTCTTTGGCTGGCGCAAGTCCGAGGAAAGAAAGGGACATGTTGGGAGGCAAAGAAGGGGATAGCATCCGGCGCAAGTGACTCCCCGTCCGGCCTCCCGACATGCCTCCTGCCCTCCTTTTGTTCCTCCCCATTCCGCCACCCCCACCCCGTTCCACCCCCACTGCCAACTCACCATCAGCAGGCACTCCATCGTCCTCTGGTGTGCAGTGGGTCTCTGCAGCCTTCCCACTGGCACACCAGCAGTATGTGGCTTTGCGTGCTGCTGGAGCAGCTTTTATGAACGCTTGTTCCGTCAGTGGACCAGCCCATAAGATTGGGCCGTAAACGAACCATTATGAACAAGTGAACAAATAATAAACCATAATTGTCTTTTTTGCTTGGTGTTATGCAATAAATTGAGAACTGGGAATACTTATGATAAAGATTGTATAGGTTTATGTACTTGTGCAACTGTGGGTAGTCTAAAGTGGAGCTCTCATCTCTCACCGGAGGATGGGAGGAGATGTGAATGAGTTCTGTTCAACATGAATCACCCTCAAGCCCTAGAAAAGCTTGCAATGGACCCTTATGAAGGCTGTTACTGGGGATCAATAGATTCCTAGAATTTAACTACAGTCCCTTGGCAGCATTGGGGCATTTTTTCCCCTAGGCAAATAGCAGCTGAGGACCCAGTCTGGACTGGAACCCTGGCAGGGGTACGTTCAAGCTCCTTATTCCCCACTGCAGTTCTGATCGTGTGTGTGTGTGTGTGTGTGTGTGTGTGTGTGTGTGTGTGTGTGTGTGCGTGTGCATGCAAACTGGCAGCTATTTTTATAAGAAAAGTTAAGCCTGCCGTGTTGACAATGTGCTTACTGTAACATGAAGTTAAAAGATGTAGGAAAGAGGGGAAACTTGAACTCCACCCTCAAGATGGAGTCTAATGTTTAGGTGATGTTGCTCATTTGCTGGAGATGCCCCTAGCAGGATCAAAGCTAGTACAGGGATAGGTTTACTGAAGTCTGCTGCATTTCTAGATGTTTTCTGTCTCTGGGATCCAGAATGCCACCAGAAATGGTAACAGCCAGGGGCCTTACAAAGCTAAGAAAAGCCAAATCCTATCCATTCCCTCCTCCCAATGCAGTGGTGCCAAGAAAGCTACTGCTGCATCCTGTGTGTGCGGGGTGGAGGGACTTGCAGAGGTCTCCTCTGTGTAAGGGGATATAATTCCCTTACCCAGGGGTAAGTCTCCATGGCATGGGGGGTAGACTTGGATCTGTGCCAGCGAAATCACTGGTGCAAGTCTGCATTGACCTGGGATGGTGAATTAGTCCTGGAAAGTGGTTAGAATTTGGTGGCCACAGCTGCAGCCGATTTCACCCCCTTCACAGATCCTATACACCCTTCCCCCATTGCTCCCGTTCTGTCCTCCCCTGCCGCCACCTTGTTCTGCTCTCCCCCGCTCCTGTTCCGCCCTCCATTTTATTCTTTTCCATTCTTTTCCAGGTGAGAACCCTGTCCTGCCTCCCCTGCCATCTTACCTGCCTCGGGATCCACTGATGCACACAGGAAGGCTCCGGCCCTCCCGCTGGCTCTCCTGCAGCATAGTACTCTGCATGCTTCCTGGACACCTTTTCTGATTGCTTTATTGCTCTCAGCACTGGCACAACACTCGTTCCAGCCCTGCTGCCTGTTTCTCACTGCCTTGACTAGGGTTGCCAACTCCAGGAATCAGAATCAGTCCCCATGGGTCTACTGAAAGCAATCGTGGCAATTTTGAAGAAGGCCTCCGGGAGTTTCCAAAATCACATCATATTGAAAAGAAAATCTCCAGGAACAATTTCCATCAGAGTTGGCAACTGTAGCCTAGCCATGCCAAGATGATGTTGTGGCAAGCCTGCTGACTCCAACAGCTTCTCAATCCTAATGCCCTATGCTTCCCTCTTGGATCCCAACAAGGCTGAGTGGGCAGTGTGCCCTACACAACAGATTGCCATTCCTCTTCCCCAGCAGTTTAGGCACTACGTACATTTCTTTCCAACAATTTAGATTACTAAAGTTAGGATTTATTCCCACATTTTTCTAATTCAGGCTCATTGTTTCCATATCATGTGGACAGGGATCAGCTTTCACTTTCTGTGCTGCTGTGAAGGCTGAGCACATACTCCACACAGACTTGGGTTGTAATCCTATATTCTCTTACTTGGGAGTAAGTCTCACTGAATTCAATGGAGTGTACTTCTGAGTAGAAATGCATAGGCTTGTGCTGCTAATCACCTTGCACTTTGACTGTGAAACTGTTCCGTCGCATGCTTAGGCTTACCAGATCTCCAACCGGGACAGCGTGCTAGACCTTTAGGAGAAGGAAAGTGGGCAGGGGCAGCTTGTTAAACCTTAGAGCACAATCCTAGGCATGTCTACTCAGAAGCAAGCCCCACTGAACACAATGGGGCTTGCTTCTGAGTAGGCATGCCTAGGATTGCGCTCTAAGGTTTAACAAACTACACCTGCCCACATTCCTTCTCCTAAAGGTCTAGCACTCTGTCCCGGTTGGAGATCTGGTAAGCCTACACATGCTTACCATGATTCCACTGCAATCTGCACAAACTGGATTCGGGTGCTTGTTTTCCTCACATCATTAATATTGAACACGTCAAGAAACTGGACAAACTTTCAGACCAATCCTAATGAGCTGCCCCGCTGGTGGAACTGGAATTCTGCCAGCACTGGCTGTCAAAAGGCAGCCGTAAAGCATGCTCTGGCAGTGTGCGCCGCTGGAGTACCAGTGGGAAGGCCAAAGCCATCCAGTGTGCATCATCACAGCCCTGGCCGCCCACCAGAGCAAGTAAGCCAGCACGGGAGGAGGGAGGGGTGAGGAGGGAGTGAAAGTGGGTGAGGACGGGGCAGAACTAGGGGGGGGGAAGTCTGTGGAAGGGGTGGATCTGGCAGCAGTGGCGCATGCAGTGGCAGCAGTGGCGCATCCTATCCTCTGTTTTCGCAGCCTCCCCGCCCCTTTCTCTCCTCAAACCTGTGCCAGCTAAAGAGCTGGTGCACGACCGAGGAGACCCATTGTGGGGCGGGAGACTTACAGAGAGGCCCTTTCCCTTCCAAAGCCTCTCGCTCCACCCCTGCTGGATAGAGCACACACCTTTTTGGTGCGGCTGCACCAGTGGAGGGGGGGGCTGGAAATCATAGGATTGGCCCACAAGTGTCGCCTCAGCATTGCCTTCTCCCTCTTCCCTCACTGCTTCACAAAAAGGCCAATATGTAATGGTGCCTCAGAAATTACCTCCAGACAATCTTTAAAGATACCAGGTACGTTCAATTATACTGAGCAAATATGTTCCAAAATCCTCAAGTGGACTATCTGCAGCATCAAAAGGTATCAAAATCCCTTCTCGTTCTGCCTCCCTTTCCCCACTCCTCCTCCTTTCCCCACTTCTTCCCTGCCAGATGAGACTCCTTTGTTCTGCTCCCTATCGCGTTGAGATTAAAGTGCTGATCCTCTCTTTGAAAATGATGTCACTTTTTTGCCTTGGCACGGAGAGAAAGTTCATTACAAATCTGCACTGTGACTGATGGCTTTGAACAGATATGGGTGGAGTAGAAAAGAAGGGGAAAAAACACCACACGTTCCGGCAAAGGTATCAAACTCAAAAGAGACAGGCTGATAGTTCAGTTGGCAATGAGAAAGATGGAAGGAAGAAGGAGACATGAATGTTTGGTGTAAATATCTCTTCCATCATCTCATTTATAGCCATTGAAGAGTTTGCTTTGATTACCTCGATGGTTCTCATCTTGAATCAATGCCATGGATTCGGGATTGTTTGTGAGTTCACCTCTGCAGTGCCAAACACCTCCAATTACATTGTTCCACACAGATCAGTACAAAGGCATTTATAGCAGTTGGGGGGAGGGGAGAGTTTCTTCATCAGTAGAGGTTGGGAAATGATTTTATGTGGGACATGAACCTCTAATAGCAGCTTCTTGGGATTTTGTGGTGATTGGATGGTAGAAATCAAGATGAGGGAGACAATCAAGAATAGTGTCAGGGTATTTGCCAGGAACCCACACATATGAGAGACCAGGCTATGCTGACCCGAGAACCCTCAGAATCAGTGGCAATGTAGCATCAGGGGGCAAGTGGGGGCACTAAGGGGGCCCAGTGCAGGGGTTTGCCCTACAGACCCCAGAAACCCGGCACTGACACTGGATCTGGGGTGGAAAATGGAGGCCAGGTAGGCATGAGAAAAATGTGAAATAATTGCAGTTATATGTACAGTACTTAGGCGTATAGTTATAGTAAGGAATGAGGGCTATGGGGTTCTGCTAAAGATTTCATGAACAATGCAGATTTTGAGGATTTGTGTGAGAGGTAGCAGCACACTGGCATTCTGGGAGGCAGTTTCTGGCATAAGGGGCAGCAAGGGAGAAGGGTGAATTGGTCCATGCAGCAGAAGACCTTCAGCAGCGTCAAAGAGAACACCCAGGTTTTATGTCTGTTCAGCAGGGTGGATGATGTACGAAGAGAGGAGGACTTGGGAGGAATGTTGAGAAGTTCGGTCTTAGACATATTGAGTTTGAGATGACAATGAAGTGTACAAGTGGAAATTTCAGAGAGTCATTGGGAGGGAGGAGGGAGAAAGTTCTGGGGTGGAGAGGAAGCTGTGGATGTCCTCACTTGTATAGGTGGTACTGAAAGCTGTGAAATACGATGATGTCGCCCAGGGACCACATGTGTCGAGACAGAACAAAAGAAGAGAGTACTGAAGAACATAAGAACATAAGAAGAGCCCTGCTGGATCAGGCCAAAGGGCCATCTAGTCCAGCTTCCTGTATCACACAGTGGCCCCACCAGATGCCTCAGGGAGCATACAGCCAACAAGATAACCTGTTTCCTACTACCACTCCCCTGCACCTGGCACAGAGAAAACCTACTTCTAAAACCAGGAGGTTGCTTATGGCTTGTAGCCTGTGATGGTCTTTGCCTCCATGAATCTGTCCAAACCCCTTTTAAAGGCATCTAGGCCAGGTGCCATCACCACATCCTGTGGCAAGGAGTTCCACAGATGAATTACACGCTGGGTAAATAAATATTTTCTTTTATCCATTTTAACTCTTTCCTCCACTCAATTTTAGTGCATGTCCCCTGGTCCCCTGCATAATATTATACATCTCAATCATTTCCCCCCTCAGGCGCCTTTTTTCCAGACTGAAAAGCCCCAAACGCTGTAGCCTTTCCTCATAAGGGAGGTGATCCAGCCCACGAATCATTCTGGTCGCTCTTTTCTGCACCTTTTCCAATTCAACTATATCCTTTTTGAGGTGTGGTGACCAGAACTAGACACAATACTCCAGATGTGGCCTTACCATCGATTTGTACAAAGGCATAATGATATTGGCCGTTTTATTCTCAATCCCTTTTTTAATGATCTCGAGCATGGAATTGGGCTTCTTCACAGCCGCCGCACACTGGGTTGACACTTTCATCGACCTGTCCACCAGCACCCCAAGATCTCTCTCTTGATCCGTCACAGACAACTCAGAACCCATTAGCGTATATGTGAAATTTTGGTTTCTTGCCCCAATGTGCATCACTTTGCACTTACTTACATTGAAGCGCATCTGCCATTTTGCTGCCCATTCCCCCTTCTGGAGCTCTTCACAATCCCTGCTGGTCTTCACCACCCGGAAAAGTTTAGTGTCATCTGCAAACTTGGCCACCTCGCTGCTTATCCCCAACTCCAGGTCATTTATGAATAAGTTGAAAAGCACCGGTCCAAAGACCGATCCTTGGGGCACACCGCTTTTCACCTCTCGCCCTTGTGAAAATTGCCCATTGACTCCCACTCGCTGTTTCCTGGTCATCAACCAGTTCCTAATCCACAAGAGGACCTGCCCTCTTATTCCCTGACTGTGGTGTTTTCTCAGGAGCCTTTCATGAGGGACTGTGTCAAACGCCTTCTGAAAATCCAGATATATAATATCCACGGGTTCGCTCGCATCCACATGCCTGTTGACCTTTTCAAAAAATTCTAATAGGTTTGTGAGGCAAGTCTTCCCCTTGCAGAAGCCATGCTGACTCTCCCTCAGCAGAGCTTGTTCTTCTATGTATTTTAAGATTTTATCCTTAATGAGACTTTCCACCATCTTCCCTGGACCAGATGTTAGGCTGACCGGCCTGTAGTTTCCCGGGTCCCCCCTCCTTCCTTTTTTAAAGATTGGCGTGACATTAGCTATCCTCCAATCCTCTGGCACAGTGGCCGTTGTAAGGGACAAGTTGCATATTTGGGTCAAGAGGTCAGCAACTTCATTCTTGAGTTTCTTCAGAACTCTTGGGTGGATGCCATCCGGGCCTGGTGATTTATTTATCTTTATTTTGTCAATTAAGTCAGAGATTTCTTCTCTTAAGGACCATAACAGAGAGCAGGAAGTTGTTCTGAATGTCAAAGGTTGCCTAGGAACCGAGGACGCTTTGGTCTAGATGTTCAAAGAGGCTGGACACTTCAGAAAGTTCTGCAGCAGTCAGGGAAGTACTTGTTGTGCAACGTTCACATTCAGGGCCAGACTGTACATGATATGTAGTAAGCTCATCACTCTGAAATTATGGCAAGTTTGGCAAACTTTGGGCCTGACGGTCGCACTGAGATATGGAAATTGCCCAAAGGGCTGTAGCTCTTCACTTTTATTTTTTAAAAAATCCAAATGCAATTTTCTGTTGAAATGTGAAGATTTTAAAATGATCTGCAGTCATTACACACACTCAGTTTTAAAATGGAAAAAGCTAACACTGTATGGAGATTCCACACAGCAGAACAAAGATGTTGTTTGCTCAAAGCAAAAAGATCCATTTGGGGAGAGGAACAGAGCAGACAGAAAGCAAACAGGAGATCAGAACTATGTATTTCAATGCAAGGTGGATTCAGAAACATTCACTCCTCCATTGCCTAAGTGACGGAAGGAGCATCTGTGCTCTGTCACTCCTTGCATGAGGCAAGACAGGGAATCTCTAGCACACCATTGGGTGGATGGGTGAAAGGTGGATGGCCACCTAGATAGGCTTTTCAGATTCCTTTCCCAGGGAGCCTCTCCCATCAGTGACCTAAGTATGGGTGCAGCCCACCCCTTGCCATACCTTTTGCCTCTTCAGCAGTGGTGATCCTGGGGGGGTCGTCGACACCACGCCCCCATATAACCCGGGCGTGACGTCAGCTGGAAGCGCGTGCCCAGCGCGGCTCCAATCACACACACCCGCCGTTTTAGTACCTATTTGGGAGCCAACGGAGCTCCAGGGCGGGCGGGAGGGCACAACGTCAGGACGGACGCGGCGGAGGGAACTCATCCCAGAGGTAAGCGCACCCCTTCACCGCCACGTCCGGTCCCCTCCCTGGGGCCCACCGCACCAACCCCCACGACACTACTGCTCTTCAGGAACCTCTCCAAATGGGGTGCAATTAAGCCTTTGTGCCCTCCTGGAATGACACACCATAACTCAATCAAGCCTGGGAAATTCCCTGCTATGTACTCAGGAGATGTTCCAGATAACATTATGTCTTTGTTTTCTTTGCCCAAATTCCTATAACTACGCCCGGTCTGGGAGCAGAATTTTAGTGTTTACTTCCCCATTGAAAGTGTCCATGCTATCTATATTGGTAGTCACTCCCTCCATAGAGACTTCTACTCCATCCATTTCTTCTGATGTCTTTTCTCCTCACAAAAGCCTCTTGTCTCACTAGCCACCCTCACCCCCTGAGGAGCTACTTTCCCTGCCCACCAAAGGGTACACTTGGGCTGTGTTTTTCCTTTTTCCCTGGGATCTGAAGTCATGCAACCTGGTCTCACTTTGCTGAAGTACATTGGACCTGAGTCTACTCAGCAGATTGATAGACAGTTTCTCTTCTCCTCTCTCCCTCTGCCATAACAACTCCTCTTCTAAAATCCTCCATTCTCCAATACTTCCCCAGGGGCTGAGAATGTGCATGTGTACACGAGTACTGGTAGACATGTGTGCATCTGTATGAGAACAGTGTTGGCAACAGGAGCTTGTGTTGCACAGCTGCCCTTAGGACTTTAGGACCACTGGCAGGTCCACGTGTGACTTAGGTTACCCATTTCCTATCGCCTGCTGCTGTAGTCTCCAAGGCCTTTAGGGCAGCTGTCAATTTTATGTGATGTAATGAGGGCTGGGGCAGGAGCTTAGTGGCAGAGTACTCATTTTGCCTGCACACATTCCAGGTTCATTCACTGATATTTCCAAGTGGAGTGGGGAAAAGCCCTTAAGAGCTGCTGCCAGTCAGCAAAGACAGTACAGTAAGTCCTCACTTAAAGTTGTTTCATTTAAAGTTGTTTCGTTTAAAGTTGATTGGAAAATGCCATGGGAACATTTACATTTATCATTTAGCTTAGGGCAGTGTTTCTCAAACTGTGGATCGGTGGGTCGTGACCTGATTTCTGGTGGGTCCCAGGTGATGGAAAGATCAGATAAGTAATTGCCACAAGCCCTGAGGCTATTCAAAAATCAGATAGCTGCTAACTGCCCTTCAAAGAGCTTAGCTCCTACAGTTTTCAAGATAGCTGCTAATTGCCCTGCAAACAGCTGAGCTCCTGCAGTTTGCAAGCTAGGTGGGTCCTGATAAAGTGTCATTTTAAAAAAGTGGGTCCCAGTGCTAAAACGTTTGAGAACCACTGGCCTAGGGCAAAATTGGTTTCATTATAAGTCATTGCGCTTAAAGTTGCAGTTTCCAAAAAGAACCTATCGACAACTTTAAGTGCGTACTTGCTGTACTGAGCTCTCAGGACAAGGGCCTGACTCAGCAGGAAGCAGCTGTACGTATTCAATAATGATGTGTCATTCCAGCCGATAAGGTGTCACTGGGAAATATTATTTATGGATGGTTGTGTCCTTGTATGTGCCAATGATGTTCACAGGAAGCAAGGAAACAAATGAGGATGTGTGCAGGCACCATGGAGTGTATACTGTTCCAGTTGGGTGTCGTTTGATTTCACTGCTTGTCTGTGTATATCCAGTTCTAACAAGCAGGCAAAACTGTTAGGGGATTTATTTGGGGGATGCTAGAAATCTAATATGCTAGATAGTATTACCTGCTGTTGGATGCCTAGGACATAAAATGTTTTGGCCTTGTGGAGTGTCTGTAGGAGAGGTGCCTGAGGCAATTTTGAAAAGGGAGAGGGGGAAGTTGGAGTGTAGAGGAAGAGTTGAGTGAGTGGCAGACTTTTGGCCCAATCATAACTAAGACTGGGCTGGCACAAGGAGGGGCTTATGACAGCGGAATAGTGTTCTGGTGTTGTAAAATGGCTGCTGATGGCACTCGCAGTGTGCTGCCGGTGACCATTTTGCAAGTGCCATGGCAAGAAGTGGCAGCGATGCAGCCTCGCCACTAGAGCCTGCTGCTCCTGCTGGAGCTAGTAAGCCAGCGGTGGGAGCAGGGAGGGGGAGAAGGGCGGAAGGGGCAGAAGGGGTTGATCAAGGGGGGCAGGAAGGGGGCCAGGAAGGGGGCAGTATCGGCGGCACCAATATCCTATCCCCCTTCCTGGCTTCAATCCACCTTCCCAGGTCTACTTGGACTTCCACCAGCTAAATCACTGGCGCACGTCCGAGTGGACCCAGCAGGGCAGAAGAGGTTTACCCCTGGGCAAGAGATCAAACGTTCTCTTACCTGGCTGGAGACCTCTGGGGTTCAACCCCTATACAGTATGCAGTGCATGCTTCAGTGGCGGGGCTGTATCAGTGGCGGGGGAATTTACAGCCCAATCCTGCCTAAGATGCAGGGTGTACATTGAGGATGTACCAGTGGTATCGGGGTTGGAGATAGAAGAGGATTAGGCCCCAGTCATGCAGTCAGGATTAGATAATGCTCTAATGTGGCTGGGGTTTAGTTCTGTCCTCCCCTGCCCCCAGGTAAATTGAGGAAGACCAGACTGAGATGCCACAAGCCTGTTGCCTTGGCCATGGCAAGGTCTGGCAAAACGGGAGCCCTGTGGCTTGCCTAGAATGGCAGGCAGGCTTCAAGCAGCTGCATGCACCACATAAGCAGGCGGGAAACAACACCACGTTCACAGGCGCTTCCTTGTCTTTGTGCCACAGCTGCCCACAACACCAGTGCTCTTGTCTTTGCAGGCAGACTGTGAGGCCAGGCCAGGCCAGGCCAGGCCAGGAAGATCTGTTCTGCATTTGAAGCTGGGAGTTGGAGCAACTGTGGTAACAGGGTAGTGTCAGGGCCAGACTGGACGCTCTTGCAGGCCAGGTCCAACCCATGGGCTGTATTTTGTTCACTTCTGAGTTAGGGGCTTAAGCTTACTTAGGAGTAACAACTCTGAGGAGCAGTAGTTCAGAAGAGTATCATAGCATGGGGGTTGGGGTCTTTAACGCTTTACAGTCACACCTTCTATAACACTGCTTTCTTTAGCGCTAGTTTGTTATAGTGCTCTTTGTCATGGCATGACTGACAGCCATTCTCACAAATGGGAGCAGTGCATTCTGGTCCAATCAGAACCGATTACCACCTATTAGATCATCGATGTCTCCAATAGCATCGTTTCGTGCTGTGCTTGACCGTCAGGAAATGTATCCTCTGCACTGTTTGAAGCACTGCTGTACTTTTGTGCCATTTTTCTGCCTTATAACCCAGAGCTGGCCAGCCTTTCAACATGAATGCTCCTGGCCCTTTAATGGTTGTATAGGTGAGGGCATTTCAGCAGGTGCGGCTGCTTTAGCAGCACCATCAGCACTTGCAGCTGCCAAGAGACTGTTTTCTACATAACTCTTAAGAACGCAAAGTCCCTAAGGGTGGAAGGTTGACCACCCCTGCTATAACCACAAGAGTGCCAAGCTTGCTATAATAATGCACTGTGTGAGGCTGAACTTGCAAACTTTATGTTTGCCAAACATTTAGTAGTAGTTCAGGTTTTATTGTCTCCAGATCAGAAGGGGCAAGTCTATGGTTTCACAGGTCAGGCAAAACACACACACCCAGTCTCCAAAATGTGACTGTCAAGTATTCGCATAATATTTTCTGGAAAATGTAGCTCATATCGTCTGAAGCTGTAGCTCTTTGGCATGGGTCCCATAGATGTCAAAAGAAAAAAGTAGCCTGGTGATATGAAATAGAGCCAAAGAGAAAATAACCCAATTGGCTCAATTTATGTCAGGGAAAAAAAAAATCGAACTATGCTGTTTTCTCTTCCCAGACAGAATTAATTTTTCCTCTCTTATGCACTTATGGTATTTTTGCCAGTCTAGTTGTTTTTGCATGTAAGAGTGGAATATGTTTCTAGTTTTGAAATTATTTGACATTGTAATGAAGGATTTTTTTATGTGCTTGTTTTTTCCTGGTCTTCTATTTTATTTTCCTCAATGATCTCTAAATGCACTGTGGCAGCAAATAAATATTAAGCATAGAATGTACCAACAGTTAACAACAATACAATATTGCAAAACATGACACTATGGCATTGCAGATGTAATGTGCCAAAATTGTAGGCAGAAACCCAGGTATAGCTGTCCAGATGAATCTGTCAATAGTCCTCATTTGAATCCCATAAACTACAGTTAAGTCAGAGTTGGAGACAGGCAAAGTATTTTCTTCTTCTCAGAATATTGAAGGTGGTACTATGATATAAGCATTGTTGCCCCATTTTCCACAATCATTTATTTTGTGTTACTGTCATTCTTGATCAAAGAGGTTTTGCAGGTTTTTTGCTGTGCTTCAGAAACCTGCAAAACCTGTTTGAACAGAGATTTGACAGTGGGACAAAGTGTTGTAGCTGAGATAAAAGAGAAAACTGACAGTGGCATAAAAGAAATGGGTACTTACACTATGTTTCTAATATACCACCTCTTTTGAAAACCACTATTTCTCTCCAGCCCTATTTCTTGTTGGTATTTTAAACTACACATGCCTTTAACTGTTGGTGAACATTCACTAACACCCAAATTAACCCCCAGGCTGGAGGCCGTGTGGCTAAGCGTGTGGCTAAGCTCCTGCTTCTTTGACAGGTTAATTCTATTTTCACATAAGTTGTCTCTAGGTGTTTGGTGGATATTTAAACTAGCCATTACGCTTGGAAGGTGATCTCACCCACAGCTGGACATTTGCATAGTGGCTGAGGAAAATTTTGCAGCCATCCAAGCTGACAAATCGAGTATACATTCTATATGAAAATGACAAACAAATTTGCAGACCTTGCTGATATGCAAAAAAATCCTTCATCTTTATTTACTGAGCTCACATGCCCAGAGGCAGCCGATGGTTTGCGTTGAACTATTAAGATGAGAGAGAGACAGGCTTATATAATTATTGTCTCTGTTTCAAATTGGCTGTTCTGGAACATGCCTTTTGAGGTCATTTAACAAACACCTTCCCATTGGTTCCATTGTTGGAGGGATATGCTGTGCACAATAAGTGATTGTCAAGGGCTATACGAGCACTGGCGAAAGGTATTCACAAAGCACCCTTTAAATTTGTTTTCATTTTCAAGAGACAGGCAAATAATTGTGTCTCGTTAACACACACACACACACACACACACACACACACACACACACACACACACCACCACCACCACCACCACCACCATCACCCCTTTGCCTACTTTGCAAAACTAAACAACGTGCAACACAGACGTTTTAATATATTTTCTGTGGCCCTCTCTGCTCCAATTTGTAGTGCTGAAGACACTTTCCATGAAATGGCCCATTTAATATAAGCTGCACAGGTGTGACCTCTTCATATTCCTTCTGAAAGAATTAAATTCTTTCCTTTATCCCTCCCAAGGCACAAATTTTGTCCTTTTACTAAAACTTCTGCAATCAGATCCCCCCCCCAAAAAAGGTTGAAATAGACTTCTCTGAAGAGTCTCTCTCTCTCTCTCTCTCTCTCTCTCTCTCTCTCTCTCTCTCTCCAGACAGGAGGACGGCTTGCTGTTTTCAAAATGAAATTGGCTCCTATTCAGACCACCTATTCAGTTTCACCACCTTGCCGCCTTGATACGGCCAAGACAATGCCACACTTGCTCACAGTTGCCAGCATGAATGGGAGACATGCTCTTGACATCCCCATTGCCGCCAGACATCTCACCAACATTGCGGCTGCCATGGGACAATGCCGTCATCCATGACCGCAGCGGCTGATGAGTGCCACTGGCACGAGACCTCTCCTTCCAACTTAGTGCTAGACACGCGAAACACTTTGGCCTGCAAATGCGTCACTGTGCATGTTCCACCACTATAAAGGGTTTGCACACAGAGGTGTATAATCAAAGACGGAGCCAAGCTATTTTGCACCATAGGCATGGCTCAATCTGAAATAGAAATTTTTCATAAGATTTCGTATTCCATAGCACTGTTGTGGTCTTTATCTTAAAATAAAAAAATATATAAGTTTTCAGTTGCATTTTTTTTTAAAAAAAAACAAATCTGCATAAAACTGTGCCCCTCAAGGGTTAGTACTGTGCCCCTCTGAGGTCCGCATCCTAGGTGACTGCCTAGTTGGCCTAATGATAGCACTGCACTGGCCCTGTGCATAATGAAAAAGAAGTGTGTGTGTGTGTGTGTGTGTGTGTGTGTGTGTGTGTGTGTGTGTGTGAGTGAGTGAGTGAGTGAGTGAGTGAGTGAGTGAGTGAGTGAGTGAGAAGTTCAAGGACCCATCTAGTCCAGTTTCCTGTATCTCAGGGAGGCCCACTAGATGCTTCGGGGGCACACAAGACAACATGATTCCTGCATTCTGTTGCCCCTGCATCTGGCATTCAGAGTTGTTGTTGTTGTTCAGTCGTTAAGTCGTGTCCGACCCTTCGTGATCCCATGAACCATATCCCGCCAGGCCTTCCTGTCCTCCACTATCTTCCTGAGTTCGCTCATTTTCATGTTCATTGCATCGGTGATGCTGTCTAACCATCTCATTCTTTACCTTCTCCTTCTCCTTTTGCCTTCAATCTTTCCCAGCATCAGAGTCTTCTCCAGAGAGTCCTCTCTTCGCATTAGGTGGCCAAAATATTTGAGCTTCAGCCTCAGTACCTGTCCTTCCAGGGAACAGTCAGGGTTGATTTCATTTAGGATTGACTGATTTGATCTCCTAGCAGTCCAAGGGACTCTCAGGAGTCTTCTCCAGCACCACAGTTCAAAAGCATCTATTCTTCGGCACTCAGCCTTCCTTATGGTCCAACTCTCGCAACCATACATCGCTACTGGGAACACCATCGCCCTGACTATATGAACTTTTGTTGGCATGGTGATATCTCCATTCAGAGAGATAGTCTACCTCTAAAACCCGGAGGTTGCATATAGTCATCATGGCTTCTGTATATAAAACATCTGCTCTACTGCAGAGCTCCAGCTCCTCCCCTGAGGCCTGATGCTCTGTAATAGCAGTTCCTTATATCTGACTTGTTATTCACGAATTCCACTTCAGCGTCACAGCAAAAACTCCGTTGGCAAAAGAGTTGCTAAGCAGTAGTTTAATAAATGGAGGGAATCTTTAGTCAGTTATTTAGAAATTACTCTTTCAAAATGACAAATTAATACAATATTCAACTCACCCAATCAATATGGATGACCAGATTTAGCTCTCCTAGCTGTAACCCTGAGAGTGACAAAGGCTTCCAGACCATGGTACTGATACTGGTGCATGAAAAAATCCATCAGTGCAGACTTTTTAGTCGCACGGATGCGCCACCTAATTCAAAACACATTTGATGCCTTTTTGAACATTTTTCAGAGAATGCAAAGCCGATCACTTGTTAAACACAAAAGGTATGGTGTGCCCATTCCTCGCAGGTCCAGATACAATCCTGAATATGTTGCCTTCCCAACATAACTAAATGCCCTACTTTATCATCTCGTAGAAAAATGGCTATACGCCTATACTTTCAGATACATCTGATCCCGAAGTGCTTCCTTTGAAACTTGACATTGTACTACCTGCATATTTAAAACACTGCTCCTTTAATAATGTATGAGCAGAGGAACAAAATAATATATTTGTGAAAGACAGTAAAGGAGGGGGGGAAACCAGAATATTTTAAAGGTGCTTTAAATATTAATTAGATTAAAATTGAAGCTTTCATGGCACACATTTTCCAATTTAAGTTGTGAAAAGTGCTGCCAATTAACCAAAAAGGCCCTGCTGTGCTTCATAATGCCTTTAAAAAAAGAAAGGGGGAAAATAGGTATCACAACTATCACCCTCAGAAAGCAGAGCTGGATTGGATACGTGGTTGTGTGGTTTTGATATGAGGGATGTTAAGCTTTTGCATCACCTGGATAATATCCTAAGAAAGACTACAGGTTGTTCTGGATGAATTAGGTCAAGGGCTTCTTTTGTGACATTATTATCCAGTTTAATTCCATTACATTGTCAGGTAGCTGAATCTCGTCCCTTAATCCACTATCTAGATGTCACACCCTACGAACATCTAGCCACCCATGCTCTGGTCCCAGCTATCTCATTTCCTTATATGACTGTGTATAGACACATGTAGAAACCAGTATGTGCAATCAGGGCTGACACTAGGTTGGCATTCTTGGACAGCTGCTAATGTTCCAGGACCCTTATACCTTCTATAACGTTGTCATACCTTCTATAACACTGCTTTCTTTAGCGCTGATTTGTTATAGCACTCTTTGTCCTGGCATGATTGACAGCTATTCTCACCAATGGGTGAGACACAAAGTGTCCACTGCTGATCTCTGAGACTTCTCTGTCCATAGCAATTCATGTGATGGTGGCAGAGCAATTCCCTTGGGACCCGGCCAGGGAGGAGGAGGCCCCACCCATGGAGGACAGTTTGCGGAGGGAATCCTTTAACCTGGAGCCAATAGCCTTCCCCCAGCCATAATGTTTCGTTAGACAATTGCTCGTGTAAGCCTATGCGGTGGCTATTTCTGCTGCTTAAACGAGTGCGATCGCACTTTAACGAGTGCGATCGCTAAAGCAGCAGATGACTGAAAGTTTACTTGCGGTCAATGTGGAAGCTAGTGCTTCCGTTTTCAATTAACCCTTTCCTGCGCTTTTCTAGCGTCAATTCTATTTATAACAGCAACGAACCTTCCAAAGACATGTCATCTAACAGCCTATGAAGCTGTGCTCGCCTTAACAAAGCTCCGAGGGAGGAGTGAAACGTTGGCAACCAGACCTAAAGAACTTTTAATTGCCTGTTACTGGAACTTTATTGTATGTATTCTACAGTATGTGCTTTTAAAGAATCCTTCAGATAACGGATACAATTTTAAAGAATCTTTAATTTTGGATTTCTAAAGAGACGTGACTGTCAAACCCATATTCCCGGTTTCTTTGAAGATCGTACCCAGTCATGAAAATTTTCACACTACGTCATCACAATTGTTAAAGGCCCATACTGTCCCCTCCAGTTGCCATGAAAAAGAATCTTTTCCCTGCATGACTTGGGGCTGTCTCGCGTTCAGCATGATTTTTTTCTCCTGCTCGTTCTGTGAATATTTTTGCAAATCCCATTAATTTTCTGGAATTGCGAGGCTAATGCGTAAATAGGGATGATTAAAAGGTGAGCCTTTTAAAACAGCAGTTTCTTCTCTCTGTGCCGTCCGCCCCTTTTTCAAAGCATGCACTTTTTTCTAATTACGAAACATTTATTGTTCATCACTCCAGATGCCACTTAAGATAAGATTGAAGCAAATCCAGCCTCGTTAAAGACGGGACGCAATTCCTGTTCCTCTGCAGGCAAATGTCACTATATACAAGAGAGACACAATAAGAGGGCATAAACCCATTTTCCAAATCACAGTCATGGAAAGGATTTCACACTATTTGAACAATCATATGCTAATCCTATCTTTAATCCTCTAATGCTTCTATAGACACAGACTAACCTATTTTTGACATGGTTAACCAAACAGGATAATCTCCCCTTTTCTCCATAAATGCTTGTAAAATATTGTTCATCATTATCATGTATATAATCAAAAGGTACTTCCCATCATCCTCAGCTTCATATTCCTCCCCCCACCACATCACAAGATGTAAGAGGATTTTTTTTTCCAAGCATACTAACATAGCCAGGTGAGACAAGAGAAATGTGGATATTAAAAACTAGCAAAATGTCCATCATTATGATGGATGACTTGTGTGTGGAAGGAGGGCTTATACATTGCAAAAATTCCTGAGGCATGCAGTGCATCTCTTAGGGTCAAACTAGGTAGGATGAGAAATGTGTCATTGCATTTCTGTTTTTTTTTTAAAGCAACTGGGTTTTTTTTGTGCGGGGGAATCTGAATTGGGAACATATCATGCAGGAAAGGACTTGAACTTTCCCCCTGTACTAAAGGAAACCATCCTTCTGAAGCTTTTTGTCCAGGAACAGAGGGATGGGGACACACATATGGGTGCAAACAGCAACACCACAGTTGCAGTTTTCAATGGGAAAATGGCATGCATGGAAAGGGTTACCCCATTAGTCCCAATCCAGTCCAGGACCCTCCCATGGCTGCTCATTGTCAATTCAAACACCACAACTAGTTTGGTCCAGATACTCAAGTATCCGGATACTCAAGTTAGTCATGAAAATAGATAATCAAGAAGAAATGCTAAAAATGAGTCATACACCTGTTCACTTTTCCCTCTCCTGATGTTCCTCTTCCAACTCTGCTTGTTGTCATATATCCTGAGCTCAAGGAACAGAGCAGGCTAAAAATCCCAATAAATGACTTTGGGTCCAATCCTAACTAAACTCCCCCCCCCCCGCTGATACAGCCATGCCAACAGAGAGAGCGCGCTGCATCCTATGGTTGGAGGGCAGTCGTGAAGATCTCCTCATGGTAAGGGAACTTTTCTTCCCTTACCCTGGGGCAAGCCTCTGCTGCACAAATAGGTCTCCTTGGATCTGCACCAGCCATTGTGCTGGTGCAGAAGCAAGGAGAGTAAGGGAGAGGAACAAGGAGAGGGAATGGGGATAGGATCCTGGTGTACACCAGTGCCACTAGGATGCAGCCCTCCCTCAGCCACTCTGCCTCCCGCCAGCCCCCTCCATGTCCATACACTCCCCCATTCCTCCCCTCCCAGCTCCATTTCTCCCATCACTTGCCACCCACACCAGCTTACCTGTGCTCCCATGGGTAGCTGGTACTGGCAGTGGGGGCCCCCAAAACCACTGCAAAACAGTGACAGTTTCAAAATGGTTCCAGTGGTGCACTGTGCATGCTGCTGTATAGCCATGTTTCACTGTTGTAACTCCTAGTTAGGACTGGGCTGTTAAAGGTATAAATGAATGTAAGGAAGTGATAGATAAATTCATGGTGAAACACAATATGAAAAGCCTTTAGTAGAGAAATGATAGAGCCACCAAATCACGTATGGCTGGATGCCACATGTTGTTATGAAGTATTTCATGAATACAATTTAGTTTTTATCCGAGATTTTAAACACTGAATATTTTATTGTGCATTTCTTAAACCATTACAATTTTTTTTCACGTGAATGATCTTGTGTTGCCTGTTTTATCCTTTCCAAAAAAAACTTGCCATGGCTGTTTACCCATCAAATTTAAGCTGTTCCAAGATTATTTCATGAATCCATATCTATCCCCACTGAAGGTAGACTATTGGACAGAATGCACTGATAGTGAGGTGTTGTAAGGATTGTTGACGTGTCACACCTTGCAATGCTTCAACCAACAACGGAAGCGTGAAAGTTTGGTGAAAGACAATCATGTGAAAAAGTAGGCTTCTCTTTGCCTAGGACCCATACCCAACACGACCACCCCACAAAGCTCAATGTGCAGATGGATGCCGTGACCCATTCAGGACCCACCATCACAACCACAGTGGGAGTTCAGTGGGAGTTGGAGGAATTCCTTCTTAAAACCCATCCTTCCCATGAAGACGTTGGCGCAATGCCTTTGACATCATTCCCTACTGTAACTAACAGAGCAATTCTAAGCATGCCTGCTCAGAAGTAAAGTCCACTGTATTCAATGGGGTGTACTCCTGGGAAAGAGTACATTCAATTGCAGCTTAAATGTGAGGATGTAGGATGTCAGGCTATTGTAAGCAAAATGTGGTAGGAGAGCCATCTGCCTCTAGGGAAGGGTAATTTTCTTGGTTGCTATTTGTGTTGTAGTGATCAGAGACCTCTATATTATATCACAGCACATCAACACTGTTCCATCTCTTCTTATTGGCTGATGCCTACCCTGAAAAACGATAGAACAACTCGAGAAGCACATTACAATAGAGAGGACTGCCATTTTCAGCAGTAACCCTGAGTGTACGATCCCCACATAAGCACTATGCCCAGAGAGTGTTTTAGGGAGATGTGAGGGCAGGTGGCCAAATGCAAAATCTGTATTTCATGAAAGCATGATTTACACCTCCTCAAATGAGGCAAAAGAACTATAATTAGGCATATCTAACAAACTTGGAGGCTGAACAAAGATGCAATTTACACTATCTTTGACAGCAGTAGACTCGAACATGATATCTGGCTTTGGAACATGGTCTGATTGATCAGATAAAACATGGTGGTTGCCAAAAAAAAATGCAGACAACCACATGTGTGCTTATATGCTCTGTCTGGGAAGCCCTTTAGGGTTATGGAACTGGGAAAATGTTTTTTTCTTTTCTTTTTGAAGCTCATCCCAAACAAGGCTTAATATGTTATCACTGTATGGGACAAGCTGAAGGACACATTGGCAGCATCTGGTTAGAAATGGGAAGGGGACTGTTCGCTTTGAATATGCTGTCTGCTTGAGGACAAAAAATTCAGCCCGAAAGAAACAAAGGTCATAAAGGATATAATATCCCAGTAAGTCCAAAATTATGCACCATAAGGATTATAAATGATGTGGCAACAAAGAAAGGCAGAAAGGGGAGGAAATGGCAAGATGTCAGTTTAAAAGCAGTCATATATAGTGCGGTTTAAAGAGAAGAAAGAAGCATTCCCCTTTCCACATGTGTGAATCTCTAGCGTTCCTTTTTCTAAGCACTCTGCTGATCATAGGCAAGGTTTGTCTAGAGCTTTAAGTACTATCTTTATAAGTCTGAAAGCACATCAGCGATAACAGATCTGTTTTGGAAAAGATCAAATGCCTTCCCAATGCTAGACTGGGGGGGGGGGAGGAATGTTTCTCTGCCTTGAACCGGGTGTTGTTTTCATTTGAGCTGTGCTGATTCCATCATCATCCATTTACGCTGAAAGTTTATAGGAAATATTTGTCAGAGAAAGCAATTTTCTGAAGCAAGCTTCTGAAGTTTTATGGATACCGTTGCTAGGGAAGGATGTAGCAATTCAAGAGACAAAGAAAGAAAGAAGAGACTCATCACGTGGGTACCTGACCAGCAGCAGCTTCACATCATCCCTGCTGATTAAAGATTCCCTCACCATGAGACAATTCTATGCTATCCGGTACTGAAAGATCTGAATGGCTGTCTATGTGGTTTTGAGTCCAACTGAACATGCCTTGGATCCTACTTACATAAGAAGACACCCACCCTTGCACGATCGTTTCCATTTCTAAAATCTGTAAGGGAAGCCTCAGCTATGTGCCATCTCCTTCTGAGGTTGAATTGGCTTGCACAAAACACAGGGTGCATTCTATGATGGCCCCACTTCCCCATGTGGAACTCCTCCCTTAAGACTTTATATTTGCATCAGAGGCATTCCTATGGTGGGGGCGGTACTGTAAGTTGCGCCCCATCCTAGTATCCATTTACAGACCAGCACGAGGTGGCCCCGCCCCCTCGCCGTTGGAGCCATTTGCTGCAGAGAAGGCAACAGGCAGGGAGTCTCCTGCCCATAGCCTTCTCTGCACGGAATGGCTCCGAAGGCAAGGGGGCGCCTCGTGCCGGCTGGTAAATGGGGACTAGGATGGGGCACAACTTACAGTACCGCCCCCACCATAGGAACGTCTCTGATTTGCATCCACAACATAGATGACCTGCACAGTCTATCAATGTTCATTCTTTTGGCCTGTGTGGACCAACAGTAATGGCAGCAATCTGGGGAAGAGGGCAGGAAGCAGCATCGCTGCAGGGGGGGGGCACAGCGCTAGGTTCCGCCATACTCTGAACCTCCATTACATGCCGGCACGAGGTGGCCCTACCCCCTCGCCTTTGGAGCCATTCAGGGCAGCGAAGGCAACGCGCAAGAGACTCCCTGTGCATTGCCTTCGCCGCCCTGGAGCAATGCTACTGGCAGGACTCACATTCTTTGTTCCCCAAAAAGGTATCAGCTAGGTATTAGCTTTCTCCAGGGAGTCATGCTGTCTAACACACCACACTTTTTTTTGTTTAGCTCACAAATGCCGCTGCTGAGCATGTACTGTTCCCTCAGTGTTTATCTACTCTGCTAGAACTGGCAAAAGAAATTACAGTTGGTGGTCTTGGTGAATTGAGCTAGATAGTGTGAACCGCTGCCTGTAATGTGTCGCACATCACAACAACATCTGGCCTGAACTGGACCTTCCCAGATGATCCCCTATGAGAAAAGGCTAAAGTGCTGAAAGCTTTTAGCTGTAGCAAAGAAAAAAAAGACAAAGGAAGGAAGGGTGGTGGAAATGTATAACATGTTGAGCAGCACGAAGGGCAATGGTTCCCAAACTGGGGCATCATGACCGTGACCCACTTCCAGTATCGTCCAAAAACCGGGTCAAGATTGCAATCTGGAGCCTTTTTGAGGTGCAGGGTTGAGATGCCTTTTTGAGTCTGCAGGCTCCCCACACACCCCAGACCCCCAGGTACTGCTAAAAAAACACTTCCCCCCACCAGCAGCACAATCCCAGAAGTGCCGTCGCTACTGTAGCACACACACACACCCCGTAAATACTTACGCGGGGCTGAAGGTTACTGACGAAGGGAGTGGGTAGCAGAGAGAATTGTCACTCGTTCATAATACTAGAATGTGGAGTTGCACGATGAAAGTCATTGGCAGCAGGTTCTGAACAGACAAAATGAAGTCCTTTGCTGCTACATGTGATGTGATAATGTATAAGACATGAACTTCCAAAGGTCCAGCTTGCCTGCCATGGCCACAGCTGCATCTGAGAAGCCCACTGGGAGGGCATGAAGGCCCCAGGTCTCCTCCATGCACGGCAACTAGTATTCAATGGTTTGGATGAACCCAGAGATCCCCTTTCACTATCCTGGCTAATTTTAATGTATTTACTTTGAAACAAGGAGACTGCACTTATCCTGTCAGCGAAACTCAAAGTGGATTACAAGATTAAAATAGAACCGCTGAATAACAAACAGTAAAACAAATCTAGTCCAAAATACAATAACAGTACAACAGAATCAGATAAAACCAAGACGACTTACAAGGAAAAAAAATCAAAGACAAGACAGAGGGGGAAAAGTCCTAACCCCCTCCAGAATGTCAACAGAGCAGGAGCAGTTCTGTCCTCCAGTGGGAGTGAGTTCCATAGGCTGGGCACCACAAGAAAGAAGGCCCTGTCACCACCAAACACGTTCCCAGTGCAGATGAAACCCACAGACGGGCATTCCTAGATGCTTTTGCAGGTTGGGCAAATTCTGGCAGAGAGAAAGGTATTCAGGTCCTAAACTACTGAGGGCTTTATCAAACAGCACTAGCACTTTGTATTGTGCGCAGAAATGTACAGGCAGCTAATGCAGATGGTACAACAGGGATGTGACATAGTCACAACTCCTGGCTCTGGTTAACAACCTGGCAGCTGCATTCTGTGCCAATTGCAGTTCTTGAACAGTCTTTATAGGCAGCCCTGCCTAATGTAAGTTAAGGTAAAGGTAAAGGTATCCCTTGACAATTAAGTCTAGTCGTGTCCGACTCTAGGTAGCGGTGCTCATCTCCATTTCAAAGCCGAAGAGCCAGCGCTGTCCGAAGACGTTTCCATGGTTATGTGGCCGGCATGACTCAACACCGAGGCGCATGGAACGCTGTTACCGTCTCGCTGACGTTGTACCTATTAATCTACTTGCAATTTCTTGCTTTCGAACTGCTAGGTTGGCAGGAGCCGTTACACGGATTCGAACTGCCAACCTTTCGATTGACAGCTTATGGTTCAGTGGTTTAACCCACTGCGCCACCCGCTGGCTCTCTAATGTAAGTTACAATAGTCCAATTTTGATGCCACCAGTGCATGGGTAATCATAACCACCTCTGGCCTATTCAAGAAAGGACACAGTTGGTACACCAACTTACACTGATTAAAGGCATCCTTGAACACAGGTGTTACCAGGGCATCCAAGTTCAAAGCTGGACCAAAAAGCATTCACAAGCTTCAAACTTGAACCTTCAAGGGGAATGCAACCTCATTCAGAACAAGCTTTCAAGCCAATTCCTGACTTACAGATCCCCACAGAGGCGTCATCGGGGGGCAGGGGGTGGGGTGCCACGCGGCGGGGGGTGTACATGACTCCGACTTTGCCGCCGGGTCGCCCACTCCGCTGCTCTTTGAAAGAGCCTCTTTCAGTCTTCTTTGCCGTCGTCCTGGAGTCCACTGGCCACAAGTTCGGCCTGCCTGCTTGGGAGCCGTTTGGCTCCAAAAAGGGTTGAAAAGCAGCGGGTGTGTCACACTGCGCCCAAAATTTGGCGGCACGCAAAAATGATGTCACGCCCCCAGGGGGCGGGCTGTTTGGCATCACATGAAGGTGTCGCATCACCAACTCCTCTGGATCCCCACACTAATAGCACCTCTGTCTTGTCCTCATTTAATTTCAGCTTGCTAGCCCTCATCCAGCTCATCACCAACTCCAGACTTTTATTCAGGACTTCCACAGTCTTCTTGACAAAAGATAATGAGAGAGCTGGGTGTGATCCACATGTGGATGACACCCTACCACAAATCCTCAGAGGATCTCTCCCAGTAGCTTCATGTACATGTTAAAAAGCACAGTGAATCAAATTGAACCCTTTGGAACCCCATAGACCAATGGCCAAGGCGTTAAGCAGGAACCCTCACCTCAACTTTAACTTAAGTGTAAAGTGATGCACATTGGGGTAAGAAATCAAATTTCCCATATACGCTAATGAGTTCAGAGCTATCTGTGACTGATCAGGAGAGAGATTTTGGGGTGCTGGTGGACAGGTCGATGAAAGTGTCGACCCAGTGTGTGGCGGCATTGAAGAAGGCCAACTACATGCTCAGGATCATTAAAAAAGGGATTGAGAGTAAAACGGACAATATCATTATGCCCTTGTACAAATCGATGGTAAGGCCATATCTGGAGTATTGTGTCCAGTTTTGGTCATCACACCTCAAAAAGGATATAGTTAAATTGGAAAAGGTGCAGAAGAGAGCGACCAGAATGATTCGTGGGCTGGAGCACATCCCTTATGAGGAAAGGCTACAGTGTTTGGGGCTTTTCAGTCTAGAAAAAAGGCACCTGAGGGGGGACATGATTGAGATGCAGAGGCGTCGCTGCCTCTGTTGGCGCCCGGAGCAAGGGGTTGGCGCCCCGCGCCCCTATCGCCGCGGCAAATAGGCTGCGGCGCGCTCCGGAGGGGCGGGGCGGCGCGCTCCAGAGGGGCGACCCGGCACCCCCCCTCCTCCCCCCCTCAATCGGGAGAGCCGGCTCGGGAACGTCTTCCCTGGCCGGCTGCCCGGGGCCTTCTAAGGAAGGCCCACGCGAGAACGGTATTTATACTGTTCTCTTTGCGCATGCTCAGACTGTTACTGAGGGAAAAGGGCATCCCCCGAGCCAGCTCTCCCAATAGAGGGGGCGGAGACTCGAGTCCGACTCGGAGACTCGAGTCCGAGTCCGACTCGCGGGCGGGGCGGGCAGGGTGCCCTTTGGGCGATGGCGCCCGGAGCGGGTGCTCCGCTTGCTCCGCCCTAGATTCGCCTCTGTTGAGATGTATAAAATTATGCATGGGATGGAGAGAGTGGATAGAGGGAAATTCTTCTCCCTCTTGCATAACACCAGAACCAGGGGACATGCACTAAAATTGAGTGGAGGGAGAGTTAGAACGGACAAAAGAAAATATTTCTTCACCCAGCGTGTGAAATTCATCTGTGGAACTCCTGGCACCTGGCCTCGATGTCTTTAAAAGGGATTTGGATAGATTCATGGAGGAAAAGACCATCACATGTTACAAACCATAAGCAACCTCCTGGTTTTAGAAATAGGTTTTCTCTGTATGCCAGTTGCAAGGGAGTGGCAACAGGATAAGGTATCTTGTTGTCTTGTGTGGTCCCTGAGGCATCTGGTGGGGCCACTGTGAGATATTGGAAGCTGGACTAGATGGGCCTTTGGCCTGAACCAGGAAGCTCTTCTTATGTTCTTATGTTCAATCTTCTGAAATCCACCCTCCAGGAAAGACCAGAGCCACTGCAAAATGGTGCCCTCAATCTCAGTCCTGGCAATGAGACCCAGAAGGATACTGTGGTCCACTCCAGTCATTCTCAATGGGAGCCATATGGCCCCTTGGGGAGCCCTGGCACATTTGAAGGGGGTACATACTAAAAACTGTGCGAAGGGGAGCCTTGTTTGAAGGGGGGCTGTCAGGGGGGCACTGGAACCTGAGAAGAGCTCCTCAGGGGCTGTAGCCAAAAAAAAAATGGCTGCCTCTGTTCAGTGGTACAAAATGGTTCTCCGTGGATCTGTCCTCCATGAATTTGTCTAGGAGTGCTATAGTTCTCAAGAGAAGATGTTCTGCAAGCTTTTGGGCTTGGATTTCTATATAAGACTTATGCATAAAGTAGATAATGTTTTGAAAGAATCGGGGAAAACGTAAGTGGCATACTGTATGTCTGCTCTCCTCCCGGAGTCTTTCCCATATTTCCTTTCCTCGATTCTCTCTTTGCCAGAAGCAGAGCAGACAGGAGTGATAAAATAATGTAATTTTGTGGGCAACATTCGCCCTAGTTGAATGGAGAATGCTATAAATATTATATTAGGGAGCCTGAGCTGCAGGACCAAAATGAAAATAGAAAAGGAAGAATTGGGTAGAAGAGTCGACTGTTCAGTGCTGCAGACCCAGGAAGCTACAGAGAAAGTAATTTCTCCCATTGATGCTTTCAGAATGCCTCTGTAATGAGCAAAGAGTGGGTGGGTTGATTCACCTAGACTCACCTTCACGGTAAATCCGGCCATTACTGAACAGCCTCTCTTCACTGTTGCTTTATTGGCGTTTGACCAACGTAAAGTCGGCACTGGAGCATCAGACCAGTTTTGCTGGCAAGGTCATGTGCACTTGCTAGAGCATTGAAGTTGGAGGGGCTCAGAACTGGGGACCTAATGAGTACAGGTGCCTTGCTCTGTTTCTCACCTTGCTCAGTGGTTGTTCTAATATTTAATTGCCCCAGTGAAGGAAATGGGGGGAGGGGAAGCTGATTTTTTCCTCACTTCCTTTTCACACTGAAATAGACAAAAGGACTATTGATGTTAACACAGTTTTTGGGCAGTGACTGATTACTGCCCCCCTCCCAATACCTGTATGGGCATCAATAGCCTTACCTACTTCTGCTCCTGCCAGATGGAAAGCATGTCACACAGGTGGCTTGCTGTGGAAGCAAGAGGAAGGGTTTAAGGATTTGCCTCATGCAGACTCTGCCCAACTGACCATCTATCCCAGCACTGCGTATCCTACAGTTTACACCAGCGATTTGCAGTGAGTGGACTTGGGAAGGAGCATTGAGGCCAGGAAGTGGGATAGGATATTAATAGTGCCGCTGCCACCAATACCACCCCCCTTCCTGGCCGCAACTCACACCCCTCCATTCCTACCCCTCCCGTCCACATTCCACCCCCTGCCCACCCCCTGCCCAGATGTACCAATGCTGGGGCTCCTTAGCAGGCTGCTGGCACATCGCCACATGTGGCAGCAGCCCGGCTGTGTTGAATAAAGCACACTGCACCACCAGAACGTGAGTTCCATAAGAGTGGGCTGTGAATGTGCTACCTATAGTGGACCATCCTGTTCTCAACGGGGCTGTGCTCTCCTTGAACGATCAAGTTCACAGCTTGGGAGTCCCTCTGGATCCAGCTTTGTCCAGGGATGCCCAAGAGGCTGCTGAGGCCTGCAGTGTATTTGCCCAGTTTTGGCTGGTGTGCCAGCTATGCCTGTTTCTGTCTCATGGCTCTTTGGATTGTCCTGGGAAAGGGAATGTCCCCTGTGCTTTCTGTGCTGAATAATCATCCTTTGGTCCTTCTGGGAATATGGCTTGGTCCTTGTTGAAAAGTGGTGGGGTAGAGCATCTTGGGGGGTGGGAGGCAGCTGCAGCAGTACACCAACCTGAATATGGGGAGGTGCAGTGTTGAGCACATTGCTTCAAGTTCTAGATTTTGGGCCAGCCTGAGCCTTGCCTATGGTGGTGTTGTGGAACCCCCTCTAAATGACTTCTTCCCCCCCCCCCCAGAGATGAAGTTTTCTCTGCCTTCCCTGAAGATGCTAAGGATTGAATTTAGGAGCTTCTACCATTCAGCTACAGCCTCTCCCTGCTTTAGGGAAACCTTTCTCGAATCCAGCAAGTCATTTGGGAGAAGAAACAGTTTCTTACATTGCTATTTGTATCAGAAGTATAATAATGTCTCCCAACTGCCTGAATCCCGTCAGAACAGAGATCATTTATGGCAGAGTTGTGGGCAATAGCAGCAATTAATATCCAGAAGGACAAAGCAGGGATGTTTTGTTCCATAAAAATGTATCTCGCCAGGCTCAGAAAGCCCCTTTCAAGGCTTCGCTCAAGAAACGGAACGATTCTTCTAACAAATTAGCAACAGCATTTGGTGGACTTTTCTCTATCAAGAGGAAATGAATTTCGTTGTCAGGCATAGATATCGACCATGAATGTCACTTCTTTCTCTCTCTGTCTTCATTGGTTTTTCTCTTGCTTTTCCTCCACTCAATTCTATTTGCTGCAAGAGTGTTTGTGCAAGTGTTGCTAAGGCCTATTCAGTGCACACACGCCACAATGATCATCTGAGAATTAGTCATGATCCCAGCGTCATAATGTGAGCCTGACTGACAAATTGGTGGTGGGCGTAGTGTTCTCGCTCCCTACATTTTCACTATACCGAAGATCTTCAAATTGGCAGATGCAATGCAAAGAAGCTTAGCCATTTTCTAACACCACTTTTTAGAAACTGCACATCATGGAATTCCATAGATAATCTGAGTCAGTAGGACCACTGAAGCCTCAGGCTATTTTCCAACCAGTATGAGGATGTTAGAATCTATTCCTATCAGCAGAGAAGACCATTTAGTCTAGACTCATAATGTCTGCCTAGAGACCTTCCTAAGCTGTTGGTTCAGTAGTTTTGTTCCAAAGACAGATGGTGGTGGTGGTACAGTCATCCTCCCTTCTTTGCAAAAGGGATCATTTTGCTCAGCCATGTATCCAAATGTTTCCTTGGGCAACATGCTGTCTCTACTGATGTGTGATCCTCTATAGCTGCCGCTTGAATCAGCATGGGCCATCAACCAGTATGGACATAATGGAGATCAGCGATCAATAAGTGGCTGAAATGCCTGCACTGAATGAGCACCTTTGACTCCTGATGAAAACTGTGTGCATGCATAACCACTGTTTGAAAACAAAAGGAAACAAATATTGTACAGTCTTTGAGAGAAAAAGGCCAATGTTCACAAAGCATGGTACATTGGCCTTACATGGTAGCCATTATAAATTTCAGCATATGGTGGTTCATCTCAACATCTGGCGCCAATATCTCAAGTTATCTGGGCCCAAGACCTTCTGGAAGTGGCCAACTAGCTCTGTCGAATGGTAGATCAATGTGCTACTGTATTATTTTTAAAAAACACAACTTCATCTTTTGGTTCTGGAACAGATGATTGGAAGCCAGATCTTGCCTACAGGTCCAGTGATGAAACGAGTGTTCCATCGCCGGAAGCCGTCGCAAACGTGCCATAAGTCACGTTTGCAACAACTTGTGAGTAAGGGAGGCCAGTGGAAGGCCGTCCGTCTTCACTCCGGTGCCAGGATGTGCATGTGGCCGCCAGAGGAAGGTAAGTCTCCGGCGGTGCCCACATGGGCAGTCCAGGCAGCGAGGGTGGGGGGCCATTGGCGGAGCTCTGCCCTGGAGGGGGCAGGGATGGCGTCTGCCATACACCCGTCCCCGCCCAGCCAGCTCGGCTGTTAGACGGCCTCCTCCTACTTCCGCCAGCTATTTAGCTGACGGAAATCCGAGGAGGCCGATTGGGCCTGCCCCAGTTTTCACCTGGAGAAGGGGAACAAACACGGCAGTGCAGCCCGGAACGGGGATAGGATTCAGCAGGCGGCCCTGGTCCGCCGGCTGGATCCTTACGCTGGATTTCACCGATAGAGCTATGTGGCATCACAACAACTGCAACTACTATGCCATCAGACAATGTCCTATGTTAAGAAGGAGTAGTGCTTCACATTTCATGTGCTGCTTCTTAGGATGAGATGTGCACATATCCTGGAGAGAAACAAACACCACCATTTTTAACCAAGCCTGCAGAACATAAGGACTGAATCTGGCAGGCACACGTCCCATTCTTCATATCCCTTTGAAAAAATAAGCAACATTTGTGGAGTCCCAGTTTAGACATCTCCAATAAAAATGTTTACTTCTTGGAATTGTTGGGCTTGCACAAGCGGAGATTCCTGTTTAAACAGCACAACATGCTATTGTCCTATTTACTTGCATCATTTGTTATTTAAGTAGGAGGAAAATGCTAAAAGTGCAAACACTGCAACGAATTGTGTGTATTATTGTCTGCTCCAGTTAGCTTGTCAGCCAGGAAAAAAAGAAAAGAAAAAAGTAAGCATTGCACCTGATCACCCACAAAAACACAACCTTTTCCCTCCAGCAAACTGGGGAAGGGGGTGTTGAAGGAATTACGATCATTAAGAGGATAAAAATCAATTCTACCTTCCGATACAGTGCCTCAGCTGCTGGGGGATCTCCCTGCTCCACTAACCTCCCCCATGCCATAGCTGGTACGAACAACTCAAGTAAGCATAATTTAAAGAAAAAGTTGAGGGTTGTTCTTCAGTTCAAACACACCAGATGTTGCCCGGAGCAAAATTTAATTATCATTCACTGGTCCCTCTACGAATATGGTTTGGTTCTTGTTGAAAGGGAGCAAGAAGGCATCTTGTTTATCTGGGATGGAAAACTAATTTTAGTTCAGGCAAGTTCAAATTGTCTCTACTGACCTGGTGTCTATTGATCTGGTGTTTCCTTTAGCACCAGCCTTGATCTAATGCCAAGCAGGCTTGACCCAAGTCTTATGGTTAGGGCCAACCCATCAATGAGGCCAACTGAGGCAACAGGTAGAAGATTGGTGGGGGGCACCTGCCACCTGCCTGTGCCACCCTCTGTTGCTTCTCCTCTTCCCACTCCTTGTATCCTAAAAGGGAAAATGGAGGGCTAGAGCACTGGGGGAGTGGGAGGCGGTGACAGCAGTGCATCTGGATAAGGGGAGGTGCAATATTGCGCACATTGCTATGGTGATGTTATGGGACAACCCCGCCCTTTGTTGCCCAAAGCAAAATTAGAAGCAAATACAGTGGGCTGGTCTGATCATGAGGCTGAGTGAAGTGCCTTCCTCAGGCAACAGGATGGTGAGAGGGGGCAGATTGGCTAGAGTTGCCCCACATGCATGTTGGGACTGTTCATGACGTTTGCCCACCAGCCTGCCAGCTATTTTTCCCAACTGTGGCTTCCATCTACCCACCTAAGTATTAATTAAAATTATTTTATTTTTATAAATAATCAGTAGAGCTTTCAAAGATTTAATAGTTACGGGTATCATAGCCATGTATAGTAAAACAGACTCGAATAAAAATAAAAATACAATCCTACTTGCGTCTTTCGTTTCTTTCCGTTTCAACAAGACAGACAGAAATCTATTAAAATCCAAAGTCCAGTGTTCTAAAATTCCAACGTTTCGTTTCCTGTTCCTGGAAACATTGTCTAGGAAACAATCTGAAAGATTTCCTAGACAATGTTTCCAGGAACAGGAAACGAAACGTTGGAATTTTAGAACACTGGACTTTGGATTTTAATAGATTTCTGTCTGTCTTGTTAAAACGGAAAGAAACAAAAGACGCAAGTAGGATTGTATTTTTATTTTTATTCGAGTCTGTTTTACTATACATGGCTATGATACCCGTAACAATTAAATCTTTGAAACTAATTGCTGGCCATGAAAGCTTTCGTGCAAAAATCAGTAGAGCCCTGGAGAACTATTCCAGAAGCATAGCCTCTAGTAGGACCCTGGAAAACCAGCCAACACGGACACAGGCAGCGCAATCCTGTCTAAGTATCTGGTGGGCAGCCCAGGCCGCCTGCCAGTTCCTATCCCCGTTCCGGGATCGACACAGAGGTCTACTCATGGGAAGGGGACATTTGTCCCCTTCCCCCGCTGTAACATGTAATGGCCGCACAGGCCCAGGAAATGGGATGGGGATATGGCAGCTGACATCCCCGCCTTCCAGGCTGGCTTGGCCAATGGCCCCCCTCCCTCACCGCCTGGACCGCCCCTGTGCCGCCGGTGCTTCACTTACCTTCTCCAGAGGCCACAGGGATAATCTGGCGGTGGAGTGAGGGCAGCTGGCCGTGCCAGCCATCCTTACTCTCAAGTCATCGCAAACGTACTTTATGGCACATTTGCGACGGCTTGGAACGGCGGAGCACTCGCTCTGCCGTTATAAACTTAGACGGAATTGCGTTCTGTGTTAGTTGGACTGATGGACCAATGATTAGATGTACTCAGTATGACAACAACATATATATGTTCTTATGATCCAAAGGGCAACAGGAGAATCCCAGAAGTTCTGTGGCCTGCTGTTTCTTGCCACTTCTTCTCGCCACACTTGACTGAACTGTGAGCGCACTGAGATAGATTGAAACATACAGCATCATAAATGCCTTCATTGTAACACAGACATAAATATTATATAGAAATGCTGAGCTTCTGAATAACACACACTCTTAAGAAGGTTCAAAGGCTTAACAGGACTTTAAACGCCAGTAACGCTGATGTTGCCTGGCTTAGGGACATCTGTTCTGAACATTTCTTTAGTCAGCACTCCTTTTTTTACAAGGAAATTTCTGAAGAACATGTCAAGCTGTTACCATTACATCATGTTACAGATTTTTCACACCTCTGTAAGGTACACTTTTATACAGGCTTAACGAATTCAATAAACTCCAAATGAAAGCTGCCCCCATTTTGTGCCCACTGGTGTTCTGAACACTCCTGCAGTGGCAGGCAAGGAATTTCCTGGTGGGAGACTGCGCTCAAAATTGGAATGGTAAATTTTAGGAAAGTTAATCAGATTTCCATTCTGGAAGCTTCTGCAGCTCAGCTTCCACATTGCTGACAAAACACCCTAGGCAGTTAGAGGAGATCAGCCTATTTTGCACCCAATCGTATCCTCTCCCCCCCCCACAGGTGCAGCTGTGCCAAAACTGGCCATTATCCAATGGGGGGATTGGGGGGCTTTGGAAGCTGGGGATTTAATTCCCCTCACCCCTGAGTAAGCCTCCCGCTCCGCAATGGGTCTCCTCCTACCTGCGCTAGTGATTTTGCTTGCGCAAGTCCGAGGAGAAAAAGAATTCAGGGAGGCTGCTGCCTGCAGGGATAGGATCTGGTGCACGCCATTATCGCCAGGTCCACCCCCTCCTGCAGCCTCCCCTCCCCTGTTCCACCTTCCCTACCATCTTCCCTTCCCTTCATTGTCCTGGTAGCGTGCTACTCAGCATGCCTGCTTTATGCCTGCTCTTTGGCAGCCAGCGCTGGCAGAACGCATGTTCTGCCAGAGCTCAAAGCCCATAGAATTAGGCTGCTATTTATTCTGCATAAGATGAAAACATGGGGGTGGTCAGGACATGTTCATCAGAACATCAGTATAGAGCCCCTCTATGTACAGTTTTACATGCAGGAATTTTCTGCAAATGTTCTAATGGATGCAAGAAGGTGAGATGGGACTCCTAGCTCAGAGGATGGAGCTAGACCTCTGTGGTAGGCTACATGCTATGCCTACATCCAGATTCAGTCCCTGGAATTTCCAGGTAAGAGTGGGAAAGACCCTTGTGTGAAACTCTGGGGAACCCCTGCCAGTCAGTGTAGACAATACTGAGCTAGAATTGGTCTGACTCAGCAGAAGGGAGTGTCATATGTCAGTATGGGAGTGGAGCTGCCTCTTTTCATGTGTTCTTTTCATGTGTTCATGTGCTTTGCTCATCTGCTTTGGTTACTAGCAAAAAAAAAAAGTATCAGCAGCGTCGCTGCAGGGGGGCGGAGCTCTAAGTTCCACTGCGGTCCGACCCTCCGTTACACGGATGAACGAAGAGGCCCTGCCCCCTCGCCTTCGGAACCATTCAAGTCGGTGAAAGCAATGTGCAGGAGACTCCCTGCGCGTTGCTTTCACAGACTTGAATGGTTCCAAAGGCGAGGGGGCAAGGCCGCTTCGTGCACCCATGTAACGGAGGGTCGGACTGCGGCAGAACTTAGAGCTCCGCCCCCACCTGCAGCGACGCTAGTGTAAAGTATCATATTATATGAAGTGCATGGAAAAGTAACCAAGTACAAAGACTTTCAGACTGAGGTGGAGTGACTCTGGCAAAGAAAGGCGAAGATTGTAACGATAGTAGTGGGTGCTTTAGGTGCCATGCCGAAAAATGTGAACAAAATACCTAATGCTTCAGTTATTCTCCCATCTGGTGGCACCTGGAGTGATATCCTCTGTGGGCATCTTCTGCAGTGCCCCTGCTCTCTGCTTGTGGTGTACCAGGGTCCACATGGCATAGATGTAGAGCAAAGGCCAGAGGACAAGAAGGGATCATGGGTGGTCCTTCCTAGTAGCCTTTTGGTCCCTTCCAACACCATGACAGTGATCAATACAAGGCGACCTTAGATGTAATAAGAAAAAAAATATTGACATTGAGAACTATCACAAGTGCTTTTCTAAATAGCTATTGTCCCCAATGGAGGAACATGAACCCTTGCAGAGGCGTTCCTATGGTGGTGGCGGTACTGTAAGTTGCGCCTCATCCTAGTCCCCGTTTACAAGCCAGCACGAGGCGGCCCCACCCCCTGCCCATTGCCTTCTCCGCACGGAATGGCTCCGACGGGTACTAGGACGTCTGGACCCTTGTTGTTTTATTTTTTCATTTATAAGAACTGATTTTGTGCCATCTTTCTACCAGGTCAAATTCGACACAACATAAAATTCCATAAAAACCACCAACCACCATCGTAAAAGAGCAAACAGAATAAAGGCCTGTCATGATGCAAAAGAAATTAAAAACATCCCGGCCCTCAATGACTTTGGCAGCCAGTAACACATCTGCAGACCAAAGCAGATAAGCAGTATGACAAATAAAACACTGCAGTACATTAAATTAAACCAGCAGGTTATTATTGTAAAAAATAGAACTGCTGTATCTTTAAGAGACAACACAACATCCTACTGGTGACTTCTGGTTAGTGAAATTCCAATTAATGACTCAAACCCTGACTCAATGGAGGATACATTACACCTCTGATCCTGGATTATGACAAGAGTGCTGGGCAGATTACCTTAATCCCAGGAACAATCAAGGAATGAAGAGGCAAATGGGATTGCTCCTACTGGCCCAGAGCAATCTTCATACACGAGGCAGGATTTCTGCATTCTATTACAGTCACACAAGCTGAACACAGATGTGCTGTCTGCAAAACCTGTACTGTGCAAAATTGAGGCTTCAAGTTGTAGATGCCTCTTCTAGATTGAAACTAGAGTTTGGGTCCAGTAGCTTTGGCATCTTGAGCACTGACCCCTGCACGCTACATTAAAAATGCTACACTAAAAATGTCCTGAATGTATCAGCATTCAGTATGAAGCTTGAACATACCTCAAAGATTATTCTGCATGCAAAGAGACTGATTGAAAATGCCTTTTGCTGTGTTTGTGATTAGCATGTGCCTGTATCTTCATGCCAACAAAAACATTGATAAAATGAACACTGGGGTGTTCATTTTATCAGTGTGGGTGGGTACAGAAGAGATGCTTGTAATCCGTGTCACTGGAGTGTTGAGGGGAACTTACTAAGGCATGATTTCAGCCAGGATGGTGTAGTGGTTCGGGAGTTGGACTTTGACCTGGAAGATCCAGGTTCAAATCCCTGCTCAGTCACGAAGCTTCCTGGGTGACCTTGGGCCAGTCACTATCTCTCAGCCTCCCGTACCTCACAGGGTTGTTGTGAGGACAAAAGGAGGGAAGGAACCATGTACACCACTCTGAGCTCCTTGGAGGAAGGGTGGTATAAAAATGTGAAAAATAAATAAATAAACAAACATTTTATAGCCATTATTTATAAAAGGATTATTATGTTTTCCTGCCTTTTGTGTTGTGGTCTGTTCATATGGACATGTCCAGTGGCTTTTACAGCACTGTCCTATGCATGTCTACTCAGAAGTAAGTCCCATTGTGTTCAAAGAAGCTTACTCCCAGGAAAGTGTGCAAAGGATTGCAGCCTTACAACGAGATCCTGTGTAAGCTGCAGGAGCGAGTGCTCCAACACCAGAAGCCATCGCAAACGTGCCATAAGGCATGTTTGCGATGACTTGGGAGTAAGGGAGGCTGGCGCAAGGCTGGCCTCACTCACTCCACCACTGGGATGAGCATGCAGCTGCTGGAGGCAGGTAAGGTTCCCGCTGGCAGTCGCATGGACAGTCCGGGCGGTGGCGAGGGAGCAGGGCCATTGGGCGAGACGGCCCGGGAGGGGGCGGGGATGGCATCTGCCATATCCCCGTCTCTGCCAGGCCTACTCATCCGTTACATGGCCTCCTCCTACTTCCGCCATTTAGCTGGCGGAAATCTGAGGAGGCCGATAGGGCCGGCCCCGGTTTACACCTGGGGAAGGGGACGAACATCCCCTTCCCTGAGTAGATCTCCGGCCCGCCGCATGGCAGTTTGGAGCGGGAATGGGATCCAGCGGGTGGCCCTGGGTCACTGGCTGGATCTTGTTAGGATTTCACCCTAAGTCTGTGTAAGATAGTACTAGCAGTTGTTCTCTAGAGTCTCAGACCGGAATTCTGTTCTAGCTGAGAGCACCTTTGCTTTGCTAAATTACTATCTGAAGCTGCCTTCTGCTGAGTCAGACATTTGCCCACCTAGTTCAGTGTTACCTACACTGACTGGTAGCATGTCTCCTGGTTTCCAGGCATGTTCTTTTTGTTTGCCAGCTCAGGAGATGCCAGGAATAGAACTTGGGATCTTCAGCAGGTAAAACACGTTTGCTTCCACAGAGGCTACAGCTTCTCCCCTGAGCTGTCTGTCCCATCACTATCTTCCCATCAATCCTCTCTTTAAGTCTTTACTGCTTCCCTGACACTAGTCTGTATCAACCTAGGTCTTAATGCTCCAGTTGCTACCCCTGCAGCTAACTTCATCTCCTCCTTTGTCTCGCCTTAGGCCTTTCCATTCCAGTCAAGCACACACACAAACCTATTTGCATGCAATATACTAAAAAGAAAAAAATGGTTGCTTTTAGAATTTGCCTTTGAGCATATTGCACAATGCTTCCTCTTACCACTGATTAATGATAACCAGTCCTCACTTGTCTGCAATCAAGAAAAGATTAAGGAAGTCACTTTATTTTTTTAAAAAAACTGGCCCTACTTCTATGCCTCCAATAGCAGCACAGCACAGAGAAATTAACACTTGATCCGTTTCTCAGCCACTTCTCCCCATGTTAAGAAAAGACACACCTGCTACATTTTTGAGTGTTGGACTCTGTGGGGTATAGCAGCAGGACTGGGGGAGGGAAATGGCTGCAGAACAAATGTAGGTAGCTTCAACCCAACCAAGAACACCTCTCTATCAGAAGTGAAACATTAGGGGAAATAAATTCTTGGCACAGAAAAGATCATCAGCCATATAACAATTGCAGAATACAACACTAGGATCTTTAAAATGTTTTGTTTGTTTATTGATTGAATTAGATGCCCTCTTCTTTGTTTAACATGGTAAGCATAGCAGTCCCTCCTATTACACAGAAAAAGGGGGGCCCTTTCTGCATTAAAGGAGCCACATGGGAGCTGTTTATTTGCTTCCCCTCCAAGCCACCCAGCTGTTTCTTCCATTTGTGGTCTTTGGGCTAATTACATAATGTCCCTAATTTATACCCACTGGTAAATCAGATCAGAGCATTACCTGGAGGGCATGCTCTAATTAGAGGAATTTCAGAACAAATTGTTTAAAGAGCTTGTTTGGTGTGATTAAATGCAAGTGATGGGCCTCTCTGTCTCCCTTATTTAAGCCAGGCACATTTATTCTACACGAAAACTGTGCAAATTAAAAATATCCTAATCGTTGCATTTCCAACTGAGAGGCTGCAAATGAAAGACAGCATTATCCCAGAGGGAATTGGGAGGGCAATGCTCGAAGATACTGTGTATAGGAAATGGTGGATCTGTGTGTGTATATATATCTTGGTTTTCATGCATTAACTGTGCATGAAATTTAAACTAGGTTATGTATTTTTATTTATTCAGCGCCATCAATGTGCACTGTATTTACACAGTAACAGACATGTAATTGCCCAAAGGTCTTGAGTTGTGAAAGCTGAACTTCAGAGGTAGAATTTACCCTTATATAGGTTGCTTCCATACTAGCTATCTAATATACCTTTTTATGGGAATCCCAAAGATGCTGTTGCCATCCACCTTGCATTCCATTGTTTTCTGTGCTGTCCTCTTTTTTCTGATTTTCGCTTATTAATTTCCCTTAAAAATGCCATTCATGTCCCAGTCTGTCATGTGTGAATCGGTAAAACACTATTGAGGCTTTTCAGGGCTATTGTGCTTTAATGAGAGGCTTCCTCTTTGCACCTCCTGCCTCTAATTGCATCCAGTGGCATTTGTGATGAATTTACTGCCTAAGGACCCCTTCATTAGCCATGCTTCCCCACTGGGGCCAAGTGGGGGTTTTAATTACTGATTTACTCTTCTTACTGGTAGTTGTTCTCTTTCAATGTCAAGCAGGGGCACTGTGTGTCCCCACACACTGCCTGAATTCCGCCCCAAATGCCACCTCTATGCAGTCATGCATGTGTGCACCCCCATGGATGACAGAGGAGGAGGAGCAAATGAGCAGATGCACCCAACCCCCTTTCCTTTCTTACAATAAGTGGGTCAGGCAGCCACCCTGCTCCATGCCACTCCTTATTGCAATTAACAATAGCAGGGGATGCTGGGAACCCAGGATCCCCTACTCCAGTTCATTGCAAACAGAACCAGCGCAGGGCAAGGAGGCTGCCTGTCACGCGCATTGTAAGTGAAGGGAAGGGAAAAGGGAAGGGGACAGTCTCCAAATCACCTTTAGAAATTGAGGCAATTCATCACTACTGTTGCACCATGCTGAACAGGAATCAAGGGCAGACCTTGCAAGAAGGAAGTTTCTAATTAATGATGCAGAGGATCCTTGCTGATCAGGACTTGATTTTGAGTAAACGTTGCAGAAGGATCTATTTTCTTGGCCATGGGAGATAGATACTTTCAGCTAATAGGATGCTATATTGCAGGGGTGGCCAAACTTGCTTCATGCAAGAGCCACATACGATAAATTTCAGATGTTTGAGAGCCGCAAGAGAGATGTTTGAGAGCTGCAATATTTAAAAAGTACTTAAATATATTTACTCACCATGAACATTTAACTTATGTTTTAATCCAGTGGACTCTCAATGTATACCTGGTAAATAATTATAAAGCTTGAACATGTCTTATTTCCCTTTTATAATATTTGTGATGCAAAAAGGAGCTCAGCCAACATCTTTCCGAGAGCCGCACATTATACATCAAAGAGCCGCATGTGGCTCAGGAGCCACAGTTGGGCCACCCCTGCTACATTGTGTGGCTGTCATTGTTTTCTTGGTGTCAGGCACCCTGCCAACATTTTCTGAGGAGTGAGTATAAGTTTTATAAACAAATAAACATTTTGATTCCAGTTCAAACAAATTGCAGGAATGCAGTGCCTCAGCAGCTAGTCTAAAGCCCACAGTGTGAAAACAAACAATAGAAAAAGAGTTTTTCCCCCTCTACTTTCAGTACACTTAAGTAAGCATAACTGAAACTCTCACAGATTCTATCCCTGCTTACCCCAATCTCCATTCCCTTCCTCTGCTGTCTACCTAGGTTGTAAGTCCGTAGGGGCAGGGAATTGTCCTTGCACCATGGTCCTGAGGGGCTCTATATAAAATAATAATCCTGACAACACTGGTTGCATAGCATCATTGAAAGCATGAACTGGTCTATTTAGGATGAAATCCTTTCTGTCTCTTGCGCTCTTTCATTTCTGATGTGAACTTTACATGGTCCATTAAGCCCTAATTATGGGAAGATGTAGAACTACTATCAAAACCCAGTGAAGTCATTTAGTAACAATGTTCATCCAAGAGTATCTACTGGAATAGGGCACGCGCCCAAACTGCTGGGCGTGTACTAGAACGGGGTACTAACCCAAACGGTTAAGCATTATACCCCTGGGTGGCATTAAAGCTGAGAATTCAGCTCTCCTAATCAGCTCAACTTCCTCTCTGTAATGGTCCGGCAGCCTGATTTTGTGGTTTGGCATTAGCTGCTGTAGCTAATCATATATATATAAAAAATATTGTATATACACTGTTTTTTCAAGGGCAGTTAAAGCATCAGTTTGTGCAAGGAGAGTGGAGGCAACAGCATCTTCCATCTTGCTCACCATAAAGTCCTTTTAGAAAACCAGAATAGCAGTCCATGATCACCCCAGTTTTTCTAGCCTCACATGTCATCAAGTGCCCATTGCCAGCTCCACTAGTGGTGCGCGGCCCACTGCTTGGTGATACGCCGTCACTTGGACTGCAAGATGGCGACCACCATTGAAGCCATGCCAGAGCCCTGAAAATGATGGTAAGCTGGAAGAGCTTGAATGTGCGTGTTCCCTGCACTGTGAAATGCCTTTCCTCCCGCCCTGACCCCCTAACCGTTGTTTTCAGGGCTCCGGCGTGGCCGAAAACCCAGAAGTAAGTGGCGATGACATCATTACCACTTACTTCCAGTGGTACGCAGCGCAATGGCGGCCTCAGTGGTGGTATGCTGCCCAAAACGTTTGGGAACAACTGAACTAGACAATACATTAAGCACATGTCTAGCACAGGATTAGTAATAACACCTGCATTTGATCCCTGTGGATTAGGACTTGGCATAGCGGGGGTTAACCCTCTGCCCTGCTACAATACTGATAGAGATTGGGCTCAAAGAGCTGCTCTCTGATCTGGAAAAATGTTCCCATTGGCATTGGTGGGAGCTTTTATGTTTTTTCCAGAGCCAAAAATACACAGGTGCCAGTATGTGTGTATGCACATGCACATGCATAGCTAGCTGGCACACTTCTGTCTTCCCTCTCATGCAGTCACTGAACATACTCTGTATGTGTTTGTGTGTGTGCATGCGCTTGCTTGCTTGAATATGTCTTTTCTCTTGCATCGAACCCAAATTCCACCCACTGTCATTAAATAGCCAAGAAATGGTTTTGAAAACCCAGTGATTCACAAGAAAATCTCCACATATTATTCGATAAACAGTTGCATAGTTATATTTGATGGTTGTGAGGTGCACAATCTGATTAGGTCGTGTTGCTGTTGTTTCACTCACCCGCCGGGCAATAGGTCTGTGCAGCTTCTAGCAAAAGCCACTTTGACGTGCTGGGTGAATCAGTCTGAATTAGTGAGGGTGACAGGAAGAAATGCTGAATTTTATAAACCTAGCTCACATCCTTCCTCTTAACTGCTCTATCAGGACAAGTGAAGTTTATATCACTTTATTGGAAATTTATTTTATTTCCCCAGGTCTGATGTGAAAGTTTTATACTTTCTTGACTCTCAGCGCCTATAAAATGGTCATAGTTTGGAGTTGGTACTCAATAAAATGAAACAAACTGGCTGCCTTTGCGCCACTGGTAGCCAATCAATATTCACACACACACACACACACACACACACACACACACACACACACACACACACACACACACACAAGTCCCAAACTAGTAGCATAAGGCTCTGCTGATTGCTATAATATTTGAAGGTTTGGAAAGGAGAAATTCTGACTTCTGACTTTTCGGCGTGTTTGCGACACTCTAGAGCGGCAGAGCATGTGCTCCGCCGCTCTAGAGTTAGACAGTATGGAGCTGTCAGTTCCAATGTAAGAATAAGTTGCAGCACAAGAAATTGATCTAGACTAAAGAAGAAATTCAATGTTGATTTTCTTGTTGTTGTATAGTCTTACAGCGCAATCCACCAATTTGCCGCCGGGCCGGAGGTCTACTCGTAAACCGGAGTGTAAACCGGGGCAGGCCCTATCGGCCTCCTCAGATTTCCGCCAGCAAAATTGCTGGCGGAAGTCGCAAGAGGCCATGTAATGGCCCAGCCTCCTGGTGGGACCCGGGAAAGGGCCAAGGCCATCCCCCTCTCGGGCCGGCTGGGCCAATGGCCCCCTACCTCGCCCGGCAAAACACCCCTGCACCCGCTGGATCCTGACTTACCTGGTCCGGCAGCCACAGGGGCGCTCCGGCAACGGAGCAAGGAAGGCCAGCCTCTGCGCTGGCCTTCCTTGCTCTCAAGACGTTGCGAACGTGCTTTACGGCACATTCACAATGTCTCTCGGCGCCGGAGCACTCACTCCGGCGCCAGCAGTGTCTTCAGGATGGCGCTGCCTGTGGGGTGGGGTGTGGCTATGAGAAGCTCCTGCATTTCGCAGCCACAGCTGTATCCTTATCCACAGCTGTAGGGGGGGGCTGATAAAAAGACAGGCCAATTGTCAAGGTTGTAACCTGGACGTGCTGCTCTCCTTGGCATGGTTTCTCCTTCTCTGCTTCCCCAGCTGGTGGATGTGTTTGTGGCTGCTCTGCCCTGTGTTTTTTTCCCACCCCGCCAGGGAGATTTCTGTTCTGCCAAGAAGCGGGCCGCTTGCCCCAGCTGTACTTTACAATGTGCACAGTACGTTTTACCCAATATTCAGGACAGTCAGTCACCACTCACAAATTACGTCCCTGGCTGAAGAACGAAGCCGAAACTTTGGAAGGTGTCAGCTTGCAAAATGGCAACTTGCTGTGCATTTCAAAAGAATGCCTGCAAGGAAACATCTAATTATCACAGCCCTTCCTAAAATGGTCTTTGGCTGGAGGAGTGCATGAAAGTAGCAGAATAGTAGCAGATTTCAAAGCCGAGGGACTGAATCAGCTGGGACAGAAGAAGCACTGACCCAAGTTTTATCCAATACAGAGAAGAGACTGACTTGGATTATGTGAGATTTACAATGAGGTTGGTAGCAACTGTTAACAAGAAATTGTCTTGTCAATCTCATAATGATGCAGTCACACTCACACAAGTCCTTCCCAGACAACAAATCTAGGCTTATTGAATGGGGAGGGGGATCTTAGTAGCAGCAGACCCCTACCCTTCACCTGCATGCTTTCATTCTACATTTATTTATTCACATTTTTATACAGCCCTTCCTCCAAGGAGCTCAGGGTGGTATACATAGTTCCTTCCCTCTTTCCGTCCTCACAACAACCCTGCGAAGTAGGTGAGAACAATCAACCCAGGGAGACCCATTTCCCTCTGCCTTGCTTTTCTTTCTGCTGAAGCTTCACCTTCCCATCTGAAGGATACATTTTGATGTGGAAATATTACACTTAATTTTTTGCTGGATTTTGCCATTCAAAAAGTGTTCAGTTGTTACCTTAATTTCTTGTTACGGTTTATTAGTTTTATTCGTGTTTTGTTACTGATAGGGTTTTGTTTTGGCTTTGCATTTTTCCCACGTTTGTGGGGCCCTCCCACCTTCCCTGATTCTTGGAAGGCTTCAAATGAGGCCTTCCGGGAGTGCAGGGGGCAGGGCGATGATGCGAAATGCGACATTGCTACCCCCCCACACACACATGACCCAGCTGGGAACACAACTGGGCAAACTCATATACAAAGAATCAGTCCTTTAAGGATTCTAGTTAATCTCTGGATGGCTGGGTGATATGCATCTTGCCTCTGGTACCCATGCATCTTCATTCATCTCATATTCATGAGCACTAGGACAGGTGTTCCCAACCCCTTCCCGGCTGAGTACCACCTCCGGTGCCATTCTCCTTCTGAGTACCACTGGAAGTGACTGGCGATGATATAGTCACCAGTTACTTCTGAGTTTTCAGAGGCCAGAAAACACAGGGAGGAGGCTCTGCACAAAAAATGTGCCACCAAAAGCACTGCATCAGAGCAGGGTTCTGCTGGTCCAGCAGTCCATGTACCACCAGCAGTAGGCCAAAAGACCACTGGTGCTACTAGTACCATAGGTTGGGAACCTCTGAACTAGGGCATTATGGCTGTGCACAGCCTGCCATTTCATACACTTCAGCTGTTGAGGCATATCTTGAACTGCACATCATCATTAACACATCATTCAGCAGTGACGTTTTTCTACTATATATAGTTTACAAAAGGACATATGTAATCCTGGCATTAAAATAAGTGAATGACAGGCAATGGCAGGGTGGTGGGATACAGCCCATAGCCAACAAAGCAGAACCCTTCATCAATGTGAAATACTGGGAGGAGAGGCTGTGTCCTTTGCATGGGAGTTGGGGTGTTACAGGAAACCCCTATTTCCATCTGTGAAATGTTGGAGACTGAAGTAGGGAGTTAAATGTGTGAAATTTTAATGGGGTTTCCCAAGTGTAGCAACTGCGCAATGTATCATTCTGGATACTTTTGGACTAAATCTGCTTTCCAAATAGCCCACCAGACCCATTCTGCTATAGGCTGTTTTTGCCATCTGCCCTTTCAAAGCATCCCTATTAAATGTGCCGGGGGGGGGGGGTCTAATCTTTTGTAATTGATTACTAATTGTGGGCAACACATGGTTTGAAATGGAATGTGAGGAACTGGTTCCAAAATGTCAGCTTGCTGCAAATATATTGCATTGCATAATCTTCGTGAATACCCAGAGAATTCAGAGGCTCCGAGAATAAAGTTCAGAGGTGAAATGCTAACATTTATAAATCTCATAATAATAGCAATCATAATATAATATCTGTACTAAGACTAAGGAGTATCTGTACTCTTAAGGTAAGGTAGAAAAATAGCTTTTAACCAATATAACAGCTTAATCCTGTGCAAAAAAATGCCGGTGGCACGAGCGCTCCACTAGCCTAGGGTGTCACGAAAGTGCCATATAGCACTTTCATGGCAACATTGGAGTAAGCGACGCCAGCGCCGAGGCCGGCACCACTCACTCTGCTGCCCTCCAGAACCCGTGCTGCCAGACTCAGGTAAGTGATGTGCCAGGAGGGCATGGGGAGTGCAGGTCAGGGTGGCAGGGGAGGGGGCGATTGGCAAGCCAGACCAGGGAGGGGGCGGGGATATCGGCGGTGTGCTCCGTCGATATCCTAACCCCCTTCCTGGGCCTGGCCAGCCTTACACAGCCTCCCCGGACGTGCACCAGCTAAATAGCTGGCGAGCATCTGAGGAGGCCCATTGGGGTCGCTAGGGCTGACACCAGGGGAAAGGGACATTTGTCGTCGCCTTCCCCCAAGTTGTGCCCTGGACTCGCTAGTGTGTATCCTGCATAGGATACAGCGGCCGGCCATTTACACCAGCTGGTGCATTTTACGCAGGTTTGGGCTGTACGTTTGGAACATTCTATTGGCCATAAATTTCTCACAATTTCTACTGCTCCTTCAAATTTGCTTCAAATCTATTGAGAAATAAGGGAGATATTGCACTTTATAATGCTACCAGATTTTTGAGCCCTCCCTCCAAACGTTTATGACCTTTAGGCTTTAATAAATGTCAACACATGCTCTAACCTATTGTGGTGGGGGGAGTGACCAGATGGCCCAGGAGAGGTAAATAATTACTTACCTCTCCATAGGCCGCCTGGCAGCCAATTGGTTTCCTCAGACTTGTGCCAGCTATTTAGCTGATGTAAGTCTGAGGAGCCTCAGGGCATGGTGGGCCAGGAAAACAGGGATAAGATCTTGGCATGCACTAGTGGTACTGAGATCCACCCCCTTCCTGACTTCAAAACACCCCCTGCCTGCTCCGATCCTCCCCGAACGGCCCCTGAAACATCCCCATCACCACCTTACCTGCTCCAGTGTGGCTTCTGCTTGCTGCTTCCATGAGCGTGGGGTCTCTAGCCATTTTTGCTGGTGGTCTTGCAGCACATGACAGCAGCACACCTTTTATGATGACGTACCAGGATTTATGGCAGTGGATTGTGAGATCCACCACTGTAAGCCCACAAAAAGAACTGGGCTGCCAGACTACGATTCTATGCAAATTTACCTGGGAGTAACCCCTTACTGAGCACAGTGGGACTTACTTCAGAGTAAGCATACCTTGTATAACACTATAATATACCTTCCAGGGGCAGAACTCGAGCGGAGCACGTGGAGCTGCTCCAGGTGTGGGGGTGGGGCGGGGCGCACTTGGCGCGGGGGTTGCCATGCGCCGCCTCGTTTTGGCCCTCCCTCCCTCCCTGGAGCCCGTTCGGCTCCAAAATGACTTGACTTCAAAACCGGCGGGGGGGGGGGTGTCGACGTGACACGGTGCAGGCCCCAACCTCGCTCCGGGCGCCGGGAGGGTGCCCGTCATTTCTGCCTTTAAAACTAATTTGGAATATTTTGAAATCAATTTTTCAATGTTTATATATGAGTTTTAAATTACTGGAACCCATGCCAGGAGTTTGGGGTGAAAAAGTAGCTAGATCTTTATTTAAATGAAGTTTCAAGTAGAAGCAAGTGACAGAAGAAGGAAACATTCCAATGAAGAAATCCAGAGTTGATTTTGTTTTGTTTTACTCTTAATGAGGTGTGGTTGTGGAGAAGTGGTTAGGGGGGGCAGGGGGAGTCATGACAAGCTCTGGGTTTTAGAGGTAGCTTGTCTCTGAATGCCAGGTGGAAAGGAGTGACAACAAGATACAGGTATCCTGTTGTCTTCTGTGCTCCCTGAGGCATCTGGTGGGGCCACTGTGACATACAGGAAGCTGGACAAGATGGGCCCTTGGCCAGATCTAGCAAGGCTCTTCTTAAGTTCCTGCACTTTCAAATTTACCACTACACCTCTGTAAAAAAAAAAAGTGTTAGTCATTTGGAAATTTATAAACGATTTTTCTGCTTTTTTACAAAAACATTCAAAGTTGTGTAGAGATTTAAAAAACAGTAACAAAATGAGTTCATCAATAAATTACTAAATCCATAAATAAAAGCAAAACAACAGAACTGGCCAGATCAGGCATAAAACCAGAAATGTTATCCAGGGTCCATATCCAAGGTTCAAATGTCAAAAGTTAGAAAAGTCTCAGTTAGACAACTTTTTACAAAGTAACAGACGCAATAAGAGAACTCCATGCCACAAGGAGTTGTTGTTACTATTGTATAATACAGTACTTATCACAGCCTATGCTGGGCTGGTTATATTCTGCAGTTTGGGATCTAGCCAAGAACTGAGAATCAAAGTAATATCTTTGTAGAATTCTTACTATTCCGAGCAATGTTGTTTTCTGGAGCTGAGCTGGTGTAATTTGCTCAAAGCCAAGAATGTTGAGGTGTTCCTTCAGACTTCTAGGCACTACTCCAAGGGATCCAATGACAATCCTTCCAGTAGTTGATCAGGCCTCTGCCCTGTTTGTTCAACAGAAGATCCTGCTAGCTTCCAGTTACACATCAGGTCTCTGTCCTGGTTGCACATAAGAACATAAGAAGAGCCCTGCTGGATCAGGCCAAAGGCCCATCTAGTCCAGCTTCCTGTATCACACAGTGGCCCCACCAGATGCCTCAGGGAGCACAAGACAACAAGATACTTGTATCCTGTCGCCACTCCCTTGCACCTGGCACAACAGGCAGGCCTATGCCCTGTAGCCCATTTTCTGCCAAACATCCAGGGACACTAACGTCTGACACACCCTTGGTAGCCCAGGCAATATGACTGCACCAGTTTGTATTTATGTTTTGCACTATGCTAGTAATGGGTTTGAGATACATTGACAGCACAATCCTATCCAACGAACACCACCGGAGTAACCAGCGGTGCAGCGAGAACAGGAGGCCCCAGAACGGAAAGGGATTCAAATCCTCTCCAAAGAGGGACTCAAAGGGGAAAGCCCAGGACAGATTCGGAACCGGACAGCAAGCCTATAGATAGGTTCCTGAAAACTGCGTCGTTAAGTGAACCAATGTATAACGAACCTATTTTTCACCGACGGGCTCAGTGACGCTTCGGTGGGCTCTGGCGGGCTCGCTGCACAACGCAAAACCACTTCTGGGTTGCTCGGGACCGCAGCCCACTTCCTTGGCTTTGTTCTCAGTTCAGAATGCCTTGCAGAAGCTATCTGCAAGGCATTCTGGGGCACGAACAAGACCAGGAAGTGGGTCGCGAGCCTGGCGACCCCCAGAAGTAGTAGCAGCCATGGAGGACAACATTAAAATGAAACAATGGATGGTGAAACGACTGTAAGTGAGGACCTACTGTACTACGTTTCACAAAAAGTAGATCATAAAGGGGTTCATATAGCAAAATAAATCAATAAATGGAGTTACAACCTCCATTTTGATAGTATTTAAGCAGGAGAGAAGCCAAATCAGGGGGGAAAAGACTACACCACACAGAGACTGCAAGATAAAATAATAAACAGAGGGGAAGAATGGGAGCACTATGACTACTTGAATGCATTTGTGTCTCCATTAAAAGGACAATGATCCTACTATGATCATTTATGATTCATGTACTTCTTTTATCTTCATATTCAGAGGCCACGCATCTTTGATTAGCTGATGCCAGGAAATACAACAATGGCTCACACCATGTGATGATTGTTTCCCAGTGACATCTGGCTGGGCAATGTTTACATATTTATTGATACATGTTTAGAGTGGCATTTCTACAATAAAGTTCTACTTTCGGAAATTGAGTGCTAGTTAGATCTTTCGTCAACACCAAGCAAGTCAGATCTTATTTTCTGACATGACTTAAAAATGGCATTTAGTCAAAACCACAGAATGAGTTATTGTAAATAGTAGAATTAAAAAATCTGGTACACCCAGCTTAGCAACATACCCAGACATCCAGGTCACGCCTTTCCTAAACTCAGGCTGGGGTGGGTGGGTGTCACCTTTTCCCCAATTGTTCAGTCTGTCTGACTCCATGATGTCTCTCTCACCCCATGAACCAATTTACACCCAGTGCTCAACTGAGACATGATAGTGAAGTCAGAACTCAGCTGACTAGTAAGAACATGTCTCAGCTCAGTTAACTTTGCTATGATATGCGCAAAATCAACATTGCTGTTGTTATAGAAGTTTATGTTGATGCGATTTTCACCAATGCAGTCTACAAAGTGGTTCTTCAGAGAAAAAAAGGGCTGTAGGTATTTTTCGTGTTTTTTTTCCACTACAATCTTAGGAACATAAGAACATAAGAAGAGCCCTGCTGGATCAGGTCAAAGGCCCATTTAGTCCAGCTTCCTGTATCACACAGTGGCCCCACCAGATGCCTCAGGGAGCACACAAGACAACAAGATACCTGTATCCTGTCGCCACTCCCTTGTACCTGGCACAGAGAAAACCTACTCCTCCAACCAGGAGGTTGCTTATCCCCATCATGACTTGTAAACTGTGATGGACTTTTCCTCCATAAATCTGTCCAATCCCTTTTTAAAGGCATCCAGGCCATCACCACATCCTGTGGCAAGGAGTTCCACAACCCAATTACATGCTGGGTAAAGAAATATTTTCTTTTGTCTGTTTTAATCCTCCCTCCACTCAATTTGAGTGGATGTCCTCTATTTCTAGTGTTTTGTTAGAGGGAAAAGAACTTCTCTCTATCCACTCTCTCCATCCCATGCAAAATTTTATACGTCTTCTCTGCATAATCTTCTCTGTTTTATTTCTTCACCCAATGTTATATTTTGAATTTCACTTCATCGTTTCTCTGCATCAGCATGCTTCGCTTTATTCAAGCTACATATAAATATACAAATGTCTAAAAATATAGGGTGAGGTATCAAATGAAAGGGAATTTCAGCCTGAACATGAATGTGATGTGGATCATGTCATTCGATGGAACCATGACTTTTAATCATTGCAGGGTGTTGCCTGACATGGCGTAGTTGTGCTACATTTAAATGGTTCATTGCAATCGGAATCAAAATGGATTTAAGGTACCTTACATCCCGTAGCGAAGTGCGGGTATCACGCTAGTGTCCCTATACATTTCTAGACCACATCCCCAAAAAGGGGTGTGTGTGAAAGGTTGTGTCAGTTAGGTAAATTATTGAATATTTGCCCATGTGAAAAGAACCAGGGCTGGCATCCACCTCTGTGCAGTGATGAAGCCATTCTTTCAGTTGAAAAAGTCTACCCATCGTTGCTTTTTCCTGTAATTTCTACTGTCCTACTCAAAAAGGCCCTTGCCTTGCTTCATTGTCAAGATATGTGCAGCTTTTACTCTTGGGGGCTGGAGAAGGAGCACTCATGTAGGAAGAGGCCTATGCAGGACACATTGTGAAGAGCCCCTCGGACCTGGAACTGGCCCAGAAGGAAACAAATTGGCTTGATAACGCCTCAATTATAGTGCTTGGCACACGACTGAGCCATGCTTTTGCCTGTAGAGGTTTGTAATTCAAGCCGCCAGAAGATACAAGGTTTACGGAGCACAAAAGTTAGAACAAAGCTCCCTCAGCAAAAAGGAAGTGACTCAGTGGGGAAAATTAAACAAAGACATATCTAATGTTACGGAAGCAGATGGATTGCTTCAGAAACGTTAGGTGTGGCAGCTTGCAATGCGCTCTGTCTGATCTTACAGCCAAGCAGCTACGGGTAAGGCTATCAAATAAGGAAGCCCATGCAAATAAACAACCATGTCATGCCGTCTCCCTTCTCTGAACCCAGTCTAAATTGCAGGATGTGAGAGAATTTGTTCAACAGCAGCCACTCTCACTGGCTTGCAACAAGTGCTTATTAAGCAGAAAGGCAACGTAGAACTCTTCTTGGAGATGCTTGCTGCAATTGTCAGTAGTTCCTTTAACCTGTGTCTTAGTATGGAACTACATGTTATCTCAGCCAATCGTGCCCCCTGCAACACACATTTCCTGAGATAGCACAAGTGTGTGATATGCAGGAGGAGGCCCTAACTTGGCCTCAGTTATCCTGCTCTACATTGCATTGGTTAAATTTAGGGCCCAATCCGATGGCTTTCCCCACCATAGCATGCAGCCACGCCAAAATGGGCTGCACTGCATGCTATGGGAGGGGGGGATTGGGAGGGAAAAGGGAAATTATAAGGGAAAGAACTAGTGCAGTCTCCTGATTGTCAATCGGTCTCCTTGGTCCTGCACTAGTTCTTTAGTTGGTGCAAGTCCGAAGAGGCAAAGGGGGCATGGCGGCACGCATCCAGCTCAAGTTGCCCATTGTCCGTGCCGGGTGACACCCCTCCCACCTCCATCATGCCCCCATGCCCTGTTCCACCCTGTTCTTCCCCATTCCACCCACCCCACCCGCTGTTATGCTCCTGCTACCAACTCACCAAGGTCGGCGGAGCTGCTGCTGGCCTGTTGCACATGGGAAGCATCTGCCGGTGGCCAGGAAGCACACAGCTTCGTGCACTTCCACAGTAGCATTTGCAATGCCGTAAAAGTGTTCCACTGCCGGAACACTAGTTCCAGCAGCAGACTTAGCCTGTAGGACTGGGCTGCTAGACTACTACTGCAATGTACTCTACTTGGGTTTTCCCTTGAAGATAGTTTGGAAGCTTCAAAGTGTATAAAATGCCATTGCCTGACAGAGGCAGGATAGCTGGAACATGTGACACCATTCTCAGTTCAGCCGCATTGTTTCCCAATATGCTTCAAAGCTCAATTCATTGTGCTGGTTTTAACCTTGAAAGCCTTGAATGATGTGTGACCAGGTGACCTTGACCAGCTGATCACTCATGAACCTGTCCTTAAGACCGGTCTCTGGTGGTTGGGGCAAAGAGCCATCCTCCCACTTGCCAATTCTCTAACTTTCTTACTAGTGCCGGGGTGGGGAGAAGAAGAAGAAGAAGAAGAAGAAGAAGAAGAAGAAGAAGAAGAAGAAGAAGACAGAATGTAAGCTAAGAATATAAATTATGAGCATGATGGATATATATCTTAGAGCTATACTCATCAGGAAGACATGATTGGCTGACGCTTTTGAGCGTACACCCCATTTAATTCTTCATAATAGGCTTGTCCATTAAATATGCATGCGGTGGTGGTGGGAAGTGAGACATCAGCAGCAGATTCTGATTCTAGCTAATGCATATTCAGTCAGCTGTTGGAACTTGCTCTGTGTACATAGATGGGCAAGCCCAATCCTAACTAACTATTTGGCAGGTGGCCCAGGGCCGCCCGCCGGATCCTATCCCCATTCGTGGCCACTCTGGAGTGGCCCGGAGGTCTACTCCAGGAAAGGTGATGTTCGTAGCATCCAAACTACCATCAAGAGACAGGTGCCATGAGGGGCCCGGTGGAGGCCCTAAGCAGTCCAGTGCCAGCACTTGTTTGATCAGTGCTCTGGAAGCAAAGCCTCAGAATGCAACATAAGCAGCCAAGAACGGGTGTGCCACCCACTCCTCCAGCAAAAACCTCCTTTATTGTTCAAACATGTTGCATATGGACTTCCCTGGAAGCCAATGACAGACATTATGCCAATGTGTCGCTGCACTAGAACAGTGTTACAAAGACCAATTGTCTCTATGCTTCATGTTCAGGGATCCTTGCCCTGGATTGTATCGTTCCTAGCCATTTTTTAAGACTTGTCTCTATCAGCACATCAATCGTCTGCATGTTTCCGCCTTGGTCGTTACATGAACCACAACATGAAAACACAGACAAGGCGATGCAGCCAAAACAATTACATTGGTGACTCATTCACGGAATCATATCCAATTGCCCAATTAAGGATCATCTCCAAAACCCGCTGACGTCTTCTTTAGTCTGGTTTGTATTTTGCCAGAATCTTGTGAGCAAAATGCTGGAGGTCTTTTAGCACTTTTGGCATAACTCTATTTAATCCAAACATCGATACTAGGGTGCCTCTTTCTTTCTGGCACAAAATGTAATTGGCTAATATCCTGGCCTTCAAATGCATATGGTTTACTCTAGGAGACTTCCTGAGGTTTCAGTCTACTTTGCCTGGTTGTGATGAAATAGTGATGCTAGGCATCTTCAAATCTTTAGTGCAGCCTTGTCAGAGATGACTGAGAGCTCAGAGATCCAGCCTCTTCTCTGGTTGCCTGCTTCTCCGTCTTGGCCATCCTCATTCCTTAGAACAGGGGTTCTCAACCTTTGGAGGTCCGGGTACCCCCTATCACGGTCCAATTTTTTGAAGTACCCCCTGCTAATTAACTGCTAATTAATTGGATTAATCCATTAATTAATTAGGTAATTAATTGTTAAATAAAAAAGTACTAAAACAGTTTTAAATGTGAAAAAATGTCTTATTTAACTCTGTGTGTGTGTTTGTGTTTGTGTGTGTGTGTGTGTGTGTGTGTGTGTGAGAGAGAGAGAGAGAGAGAGAGAGAGAGACAGAGACAGACAGACAGACAGACAGACAGACAGACAGACAGACAGACATGCAAGGATCTCTTTTTTCTCCAAGTCACACGTCCCAAAATCAGCTCCTTCCTCCCCCACCCCACCAAATTACGTTTTCCAAAGTACAAAAATAAGCCAAAAACCAAAATCAGAGAGACAGATGGGTTCCGAAAATAATTAAAATTTATAATCCATGTTAATTAACACTTAATTAGCTGCTGATTGGGCAGATAAGGGGCAGGTCTTGGCGTACCCCCAGCAAGAGGTCCATGTACCCCTAGGGGTACCCATACCACAGGTTGAGAACCCCTGCCTTAGACAGAAGACTTCTATAACAAGATGCTATCTAGAAGCATTAGCAAGAAAATAGAGGGATAAATAAATATACAAATATAAATGCAGGGCTAACACTGATCTATTCAAGACAATAGCTATGCAGATTACCAAGGTATCATTTCTGCTGCTGTTTTGTGTGTGTGTATGTGTGTGGGGGTGTTTTTATTAATGTTACAGCCTGATGCTGCTTTGAACTCCTGTGTTGTTATGTCACTAGATTTTTCTTCTATGATGGGAACACAAAGATTGGAAACTACATTTTCCAAGGGCCCCTGAGGGCCTTTCATCCTATGTAGCACACGGTTGGGTTGTTACTGCTGCTGCAGCCCCAACCTGGTAAGCATTATTTCCAAGGCTTTCTGAAGTGGTGGAAGAGCTCACATATCTCTGTGTATGGCTCCTGGGGTTTTGTTTTGAAATAAATAAATCATATGCTTAATCATCATCATCACCACTACCTCATGGCAGTAATTGTCACTACAATTATTATTTTGGGAAAAGATTAGGAAAATCTATTACTCACGTTCATCAAAAATGCATAGCTCATAACAGTGGGGGAAAGTGGTATCAAATAAATTTGAAAACAAAACATTCAATAAATTTGAAAAAAGCACCTAAAATGGTTGAGTTTCACTTAAACAAAGTGTTTTCTCCTAAAACGTACATCTCAGTTTCGGTTGCCTGGAGGAACACAGGCTTGCGATAAGTCATGGAAAACAGTGTGTGAGTCGATACGTTGTTTTCTGGCTGATGTTAAAAAAAGGAGTGCCCCAGGGGAATTTTGCACATCCAGACATCAAGATATCAATCCCAACTTGTTCTGAACTATGTAAACACCTCTCCCCCAGAAGAATAAGCATGCTTCCTGTTAACAATAGAAACAAAATATATAACAATATTTTTTTTAAGAAGTCATTTTAGTGGTTTGAATGAAAACAAATACTTGCAAATCCCATCCGCCATTTGTAGTCATCACACCAGTTGGCCTACTGGCCACTGAGAAATAGCAACAGTATATTTGAGAGTTGATGTAATCATAGGCAGACTTCCTTAGAAGCCAGGAGGGGGAAAAAAAGACATTGTAGAGGGAAATGCAAACATCCACACTAGACAGTGCTTTAGGCTTGAACTCATCATTTTTCTAGTTCGTTAGAAAGAGTGTGGGAGGAGCCTGAGATGGCGGACTTGTGAACTGTACAACTTCAGATTTCAGTCTGATATTTTCAATATATCTCCTCTATATAAAAAACTGATTTGGACTCCCCTGTCCCTTGCATCGGCTTGCTGCCCCCTCTAGTGACATTGGCATAGCTAAGGGGGAGAGCTTGGGGCCCCGGGGCCCGGGTGCCAGGCCTCTGGGGTGTGTGTGTGCCACTGAGGTGCCATTTAATAATAATACAGCCCCTTCAATCAGCTCTCTAATTCTCTTCTTGCTTCTTGTGCCGTAAATGGATCTTTGGCCCGATCCAACAGGACTCATCGTATGTTCTTAAGATACAAACATAATGAAAAAAATTGCCTCAGTACCCTCTGCTATGACACAGGACAAGGACATCTTTGCAATAATATTGGACCACACTTATTGATTTACAATGCATCAGTAGTATCTCCAGCACACTCCTCCTCTGTTTAGTGCAGGTACCTATCAGATGCAACTGTTGCATCCTTCCTTGGGCTGCAGGTGGTTACCCTGGTTCCAAGAGGAGGTCATCTCTCCACAACCCCAGCTTTTCAGTGCCAAGCCCTGGAAAGTGGTCAAAGCAGCCGAATTGCTCTGCCTACCCAAAGCCTGACAGCCTTTGAGATGGACTTTGCAATTCATGCCTGAGGGGTCACCAGCCTACATCCCTGATCCAGACGACAGTTCTGGTTCCCCTCTGACTTGTTACCTTAGAGTGCACACTGGATCCCTAATCCTGCTCCCTCTCACCTCACTATACTTGCCACATGTGACTGCCCTGGTTAAACACACCATAAGGAGAATCTGGGGTAGGCAAAAAAAATCGGGTGAGAAGCAAAAATTCCTACCTGCCCCCCACATGCAACCAACTAATCTTGCACTGTCCTGCAGGTGGGTGGGGTGGATCACCAAGCCTACAGACCGGGATTGCCGGGGCAAGGCTGGCCATTCAGATGCAGGTTCAGCCACTGTCCCAGCTGACTCCAGGCATTCAATCAGGTGCCAACTCCCCAGTCTTGCTTTGTGCAGAGGTGGGACAGGGTAATCGATGCCCCCCACCTCCAGGACATCTGTGGGGCAGGCAACGTTCTGAGAAGCTCAATAAAGATGACAAAGGATTTTGAATAAATGGTACATGTTAAAGTATCAATTAAAGGCCAAACATAATATAGAAGGGGAAAAAATGGGGAAATGGTTGTTGATGGGGTGACAGCAATTGTGCAGGGCAGCACCAGTGTATAGTCACAAAGTGTGTAAATAGTTGCCTCCAACAGTAGAGGGAGCTGTAACCTGCCCCTGTTTGTTGGTTAGAGCATGTTGGTTGCTTCTCTTCCTATATCTGATTAACTTCCTCTTTAGCAACTAGGTTTTCTGTGCTGTTCTGCCTGTGTAATGATGCCTGCCGTTTTCTCATTGAAACTGATTTCTTCCACTCTGCTAACAAGGGAAACATGACAGTAAATTTCACATACCTAAGAGTTCCTAAATTAGTGGGAAAGCAACAATTGTACCGACAGCTCGATCCAATTGCAAAGCAGCCATAAAGGGCAATCTGGCAGCGCATAGAGTAGCGCACTGCCCGAGTACTAGCAAGAAGGCGTGTGCATCGGGAGATTACTGGTCACCTGCCAGAACAGATAATACAGTGGGGGAGGTGGGAGGTGGAGGGCGGAATGGGAGTGGGGAGGCTGCAGTAGGAGGTGGATCTGGCAGTAGTGGCACCCGCCGGATCCTATCCCCTCTGGCAGCAGCCTCCCCACCCCCTTTCTCTCCTTGGACTTCGCTGGCAAAGGTCCGAGGAGACCCATTGTGGAGCAGGAGACTTCCAGGAGTTTAAGTGGATTTTAATTCCCTTTCCCCTCCAAAGCCTCCTGCTCCCCCCCCCCACTGGATACAGCACACCCAGTTTTGGCATGGTTGCACCAGCAGGGGAGGGGGGAGAAGGATAGAGTTGAGCTGTTGGAAAAGGAGGGCGAAACAATGGCTACAAGTAGTAGATGAGAAGTCCAAGAGGGGGGAAATTACTTAATTTTTACTGCAAGGATAGATGAGCCATGGAACAAGTTGTTCGGGGAAGTTTTGGAATTTCCTCTTTGTAATAGAGAAAGCTTACCCTTTTAAACCCCTTCATGGATCATTGCCTTGTCGTGGCGAAGGGGCTTGCGTAACTCAAAGAAGCCATGAGCTATGCCGTGTAGGGACACCCAAGACGGACAGGTCGTAGCAGAGAGTTCTGACTAAAAGTGATCCACTGGAGAAGGAAATGGCAACCCACTCCAGTAACCTTGCCAAGAAAATCCCATGAACAGTACCAAAAGGCTAAAAGATATGACGCCGGAAGATGAGCCCCTCAGGTCGGAAGGTGTCCAATATGCTACTGAGGAAGAGCGGAGGACTATTCCAAGTAGACCCAGAAAGAGTGAAGCGGCTGGGCCAAAGCCGAAAGGACGTCCAGCTGTGGATGTGTCTGAGGTTGAAAGGAAAATCCAATGCTGCAAGGAGCAATACTGCTTAGGAACATGGAATGTGAGGTCTATGAATCAAGGCAAGCTGGATGTGGTCAAAAATGAGATGATAAGATTGAACATTGACATCTTGGGAATCAGCGAACTAAAATGGACGGGCATGGGCGAATTTAAGTCAGGTGACCATCATATCTACTACTGTGGGCATGAATCCATCAGAAGAAATGGAGTAGCCCTCATAGTCAATAAAAGAGTGGGAAAGGCAGTACTGGGGTGCAACCTCAAAAACGACAGAATGATTTCAGTTCGAATCCAAGGCAAACGATTCAACATTACTGTAATCCAAGTGTATGCCCCAACCACTGATGCCGAAGAAGATGAAGTTGACCAGTTCTATGAAGACCTACAACACCTTCTAGAACTAGCACCCAAAAAAGATGTCCTTTACATCATAGGAGACTGGAATGCTAAAGTAGGAAATCAAGAAATAAACGGAACAACAGGCAAGTTTGGCCTTGGAGTGCAAAATGAAGCAGGGCAAAGGCTAACGGAGTTCTGTCAAGAGAACACGCTGGTCATAGCAAACACTCTTTTCCAACAACACAAGAGGCGACTCTACACATGGACATCACCAGATGGTCAATACCGAAACCAGATAGATTATGTGCTTTGCAGCCAAAGATGGAGAAGCTCTATACAATCAGTAAAAACAAGACCTGGAGCTGACTGTGGCTCAGATCATGAGCTTCTTATTGCAAAATTCAGACTTAAACTGAAGAATGTAGGGAACACCACTAGACCAGTCAGATATGACCTAAACGATATCCCTTATGAGTATACAGTGGAGGTGAAGAATAGATTTAGGGCATTAGACCTGGTAGACAGAGTGCCTGAAGAACTATGGACAGAAGTTCGTAACATTGTACAGGAGGCAGCAACTAAAACCATCCCAAAGAAAAAGAAATGCAAGAAAGCAAAGTGGCTGTCAGATGAGGCTTTACAAATAGCTGTGGAAAGAAGGAATGCAAAAAGCAAAGGTGAAAGGGAAAGATATAAACAACTGAATGCAGAGTTCCAGAGAATAGCAAGGAGAGATAAGAAGGCCTTCTTAAATGAACAATGCAAGGAAATGGAGGAAAACAACAGAATGGGAATTTCTGAGGTCTCTCAGGTCTCTCAGGTCTGAACTAGAGATCTCTTCAAGAAAATTGGAGATATCAAGGGAACGTTTTGTGCAAAGATGGGCATGATAAAGGACAAAAAAGGCAAGGACCTAACAGAAGCAGAAGAGATTAAGAAGAGATGGCAAGAATACACAGAAGAACTATACAAGAAAGATCTTAATGTTCCTGATGACCACGCTGGTGTGGTCACTGACCCAGAGCCGGACATCCTAGAGAATGAAGTCAAGTGGGCCTTAGGTAGCATTACTAACAACAAAGCTAGTGGAGATGATAATATCCCAGCTGAGCTACTTAAAATCCTAAATGATGATGCTGTGAAAGTGCTGCACTCAATATGCCAACAAATTTGGAAAACTCAGCAGTGGCCAAAGGATTGGAAAAGGTCAGTTTACGTTCCAATTCCAAAGAAGGGCAGTGCCAAAGAGTGTTCAAACTACCGTACAATTGCACTCATTTCACATGCTAGCAAGGTTATGCTCAAAATCCTACAAGCTAGGCTTCAGCAGTACGTGGACCGAGAACTACCGGACGTACAAGCTGGGTTTCGAAGAGGCAGAGGAACTAGAGATCAAATTGCCAACATGCGCTGGATCATGGAGAAAGCCCGAGAGTTCCAAAAAAAACACCTACTTCTGCTTCATTGACTACGCAAAAGCCTTTGATTGTGTGGATCACAACAAACTGTGGCAAATTCTTAAAGAGATGGGGGTACCAGACCACCTTACCTGTCTCCTGAGAAACCTGTATGCGGGTCAAGAAGCAACAGTTCGAACCGGCCATGGAACAACTGATTGGTTCAAAATTGGGAAGGGAGTACGGCAAGGCTGTATATTGTCACCCTGCTTATTTAACTTATATGCAGAGTACATTATGAGAAATGCAGGGCTGAATGAATCGCAAGCCGGAATCAAGATTGCCGGGAGAAATATCAACAACCTCAGATATGCAGACGATACCACCCTAATGGCAGAAAGTGAAGAAGAACTAAAGAGCCTCTTGATGAGAGTAAAAGAGGAGAGTGCAAAAGTTGGCTTGAAACTCAACATTAATAAAACTAAGATCATGGCATCGGGTCCCATCAATTCCTGGCAAATAGAAGGGGCAGAAATGGAAGCAGTAACAGATTTTACTTTTCTGGGCTCCAAGATCACTGCAGACGGAGACAGCAGCCATGAAATTAAAAGACGCTTACTCCTTGGAAGGAAAGCTATGGCAAACTTAGACAGCATAATAAAAAGCAGAGATATCACCATGCCAACAAAAGTTCGTATAGTCAGGGCGATGGTGTTCCCAGTAGCAATGTATGGTTGCGAGAGTTGGACCATAAGGAAGGCTGAGCGCCGAAGAATAGATGCTTTTGAACTGTGGTGCTGGAGAAGACTCCTGAGAGTCCCTTGGACTGCTAGGAGATCAAATCAGTCAATTCTAAATGAAATCAAGCCTGACTGTTCCCTGGAAGGACAGGTACTAAGGCTGAAACTCAAATATTTCGGCCACCTAATGCGAAGAGAGGACTCTCTGGAAAAGACTCTGATGCTGGGAAAGATTGAAGGCAAAAGGAGAAGGGGAAGGCCAAGGATGAGATGGTTAGACAGCATCACCGATGCAACAAACATGAAAATGAGCGAACTCAGGAAGATAGTGGAGGACAGGAAGGCCTGGCGGGATATGGTTCATGGGATCACGAAGGGTCGGACACGACTTAACGACTGAACAACAACAACACCCTTTTAAAGTGTAAAGTGGCTGAGCATCAATAGGTGATGATGGCTTAATTCCTGGGGGGAAATGCTATTGCAGGGGATCAGATGATCATTAAAGTCCTTTCTGATGTTGTAATTCTAACATAATCCTATGTAAACAGCACTGAGATTTACTTGATTCTAAAAATTTTGTATACCTCTCCAGCCCCTTCGTTCCATCCTTCCTTCCTATAACAAAAATATAATAAAGGGGGATGATGATATGACCAACGTCTTTGGACTTGACCAACATCTTTGGTCCTTAGATATTACTGCTGCTGCTCCAACTTCTGCTCTTTGAAGGATCTTCAGTGGTGTGATAATTGTGCTCCCCTTTGCTTCCTCATCCCCCCTTCCATTATTTTCCCTGTGACACTTGGAAATAGTCCTCAATGAAGAAAGATTGCATGGTCAGGAAGATAGATCATTTTGTGTATTGCTTATTTTCTTTGCATGACATCTAAGAACAATAGCTCCTAGCTCACCATCATGAGACTAGCATGAGCCATTCCATTTGGTACTCCAGCTCACCTGACGGGGGGGGGGGAGGTGGCAGGGCAGGCAGGGATGGCCAGGTGGTCATGAAACACCCAATGAGACAGAGCCATGACATCACTTGGTCAAGGTTATGTAAGGTCAAGACCAAGGCTGCTCGTGTTTGTTCTGAACTGGCGCCCTCAAAATGCTTGTGTGCATGGCCAGTTCTAGCCACCTTCTTGAGTTTGGAAATATGTAATGGAGTCCAGAAAACTGAAACCCTGAGTAAGTACAGTTAGGGATTAGTGAGCTAGCTCCATAAGGATATTATTTTGATTTAAAAATTTGCCTGTAATCTCCTGCTTGTATTTTTGCTAAGATACACACCAGGACTCTTTCATTGTCCAAGCCATTGTTGTAAGCTTGCTCAATATTTTCCTCTCCCTCCCCCATATCATTTTCCCCAATAGGTTATTCTATGTGTTTAACTCTTCATCTGCCTGTTTCCAGTTGAACTCAATCAAAGTTTTGTCTCAGTCCTCCCAAGACTTCTGATTACACATTATTGTGTAGGCTTTGGGAATTCACCATGTACCTAAGGAAGGAGAATTTCAAAGATGTCACCACTGTTGTTGGAAGGGGGAGAGCAGAGTAATCAGTGAGAGCACCCCCTTCCTACGGTAGAAATATCCCACCACCCAGGCTAGTTGCTATCAATAAACATAAACAGGACCGGAGGCTTGGTTAAAGTTTTATAAGAAATACTTTACTTACAGTTCATAGTTGATTATATATGCATCTTCTGATTGGATCAGAGGTCCTAGTACTTCAGAAAAAGAGACCCCTAGAGCTGTTCCATTTATGTGCAAGTGAGAGGGAGGGGAATATGGTCTGCCATTGTGGAGACAGGGCACACATTCTTCTCCTGCGATGGTCTGGAGAGAAGAGTGTGAGAAGGAGGGGAGGAAGGAAATAGTGCTAAGGGCCACACCTCCTGAAAGAACCACAGAGAGGGCAGGTGAAGAGGTGTCAGGTGACTGGACATTGCACTGCCCTCCAGAGTCCTGCAGGTGGCATTGCATCCAAATTCCAACAACACTGCCTAGCTTTTGTCTATACTGGCAGTGACAAACTAGTTTTGAATCCAGGATAGGGCAGAACTGTGAAAAGAGGGAGGCACTGAGGCAAGGAATACTGCTCATCACCACAAATGACAACATGGGGAGTAGCACGTCCAGCAATGTGCTATCTAGCAACCAGAGCCTGGTAGCACCAGACTCCTCCCACCCCCCCACCCCCGAGAACGAAGCATCTCTTCACCCAGTGTAGTTCTGATCAGACTATCTCTCCTGACTCTCCTCTCATGAAAGGGATGAGATGACTGATGATTACTGGGCAGAAGAAGACATAACATATTTGCTCCCTAGGCTTTAGATGTTACTCCTTTTGCCATGGCTACTCTTGCTCATTAATAATCCAAACAATAAGGATGGGTGGGAAGGGAGACACTGAAATATGATTGCACACATTATGGTGAAACTACACAGAATGCTAATCCACTTAAAGAAAGCAAACACAATACAAACAAATAGTATTAATGCTAAAGTAATTGTAACTGGCATGCCAACTAAATCAATCATGAGCACAATCTAATGGACGTTCTCCTGCAAATGCCTTATTGAAATGAGTGGGAGATGCACATAAATACAAAATGTTTTTTTTTTATTTACCTCCCGGTAGGGTGCCCAATCATTTGTGTGTCTCCTCGAACCAACACCAGCCATTTTACTATTGGCATAAGTCCGAGGAGAGCCAGGGGATGTTCCGGGGAGGGGTTTCAGGAATAGGATCTGGGTGCGAGTCTCTGGATCCACCCCCTCCCTCCCTCCCTGATGTGATCCCAATTCCACCCCAACATGCCCTGTTACTCCCCCTCCCCATCTCCATGGCTGCTGCTGTTCATGCTGCGCCTCTCACCGTTTGCAGCAGCGGCCCGGCTTTCATGTACCGTAAAGTGCCTTGCGCTGCCAGAACAAACGTTCTGGCAGCTCAAAGCCTCAATAGGACTGGGGCCTTAGTGGATTGTGCCCTATGATAACTACAAAGAGAAGTGCGCATTTGAGAACAGGACGTGAACCTAAAACATGGTTCTAAAAAGAGGAATTCATGCATTAGCTTCTGGAAACCAGAATGGAAGGGATTAGTTGGGAAGTTCAAAGAAAACTCTCCATGAATATGTTCTTGGGTGGTTGATGTTGAATATTATATGCATTGAAAGAAACATATGTTAAAGGCTCTGGGAGAGTAGCATACAATTTTTTATGGTAAGCCCTACATAGTCAAGCAAAGATGTTATGATCATTGAACAAGCCATGCATTCAATTTATTGCTTGATAAGTCAAACCAGATAATGACTTCTTGGCTCATGACTCATAAAATAATGTAAAGATGTATTCATGTCATGCAAGCACCATAACAGGGCAGTCGGGGGAGATAATTATCTCAGTGTTCTCTGGTTATCCCAGTGACAGTTGGCCATGGAAAGTAAGAAGAGGTGATTTTCCTTATATTTTCTATTTGTGGATCAAAAAAACCTTTGATTTAGGAGAAGAGCTAAAGATCGTACACATTCACTCATTTACCCAAAAGGCATGGTAATTTTAAGTTAAGCCTTCTGCCTTTACTTCTGCACCAAGTAAACAGTAAAAATATTTCATACAGCCCAATCCTATTCCCCCTCCCCTGCTAGCATTGCGCTGGCAGAGGCTGCTTTATGGCTGTTGAAAAGCAGCCTCTGCCAGTACACGCTGCAGACCTGCTGGCAGGGAGGCTGGAGCGACCTCCCGTGCACTCGTGGATCCTTGGAGACCCGCCAGAGCAGGTAAGCCTGTGCAGGGGGTTGGAGGGAGGGGGTTGAATGGGGGAGGGGTGGGCAGAATGGGGCGGTGATGGGGTGGGGAGGAGAGTGAATCAGGCCCAGGAGGGGGGTGGGAGTTGTGGTGCATGCTGAATCTCGACCCCCTTCCTGGACCTCAGGGCCTGATCAGCCTTCCTGGGTCAATGTCCAGCAATTGAGCTGGCACAGGTCTGAGTTGACCCGTAGCGGCTACTGGGGCTTACCCAGAGGAGACCTCCAACAACTGAAAATCCCCTGCGGGATACAGCAGTAGCTGTGCCAGCACCGCTGAATCTCTGCAAAGGGGATTTAGATAGGATTGGGCTGGGAGTCTTGTATGTTGCCTTGGCATAAATCTTGTTCCATGCACCTGAATTTTTTCCTTGGTTGTTAACCCCCAGTCCTGTTTCTTATGCAGAAAAAAGAGCATTGTCATTCCTGTGCAAAAGTATAAATGGACACTGGTTTGACATAAACACTGAGAAACCAGCAGAAGTATATTTTAGCCTCCCAAAATACAATACTGCCAACCTGCAAGTTGCCATTTGGAAAGTCAAACAGAGCCCCTAGTGTGAATTTGCTCAATCAGAGTTAACCATGAAGGTGAACTGTCTGATAACAATACTGAAACGCAATACCAGCACCAAGTTGCTGGGATCTTGAGGTAAAGTCCTGCATTGGGTTTCATGGTGCTTCTACCCACTCCTGGGTGTCACACTGGTGAAGTTTCAGTAATTGACTCTAAGCATAGTAGATCATGATTTGCCTAGAGAGATTTATTAGAGACAATATTCCTCTTGAATGGGTTTTAGGAACGGAGTGTGAGTCCCACTAAATGTGGATCTTGGCAGCTATACATGAAAACAAAACAAAACAAAAAAATGGAATTACTTTGCATTAAGTTGAAACTATTTGTCATTCTCCTATCTTCACTTGAGACCCGTTATGAATCTGTGATCTCCCAGAGTTTATTGTTCTATTAAGAAAACCTTTGCCATTTGCCTTCCAATCTTTAAACAAGTAGCAACTGCTTACATTCATTAAAAATCTGTACACTTATCTACCCTCGAAGAAAAATGATCACTTGAGTATATTAAAATAAACAAGTAGGTACTTGTTTGACATAACCACCCTGGAGCCTCACTGGAAACCAATATGTGATATCATGAGCAGTTTATTTTTTCATACCTCTCTCTTCTCACTATTGTATATTCCAGTTATGGCACTTGATATTAAATTGCACAAAGTATTAAAAACAGCGCTCGGCAAACCAGAGGCCCCTTCCACTAGCTGGCCTTATGGGCTGGCATAAACACCATACATGTGGTACTCATTTCAAGTATATTTCAGTTGCTGATCCGTGGTTACTGTCATCCGTTCAAGATAACAAACACAAAATTATGGAGAGGAATGTGGTGCACAAAAGTAGCTTGGTAGTTATGCGTGAAGCACGTCTTTTCTAGCTGGAACTGTAATTCAGCTCACAAAAATGCCTTTCATGTATGGGAGGGGAAAAAAGGTTATTATCCTATCAGTATATGATCTGCTAATAGCAAACATCAGGGCCGAGCAATTCATTTGCCCTGACAGCTTTGTTCAGTGGGCTTTCGAAGCTCTTCTAAGCAGTGAGATACATTACCCTTGCACCCCCCAAATTAAGTACACCAGACAAGATACGTTGGAGAAATGGTCACTTTATTTGATAACAAAACAAGACCTGCAAAGGTAACATAACTAGGTAATATAACAAGACCTGCAAAGGTAACATAACTGCTGCCAACAGAAGTTCCCTTCCCGTACGCTCAAGAGCTAAAATCCTTCTCGCAGTAAGATTTGCGTAACCTCCTGTTATCTGGTTTCCAGATTTGCAGATACACTTCCTATTTTTCATGGTTTGCAACACTTCCTATTTTTCATGGTTTGCAACAAGTTGCTGCTGCTCTGTGCATCAGAAGTACCTGATCTTGAAGCATGTCCCCCCACATACCAATTTGCTCAGCAGAGTAGCAGGTTTCTTGCTTAGGTTACGTATAGTATTCGTGGCAGTTCAATTGTCATGTTACCTCTGTGTGGTCATTGCTGCTGCAAAAATCTCTTCCCAATGGAAAGCTTTTCACATTGTATTGGTCTGATGGGCTGCTTAGAACATGTGGATACTGCATGTCAATGTTGTAGCCTCTGTAGAAGAGCAGTGCTGGTGTAGGAAATACCCATGAATGACTGTCATGATCAGCACTTTTATGTGTTACTAAAATAGTGTGTGTGTTGACTATAGGAAACTGGTTTTGTGGCAACAACCTTGGTAGAAAGGTAAAAGTAAATTGGACCAGGGAAAATAATAAAAAAGGAACATGTGAGCATCCATGTTTGACCCGAAATTAAGTTGAGCTTTTGTGCACATTCCAAGTGAATGTTGGCAAAAGCTCAAGTCTTTATGAACTGTCAGTTAGATCTCTTGCAAAGCCTCAGAGATGTGCACAGAATGTCACACCTTTGAGAGCATTGGGTTCAGGTGAAAAAAAGAGCAGTCAGCCCATCTGGGACGGTTCAAAGGTTTGTGGGCACATTCATGTGCATTTTCATTGTGCTCACAGACATCTGCACAGGATTGTTCAATATTTGGAGCTCTCCTGGTTGAATGCTTGCAATATCCCTAACTAAAAAGAGACAGGTGATAATTCTACCGCCTCAATTGGTTGGCTTTGATGATATGTTCTAAGATTAGAAATAATTGTCATTGTGCTGTAATACAACTGAAATATGGGGTTATTTTAATTAGAAACATTGGCTGGGATCTTACAGACCTCTTCAGGTACTATTGGTAGATTGGTGAGTATACATGTAGGATATATGTTGGCCCAAAGGACGAGGAGGCAAAAGAAAGATGTGTTTACATTGCCTTTAGCATGAATTGCCTTTAGCATGAGCTCAAATGAAACAAAATGGCAACACATATTTTGCAAATTGGGTCCCCTTTGACCTTATTTTCTTTTCCCCTATCAACTGATCTACTCCTTCCACCATCCGGCAGCCCAATCCACTGTAACTCCCCGTGCGATGATGCAGCGGCGCCAATGTGGCACCCACTGCATCCTGCAGGGCAGTTTTGGCCTCCAGAGGCCTCCTCAGAGCAAGGGAACATTTGTTCCCTTTACCCTTTTAGGGTAAGCAACTGCCGGCCCAGTAGGTCTACTTGGACCTGAGCCAGCGATATCGCTGGCACAAGTCCACGTGGACCCATGAAGGCGGATTGAGCCCAGAAAGGGGGTTTGGATTTGGTGGACGCTGCTGCCGCCAAACCCAGCCCGTTCCTGGTTCTGATCCGCCATCCTCCCTGCCCCTGTCACCACCCCATTCTGCCCACCCATTCTGCCCACTCCCTCCAACCCAAAAGGCAATCTTACCTGGCCTGGTGGGCATCTGGTGTTCGCTGGTGCATGGAGCTAGCTGCTTGCAGCAGCAGCCAGCCCGTACACTCTGGCATGACACATTTTGTGACAGCCAGAAAGTGAATTGTACTGCTGGAACACTAATTCTGGTACCAATAGGATTGGGGCCTAAGGGTACTTTATTTAGGGCCCAATCCTATCCAACTTTCCAGCGCTGATGCAGCCATGCCAAAGGGGCATGTGCTGCACCCTGCAGTGGGTGGAGGGTCAGTTATGAAGGCCTCCTCAAGGTTTGTTCCCTTATCTCAGGGTTGCATTGTGGCTGCATCAGTGCTGGAAAGTTGAATTGGATTGGGCCCATAAAGAAATAGATTTGCTTATGCCCATACTGTAATGAATCAAGTAGGCCATGTACACATTCAGAGATGAAAATGATTTAATATTTTTTTCTGGAATTTGCATGATTTGCCAATGCTCTAAACTCAATAATGAACATGAGCTTTAATGCCACAATCCATATGGAATTTTCTTATAATTCAAGTGCTTTGGTATTAAACCAGAAAGAAATAAGCTGCTGGTTTCCCCCACAGTGGCCTCCCAGTGATGATTTCCCATGGGTACTGTTGACTACTGAAAAAAGAAGGTGGATCAATGTAGTATCAGCAAGATTGCTGCTCTTTTGTGCATTTATCCACTGCACCCTCTAACTTAAGTTATTCTCTAACTTAACTTCCCAGCAGCTGTCATGCGCAGCCATTTATGACAGTGGAACTGAGTCCCGTTGTCGTAAAATGGGTGCCAACAGAGACAAAGCATGCAGCGCTCCATCGGGGGCCATTTTGGGAGCGCTGCCACAAGAGGCAGCAGCGCTCCCCTTTGGTTGTTGGACCTCCCTGGACCCCCAGAGTAGGTAAGGCAGTGGTGCAGGCAGGGAGGGGTGAAACTGGGTGAGCAGGGGGTAGGAACAGGGGGTAGGAACAGGGCTGGAAGGCAGCAGAAGCGGGTGGATCTAATGGTGATGAGGCATGCTGGATCCTATCCCCTCTTTTTTGAGCCTCTTTGCCCCCAGTGGCGTTGCTCTAGGTGGGGTGGAACGCTAAGTTCCACAGTGCGCTGACCCTTCATTACTCACCGGCATGAGGCGGCCCCTCGCCCTCGGAGCCATTCAGCCATTCAGTGCGGCAGAAAATCTGAAATCAATGGGACTTAAAAGCGTTCAAGTTTGTGTTAAAGTACAATCATTATGCCTATGATTGCTGTGGAGCAAGTATATGCATGGGTTCAACTGGCAGTTTCCAAACTTCTGTAGTGGGAAAATCGTGATCGAACCATGAAATTGGCTTTCCCCTCCTATTTCATTTTCTGCTCACGTCTTGTCCTCCATACATTCACTGGACATGTAGGTGGGACTGGAATTGCTGCTCCCAACCCTGGACCAGCTGATCATGTAGACTTCCTGGCTGAACACGTTGAAGGCCCACCACACAACTGGATGTGCACAGACGTTTTCAGCTTATGCTGAATGTGGGTAGGCTAGGGTGGAGCTTGTGGGCACACACTGGGGTTGGGGCAGCATGCACTATCCTGCTCATCTTCCACATGTTCAGTGAGCATATCTTCCTCAAGAGAGCACTGAGAGCTTGTACAGTACTTGAACACAGAATGCATAACAAATGCCACTTATTTCATGTGACACAGGATGCAATCCTATACAGTAAGGAGTAAGCCACATGAAACACAATGGGACTTACTTGCTTCTGAGTAGACATGCACAGGATTGTGCCGACAATCTGAAAGGTATGATTTTGGGAGATTGCATCCAGTGTATTCATTTATTCACTGTGTATTGTAGAATGATTTTGTTAGAATCTCTGTCCTTGCTATTTTCTGCTTGGTGTCTTTTTTTCCCCATGGGAGTAAGGAATACAGCGGGGGGGGGGGGGGGAGGAGAGAGAGACTAGATCAAATGGTTCCAGTCTTCCTTTATGACATACTTTCTAGTGTCCTGAAGCAAGAAAAGCAATGAAAACACAATTAAAGCGGTATTGATCTGTGGCAGTCATTATGCTGCAGACAAACTGACTAGGGGTTATTTTCATTGGAAACATTTACAGTACTGGCTTCTTACAGTTCGTTTTTGGTATATATATAAGAAATCCATGTACACATTATTGGGGTGGACACATCCTGAACTGGGGCAGAATGCACATTAAGCACAACAAAAGAGAATATCTGGTGCCACTTTTGCTCCAGTGATACGTACATTTGAAGTGGGACATCTCTCAGCTGCTCTTATTCCCCAAGTTCATCTTTGCTCCTACAGTACAACACACTTTCCCCCCCTTTCCAGCTGGAGAAATCCAGTGCTGTGAAATGATCAGATCAAACGACATATTCTTGAAAGCACATGCATTACATAAAAATGTCAATACCATCACCCCCTGTGAATCAAAACCATGGCAATTTGTAGGAGGGGGTTAACTTTACTTCTCTGCCTTGCTTAATCTCCCCTTTTCTGCTATGGTCTCAATCCAGAGGGGCCCAACCAGTGGCTACTTAATATTTAAAAACAAAACAAAACATGGGTTTACAGCATCTACTTTAAGCCAGCTAGAATAGTGACAGAAACTGACAGCGTAATCCTGTGTGGAGCTGCGCAGGAGGAGTGCGCTGTCTCCCTGTGCAGGGTGTCGTCGTAAACACACCATAAAGTGTGTTTACAGCACCCAGAGAGTAAGGGCCCTTCCCCTGTCTCCTACCTGGCCCCGTACCCACTAGAGCAGGTAAGCCGGGGAAGGGGCGGGGGGGCGGGGGGGGGCGGGGGGCGGACTGGGTGGTGAGGGAGGGTGGCCATAGGCCGTGGCAGGCCTGGTCTGGAGAGGGCAGGGATATCGGCGGCGAGATATGCCAATATCCAAAGCCCTCTCCAGGCCTGCCACAGCCTAACATGGAGGGCTAGAATGAACAGGTGCTCCAGAGTTCGCGTACATTCGAGGAGGCCCATTGTGCCTCCAGCTGCTTACACCCGGGGAAGGGGATGATCGTCTTCTTCCCTTGAGGTGCACCTGGGCTGCCCCGGGGCGGCCCGGGACCTGCATAGGCTACGGCGGCCAGCCCTTTTGGCCAACCACTGTATCTTACACAGGATTGGGCTGTTAGACCTGCCCTAGTGTTGCATTCCCAGGTGAGGACCTGTTATCCTACAGCAGCATATGGTAGAGAAAGGAGGGTGCTAGAAGGAAAATGAGGGTTAAATGGAAGGAAGATGCAAAGTGGAGGGGGAAGGAGAGACAGGACGTATTAGAATAGTGGATGATTTGAAAATAGAAAAGTGGATGATGAAAATAGAAGTGGATGAGAATAGAAAAGTGTATGATTGGCTGCTCAACTGAAAACATTTTTGCAAAGATAACAGAGGATAATACTTGAAACCAAATGAAAATTGGGAGGAAATTTCTCATGCAAAATTCTAGTCTAAATATGTGTGCAATAATTTGGACTTATATATTCCCTTCAAATTCATCAACAAGATTTTAATGGGTGTTTTCCCCTAAAAGTAACACTGAAAATTTAATGTCAAAAGTGAAATTTAGAAATATTAAACAAATGGAATGTTGAATTCGAACTCTCACATTTGCCTGAATTTGTGCAAAAATGTTGCTTAAGCTGTAGCACTGGTATTTATAAAACCATTTATAAAATAACTATTTTAAACTATATAGTACTCTAAATTGATAATCTCTGTAGTTGAAGAGGAAATATTTTATATACAGTACTGAAGAAAAAAGAGAAACCAAAACCAAACTACTGTACATGGCTAATAGTTATGTTATGCATTTCAAATGAACAGTGAAAATATCTCAATGCTATCAACATTTTGAGAGTTTCCAGGTATTTCCTTTGCCCAAGAGCAGCCGATGGAGCTGTTTTGGCTACAGCTGTAATCCTACACATACTAGCAGGTAAGTCCTATTAAACTTCAGTGGATCACATTTTGAGTAAACATCCCTAGTAACTGCAGTCTGTAACTGCTTAAATAACTAACCACTTTAGAAGTTCCCCTTTCAGTTTCCTTTGACAGAACAGGGGAATAAAATCTATGCTGCAGGACAAAACATTCCAAAAATCTGAGTGCATTTTTCCCCATTTATATGACAGGGGTTCCTTTTGTTTATTAGAGCTGCCTATTTCAAAGCTACACCCTACTGCCCGTTTTTCCTCCTTGGGGTATACTTGTTGTGAACTGTTTCTGAATATTTTTAAAATGTCTGTTTCACTTTAGAAATGAAGAACTGCTTCATCATAAAACAATGATAAACCTAGGGTTGTGTTTTCACAAAGAACAACAGAAGCATCTGAATCATCACCTACAAAACTTCTGATGTCTGTTCATAACATCTGCTGCTGGAAAGACTTCTTTTCCTTGTGTGGGAGAAAACACTCACTTGTCGAGTCCTGATGTCAGTATATAGCGTTGTCTTTGCAAAGTAAAGTTTTTAGGGAATAGACCAAACGTGAAGCTCAGAGCTCTGTTGAACTGGTTAGGGATGGTGTAGTGGTTCTGGAGTTGGACTTAGACCTGGAAGATCCAGGTTCAAATCCCTGCTCAGCCATGAAGCTTCCTGGGTGACTTTGGGCCAGTCACTCTCAGCCTCACCTACCTCACAGGGTTGTTGTGAGAACAAAAGGAGGGGCGGAACAATGTACACCACCCTGAGCTCCTTGGAGGGCGTTATAAAAATACTTATTTATTTATTTTAGGAATTTGTAGCCCGCCTTTCTCCCGAGGGCACTCAAGGCGGCTTACAGCATATTAAAATACATAAACACATTAAAACAATTTAAAAACACATTAAAATATTAAAACACTTAAGTTAAAAATAAACAATCCCAGTGGGTCACCAGCATTTACATATATTAAAACCATTTGTTAAAAGGTCAGCCCACCATGTCAGACATTAAAAGCAGTCCTGAATAAAAACGTCTTAAGGCCCCGCCGAAAGGCCTCTAAAGAGGGAGTCGTTCTTAATTCCAAGGGGAGGGAATTCCACAATTGGGGCGCCACCGCTGAGAAGGCCCTATTCCGCGCCGCCATCCCCCTCACTTCTGTCAATGGTGGCACGGTTAACAGGGCCCCCCCTGATGACCTCAGAGTACGGGTCGGATTATAAGGAAGGAGGTGGTCCCTCAAATACCCTGGACCCGAGCCGTTAAGGGCTTTAAAAGTCAAAACTAGCACTTTGAATTGTGCCCGGAAACGAACCGGCAGCCAGTGTAGCCGCCAAAGCAACGGTCCGACTGAGTCGAACCGACAAGCCCCGGCAACCACCCGGGCTGCCGCATTCTGCACTAGTTGCAGTTTCCGAACAGTCTTCAAAGGCAGCCCCACGTAGAGCGCATTGCAGTAATCTAGTCTAGATGTCACTAGGGCCTGGGTCACTGTGGCCAGGTCTGCATGGGGGATAGAATTGACCCTTGTGGCACCCCACACCTCAAGGGCAAGGGTGCCGAACAAGCATCCCCCAGCACCACCTTCTGGGATCTATCAGCCAGGAAGGAGCGGAACCACCTCAGAATGGTGCCTCCAAGCCCCAACCCAGCCAACCGACCCAGGAGGACACCATGGTCAATGGTGTCAAAAGCCGCCGAGAGGTCCAGCAGGACCAACAGGGACGCACTCCCCCTGTCCAGTCCCCGGCGCAGGTCATCCACCAAGGCGACCAAGGCCGTCTCTGTCCCGAACCCCGGCCTGAAGCCAGACTGGAATGGATCCAGCTTCCTCCAAGACCCTCTGGAGCTGAGACGCCACTACCCGCTCGATCACCTTGCCCAGAAACGGGATATTCGAGACTGGCCGGAAGTTGTTCAAAATAGTGGGATCCAGGGAGGGTTTCTTCAGGAGGGGATGCACCACCGCCTGCTTCAGAGGCAGCGGCACCACCCCCTCCCTCAGAGATGAATTTACCACCCTCCCCGTCCACTCAGCCAGCCCCGCCCGGGCAGCTCTAATCAGCCATGCTTTAATCAGCCATGATTGACAAGGGTCAAGCGGGCAAGCGGATGGTCTCACACTCCAAAGAATCCTGTCCACATCCTCAGGTTTTACACGCTGAAAAGAATCCCAGGAAGGAGAACAGACAGGTGCCTCAGGGACATCATTAGATACTGCTAACGCAGCGTCCAAGTCATGCCGAATCTGATCGACTTTGTCCACGAAGTGCTTTGCAAACTCGTCACAGCGAGCCACCGTGTGTTCCACCCCATCTACTGGGGGGGCCAGATGGAGCAGGCCCCGTACCACACGGAAAAGCTCAGCTGGACGGTTCTCCGCAGACGCGATGCCAGCAGAAAAGAAAGCCTTCTTAGCTGCCGCCACTGCCACGGAATAGGCTCTGAAGTGAGCTCAGTCGGAGTCAGCACAGGTTTTCCGCCACCGTCGCTCTAGGCCTCTGCCCTGCCGCTTTGTCCTCAGCTCCTCAGTAAACCAAGGGGCTGCTCTGACTCTGCGGCTTGGACGCTCAGGAGCGATCAGATCCAGGGCCCTGGTCATTTCCCCATTCCAGAGGTCAACCAGGCGCTGGGTGAGTCACCGACTCTGGCAACAGGAAAATCCCCCAGAGCCCTCAGGAATCCATCTGGATCCATCATCCTCCGGGGGCGGACCATAGAATGAGGTCCCCCACCACTGCGGAGGCGGTAAGCTGCGACAAGCCTAAATCCCACCGGGAAGTGATCTGTCCATGACAAAGGAGTGATGTTAATTTCCTCCACATCCAGATCACCATCCACCTGCTCCGCAGTAAACACTAGGTCCAGCGTGTGTCCCGCATCGTGCATCGGGGCAGATATTCTCTGAGACAGACCCATGGTTGCCATGGCGGCCATGAAGTCCTGAGCCGCAACTGTCCTTGGGGCCTCAGCGTGGACATTAAAGTCCCCCAACACCAATAGGCGAGGGCACTCCAACGCCACCGCCGAGATCACCCCGGTCAGCTCAGGCAGGGAGACTGTTGGGCAGCATGGTGGGCGGTACACCAACAGAATCCCTATTCTGTCTCGCCCTTCCAGCACGACATGGAGGCACTCAAACCCAGTGGACCGTGGGACAGGATACCCAGTGAGATGGATGGTATCACGATAGACTATCGCAACTCCACCTCCCCGCCCCTGTAGTTGTGGCTGCTGCAATACCCGGAAACCCGGCGGGCACATCTGGGAGAGACTTACCCCTCCCGACTCATCCAGCCAGGTCTCCGTAATACACACCAGGTCAGCACCTTCATCCAGGATTAAATCCTGGACTAGGCAGATTTTATTGTTGACTGACCTGGCATTCAAGAGCAGCAGTTTCAGACTCAGGGGACTGTTGCCCAGACCACCAAGGGTCAGAGGGATGGGAGAAGGGCCAGAAAGGGGGACAGTCTGCCTGTGACTGACCCTCGTTCTCCTGAAACAGCCTGCCCAGCCCCCACCGCCATATCTTCCATGACCCGTCACTCTGCTAATGGTGGCTGCCCACCCCTCCCCTAGACTCCCTCGAGGTGACAAACACATAGCCTTTCAGCGGAGCCTACTTCCAGACCACGCAACCTAACAAACTCCAAACCACTCTCAGTCACTACCACCCTCCCAGTCAGTCCACAACCCACTATCTAACAACACTTCATCCAAACCCCAACCACTCCTGTCCAGAAACCCCCCCCGCCTCCCTCTCACTGAGGCTTGGGTCACTACACCCCACACCCCTTGCCCCCCTCTCACTGGGGCAGAGGTCCCACTCGTCCACCCTAGGCCTCCCTCTCACCGAGACCAAGGTTAAGCACTCCCCTAACCCATTCACAGACGTCCCAAACACTTAACAACCACACACTCATCCTACACACTCCACCCTCACCAACATACAAAACCTCACCCACATACAAAAATCAATCACTCAACCTTTCTCTCAATGCTGACATGGTAACTCCAATCTCCGTAAGGTGTCCTGTGCACAAACAGTGTGCATGGAGAAGGGAGAGGGCTGAGTTGGTAGCAAATGGTGACCCACTGGATAACAGCTTGGATGGGCTCAGCAGCTTGGATGGGCTCAGTCGCTAGAAGCAGTATTCTGGCCTGCCAGGTCTTCGATCCACTGGGCGAAGAGCCACGGGCAAATAGCCCTTAGGCTCTCGCCCTTCGGCTCAAGCCAGTGGCTCTTTCTAGCAGCTCACCTGGGGGAGGGAGAGAAAGAGATTGCTGAGTTCCAGCCCCCAACAAGGCCCAGGTGTATCCATCTTAAAGGGGACCACACTCCCAGCTCCCAAGAAGCCCAACAAACTGACTGGCAAGCCAGTGGCTCTTTCTAGCAGCTCACCTGGGGGAGGGAGAGAAAAAGATTGCTGAGTTCCAGCTCCCAACAAGGCCCAGGTGTCTCCAACTTAAAGGGGACCACACTCCCAGCTCCCAGCTCCCAAGAAGCCCAACAAACTGACTGGCAAGCCAGTGGCTCTTTCTAGCAGCTCACATGGGGGAGGGAGAGAAAGAGATTGCTGAGTTCCAGCCCCCAACAAGGCCCAGGTGTCTCCAACTTAAAGGGGACCACACTCCCAGCTCCCAGCTCCCAAGAAGCCCAACAAAATATAATAAATAAATAAAATGGCATCATCTCCGAATGCTGGGAAGATGCCGCCGTGCTACTGCACAGCCATGGGAGGGCTCTGCACAGCTGTTCTGATTTTTAGGGGGGAACACTGGCCATGGGGCTTCTTAATACGCATGCACAGAAGTGCAGCCTTGCACTCTTTTTATTTTACCAGGCCTTTGCAGGATAGTGTCAGCTGTTTTAAAAAAGTGCGCTCTTCATTGTCTTGTTTTTATAACTGATCTGATTGATTTTCTAAAAGAAATGGTTTTCATGACTGTCATCATTTTAATGCGTTTGTGAGCTGCCTTTGAGTGGAAAGACTGGGTAAAAAATAATACTGATACGACACCTGCTAAGATTAGCAGGATGTGGTCTTGCCACAGGATGTGGTGATGGCACCTGGCCTAGATGCCTTTAAGGGGTTTGGATGGATGCATGGAGGGAAAGACCATCACAGGTTACAAGCCATAAGCAACTTCCTGGTTTTAGAATTAGGTTTTCTCTGTGCCAGGTGCAAGGGAGTGACAACCGGAAACAGGTATCTTATTGTCTGCGTGCTCGCTGAGGCATCTGGTGGGGCTACTGTGGGATACAAGAAGCTGGACTGGATGGGCTTTTGGCCTGATCCAGCAGGGCTCTTCTTATGTTCTTATTGGGTTGCAGCAATGGGTTCCTTGCTTTGAAGGAAACTTCCTTGCTTGCATTGCTTCAGTGGTAGAGTTCTTGCTCCAGAAGAAGCTGCAGATGCTACCCAATACTACTACTACCACTACTACTACTACTACTAATAATAATAATAATAATAAGCGCAGAACTAGTCAGAGGTGAAACCATTTCTCAAGAGTGATTGTTATGATTGTTGCGTCCCTGGAGCATAGAAACAATCCAGCTGAAGTTCAATGTTTTAATATCCCATGGAGATCAATGGATGATGAGAATTAAGCACGTGCTTAATTCTTCCACTGAAATTAATAACAGAGCTTAAAAGTGCTTCGTTTTGGCTCTGTTGTGCCCCATACAAACACTCAGTGTTATGATGTGAGTTTCAGCGTGGATCAAAGACCTGCACTGAATACACATGAGAGAGACAAAGCCGCGTTGGCCTTTGATGGTGTGAACTCGCTTTGTGTTCGCCTATAAATATGACGCCTCCATCATGTAAACTCTTGTTTGTAGCTCATTAAGCAATTTGGAGGCAGTCTCCCTGCAGCTCTCCCGTGTAATGTTTCTGTGAGGGCTTATTGGACCGGTTGACTCAAAATCAACACAAGGATGGGGAAGAAAGAATCTCCTTACAAGTTCACACAGAGGCAGTTGGGTGGGGTTCAGCTGAGATCCCACATTAGCGCAAAATCAAATGCTTTTTAAGATGCATACTCCCTTTCCTATCCAGCCCACAGTGATTATACTCTCGGTTTTCTGTTGGATTCGATCCCAGGCCTCACTTGCTGAGACATCTGTAATTGGCATTTCTCCTGCTCCCTGACATGTTCACTCTATGGAGAGCTGCCACATCACACACCCACACCCAGGCTTACACTTTTCTGTTGAGATCCAGCTTTCCCTTTTAAACACTAGATACTGACAGAGCTCTGCAAAGAGAATTCTGCAGAGGTGGGAATTGATAATTGAGAAAGTCATTCAGAGATATCAGAAAGACTAGTATTAGTGACACTGTAATCAACGGGCATGAAGATTAAAGACTATGATTCAGAAGAATCAGATATTTTTAACCTGCCTGGCCCATTGTGCATTTTAATGTTCTATTTCCCAACAAATTGAAAAGAAAGCCTCTTTGTGGCATTTTGGTACAGCAGGAAATGGGCAGGTTGGTTCCATATCAGCGGTGGACTGGCAGGACACTGACAGGACCAATCTGCGCATCAATCAGTTGGACATTGACTATCTAGCTCCCAGTGTGTGTCTGAGGTGTGCTCAGTATACACAGGAGAAGGAGGTGGAAGAATCCTGACCTGCTGGAATGGACTGTACCATATTAGACTGTAGGGGTGTGTGTGTGCGCGCGCGCGAGCGCTCATGTATGTGTGAGAGAGAGGGAGGGAGGTCTATTATTTTAAATAAATGCTGCTCCTCATTTTTTTTTAAAAAAGAACTCCCTGCAGGAAAAAAAAGTAACAAATTTACAGTCCAATCCTTTAGGCTGCTCTGGAATAGCATAACACAGTTCCGCTGCCATAAATACTTTTATGGTGCCAGTGGCCATTTTGGAGCCACCACCGAAAACAGTGTCCAGCTCTGGCTGAGTGGCAGCAGCCATCCCAGTTTCCCCAGGACCAGTAAGTTGATTAAGGGGTTGGCAGTGGGTGAGGAGGGGGAGGAATGGAGTGGGGGAGGGATGGGGAGTTTCTGGTTCAGGGAGGGAGGGTGGATCCTAGTGGCTGCAATATGTACCAGTATCCTAACCTCATCCCTTTGCCTTACTCTCCTTGGACTTTCACCAGCTCGGGAGCTGGTGTATGTATGAGGACACCCATCGGGAATGCAGGGGCTAATCCCAGGGTAAGGGAACAAAAGTTCCCTTACCTTGAGGAGGCCTCTCTGACTGACTCCCCCCCCCCACACACACACACTGCTGCATCGGTTATGGAAGAATCACAGTGCAATCCTGCGCAAAATTCCGGCGAGAGCTCTGCCACCGGAAGCCGTTGTGAACGTGCTGTAAAGCATGTTTGCAACAACTCTAGAGTAAGGGCCACTGGCGCAAGAATCATCCACTGCCAGATCACCCCTGTAGCCACCAGTAAAAGATCCCCAGGTGGGCGCAGGGGCGGACTGAGAGGCGAGGGAGTGGGACCATTGGCCGAGCCGGCCCGGGAGGGGGTGGGGATGGCGGCCTCCATATCCACATACCTGTTTCGGTTGGCGCGGCCTTTACACGACCTCCTCTTACTTATGCCAGCTAAATAGCTGGCGGAAATTCGAGGAGGCCTGTGCTCTGCCTTAGAAATTCTAGAATGTTTTATAAGCTAATGTGTAAATATAAGTAACATTAACAGCAACGAGGCAGCTCGCTGCGATTAGAATGAAATGCACTCCTTTGAACAATGGTAATCATGATAATTGGTAATTAGCCAGAAGCGCTGTTTTAAAAAAAAATCATGCAATGACATTTTTATTGCTCTGGCGGAACAGAGATTATTATCCTTGGTTTTGAGATTTCCAGAATCACAGCATTGTACTAAACATCTCTAACTTAGTTGTCTTTTGGAGAAGTCACCTCAGACTGCCTGTGTGCTGCAACCATAAAGGCTTGGGGCCAAACTGTATGGATGTAACAGATCTATGATCAGATATACAGTAATGTCTTCATCTTTTGTTGGAAGCAGCAGAACAGGGGCCTAATTTAATTGGTATTGCAGCAGTGTTAACCCTTCTTTTTGCATGAATCCTTTTCTCTGCTAATACCCTCCCCCCCAGCTGTAGGGGAAGGAACTACCCTGTTTCCCCGAAAATTCTTATATTAATTTTGGCTCCAAAAATGCAGTAGGTCTTATTTTCAGGGAGGTCTTATTTTCCCAACCTGCGCCCCCCCCTCCCCGGCACTTACTTTGACCGATTAAAGCTTCATTCTTTCCCAAGGGTGCAAGTCTCCTCAAGGCCTGGAAGGCCTGCACTTGAGTCCTCCACCATAGAGACGACATGCTAGATAGGCCAGCAAGGCCTGCAAGGAGGCTGCAACCTTGCAGAGTCTCTCTAGCATGTCATCTCTATGGTGGAGGACTCAAGTGCAGGTCTTCCAGAGCCTTGCACCCTCGGGAAAGAATGAAGCTTAAATCGGTCAAAGTAAGTGCCGGAGGGGGGTGCCAGTGTGTGTGTGTGTGGGGGGGGGGGTCAAGTGGCTCGTCTGGCTGATGATCCTAGCTAGGTCTTACTTTCAGGGAGGTCTTATATTTATGAGTGCCATCAAAAATCATGCAAAAATGACAGTAGGTCTTACTTTCAGGGAAGGTCTTATTTTAGGGGAAACAGGGCATGAAGGGCTGGGTTTAGCAAGGTTCGGGCTTATCAGAGGGCCTGCATGGCTGGGCTAACCGCTGGACACCCCTAGTAACATGAGTTAGCTGGGCATAGAAGCAGCTGCTCCTCTTCCTCCCACCCAATGAGAGCTGCTGCCAACTATTCACTCAGTTCATAGGAGAATGGGAGGAGCAGGTATCCCCTAGCTTGAGGAGGTGGGAACCCCTTGTGCCATGGGGAGCTGTGTGTGTTTGTGATATAAATTGGAGAAATGTTCAGATGGTAAGGGTTAAGCTCCCCCCCCCCAGTGCTGCAGCCCCACCCCAAATCAGCTCCCTATGGTTGCTTTTGATGAAAGAAACAGATCTTCAAATGTCCAAAAGAGTTTGGTCTTCACTCTGCACTTGAGGCCTACGTCATCATACATTAACTGCAGGGAGTCTCCACAGTTAGAGGACATCTGGGAGTGTGCCAGAGAGCCTTGCCCCAGCCTCGCCCTGATATGCTCCATAGTGTTCAGCATTTCAATTCCTAGAGAAGATCTCTCCTCGGGTACACCTTGTCTCTTGACAGATGCTGGCAGCATGGTAGGTGGGGTACAGGGCTACAGAATGCGGCAGGAAGTACAGGGTATGCCGGCATACTCCTACACATTCGCTAATGGTGGAGACACTCCATAGTTACATAATGTCTAATAGAGCATAGGAATTTAGGGTAAGCAATGTAAACTAGTCCATATTAGTGAAGACCGATTCGTCTCTCCAGTTTGAGCAAAGCTCAGACCACCCCTCTGATTTATAGTGATTTTACTTAGCAAATGTTGTGCTTCAGCTTCAATCACCACAAGAGTTTTCTTTCTACTCAATGACAAAATGAAAATAAAGAACTGGAGAGCAGCTCAGTTTATTGCTGAGTTTTCTTGTGGCTCTGTTTCCAAAGGACAGGGTCCAAAATTTGTGAGTAGAGTTCCACCTGTGCAGTGGCTTTCCTGACTCCTTCTCCCAGCTGCTCTGAAAAGCTGTTCTTGAGGGCTACCAGGCCCTCCAGAACTATTCGAGATGTGAGGTGAAGACGGGTTGCAGCTGAGGGGGGGGGGAGATGCAGAAGGTGACCTTTCAGTTGCACAAGGATCTCTTGGCATTCCCACCCAAGCATTCGGTTAAGCAGCAGTGTTTGCAAACATCCTTCTTAAGGCTGTGATGCACTGCAAGAAGCGCAGCGCGATGCAAAGCCAGCCTTTGCTTCACTTTGTGCCACTTCCTGTCTATACAGGCTAAGTCTGAGTCAAGCTGCAGAGAGAAGCAAAAAACGTCCTTCCCCGCCCCCTGTCTGATAGCCAATCAGAATCGAGTTTTTTCAGACTCGATTCTGATTGGCTGTTCACTTCCTTTTTGCATCCCACCCCACAGCAGTAAATGCGCCCTCTGATTGGGTGAAGTTCCATTTTCTATCTCCTCTTGAGCAGCATCACAGTTTTCACATGTTGCCGCACGAAGTACGAGAAGTCATGACACACTCTGCACTCTTCACGCTGCCTCCTGACACTTGCCAACGCTCCACTGCACGGGCATTGTGTCACAGCCTTGATAGTGAGCGTTTGCACTATCTAATGTTATTGTTATGGAATGTCTTAGTTAGTATGTACTCAGGCTTTACTCAGAAAACAGCTGAAGTGTGATGTAGTAGACCTGGGTGAACAATGCCCATTTGTGCTGATGTCTTAATCCTTTCCATGCATGCAAACCGCTTAATGTCCTCCACTACATATGACTAAGGAGGAGGCGGGTTGCATATAAATGTATAATCACCTCATTACTAAAGTTGGAAAATGTCTGTGAAGCCACCCTGGGAATACTGCATTGCTTGACCAGTCATCTAGAAAAAGCACAGAAAGGAAAGTGCCACCATGGGAACAATCTGACAGGTGTTGCTTCATTGAGAGGCACACTGCAATAAATGGAATTTGCACTTTGACGGCCTTAAATGACGTTAGAAATGAGCCACCCAGCATGAATGGCAAAAGGAAGTGAACCGAAGGCTGCAGTCCTATGTACACTTTCCTGGGAGTAAGCCCCATTCAACACAATGGAACTTACTTCTGAGTAGACAACTGTAGGCTTGCATGGTAAGTTACCTGTGTTTTGATTTTTGTTGATTCTTGGAGAGGGGGAGAATTCCAACTCTAAGATCCAGTGTCTGTCATCACTGGGTAGTGATTTTCACTACAATGGTTAACACATTATTAATTCAATAGCCAGGTCATAAAAGAGGTTTGGTCTTTGTTTCTGTTTAAGCACAAACCATGGAATGGTTTTGAGTAAACATCCCTCAGGATGCTGCATTGAGGACTCTGAACTCTGATATTACAAGGTTATGCTATAGAAAGTGGGAAGGGGAGTCTTGAAATAGCTCCCAGAGATACTGCAGGGTCATCTGCTGGTATTAGGATTTCATGCAGGGGGTAGTGTCAGGTTGGTTGAGGTGGCACCTCATGCACTGGCAGAGGACGCCATGGGGGTCTAGAGCAGGGATTTCCCCCAGCAATATGGTGCCAACATTGATTCACAGCCAAATCATGTGTAAGGATCCGGCTGTAGATCCTTACACAGGATTTGGACATCCGGACCACCATGCGGAGGTCTACTTGGGGAAGTGGACGTTTGTTGGAGATCTGGTAACCCTGTAACTAAAGATCCGGCCGGTGACCCAGGGCCACCCGCTGGATCCCATTCCCGCTCCGGACTGCCATGCGGCGGGCTGGAGGTCTACTCGGGGAAGGGGATGTTCGTCCCCTTCCCCGGGTGTAAACTGGGGCCGGCCCTATCGGCCTCCTTGGATTTCCGCCAGCTAAATATCCATGTCCCCTTCATGGATCATTGCCTTGTCGTGGCGAAGGGGCTTGCGTAACTCAATGAAGCCATGAGCTATGCCGTGCAGGGACACCCAAGACGGACAGGTCGTAGCAGAGAGTTCTGACTAAAAGTGATCCACTGGAGAAGGAAATGGCAACCCACTCCAGTAACCTTGCCAAGAAAATCCCATGAACAGTTCCAAAAGGCTACAAGATATGACGCCGGAAGATGAGCCCCTCAGGTCGGAAGGTGTCCAATATGCTACTGAGGAAGAGCGGAGGACTATTCCAAGTAGACCCAGAAAGAGTGAAGCGGCTGGGCCAAAGCCAATAGGACGTCCAGCTGTGGATGTGTCTGAGGTTGAAAGGAAAATCCAATGCTGCAAGGAGCAATATTGCTTAGGAACATGGAATGTGAGGTCTATGAATCAAGGCAAGCTGGATGTGGTCAAAGATGAGATGATAAGATTGAACATTGACATCTTGGGAATCAGCGAACTAAAATGGACGGGCATGGGCGAATTTAAGTCAGGTGACCATCATATCTACTACTGTGGGCATGAATCCCTTAGAAGAAATGGAGTAGCCCTCATAGTCAATAAAAGAGTGGGAAAGGCAGTACTGGGGTGCAACCTCAAAAACGACAGAATGATTTCAGTTCGAATCCAAGGCAAACCATTCAACATTACAGTAATCCAAGTGTATGCCCCAACCACTGATGCCGAAGAAGATGAAGTTGACCGGTTCTATGAAGACCTACAACACCTTCTAGAACTAGCACCCAAAAAAGATGTCCTTTACATCATAGGAGACTGGAATGCTAAAGTAGGAAATGAAGAAATAAACGGAACAACAGGCAAGTTTGGCCTTGGAGCGCAAAATGAAGCAGGGCGAAGGCTAACGGAGTTCTGTCAAGAGAACACGCTGGTCATAGCAAACACTCTTTTCCAACAACACAAGAGGCGACTCTACACATGGACATCACCAGATGGTCAATACCGAAACCAGATAGATTATGTGCTTTGCAGCCAAAGATGGAGAAGCTCTATACAATCAGTAAAAACAAGACCTGGAGCTGACTGTGGTTCAGATCATGAGCTTCTTCTTGCAAAATTCAGGCTTAAATTGAAGAATGTAGGGAACACCACTAGACCAGTCAGATATGACCTAAACCATATCCCTTATGAGTATTCAGTGGAGGTGAAGAATAGGTTTAGGGCATTAGACCTGGTAGACAGAGTGCCTGAAGAACTATGGACGGAAGTTCGTAACATTGTACAGGAGGCAGCAACTAAAACCATCCCAAAGAAAAAGAAATGCAAGAAAGCAAAGTGGCTGTCAGATGAGGCTTTACAAATAGCTGTGGAAAGAAGGAATGCGAAAAGCAAAGGTGAAAGGGAAAGATATAAACAACTGAATGCAGATTTCCAGAGAATAGCAAGGAGAGATAAGAAGGCCTTCTTAAATGAACAATGCAAGGAAATCGAGGAAAACAACAGAATGGGGAGGACTAGAGATCTCTTCAAGAAAATTGGAGATATCAAGGGAAAATTTTGTGCAAAGATGGGCATGATAAAGGATAAAAAAGGCAGAGACCTGACAGAAGCAGAAGAGATTAAGAAGAGATGGCAAGAATACACAGAAGAACTATACAAGAAAGATCTTAATGTTCCTGATGACCACGCTGGTGTGGTCACTGACCCAGAGCCGGACATCCTAGAGAGCGAAGTCAAGTGGGCCTTAGATAGCATTACTAACAACAAAGCTAGTGGAGATGATAATATCCCAGCTGAGCTACTTAAAATCCTAAATGATGATGCTGTGAAAGTGCTGCACTCAATATGCCAACAAATTTGGAAAACTCAGCAGTGGCCAAAGGATTGGAAAAGGTCAGTTTACGTTCCAATTCCAAAGAAGGGCAGTGCCAAAGAGTGTTCAAACTATCGCACAATTGCACTCATTTCACATGCTAGCAAGGTTATGCTCAAAATTCTACAAGCTAGGCTTCAGCAGTACGTGGACCGAGAACTACCGGATGTACAAGCTGGGTTTCGAAGAGGCAGAGGAACTAGAGATCAAATTGCCAACATGCGCTGGATCATGGAGAAAGCACGAGAGTTCCAAAAAAACACCTACTTCTGCTTCATTGACTACGCAAAAGCCTTTGATTGTGTGGATCACAACAAACTGTGGCAAGTTCTTAAAGAGATGGGGATACCAGACCACCTTACCTGTCTCCTGAGAAACCTGTATGCGGGTCAAGAAGCAACAGTTCGAACCGGCCATGGAACAACTGATTGGTTCAAAATTGGGAAGGGAGTACGGCAAGGCTGTATATTGTCACCCTGCCTATTTAACTTATATGCAGAGTACATTATGAGAAATGCAGGGCTGAATGAATCGCAAGCCGGAATCAAGATTGCCGGGAGAAACATCAACAACCTCAGATATGCAGACGATACCACTCTAATGGCAGAAAGTGAAGAAGAACTAAAGAGCTTCTTGATGAGAGTGAAAGAGGAGAGTGCAAAAGTTGGCTTGAAACTCAACATTAATAAAACTAAGATCATGGCATCTGGTCCCATCAATTCCTGGCAAATAGAAGGGGCAGAAATGGAAGCAGTAACAGATTTTACTTTTTTGGGTTCCAAGATCACTGCAGACGGAGACAGCAGCCATGAAATTAAAAGACGCTTACTCCTTGGAAGGAAAGCTATGGCAAATTTAGATAGCATAATAAAAAGCAAAGATATCACCATACCAACAAAAGTTCGTATAGTCAGGGCGATGGTGTTCCCAGTAGCAATGTATGGTTGCGAGAGCTGGACCATAAGGAAGGCTGAGCGCCGAAGAATAGATGCTTTTGAACTGTGGTGCTGGAGAAGACTCCTGAGAGTCCCTTGGACTGCTAGGAGATCAAATCAGTCAATCCTAAATGAAGTCAACCCTGACTGTTCCCTGGAAGGACAGGTACTAAGGCTGAAACTCAAATATTTTGGCCACCTAATGCGAAGAGAGGACTCTCTGGAGAAGACTCTGATGCTGGGAAAGACTGAAGGCAAAAGGAGAAGGGGAAGGCCAAGGATGAGATGGTTAGACAGCATCACCGATGCAACGAACATGAAAATGAGCGAACTCAGGAAGATAGTGGAGGATAGGAAGGCCTGGCGGGATATGGTTCATGGGATCACGAAGGGTCGGACACGACTTAACGACTGAACAACAACAAATATCTGGCGGAAATTCAAGGAGGCCATGTAATGGCTGAGCCAGTCCAGCAGGGACAGGGATATGGCGGACGCCATCCCCGTCCCCTCCCAGATCGACTCGGCCAATGGCCCTCATCCCTCACCAGCCGGACCGCCCATGCGGCCGCCGGTGGGAAAATTGCCTTCTGCCGCTGGCCGCATGCTAGGTCCGGCGCCAGATCTTTGGGCTGGATCTCGCTCTTAATGTCTCCTGCTGTGCTGTTACACCATGAGCAACATTGATCCCAGGCACTTGTGAAGCTGGAAAAGCAATGGGTCGGATCAGGCAGTCTGCAGAAACAGTTTGCTATTGAAGGGAAAACGGAATAAACATCTGTCAGGAACGGTTGATATCCAATTGTTTCTGGCAGAGTAGAGGAGGAGAGTTTCACAGATCACAGTGGGAGCCCCTCCATTAATGGCAAGTCATGGTGGGCCAATGCCTTCTCCAAATAATTAAGCATGCTCCTCGGTGCTGAAGGCTGTCCTCTCAGTCCTCCAAGACCTCAGATTCATTCACTGCCCTGGAGCTATCAATGGCGAAGGCTTTTGAGCATTAGAAGGCCGAGGAAATAAATTATTCACAGCTCCCAATGGACTTGTCCTTGTCGAGACCACAGGGACAGCGATGTTATCATTTGCATACCACCGGCAGGAGACCAGAACCTGATGGGCTTTGGCCTTTTGCAACATCTTGTTAACTCCCAGTGCCATTTTAATTTAACCGTTGCGTTTCTTTTTATTCCTTGCCTAACATCCTTCTTTTATCTCTCAAAGATGCTTTGGGGCTGCGCAGCATGCAGTATTGTTCCTTTCAACAAAGTCGGGCATTTGGAAAACGTCCCCTGTATAGACATGTGATCTTCGCTGGGTGCCCTCACAATGAACAATTGCATTCCACTGGCACCAGCCAGTCGCCTTTTGAAAATGTTCACCTTTGGAATATGTTCCCATTATTTAGTCTCTCAATAATGCACACATGAGGCATTCTAAAGGCAATTCAAGCCACTGCCGAACTAGCACACTGACACGTGCGTCGTCCTGTATCTAATGTTTGAACATATCTAGATACAAGCTTGAGAGGTAGCTTGGCAAGTGGCTGAGAAACGGAGCTATGAAACTGAATTGCCCTGGTTTGGCTTTTGCCTCGGGCAGAGAAATCCTGTGTAAGGATCCGGCGGGCAGCCCAGGCCACCTACCGGTTCCTGTGCTTCGCTGCGGCCAGGCTGCCGCTCAGCCGGAGGTCTACTCGGAGAAGGGGGCACTCATCCCCTTCTTCGGGTGTAAATCCAGGCCAGGCCATTCAGCCTCCTCAGATTTCCGCCAGTGAAATCGCTGGCGGAAGTAGGAGGAGGCAGTGTAATGTCCCAGCCACTCGGCAGGGACCGGGATACAGCTGAGGCCGTCCCTTTACCTCCGATTCCCCACCCCCGCCTGCTGGATCCTTACTTGGGTCCAGGGGCGGTCCGTTGGGCACTCCATCGGTGGAGCAGAGGAGACCGGCCTTGCACCGGCCTTCCCTGCTCTCGAGTAGTCAAAAACGTGCTTTACGGCACATTTGCGACTACTTCAGGTGGCGGAACACTGACATTAGGCAAGCTGTTCTCATCCTCAACGACAACACAATCTAATACTTACCCTATGTTAAGGATAACAAGGTAATCATTACAAAAAAACCCACTTTGGTTTAAGATCAGTATTCAGGTGCATATAATTTCTCCTCATTCCCCCAAAGCATGGGAAGCTGGGAAGTAAGGTGGTTACCTTAATTCCTGTGCCATGTAGGCAGCCAAAAATTTCACACTCTCGTATATTGTGCCGCTTTACAAATTAGGTTCCATGCTCCCACACTTTGCCTTGGCTTTTCAGTTTAACATTGACCGGGGGGGGGGGGGGATGAGCCCAGGCAGAAATTCAGCAGGTGAAGCTTTCCCAACCACTTGCCAGGCAGCATTTGGACCTTTATTTTAAATACGTGCAGGACGCTGCACATTGTGAAGTGTTGAGGGGCACACTTTGGATCACTGGGTGGGCCAGGCCACCCACCCTCCCAGCGAGCAGCGGAGATGGGTGGCAAAATTCTAGAAGAAGAAAGTAGAAAGCAAATACAAAAAAAGGGGGGAGAGCCAGCCAGCACCCTTCTCTCTTGTAATGATGTTCCCAATTTTACGAAAGTTGTCCTGGGACTGGGAGCATTGCCTAAGCTGAAGGGCATGCTATAAATGCTTTAAATAAATAAATAAATGGATTAAAGGCATATCACCTTTTAAGGTTTGCAAGCGAAATGACTAGTGTCTTTTATCCAGGCACAGCGAATGGTCTGTGCACAGCCCAGCTTCCCCGCTCCTGCCTCCCTCTCTTCCATTCAACTAGAAGGACACTGCTGGAGGCCTGTGTTTCAGAGCCCTGCCAGGGTGCTGTATATAACCCAGTGTAATAAACCTTCTGTGCTACTAAACCCTGAAGCTTGTAGTCACGTTTCATCTGGCAGCCCACCTTGAGGAGGCAGAAAACAGTTATTTTACAAAATGTTTGAATGCTGCTGGCTAGAACTGTCTGACCTCAAGGCATGAACAGAGCAGAGTATTAATTAAGACTCTGGTGGATATGCATGATCCCATTTCAGAGAAGAAGTGTGTTAACAGTAGCCTACCAGAATATTTACCTCAGGAAAATGTACACTTTCATTGTGCCATTCTGTCCTGCACATGGATGTGACACATTTATTGTTTTTAGTGAACTCTGAAGGTCTTATACAAGCAAAGGAAGTTGGAACAAAATGGCATAGTTAGCTTTGTTGCTTAAAACAACGTGGTATTATTAATGCCAAAGTCTCTACTTCAGGCATTCTCAATCCTTGGAGGCCCGGGTACAGGGCCCATGAGAAGTGCCCATTTGCTGCCCGAAAGGCGTCCATTTTTATTTATGTATTTTAGTTAGTTAATTAATTCATTATCTTGCCTGTCCCGCCGCTGCCATTGCTGCCATTCTGATGCTGCTGCCATTGCTGCCGTCATTGTCACCGCCATCGCCACCGCCATCTTCGTCATCTCTTCTACCTTCAACTCGTCATCGTCCACAGTGGCTCTGCCACCTCTAGAGCCGAGCCTGGCCGGCTCGGTTGCCCCCGCTGACGCCTAAGGTGCCCCCAGGACTTCTGCCCCCGCTGAAGCCTCTGCCACTGCCGCCTTCAAAATGTAAAAACTCACCTTTTTCCAGCAGTGCCACCTTGGATCTCACCAAATCTCGCGAGATCTAAGATGGCAGCACCGGAAAAAAAAGTGAGTTTTTCACTTTGAAAGCGGCGGCGGAGGCTTCCACCGGGCCTAGAAAGCCCAGGACCGACCTGGGACCGTAGCCTGGAACCCAGGACCGTCCTGGGTTTTCCGGGACAGATGGTAAGCCTATTTATGGCCCAATAGAATAGGCCCAATCCTATCTAATTTCCCACGTAGCAATGCAGTGCCACTGGCACGGCTACCGCTGCATCCTGTGGTGAAGTTTTAGCTTCTGGAGGTCTCCCACTTGTCACCTTGCCCTGGGGTAAGCCTCAGCAGCCACTATGGTTCAACCCAGATCTGCACCAGCTCAATCGCTAGTACAATTCCGTGTTGCCCAGGGAAGATGGATCAGGCCCAGGAAGGGGTTTGGGATTCGATCCCACCCTTCTTCCCGTCCCTGTTACCACCTCATTCCATCCACCCCTCCACCGTTCCACCCCCGCCCCGTTCCACTCCCTCCCTTCAACCCACTGTGCGGACTTCTGCACTGGCGGGTCTCCGTGGATCTGCCAGCATGCAGGAGGCCACTCTGGCTTCCCTGCCAGCGGGCCTCCACCATGCATCGGAAGAGGCAGATTTACGACTGCCATAAAGCAGCCTCTGCCAGCGCAATGCTAGTTACGCCACCGGGGAGGGGATAGGATTGGGCTCTCAGTGTATGAACTAAACACAGGGATGTCCCTTGTTCAGAATTTACCTCATACATGAACTCGTTGGGTAGCCTTAGGTAATTCGCTACTATTTCCAAGCTGCAGCCCCCCCCCCAATATGGAGATAATACTATTGATGTACTTTATGTTGTAAGGTTGTTATATGGAGGTAATATAGCTCTGAACACTGTAAAAAAATGCTATCAATGGCAAAGTACGATGATGATTATCATTAAGGAATACCGACAGCGATTATCATTAAGGAATACTTATCATTAAGGCGCACCTCTAGACAGTGGCGTCACTAGACGCGCGTCACCCTGGTGCGGGGACGCGCGTCACCCCCCCAGGGGCGCGACGTTATAGGCGCGGAGGGAGGGGGCCATCCGGCTCCCCCCCCCCGCATCGCGTCGCCCCCCTCCGGACGCTCCGAGGCCGGCCCGGGAGCCGGCCTCGGAGCGTCCGACCCCGTCGGCGCTCCAGGGCCTTCTGAACGAAGGCCCAGGCAGCGCGTCAATCCGGGTATTTTCCGGATTTTCGCGCATGCGCAGACCCGTTTTGAGGGCTTTTTGCCCTCAAAACGGGTCTGGGCATGCGCGAAAATCCGGGAAATACCCGGATTGACGCGCTGCCTGGGCCTTCGTTCAGAAGGCCCTGGAGCGCCGACGGGGTCGGATGCTCCGAGGCCGGCTCCCGGGCCGGCCTCGGAGCGTCCGGAGGGCGACGCGCGTCACGGAGGTGACGCGCGAGGGGGTGCGCGCGTCACCCCCTGGCGGCCCGCCCCCCCCGCCACGCCCCAGTGACGCCCATGCCTCTAGAGTTTTAAAAGCACACTATAAAGGAAAATGTACACAGTCATATGCAGAAAGTGTGAAAAAGCCAGCGACTATCCTAGCAAGATATATTGGCACAACATATTTATGTTATGATTCTGCAGCTCCATTTTGTATTGACAATAAGATTGTCTTCCATTATGTTAAAAGGTATCTCCTACTATTCTTTCAACATATGACATATTGTAGAGGCTTTTGTGCTTATTGTTTTAAACCTACACTTGCTGTTAAGAAATATGTTGTAGCGTAATGGAAATGACATATACAGTAACTGATTTCTCCAATAAATATTTTTTCCAGTAACAAAGTTTACACACAGGCTGTGCTGACTCAGTATCTGTAACTGTAAAATATGAAACTTTGCAAGATTTATATCATGTGCCCATTAGGATGCTTGTAAACTAGTTTTTATTTTTGGTTTCACTAATCTCACCATTGAACAATTTACTGTCAAAATTCTGTTCACACTGTGAGGTATGTTCTGTCTCAAAAATAACTGCCATTAAGGTTGACATTATTGTCCATTCATTACAGTACTCCCCCCCCCCATATCCGCTGGGGATATGTTTCAGGCCCCTCCGTGAATACTTGAAACCGTGGATAAGAGCGGTTCCATGGTTTCCATTCAGGAAACCCTTCCATGGTTTCCTGAGGGCTCCCCGCCCTGCCTCCCCTGCGGGCAGGAGTACGCCCCCCTCCAGTTCTGGTTTTTCTTTCAGCAAGCTTTGTTTCTTCCTTAAAACAGACAGAGAAGCAGCCTCCATTGCAGGCAAGTAGAACGAGACTATGTTCTAGAGAGGCTTAAGGAAGAAACAAAGCTTACTGGAAAAAAAGTAAAAGCCTGGGGGGGTCCCTGCGATCCGTGGATAAATGAAACCGTGGATAGCGAATCCGTGGATATAGGGGCCCACCTGTAATTTGGAAGGATGACTGAAAACAGAGCACTCTTCCCCTTTCCTTTCTTCAGGAAAGGAAGAAACACATGAATTCAAATGCTTTATCCCTGGCAAGATTTAGAGCAACTTGATATCTATTTTAAAGGTATTGGTCAAAGAATGTTCCTCCTTGGTACTAATCTACGTTTCTTTGGCAACTAATAGTGAGATAGAGAGGTTAGCTGGGCCCCAGAGAAGATTTTTACACAGGCCCTTTTGTGCCTGTGTTTCTGATCCTTCTCCATTCCCCCGGCTTCCGGATGAAGGGTCCAGGTTGCAAAAGCAACCGCAATGTGCTTTGGGGCATTTGCGAGTCCTGAGGGTTGTTGCCCTTTGTTCCTGTAGGGTAAATCAACGCTCAGATACTGTTGAAGATCAGGTGGCAAACCTACTTGGGGCCCCATTTAATTTTGGGGTCCTGGGGACCCCATCCCTGTTGCAGCCCTGGATAAAGATTAAACATGGTTTAGTAACAGCCCAATCCTATCCTCCTCCCCTCCCCTGCTGGTGCAGCTGTTCTGAAAACGAGTGGGCTGTATCCAGCAAAGGGGGGGGGAGATCAGGAGGCTTCAAAGGGAAAGGAGATTTAAATCCCTGTAACCCTCCATAAGCTTCCCGCTCTACAATGAGTCTCCTTAGACCTGCACCATTACTTTTGCTGGCACAAGCCCGAGGAAAGAAAGGGGGCAGGGAGGCTCAAAAAAGAGGCGATAGGATCTGGCACGTGCCATTGCTGCCGGATCCACCCCTCCTGCAGCCTTCCTGCTCCCGTTCCTCCCCCTCTCTTCCCCATTTCGCCCCTCTCCATCTTGCCACTACCTTACCTGCTCCGGCAGGTCAAGGGAGGTATACCGACGGACAGGGAATGGTGCCGCCTCTTGCGCACTCCGTTGGCAGCCATTTTAAGAAAGCAGAACAAGGACAAACAGCACCAACCAATTGTTGAGGGCTGCTCTTGTGGTTCCTGATCTACTAGCAGTAACTGTGCATGCAATCCTGAACATAAGAAGAGCCTTGCTGGATCAGGCCAAAGGCCCATCTAGTCCAGCTTCCTGTATCTCACAGTGGCCCCACCAGATGCCTCAGGGAGCACACAGCCAACAAGATAACCTGTTTCCATTTGTCACTCCCTTGCACCTGGCACAGAGAAAACCTACTTCTAAAGCCAGGAGGTTGCTTATGGCTTGTAACCTGAGATGGTCTTTTCCTCCATGAATCTGTCCAAACCCCTTTTAAAGGCATCTAGGCTAGGTGCCATCACCACATCCTGTGGCAAGGAGTTCCACAGATGAATTACACGCTGGGTGAAGAAATACAGTTGTGTTCCAACTTGCACTGCTTATATAAGAAGCTGGATGTACCCTGAACCCTGCAATGGTGGATGCTCCCCAGCTGCATCTTAACATCTACCCTGGGGAAGAGTTCTATGAAACTTTAACGTTTGCACCCCAAGTTGTGAAGGAACATTAGACAATTCTAATCCAGGACAGGTTTTATTTTACTATTGCTGTGCATTCAGGATTACTGAGCCCTACAGACAATTATCTGATGGTAAATGCTGACCTTTCTCTCCCTGTTTCTGGCTCTTTATACCAATATTGCAGAGAGTTCCCTACAGTCAGTTTAAAAAAAATGAGTTACGAATTTGTCTTACACAACACAAGCCACGAGGTTGACCTGATGCAGATATCAATTTGACATATGGGTAAAAAACTTCACATCCCATTCTAAATCTTTGCGAATGCCGAATTGTGTTTCTGTCTCACTTGTCAGGAGAAACTAAGAACTTTTTCCAATGCTACACGATGCTCTTTGTGATCCTGAAACAGTATATACAGGTTGGATAATTCAATACAAATTCAATAAACATGATTTTGTCATCTTTCACCACCTACAATTTTTGACGAGTTTTGTTGAATCTACAGCAGGAAAAAAAATCCAACTCCTTTGAGGTGGAAATAATAAAAACCACTCTTAATTTTAAGAGTCAACAGTTCTGACCCATGTAATGAGCTTCACATCTATTATTCCCTTGCAAGTAAATGTAGCAAATACATGTATGACAGAAGTAAAACAGAGAAAGTTATGGAAGCAAAAGAAGGGCTCTGTGTGTGTGTGTGTGTGTGTGTGTGTGTGTGTGTGTGTGTGTTTCTGCTCCAGCAAATGAAAATGTGAGCTGATACAAGCTTCTAAGCTAAGCGTTTTGATTTACTGAGAAACCTGAATAGCCAGAGAGGGTGGGCCGTTTCCATCTCTGGACCCCCAAAGAGAGGGGAGGCTGCTGTTTCTGCCGGAAGAGAGTTCTCTTGCTGTCTGGAGGGCATATGAGTAAACAAAGCAGCAGTCACACAACTCGTGGGAAAGAAAACACAAAATGTTTGAAAACCTGGCACTTGGCAGTGTGTGATCTATCCTCTCAACAGGAGGTCCAGGATGCAGGGGGTGGGAAATCAGAAGCTCTGGTCTCCCATATGTAAAGCGGGATCAATACATCAGAGTAAAAGCAAATCATTTCAATACAAGTGCTTTATTTCCTCAGATCTTTCTTTCACTTTCTTTCTTACATCCAATCAGCAGAAAATGTGTCTCGGAAACATCGTACACCAGTCATATGACTGTGGCACAGCTTCATATCGTAAAAATTGATGCGATAATTAGTTTTGGAAGACTTTAAAAACGTCGCTGTCATAATTACTGCTATAAAGCTGTCAGTTCTGTGGTAATAATGAATTAACGTTGTCATTTAATTTTCTGGTTTAAATTCTCTTGTTTCCAAAATTCCTTAAAAAAAAAAAAAAACTCTACCAGAATTATCAAAAGGAAGCTGGAAAAGATTTCAGTTCTGAAATACTAACTTCTTAGTAGGAAGAAGAGCAAAGAAGGGCCAAAGGTCAGGTGACTTGCAAGTCAAAGGGTAGGAACAACGGGTGGAACCAAAGGCTGCATACGTTAGTTGCAGGCTACATGAGTCAAATGTCTGGGAACCACTTAACTAAACCACTAACATGACCTTCATTCACAACATTATATTGTGTGACCCAATCTGATGCTCACGCCAGAAGTGGTTGACACACGGCAGAATCCAGTGTAAGGATCTGGCCGGCAGCCCATGGCTGTCCGCCGGATCCTGAGCCCCGTCAGCCTTTCTGCTGCCGGGCCGGAGGTCTACTCAGGGAAGGGGACGGTCATCCTCTTCCCCGGATGTAAATCCAGGCTGGCCCGATCGGCCTCCTTGGATTTCCGCCAGCTAAATAGCTGCAGAAGGAGAGGAGGCGTGTACCGGCCTAGCAGACCTGGCGGGGACGAGGATATGTCCAAGGCCATCCCCCACCCTCTCCTGCGCCGGCTAGGCCAATGGCCCCCCTCCCTCGCCTGCCGAACCACCCCCGCCGGATCCCGACTCACCTCGTCCGGCGGATACATGGGCACTCCGGCGATGGAGCAAGGGAGGCCAGATGCCATCAAAACATTCCGTGTCAAGTTCCACAGATTAATTATTATTCACTGGGTGAGGAACTATTTTCTTGTCAGTTCTAACTCTCCCAGTGCCGGTCAATTTTAGTGGATGTCCCCTGGCTCTAGTGATGTGTGAGAGGGAAAAGAACTTCCCTCTATCCATTCTATCTATCTTATGCATATTTTTATATGTCTCACATCATCCCCCTCCCCAATTACATTCTTTCTAGACTGAAGAGCCCCAAACATTGTAGACTTCCCTCGTATGACTTCCTCCCTCATAAGGGAGGTGCCCCAACCCACTAATCATTTTGATCGCTCTCTTCTGCTCCTTTTCCAGTTCCACTATATCCTTTTTGAGATGCGGTGACCAGAACTGGACACAATACTCCAAATGTGTTAACTGTAAAACTACAGTTTTGGCTACTACAGTTAACTTTTCATTAGTTAAGCAGAAGTAAGTCCTATTGTGTTCTACGCGGCTTACTCCCAGAAAAGTGTTATAGGGTTGCAGCCTCCAACAAGGAGAAAAGGGATGAAGATACACAAACACACACACACACACACACACACACATTCGCACAAACATACAAGAACCAAGAACCTCAAAGATAATGCATGCGAAGTAGAAGCACACAAAGCTATATGTGGATTTATCATGGTTTATTGTCTTTTGATATATTATTGTATTAATTTATTTTTAAAGTGTACACCACCCTGGAAGCAAAGTGATGAAGGCAGTTTAAAACTTTCCTGAATGCCGAAATGGTGAATATTTAAAAGGAGGTTCCATGATGCAGTGAGTCTAAAAACACTACTAATAATATAATCAAGATAAATTTGTTGCTCAATCTTCATAAGGGAAATACTTATCACTGCAGAAGACACAGGACATTCTACTCCAATTGTTATAAATAGAAATATTGACAATCACTAGAGCAGTGGTTCTCAAACTCCTACAAGGGAACCTGTAAGTGGATGCGGCCTTGGAGGCGATGTTGGCGACAGCACTTCCGGGGTCTCACTACCGCTGCGGAAAAAGGTTTTTTGACATTTACCGAGGGTCGCGCCGGCCCTCTGGAGGTTACAGGAGCACAGCCCCCTCTACGGGCCCCTGGGCCCCTGTGCCTCTTCTGAGGTGCGGGGGGGGGAGCTGTAGAGGCCTCTGGAGGGCCAGTGTGATCCCCAGTAAGTGAAAATACCATGGCGAAGGGACCCCAAAAGTGCCTTAAGGGGGTAGCGACTGTTTCCAGCTTTCGCGGTGGGTCACGATCTACCCTTTTGAGAAACACTGCACTAGAGAATAAATATGCTGTATTCCTCCAGACAGTACTCATTTGTTCTCAATTAGAAGAAAATTTATTGTGATGGAATTAATAGTGTGACATGGTCATGGGACTATGGTCTCTGATGTGATTCTACCACAGAGATCTGGTCAAGCCGTGGTTGAGAAGATCTCACTAGTCAGCTGCCTGTCCACGATGCCCACTCTGCCTCTTTCTTAACAAGGAATGGATATCATTTGTGAGCCTACGTATTCAGCCACACACAGCCGATGACACAGCAGAAGCAGTATGTGCAGTGCTTGTAGAATTGCGTAATTGCTTGAAAGCTGTTAACTGTCACTGTGCAGTCTTTTGGAACAGGCCACAAAGATCCTTTACATGACAAGAATTAGTGTGCGGAGATTCATGAACACCGACTCTTAATCTGTGTGCGCCGGTTTCCCTGTGTGTGTCCCCCCCCACCAAGCAATTGTTAATGATCTCATCTTTTTTTTAGAAGAAACTGTTTGCTGGTGCTTTTGTAAAAGTGGGTAATTGTTTCCTTATGACTCTAATCTTTCTGATGCTTGCACAGTATGGTGTGATTCACTGTTGGCACTCTCAAGAAAAGGGAAGCCGAAAGAAGAATAGTATAGCCTCCGCGTAGCAATAATGGTCACTTTCATTCATTCTGTGCCCCCCCTTTCCTCTCAAATAAAAGTTGAGACTTTTAAGTCCATCCCTCATCTACTAAACTGATTAAAAGTTTGGGAAACCAACACATTGTGAATATTAGCATCACGGAAAAGGTTTCAATCTTCAGGGGAACGGTTCTACCCATCCCATACGGGTGTGATGCCCACCAGCAAAGAGAGTTGACCAGTTGATCCCATTTCTCACAGAAACTATTATATTTGTGTTGGGACATGGGTATCACCGTATTTCTTCCATTCTAAGGTGCCATCAATTCTAAGGCGCACCTTTAATTTCAATATTACCAGCAGGGAAAAAAAAATTCCCCCCAGGATTTATGTGCAAATTGTACCCCCCAAACTTACAAATGGTACCCCTGCTTGCTTATTACCAGGGCTTGTGGGGGTTTCGGGGAGGCCTGCACAACCCTCTGTAGACCTCTGCAATCTTCAGTTCGGCGAAAAACAGCTATTTTCGGGCACTTCTGGTTTTCGTGAAAACCGAAAATGGCCAAAAACTGCTGTTTTCCACTAAACTGAAGATCGGGGAGGCCTGCAGAGGGTCACGCATGCCTCCCCGAAGCCCCCACAAGCCCCAGTAAGTAAGGAGGTGGCGTTTTGGGGGTGCAATTTGCACACCTTCGATTCTAAGACAACCCTCTTTTTTGAATTGCTAAATTTGGAAAAAATGTGCGTCTTAGAATCGAAGAAATACAGTATTATTAGCTCCTATTGGAAGAATAAATCCAAAACCCACAATCTGGTACTATTAGGACCAGGCAAAACGACACAACATCGTGAGCAGCTAGCTTCTCCAGAACACTTCACCAGGATGGATGTGAAGCAAAGGAAAACATGGTGCAAGTCAAGAGCCCCAAAGGCCTGCAGTCTATAACACTTCTAAGACACAGCAAAGGAAGAACAAGCCGGCTTCAGCTGATAAGCCTCACACGGAGTTAAACACTGATCTGAGGTTGCCCCCAGGGCTTCTAGGATGAAGCAGAGAAATAATGGCAGCTTTCCCATTGGTTCCCCCTGTTTTCCCATTTGTAGAAAATATAAAATGTAAGAGTAACTCTGTTCCATCTCTAGCCCTAACTGAAGCACGCAGGCCACTTGAAAGGCAGAGAGCAGAAGCTAAAGGGAACGACAGGAGTCTTTATATTGGCAAAGCTGGAGCTTATTAATGTTGGGTGGTACAGTATGTGTAGAGTCCATAGAAGTCAAATTGATAGTATGACCTACTGGTTGGACACCCTTTAACAGTCTCCTCCCCCCGCCCCAGCCTGTCAAAAAAAGCAAAGTTATAGCTCTTTATTATAAAAGCTAGAAGGGTGACTGATCTGAGTTTTGTGACCTCCTACAAAAACACAGGTGATGCTTCTTTGCTCACTAAAGGGAGACTTTTAAGGTAATATAAAAGCCCCTTCCTTCTTACTAACAAGGGGATAGGCACAGAGATTTTGCTTTTATCATGAAATGCATTTTAAAATTTTCTGAGGATTTTACAGTACACTGCTCTTTTGGGGTTTGTAGGTTTGTTTGTTTTAATCCTGTGCTTGTCATAAAATGCTGCGGCCAGCTTGGTACCGGCCTAAGGAATCGCCATAAAGCACGTTTGCAACTCCTATAGAGTAAGCGGCGCCAACGTAGAGGCCACTTACTGCCCCGTGGGACCGACTCCATGCCGGCCGCTGCAGGTAAGTCCCGTGCCAATTGTCGCTGGGGGCGCGGGGAGGGTGGGCAAGGGTGGCGAGGGAGGGGGGTCATTGGCTGGCCCTGGCTGGGAGGGGGTGGGGATATCGGTGGCGATATCCCAAGCCCCGTCGCAGCCCGGGTTGGCCTTACACAGCCTCCCGGGATGCACGCCAGCTCCAGAGCTGCTGACATGCATCCAAGGAGGCCTGTTGGGCCCTACCCTGCTTACACCAGGGAAAGGGGATGAATTTCCCCTTCTCCCGAGGTGATTCCAGGCTGCACTTCAGCCTAAAGTAGTCAGCTGGGAGTAAGATCCTTTAAACTCAGTGGGGGTTACTTCTGAGTAGACATGCCACACATGACAGCATTGTCTACAATGACTGGCACGTGTTTTCCAGGATTTCGATCAGAGGTTTTTCCAAATCCTACTTGAAGATGCTGGAAACTAAGCTCAGGCTTTTCTGCATGCACAGATGTGCTCTGTCACCACATGTGAGCCCCTCCCTACAACCACCCACCGAAAGAGCACATGGATGTGAAGCAAAGGGCTGTCGCCCACTCAGGCTTCTCAGGGCTAGGCTCCTGTCTCTTGGGAATGACCTGTTCCTTTGTTGTGCCCAGCTTCTCCAGTCAGTACCCAGCATGGAGCTGATGAAAAAAAAATTATTTCGTACTTTCAACATGACTTACATTTTGTTAAATAGAAATGCTATAGTTTGACACAGGCAGCATGTTTACACAATCTTCCTCGGAGTCTTGCTGAGCTGCAAGGAATGTCTAGACAGAACCAGTATGTTCTCGATGCTTTCGCAAGAGACATTTAAATGTGGACTCTCTCACCCCATCTGGGACTGTGCCCTGATTCATTCTTGTATTACACATCAGCTCCAGTCATTCCTCTCCTTCCAGGAATTCTAACTTTCCTTAGGTAAAGGTAAAGGTAAAGGTGACCCCTGACAATTAAGTCCAGTCGTGTCCGACTCTAGGGTGTGGTGCTCATCCCCATTTCAAAGCCGAAGAGCCAGCGGTGTCCGAAGACGCCTCCGAAGACGTGGTCATGTGGCTGGCATGACTCTCCTTGCCACAGTGCGTAGCATGCAGCTGGAACTCGGAGCGCTGTTTACCTTCCTGCAAGTGGTACCTATTTATCTACTCGCATTAACATGCTTTGGGACTGCTAGGTTGGCAGGAGCTGGCCAAGCAACGAGAGCTCACCCCGTTGCGGATTCGAACTGCCGACCTTTCAATCGACAGCTCATGGTTCAGCGGTTTAACCCAGTGCGCCACATGTAGCCACCCTTTACTTACCAGCAGAAAAAGAATTAGTGAGACAATGATGGGCAGCCCTCCCTGTCTCTCTCAAGACCCTCAAATTTGCTTTCACTACTAATGGAGCAACATTTCAGTGGAATACTCATGGGTAGGTGGGATGGTAAATGCTGGGTGGGGGGGTTGTTACATTTTTGGACATATTTGTAAGGTCAATGCTAAAGAGATAAAGTGAAAAATTAGGGACTTCGCATCCAGGTTCACCTTAACAATACCATTTAATATTAACCTTCTCTGAGTCACAGATAGGGTGCACACCCCCTTGGCTCATCACAACATTCGTTAACTAGGGAAAATACTTCTCTGAGTGTCTCTGAGACACTTTGAAACTATTGTCATTATAGAAGGACTGCATGGACAGGTTGTTCTGTGAATTGGCCATCTTCATTGTCTGACAGTGCAATCCTAACCAACTTACACCACCGGTGTAACTAGCAGTGCAGCGAGAATGGGAGGCCCCAGAATGGAAAGGGGATTCAAATCCCCTCCAAAGGGGGATTCAAAGGGGATTTGAATCTCCCCTCCAAAGCCTCCCGCCCTGCCCTCCCTTGCTGGTTACACCGGTGGTGTAAGTTGGATAGGATTGTGCTGTACGTCCAGCAAGAACAATAGCCCCTAGCCCATATCCACTCATTAAGAACATAAGAAGTGCCCTACCGGATCAGGCCAAAAGCCCATCTAGTCCAGCTTCCTGTATCTCACAGTGGCCCCACCAGATGCCTCTGAGAGCAAACAGCCACCAAGATAACCTATTTCCTGTTGTCACTCCCTTGCACCTGGCACAGAAAAAAACTACTTCTAAAACCAGGAGGTTGCTTATGGCTTACAAGCCCACCTGGCCACATCAAGGGGATGCCCAAGTGGTCCTAAAACATACAATTGGGCCAGGCAGTGATTTAAGGTCAAGCTTAAGGATGCTTTTGTGTGTTCCCAGCCTGGACCCTCAGAGTGCAAGTATGGGTGTGACAGGTTCCATCTGCCAGGGCTAGGAGAGATGTAATGGAATCTGGAAGCTGATGCTGAAGAAAGTACAGTTAGAGATCAATGTGCTAGATGCATAGGGGATTTTATTGGGTTTTAAGGTTGGACTCTAATCGCCTGTTTGGATTTTTACTCAGATGTCTACCTGTACACTTACAAGCCACAGTTAGACTTGTTGATTTAAAAAAAAAAAAAAACACTTCCTCTTCTATTATTTCTTCCACCCTTGTTGTTTTAACCCTTCACCTGCCTTTCGCTCTTTGAACTCAGTCAGAGCATTGACTTAGTACTCTTGGCTACTTGCAGTTACATAAGCTTTAGTAGATCCTCATCGCAACTAGGAGGGAAACTTTAAAAGACTGGCTTTCTCTGGCTGGTTTTTCTATTTAAGGTGGCAGTGATAAACTATTGCTTTGGCTCTGGGATAAGGTGGGGCTGACTTGGGAGAAGTGAGCTAGATCCCGCCTGATCACAACAGTTCATATGAGGTAAATCCAAATTCAGAGGGGTATAAGCCTGGAATAAGAATTTTCAAATGGAAGAAGTTCATATTTTGAGCTTTCGTAGCATTATTTACTTTCATGCATATAAATTATCAATTCATGACGTACTCATAACTCCCCTTCCCACCATGACAATTGAGCATGTACAGTTATTCGGTGGATTTTACTCCAACCCATTAAAGTGTTTCTGTCTTTCTCATTCTGAGTCATATACCCTGTTTGCATGTGATTGTAAGCCTTAAACAGGCTTCATTATCCTTACTCTTGATCTATACACTGACGTGAAGGAGCCCAATTATGTACCTTGTAAAGAAAGAAATCTTGCCGCAGCTTTGTAGGACAACCTGTAATTAACCTAATGGGTTTTGAATCAGGTAATCAAATTCATTTAAAATGAAGTGTGGTTTTGCTTTTTATGTAGATCATATTATTTCTATCAGAATGTAACATATTTAGTTAACAAGGAGCATCTATCTATCTATCTATCTATCTATCATCATCATCATCATCATCATCTAACAAACACACACACACACAGACAGACAGACAGACAGACAGACAGACAGACAGACAGACAGACAGACAGACACTCCTTTAAAAATATGTTACATTTTGGTAGAAACACTTTGAAGTACATAAATAGGCTAATAGCCCAAACCTCATGAGCACTTATAGCACCCCCAAAGGCATACCATGTTCATGTGCTGTGGGACTACCGGTGGAAACAGCTGAGGCCTCAAGCATGACCCACTGACCCACCCAGGCCGTGCCAGAGCAGGTAAGGTGGCAGTGGGGGTGAGTTGTGGGCAGTTTGGGGGAGGATCATGGCAGGGACCAAGCCAGGTGGGGGTTGGTTTGGGAGTGGGAGGGGCTGAATCTCAGTGGCTGCAGCACACATCATTATCCTATTCCTGTTTCTCTTCCCCTGAAGATCCTCAGACTTATGCCAGCTAAATAGCTGGTGTACGTCTGAGGAGGTTCATTGGCATCCAGGAAGACTACTGGGAGATACGTACAAAATATTTTTACTTACCTCTTCCAGGCTGTTTGTCCTCCCACCAGCATAGGATGCAGCACATGCTCCATTGATGCCACTGCATCGTGTAAACTCAGTAGGATAGGATTGGGGCGTAAGTATGTTACATTCCACTATGTGATATCCTACAATCATACAGCCATGTGGATCCATAATAACAATAACCACAGGATCAGTTCAATGAAATATTTTTTACCATTGTGCTCATATTTTTTTTTTACCTTTTAAAAGTCTATCATCTGTTTAATTTGAAAGTTCACATATTTCAAATTCATTCTGAGTACTGGTAAGTAAATCAATGGACTTGAGGCACACTTTGAACCTATTATGCATGCGTCTTTGGTATTTTCTGTCTCTGTAGAGACATGCTACTTCCACAGGGAAAGAGCTGACGAAGCATCTTTGTTCGCACACTTGTCTCACGTTAAACACATGGAGAGGAATTGCTAAATTGTTTTTACCACCCGCAGACTGTATATGTAGCATTAACTTCACTACAGATCACATGGAGCTGGACTATAATGCATAATATTGATCTTGAATTTTTTCCAGGCTGTTTCTTAGCTCCTAGCCTTGATCTTATAAGTTAAGATGGATGTTAGGTATTATTAGCTAGCAAAAAGGGTAGAAAATCAATTTTATCTCCTGGTGCTTCATTCCCCTCATCATTCCCAAGCCTAGGCAGCGTCGGCTATAACAACAGTTTGCATAAAATCATTTATAAGCTAGTGTTATGACAAAGTTCGATAGAGGAATACATTACATGTTCCTTGATGCTCACAAACTCAACTTTTTGATTAAAAGTATGAACAGAGGAAGGTAACCAATCACCTCTCTTATAGGAGGGTAATGAGTTCATAAAGCATCACAGTCTGGAAGGGGAGTAGCAGCGTTGAGGAAAAAAGGAATGATCTGAGAGGTACATGTATTTTCTCTAAGACTGGTTGAGATAAGAAACAATGAGAAATTGTACAGTCCATTCCTTGCCTTTCATTAATGTTTGGAAAATGACCTGTTTAGAGTAACACTGGTAATTCCATGGGCAGCCCAATCCTGTGTAAGATACGGCGCTGGGCCCAAAGGGCTGGACGCCATATCTTATTGAATTCCTGGGCTGCCCTGGGGCGGCCCGGGAACAACTCGGGAGAAGCAGCGGGAGGCCCAATGGGCCTCCTCGAATGCAGTAGCGTTATTGGGCCGTGGCGGGAGTCACCCCAGAGGGTGATGCGTGTCACCCCGATGCCGCCACGTCACCCCCCGAGGCCTCCAGAGACTCTGACCATCAACCTCTGAGGCCGCCGTCGGCATAGCAGTATTAACTGCTATGAGCAGGACCTGCTCAGCTCTCACCATTTTCAATTGCTGGTCTACACAGTTTTTGTGCAAATCCTGACACCAGAGGCATAGAAAGGGCGGAGCGACCGGAGCAGCGGCTCCGGGCAGATCCGCGGCTTGGGCGGCACTTCGGGGCGGCCCGGTGCTGCTGGAGCTCCCGCCCAGTGATGCGGGCGGGCGCTCGAGGCCTTCTCCCCTGTTGGGCAGAGGTGTCCCGGCAGCTGAGGTTGCCTGGAACATCTCCGCAGCGCCGCCCCAACCTACCTGCATGCCCGCCAGGTGACGCGGGAGGGCGCTCAAGGCCTTCTCCCCTGGCCTCGGAGCCAGAGAAAGCCCTGGAGCATCCGCCATGACCGACGGCCAGGGCTTTCTGAAGGCGGCCGACTGCGCCGCCGCACTATTTATCCTTTTATTTCTGCACATGTTCAGAAAAAAAGGATAAATAGTGTGGCGCCACAGTTGGCCGCCTTCAGAAAGCCCTGGCCGCCGGTCGTGGCGGACGCTCCAGGGCTTTCTCCGGCTCCGAGGCCAGGGGAGAAGGCCTCGAGCGCCCGCCTGCGTCACCTGGCGGGCGCGCAGGTAGGTCGGGGCGGTGCCGCGGAGATGCTCCAGGCAACCTCAGCTGCCGGGACGCCTCTGCCTGACACATTGCAGTTTTGCAAATTTTCTTTCCCCATTTCTCTCTCAGCCCCCCCCCCCATCTTCTCAAACTCAGCCCAGCCAAATAACCCTCACTGCTTCAGCTGAAATTTTCTTTCTGCAAAGTGCTTATCTTAAACCATTCAGGTGCTAATCGCCTGACATTCTGTTCTTTGACTGGCAGCACAATCCTGTGTAACCTTGCACCATGTAACAGTAGATGCACTGGTGTAAGTGCACTTATGCCAGTGTAATTGCACTTACACCGGTCCAACTGCTGTTACACCTGTGCATCTACTATTACACCGGTGCAAAGTTACACAGGATTGCGATGTAAGATAAACAAGGCTCGCTGCTCAGCTCTGTTAAACAGAAAATGTGGAAGTTCATGAAGTTTTAGCAGTACAGCATAATGGTTTATACTTTAGCCTTAGACACAGATTTTCTCCAGCTCCTGCTCCTCAGTGGCACGGGGCAGGGCTGGAGAGGGGAGTGATGGTGAGAGAGAGAAAGAGTGAGAGAAGAGGGAGGGGACGCAGGGGCATGCCTGATCCGGTCTAGCTGGTAAGCTGACTGCAAACCTGCAGTCTTTAGATGTGAATGTGAGTGACCCGATGTCAAGACGAGGCAGCTTTTCCAGGTCTTTGCAAGTCTCATCTTGTAAGTCTCGTCTTGCAAGCGGGTATCTACGGTACTGCACCTCATGTCCTCAGTATGGGATAACCTTCATAAATGTCATAAATGTCACATAAATGTCAATGCTTCTGTAGCTCCATTCACAATAACAATTGTTTCACGTTTTACTTCTTCTTGGCATCCAATTTAGTTCTTGTTTATTGTTTTATTTGTGTAGTGGTTTATATGCTACCCTTCATTGACGCGACTCTTGGTGGCATCCAATTTAAAACAACAGGCACAGTAGATAAGCCAAGCCATAAAGCAACACTAAAACCAGCTGTAAAACTAAATCGATGGGCATTTTTTAAAAAGTATTTGCCTGCTGTTCAGGACACATCAAGTGAGCTTTTCTGGGCAGTGTGAGTGTATTCTTGTATCCAAAACACCACTGAGAAGGAGCTGATCTGAGATGGTCACCACCTCCCTGATCAGAGAACTTCCTCAAGCAGTTGGAGGCCAAGCTCTCTTACACACTCCATTTTGGGGGGCATACAGGAGACTTGTGGTGCTTTTCTAATAGTTTAGACATATACACAATGAGTAGGGGGGCAGGCAGGTCTCTAGTGCTGATAATTAAGGGGACATCAGTTCTCAAAAGCAACAACATGCAGTCCCCTATTCCCTCTAATCAAAATGCACACACTGCTGCTTGCAAATGGAAACAAAAACACCAGAGATTTGATCATGGACCTCTTGCATGCTTTGAGGCTATTTCTCACCTGCCATGCATGTGCGCGCGTGCACACACACACTCACTCTCTCTCTCTCTCTCTCTCTCTCTCACACACACACACACACACACACACACACACACACACACACACACAGCAACACTGATTTCTTTATTTCTACCAGGCTAGAAGTCATGATTTGCAAATGCTAGTAGCCTAGTAGACACCAGCCATCCAAGTAAGCAATCAGGTTACACAAAAGCCTAGAGACTTGGTATAGTGCAATCCTGTGTAACTTTGCACCGATGTAACAGTAGATGCACTGGCATAAGTGCACTTACACCGGTGCATCTACTGTTACACCGGTGCAAAGTTACACAGGATTGCGCTGCACATCACTAAACACAATAGCACATTTTTTCCCCCAGACCTTCTCTAATTTCCTGAGATTGTATTTTAAGTCAGTGTCTGTCTTTCTCCCTTGTCTTTCCTTACCCACTCATCGTCCTTCTCCTTATGTGTCTTTCTAGCTTGGTCATATGACTGCAGGCACGGTCTTAACACTAATTTTATGCTGGTACAGTGCCTTGTTTTTAAGCAGAATTATACTTCCATGTGAGTTGTTTTTTCTTTTCTTTTTTGGTATGAAATGGTTTTTGCCAGAATAAACTAGCAAGTGATAACAAAAATATCACATCTGCTACAAAACGATGTTCAACAGGGTGACAAAAACACAAGTTTATTCAAATTCATAGGTTAATTTTAAAATGAGTAAGATCATGTTAATGTTAGAACTACAGAGTCCTTATTAATATATGTGGAAATCTGTTCTTAGCTATATACTAGGCTATTCCCCCCTCCTCTGTACAAAATATAGCAATTTGATTGACAAAAGAAAAGGATATGCTCAAAGCAGTAGTGCTATCTTGTGAAAGATATGTGAACTATGCACTACATATAAGAAAACAAATGAATCTATGATGTACAAAAACTTGATCATACAGAGCAGTCCTTCAGCTCTGCAGGCTAGATTTTACTGTGAATTCTTGTTATTCTCTGAATAATCAGCTTGTGTAGGATGCGAGAGGTTATCATAATACACTGTAAATAAACATAATAAGCCCCACTTATTTGAATTCTGTTTACCAATATGACAAAGTATCTGTGGAAATTATTCAAATGGATGCTGCATATACAGGACCCAGAATTGAAGCAATTTAAGACAGAAAAAAAGAGCTATTGCAATCACACACCAGGGAAAATAGTAATTTAGTTGTGATGCTGAAGTGCAACATTTTAGAATGTTTGTTGTAAAAATAGCACTACCTTGACATTCCGTAGAAGACGAAAATTTTCTCTTCATGTCTAAAAGTCAAATAAGAAAAAAAATGACATGATCATCTTTACCAGGAAAGAATTAATTACAGGATTTGAAGTCATGGTAGGAAAATATTACTTTAATTGGCTAGAACACGTTGTTGAACGCACAAACCAAAATGAGAAAGATGTTAAATAGTAAAGCAATAGATACGACGTTTCATTTGGTTCTTCTCCAAACTTCATCAGGTAGAGAGAGCAGGTTGTGACGCTCCGATGATCTTCAAAGAAACTGAAAACTGCCAACAGCTAACAGTTTAAAAATAGCCGAAACTGCAGCAGATACAAAAGCCAACAAGGAGACTTAAGCTGACCCCTTAGGGCATTTATGCAAACGGAAAGCAGAGAATTGTATAATTTATCATTGCCTGCTTTAGAAACAGTTTGAACGATGTTGTGGGGAGTTGTTATAATAAAAGGCTTCAGATTAAAGGTTGTTCATTTGCTTTTCTTGAGAGAAGGAACCCAAATTTTATCCATGAAAGTGATTTCCTCCTTTCTGTTAATTAATTGTCCTCTGTTCTTGCATATCTCTATGGCTTCCCGATGAATCAGTAATTTAATAACAATAACCACAGGGTCAGTACAATAAAATATTGTAAAGATCCTTATTGGATCTGGACAAGCCTGCCTATGTAAACCGCCTTGAGTAATATCTGAAGAGCAATCTGAGGATAAGAAAGGCGGTATATAAATACAGAAAATAAATAAATTTATGACAGCACCTGAACCAAATGTAATGCTAGCCAAGCTGATGAGACTCAAAGAGGAGGCCAGCTGCAATAGACACTTGGAACAGTGGGCTGGGGGAAGTGGCAATCTTACCCCACACTTGCCTGTTACCTCCCTTGGCCCGTCACATGCCTATCAGCTGCCCTATCCCTTTTTCCTCAGTGCCTCCAAACTGATGCAGCCAAAACAGGCTGGTCAGCCAACCTTCTTGGGCGGCTACTTTCTCTCTCTAAGCATCCATATTTCCTCTCTCTTCCTGCCAGATAGAAAGGAAGCTCAGCTCCAAGGCTACGAACTCCCAAGGATGTTCAAGGCTTGCTTTGCTTGTGTTCCGGCAGTGCCAGGCCTTTTATGGCGGTGTGAAAGCTGGGCCGCTGTTGCGCACTTCCGGGTTGCTGCTGCAAATAGCAAGAGGCACAGTGTGCACAGCAGTGGCTCCCCGATGTTCTGCTGCTCATGGTAAGTTGGCAACAGGGGTATGCTGTGGGTGGGGAGGGGAAGGGAAGGGGAAGTTTCAGGGCAGGGAGGGGTGAAGGCAGGGAGCAGGGAGGGGAGGGATTTGGTGGATCCCAGTGGCACCAGCACGCGCCAGGATCCTATCTCCTCTTTTCAAGCCTGCCTGTCCCTTGTCTCTCCTTAAACCGATGCCAGCTATATAGCTGTTGTTGATCCGAGAAGACTCATCATAGGCCACCAGGAGGCCTATGCAGAGGTAAGTAGAAAATACTTTCCCTTACCACCACCACCACCCCACCACCATTGGATGCAGCACATGCACCATTGATGTGGCTGCAATGTTGCCAGTGGTGGGGGATAGGATTAGGCTATCATGCCCCCAACCAGAGTTTCTTTCTTTCAAAGGTAAAAATCTGCAAATGTTCACTTCAGCCCCATGATCATTTTGGTTGCCCGCTTTGGCACCTTTTTCCAGCTCGGCAATAACCCTTTTGAGATGTCAGGACCAGAACTGTACACAATATTTCAAATGCATCCGCACAATATGTTGCCAGACAGCCCCACTTTGCCTCTTTGTTTTCCTCCTGGCATGGACTGACACGGAAGTTTTGTCAAAGAGGATCAAACCTTGGCCAACGACAGGGCCTGAAGGCAATCATGGGAAGGAGTGGAGTCTTCACAACATGAAATACTGTAGTCTTGTTTGCTCTCTGTCTAGAACCTAATTAACATGCATGATCCCTTTGATTGCCTTGCCTCTAAGATGGAATGGGTGCTTTTTGCCTCAACTCTGGGCAAATCGCCCAGAGCTGCCTTAACTCAATCCAGATGCCTCTGTCTGTTGAAGAGCTACTGCTCTTTCATTCTCTGAGCAAACACCCTAGTTTTGCCCAGCAGCTCTCTTGTTAGGCCCTGGGGACCCATCTCTGCCTCAATCAAGCCATTTTATTCTAACTGGGAAGACATCAAGAACGTTGCACCTGCCATTCAGATCAGGTCATCCTTTAGTCTCCATTGGGTGAGAGGGTATAATTGGGGTCCTTGGCCCCTTCCAATTAGCATTTGTCCATACCTGGCCCCTTCCAATTAGCATTTGTCCATACCATACCATTGCAACAACCACTTGTACAGTATATACTATATCCACATGCCACTGTGTGCCTCTTCAAACTCTCTTTCACAAGTTCCCTTAGTGCCTGGACTGAGGAACTGGAACTGAGACCCAGTTGCCCATTTCCTGGGTCTACCCTTGGCTCACTGCCAAGCTTCCCTGGTTTCTTGCCTTTGTGCCTGTTCACCCGTTCTCCTTCTTCTGGAACCTACTCAGCAAACACAGTACAGGTATACTGTCGTTCCCCCCTCCCCCCCATGCTATCTTCTTTTCTGCACACAGATCAGTTGATGGCACAATCCAGTCATTTGGGCTCTTCATCTTTCTTTTCTTTTAGACCTATTTTTCACTACTTAGGGCAGGAGCCTGAAGCTCTGCCTCCAATCTCCCTTAGATTTGGTTCTCTTCACCAATTCAGCAAAAACTCCAAACTCCTAGGAAAAGCAATTCTTCCTCTCCTTATATGCCCCTTTCTTCAAGGTTTGAAATACTGCTCAAAAGCACTGGATGGCTGGGAGTAAACTCCCTGACCACATGTTTGGGCCAGCCAGCTGCTTGCCAGAGGTTCGATCTCTTCCCTTTCTTCATCACAACAACCAAGCCAAAATTGCGATTGGCATTTCCATTTCTAGGGGGGGGGGTAAGTGGGGTGAACCTAACATTCTGAAAAAATCTTTAAAAAATAGTTTCACCTGCCTAATTTAAAAAAAAAAATCAGAAAAATTGGGGGAAGCCCTTTTTTAAAAAAACTATTTTCTTTCAGATGTTGCTCAAAGCACTCATTTGGGTTAAATGTTAACAGGAACAGCGTACCCTCCCTAAGCCCCCTGCAGCTGCTGTGCTCCCTCTCTAATTTTTGGAGCTGCATTGGTTTGCTAGTCAATTTCACTCATTGCTACAAGTTGATTTATAACCCCCCCCCCCATTTATTATATATAATCCCCTCAATAAATTGTGTATTCATTTGAGTTACATTCGGGATATGACTTTCTTTGTGTCCAGTATAGGCTTGGGTGGTGGGTGTGCCATGGCCAAATGGCTCAAGATTCCTTAATATGTGCATGGTTAGTACATGTGCCCAGGAACACTCATGGTAACAGAGACATGTATCAGGGCATTAAATTAGCAGCTTTATTATCACTTTCCTAATGATCCCAGCAGGGGATTTGCCTCTTGACAGGCAAAGATCATGTATCTCCTATTTCACACCTCTCTCTGTTGTTGTTTTTCTCTGAGAGCTTCTTCTACTTGGGCACTAATTAATAGTATGACGCAGCGCAATTCTGTGTATCTCTTGCACCGGTGTAACAGTAGATCCACCGGTGCAAGTGCACTTATGTCAGTGACACATGTCTTTAGTGACTTATGTTGGGGGCATTCTGGGGGCGTTTGGACATCCCCGGAATGCCCCCTGCACTGGCAGAGTTGCACTGGCATCCGTCCTGTATCAGAACTGCGCATGCACGGTGTCTGAGGGGGGTTACGCCGGTATCCGTCCTGCGTCCATCGGCATACGGCAAGTTACACTGACATAAGTGCACTTACACCGGTGGATCTACTGTTACACCGGTGCAAGAGTTACACAGGATTGCGCTGTGAATGATTGATTAGAGCTGGGAAACAAGTAGGCAACTAGAATCCTGCAGCATAATGAATCTATGGCGGCATAAGTTTTTTGCGAACCTGACTTTGCTAGATTTCCACTTCGTACAGCTAAATCCAACATCTTCTACGATGACAGATTCTAGGAGATCATTCATCTTAGCAACAACAAAGGCTGTTGCGACCCCTTCATAAAGACTAGCGTGATCCTTGTAGTAAAAGCTTTGGCATAAGCCTCAGTTGGGGAAATAGTTTGGGCCTTGTGTTTCTCGAGGAACAGTCGGATTTTGAAACTGACGGGACTTCCAAAGTTAGTTTGTGATATGGCATGTATCATTCAAAGGACATAACCGAACTCTGGCTCTTGGCCCCGGGTTTTTTGAGAAGTGAACTGAAACGAACAAAAACGCTGCGTCCCTTCCCTTTGCCCCACGCCTCTAATCTCATACTTCTCAGGGCCAAGACACACATTGTGTGACTGGAACTCCATCCCCTCTTTTTTCCATCTCAATAATAAGCATACGTAGGGAAACGATTTGGTTTGGGGCTGCGACATGGGGAAATGGAGTGCCCATTCCTTTGCCCTTTGGCATGGCCCAAATCCAAGTTACAAGTTTTACACCTGCAAACTTCCCCCTAGCTAATGGCACCTTGGAGTGGGGGATCAGCATGGAGGGAAAAGGTGAATCCTCATTTCCCCCCCCCCTGCACCATGCCCCCAGTTCAATTTGAACCCCTCCCCACAACTGCTTTTTAAGACAGAAAAAAGATGTGATGTTTCAATCACAAACCTTCTGCATAATATCTAGTTTGGTCCTTGGGGGCTCCAAGGAAAAGGTCAAACGCCATGCATGTGCCTACGCAGTTCTTTGGATACTGAATATTTATTTATTTATTTAAATAATGTATACCCCGCCTTTCTCCCAGCAAGGGCACTCAAGGCGGCTTACAATAAAAACATTAAAATACATATATACATTAAAATAATTAAAAACAAATAGTTAAAACAATTAAAACAAACAACCCCAGTGGGTCACCTATATTTACATTTGTTAAAAGCCATTTGTTAAAAAGCCAGCCCACCATGTCAGACATCGAATGCTAACCTAAATAAAAATGTCTTAAGGCCCCGCTGAAAGGTCTCTAAAGACGGAGCCGTTCTTAATTCCAGGGGGAGGGAATTCCATAATTGGGGCGCCACTGCCGAAAAGGCCCTATTCCGTGCCGCCATCCACCTCACCTCCATCAATGGCGGCACGGTTAACAGCCCCCCCCCAATGACTTCAGAGTACGGGTCGGATTATAAGGAAGGAGGTGTTCCCTCAAATACCCTGGACCCGAGCCGTATAGGGCTTTAAAAGTCAAAACTAGCACATTGAATTGTGCCCGGAAACGAACCGGCAGCCATTGTAGCCGCTGCAGCAATGGTCCGACTGAGTTGAACCGACAGGCCCCGGCAACCACCTGGGCGGCCGCATTCTGCACTAGTTGCAATTTCTGAACAGTCTTCAAAGGCAGCCCCACGTAGAGCGCATTGCAGTAATCTAGTCTAGATGTCACTAGGGCATGGGTCACTGTGGCCAGGTCTGCACGATCCAAGTACGGATCACTCACTCTCACTCTCCTCTCCCACCTAAACTATTTTTAAACTATTATTGCCATTTAGGTGCACAGCCTCTTAGATAAATTGCAAATTACAGAATAACACCTAATGTGTCTCAGTACGACGACAGCAAATAAATGAAGGGTCTCTGAAACCAAGGGAAATTAATTGCAAATCCTGTAAAATTAACCTTGGAGCTCTTTGGCATTTGAATGCAGTGATACAGCTGGAGGGATGGGTTATTGATCAGAACAAATATATCATAAGTCATTACTTTTGGGTGTGTGTGTGTGTGTGTGTGTGTGTGTGTGTGTGTGTGTGTGTGTGTGTGTGAAATCCAACATTCCTTTATACTGTGGCTATATTACAGGATGGTGTAGAGTCAGGATAGTGTAGTGGTTTGGGAGTCGGACTTAGACCTGGAAGATCCAGGTTCAAATCCCCGCTCAGCCACGAAGCTTCCTGAGTGACCTTGGGCCAGTCACTATCTCTCAGCCCCACCTACCTCACAGGGTTGTTGTGAGGACAAAAAGGAGGGGAGGAAATATGTACACCACTCTGAGCTCCTTGGAGGAAGGGCAGTATAAAAATAAATAAAAATAAAATAAAAATAATATTTCCCTCCATTTGTTTTTATTCTTTGTGTTAAAATCTTGGGCAGTCAGCTTTCAGCTGCTTGAGGATGTGATTTCCAGAACTCCAGACTTCCAAGTGAATTTTCTATAGCACCAAAATCACTCTTTTATTAACTATGAAGCAAACTCACATTCATTCGTTTTCTTAGCAGTTGACTTACAGATACTTAGGAAGCCTCCGTCCCAATGTTTTCAATGGAACTGCATCCAATGATGGTACATTATGAAAATCATCATTATTTTCAATTCACATACATTCAATTCAGCTGCTGGGAGAAAGGAATAAATATAAACATGATTATTATTCCATTATTGATCATGTTGATATTTCTTCCTTTCTCCCAGCAGCTGAATTGAATGTATGTGGTTTTGGACAATTTTATTCTCACAATCCTGTGAAATAGACTAGGCTGTTAATGACCAAGATTAGCCAGTGAGGTTAGTCAAGAATAACATGTCTACCCATACATTAGTAGAGAAAACATCTACATGCAGAATGAAAATTCTAGGAGGTATATGAGTCTGTAGTAGCAAGAAGCTTTTAAAAAAGTAACCATTTTAGACTTCTACTACTGTATCATTTATTTTGGCGTGTTGGGGTGGGGGTGTTGGTTGGATCTCCTTTAGAAAACAATGTATTTCATTAGAAGCAAATTAATATGTAATAACGTTTACTTATTACATTTCCCCATTACCCAGCTAACTTTCAGGAGTGATCCAGTGAAAGAAATTGTGCGCATTGATCCATATAACAATTAAAATAACATAGATTTTTAGTAAAAATATAAAATATTTGAACAAGTTCAAGCCTCCTATCCAGATTTAAGTTTATATCTCATCACATCTCCCAGTTTATCTTTGTTTAATGGCACAACTCTTCAAAACACCATAAGAAACTTATTTTTTTCCTTGCGTGTACACACACACACACACACACACACACACACACACACACACACACACACACACACACACACACACTTTCTTCCTCACAATGTAACCCTTCATTGTTCAGGCTGACCAGGAAAACAAGGCATTTCCCAGCAATTGGACCCCTGAGGACAATTAGTGGGGCTCCTTAAACTCAGCACAGGTGGGTTCCCCACCACATTAAACAACAAAATGGCTCACAGAAGGTCCTCTGTATCACAGGTCACTGCAGATGGGTTCCACTTTTGTCCAATTCAGATGCCAGATAGCAGATGTCTTTGGACAATTAGGATATTTTTTAGGCTTCCTTGATTTTGACAGACCGTTCATTGCCGTCCCTTCAAAGCCTTTCTGTTATACCTTTTACAAATAAAGAACACACTGAAAGAATTAAAGGCAGCAAATGCCTTCAAATCCCAGGCATCCATTCATTAGGTAATATCAATAACTGATTATGATAAAGAAGCAATTTGCCTATCCGTGTTGAGCTCCAAATCTCCAAGCTGGAGTCTACTGAGAAAAAAAAACATACACATGACAGCTGATGAAGTGATTGCACATAAATAAAAGTCCCATTATATTCAGATGGACTCTGTTGCATGCCTGATAGCCACACTGTACATGTCTAGAGTGTGTGATGCTTTAGATTCATTGCTGAAATCCTGACACCCTGAATGAATGAATGAATGAATGAATGAATGAATGAATGAATGAATGAATGAATGGATGGATGGATGGTGATTCACACATTAATTACAAATACTCTTTGGACTAGAGATAAATAGTAATTGTGAATAGATCAACATATTATTATTATTATTATTATTATTATTATTATTATTATTATTATTATTAACAACAGAATTTATATACCGCTTCTCAACAAAAAGTTCACAAAGCGGTTTACAGACAAAATCAAATTATATAAACTGCACAAATGAATAAATATAGCTTTATTGGGTAACTGTTCGCACACCAGTGAATAGTATGACTCTCAAATAATCAGTACCACTTTTTTAGGATTCTGTGATGTCTTAATGTTAATATTAACATTAATGTTTAAGGTATAGGTTCTTCACTAATGGCGCAATCCTGCGTAAAGTAACGCCTGCAGAGCGCATTTCCGGCACCCTTGGAGTAAGGCCTGCTGGCACACAGGCCAGAAGACCTCACTCCGCTGCGGAACCGTCCTGCAGCCACCAGAGAAAGGTAAGTGTTACTCTGGTGGGAGCAGAGGTGGGGGGAGGGCAGGCCGGGCAGTGGGGGAGGGCGGCTGTAGGCCGAGCCGGCCTGGGAGGGAACGGGGATGCCCGAACTTGGCAGCCCTTGCTCCGCCACCCCGAATGTACATCAGCTCGAGAGTCGGCGTACATTCGAGGAGGCCCGGAGGCCCCGGGCTTGCCTACACCAGGGGAATGGGACGAATATCCCCTTCCCCTGAGGAGACTCCGGGCCACGCTGGAGAGGCCCGGGAAGGGCATAGGATCCTGCGGTTGGCCCTATGGGCCGGCCGTGATTCATTACGTAGGATTGGGCTGCTATTCACACTTTTGTGGAGGCCTTGCCAGATGTTTTTAGTACTCTCAAGAAAGGCTTGCTGAAATGCTCTGAGCATGTGCATTTAAGAATAAACACGTTTGTTCTGAGCACCTGTTTGAGGTGTGGCCTCCTGTTCTTGCTCTCAGCTGGATCTGCTGCTCCCCTTCCCCCTTTTCTGCTTAATACAGGTGGGCCCCCATATCCGCTTATCCGCTATTCATGGTTTCAGTTATCCACAGATCGCGGGGACCCAGTGGCGTCCCTAGCCCTAAACCTACAGGGGGCCCCTCGTCGAATTGGTACCCCCTACCCACCCCTTGGCGATTTGGGGGGCGCCAAATTTGGCATTTATTTAATTATTTTCCCCCTGGGCGCCGCTTCTCCCCCCCCGGGCGCCCGGGCTTTTCCCGTTCCGGCACTTACCTTTCCGGGAATCCCAGCGGCGGCGGTGGCCTCACGCGACCGCGTTTCACCTTACCCGGCCGGCGGCTGTTTCTGCGCATGTGCAGAAACAGCTGGGTTGAAAAGGAGCCTCGGCGCGACTCCTTTTCATCCCGGCTGTTTCTGCATATGCACAGAAACAGCCGCCGGCCGGATAGGTGAAACGCGGTCACGCGAGGGCGGCGGGGTGAGAGTGGGGCCGCCGGTCCGGCGGCCCCACTCTCACCCCACGCCAGTCAACTCGGACTCAGGCCCCGAGTCCGAGTCGGCCGAGTCCGAGTCGGGCGACTTGGACTCGCGACTCGGACTCGGACTCAGACTCCAAGTCCGTCCGAGTTCGAGTCGCCCGACTCGGACTCGTCGGCACCCCCCAAAGCTGCCGCCGGGGGCCCTGTGCTACAGGGCACCCCACCTAACGACGCTACTGTGGGGACCCCCCCCCAGGCTTTTACTTTTTCCCCCAGTAAGCAGAGATTCTTCCTTAAACAAACAGGAGAAGCAGCCCCTGGCTGCTTATTGCAGGCAAGTAGAACGAGACTAAGTCCTAGAGAGGCTCTGCAAGGTTAACAGAAACCTTGCAGAGCCTCTCTAGAACTTAGACTTGTTCTACTTGCCTGCAATGGAGGCTGCTTCTCTGTTTTCAGGAAGAAACAAAGCTTGCTGAAAGAAAAATAAGAGCTGGGGCGCACGCACACCTGCCCACAGGGGAGGCAGGGCGGGGGCCCCTCGGGAAACCATGGAGGGGGGGTTTGCTCCTATTCACGGTTTCAAGTATCCATGGAGGGACCTGGAACATATCCCCAGTGGATATGGGGGGAGTACTGTATTAGAAGAGCCATTTCAGATTTCATTTGGGTGGGGAATACTAAACTGCACTTGGATATATATTCAACGTTAAATTGCCAAATAGGAGTATAGTTTAAGAGCATTATTTATGGTTACTACTGTCTTATACCTCACAGTAACTATAGCAACAGTAACGTCATAGGTCAGTCTTTATTCTTTAAAAAAAAGATTTTTACTTTTGGCATTTAGAGGTCTGTTTAATTGTTCATAACAGCAGTCACTCAGCGTGTGGAACCAAGGAGTTGGCAGAACTATAAGTGCTTCTTGTATTATTTTCCTGAAGATAAAAGCACTTTTATTAATGACTGGAGAAAAAACAACGACTTTACAAACTCGCACTGAGATGGGCCATGCTCTGAGCCAGCCCCCTTTGCTCAGCTTCTTCATCTGTAGCAGGATGAGGTGGTAGAGAGGAAGAGTCTGGAGGTTGCTGAGGGAACTATGCTACTTCAGATTACAGGTGGAGGAGGCTGGGACCCGTGCCTTTCTTTATGGGAGTATGGGTTATGCCAGCACTGAGATCAAGTGGTATAACTGCAGCTTTGCACCCGTTGGATCAAGATCACATTGCTTTTGGGCTTGTGTGCAGTCTTTTTTTGCAAGCACATTTCAATACCTCGCTGCATCCCATATTTCTGGATATAGCTAGTGATGATTTTGTGTGCCATGAATAGCTATCCAAATAACATCTCCATCCATCGAGAGAGGAAACATACCATGCCCATGCGCATGCGTGCGCACACGCATGCACACACATAAACATGCAAGACACATTGCTTAGGATATAAATTGGGCCACTTTATTAAAACAGATCAGAAACTTGTTAAAACCTGCAATGGGTCAAATCTTACAACTCTTCCCCCTTGCAGTGTGGGGCATCTAACCTAGAGACAGTAAGCCACTTTCTATTCCCCTTTTGGGTGTTCCCACCTTGACTCAAAACCGTAGCCCATCAGTTGACGGCCCAAGCTTCTCTACGCCAGGCTCAAAGGGTTGAGGAAGTTGAACCGCACTGCCTCCCCCAAGCCAGAAGGGCTTTGAGGTCCACTTTGCAATCCAAACCTGATGGCTGACCAGCCAGCCCCCTAAACTGGAGAGCCTCTAGGGATCTGCACTGGCTCCTCCACTGACTTTTTCTTACCCCAGGGTGCACACCAAAATCCCTACTCCTGCCCCCTGGCCTGCACAAAACCTGCCAGAATTGACTGCCCTGGCTAAGAAAGATCACCAACCCAAAGGGGGGAAAAAAACAGTCTGGGGTAGGCAAAAACATCTGCCAGCCAAGGCCAATCAGGTGTACAGAAAAAAAATTTCTACACAACTCCAAAGGCAACCAACTAATCGCAGTCTGAGCAATGGGTGGGAGGTGGGGAACAAAAAGTGAGGCACACTGAGGTGGTAACCGAGAAAAAGCCAGCAAAGCTCCACCCCTGAGTCTGCCAAGCACCAATAAGGTGCTGCTATCTTCCCACCCTTGCCTCATGCAAGAGCTGGGCAAAGAGTGACCCCCGTGCACAGAAGCAGCAGTGGGCCAGCAGACGTGCATGTATTTATTTGTTTGAAATTATGGCTACCTTTGTAAGCAGCTCACAGTACATGTTGCTTTAATCCTGCAGTTGTCGGTAGAGCAGGATGGAGCAGACAATTAAAAAAGCCACAACTCAAAGCAGTTCCTGTCTTCCCTCATAGTCATTGCCAAGGTCACTTCTGGGACTGAACAGATGGATGACGAACTTGCCCAGAATGGATACGGTGCCACTGCAAATTGAACTTTGTGGGCATGGAAGTGATGTGAATGCTGTTGTCTCCTGATCAATGTCTATCCGATTTTTTAAAACCCTTTTTGAGCTGAACATTGAAATACCTGAAGATACGGCATCATACCATTGCTTCAGCTTTGTTTCCTTTTTAGGGCAATAGCATGTGCAGTTATAATTCTGTTTCTTATCCACTGGATCCACGCTATCTGTAGATCAATTTCTGAGTAAGGATGGGGGGGGGGGGAAAGAGTATTTGGAAAAGAGGACCCTCCCACTTACAGAACTGCACGAAGTGGGTCAGAATCTCAAACCCTCTCTGCTGCCAGCCCCCTTTGCAAACAATCCCTTCTCCTCTCAGGGCTATGACAGGAGTGTCTGCAGAAGTAGAAGAGAGTTCTAGTCCAGGCTTCAGCTAATGCCAGATGCCGAAATGACACTTCTAACCATGCTGCTCAGAAATATTATTATTAATTAAATTTATTTATTATTATTTATTAAATTCATACCCTGCTTTTTCCTCCCATGGGGGGGGGACCCCAAAGCGGCTTACAATAAAAACAACCCGTAAAAAACAAGATTAATACATAAAAATCATAAAACCGTGAATATATAGTATAAAAATGCATAACAATACAATCTAAAAAACAGAGGGAAATAAATCAGAGAGGAATAAAAGCAACAGTTTCCTGTTATTTCCTGCTGGGATCATTAGAGTCTACAAATCCCCAAGATTTCTGGAGGAAATCCTGTTTCTGCTCATGCTCAGAAGCAGCTTATCAACTTCCAGAGCTGGCTGGTGAGTTCCCTTACTTCAAGGAGACGGCCCAAAGTCTCCCACCCCGCCCCTCCCACCATAGGATGCAATGCAGGGGATAAGATGCAAGTGGTGGGGGATATGATTGGGGCATTAATTTGATATGACTCGTACTGTTCATACTACTGATGGGACTCTTTCTCTGCTATTGACTGAACGCTACGGAAAACTCCTCAATTCATCATTAGATCTCTACGCTACTAACCATCCACCATCCCAGTGCTGAAGGACTCTTTATGAAGCCAACTGTTCCACCAGCGCCTTTGAGTATGGCATTATTTTCCTGATGTGCTTGGCCTAAACCTATTGGGCTGTATGCAAAGAAAATGAATCCTGATGACATGTCATAGAAATCAATAGAGGTGAGTTAGTGGGACTTACAGTGCAATCCTATGCATGTGTACTCCGAAGTCAGTCCCATTAAATTTAGCGGAGGGAAATCTGTGTAAGACTGCGGCCCAAGTTCAGTCCCATTCATGTTAGTGGTGCTTCATCAGTGATATTTCTTGGGATACAACCCATTGCTGATAAGAGGCAATTTCTTTGTATGAACAATATATAATGCACAAAGCAGCATCCTGGACAGAGGCAGATAACTAGTTGTATTAAAAGAATTTAGTCATGAACATGTCCCATTGAAATGAATGAGACCTGGGTTAGTCCCAACCCATCTCATTTCAGCAGTGGTGCTTAATAATGACTAACTTTCTGTAGATACAAACAATCCAATCTTTATTATCTCACAACTCTTGCCCAACCCACAAAATATACATAGGCTGCAATCCTACACACACTTACCTGGGAGCAAGTTCCATTAAATGAAATGGAGCTTACTTCTGAGTAGACATTCTTAGGCTTGTACTGATAATCTATGAACAGCTTCTTGTTTATTTCATAGAAACCAGCTTGAAAAGATTCAAAAAAAATTGTTGACTACTTTGAACATCTAGATGAAAAAAAGTTAGGTTTTTGTATGAGGTCTGAACAAAACTTCAGACCTTTTGTAATAGATCTGAACAAAACAAAGCACTGATGGTAATGGGTTTTTAATTGTGACATAGATACTGATGCCAATTTCCAGAAACTGTCAGTGCAAAGAGCAATAGAAATAAAACATTTCTTGAGCTTTTACGGCATATTCATTTGTGCATAAGCATTTATTCCCCCCCCCCTTTGAAATCACTGTTCATTGAGAAATCTCATTGTCATTTAACAGTTGATGGTACTTAGATACTTTTTTCCTTGTTTGTTTGGGGTGCTAAGAAGCTGATTTCTCTATTCCCCATTACTCAGTATCTTTTGGAGGTATGAAAACATAACCCCTTCACCTTTCAGCAGGTAGTTCAACAGCAGCAGCAAAAGCTAATCATTTGCTGACATGATGTAAACAGCCCTCTGTTTGAAAAATGAGAAAGGAAATGCTTGATGGAGGCTTTCTTTTCCCTAACCTATGGCAAGGATGCTTCACCATTCTGTTTGGGAGTGTGGAGCCATAGTATCATTTAGAGGCTGCACTGCCCATTCTGATTTGTTTGTTTCCACATCATGGATGCAAGAGTCATTCACTCTGGCAGAGTCTGACGAAATTGGGTGACTTGGGCCTCAGTCCAGCCCAACTCAGGCACAGTTGAGGCCCAATTGTGGCACAATTGGGGCCCAAAATAGGACCGAGTTAGGCTGCAACTGTGCCTGAGTTAGGCAGGAGGCAAGAGCAGTGGGCCAGGATCGAGGCAAAACTTACCGCAGAGGCAGGCAGGCCCCTGTGGGGAGCTGTCAGTCTTGTGGAAGCGAAGAGCCCCCTCCTCAGCCCGTCTGCGTGCACCTACCACAGCTGCTGCAGCGGTCGCAGCAGACGGGCAGCCACAGGTGGGCCTGCAGGCACTGGGCGTGCGACAGTCAGCTGAAGGGCAGAGGTTGTGCCAGTGCCAGCTGCCCCAGGGCACCCTGGGCATTAGCCACCTGCCGCAGGGGGGAGTGCCACTGCCCTCCCTCCTGCAGACTGCGATGCCACCCCCAAGCCACGGTGAGGCTGCACGTGGGAGTCATGGGGGGGTGAGCGGGGGAGAGAAGGGAAGGAGGGGGTGGGAACGGCACGCACAAGGGGGGTCTCATGAGGTCTGGAACCGCCTCCGCCATGACATGCCCGTGCGCTGCCTGAAGCCCTGGGCCACCAGGGCCGTGGCTATGCCCACAAAGAAGGCATCCCGGTATGCCTTCTGCTCCGTGCCCCGGCCAAGACCGAGAGATGCCTTGGGCTTGTCTGCTGTGAGCGGGAAGGGCTCACGCAGCTCATCACTCCCCAGATGGGGCAACGTAGGCGCCTCGCGGCAGGCGCTCCGGCAGGGTGGGGGGTGCCAGCGTCCATCATCAGGGAGTGGGAGGGGAGGCAGGCACACAGGCAGGCGGACAGGGGGTGCTGGGGAGGGACACAGGTGGGTCAGAAACAGACAGACAACAAGGCTGGTGGGAGAGGAATACAGGGAGAGGGGTCTGCAGAGACCAACAGGGACACAGGGGTCACTTCGCAGATGGAGGCAATGCAGGAACGGGCGCCTCTCATGCAGACGGACCGAGGGTGGACACGGACGCCGTTGACGGGCGGACCGAGGGTGGGTGAGAGCCCCGGTTGCTGAAAGGGCTCTTCACGGACGTGGGCCATGTCACCTGTCACTGTTTGCCTGCCTGAGAGGCCCCCCAACTCCCCCCTCCCCTCTGAGCCCTGAGGGTCTGGCAGCCCCCCTGCTGTGTTCTCCCTGGGCTGGATGTGGCAGGCCCTGGCTGGGATTCATGCAGGGCCTTGTGTGGTGGGCGCTGTCTCTCTGTGTGTGGGGCAGTGCTTGTGTAACATTGGGGTCATGGTGTTCAAGGGGCCTTGCCCAAGGGGTATCTTTATTGTTCTGGAACATTGGCAGGGATGGCCAGGCGAGGCTGCCAGGGGTAGGCACAGCAGCCACTCAGAATGTAGCAGCAGCAGCAGCAGCTGAGGAGGGTTGCAGGGCAGGCTCCCAGACCTCTGGCAGCATCGAGGCAGACGACCATGGGGCAACCAGACTGCGGGCCCAGGGGTGCTCCCCAGAAGGTAGGTGGTGGTGGACATTCCTGGGGAGACATAAATCACAGGGGTGTTCCATGGCAGCTGCTGTGTGGTAGCAATCCCCATTGAAGAAATGCCAGTGTGCCAGTTGCAAAGGCCTGCAGGGAGAGAAATCAAACACAGCTGAGTGGTGTGACACACATAGCCTGGTCTGCGCTGCTTCCCTGGGTGCAAGGTGAGCATGATCCTGTAAGGGAAAGGGGTCAAAGAGAGAGACAACAACACAACTTGGGGGTCACAACCATGGCAATCCTAGCAATACTGACCTGTCAGTAGACCCTGTGGAGAAAAGAGGGGGGGGGACAGCTGGTGTCTACATATGGGTTACAGTTCCACACTCATGGCATTGTGTGCTCACATTCATACAGGCAGCTATGAGACAAGACATTGGTATAGAGGCATATCATGGCAGGCATTGCAGGCAGCTATGAGACAAGACATTGGTATAGAGGCATATCATGGCAGGCATTGCAGGCAGCTATGAGACAAGACATTGGTATAGAGGCATATCATGGTAGGCATTGCAGGCAGCAATGAGACAAGACATTGGTAAAGAGGCATATCATGGCAGGCATTGCAGGCAGCTATGAGACAAGACATTGGTATAGAGGCATATCATGGCAGGCATTGCAGGCAGCAATGAGACAAGACATTGGTAAAGAGGCATATCATGGCAGGCATTGCAGGCTGCTATGAGACAAGACATTGGTATAGAGGCATGTATCCTACCTATATTTCTCTATGCAAAGAGGCAGATGTCAGACCACATGTCAGCATGAACCCTGCACTTACCTGCACTTACCTGCTGGTGTTGTTGCCTGTGGGGGGGGGAGAGGGGCTGGGAGAAAGACATGGGTTAGCAAACACTTGCATGGAGACAGCTGCCCAGGCACAGGAGTACACAGTTTGGCCACAGGCAGAACAGCCCTCTCTGCCCTAGAGGGGGGCAGAGAGGAGAGAGGAGAAGAGAAGAGAGAAGTGGGGTGTTAGAAAAGTTTTCAAAGTCCCACTTTGTGGCTGCTGGGGGACAGAACCCCACGCCACGTGCTCAGAGAGAGAGAGAGAGAGTGAGTGGAGGGCTGGGGCTGGGCTTTTGTGGGAAAGAGGCTGGGTGGGGCTGGGTGCTGATAGGGTAACTATTTGGGTCCGTGTCCAGAGTTAGGCCACAACTGTTCAGTCCTAACTCAGGCCCAACTCGGGCCCAGGGTGTTAGAACTTTTCAGGAGAGGGCTGGTGTGGGTAAGGTAAAATGGCTCCTATGGGTCTCCTCACATTTGGGTCCACCCTTTTTGCTGGCCCAAATTTTGGGCCTGAGTTGGGCTCGAGGGGGCGTGTCAGGGGCTCTCCAGCGTCTGGAACCGGACCAAATTTCGTAACCGCCCCCGTCACACCCCTGACACGCCCCCGACACGCCCACTTTTAGGCTGCAATTGTGCCTGAATTGTGCAGTTGTGCCTGAATTGTGCCTGAACCCAATTCAGTCACAATTGCAGCCTAACTCAGGCACAATTCAGGCACAACTCGGGCCTAAAGCACTTGGGCTGCAATTGTGCCTGAATTGTACCGCAGTTGCCTTGGGCTGGACCGGGCTGTTAGGGATGCAACTTGCAAAAAAACAGGCAGGTCCGGAGAGACAAAATAAATTACCTTTCCATCCAATGCTTAATTCATTTCTAAAATTCACTGCCACAGGATGTGGTGATTGACACTAGATTAGATGGTTTAGAACTAGGTAACTTCATGGGGGACAAGTCTGTATCAACAACTATTGACTACGGTAGCTATATGCCAAGAGAGACTCAGAGGCCAGTTGCTGGAAAGAAACTGTAGAAAAGTGTTATTGCCTTCATGAGTTTCTGATGGCTTTCCAACAGCATCAGTTTGTTCACTGTGGGACACAGGATGCTGGATGAGATACATCTTTGGTCTGATCCAGCAGCACTCTTATGTTCTTTGTCCAGATGTAGCTTCAGGAGTCAGCCAGGTTGGGCGCTGGTTGATGGGCCACATCCATCAGATGTTCCACCTGGACACGCCAACCCCAGAACCCAATATCAGTGGCTGTGATAGTGCCCAAGGCACCATCGGAAGGTGAGCAGGAATGCAGGGCTTTGCTCTGACCGCAATCTCCAGTAACCTGGCACTGGCTCAATTGTTGTCAACTCAGAATCACTATGAAATCCATTTATTTTTTTCAAAATCAGAGAAGTCTGGCAGCATCTGGAATCTACGGGGTTTTCAAATCTTGACACCTGACGTAGATGCCTTTAAAAGGGGATTGGGCAGAGTTATGGAGGAACTGTCCATCACAGGCTACAAATCATGGTGACTGTATTTTTTGGTGACTGTATACCTGAGGATTTTTGAGGTAGCTTATCTAAGGGAGTGGCAACAGGGTACAGGTGCCTTGTTGCCACAATGCTCCTAGAAGCATCTGGTGGGGCTACTGTGAGATACAGGAAGCTGAACTAATTGAGCCCTTGACCTGATCCAGCGGGGCTCTTTTTATGTTCTTATATCCTTAAATCCTGATACTAGAAATAACCCTAATTGGAAACTCTTTGACCATTCTCTCTTGTCTCAACTTTCAGTCTTTTTTAAAAAAAATATCACATCTCAGTTTCCCAACATTTGACAATCTAAGAATCCAGTGCTCTACTACTGTTTGGCAACATAGTCTTGAATTGCGGTACTGCTTGGGTCACTTCATATTCACAGAAATATTGGAATAATTTATTATTTTCTTCATTCTTGATCATCAGCAGAAAATGACGACTATCTCTTGTTGCTTTTTGAGAATAATAATATAAAGCAATGGCCCATTCTACGAATTAACCACAAGATTTGGGCTAGTACAGTTTGACAAAAATCTGCTCTGGCAATGTTTAATCATGACAGGTAGTGAGCATAGGGCTATTGAGAATCATTGGAAAGGATACGCTTGGATGACATTTAACAAAACAGTTTATAGTATTGTTGAATTGTCTGCCTCTGAGATGTCTTTCATCTTGCATCTGATTTCATTGCATCGTGCATGCATTTCATTATTTGATGTAAAGGATTTTTCCAAACATCATGTGAGGAATGCAGACCTCAGAAATACCCACAGTGTTTTGATCAAACATGATTGCAGACACCATAATATTGAGCTAAACAGATATGCCGAACAAGAAACTGGTTGCGTTTACAGCGTAATCCTAACCCTTGTTAGCCACAAAGCTCTTAAACATATGAAAATTGCCTACAGACAGGCAGGCTTTTTGTTAATAAAATGTTATTTCTCTTCTTTTTGCTGCCCCCCTGTTTATAAGGTTTTCATTTTGGAAATTGTCTTAAAACATTGTTCTGCTTCTCATTCGACATCTCAGGTGCGTGTTAACTGGAAAAAAAAAGTAACCCTGGAACATTTGCTACAGAGGAACTAGCAAGGTTTTTATTACGAAGGCTTAGGTAATTCACACCACAGACGGCCGGTACTCCGTACGGGCAATGTAAAACGAACACATGATTAACTTTAACGAAGTTACAGACATTGACAATAAAATGAAAATGGCAATTTGCACTGCATAAGTTCAGATAGTTAAAGCAGCCCCTGGTAAAAGGCAAGACTGACTCGATCCCCTTGGATATTGATTAGAAGGCTTGTCGAAAGTACTGCAAGAATACAATGTGCATGTACATTGAATATGTGGGGGTGTGCGTGCGCTTGTAGGTGGCTGAGTTTGAGAGGCCCATTGACACAATTGTTAAATTCAGCTACATCAGTGGGGAAATGCCTAGATGCCAAATGACCTTTTAATGAGTATACAAAACACTTCCACATCTGGAACTGGTATATCTGAATTAAGTACAGCGTTTGGTAGTTTTGGATTCCTGACAACTTTTTCTCTTGATATACAAGCAGAAATTTCACCCCCTTGGAGCTGCTGGACTAAATGGCACTTGAGTTCTCTGACTGCTGCCAGAAAAAAAAAGTGGTTGAACAACCACCAACCCCTGGCAGCACAACACTGAGAAACAGGAATCAGATTAGTTGTGCAATCAGAACAGCAAAACACTCTCCTTACTGTAGCTGTGTGGTAGAGATGAATTTGAAGTCACTGATTTCACGAAACCTAATCAGTGATAGGTTTGAGCAGAGCAGCATACATTGGTGGCTTTTTGTGAAGGCATATACATATTATCCCCACACAGGGAAATAATTTATCAAGCACCCTGAAGTTATGAAGCTGATAATTTTGTCGACTGGTGACTCCTCAAAGTCACAGACAATGATCTTTCCCACCAATGCGACTATGAACTTTGTGTTGGAATGCTGGTTATTGAGCCTGCAACTTTAGTTATGCAAAGCCAGTTCAGCTATAGCTCCTACCCTCTAATGAATGCAGTATGGAAATCAATTTGTATGAGTCAGCTGTTGCCCATTCAGATTTAGAAATGCAAAGGGCAGACTATCTAGCCTGCTCAAGCCCTGTGTATAGCCAGTTCTTCAAACCCAGGGTTGTTTGTATTGGTTGTAAGTTGGGTTCTGTCCCTTTGGACCATATTTTGTTTTAGATGCACAATTTCTGAAGGGGGGATTTACATATACATACAAAATAAAGCTGTGTTTTCCATCTTCGGGGGAACTTTCGGGATGAGCCCCCTCCCCCGTGTGTCAGGACCAGGAGTTGGATTTGGACAGCTGGGGCACGGAAGCTAGGTAAACAAAAAGGCCATAATTTTGTTAACAGGCCTGCATGGGCGGTGGCTTCCAAAACAGGAGAGGGTTTAAGGATAAGCAGTGAGATGCATTGGAAAAACGGCTGTGAAGCGTAAGCAGCAGGGGGCACTCAAGAAGGGATTTGATGGATGGGGTGATGATGAGTCATACAATTGGAAGGACTCTCTTGACGGATGAAACTACGGAGTCAGGTGACGCTGTGTCCTGACTAAAAGTAGAGCTGTGAACTAGGAATTCCTCATTAACTTCTCACTTGGGCAATGAATTTGTGAAGGGGCCACTAATTGTCCAAATGCAATTTCCTCAAATATGGGAACAACAACAGAGGTCTCCCTTTCAGGGCTTCTATAAGAATTACTGAGATACTATCTGTGAAGGAATTTGAATATTTAATAACAACATATTACAAAAATATCTGTTAATATCCTAGGGGTCTTTGGGAAGGACCTGATATTCAACAGATCAAAACGCGTCAAACATCTGGTGGGTTATGCTTAAGAACAACAACAATGATGCTAATAATAAATAAAACTGAGCACCAAGATTACTTTGTATTTTAAGTGGGTTTTTCAGGAATATGGTGTTGTGATTTTTTTTTTCTATATCTTTTTAATGAACATATGAATGAAATCTACAGTTCAAACAGCTTTACAGGCATTGTCTCACATCCTCCCTGTGAGTTTGCCAGCACTATTTCTGCTTTACGATGAGTAACTGAGGTTGAGAGTATAGAAAAAGCAACCTGCCTAAAGCCACTCTATAAACTGACAGTTGAGTTGACCTGCTGGAAGGAAATGGAACATCAGTCCAGTTCAGCAATTTCTCTGCTGAAGCATGCTGACACCATGGTGGTTTCACATGATGAAGTTTTGTGATATAGTGGTGACTTCAATGTTTTTGTGTCACATGCTGGTGCTTGGTTTTTATTTCATTTAGCGTTTGGGTGATGGGTTGTGGTCTGCCTCCTATGTCTCAAGATAAGAACATAAGAACATAAGAAGAGCCCTGCTGGATCAGGCCAAAAGCCCATCTAGTCCAGCTTCCTGTATCACACAGCGGCCCCACCAGATGCCTCAGGGAGCACAAGACAACAAGATAACCTGTTTCCCGTTGACACTCCTTTGCACCTGGCACAGAGAAAACCCACTTCTAAAACCAGGAGGTTGCTTATGGCTTGTAACCTGTGATGGTCTTTTCCTCCATGAATCTGTCCAAACCCCTTTTAAAGGCATCTAGGCCAGGTGCCATCACCACATCCTGTGCCATCACCACATCAAGATGCTCTGCCATGCTGCTTCTCTGCTCCACACTGCCCCCCCCCCCAGTGTATTTTAATCTTTGTTGTAAGCCACCTTGGGCATTTGCCTTCGGCATAGGAAAAGGTGGGGTATAATTTTTTTAAAATAAATAAATAAATAAAATAGACTTTCGGGCAGTGCAATTCTATCCAACTTATTTCATTGGCTGAGCTCTGCTCAGTCCTATGCAAGTTATGCCACCGGTGTAACCAGCGGTGCAGCGAGAACGGGAGGCACCAGAATGGAAAGGGGATTCAAATCCCCTCCAAAAGGGGAATTCAAAGGGGATTTGAATCCCCTTTCCATTCTGGGGCCTCCCGTTCTCGCTGCACCGCTGGTTACACCGGTGGCATAAGTTGGATAGGATTGCGCCCTGAGATATGCAAATGGAAACTATGAATCTTAATAGTTACACAGGGGATCAGTAGATCATTTTGATCAATCCAAGATTCAACATTCGGGCCACTCATGATATAAGATGTTCAAATTACCTCTTCTTTGTAACTACGTTTGCACACAAGGTATCTGTGAACCGGGAGGGCAGTGGACAAACCGTATTCTTACCATTTGCTTCTCAGCTTCCATGTACCAGGGTGGATGTGTGTGAAGAGAGTAAAAGTATCATTCCAAAGCTATGTACACATTTTTTTTCCCCCTAGGGTTGCTACCATTTTTTTTCTTGACTTATGTTCATGAACAGCTGTGTGACAGGCTGTGGGATCTGGGCTGTAGGTTGTAGCTGAGGGTTGGCGCATTTGTCCAGGAAAAGTCCAAGCCTGTATAGGAAGCATCTCTCTCTCTTCCTGGAGAGAGACCATTGGTCAAGAGAGCCAATGGCCTGGATGTATGGGATGGACTCACTCCGCTACACGTGGATCATTTACCAACATGCACTCCGATCAGTGGCTTCCCCATATCACACAGCAGTATATAAAGCCACAGGTCCCCAGTTCTACCTCTGGCAGCTCTCAAAGCATCTCCATACAGAGAAAGCTACACCGGTTGGTTTTTTTGCTTCCATATGTTAAGCATGCAGAACTTCTGACAGGAGAACTGATATCAGCCTTTCATTTACACAGGCAAATTTGTTCTGGCTGATGCTGAGCTGGCAGGTTTTTTTTTAGTCCCGGGCTTCCCAGTACAGTGAAACATTTGACGTTCTTGTTTCTAAATGTCAGTGCCAGCCCTGAGTCATTGGCAACAGAGAGGCCGAAACATTCAAATAAACAAATGAGTGCATGTGACACATGATTAGCAGGGGTTCCAACACTTGGTGATAACCCGCCACTGTTGTGAACTCCTGTGGCCACCCAGGCAGCAAAGCCACTGTTAGTGGTGCTTATAAATATTATGGTATGTTGGAATATGGCTCTTGCCACAGTCTTCCTTCATACGAGGGTTTGGAGGAAACGGATCAAGGAGTGATGCACACCATATTGTACACGTCACTAAGTATACACTAAGTGACAGAGTTAGATATATGTTACTCTCACAAACACTGTAAAGGAGTCAGCATAGAGGTCCTTCTACTGTAGCACTTAAAACCAGCCCTTCTCCCATCTGTCATGCTGAAAGTGTATTTACTATTCTTTATGGATTAATTTCCCTGAACTTAATAGTCAGAACAACTCATTATTGAAGAAGCAGTTCCACCCTCACTTCCTTGTTGCATGATCTCAGTGCAGGCAATTCATCTAATTCTTAGTTTATGGGTACATTACTGTACATCCCCATACAAAGTATAGTGGGGAAATTCAAACTGGAGGGGCCAATTGGAGTGGCTAAATGATGGATTGAGAATGCCGGTCCCATGCAAATCACGCTGGGAACCGAGGTTTCCTGGCCCCCTCATACATTTGAGAGCCCTCCCCGTGGGGTGGGGATTGGATGCGGCTGAGCGTGCAGGCGGGGCCTGGGTGTTTTTAAACAGCCCCCGATCGGTGCTGCGTCCTCTTGCACTTTGTTCTCCCCCCCACTTTGTGTTGCATGTTTTGACTCCTGCCCACCTGCCCGTAGAACAGTCTGGGTTTGTACTGGTTGCCATTTGGGGTCAGGTAGGTATTTTTTTTGCTCACCAGATTGGCTTTTGGTGGGTAGTTTTTTTGCCTACCTCAGACTGTGTGTGTGTGGGGGGGGGGGGTTGGCTGCCCCACTTCATTTTCTCTGCTAACTCTTGGTCACTTTCTGTTGCAGGTAGTGTGGGCTCGAAGGCATGAAAGCGGCTATTGGGGTGCATCCAGAGGTCAGCAAAGGCAGGGAAAACCCACTCTCTGCTCCTCAGTGGCTCAGCTGCTTGAGGGCCTGGCCGGGTTGTCCCTGGCCTGGACTGCAGGGGCCACCTCAAAGGCTCAGCAGCATGGGGTGGGCAGTGGCGTTGCTGGAGGTGGGGTGGAACGCTAAGTTCTACATCGCGCTGACCTCCGTTACTCACCGGCATGAGGTGGCCCCGCCCTTTCGCCTTCGGAGCAATACAGTGGGGTGAAGGCAACACACAGGTGTAGTATGCAAATAACCCCCCCCTGAAATATTTTTATCTCATCAGCCACACTCTCCTGAACTTCCACCTTCTTTCCCCGTCCAAATCCGTCAAGGAATCGCAGAGATACAGCCATTTTAAACAACCACTTTTAAAATTCGGCTTCTTTTCCGGTTTGCGCGTACTTTGACAGCTGACACGTGCCCGCCAGGGTCGAGAGTTCACAGGCACGCGCCTCGCATGCGCCTCCGGAATCCCCAAGAGAAGCAGCCAGCAGCAAAGTTCACTCTGTACCTACTTAATCCTTTTTACCTTTTAACCCGCTAAGCCTGTAATCCCCTTTCTGGGCGTTCAGCCAACTCCAACAGACGGCGTGTGCCGCTTGTTACTCAGCGTGCACACTCGGCTTTTTGACCGTTTGACCCCTCTATCTCCGCTTTTGACAGATTTAAAGGGCCAGCGATTTATTCTGGGAAAAATGCAACTTTTGGAAGATTTGGTGTGTATTTTGGGTTCCCTTGAGAGTTATGTGCCGGATCTTCATTGAGGATCATCGGGGTCACCCCAGGGATGGATCCCAACACAGAAGGGTCCCCATCCTCTCGCTCTACTGAGGCTAATCTTGGGTTGAATAGAGAGGCTCCTGGAAGCAGGGCAATAGATTTGCGGCCGTAAAAGCTGAGTTAAAGTCTCAGCATCCTCACTGGGACTGCCTGGGAAGCTCGGGGTTGCGCAAGGGTTAGATTCCCGTCTCCCCTCTTCGCCAGGACTCAGGGGGGTCAAGCGAAGGTTGGCACAAAAGGTGCACCTCCCGCCAGAATCTGCACTGCAGGGAGTAGGGGAACGACCATTTTGAGACATAACTCAGCCAGCAAACAGCGGCTCCAATTCTGTGTTGTCCCCAAATGGCTACCTTCTACCCAGGTGCCAGCTGGGGGCAAGGACAAAGGGGAATTCCAGAAACACAGCAAGGATTCAGATTGTTGCATTTCCTGAATGTCAAAAGCCATCTCTTTGTGCACCCTTTCCCCAACCCAATCACTCCCAACCCCCTTCCTGCTTTGCTTGGTTACAACTATGCAAAACGCCTCTCCGCTATCTCTATTGTTCCTGTCTCTTCCTGGCTACATTTGTTTCACATGCTAATCCAGTTACCTGCCTGGCTCCTGCCTGATTGACAGGAACAGTTCAATTGAACTGTATGTTTGGTACCATGGGGCAGGGACCCATTGTGTGGCACTTTTGGCTATCTAATTGGAAATACTGCCTTTTGTGTTAAGCAGGCTTCTCAAAAGGACCCATTCATAAAACTCCGGAAAACCTCGCTTCACCTGAAGTGGGGGTCTAATCCTATTACCTCCTGCCACCCAGTACTCCCACCCATCATACCATTGGTTCCCAGTTGCACAAAACACCACACTTTTCATTGGTTCTTTTAATAAAGTTTATCTTTTATTGGCTCAAAGTTTCATACACGCTGCTGCTGTTCTCATTGGTGCAAAGTTTCAATCCAACTTCCCCTTGGCTGTATCAAAGTGTAACTTCTTGGATCCTTCCCTTCATTGGCCCTTCTTTATTATGTATTCTTTCACAATGTACTCCATGGTTTTCCCTGTAAAAATGAAATGTATATAAGCTTTTGTATTAATCATATATGGTACACTTTCTGCCTTGCTGATCGTGTCCTGGGCTAGCCTAGTAAAGATCTTCTTTTTACAACGTTGGTCTATTTTGAGCTCTGTTTTTGGCGCCTCTGCAAACTTCAGATCTTTTCCTTTTTTCTCTCTCTTTTCCTTTTTGGGTACCCTCTCCGCCCGCGGAGTCAGGTGTCCGCTCACCGGATCCCACGAGCTGAAATCACTAGCACCCTTGGGTGCTCACGCCCCACTGAATGGCTCCGAAGGCGAGGGGGTGGGGCTGCCTCGTGCCAGTGAGTAATGGAGGTCAGCGCAGTGCGGAACTTAGCATTCCACCCCACCTCCAGCAACGCCACTGTGGGGTGGCCTCATGTGGGTTCAGCTGCCTCTGCCCCCTTTGCGGGGTTGACTAGGATGAGCTGGCGTATGGGCACAGCTCAGAGTCGGGGTGGTATTTCCCAGCCCGGAGACTGGAGTCGCGTCTGGTGCCCCTTTGGATGCTGCTGCCTCCACACTACTGTCTCAACTTCCTCCTGAAGCCTTGGAGAGCACCTGCCAGTCAGAGCAGGCTGCAGTAGCCCAGGTGAACCAATGGTCTGACTCAGTATAAAGCAACTTCATAGGCTCAGATGAACCAGGCAGACCTGAGCCTCGATATTTCTCTTGTTCCAAGGAAACCACTGGTGGATTTTTCTTTTTTTCATTCCCGGGGAGGCCAGTGACACTTTGAAGGCAAACAGTAAATTATCTGCCCAGATTTAGTTCTTTTTTAAAGTCATTTTTCTCTCCTTTCCCATCTGGTGATGATTTTTGCCCATCTGTTGAAAGGTACTGAGGAGGCCTCCTGATGAAACTCTTTTTGTGTGCCTTTGAAAGAACAGGTAGATTGGAAAGGGGGGGAAAAGTATCCCCAAGGATGCTATATTTGGGACGCAGAAGCACTTTTCAGTGCTGATCGCATCCTCATGGCAAGTAACACCAAGAACACCTTCAGCGTGCAGTTTGGTATTCAGCATTTGTGTTAACAAGAACCCTTTTATAATGACTTTGCTCACATCCGAAAGGTGAGTCTGAAGAGGCAATTTTAGAATACTTCTATTCAGTCAATATTCTGTTCAATCTCTTAAATGCTGGAATGCCTGCCTCAGATCAAGGGCTTAAAGACCTTTGTATCTCAAAGAGAAATAAAGGTGTTTACAATAACAGAACTGTATTTTGCACATAATGTGCCTTACAGTGTCAAAGTGAGCTCTTACGGTGGTTTCTTTCTCAAGTCACATACTGCTGATGGAAGTAACTTGGAAATACTATGAATCAGAGTTTATTCTATCCTGGTGGTTCAGAAGGTAATACATCTGCAATTTGCATTTTGCCTGTTGTATGCATTTTGCCAAAGGAGCATGAAGTGGATGGAGAATCTCATTTGTCCGGTTCTTTGTGGAACACTGGCGATGCAGAGACGAGAGCGATTTGGAGAGTGGGCATTTCGTTACATGGAAGAGATAATGTTTATTACCTTAAGTGTTTCTGGGCCAAGTGTAAAGGGGCCTTGTTACCTGCAAGTGCTGCATCAACGGAAATTACAAAATGAAATTTATACTCGTAAGCTGCAAAAGTTCTGAATGTTTTGAAAGGCTGATGTGTGTTCCCCAAGAACAAAGGTCCCAAATGCTGGAGAGCCATAACCAGTCTCTCCAAACCTGTGGCTGAAAACAGATGCTGGCTTTCAAGAGTTGAAGGTATTACAGATGACACAGACATTGTTGCCCTCGACATACAAACACATTTCTTTTGCCCCACAGTTACCTTGGGACAAACAGATTTGCCACTGCTTCAGCAGCTGCACTGGTTTTCCATTCGTTTCCAGGCCCAATTCAAGGTGCTAGTAATGACCTTTAAAGCCCTTCACGGTTTGGATCCAGGATATCTGAGGGACCGCCTTCTCCCATACTTTCCGGCCCGCTCTCTTAGGTCATCTGAGGGGGTTCTCCTGCGAGTGCCACCTCTATCGCAAGTTAGGGGAGTGGCAACACGTGGGCGAGCCTTCTCTGTTGTGGCGCCACAATTGTGGAACTCCCTGCCAGGGGATCTGAGAACTACCCCCTCCCTCATGACTTTTCAGCGAGGGCTCAAAACGTTTCTTTTTCGTCTAGCGTTTGGGTGATGGGTTGTGGTCTGCCTCCTCTGTCTCAAGTTGTTCTGCTTTGCTGTTCCTCTGCTCTATACTGTCGCCCCCCCCAGTGGATTTTATTGTTTTTAAATTTAGTTTATGTATTGTTATGTATTGTTTAAATTTATTTTAGATATTATTTTAAACTATGTATTTGAATTTTTGTTGTAAGCCGCCTTGGGCATTTGCCTCAGCATAGGATAAGGCGGGGTATAATTTTTTAAAAATAAATAAATAATAAATAAATTTTGAAGGAATTTGAAGGGGGGCAGGACTAATGAGCACAATCCCACTCCCCCTTTATGCATGCACTGAACAGTGTGTTGTCAGAGAAGATCTCTATACTATCTATTTTATACACGGCTGCATTTGAGTAGACACTCTTAAGGGGAAAAAGAAAGGGAAATTTGGAAAAGCATCTCTAATGGGCCAAACTGGACACTAAACACAAACACAACGTATTAAAACCACCATGGCTACTTCTGCTAGGGAAAAGCAGCTCTATGTATTTTGTCACCTCTAGAAATCCTACTACTCATTCAACACTAACAGCCTAATATTTTGCCCCAGAACCCCTCAAAACTGAAGCCATCACTGGAGACTGTTAGATGAAAACTTCAGACACAAAGTTTAGGTGAGCAGGATACAGGAGGATATAGCCTGACAATGCAATGTGCAATGAATAGAGTGACACTGTAGCTAACTCTCCCAATGAATGGAGCAACATGATCTTTAATGCCCATATAAATAGTCAAAGCATCAATTCTGTGCCTCATCCAATAGACACACTTCCAGCCATGCAAGTTTCCTCTTAAAAATGGAGAAATGAGCTGGGTATTGCTGCTTTACAGCACAATCCTATGCAACTTACACCACCGGCGTAACTCAGCGGTATCCTATCCAACTTACACCACTGGTGTAGCCCAGCAGTACAGCGAGAATGGGAGGTCCCAGAATGGAAAGGGGATTCAAATCCTCTCCAAAGGGAGATTCAAAGGGGATTTAAATCCCCTTTCCATTCTGGGGCCTCCCGTTCTCGCTGCACTGCTGGGTTACACCGGTGGTGTAAGTTGGATAGGATACTGCTGAGTTATGCCAGTGGTGTAAGTTGGATAGGATTGCGTTGCCACACACGGCTACCAGAACATGACCCTATTCCATGAGCAATGAAGAGGAATATATTCTGTGCACAAGTGAATCTTGCCTTCTTTACTGCGTAGAGGTACCATGCATGCGAGATCCATTTCTAGCTCATTGGTTAGGCATTTCCAGAGCTGAGTAGAAAGTGTTCCAGAAAGCTGCGAATCACATGTGTTTTTTGAGCCCAGAGACCTTGGAATGAATTCATTTACAAGCAAATAAAATGTACTGTAACTTGAACTATGATCATATGGGAGAAGATCCAAGGTTCCTTTCCACATGCCATGCAGCCTTCTTGCCACTGAATGAATTTGGTCTCTTTTGGCTTTCCTATGTGACATGGATTTTGACTATATTGAATTGGAGCTACAATACCCATGCAACAGAACCAGAGTTTGAGTTCTGAACATTTCAGAAGGCTCCATAGCTCACTTTACATTGGAAATCAATTAAGCCAGAAAAACCATCACATTCTGTCAAACAGAAAGACAAAATGTGCTCAACTCATACACTTTACTACAATAACCTGTTGCCCTTACAAACTATTCTAACCTTACACGACTGGAGATGGTTTGATGTGAGATCAATACAGGTTGGGACATGTTCACATCAGCATCAGCTCAGCATCAGTCAAAATGTGATGATTCACCACATAGTGCATTAGCTCTCAGAATCTTCCAGCTTGACTCTTGTTTTGCAGCATTTGCCTGAGGGAATAAGGCTGATGATCTGTGGCAAATTACCAAAAGGTTTCTGAAAGCTGATTCACAAGTGGTACAGTCAGTACAAGTTGTCGATTCTAAGTGTAATTCTATGAATGTCAACTGAGAAGTGAGTCTCATTGAACATAAGAACATAAGAAGAGCCCAGCTGGATCAGGCCAAAGGCCCATCTAGTCCAGCTTCCTGTATCACACAGTGGTCCCACCAGATGCCTCAGGGAGCACACAAGACAACAAGATACCTACATCCTGTTGCCACTCCCTTGTACCTGGCACAGAGAAAACCTACTCCTCCAACCAGGAGGTTGCTTATCCCCATCATGGCTTGTAAGCTGTGATGGACTTTTCCTCCATAAATCTGTCCAATCCCCTTTAAAGCATCCAGACCAGGTGCCGTCATGACATCCTGTGGCAACTGAATTCAATGGGACTTACTCCCAGGAAAGTGAGTCAAGGACTGATGCTCTGGTGTGTTGAAATGGCCTTGTGAATACTTGAACATGCGTCCTGATCACTCACAACTCACCATGTCCTAATTCAGTCAAACAACTGTGGTATTTAACTGGATATTATTCAAAATGGTCACCATTTTGAACATTCCAACATACCAAAATCCACTGGAAATGTCAATGTGTAATGACTTTGTGACATGAGAATAGACCTTCATGCTAGCAATGTCATGATATCAGGGTTCAAGACGAACTCACTTTTGCATGGACGTTAGCAACTCAGGAAGCTTAGAAGGAAAGGGATATTTTAACCTATTCCAAATTCCACCCCAAGTATGCTTTCAACCTGTCATAAAATGACAAAATATTCTAGTTCAGAAGTTTGCCATGTGCATTGTTCATGCCATTAATCGTGATAACTCACTGCATGCTTATTTCGACAAATGAACAGGAGGGTGTTGTGGTCAGAAGAGGAAGAGTGGCTGAAGAATGAGAAAGAAGGTTGTGAGAAGACAGGGAAAGGATGGAAAGAAAAGAGTGGAAACCAATGAATCAGCATTGCCAACGTCATGGCTTTGCAAATATGGAGTCATTATTGGGAGGTGAGTGAAGGGGCTAAATATATTTCTATCAACGTTTGGGTATCTGGCACACCCTATCAATCTTCCTGTCTAATCCACAACCATATTGGGTAGGTTTTTTTAAAAAAAATGTAGCCAAAATGATGGCACTGCAATGCTAAACATTAACATCAGCAAAATTATCTGAAATGAATTAATAAAGAATTAGGCTGGCATTTGGGACTAGCAATCCATTGTTGAAAAACCCACAGGTGGACGTTTGCTCCACAATGCCCTCTAGATCATGTGCCTCTGTTGCTGAGGAACATTAATGGTGATATGGAGACTGAGAGCCTGATGCTACAACATCAAGGAAGGACCAGGCATTGGGGAAAGGGAAGACATAGGCAAGAATCTTACAGGCCAATCCTATTCAGGATTGGGATGTCAGGGGCAGGGCTTTATGACAGTGGAAGAGTCTTCCATTGTCACAAAATGGCTGCCAATGGAGTGCGCAGCTTTCTGTCAATGACCATATTCTGAGCGCTGTCGCAAGAAGTGGCAGCACTCCAGCCCCACCGATGGACCCCACTGTGCTGAGAGGTACCAGATAAGGTAAGGCAGTGGTGGTGTGGGGGGGTAGGGAGGGAGGGGACAAGGAGGGGGAACAAGGATCGGGAAGTGGGGGAGGGGCGGATCCGGCGGCAATGGCATGCAGTGGATCCTATCTCCTCTTTTAACAACCTCCCCCACTTCCTTCTTCTCAGACTTGTGCCAGCTATAGAGCTGGCGCAGGTCTGAGGAGACCCATTGTGGAGCCGGAGGTATACGGAGGGGTAAGGGAAAATAATTCCTGCCAGTGTCCCTGGCAGTGCGTTGCTCGGCACACTGTTGGGGATGCATTTACGACTGGCGCGGACTGCCTTATGGCAGCATGCACCAGCGAGGGAGGCATGCAGCCATTGGGCAGCACACATAAGATCGAGCTGCCTGTCTCCTTCCTCCAAACAAGCTCGCTTGACTGGTCCATTGAGTACTCTGAAAACCAAAATAATTTCACATGATAGCTGTTATCTCCCTTTGGAGGCTTGGAGTATCCATCAACAGTGTCTGTTTTTAGCTCCCCCACTGCAAATGCATGAATTGCATTCGCAGTCGGTTTCTAGGCTCACCCTTTTGCCTAGGGCCCTCCGTTTGGGCTACAGAGAGCCATTCTCGGCTCAGCTGTAGCTTTTTGCTGCAGCCTGAACTGCCAAAACATTTCTCCTTTCTCTTCCACTAACATCTCCCATTTTCCTTTCCCCTTCTTTCTTCCTTGCACCCCAAAAGGTTACCGTCCTTTCCCTTCCTCTGGGATGCCCAGCTAATCTTTCAATGTCCCTCCTCCCCCCACACATTTTCTCATTCTTCACGCTGCCCATTCTCCTTCTAAGGGGTTCCTCTCCCCCTCTCTTAGTCTCTCCTTCTAACCACTTTCTAAAAGAAAGACTATTACACTGCCACCCCATGGTTTATGTTAATACGAATGATGGAATTTGGGGCTCTGTTCACTTTCCCATGCAGGTGGTTGTATTCGTGCAGTTGTTGATTGTTAGATAACGATTCCCCCAGACTTTTAGTTATTACAACAATTCATTAAACTGGTAAAGTGAAAAATATGAGGGCTATGATGGCTCTGGGAATTGGTAATGGCATATGGAGTCTTTCAACTTCTACATTGCTGGTGTAAATCCAGAGCGGGTTAACAGTCAGCAACTGTTAGTTGTTCCTCATCGAATGACTCTCCTGTGACTCGTGTTGATAGGACTTCGGGGTTTCAGCCCAAAGCCCAGGTGTCTGTATCACAAAATGTACAACACCTGCCTTGGCAGTTGAAACACATTGGCTGAATAGTTAAATAATATGTTGACTAAACACTCCATCATATACTCAGTGGCCCCCTCACTGGTCCCATCGGAAAAACTTGTAGTAAAATCCGTACAGTTTTTAGAACATTATGCATATGTGTGGGGGTCTGAATGTGGGGACTGTAATCTACTGAATCTGTATATTCAGTCTCCGTAATCCAAAAGGCACTGGTCCATAGACTATACTAAGGTTCCAGTAGCCTGTCAAGGAAATAACAGAACATTACTTAGCATGGTTACCACAATGAAACAGGAAAATAGTGTTTGAAATGCTGCACTATTTTCATTCGATGCACCCTACCCTTGTCGGTTTTACTGCTCACCTTCAACTGTTACTAACGGCTCAAGATGTTCCATAAAATAAAGTACAGCACTCACCCCTGTGCATTCACATCTTCATAGGTACCATGGAAAATACAACTTGGAGAGTGATTTGTTGCCAGCAAGAAGATTAGGATAAGTCACCTAGAAAAGCCAATCAGATGCGGCACAGAAAAACTCTCATATATTAGATTGTGTGGACACAATAGGTTTTTTTTTCCCAGATGCTCTCTCACCATGTTCACTGAATGCAGGGAGAGTGCAAGAGCAAGCTAGCTAGCCATGTCCCTATGCCAGTGGTTCCCAAACTGGGAGCTGCTGAAACCAGGGGAGCCGCGGAGTGCCACGAAATCCTCTTCTAAAACAGTGCAATGCCAATTGGCAGGCATCAACATAATGTGGGGGGCCACGGCCAATGGTCACCAATGGTCAAGGGAGCCGCAGGTTGAAAAAGTTTGGGAAACACTGCCATATGCCAATGCACACTCGGGGGGGGGGACTTCTGAAGAGGAATCATACTGCATGATAATCTCAATATTATCTTTTCCTGTCCAACTCCTGAAAATTCATGGGCATGCAAAATGCTGGGATCAGATGAGGTGCATAGAGAACTAACCCATCCCATGAGACCAGCTGAGGTGGTCATCTCGGGCTGCAGATTGGCAATGGAACGCCCACCTCCATCCACCTACTCACCTCCATTGCTGCTCCTCTTTCTTTCTCCCACTCACTGGATTGAGCAGAAGAAGAAGTGTAGAGGAAAGTGGTGGACGCTGTAGACCACCACTCTCTTTTCAACATCCACCACTTCCTCTTCTGCTCCATCCTCTTCTCTTCCTTCTAATCCAAGGAGTGGATGGAGCAGAAGCTGGCACATCACCAGGTAAGGGAAGGCAGCATTTGGCATGACATTGCAGGTGCCCCTCTGGTCTGATCTTGGCTGCATTTACCCATTCAATCCCCCAAGGAAACCCACCGAAGACCCACCCCATACTTAAGTCCTTTATCCATAGTGAGAAGTAAGAAATATCATTTGTTAGCTTGAAGAAAAACATGCCCGAATAAAAACCTATTTTCTAAGATAAGGCTATTTCAAAGCTAAATGAATTGTGTTCAAAGAAGTTCAAAATATTTGTACGTCCCCTGCAGGGGAACCTGAAGATGATTTGGAAACGTTTATTTTCATTATATATATTTTTAGGCTTTTCTCTGTTCTACCTCTTGAAGTCCTGCTGCCATCCAATTGGGATTGGGCATTCCAGGCTTTTTAGATGTAAAATAGCTTCTGTGTGGCAGGTGGTCTTTCCTGCTGTTTATGATGTAGCCTTGGGAAGCCAGTCAGATGGAGCCGTTCTTTATCTGCATGGAATCTGGGTAAATCAGAATCAAACAGATGGGAAGACAGTCAACGTATCAGAGTCCACTAGACTAGCAGCAGTTCATAAAATCCGGCAAATGCACAATATTTCCACCCCACCCACCCACTCAAAAAAGAGGGAAAGAGAGAGAGACGGGAAGGGAGATGCAATTGATTTATTCACCCAACTGTCACAGGAACAATCCTGTTGTTTAAAACTCATTTTTAAATATGGGGAATCAGGAAAAGAAAACAAATCCAACCAACAATTTAAAGTATCACAGCTGCTGAGTATATAATTCTGTAACTGAAGCCCATACTATAGCAGGTAAACACTGGGAAAGTGGAAATTACTTCTTAAACTACTGTGCCCAGCCCAATCAAAGAGGACTGTTGAAACTGGTACCGATCATGATGTTGAATAAATCATATTTTAATGCCACTTTTATCCATGGCACTTCTTGAGGTTTCAGTGAGATGACATCGATCCCTTGGACAAATGGGATTCTGAGTAGTAGGAGCCTGCCTGTGGCTTTTTCTTTAAGAAAATGTGTCTTTACCCATGCACCCCTCCCCCCCCAAAAAAAAATCATGCTAGGCCAAGGCTTTGGTAGAAAGGGCCTTTTGTGCCACCAAAACTGGACTCACTGCAGTGGATTGCATGATCCACTGCCTTAGGCCCAGGATAAGACTAGGCTGTTTGTTACATTTCAAGACAGCTTTATATTTTTTGTGCTAATTCCTTTCTTCCAGTTACCGGTACACATTAAAATTACTTGCTGAGCCCCATGCAGTCTACCATTTTTTTCTGGCTCCATGTCTGCTACATTTCATAGAAAAGTTCTCATTCCTTATCGGGACATCTATCATAATAGAAACATGAATGAAGGAAGAATAATGGTGAAAAGAGACGGATGTCCTGCTTCATAGCAATTGTGGAGTTATAGGTTGCAAGCATAGAGCTCCTTCATATTCCCCCATAGTATAAGAACATGCAATCAGCACAACGGACTTAAGGCATCCTTCATTTGCCTTGATCCTGGGGAAGGAATTCCTTTGTCAGCTATTTGCGATGCAAAGCCCTAGCTTGCAACTCAAATCTTCCCTTTAGGCAGCCTTTCCCTCCATGAGCTGTTGCTGTTAATTAAAGGTAGCAAAGCAAAGAGGCTTCTCTTGTCTGAGAAAAGAACAAAAATGAAAAAAATAAAAAAAGAAGAAGGAAGCATCTTAGCTATTTTCAGTTCGTCTTTGGAGGGCGACTTCCAATTTACATTATACCTTTCTGCCAAGAGAATATGAAAAAAAGGGAATTGAGAGGTGTTTGTAGATAGCATTCTCAGGCTTGAAGGATGCTGGGGGTGGGGGGGAGAGAAGCACATATGCTTCAAAGAGAAATGAATCCATTGGCAATTTTGGATTAAGTCGCAGAGATCTTCTAGTCCAACTTTGAAAAACACAGCTGCAAAGAGACGGTGCAGCTTCTGTGGTTGCCATGTGATGTTTAATTAAACAGCCTATGAATTATTTAAAATTACTATGTGATGTTTTGGAGGGTAAATAACACCTTCTGCAAGCAGTTAATATTTTAATTTAGGGACACCAATCTGGACTGTCATTCCCTGGGCTGATTATTTGCCCACCGCTCTGTAGCACATTTTACCAAAGAAAAAAGGAAAAAAAGACGTTAAGAGGGAGATGGTCTCATCTAGCACTTAGAAGAGGGTCAGAATAATTGGATTCTCTTTGGGTTGTACACCTGCTGTTTTCTATAACAGCAGGAGACTGAGAACTGCGGAGCAAAGCTTTGCATGCAGATTCAGATAAGATGGGTCCAATCACATTGATCCAATTCCGGCGTTTAATCCAAACCAAATCTCCTCAAGTGGAAAGACGCGGTGCATAAGAATTAAAAACAAGAGTTTCCTCTGGACTGACCGCTGTTTGCAAAAGTCTAGGATGATTTAAAAATGGTGGTGGACCTTAAGGACACTGCTGTGAAAATTGCAGGTTTTCTCTATCCTCACCAGCAGTGCTCAGTGGCTGTGTTGCTTGACTATGTTCAGCTGCAAGGGAAAGTGGCAATGCAACAGGGATAGCTCCTCTCTTAGGGCTTGTGAGACTGTTCCCCCCCCCCCCGGTAAAAAGAAACGTGCACAATTAAAGAGTTTTGTGTCTCAAGACACTGCACTGGCCAATGGCTTTGGTTATCCCGTTGCCAACCGGTCCTCCTTTCAGAGATCATTAGGGAGGGTAGGGGGATGGAGCATTATAGCCATTCCACTAACATGCCATGCTGTTTTCCAAAACATGAGCGAGAGAGAGAGAGAGAGAGAGAGAGAGAGAATGACAAGACTTCTTGTCTCCAACTGGCAGATTCACTCTTCCACTAGTTATACTGTATTCTCACTCAGCTTTGCCCCTCAGAAGTTTCATCCTATGGCTATTATAGCAAGTACTCCCCTTTTCTTACTGTTGCCTTCCAAGGGTTGTGAGGAGGCAGCCATAGTGTGATGTTTGCCCCTGCCCCTTGCCTCCTAACGTGTGAGGGTCTATGTTATTTATCAAGGAGGAAGAAGGCTCTTTGAGGTGCACATTGTGTGGGGCAGGGAGCTGCCACCCATTTCTGTGCCATTCTCCCCACTCATTATTAGCTGCCACTGGCAGGGAAACACATTACATAACACTGGGCAAGGTAGGTAATTCAGCACACTATGAGACTTGGAGGGAATAGAAGGGCATATAATGCAGTTGTATCTCCTTGTCATGCAGACTTCCCCCTCCTTCCCTATGAGCAGGAACTGGGGATTGGAAGGCTGCCTCAGCCATGAACTCATCAGGTGGTCTTCAACAAGCCTCTCACTCTCCTAGAATGAGCCTCCCATCTGCAAAATGGAGATAACAGCACTGCTGAAGGGCCCTGCATGCTGTGGTATAGATTAGTGACAATGTATGTGAAGGACTTTGAACGCCAAAGTGCTACGTCATGAATATGGTGGTGAGGGCAATCAAGAACTTCTCCTAAGGATACTCCAGCAGCACCTCACCTCTACTTCTCATGCACAACCAAGGGTAACAAAAGACATTTGCTCTGCTGACACCTTCACAAGTAGCCCTGTGCAGAAGCTATAGCATTTGTGAATGCTGTACCCAGATACAGAGTCCACAAGAGCGGGGGGGGGGGGGTGTATGAAGGTTGAACTGTTGCCTGGCCTGAAGAAGCTAAGCAAGATCAGCTTAGGATCTCACCTTGGAAGGGTGACCAGATCAATGCTGAAAGCATTGATAGTGAGAGGCAGTGAGAGGCAGTGTTAAAGCGTGCATCAGCACAGGGGCGGGACTTTGAGGCATGCTCTCATGGATGCTATAATACCTATAATATAGTATAATGCTGGGTACAGAATCTATGAAATAATGACTGCACAGCACTAATGTGGAAGCTTAATGCCCAATCCTATGAATGCGTTATACTGGCGGAATGCGTGTTCTGCCAGTATAATGCGCTTTGCGGCTGTTAAAAATGTGACACTACCAGAGCGCATTGCCTAGCCATCACCACAAGCAGCAAGTGGCTGAGTTCGTATGGAGACCAACCAAGGATTCCTGCCGGTACAGGTAAAGTCAAGCAGGAGTCAGAACTGAGGCAGGGAGGGGGTGGAACGGGGCAGGGGTGGGCGGAACAGGGAGGAAATGGGGAAGGGTGGAGGGCATATTGGGCCCGGGAAGGGGGCATATTCAACAGCAGCAGTGTCCGCCAAATCCTAACCCCCTTCCTGGGCACAATCCACCTTCATGGGTCATGCACAACTATATGTGCACAGGCGCCGCGCTATAGGTGCATATGGGGACCCTGCCTTTTATGGAGTTTCCAATCAGCAGAAGGGCCTAAAGAATTTCAAATGTACGTGAGAAAAGCTATACTTAGACCTTCCGTTAAATGCACAGAAGTTAGGGGCAAGCACAGTCCTGTCCTTCTCTACTCAAGGAGTCCTCAATGCCCTCTACTACTCAATGAGTCTGCACAATTGTCAAGGTGTGAACAAGGCTAGTTCTTCTGAAAGATCCTCATGTTACAAGTAAGGCAATTTATGATCATGTTTGTTTCTCATATTCTGTACTGCCCGGAATGTAAATTGCTCAAAGCTACAACATGCAGCGGTTAGAAAACACTGACTTTCACATTTAGTTACCTTTGCAGGGAACCAAGCCTTAATTTGATGTGTCATGATTCAGGCAGGCCTGTACTGCTATGCTTGCTCAGCAATGAGTCTTGAAATGCGATTAAATAATGACATTGAAAAGAATAGGTTTTGTGATTTCAGCTATCTGTTACAATCTCCAAGCCCTTAAAGGGTCTATTAAAAATGGTTGGAATTGCTTTTGAAAAGTGCTTTGAAATCGTTGCACGAAAGATTCTGCCTCAGGGCAGGGTTTTATTAAATGGCCAGGCACTTAAATGATTACACAACAAGATGAAAACTTTACAAATTGTTAAGATCACCTTTCAAAGAGATGAATTATCACCTGCACGCACCCTTGTAGCAGTAAGCATGAACCAGCAGTTCATTTCCACCACTGGGACATGTAACTCAAGATCACTTAACATGGATTAGTTATCCATTAATCTAACCCTTTAATCCAGAGATGTACAAAAACAAAACCCTCAAAAATACCACCCAGATATCTGGAAAAAGCAACAGTAGAACTGCACACAGGGCCGAGAGAGATGTTGGCGGCCTCAGCTTGGTATGCATGGCCATGGCCCATGCATAAGAACATAAGAAGAGTCTTGCTGGATCAGGCCAAAGGCCCCTCTAGTCCAGCTTCCTGTATCTCACAGTGGCTCCACCTGATGCCTCAAGGAGCACAAGACAACAAGATAACCCGTTTCCTGTTGTCACTCCCTTGCACCTGGCACAGAGAAAACCTACTTCTAAAACCAGGAGGTTGCTTATGGCTTGTAACCTGTGATGGTCTTTTCCTCCATGAATCTGTCCAAACCCCTTTTAAAGGCATCTAGGCCAGGTGCCATCACCACATCCTGTGGCAAGGAGTTCCACAGATAAAATTACACGCTGGGTAAAGAAATATTTTCTTTTATCCGTTCTAACTCTCCCTCCACTCAATTTTAGTGCATGTCCCCTGGTTCTGGTGTTGTGCGAGAGGGAGAAGAATTTCCCTCGATCCACTCTCTCCATCCCATGCATAATTTTATATGTCTCAATCATGTCCCCCCTCAGGCGCCTTTTTTCTAGACTAAAAAGCCCCAGACGCTGTAGCCTTTCCTCATAAGGGAGGTGTTCCAGCCCACAAATCATTCTGGTCACTCTTTTCTGCACCTTTTCCAATTCAACTATATCCTTTTTGAGGTGTGGTGACCAGAACTGGACGCAATACTCCAGATGTGGCCTTACCATCGATTTGTACAAGGGCATAATGATATTGGCTGCTTTATTCTCAATCCCTTTTTTAATTATCCTGAGCATGGAATTGGCCTTCTTCACAGCAGCGCGTGGGCCAAGAGGCTGTCCACCACAGAGGTGCCACAGCAAGGAAGTGATGGCTGTTGTAGCTTCTACAGACTTACTTTGCACACTGTTCAGTGTAGCTTTGAACACATCCGGCAGCCGTACCATCTCGCCCACATTTTCCCATTGTATCTACAAGGATAGATGGGAGACATTTGTCGAATGCCTTGTTGAAATCTAGACGTACTCTCTCCACGACATTCCCACAGTCTACCAGACTAGTCACTCTATCAAAGAAGGAGATAAGATTAGTCTGGCATGATTTGTTCTTGACAAACCCATGCTGGCTCCTAGAAATCACCCCATTATTTTCTAAGTGTTCACAGACATTCCGCTTAATAATCTGTTCCAGGATCTTCCCAGGTACTGATGTCAAACTCACCGGTTTGTAGTTTCCCAGATCCTCTTTTTTTTCCACTTTTTTTGAAGATAGGGATGACATTTGCTTGTCTCTAATCCTCCAGCACCTCATCCATTCCCCCAGAGTTCTCAAAGATTACAGACAGCGGCTGCAAGATCACATCTGCAAGCGCCTTCAGTGTTCTGTGGCATAGTCCATCTGATCCCGGGGACTTAAATTCATTTAAAGTAACTACTGTAGGAGTTCCCTTACCATCATTTTACCTATTTGAGCTGTGATTCCTCCAGTTCTTTATTAATGCAACTGTTAGGTTGGACTATCTTTCCCTTGTGAGAGAAGACAGGTGCAAATTACGAATGAAACAGCTCTGCCTTCTCTTCATCATCTGTTACCATTTCCCAGTCTTCTCCATGCAACAGGTCTAGCACTTCCTTGGCCTTCCTTTTCTTGCAGACATAATCAAAACAACCCTTTTTCTTGTTTTCGGCATCCCTCCCCAGCCTCAGTTCAATCTGCACTTCAGCTGTCTTGACACTGTCTCTGCAGTTACGCGCTATACTGTGGGCCTTCGGTGATGGTATCCATGGGGGAATTGGTTCCACGGGTGCTGAAGTCCAGCACCTGATGTCTACAATTACTTACTGAGAGCCTCTGGAGGCTGCTTCTGGGTCATTCTGGGCCCACGTTGTTTTCCATTGACTTCCGGGAGCCCCAGGATGCCCTGGGGAAGCCACCAGAAGTTGGGGTTGCAAAACCGGAAATCACTTCTGGGGGTTTTCCCAAGGCGTCCTGGGGCCTATGGAGGCCAATGGAGTGTGTCACAGGCCCAGCGCGGCCTGGAAGTGGCCTCTGGAGGCACCTCAAGCTCGATCCGCAAATCGATCTGTGAAATCTGTGCATGTCAAGTCCACGTATAAAGAGGTCCCACTGTACTTCTGTACTCTCCCTTTGCTGACTACCCCTCCTCCTACGCCTTGTGCATGTTTCTCTTGCTTCTCAACTTTTCCAAAAAGTTCACTGGGACTACAGTACAGTACACGGAGAAAGAGTTAAATGCACCTCCTCTCATGCAATGATACCAATGAACTTGATTGCCCCACCCTCAGTTGTTGACATATCTTGTCCTCTGATTTAATTGCTCTTTTTTTAATTAAGTAGGGCTGACCCAAGTCCTCCTGTCATCCGAGGCAGTGGACCAAATGCTGCTCAATCCTTAGCCATTGGCACCCAGGGCCTCTGAGAGGGGGGGGGGGGTTAAGGGGATACAATTGTACCCAGGTCCAGAGCCAAAAATAGGTCAAAAAGGGGGCCCCAGAGCAAAAATGGGGGGCTCAGGAGCCAAATTCACATGAAAGGGGGGCCCATGAAACTTTGTGCCCCCTGAGAAAATTCCTCTGAGTGACCCTGACTCACCCCAGCCTTCCCTACTCTTCCTCTGTTTTCACTTCCTAGATTTGAAAAGGAAGAAGGACATGGGAAAAGGAAGTGTGGAGGAGAGGCAAGGGGTAGGCTACAATGGCAGGGATGCTTCACACTTCTAGAAAGCAAGCTGGATTATGGAGAAGAGCGGTCGAGGAATGTCGCTGGAAATCAGCCCCCTGAGGTCACCACCTCTGTTTATCTTGTGGTTGCGCTAGCCCAGCTCGTAAGTAATCCATCCAGCCCTTGAATAACTCAACTAATAAGAAAGGATGAAGTTCTCCGGACCGGACAGAACAAGACAGCCAATGACACCAGTCTCTCTGGCGAACAGAGGAAAAACTATAACATCTCTGCATAGCTTCTGTCACCTGGTATTTGCATTCATTGCCTAAACCAGAGAGAATGAGAACCCTTAATGATAAAGCATCTACTTCATCTTCCTTCAATTTCACAGGCTTGGTCTTATTAGGCATCCACTCTGTCAGGCAAAACAAAGTCCATGCAAAGAAATCTTTATTGGCTCTGTGTTATGTTATGGTACTTTTATTAGACGGTGACATTCTTGAGACAGCACCTGCTGTGTGCATTTGGGCACTGGGCCAGAAATTATATATACAAGAAATGTGTGATTTAAATCGGAATGGGTTTGTGTTACTTTGTAATAAATATCTGCTGGTCTAAAGAGCTAGAGGAGCCAGAGAGTCACCACTTAGTAGTATCAGGAACAAATATGCATTGATGTGAAGTGGTGGTCATTTGTAGAGTGGCCTAACGCTAGCCAAGGGCACAATTTACGAGGACTTTTTTAAGCCATGCAAGCCCCACTGCACTTTTGCACAGCTCCCATCCATTTCAGTGAGGCTTGGGCAGGAGTGCTTCACAGTGGATTGCATCCCAAGACTTCATTGACTGACTGCTGCCTGATCTTATCCCCCACCACATAATAGCATGCAGTTGCACCAATTGGTATTGTGAGAGGGGAGATGAGACAGCCTGAAGGAGGTAAGTAAAAGGAGAACTTACCTCCTGTTAGGCTGGTGGATCATCTATAGCAGAGGTTCTCAACTCCTTCCTGGCACCATCTGGGGTCTGCAGTGGTGGGGATGCCTTCAGCTGCCTTGAGCTGTTGCAGGGTCTTGTATGCCAGCAGGAAGCTAGTCCCACTGTCATAAAAACCAGAAGTGCCTGAAGATCGCCGTTTTGGATCCAGCAATCCAAAGATTGGGGAGGCCTGCAGAGGGTCATGTAGACCTCCCCGAAGCTCCCCAAAGCCCCGGTAAGTGCCGCAACAGCTGTTTCACGGGCAGTTTCGGTGGCAGCGGTGGCGATTCGCTCCCACAAACACTCAAAGTTCTCCCTGCCTCATGGGGAAAACTTTGAGAAATGCTGAGTTAAACAATACAGTAAGTCCTCATTTAAAGTTGTTTCGTATAAAGTCGTTTTATTTAAAGTTGATGGGAAAATGCCATGGGAATGTTTACAGTTATCAATTAGCCTATGATAAATTGGTTTCATTATAAGGCATTTCGCTTAAAGTTGCAGTTTCCAAGAAGAACCTATCTACAACTTTAAGTGTGGACTTGCTGTACATTCTGTTTTGTCCCTAAACATAGGGAAAGTCTAGTAATATGGTTATTGACCAAAATGAGATCCTGCGATCACTAATGCTCTATTTCAGCCCTCATGTGCACACCTCATATGTACTTCTTCATGCCAAAAATGCTCCCATATGCAATAGTCATAGGCCCCATAGGAGGTTCTTAAGAAGAGGAATATGGGTCAAAAATAGTTGTTCCATCATTCAACCTTTGGCCAAATGGACTGCCAGGCGAAATGGACTTCGGAAAACCTTTGGGCAGCCTTTTTGAAATCCACTGTGTTTTCAAGAATTCACTTAACAAGTCAAACTTAAAGGGTGACTTGTTATGATGTTGCCTATCTGCCAACACTTCAACTCTTTTTCAATGCTAAACTATCTCAATTCTTACAAGAATTTTTGCCCCAAGCCATCTCCTTCATCAAAACAAGTTTACAGTATCTCACAAGCGAAGCATGTCAATGGCTCGCACAAGGCAATCTATGGATCCAGCCCATAGTTATGTCAGTATATAAATATAGGCTTGAATTCAGAACTCTAACACATGATTTTAATCATTGCATAGTCAAATACCCATACGGATGATCCAAACTGAAGAAGATGCATGAAGACCTCTTGCCCCTGAAAAAGACCTGTGATTGAAAGCTACTGAGCATTCTTCATAAAATAAAATACTTCTGTCTAGCACCATTCAAGTCTTGACTCTTCTTTCATTCATCTTTGGGACGGGGTGGGGTGTGGCCCTCCTATTATCTTCTACCTTTACAATATCCGAGACTAAAAATATGGGCTAGAAACTCTATTCATAGTGGGGAGCTCTCTTAGCAACACCTGAACTATGTTTCAGGTAAGCCAACAGGAGCCTATGTCAATTTCTCTTCAAGGTAATTCCTTACAAAAATTTCAAGTGCTGGTTCTCATAATCATAAACCTATATATATAAAGCAAAAACATATATAGCAATAAGACTTTGATTCCCCTATGCCGTCTCGGAACCAGCCACTTCTTTACCTCCCATCAGTTCTCCAGCTTTCATCAGCTTTTTCACAGTGGTGACATTGTAGCCTTCAAACCATATGGTTCTTTGAGTTCAGGGGTGTTGACTTTATAGGATTTGACCACATGACCCTACACTGCTGGGAGGTAAGTGTATAATTCTCTGGTGCCTATACAAGAGAGCCAGCTGCTGGAAAAGGACATGGATTGCCTGCTGCTAGCCTGAAAGTCTTGACGTTGAAGCAAGCAAAACATTATCGATCAGAATTTGTTAGAGAAGCACCTATTCGTGGAACACTTTCTTCAGAATTGAAAGTAAGACAAACAACTGCAAATGGTCCTATAGATAAGACGTCATCTAAAGATAGTTAAGCCAAGTTGAGCTTGTGGCAGGTGACGCACAAAGGTGGTAGGTTCAATTGACTAACGAACCTCTGAACCTAATCACATCATGAAGTTACTAATGGTGATTCTGGATGTCAGCTTTGCCCAGTGATCATTCTGCATTGGTGAGTGACAGCTGAGTTGACCTCAACAGTCTACAGGAGGATATGCAGGTCCCCATGGCAGTTGTTGCTAGGCCAAATGGACTAGGAGAATTTAGACAAGGCAACCCTCCATCCATCTATCATACAGTATTAGGAGAAGGAATTACTCTATACCTCTACCAGTGTTCCTTGCCTCCTGTGCACAGTGTTACTCACAGGCACAAGGCGGCCCCGCCCCCTTGCCTTTGGAGCCATTCAATGGGGTGAAGGCAACACGCAGGGAGTCTCCTGCACATTGCCTTCGCCCCACTGAATGGCTCCAAAGGCAAGGGGGCGGGGCCGCCTCGTGCCGGTGAGTAATGGAGGTCAGCGTGGCGCGGAACTTAGCATTCCGCCCCACCTCCAGTGATGCCACTGACTGTGCAATTCATAATCTTTTCTAGCCAAGCCCGTACGGTAGTTGAAGCTCGATGGACTGGTTTGGCCGTATTTCAAAATCCAACAGGAAAAGATAGGATACGCATATAGAAATGGGATGATGGTTAATCTATGGGGCATAACTCAGTCCAATAGGGCTGTTTCTGGAACTGGGTCCAGATGCCGAGAATATTAAAAGGCCACAAGTGCATTTATGAATCATAAAGTGCACACAACTAAGACTTGGACTCAAGTCATTGATTCATTAATAGAACTCATCTGAACTCTAATTGCATTCAATGTTCATTAGGCCTTCATTAACATAATAGAGTGGATATTTATATGGAGTTGTGACTGTCTGCGGAAGTCTGATTCCTATTTCTTGTTTCTATAGGATAAAGCATTATAGGAATTAAAAGTTATGCCTCAACAACTGTTCTGCTTGTATCAGTGTTCCAGGGTGTTTCTGTGCCAGCAGCTGCTTAATTTGTGTCTATATTGCTTTCATTCACTTTGCAGGATTGATTCTGGAGTAACAGCAATGGGGAAGATATGACAGCCATTTGCTTATCTGTTGATAGGAATCTACATAATGATAATCCAAATTATGGATTATCCTCCCACTCCTATGGGGTGCGACCAACACTGGAACTAGCGTTCCAGCATTGGAGTGCACTTTATGGCATCAAGAAAGTCATTCCAAAAGTGCATGTAGCCATGTGCTTCTGGGTCGCTGCTGCAGGTGGTGGGGAAGACCCTGGTGAGGAGAGGTCCCACTGATGTCAGTAAGTCAGCGGGGTGGGGGTGGAGGTTGGGAGGAATGGGGGTGTGTCAAAGGTTGGAGAGGGTGACACTCAGCACAAGTGACTTGTGCCGGTTGCTATACTGTCTGGAGCTTGCCGATATGCCCCCTTTGTCTCCTCAGATTTGGGCCAACTAAAGAGCTGGCGCAGGTCTGAGGAAACCCTTTGGCGATCACAGGGCTCATGGAAGGGTAAGAGAAAATATTTTCCTTTGCCTGTCCTAAGCCTCTTTCAAGCTTTCAATAGGAGTTACAAATACAGCAATAAAACAATGACAGCAACTGCAGTAAAATCAGGACATACCTACATAGGCCATTACATATGCTTTCTATAGTTCACGCAGGCCTAATGCCTGGCAAAATGAAATGGTTCTAACAATCCCCAAGAAAATATGTCATGTGACGGATCATGGAAGGAGCCCACAATCTAAGTACTATTGCCAAGAGAACCCTCATGCTGTTGGCAGCTGAACTTCAGCTGTTGGTGGAAAACAACCCAGAGCCACCAAATATGTGGAGAGGAAGGCATAGTATTGTGCCCTGTGGTCGTGCCCCCAACCTCGATGAGTTCAGCAAATGCCTCCTACAGACAGGTGGACCCCCATATCCACAGATTCGCTATCCACAGTTTCAGTTATCCACGGATCACGGGGACCCCCCCTAGGCTTTTACTTTTTTCCCCTAGTAAGCTTAGTTTCTTCCTTAAAGAAACAGGAGAAGCAGCCTCTGGCTGCTTATTGCAAGCAAGTAGAATGAGACTAAGTCCTAGAGAGGCTCTGCGAGGTTAACAGAAACCTCGCAGAGCCTCTCTAGGATTTAGTCTCGTTCTATTTGCCTGCAATGGAGGCTGCTTCTCTGTTTGTTTTAAGGAAGAAACAAAGCTTGCTGAAAGAAGAGCTGGGGGCGCGCACACGCCTACCCAAAGGGGAGGCAGGGCGAGGGGCCCTCAGGAAACCATGGAAGGAGGGTTCACTCTTATCCATGATTTCAAGTATCCACGGAGGGGCCTGGAACATATCCCCAGCGGATATGGGGGGAGTACTGTATATCATTTTGTGTGAACATGGCATCTACAGTAAAGCTAATGGAGTCACTACTACGTTGTTACTTCCTATGTCAGCATCTGATCCTCAGCAGCTATGTCTCCACATGGATAGAATATTCACGTTCTTTTCATTCCATGATGATTAGACTTCCTCTATGACCCACCATTCTGGGATAGGGTGGTGAGGACATTATGCAGCATTGACTTTTTCAGTTTCTATTGAGGCAGAAGGAGAAAAAGTTGGCTAAGCACTGTGGAAAATCTGTGCTAGATTTTACCAGAATATAAAAAGGATGCAAAACTTAGGAAAGAGGCCAGATCTTTTGAGAACCAGGTCACATATTCTCCTTGTTAAGTTATTGTTCTCCTACCTGAATATGCAGTTGTGGGGGAATAGCCTCATTGCATAGACCTCTGCCTTCATTTTCTGTTGTGTTCTTAGGATTGTGCTTTGCTCTCTATAAGAGAAAATAATTCATTCTTCCATCTACAGCCTCTTTTTTACTTTTCAGCTGGGCAACTTTTATATATATACAGATATTCTGGTGGCTATTGGCCACCTAACTGGAAGGTCCTAACCTTGTTCACCTCTGTTGTCTCTGCTAGGAACCACAGGCATCATCATTATTATCACTAATTAGACAAAAGGGACCAAACTATTTGTTACCTCTCAGGCATCCACTTTATTACAAGGCTTTTCTGACAGAGTTGCTTCCATTTGGCATAAATCCACCTATTGTCTGACTGTTTTAAATTGTTAGCATCAATAACAGTGAAACGTGAACTTGAGGTTGCAAAAATGTGATGATTGCAGACTCCTTTCCCCATGGACCTGATATCTGAATTGTATGCTTTTTAAAATTCCTGCCAATCTATGATACCTATTTTAAACAACAATATACCAGATATATTGTTGTTGTTCAGTCGTTAAGTCGTGTCCGACCCTTCGTGATCCCATGAACCATATCCCGCCAGGCCTTCCTGTCCTCCACTATTTTCCTGAGTTCGCTCATTTTCATGTTCGTTGCATCGGTGATGCTGTCTAACCATCTCATCCTTGGCCTTCCCCTTCTCCTTTTGCCTTCAATTTTTCCCAGCATCAGAGTCTTCTCCAGATATATTAGGAACTCCTAAAATGGGGTACTTTACATTTCTGAAGCAGACATAAAGGGTTAGAACTGTTAGTGGAGCTGGGGAATTACAGCAGTCCCACACACTGCAAACTGACTTCTAAATATTGTCTTAGAAATTCATGGCCCATAATTACTAAATTTAAAATTAAATAGGGGTTTAATGACCATATCTGTCAGTTCTTAAAAGCATCAGCATCTTAACGTTTCACTCCAGAATTTGCATGGAACTTCTTCAGAAATATGGCTCAAAGGCATTTGCCACCCTTTCACAGCTTCTGGCTGGAGAGTTCTTGTTTATATGCCATATAACATTATATTTATATGCCATATTATATATGCCACCTAACACTGCTGTAACTTTAAGATCATACAAGCTAATTACTATACGAGTCATGGCTGGGGCATATAAACAAGAACTCTCCAGCCAGAAGCTGTGAAAGGGCAGCAAATGCCTTTGATAGACTGACTTTTGATAGACTGACAATGATAGACTGACTTCTGTTATTAACTTTACTGGAAAATGCAGCCATTGCTACACAGGCAGAAACACAAGAAGGCGGGAAAAGAACTGAAAGGAAAGTCTAAACAAAGGAGGAGAGAACAACCCACAAGCCTTTAAACAAGCAAAAACCTCCACCTACTGGTGGAGGCCGAAAGAAACACAATTGCTGACCATATACTGAGTGGCTCAGCTCACATGCTCACAACAAAAACATGTTGTAGGCACTTAATTTCTGTTGGAATGTTTACAGCTAGAGCATGTAGCAAATGGATAATGGGTCTCCTGCATGCAGCTGAACTTGGGATCATAGCATAGTGGATTTCCACATGCAGGTAGGCAGGGATACAACTAGAAGAGTGTACAATTGTCAGTATGTGAAGGAGTTCAAGGAAAGCATGGTAAACATTAGCTGCAGATGTTCAGAGAGGAGGTTATTGGTCCTTCCGATGCTCAGACATATTCAAAGAAAGTAGTACTGCAGGAGTGCTCAGACATGACAACCCAGAGTCATCCCACTACTATGTTTCCCTGAAAATCATTTAGAAATATGTATTCTCATGAACTACAACAACTTAGGATTGGATGATCCATGGAAAGGATGATCCATGGAAAGGAATTGGGAGCATGACTGGGCATGCCCACCAATCCTAAAGCCTTAACAAAATCAATTTTGGGGGTGTTTCCTTAGTTCTGTGAGCACTAACTGATGTCCTGGATTTGGACAAAAGATAAGTAAAAAATGAAATCTATGTATGTGCAGAAACGTCTACTTTGGAGAGGGCCTTTTGGGGCTGCTTCGGAGAAGGCCTTTTGAATGCTTGCCTCTCATTTCAAGATGCCAAAATTTGTATTTCCGAGTCAGAGTACTGCAAATCTTCACTTAAAGTTGTCGATAGGTTCTTGGAAACTGCAACTTTAAGCAAAATGACTTATAATGATACCAATGTGGCTAATTGATACACATAAACAAGAGTTTACAGCATATTTCTGGTCAAAAAACATCGCCCAACTTCTAAAGACTCAAAACGCTTCTAATATTAAACATTGACATAAATGTGAGCTTTCTGGGTCAGAGAAAACCCATGCAGACATAGGAAGAGTGATCAAACTCCACACAGACAGTGGCACTAGCCAGGAATCATTTTTTTTTCCTCAACAACTTTAACACGAAATGACTTATAACAAAACGACTTTAAGTGAGGACTTGCTGTATATGAAACCCAGCTACAGTAGGTTGTTTGACTCCTCCATTCCTTCAAGTTCTTTTTTCCTCACTAAAGTTCTGTTAATGGGATCTCCAGAGTACCAAGTTCAAGTGATGGTGGCATGTATCCAGAGGCTACTCTCCAGCTATGCAAACTCCTTCCTCCCATGAAGCCTGCATTCTCAACCCAAAATGCAAGACCTCTCTGTTTGGGCAAACATTTAGGGTGCAATCCACTTCCAGCTGAAGTCAGTGGTAAAAGCCTCATGGATTTTAATTGCCAATTTGCTGCTTATTAACAGTCCTATCTGGTTTTCAGCTTTTGGGCCAGTTGCCAGTCTCAGCATTGTAAAATCCAGTTCCATAAATTAGTCCAGGTGTACCCTCTTTGGCTGACCTCACAGATCAGCACTCTGGTAGCACTGATCTTTTGGAAGGAGAGAGGGGGCACCTGAATTGAATCTGGCTCCTTTTCTTTCCCAACAGGTGATCAGCATTATGGTAGAACTGTTTCCGATCAGACCATGTGATGCTGAAGGAAGTTCATAGGAAATGTAGCTGCTCTTGCCTTTGCAGTTTCTCTGCATCTCATTCTGACTGAAAGTTTATGTCTCCCATGCCGAAGAGATAAACAAGAACTCTATGCTGGGATAGGCTTCCCAGATCTCCAACTGAGACAGAGTGCTAGACCTTCAGGAGAAGGAATGTGGGCAGGTGTACCTTTTTAAACCTCAAAGCACAATCCTAAGCATGTCTACTCAGAAGCAAGCCCCATTGTGTTCAATGTGTTCAGTGGGGCTTGCTTCTGAGTAGACATGCCTAGGATTGTGCTCTAAGATTTAACAAGCTACACCTGCCCACATTCCTTCTCCTAAAGGTCTAGCACTCTGTCCCGGTTGGAGATCTGGGAAGCCTATGCTGAGATACCCTGAACATCCCTCAGGCACAGAAGATATTGAAGTTCCTTTCTGCAGGAGAGAGAAGTGGAGGAACAGGAAGTACAAGCTAGAAGCTACGTCTCCTATTCATGATCACAGGAGTAGCAATAGCCTGTCTTTTTTCTCTTGGCTTTCTGAAAAAAAAAGTGACATTCCTGTTTTTAATAAAAACAATGAAGAGCCAACACAGCTACCATTTTTGACATGTGTCTCAATGTTTAACAGCTTGATCCTATCATTGGCTGGCTGTCCTACAAGATACAGCATTGCTGATGCAACCTCCAGTGCATCCCATGGGCTAGTTGGGGACCAAGCTGGTGGGGAGAAGTAAGTAAAGAAATGTTTTACTTACCTCCTCTGCTTCTTCCTGGTCTCCAATGGGACTACTCATATCTACGCCAGCTATTTTGCAGATGTAAATCTGTTAGATCCAAGGGTGTGTGTCAGACCTGGGATGGGGGGGGGCCTCCAGATCTTGTGGAACCCACTGTCACTGAGACCCACCTCTGACCTGTCCCCCAGCCTGATCCACTCCCGCCACACTGGCTCTCTCCCCGCCACTGCCAGTGAGGGCTTACTGGATTCTGCACCATCAGCAGTAAGACACCCGTTGTCAGACTGGCTCAGGTAATGATGCTACACATGCTACAATGATAGACTGCAAGACCTGTGATCATATTGCAAGGATAAAAAAGGGCCATAAGACTGAGCTGAGCACAAATTCAGTTCCTGAGGAAAGGGAGCTTTTCCGAAACTTGACCCACATGCAAACCTTTTTAGCTGCTACTGTCATCTGTTTATATATCAGTTGCTGTGGGGCAGCAATTTATTTTCTTTATTTTTATCCACAAGTCACCAGATTGAGCTCAGGAAGAACTACTCTCAGCTGATTTTGCTTCAGGCATTATCACCTAGGTAGATCTCATTGGCTAAATGGCATTGTCCTGAAGCCAAACCACAATGAGGACTTGAAGCATGATCATACAAAATACACATGAATTATGAAGCTGCCTCATAAGCTGAGTCAGACCACTGGTTCCTCTAGCCCAGGGGTTCTCAACCCCTTCCTGGCCTAGTATCACCTCCAGTGCCACTCTCCTGCTGAGTACCACTGGATGTGACTGGCGATGACATCATCACCATTTACTTCCAGGTTTTCAGGGTTTTGGAGGCCAGAAAACGCAGGTAGGAGGTTCTGGGCGGGTGGGAAGGCCATTTTTGGCATTCCAAAGAGGCTTGGCCAAAGGCAGGAGCCTCTTTTTGAGTGAAAATGTGCTGTCGAAAGCGCTGCATTGGAGCGGGGTTCCAGTGGTCCGGTGGTCCGAATACCACCAGCAGTCAGCCAAAGTATCACTGGTGGTACTAGTACCACTGGTTGAGAACCCCTGCTTTAGCTCAATATAGTCTGCACAAATGACAGTGACTCTCCAGGGCTTCAGATCTTTCCTAATCCTACTTTGAAGTGCCAGAGATTGAAACTGGAACCTCATTTATGCAAAACATGTACACTGGTACGGTGCCTCCCCAAGAGATACATCTCCCAGCTAACCAACTAATTACTGAAGTCCCTTTCTGGAAGTCAATAGGATGCATCATCTAGGGGGAGTGGACCGACCTTGCCAGGATCACAGATTTCTTGAATTCTGACCATCAGCTAGTAACAGTGGGTCATGACAACAACAGAATAGTTTTGCTATGTGTCTTAGAATTTTGCTTTGCTATAGGCTTTGTTAAAAATAGATACATCTGGAATCATGTTTTTGAGCTGGATTGCACCAACAAAAGTAACAAAGGAAAGTGGCTTTGTGCTTAGCAGCTTTGTATGTTGCTTTTTTATTTAAAGTTTCCTGTCCTTCCCTTTATGAAAAGACCATTGGTTCAGGGGATGGAAAGCACATGTTCCCATTATCCTTTCCTGTTCATCAATGTTGATCTGTCACATGTCACATTTTCTCTCCTTGGAGGCATATGGTGAGTGTTAGCGATAATAGCTGCAGCATGTCGATCCAAGCCTGACAAGTCTTTATCTGACACACTTGATGCCTGAGTGACGTTTACCTTGACAGATGGATGGGGGCTGGGAGTTTTGACACTCCCTCTCTCCACTTCCCAGGATGCTCTGACTAAATACAAAGAACTGCACTTGGAATAAATGGAAAAAGAGAGAGGCAAGTTTAAAAGAGCTGATTCCATGCAAAATACTTGAATCTCATGAAAGAGGTACAAGCTTTTACACAATTGGTGTGATAGAAATCAAACAACATCCCTTCCCCTAGTCATTGTCCTTTCTCCCTTATTACTGTATTTCTTCAATTCTAAGACGCATGCTTTTTCCCAATTAAGCATTTCAAAAAATGGGGTGCGTCTTAGAATCGAAGGTCTCCAAAAAGCACCCCAAAATGCTATCTTCTTACTTACTAGGGCTTGGGGGAGCTTCAGGGAGACCTGCACGACCCTCTGCAGGCCTCCCCGATCTTCAGTTCAGCAAAACCCGGTGATTTTCAGCCATTTCCGGTTTTCGCAAAAACCAGAAATGGCCAAAAATCGCTGTTTTTCGCCGAACTGAAGATCAGGGAGGCCTGCAGAGGGTTGCGCAGGCCTCCCTGAAGCTCCCCCAAGCCCAGGTAACAAAGGAAATGGCACTTTCTGGCAGGGCCAGAAATGCTATGCAAAGGCAGTGCACTCAGTCATCCTCAGCTGCAGGAGACATGCTGGGGAGAGTTGGTGCTGAGCGGGATAGATTCAATGAAGGGAGGTGAGTCTTACAATCAATTGATTTTTTCCCCCTGCTGGTGGTACTGAAAGTAAAGGTGCGCCTTAGAATCGATGGCACCTTAGACTTGAAGAAATACGGTATTTTTTTTTTCAAATTAATGCAACGTTTTCCTGAACAGTTAATACTTGCTCTTATCCAACAGGGAAAATATGTACATAAAAGGCCCTACACACAACAAAGGGTGCTATGCACATATTTCCTGGAGTAAAAAACCTAGTCTAGGATTCCAGGCTACATGGGCAGCTGCAACCAAGTTGCCTGGAATAGATGATGATGATGATGATGATGATGATGATGATGATGATGATGATGATGATGATGATGATCATCATCATCATCATCATCATCATCATCATCATCATCATCATCATCATCATCATCATCATCTTCTTCTTCTTCTTCTTCTTCTTCTTCTTCTTCTTCTTCTTCTTCTTCTTCTAGGCAAGCACTGAAATTCAGACTTTCTGTCTTCCCCAGAGATAGTAAGCAGTATCCAAAGCATTCTGATTGGATCTGGGATCAGATTTTCCCTCCCCAGAAATGTTCTGCAGCTCACATAAGGATAACAAATCATGGTAGCAATAAAAAGACCAATCAAGAGTCTTGTAGAACCAAACTTCACATTATATGGAATACGTATCATTAGTTAACCAGTACTTCTGCGGGGTGTCCAAAACTATGGCAGAGGCGTAACACTTTGGCTCCACTGCGATTCCAATCCAAATTCCCCCCCTGCCCCCATACTATTGTCATTTTGAATGGAAAAAACGAATGGAAGCATTTAAAAAACTTAAAATAGAATGCGGCGGGGAGGGTAATAATTCATTTGAAGGTACAGAAAGCTTGTTAAAGAAGGCTTCATTCCGTCATATTTTGCCTGTGGAGCAAATATATAAAACCAAACAAACCTCACCTTCTAAAGCACCCAGAACACCTTTCTACCCTCAATCTCTGCTAAGCAGGAAATGAGCAAGTCATGCAGGCGACTTTTATCTGTCAGGTCATATTATGGATACCTGGCAAGCTTTTAAAAAAAGAAAGGACCTTTCTAAAATACAGAGACATATAAATTGGAGCTTAATGGCCATTAGATTCAGCATCTTCTAACCACTAACATTTTCCCTTCATTTCAGCAGCAGATTACACATTTAAGTCACATGCACGAACACACACACACACACACACACACACACACACACACACACACACACACACACACACACACACCACTTTTTAAGGGGGTGGTTAAATCTAGATTCCCAAATTGCAGCATTTATTTCTGCTAGTTTCCAAATACTGGGATAATTCCCGTTTATTACTTTTCATGTGCCTGTAAATTGCGTTCCCCCCCCCCCCCAAAGACCCATGTCAGTTTCTTTTAATTTCATTTTCATCACAAGGTCATTTTACCAATTTATCCCATCATTTTTCAAGAAAGTGCTCCCCCCCCCCTTTTGAGGCTGGGGAACAGAGGAGAGCTTCCAAATCTTCAAAACAAACTATATGAGTTAACATGAAATGAAATTTATTTTCGTGAGTTCCATCAGCCCATTGCAACGTGCAGACATGAAATAAGCTGATCAGGCCAAGCGATGGCGTCTAATCCAGCCACATCCCTACAGAGGGATGATTGTATTGAAGAGCAAAGGCCGATATCGAGGCTTAGCTGTCCCCCCAATAAGCACCCGCAAGAAGGGATAGGACCTATGATTGGATCCAAAGCTTTCCAAACCAAATACCTACTTCTGAAATGACTTTCACCCGTTCGAATCCATACTTCCCGCAACAGATTTAATATCTTCCACAAAGCATGGCCTTCTGAGCTTTCTGAAGTGATTTTACCATGCCTGTCAAAAGGGGGAAATGGAAAAAAAGCAAACCTTTTGCTTTAACTACTACATCTCTACCGATGTGTTTTCCCCACGGAACCGAAAAAAAAAAAAAACAGAGAGTGTTTTTCAGTGACAACAACAAAAAAGACAAAGCCGGGCTGGCATCAGGGGTCTGTCAGGTCGGTCGCACCCATCAGAGGGGCCACTGGTTGGAGTTGTGGTGCGCATGCCAGCTGAGAGATTCATACTGCTGCTACACATGACATCCCCTTCTCCAAATGGGAATGTCCCTCTGAGGCCACTGTATCATCATGGGGATTCTAAGGAATATTCCCATTGGCCAGTAGGGAGGAAGGGGTGTCAGGTACCCTGGCTGATAAACTTGGGGAGGCCCAGAGTAGAGCTCTGCCACAGTGCCTCTAGCAATATGGTATTGGCTCTGCTTTAAAACAGTGGTTTTCAACCAGTGTGCCATGGCACATTCGTGTACTATGAATGGTCCGCCGGTGTGCTGCAGGAGTATGGGAGAAGGTCAGTTATTAACATAAGAATATAAGAACATAAGAAGAGCCCTGCTGGATCAGGCCAAAGGCCCATCTAGTCCAGCTTCCTGTATCACACAGTGGCCCCACCAGATGCATCAGGGAGTATTAGTTGGGCCTTTGGGGATGTGAGCCCCCCACCAGCAGTGCAGTGTGCCTTGTCAATTGTCAAAAAACAGATGGCATGCTCTGAAAAATGTTAGCACCTTGTCAGTGTGCCGTGAGATGAAAAAAGTTGAAAATTTGCTGGCTTAAAACCTAACTCTATGAGCCACTGCTCTGAATGAGCTCTACCGTGAATGGTTATATTACATGAATGGTTTTATTATTATATATTATTATATATTATATATTATTATATATTACATGCATGGCTATGAATGGTTATATTACAGAAGGGCTGCAAATATTATCTGGTATATTCTGAATTCTTTTTAGTGCATTACATCTTATCATGAACAGGTAAAGTCAGCCAGTTGTTCCCTAGAAAAAAACCCAACAATCACCTCATGGTGTGTGCTCTAGATGCTATGGGCCAGCCGGGGACCAGGCAGCCCAGGACAGGTAAGTAAAGACAAAAGGGTCTCCTCAGACCTACGCCAGCTCTTTTGCTGGCATAAGTCTGAAGATCCTTCTGGGGGTGGATCAGTGCCAGGAAGGGGAGATAAGAGATGGCATGCATGGCTTCATTGAGAGCCATCCCCTCCTGCCCCCTCCTGCCCCCAGCCTGGCCTGCTCCTCACCCTGATCCACCCCCAATCCACACTGCCACCAATTTAACAGTGATGGCAGAGGTTTTGCAGGCCGCTGTCACCCACACATGGCCTCCCAGTCTTTGTAGTAGCTCTGAGGAGCTACCTCAGTGGTGGTAGCTCTGAGGAGCACCTGTCATGCCAGCAGTATGCAGGACACAATGGCAGATCGCAAGATCCACCGTCATATCCCGTGAATAGGATTGGACCGCTAGTAGGCTTACCATATTTTCCCCCCTTAAACCGGGACACCCCCCACAATTAATTAATTCATACTGCTGCTGCACATGACATCCCCTTCTCCAATTGGGAATGTCCCCCTGAGGCCACTGTATCATCATGGTTGATTAATTAATTAATTAATTAATTAATGGAAAAATAAAATTAATTAATTAATTTTGAAAATTAATAAAAATTAAAAATCAATTTGCAGCGAGATCGGAGGTATGGGTAAAGAAGCCATGCCAGAATTTTTTTGTTGAAGAGACGAATAAAATTTTATTATTACCAGATGCCTGTAGAAATTCCTTTAGTGCAAAGACTTCAGGGTGCTGAAGAAAAGAGGGGCACATAGGATTATCCGTCAGACAGGAAATATAAAATCCACAGTCCTTGCGACGTTTCTCCCCGAAACATTTACTGGCTATGACCAGGTTTGCTTGAGAAAACCCCTGGAGTGGGGAGAAACGTCGCAAGGACTGTGGATTTTATATTTCCTGGGAGCCCTTCAGAATGAATGGCTACCGGGAAGAAATGGTGGCGGCCATGTTTTTTACATGGCGGCCGCCATTTTTTAAAGTTTTCTTTTTTTAAAAAAAAGGCCTACCGGGACCGGAGGCCTCCGGCCCAATTGGACCGGGATTGACCTGGTCATATCGGGGCTGCCCGGTCAAACTGGGACGAATGGTAAGTTTAGCCTTTAGTCACTGTCCTGCAATGGCTCTCACACAGCTTGCTTAGTTGGCAAACTGCTTCATAGGGTTTGCCCTAACCTCCTTGTGAATTAGCACACGCATCACTGGAGCATGGCGGGGGGGCAGACCGCCTGGGGTGACGCGCAGACCTGCGTCCGCACTCGCGCGTGGACCCGCGCGCCGCGTGCATCACCTCCGCTCCAGGAGAAGGCCTCGGAGCGTCCGTCCTGGGCGGAGGTCCGCAGCCTTCTGACGAGGCCCAATGCGGCGACGTCATTTATTAGGTTTTTCGCGCCTGCGCAGAACGTTTGAGGGCAAAAGGGCAGCCCTTTGCCCTCAGAAACGTACTGTGCATGCGCAAATAACCTAAAGAATCACGTATTGACGCATTGGGCCTTCGTCAGGAGGCCCAGGACAGCCGGCCGGAGAGGATGTTTCCGGAGCCAGCAGCAGCGGAGGTAAGACGGTGGCGCGGCAAATTGGGGTATATGCAGGGAGTCAGGGGGTCATTAGGGCGGCATACGCGCCCTCGCTTTAGGGCGGCACACGCCCTAGTGACGCCACTGTGAATTAGGCCCTTAATGTCACAATTTTACTGTTAGGAAACAGATAATGAGAATGACTAACCCCAAGCCACATTGTGAGTACATAACAAAGATAGGACTTTCACCCTGATCGCCCAGGTGCAAATCTGACTGAGTGACTCTGAATTGCTGTTAGGTGTTGTTCTCAGCCTTCACTAACTGAAGCGTCTACATGTGCTCTCTTTATAGGTAATATGCCTGGCAGTAATTTGTGTGGGTTCGCTCGAACTTGATATATCCCTAGCTGCCTTTAAACATTATTTTCTCCTGCATTGAAGACCTGATTCTATCTATAAATGAGTAATAATAGCACAATTGCCATGTATTAGCTTCTTTTTCAATTGTCGTGTGACATAAAAATGGGCAGATGGGCAAAGACAGTCTCCATTTCATGTGGCAGATCTTATTACCCTGGAAAACAGGTTAGTACAAACACAAAAGGTTAGGAAAAACAGATGGTATGAATTCCTACAGCATTTACCGAGAGGGGCTCCTCGGGCGCTGAACAGTTGTCTAAACTCTTTTGCTCAAAGCAAGGAACTGAAACATTGTGCTTTGTTTCCATATCCTTTGTTAAACAAAGGTAAGCTTTTTTCATGGGCATGTGTCGAAAAGTTGTCAGCTTGTTGGCCTTTGGCTTAACTACTGGTTCGTTTGGCATTCCATGCGTAAGTCTGCTGGAAGACAAAAGGCCGACTCTGCTGTACTTGCCAGTCATGTTCTGGATGTCCATGTATACCTACCAGCCCCACCACTGACTTTTGTATTTTCGGCCAAAGTCTGAAAGCTGAATGCGTGGAGTGCCCTATACAAAGCTGGGGATGGGTGGGTAGAAATGAGACCTCACCCAACCCTGGGACTGTATTCGTTTCTTATTTCCCTCCCTGGCTGGGGGAATCAAATCCAAAAGGAAAGGATAACATCTGAACTGCCATATGGATTGCTGTTCTCATGTGACTTGCTAGTACCCATTTCATATGGGGAGGGACAAATAAACTGAACAAAAGCAGTCCTGTTTGTCCCCTCTTTTTCCTATTTGTCCTCAATGCCTGCACATCACTAATGGCTGATCCTATGCGCTAGACCAGGGGTTCTCAACCAGTGCTACTACTGCCACCAGTGGTACTTCAGCTGGTTGGTGGTGGTACTTGGACCGCTGGAACCCCACTCCTATGTGGCGATTTCAGCAGTGCATTTTCACTCCTGAGAGGCTCCTGCCTTTGGCTGAGCCACTTGGAATGCCGAGAAGGGTCCTCCCACCTGCCCAGAGCCTCCTGCCTCTGTTTTCTGGACTCCGAAAACCTGAAAACCCATGCGATAGTCTAGACCATACCAGCTTTACATGTGGCATGCAAGCCTCCATGTTGCCTTTAAGGCTGCAGTGTGGAAGTCCACAAAAGGAATTGAATTATATTGGAGAAGTTCTTGAATTGCCTTTTACTGCTTTCCTGAAGTCAGTGAAATTATACAACCCTCCCCCCCCCCAACACATTCCCATCACCAGCAGTTACAATGAATTTCTCTTATGGCTGTTATGCGGTTGTTGTTTTTAAGTCACTGTGGATTGAGAGAGAGAGAGAGAGAGAGAGAGAGAGAGAGAGAGAGAGAGAGAGAGAGAGAGAGAGAAATGTGCTGCATAGCAAGCGGATGAAGGCAAATGTGCAAAGGAGACACACACACACTGTATGTTTATTTACTTATGATGATCCCCAGCCATGAGCCATCAGCCTACAGCTTCTTTTTACAATTGCCTTCATTGGCTATTCATGAGCAAGCCATGAATAGCGGGATTATATCCAGATTCATTCTGTTTTTGCTTCCCCAATAGGATCTATTAAATAGTGACTTCTCAGGATGGAGGGTGTTATTAACTGTTTGCTAGTGCCCCATTTTAAAAGTGACACATTGCTTATATATACATGCACACAGCATAGAAAACTGAGAGTGCTTTGATAAGTGGAATAGAGATCAGTTACATGGACTAAATGGAGAAACACAGAATCCATGTTAGCATGTGTAACTAGCCCCAAATGGCTTCAAACCATCCTTCTCCAGGGAATGGGATGCTAATTAGAAAAACCTGGATCTCTGGTATTACTAGATTCCTACAGCCCTAGACATTGATAGCCTCCCCTTGTGTGCTCTCTTACTGAATGTTTCTTAAAGCAAGTGGGGGTACTACAACATCAGCCCCAAATACATGGCAACAATTCATTTTACCAAACAAAAACTCTGCAGAAGACTACCTTTTCAACACTAGCCTCACACCAGTTGGAAAAGGTACCGTATATGGTCCAGACAGTACAGCAGTGTTTCTCACAGTGGGTTCCCAAGAACTCTGGGGCTCCCTGACACCCCTTCAGGGACTCTGCGCACGCACCATAAGTGGTCACCATCTGCCCCCTGCCCAGTATGCTCATCTTTCCCTCCAGACTAACCTGTTCATGGCTCTCCTTCCTCATTCCCCTCCAGTTTCGGCTCGTCACTGGTATTTCGCATTGGACTCAATGCTGGGCCACTCTACACATGCATCGACACTCTGGGACTCCCCATGACTCTGCACATGTGCCAGTGGGGACTCCTCGAGACTCCTTTTAGGAGTGTAAAGGGCTCTGGGAACTGAAATGTTTCAGAACCACTGCAGTATAGCATTGGGCTCTCTCAAGGTAATTGAATGCAATGGTCATAAGCTCTCTGTGCTGGACTGTGGCTCTGATTTGCATCATGTAAGAAATCTTTATCTTTCTGCCAAGACCATTACTGGCCTAACTGCTCACCATTAGTATTACAATCTGGGATATAGCAAAATAATATTGGCCACTTCTTACAAAACAACAACAACCCCCTTCCCCCCCAAAAAAACCCTGAATATATGCAAGCACATTTAAATGGTCAGTTATTGACTAGCGTTATACGGTTTATATGAACAGTTCTGATTATACGCAGGGGATGGTGACAGCGCCTTTTCTCAGGAGACCACTCAAAACCTAGGTGTACTGGTCCCATCCCTGACAACATCACATCAGCCCCACTGTGGAGGGTTGAACATGTGAGGCCTTCCTGGACCTGTATTCATTCACCAGACCATACTAAAGGTTTTGCCATCATGTAGGACTGAAATCAAGGCCAGCGGGTGGTGCAGTGGGTTAAACCGCTGAACCATGAGCTGTCGATCGAAAGGTCAGCAGTTCGAATCCGCGACGGGATGAGCTCTCGTTGCTTGGCCAGCTCCTGCCAACCTAGCAGTTCCAAAGCATGTTAATGCGAGTAGATAAATAGGTACCACTTGCGGGAAGGTAAACAGCGCTCCGTGTTCCAGCCGCATGCTACGCGCTGCGGCAAGGAGAGTCATGCCGGCCACATGACCATGGAGGCGTCTTCAGACAACGCTGGCTCTTCAGCTTTGAAATGGGGATGAGCACCACACCCTAGAGTCGGACACGACTGGACTTAATTGTCAGGGGTCACCTGACAATTAAAAAAAAAAGGACTGAAATCAGAGAATCAGCAGGGTCAAGTAATGTAAGAGTGGGGTTCAACAGTATCCTGGAAGTGCAATGTAAAACCCACAGGCTCTTCCTTATTTACTGGAGGAACACTAGAGTCCTGTAGTAACTTATTAAAACCTAACAAATTCATTGTGGCATATGGTTTCATAGGTTAGAACAGCAGTTCTCAACCTGTGGTATGCATAGCCCTAGGCCCTAGGGGTAAGCGGACCACAGGTTTGGGGTACGCAGGATGCTCCCCATTATCAGCTGCTGTGATCAGCAGCTGATAACGGGGAGCAGAAAAATGGGGGAAGTGTTTTTTTCCGGCCTGCGGTGCGGCCGAGCGTGTTCTCCGGCTTGCACAGGAAGCCAAAGGGAAAGGCTACAGCCCTGCTGATTCGACAGGGCTGTAGCCTTTCCATCGGAGAACCCACTTGGTCGCACCATAGGCCGGAAAAAGACACTTTGGGGGTGCACTTTTGGGGGGTATGCGGGACGTGGGGGGATCTGGGGGTACACCAACCTTTGGGGGCCCACATAGGGGGTACGCGGACCCCCAAATGTTGAGAAACCCTGGGCTAGAAGATTACGTCATCATAGGCATGAAATAGCTTGGAAGATGATACAGATAAAATTGGTTGTATACAACCTGACAAAGAAAATGCACGCAATTGCCAAATATAGAATGCAGGATCACAACTCGGAGCAGCCCAATCCTGTTGGAATCAAGTCATCCCAGGATATGCCAGGGCTAGAAATGGGAGACCCCATCTCCATAGATAGCTTCCCCATGTGGTGAATCACCAGGACTACAGCTTCAAGCATTCCCTCAGTAAAGAGCTCCCAGGTGCTGGAACGGTGGTACTCAAGCTGGCCATTGGCTCTCATCAATAGTAAGAGCTATAAAGGATTTCTGGACAGGCTGGTAGTTTGCCTGAGCAATGATAGTCTTGACTAGTTTGGACACTTGGATTGTTCTCTGTCGCTGGCTCAGGTCTTGGCCCCCACTTGATGGCTGCTTACAACTAGGTTCTGACAACGTGCTAATGAAGTCAGGATCCAACCATTCGGACATCCACTGTGGCCTGAGCACACAGAGGACTTCTCCTTTCACCAGTTAGTCCTTATCCATATTATGCCCAAGGGCCTTGGGAAGCTAAGTCCAGATGTAGTATATGTGCTTAGATCTATATGTGAAAACAGTTTGTGCAGAACTGTTTGACCCTCAATTGTACCTGTATATTTCTCTGACAGCTTCTAACAGCCCAATCCTGTGTAACTCTATGTGTAACAGTAGATCCACTGATGTAAGAGCATTTATGCCAGCGTAACTTGCCGTACGCTGATGGATGCAGGACAGATGCAGGAGGGCGTACCCCCCCGGAAGCCACGCATGTGCAGTTCGGACACAGGACAGGTGCCGGCGCAACTCCACTGGTACAGGGGGCACTTTGGGGCATTCAGACACCCCCAGAATGCCTCCTGCACCGGTGGGGTTGCGCCATCATCCGTCCAGCGACCAAATTGTGCATGCGTGGCATCCGAGGGGGGTTACGCCGGTGTCCATCCTGCGTCCGTCAGTGTATGGCAAAAACGCTGGCATAAGTGCTCTTACACTAGTGGATCTACTTTTACACAGGTGCAAGAGTTACACAGGATTGGGCTGTAAGGCACTACTTGCATCTGGGTAAATAGAGCATATGCCACAGTAAACATGTTTGCTCTTTGTAAAGAACAGTGGTTTAAGTATGCTATGTGGAACATGGGGAAACTGCTAGAGTTGAATTCTTAGTCCAAATATATGTCTTGGTAGAATGAGGGGTCTAAGTGCAGACCCAGACAACGCCTTCCCACATTCTATACGTGAAGTGTTCCAAGCAAAGACCGGTACATTTTCCCTGGTGTCCATCATGGCCACTGAGTAGCCCTCAGGGGACTAGGGCAGGCTAAATAACATAGGGACCAGGGGATTCCCAAGCTGCCGTTTGATATTTTGTGGAAACAGAATGCTTACTCACCAAATTCGGGCCATCTGGATCTGCTCTAAGCGGGCTTATTTCTCTTTATACAAACAGATAAAGAGAGAGCTCAAACAAAACGTCTCATTTGAGCTAAGTTTGTTCAGTTGCACCGAGGATGAAGACAGAACCCTTTCCCCATGGCAATGGGATTATTCTTACAGTCATCTTGTGCGATAAAACATGTTGAGATGCCATGGGAGGAAAGCATGGCCCATCTTCTGCTTGTTCTTTTAAATCCCATGGATCCAGAATTTGTTTCTGGAAATAGCGTTCAAGTTGACAGACTTATTACCATTAACAGCACTAGGTCAATGCCACTGAATAAACCCCAGAATCACTGGCGTCACTGTAGCGTGGCGGGCGGGGCAGGCCGCCGGGGGGTGACGCGCGCCAAGGGGTGACGCGCGTCACACTCCGGAGGCCGGACGCTCCGAGGCCGGGGAGCGTCCGGCCCGGCCGGCGCTCCAGGGCCTTCTGAAAAGAAGAGGCCCTGGAGCGCTTGCATTAAAACGCGAATTTTGCCGATTTTCGCGCATGCGCAAACCCTTTTCTGAGGGCAAGGGCCTGCCCTCTTGCCCTCAGGAGGGTCTGCGCATGCGCGAAAATCGGCAAAATTCGCGTTTTAACGCAAGCGCATTGGGCCTCTTCTTTTCAGAAGGCCCTGGAGCGCCGGCCGGGCCGGTGACGAGCGCCGGAAAAAGTAAGTTTCTGTAGGTTGGGGGGGGTGATTCGGGGGGGTGTCGGGGGGGGTGAGTGGGGGGGTGACGCGCGTCACAGTGACGCCACTGCCCAGAATCACAGAATCTTAGGGAAAGGTCATGCAACACTGCACATCGAAAGTGACGTGACAATTGATACGGTGATTGTGCATGAACAATATCCACATATTGTCTAGTCCAGTGTTTCTCAATGTACGTCCCCCGACATACCACTTCCCAGGGTTCAATTGCCTGAAGTATCCACAGATGTAAATGGTGATGATGTCATCACCAGTTACTTCTGGGTAGGGAGGCCAGACAAGACGCTGCAAACACCAGTAGGATGTACTTAGGGCAAATGGGTGGGCTTTTTCAAATACACAAAAACCATACGCTGGAGCTCTGCCTGCTGAGCCAAGGCTCCTACTGCTGTTTGTCATGTCACAGTCTCACTGATGGGCGGCGGGTGTCTGCGGTTGCCATGTATACCACCAGACACTCACCTTGCGTACCACCAGTGGTATACATACCACCGGTTGAGAAATGTTGGTCCAGTGCAGGGGTTCCCAACCTGTGTTACTAGTACCACTAGTGGTATTTTGGCTGACTGGTGGTGGTACTCGGACAATTGGACCACTGGAATCCCACTCCAATGCAGAGCTTTTGGTGGCACATTTTTGCTTCCAAGAGGTTTGTGCCTTTGGCCTAGCCTCTCAGGAATGCTGCAATGGGCCCTCCCTTGCTGCGAAGTGGCTGCAAAGTGGCCCAGAGCCTCCTCCCTGTGTTTTTGGGCGTCTGAAAACCTGGAAGTAAGTGCCAATGATGTCATCGCCAGTCACTTCCAGTGGTACTCAAAAGGAGAGTGACGCCAAAAGTGGTACTTGGCTCTAAACACAAAATTCATTTATAAATGAATTTTACACCTTGTTCACATAGCCTGAAGGTAATTTTATACAATATTTTAAATAATGTTGTGCCCCAGCATGCCATGCACTATGCCAGCCAGGTGCTAGAAAACGGTTTTAAAAAAAACATCATAGCCCCCCAAATGTCTGGATTTCAGAATAGTTTGGATTTCGGATGTCCGGATAAGGGATAACCAACCTGCATTGTTTACATAACCTGCATTGTGTTTTGTTATATTCTATGTTATCAACCACTTTGAGCACCAGAAAAGCGGTATATAAATCTTTTTCAAATAAATAAATAACTAAATTTGTGCACAAGCCTCTTACACCGCCTTAATTTAATGTGCAAGGACTTACATTGCTCAAGAAACAGGCCTTCAAAAGTTGTGACTGTGGCTCTTGATCTACACAAAGCGCTGTCACTGACACTTGTGTTCTTTTCTTACATCTAAGAGCATTTTTTGATTCTCTTCCCTTTTGAAGAGCCTTTTTTTTTTTAAAGTAACACAGGTTGTCAGGTCCTACTCCCTAACTGTACCGCGGCAAGCAAGGAAAAACAGCTTGACAGCGTATTGCGCTGGTGTCTGATCAGATGATCTATTAGGGGAGCAAAGCAGCACTCTGCAGGAGTGAGACAGAAACATCCCCTTAGGAATGAAGCTGGGCATTCATGCTTCGCAAGCAGCCTGACGAGAGAGAGAGAGAGAGAGAGAGAGAGAGAGAGAGAGAGAGAGAGAGAGAGAGAGAGAGAGAGAAGTTTAGATAACAAAGCTGCTCCCCCCCCCCCACGTAAGTCAGGAGGTTGAGCAAGACTGCAGACAGAATGATTTGCACAGCGTGATTGATAAAGGGATGACACACCAGGCCAGGAATTTCTGAAATGACATAGTTCAAAAGGCAGCAGTTTCTCTTCAAAGTGGTGATGAGAAGGATAAAGATTTGTGGGGATTTTTTTTTTCGTTTTCTTTTTTCATTCCCAAAGGCTTTTTTGGCTGGTAGTTGATATTATAAAATCACACGGGGGTGGGGGGGGGACGTGTGTGCGTGTGTGTTTGACTGATAGGCAGGCATTTTCTTTACTTCTTTATTTGGTCGTGAGAGGGTTTTTCTCTTTTTCCCCTTTTGTGCTAGTGTTACTACCTCTCTAGAGGGGCAGGGAACTGTTAACTATTTGCATATGTTAAAGATGACCACATTTAAAATGGGCTTTTGCTAAATAGCAAAGACAAAACCCAGGAGATTTGAAATTTGATAGTTTTGAAATTTGATTTCCTGACTGTTTTGCTAACGAGAAAACATAGTTCTGACTCACACCTCAGTTTTTCGTTCTTTCTCAGCTCTCTGTTTCAGTCTGTTCTCCTCCTCCTCCCTTACTATATGGTTTTCAAGGATACATTAGATTTCTGGCCCAATCCTATGGGCAGTTATCACTGGTGTCGCTCTAGGTGGGGCGGAGCTCTAAGTTCCGCTGCGCTCCGACCCACCGTTACACGCCTGTACGAGATGGCCCCACCCCCTTGCCTTCGGAGTCTTTCAGAGTAGCGATAGCAACGAGCAGGGAGTCCGGCTCATTGTTATCGCTGCCCTGAAAGGCTCCGAAGGCGAGGGAGTGGGTCCGCTTCATACGGGCATGTAACAGTGGGTCGGAGTGCAGCAGAACTTAGAGCTTCGCCCCGCCTAGAGCGACGCCAGTGGCGGTTATGCCTCGTAATGAGTGTTCTGGAGGCTTAAACAGTTTTATATCTGTCGCAAATGCAACAATGCCCAGTGAGCGCGGCCTGGTCACCACCGCAAGTGGCAAGGGGCCAGGTATGTGCAATGATGGACCTTGGACACCTGCCGGTGCAGGTAAGGCCACGCAGGGGTCAGGAGGGAGGCAGGAAGGGGTGGAATGAATTAGGGGGTGAGAGGAACAGGGAGACGATGGGGGCATGGAGGAGGGCGGATCAGGCCCAGGAATGAGGTGGGTTCAGCAGCAGTGGCGGCAGCAAATTCTAACCCCTTTCTCAGACTTGATCCGCCTTTACCAGTCAGTGCAGACAAATGTTCCCTTTCCCCGCCTGAGGAGGCCTCAACATGCCAAAACTCCCCTGAGGGATACAGGAGATGCCACATTGGCGCCACTGCATTGCCACATGGGGAGTTAAGTAGGATTGAGCTGCATGCACACACACACACACACACACACACACAGAGCAAATAACTAAGGATGTGAAAGCCTCCCTCCAGATCAAAAGTGTACTGGGCTTTTTGAGTATTGTTTTCTTACTACATGTCTCATGATCCCCTGAAAGAAAATGTTGCTTTTTTGGTCATTTCGAGCTGAGAGGCCTTGTTGTGAAGCCTTTGTCTGTGGGGAAGTGAACCATCTACACTACTCCTAGTTTCACTAGGCAAGAAGGTATGTTTTGGCTCCAGGCAGGAGGGAGGAGATTGGTTGAGAAGAGGCTGGTGTTGGAGGTGTGGGAGAACCCTGATGTTGAGTCACGCCAAGCTCAAAGGAGGCAGGACCTGACACAAAATTGGAGCCAGACACTTCAGACATGGGGAAGTTCACATTCTGAGTGCTCACACAAAGTCTTGGCTACTCTCAATTACTACTTCCAGTGAAGGGTAGAGCAGGGTTCTGCTCCCACCAGAATCAGGTCTGGCTTTAGGTGGGGAGGAAACATTTTTGGAGCACCAGCCCCAGTTATTTAGCCTTCGATTGCTGCCCCAGAGACTTCGGGACATGTGAGGCAGGGGTAGGTTTGCCAACTCCATAATTTTGGACATTCTTGGAGCCCCTGATAAAATCTCCAGGATTGCTTTCAGTAGCCATGAGGAGATTGATGCTGATTTCTGGAGACTCCAGGCCAATCTTGGAAGCAGGCAACCTTAGATGGGTTTGGCATAACCTCGGGACATCCACTGGATATATTTATTTATTTAACAGATTTCTATACCACTTTTCCTATGCTCAAAGCTGTGTACAACAATAAAAAATTGTTGTGTTCACCTGTGTTCATTCTACATCTTCAACGGCCTGGTATGTTGGCATAGAATTGAGATGAACCATCTTAGGGCCAGTTCAGACAATATTTTATCCATTAGCCCATCTTTGTGTGTTTGTGCTACAATTGCACTGTGAACACACATACAACGCCCACTTCCTTGTGCACTAGGCTCTTTAGTGCAGGCATGCCAGGAAGTGCATGGCGCTATGTCATCAGCCTATAGCCTGTTCTGAACTGCATCTCTGGCCATGCTTGAAAAGTCACGGCATGGCTTGATTTTTGTTGTTGTTTGCTTCCAAGAATTACACTCGTGAGCAGAAAGACTTTTCTGTTCTTGGCTTCCTGACAAGGATCATTATTGTATTCTTTACTGAAGAGCAGGTTTAATGTTCTCTGCTGGATATCATTCACTCTCCTAGATATCATCATTGGAAGAAGACAGCTACCAGCTAAATGTATGCCATTACAACTCATTTCTGCCTCCTCTCCGTGGAATGATCTCCCCTACTTATCCTTCCCTGTGCTACTTGTACAATTTGATCTTTGTGGTATGGTTCTATAGTCCCCCTTTCAATCTAATGAATAGACTCATTGTTGAACATTTTGTGGTTAAACTATTACATCTTGGCTGTCTTCGAAGATGTAGAAACATGTTGGCAAAGCCAGAAAGGAGGGCTCCTTTTCATGTGGTGTTGCAATGCAAACAGCTCGTCTGTGTTTTTGTCCCACTGCCAGATCCAAAACAGATCATACCCATTGCAATCATGTTTCCAGTGGCTTAGCTTCTATCAGTTGGGTGCCTGCCCCAGGGAGGTTGATTGCAAGAGATCACAAAGTGGGTTTAACATAATTTTCAAATGAGACAGGGGGAGTTATTTGAAAGCACCACTTTCTAACTAGACTATAGGGAATTCTTTCACACTAGAAAGATAATTGCTGATTACAAAATTGACTGTGAGAATTGAGGACACCTGAACTAATAAAATCCTGTACCTATATCTCTGGAGTGGAAATGGAACAACTAACGTGTTGAGAAAAGTTACTTTTTCAGGAAAGCTGCAAGTGTTTGGCATTCACCTGGAGTGTAAACCCCCCCCCCATCTGTTAATATTCCTTAGGTTTGCTAGCTAAGAGAATTTAGTTTGGCGTGTCTAAAGTAAGGCCAATAAGTATTTAAAGTGTGATAGTTCTAATTCTGTCCCAAACATCCTCTCTTTTGCTCCCTCTTCCCATAGCAAGTGCTAAATTGAAAAGTCTACCAAGCTAAAATAATTTGCCTTTATATTAGTAGGAGGGAAGTGGCTTACAATGCAATCCTCCGGAGAAAACAGGTGGTGGAGCGAGCGCTCCGCCGCTGGAAGCCATTGCAAACGTGCCGTAAAACATGTTCCCGATGACTTGGGAGTAAGGGCCGCTGGTGCTAGGCTGGCAGCCCTTACTCTGGCGCCGGATCTCCCATGCGGCCGCCGGAGGAAGGTAAGCGTTCCCCCGGCAGCCACATGGGCAGTCTGGGTGGCAAGGGAGGGGGTCCATTGGCTGAGCCGGCCCGGTAGGGGGCGGGGATGGCATCCACCATATCCCCGTCCTGACTGGCGCGGCCGTTACACAACCTCCTCCTACTTCCGCCAGCTAAATAGTTGGCGGAAATCCATCCCTTCCCCCGAGTAGACCTCTGGGCCGCTTTGGATGAATGAGGATAGGATCCAGCGGGCAGCCCTGGGCCACCTGCTGGATAGTTATTTAGGATTGGGCTGCCCAATAAATAAATACTACATAACCGGTGAGCCACCCAACTGAGTGCAACTGGCAGTGTGTGGGCAGCGTGGGCAGAAACAACAATACATCACTGTTTGTACTGCCTGCTCAGCACTGCAAAAACAGGGAGCTGTCAGGCACCTGACAGACCAGGATGCATGGCTGTTAGGCAAAATTTGGAGGAGCGTCGTGATGGTGAGCTGCCCTTCTTGATTTGTAATTGGGCTTGGCAAGCTAATCTATTCTCCCCCCCTCCACTTGGAAAATAATTTGTTTAATTCCAAGCCTAGTTATGAACACAGTACAGACTTTGTTGTGCTCCTGATTACAGGGCCACACAGAGGAATTTAACAGCAGGTACAAAGTTTATTTTGAAACCAAAAGAAACTTTGTATCACATTCATGTGAATTTGGCTCCTGGGCCCCCCTTTTTGCTTCTGGGCCCCCTTTTTAACCATTTTGGCCCTGGGCCCAGGTACGATTGTACCCCCTTAACCACCCTCTCTCTCTCTCTCTCTCTCTCTCTCTCTCTCCTCCAAATACTCCCCTCTCTCCCTCTCCTTCCCCAGTCCTCTCCTTGTTTAACTTTCTTTCTCTACCAGGAATGAAATGTAGTTCTCTCTGCTCTGTTGCTGCCATAGCAGTCTTTCAAGTACCAGGGAGGGGATAGCCTCCCTCCGTCCCTACTGCAGCAGCAGCCAAATATGTCAATTGTGTGTGGGGGGGGGGGTAGGGGGTTGTTTTTCAATTCAGATTACACCTGGCCTGGATGCCTTTAAAGGGGGATTGGACAGATTTATGGAGGAAAAGTCCATCACAGCTTACAAGCCATGATGGGGATAAGCAACCTCCTGGTTGTAGGAGTAGGTTTTCTCTGTGCCAGGTGCAAGGGAGTGGCGACAGGATGCAAGTACAGGTGGGCCCCCATATCCACTGATTTGCTATCCACGGTTTCAGTTATCCACAGATCGTGGGGACCCCCCAGGATTTTACTTTTTTCCCAGTATGCTTCGTTTCTTCCTTAAAGAAACAGGAGAAGCAGCCAGAGGCTGCTTATTACAGGCAAGTAGAACGAGACTAAGTCCTAGAGAGGTTCTGCAAGGTTAACAGAAACCTTGCAGAGCCTCTCTAGGACTTAGTCTCGTTCTACTTGCCTGCAATGGAGGCTGCTTCTCTGTTTTAAGGAAGAAACAAAGCTTGCTGAAAGAAAAATAAGAGCTGGGGGGGCAAGCATGCCTGCCTGCAGGGGAGGCAGGGTGGGGGCCCCCTCAGGAAACCATGGAGGGGGTGTTCGCTCTTATCCATGGTTTCAAGTATCCACGGAGGGGCCTGGAACATATCCCCAGCGGATATGAGGGCCCACCTGTATCTTGTTGTCTTGTGCTCCCTGAGGCATCTGGTGGGGCACTATGTGATACAGGAAGCTGGACTAGATGGGCCTTTGGCCTGATCCAACAGGGCTCTTCTTATGTTCTTATGTTCTTATGTTCTTATGTTCTTATATTATCTCTATAGTAGTAGAAAGAATTGGAATAGTCTGATTCAGAACACTTGCACACTTTACAAGCATCCCACGTTCGTATTCCATTAGTATTCCAAAAGTTTGCAACATCGCTAGACTAGTGGGTTACAAGTTGTGCAGGTCTGGCATAATCAAGGTCCTATGCCTACATTGGAACAGAGCAATAGTCATTGTGCATGATATCATGCAATCATAGTGAATGAACACATAAGGTTGTTTCAAAAGATATCTAGGAACAGGTTGTGCATTCTCGTTCTCTTACAAAACCAAGGGCTGTGGCATTTTAATGTGCCGTCTTTCATCCCTCTCTGCTGCTGAGTAATTGACCAATTAATTGGTCAGAGCCTTACAAAATTTCTACCCAGCTGATAGTGTGACAGGTTTTAAGGACCCAGCTTGGTTCTTTAGGGAACTATTGCAAGGTTATGATTATCACTTTCTTTCTTCCATGCACAAAGCGTTGGAAAAGGCCTGGGCCAAATTTCCTCTATTCACCGGCTCTGTGAAATCTGATTCAATGGTTGCCCAGATTTGTGCAAGAAGTTAATTTGACACACTGCCTGCTAGAGGGTTGCTGGTTTGAATCTTCTAAAGCTGGCACTGCCTAGGTCTCCCTAGTTTGATAACAGCGCCACATGTTCCAGATTGAGCATAATGACATTAACTGCTGTGCAAGTAGTGAATTGTTCAATGAACTCGACTTCTTATAGTAACCAATCTATATAAACAGTTATATATAATTATACTGCATATTTAAAATCACAATTACAGCTTCCTTCCCTCTAACCTCTACATTCCTTCTAGGCTTTCTTTTTCAGAAGCATACCTTCCTCATACCTAGTTTTTTTTTTTCCCACTTTTTTTTGTGTCCCGATTCATGCGGGTATACTTTTTTTTTTTCGTTGGTTTGATTGATAGCATTTCTATCGGATAATGTTGAATAATATAATGGCCAGTATTTTAAAATTAGGTCCGATGAATACATCTGTCTACAGCTGTTAATCCTTCTTAAGAGATTAATGTAGCCCTCGTTGAAAATCTCTAGGCAGAGACAGAGTTGATTATTAAATACTTTATAATGAAATCCAAATGGAATTAAGCAAATACTCTGAGATTAGCACTATAGAAAATGGCTGCTGCAATGACCCTAGGGATAAATTGTATGGTTTTTATTGGCAGGAAGTATTGGGTAAAGTCAGAAAGGAGTCAATGTGAACTAGAGAGTAGAGAGCTTGGACCATCTCAGTGGCATCGCTACAGGGTATGACTGGTGTGGGCTGCACCAGGCATGATGCTTTGTGGGGGGGTGACACCATCGAAGCCCAAATTTTTGGCCCCCAGAGGCCCGGAGCAGTGAGCAGAGCTCCGTGCTTGCCGCTCATTTGATCTTCACACGCTGGAAGGCCCTTTTCACCCTTGTCTCTGGTTGGGTTGGAATAGTAGCACTCTGGAAGTGATTGGCTGTTATAAGCCAATCGCGGATAACATTGGCTGTTTTCAGCCAATCGCTGAAGCGATGATGAAGCATCACCAACCTATTCCGGAATACTGATCCTCCATGAAGTAAGCTCCGCACCGGGCGGGGGTCAGCCTCACTACGTGACTGGACCATTTTGCACATACCACTGTGACAAACCTGGGTTTCCTGCAGATTATACACTCAAAAGGAACCACTGCCAATTCTTCTGAGTGTACCTGTATGATACGCACCTTTTTACATACCGGATAAATTCATATTTTATATTTTTAAGTGTATACTTTAAAATCAAACAGTTAAGATCTGTACTTGCACATCTTTTTGCCATTAACTTACTGGATAGTATTCCCCCAACTGAAATGAAGCTTCAATAGCACTACTCTATTTGCTCATATTTGTGCTCTGTTACCCTTGCGTCTGTGCCAGGGGGTGGTGCAGTGGGTTAAACTGCTGAACCATGAGCTGTCGATCGAGCTGTCGACAGTCGCGAGCTGTCGATCCGCGACGGGGTGAGTTCTCGTTGCTTGGCCAGCTCCTGCCAACCTAGCAGTTCCAAAGCATGTTAATGCGAGTAGATAAATAGGTACCGCTTGCGGGAAGGTAAATAGCGTTCCGTGTTCCAGCTGCATGCTACGCGCTGCGGCAAGGAGAGTCATGCCGGCCACATGACCATGGAGGTGTCTTCGGACAATGCTGGCTTTTCGACTTTGAAATGGGGATGAGCGTCACACCCTAGAGTCGGACACGACTGGACTTAATTGTCTGGGGTCACATTTACCTTTTTACCCTTGCGTCTCTCCTCCTCTGTTGTCTCCCAAAGTTTAGATTGTAAATTCCACAGGGCAAGGATGTCTCTGTTTTGCTTACACTGCTCTGTAAATCACTTATATTCATTGCATTTTAATAACAACATCACCAACAACAACATGGTTACATGATTTCTGGCAGGGGTTTAAGGACTTATTTGTTTCGCTTGACTTTTGAGGGGGGATGAACCTCATAGGGACCCCTTTTTAATTCCTGTTTCTGCTTTTATATTATGTTATAGCTGTTTTATATTTTAATCTGCTCTTGTATCATTAAAAAATGTTTTACTGGTTTTATTCTAATGTTTTTATTTAGTACCTAATGTTTTTATTCTTTGAGTACCTGAAAAGCGGTATATAAATATTTCAAATAAATTAATATTTATATACCATTTTTCAACAACAAAAACAACACTTCTCAAATGGCGCAATCCTGTGCAAGTCTGGAACAGTGGAGCGAGTGCTCCGCCATTCCAAGACTTCACGAATGTACCGTAAAGCATGTTTGCGACGCCTTGAGAGTAAGGGAGGCCGGCGAAAGGCTGGCCTCCCTCACTCCATTGCCGGACTGGGCAAGTGGTCGCCAGAGGAAAGTAAGTGCTCCCCCGGTGGCCGTGTGGGCAGTCCGGCGGGCGAGGGAGGGGGGCATTGGTCTAGCTGGCCCAGGAGGGGGCGGGGGTTCCCACCGGGCAGCTAGGCCTTGACATAGCCTCCTCCAACTTCCGCTAGAGCACGTGGTTGCACAAGAGATCACAACTCAAGATGACCATAGGTAGACTCTTGCACAGTTGTCATGTGCTGTTCTGTTGCCGCATTTTTTTTTGGGCAAGCGGAGGAAGACCACTGGATTTTATTTCACAGTTTGTGCGCAACATTAGCATGTGGCATAAGACAGCCCTTCTGTAATCAGAAGACACTTCCTACTTGAGAAATAATGCCTTTGGATGCAACCCAGTAACAACAATGATAATATCATTCTCAGCCTCAGTTCCCCATCCATTAGGGTTGCCAAGTCTTCACTCAGTCTGTACTTCATGGGATGGGCCTCCCACACTGTATCTCCACTTAGGAAGCCCAGCTTCAGGGAAGGAACAGGTGACTTGTGCTTTCAAAAGTTGTGTACAAGATGGCATTTTGGCAGACACCGCTTGTTGTGCAAGTTAGTGTGAGAAATGCTGTACCTGATTAAATTCCTATACCATTTCAGTGAATAATGGCCTTGTGAAGAATTCAGTGGACACCATGTTCCCACAAATGTGATCAATCCAAGCATCTATGCCAGACGTTCTACCATATTCTAGAAGTCGGTGTAGATACACAGCAGTGCCATGGGACTGAAGGACAGGAGATAGAATGACCATGTCCATGATACTTATGTTAACAGAAATGGAAGTGGCCATAGGGACATCATTGTCCACTCAGCATTAATGCACCTGCAAAGGTATGAGGAGGAATTAGAGAACCTTTGAGAGGTATGTTGAGCACACAGATATCCAACTCAGCCCTGCTTGCCACAGCGAAAGTAGTTCTGCAGCTGTTGCCCTCAAAGCCCCTGTTTCCACATTGCAATAGCTCCAGCACGGATAGGCAAAGACTTCCAGTCCTAATAGCCTTTTAAAAGACCCCGTGCTGATCTCTTTGCAAAAACTCAGCAGAAGAGAAATCCAAAAGGTTCCATTTTAACTCAGATCGTTGGGAAACATATAATGAATGGCTGGTGACCCACTTTCGACTCTTCAGAGGTTTCTGCCCCCACTTCAACAATCTACGACATGTTCTCTTTAAGGAATGTAAAAAATACTGAGTTAGAATAAGGGCAAGACTGTGGCGCTGTGAATGTCAAAAGTAAAAATATGACACTATAAAATTCTGGAATAATAGTAATTCTTTTTCTTTACACTGAGGAGAAAAACATGCCCACAGCGGCAAACTGAAGCTAGCACGGGGCACTGCCTGTTTAAATGTCAGGTTGAGAATTTCAGAAATCCCACTAGCTATTGCTCCATATTTTCTTCCTTTATGCTCTGTTTTGTGTCTCCAAAAGGGTTTGCAAGTGGAATGAAGGCCTTTCAACCTTGAAATTGTAGATCCATCGTACAAAAAGTGACCCAATTTTAGCAGGGTACCCTGTGTCACAGAACTATAAGCAGGTGTAAGAAAAATAGATCTCCAGGCATTAACCAGTGTTGGAGATATGGAACACTGAACGAGTACTTCCAAAGATCTGATGGAATGAGGCAGATCTCCACTTGTTTTTTTAATAAGGCATCTTTAAAAATATACCACCAACCCTTTAAACTTCTCATTATAGTTAAACATTTGGAATGGGCAAGATGGCAAATCAATGATGTAGATCAGAGGGTCCCAACCTGTGGTCCATGGTGGACAAGATGACAGGTGCCATGACGGCCACGCACCACTGTGCCGGAGCCCAAAAGGTGGAGCCACGAGCTCTGCCAATAGTGGTTTGCAGCAGCCCAGAGGCATACAGAGGTGGTACACACAGCAAAAAACGGTTGAGAACCCCTGGTGTAGATATTCAATATCACTTTTGGACAATTCAAAATGTGAGCATCACACAGTACAATCAAGGCATGAAGAACTGATTTATTTCTTGGGCAGCCCAATCCTATCCTCCCTCACCTTGGGCCATGCAAGGGTTACCTCCGCAATAGGGTTACTCGGTTCTCTGCCAGCTCTTTAGCTGGTGCAGAGCTGAGTAGGCAGAAATGGCCTGGTAGAAGGGATAGGATATGGGGCACGGGCGCGGCACCATCACTGATCCCACCCCCCTCCCAGGCCCAATCACCAAGATAGCATGTTGATAGCATTACATTAAGATAGCACATGTGAAGCACCTAGCACACTCAGAAAGCGCTATACACATGCTAAATGTTATTATGAAACATTTAGCCCAAGCAATTTTATATATCTCACTGAATGATTCAGTAAGTTGAGGTCTGTGTTGTCACATGAACCTGCAGGTGGGGGGTGTCAAATTTTTGAAGGCTCTCCCATGTAAAAAAGCACATAAAAAATAGCACAGCACAGGCATACATGTTTTTTTTTTAATATAGGGCCCCCTGCTATCTGCGGATTCACTTATCCATGGAGAGCAGGAGCCCCCCTCCCCCCGCACGCTCCCCTGGAGATTCTTTTACCTTAAAATTGTGTTTGTTTCTTGCTTTCAACAAATGGTATGAGTAGCATACTGCTGCTTCATAGCACAGACACAGGCTCAGCTGAAGACCAGGAAGCAGTTTCACTACTGTACCCATTTCAAGCCATTGTTGTGTTTGCACCGTGCTGGCCTGCTTTGAGCCGTTGGTGCATTTGTGCATTAGCTAAAATGGATGCAGGGGCCGTGGAAGATAGTGTTTGCCCCCATCCACGGGTTCCTGGTATCCGTGGGGGGAGGAGGAACCAATCCTCCGCGGATACCGGGGCCATACTGTATAAGGTAGAATTCCAAACTAGAACCCTCCCCAAACTATCCCCTCTCACCAAAAGTGGAGCAGTCCAGAATTCTGCCATCTCAGTCTATTACTTCAATTAATGTAATGTGTACAGCATCTGACAGGCAGAAGCATCCTAGGTTTGGGTCTTTTTGCCAAACTGATTCCACATCTGTGGATGTAAGCAAGAATGTATGTATTTATTTAAATGATTTATGTCCCGCTTTAATGGGAATGGTTTTACATTTTCAAAACACAGTAATATCCAAATAGGACACAAGCATCTCCAAAGCGTTTGATAGCACTCATTGATATTCTCTTCAGGTTTTCTTCAGTACAGCCTAAACATAGCCTCAGGTTTTCCATGAGCTAATGTTTAACACAGAAACTAATGAAACCTTCCGTACGTTCACATAGATTAAAAACTACCAAGCTCTGGTAGTTAGTGGCTCATTATAACAGGTTCTGTACATTTAATGTTCCTTTTAATGATTTGGGGCTGGTAAAATGTATCAGATTGACAGTTCTGGAAAAATGAAAGAGTCTGCTTAATTTCATGTTCCACACAAACTAGTCAACCAGGGCTTTAGCCAGGGTAGGGTCCGTGGGTGCACCGCCCTACCTGGAGCACGGATTTGCCCCACCTTGCCCAACATTTGTTTCAGAAAAACCCTAACAGACTTTTAAAAATTGGGACAATTTCATTTCCAGAATTCATCTCATTTTGCTCAATAGAAAACTTTGCTCATTATTATTATTATTATTATTATTATTATTATTATTATTATTATTATTATTATTATTATTATTATTATTATTATAATTGTTGTTGTTGTTGTTGTTGTTGTTGTTGTTGTTGTTGATGATGATGATGATGATGATGATGATATTGAGAGCCAGGATGGTGTAGCTGTTCAGGAGTTGGACTTAGACATGGAAGAGCCAGGTTCAAATCCTCACTTAGCCACAAAGCTTCCTGGGTGATTCTGGGCCAGTCACTATCGCTCAACCTCACCTACCTCACAAGGTTGTTGTTAGGAAAAAGGAGGGAAGGAGTCATGTACGCCACCCTGAGCTCCTTGGAGGAAGGGTGGTATAAAAATGTGGAAAATGAAGAAGTAGTAGTAGTAGTAGTAGTAGTAGTAGTAGTAGTTGCATCTTTCACCCTATAAAAGTTGTAGCACATCTCAGCACATCCGAAACTCTGGACTAGGTGAGATGTCCCCTTGCATTTTCTCTTTAGCTCTATTTAAGCGTTTTGAAACAACATTCATGGGGCACAGGTTGAGGGGGAGTAGAACTTTGCAGGCTAGCTGTGTCTGGCCAAGATTCTAGAACAGGAAAATAAAGTTTCCCCACATTCAACACCTTCCTCTGCAGAGAAGCACTGAATGTTGGGAGAGGTGAGCTGTGGGGGTTGCCTGGGAGCACATCGATGCCAATAGTGTGGCTAGCCTATGTGCTTTCATTCATCCTCTCCCAGCTTTTACTGACTACAGCTTTAAAATCCCTAAATTGGACTTTAGAGAGTAATGAATCAACAGTGCCTAGGACTTATTGCAGATGCAGGTAACCAATTCGGGAAGTCTGCTTCAATGTAATTAGTAGCTATGTTGAACATTGAAACAAATGTTCTTTTTGTCTTTATAACATTTTTGATCATTTAGTGAATTGGGAGTAAAGAGTCCAGTCCAATAGAAACAAGCTCTGTTGCAATGAATGGGAGTTGAACAGAGTCAGTTGGGCCATTATGCCATTTGCATCCGTCTAAATAGGAATTGTGCAGAAGAAATTACTAAACAGTTTGTCCTTTTGAATTATACCCTCTGGAGATGTACAGCATATCAAAGTATAATAAGCTGGGTGTTGGGATAGATGGATGGATGGATGGATGGATGGATGGATTGATTGATTGATTGATTGTAGGAAGTATATTTAAATGGCTAATGGGAGATCCCCAGTCATATGCAGCCTGTATGTCACCCAGAAATATAGACCACAGCCCCTTGAACTCCTGAAAAGGTTGGGGGACCTTCTGTGATGGGCATATGAGGAGCAAGAGCTGGATGGGAAAATCATTTCCCTTCCCCCTCCCACAGTGGATGCCTCTGGATCTTGGCCATAGTCCTTTCTTGGGCACACAACTTGCCAAGTCTCACATGTGAGCACAAGCAACTTCGTGTTTATTTACAGTACAAATGAGGTGACAGATCTCGTCTTAGTTGTAGGAACCTGACAGTAAACCTAAACTGACTGTCACTTAAAATGGAATATTACTTTCAAGGAAAATTCCACATCAATTTCCACATAAAAAACCACAAGCAGTGAGGGAGTTTTCTTCATTGTATGCCAAAGCAATCATACACACATATATTTCTTTTAAAAACACACAAAAAAACCAACAACAGTGTGCATTTATACAATCAGCTCATTATGCATGTGAAGTCCTATTCAGAATTATTCTAAGAACACAGAAGAACAGGTCAGAACCAGGTTCAGCTTACTGGGAATGTATTGTCCAAGACAGTAATAAACAGTGATGTAGACTTGAGTCTATTGACTCAGACTCGAGTCGGACTCAAGTCGCATCAATGACTCAAATCGGACTTGACTCGGTGATTGTAAAAGACTCGAAAGACTCGATTCGAGACTTGGAGCCTTTTACAAGAAGTCGAATTTTATTCAGGTTTAAACCCGTTTTTCCCCATTAAATAGATAGGGACTCGCAACTCGCAACCAAAGACTCGAGACTTGGACCCAGAGACATGGGACTTGACTCGAGACTTGGAGTCAGAGACGTGATCCACATCCCTGGTAATAAAGCTTGTTAGTTGTCAGTAGGGATCTCAGGTATGTGGGTATTTAGCCCATACAGTGAGTTCAACCCATCTGATACAGCAGGAGTTACTCCTTTCACTTCGTGGCTTTGCTCTCTGGATGGTGGCCTGGCCTCGACCTTAATAGAGGGAGACATTCAACTGCTGTGGCTCATTCTTAACAGGATTACTCGAGCTGCCTGTAGTTGAAGCTTAAATGGGACTGAAGGAAATGCTGGGTCTGATGCTGGCCAATGATGCATTTTCATCAGTTCATAACAAAATTGAATCATTTGGACAGCTTGTAGAAATAAATTTAATGCTATTTGGGAAAGAAATATACTTGGTTTTGGCAGCTGAATTTTATGCATACACAGGATTGAAGTTAATATGGCAGCAATTTGATGTGTCATAAGATTCCTAAATCCATGACCTCTCTCTCTCTCTCTCTCTCTCTCTCTCTCTCTCTCTCTCTCTCTCTCTCTCTCTCTCTCTCTCTCTCTCTCATGTATCCTTTTGCTCTTTAAATCTCATTTTGTGTCTTGATCCAATGGTCGTGAGCAGTTCCTTTTTCAACATATGTAGAAGAAGAACAGATATGTGGTTAAAGGCGCAATCCTGTGTAAACATCCGCCTGTGGAGCACGCGCTCTGCAGGCGGAGGGTGTCGTAAACACGCTGTAAAGTGCGTTTATGGCACCCGGAGAGTAAGGCTTGCTGGCGTGGACTGAACCTGCTCCTGCTGAAGGAAGGCAAAAATTACTCTGGTGGGAGCAGGGGAGGGCGGTCCGGGTGGCAAGGGCGGGTGGCCGTTAGCTGAGCTGGCCCGGGAGGGGGCAGGGATGTTGGCCACAATATCTCCATCCCAATTCCCGGGCTTGGCGGATGTTATAAGGCTGCTCTCGGATTTACACTGGCTCAAGAGCCAGCAGACATCCGAGGAGGCCCATCGTGCTGAAGCGGCCTGGGAAGAGCTTAGGATCTTGCATCCGGCCCTATGGGCCAGCCGCGGATCTTTACCCAGGATTGTGCTGTAATTCAGGCTGCAATCCTAAATACACTTACTAGAGAGTAAGCCACATTGGACAAAAAGTGACTGACTTCTGCTTGTACTGTAAATCGTACTCTATGTATGATACCTTTGTTTTGCGTATAACCTTGGGAACTATGAAAATTGCCCAAAGGATGTGATTTGAAAACACAATGAAGCTCTTCAGAATTACCGTATTCATAAGACATAGCTGTCCTGTGACAATGCAGCCATGTTCACACTTTGTTGGGAGTAAGTTCTCGCAGTAAGGACACAGTGGGACTTAATTCTGAGTAAATAGGCACAGTGTTGGTCAACATCTAAACAGACTAATACTCTCTGAGCTGTTGCGTTGGGCAGAAAAGCTGGTAAAATGTGTAGTTGGCTAGGAATGATTTTATGCTTATTTGTATGACTGAAATATGCCTGGGTCACCATACATTCAAATACTTTAAGAAGGACCATTTCTTCCCGTCTAGAGGACTTTTTGAATTTTTTTGCCGAGAGGCCAAAACATACCATGGTTGGCTACCAGCAAGAAAATGTCACTAGCAGGATAAAATATAACAGTCACCAGCAGTGCAATCCTGTGCATGTTTACTAGGGCAGGGTTTCTCAACCCCTTCCTGACCGAGTACCACCTTCGGAGCCACTCTCCTTCTGAGTACCACCAGAAGTGACTGGCGATGACATCATCGCCAGTTACTTCTAGGTTTTCAGAGGCCAGAAAACACAGCGGAGAGGCTATGGGCAGGTGGTAGGGCCCTTCTCAGAGTTCCCGAGAGGCTCGGCCAAAGACAGGAGCCTCTTGGGAGCAAAAATGTGCCACCCAAAGCTCTGCATCGAATCGGAATTCCAGAGGTCCAGCGGTCCGAGTACCACCAGCAGTCAGATGAAGTACCACTGGTGGTACTCGTACCACAGGTTGGGAACCCATGTACTAGGGGTTAGCAGCACTATGTTCAATGAGACTAGGTAAGTGTTCATAGGATTGCAATCCAGGATTGTTTAGATTTCTTTTTTTCCAGGTTGAGTACAGTAGTACAAAATTCATGTCATGCCATCCATCCTTCTCTAGAAGAAGAAGTAAGCAGTCTTACTACTCTCTAACAGTCTCCAGAGACCAAAAAAGAAAAGAAAAGAAAAAGAAAGAAAGATGTGGTAACTGTTTGAAGCATGTTAAGATAATAAGATCTATCTTAACAGAGTTTCACCTGCTGCATATCATGAAATCTAGCCAATAACTTGTACCAATAACTTGTAACGTGTCTAACCCTTTTCCACAATAAACTTGATTATGTGCTTGAATGTCCCCATTAGAAATGCAGTCCAAGGCGATCTGAGCTGAATCAAGACATAGCAGAACAGAGATGAATGAGTCTAACTACTTTAACTGCCCATTGCCAAATGTTTTGTGTAATCCAGATAGAAAGCACCTGCCATTTGGACAAATGAGTTGAACTTAGCCAAAAGTGAACAGCTGTCATAGCTATGAAAAGGCTGTCTCAATAAATGTAGATATCTTCCTGCTATCTAACATACTGATTTACCACACATGCAAAGGGCCAAGGAAGGCAGAAATGAAGTGGTTGGATTCGGTGATGGCATCCAAAGGGCCATGCGTCACAATGAATACATACATAGGACATTCGTTGTGCATGTGAGGTCATGTTCAGGCAGCTGGTTGCTCTTGTAGAACAGAAGTGCTGCCATCTTGCACCTTATTAGTTACTTCAGGCCTGCTCCAGGCATTTTTTCGTTGAGCTTTTCTGGGCCAGTTCTAAAGGAACTCAAGAATGAAGTTGCTGACATCTTGACAAAAATATGCAGCTTGTCCCTTAAAACGGCCACTGTGCCAGAGGACTGGAGGATAGCTAATGTCACGACAATCTTTAAAAAAGGAAGGAGAGGGGACCCGGGAAACTACAGGCCGGTCAGTCTAACATCTGTTCCAGGGAAGATGGTGGAAAGTCTCATTAAGGATAAAATCTTAAAATACATAGAAGAACAAGCTCTGCTGAGGGAGAGTCAGCATCACTGGCGTCACTTGAGCGTGGCGGGGGGGGGGGGCATCAGGGGGTGACGCGCGTCATGGGGTGACGCACGCACCCCCTCGCGCGTCACTTCCGTGACGCGCGTCGCCCTCCGGACGCTCCGAGGCCGGCCCGGGAGCCGGCCTCGGAGCGTCCGACCCCGTCGACGCTCCAGGGCCTTCTGAAGGCCCAGGCAGCGCGTCAATCCGGGTATTTCCCGGATTTTCGCGCATGCCCAGACCCGTTTTGAGGGCAAAAAGCCCTCAAAACGGGTCTGCGCATGCGCGAAAATCCGGAAAATACCCGGATTGACGCGCTGCCTGGGCCTTCTTTCAGAAGGCCCTGGAGCGCCGAAGGGTTCGGACGCTCCGAGGCCGGCTCCCGGGCCGGCCTCAGAGCGTCCGGAGGGGGCGACGAGATGCGGGGGGGGAGCCGGGTGGCCCCCTCCCCCCGCGCCTATAACGTCGCGCCCCTAGGGGGGGTGACGCGCGTCCCCGCACTAGGGTGACGCGCGTCTAGTGACGCCCCTGGTCAGCATGGCTTCTGCAAGGGGAAGTCTTGCCTCACAAACCTGTTAGAATTCTTTGAAAAGGTCAACAGGCATGTGGATGTGGGAGAACCCGTGGATATTATATACCTGAATTTTCAGAAGGCGTTTGACACGGTCCCTCATGAAAGGCTCCTGAAAAAACTCCATAGTCAGGGAATAAGGGGGCAGGTCCTCCTATGGATTAGGAACTGTTTGAAGACTAGGAAACAGCGAGTGGGAGTCAATGGGCAATTTTCACAATGGCGAGAGGTGAAAAGCGGTGTGCCCCAAGTATCGGTCTTGGGACTGGTGCTTTTCAACTTGTTCATAAATGACCTGGAGTTGGGGATAAACAGCGAGGTGGCCAAGTTTGCGGATGACACTAAACTTTTCCGGAGGTGCAAAGAGGTGACTGTGAATGGGTCCATGAAAGTGTGAGGTACAAGCAGCCTACTCTAATTGCAACTCAGTCTGCCATGTCCTCCCTAACTGGGATCACTAACAACATTCATATTCCTGTAATAAATAAAAGTGGAACTTTCATAAAACTCTGCATTGTGCCCTTCCTCTTGTGTCCGAGAATGAACGTTAATGCGTTGTGCGCTGTAAAATAAAGAGCTACTTATAATGAGTTTTATGGTGCAGCGTAAAGACTTTACAACTGCTTTATTGCAGTGCTACACTTCCTAATGTTTACAGTGTTAATTACATAATGCATTTAAAGGGATATATTAGGCTGCTAGTATCCCAATTGAAAGATTCCTCCACCATGTGCCATTAGGCTTCATGGTTTTATACGCTTTCATAGCAGATATGTGCATATCAGAGCGATACAGTGGCAAGGCATCAAATAATGTCTGTCTAATCAATTTCCCCATGGCATTATAAAATGACTAATCTCATACTAGAAGGCATTTAACACTCTCACACCATCATAGACCACAAACCCTGCATTTCCTTTTTACAGGTACTCTCTGGTTGTTATTGAAGATACTCTGTTTTTGCATTGCTTCATGTCATATCAAACAATGTCTTCTAACCACTTCAAGGGCATGTCATTTCATTTGTATCGGATATCTTGGCACAGTGAAGACAAGAATTAATGATCCACCAGAACTGTGGTCATACATCACACATGGTACATGGAATGCGGAAAATAGTGGAAGGTAGTGTTTAAAACAATTACCCACGCACACACAAACCCCCAAATAACCACATGCAGATAGAGGTTGTGGAAGACTGGGCCGCCATTATAAATAACTTGCAGTAACAGAAATTGCAGCAGGGCACTAACATTAGGCACTCTTAGTGCCTAATGCCAGCACTCTTAGTGCCAGCCGTGCAGGCACTAAGAGTGGGGCAAATGGTATTAACCATCCGTTTCCCCCCAGGAACACCCCACGGGCATGCCACCTGGCTCAAACCTCAACAACAGGTGCTCCCCTTCCAATCGGGGCTAGCCAGCCAGCCTCATTGAACCGGTCAAGCATCAGCAGAGCGGTCCTGGTTCACCCCCTGATCTTGCTGGGCTCAGTGTGGACACCGGAAATACCAACTTGTCTGCTCAGTCCAGTGGTACTAGTACCACCAGTGGCACTTCAGCCGACTGCTGTGGTGGTACTCGGACCACCGGAACCCCGCTCCGACGTGGCGCTTTCAGTGGTGTGTTTTCACTCCCGAGAGACTCCTACCTTTGGCCGAGCCTCTCAGGAACACTGAGAAGGACCCACCTGCCCAGAGCCTCCTATCTGCATTTTCTGGCTGCCGAAAACCAGGAAGTAACTGGCAATGATGTCATTGCCAGTAACGTCTGGTGGTACGCAGCAGGAGAGTGGCGCTGAAGGTGGTACTCAATCGGGAAGGGGTTGAGAACCCTTGGTTTACAGTCAATCCTACGGGCCATTGCCACTGTCAGAACTAGTGTTTTGGCATTGTGCAAAAGAAATTGTGAAAGAAGCTCCTGAAGCATACAGAGCCACACACTTCCAGACCAGCGGCAGAAAGGTCGTGGAGGACCCACATGTGGCAGCGGGATGATGGAGGCTCACTGACGGTGGTGAGGCAGGTGGGCATAATGGGGTGGAATCTGGGGGGGGGGGCTGGGGCATGTTGGAAGTGGGAGGGGGTATCATCTGTTACGTGTGACTTGCACCAGATGCTATCCCCTCTGGTGCCAGCCAACACACCTACTTTGTCTCCTTGAACTTGCACCAGCCAAAGAGCTGGCACAGGTTCTAGGAGACCCACTGCTGGTCGAAGGTCTTATGGAGGGGTAAGGGAAAATATTTTCCCTTTCCCCTTCCAAGCCTCCCGTTTGGCCCCCCTACCATAGCATGCAGCGCAGCCTGTTTTGATGCGGCTGCATGCTATGGGAGGAAAAACCATAGAATTGGGCTGTTAATTCTTTACAAAATTGGGAGGAATAGAAAAGAAAAATGCTCAAGGAAAAAACTTTCTAGAAAATAAAACTTGTAGGAATGAATAAAAACAGCAGAATATTACAGTAAGTTGCACTATAGAAAAGAGTAGATCAGTCAATCGATCAATGTACAAAGGATTTCATACACAAGCCAAAATAAATTACAAAACATCCCATTAGTAAAGTCTCCAAAGATGCCTACTACTAATGAAAAAAGACTTGCAAACTTCCATAGGTATCTGTAAAGATGCACCCGGGTTTCATTGGAAGGATGTAATTAAATTTATTATCATAGCTCTCACACTTGAGAATAAAGACTGTTTAATTAGTGCCAGTGGAAGAATTTTTATGATGTGCATGCTTCCATTCTGCAAGAGGAAAAGAAGACGGCTTAAACAGCAAACACGCTGTACAGAGGCAGCTACAAAACAACAAGCTTACTATGGTGGGCACAGAGCACTTAGGCAGGAGAAACACAGTGCAGGACTTCTAGTTATCTTGGATATGTACATCACTATTAGTGGTGAGTTGCCTATACAGAGGACTTATGGATTCATTTCAGGAGGAAACATCCATCCACTGAATAGAAGACAGCCTGAGATTGTCCTGAGTCTAGTGAGGTGTACCATGAATCAAGCCCCCAACTTTATAAGAGGAACAAGCTGTGCTGATTCCATTCAACAGTTATGTGTTCCAAAAATATACCTCAGTACCACAGGGCTATGGGCTTTCTATCGTGTATGTATATGTTAGGCCAGCGGGTGGCGCAGCGGGTTAAACCGCTGAACCATAAGCTGTCGATCGAAAGGTCGGCAGTTCGATCCCCGCGACGGGGTGAGCACTCGTTGCTTGGCCAGCTCCTGCCAACCTAGCAGTTCCAAAGCATGTTAATGCGAGTAGATAAATAGGTACCGCTTGCGGGAAGGTAAACAGCGCTCCGTGTTCCAGCTGCATGCTACGCGCTGCGGCAAGGAGAGTCATGCCGGCCACATGACCACGGAGGCGTCTTCGGACAACGCTGGCTCTTCGGCTTTGAAATGGAGATGAGCACCACACCCTAGAGTCGGACACGACTGGACTTAATTGTCAGGGGATACCTTTACCTTTACCTTACCACAGGGCTATGGGCTTTCTATCGTGTATGTATATGTTAGGCCAGCGGGTGGCGCAGCGGGTTAAACCGCTGAACCATAAGCTGTCGATCGAAAGGTCGGCAGTTCGATTCCCGCGACGGGGTGAGCGCTCGTTGCTTGGCCACCTCCTGCCAACCTAGCAGTTCCAAAGCATGTCAATGCAAGTAGATAAATAGGTACTGCTTGTGGGAAGGTAAACAGCGCTCCGTGTTCCACCTGCATGCTACGCGCTGCAGCAAGGAGAGTCAAGCCGGCTACATGACCACGGAGGCGTCTTCGGACAATGCTGGCTCTTCGGCTTTGAAATGGAGATGAGCACCACACCCTAGAGTCGGACACGACTGGACTTAATTGTCAGGGGATACCTTTACCTTTTTATGTATATGTTACATGCTTGAAATGTTTAGTTAATCTATTTAGAATTAATCTTCTATAGGCCACCGGTATAGCACGGACTCTGCATACAGAAGGTCCCAATTTCAATTTCTTGTATATCCGTCAGGTCGGGCAGAGAACAATTCCTGTCTGAATCTTGGAGAGCTGCTGTCATGGAGTGAGATGGACCAATTACATCTTGACAACTGTCCGAGGGTGAACTGTGAAGCTTGGAAGTGCAGAGCACAAGCCAGAAGGAGGGCTGCACTCGGAAGGGAAACATCTTCAGGATGGAAGGTTCTGTATGTGAATAGAACAATATAGTAAGTTCTCGCTTACCATCATTTCACTACATGCCATTTTAACATTGTTCTTCAAGCTTCACAGTGCAGTCCTAGTGCTGAAACGGGTGGTAGACCAAGTGGTCCGTGGCCCGAAGTAGTCGCAAACGTGCCATAAAGCACGTTTGCGACTACTTTTGAGCAGGGAAGGCCGGCACAAGGCCGGCCTCCCCGCTCCGCCACCTGAGGACTCGGCCAACCGCCGGACCCAGACAAGGTAGGATCCGGCGGACAGGGGGGAGGGTCACAGGGCAGGTTCGTCGGAGCCAGGGGGCAGCCATAGGCCCAGCTCCTGCCATATCCAGCCCCCCTAATCTGGCTTATTATGGCAATATTTCTGCAGTCCAAACTGTTGGGTTCTGTTCAAGTGTTCAGTTCACATGAGATCAGGGTGAGGCTGCTTCTTCCCAAATATAAGCAACTCATTTGCAAGACCATTTTTAACTTCCCTGCGGCATTGATTCATGACACCAGGTCAGCTCTGCCTGGAATCCAGCTGCAGAGAATTTCCCAGCCAGGTCAAGGAAACCTTGCTTTCTTTCCCAGCTTCTGCCTTCTGCAGGCATGATATTTCAAAGGATAATTTGACCAGTGAAGAATTGGGGAGATCCATTTCCCTCACTGAAAGAGTCCATCTCATAGTGGCAGCTTTCACTTTGGGATTTGGCTTCTAGCATTTTGCTGCTGAGTCAGTCTTCAAGAGGAATGAAGGGGAAATAAACGGCCCTTTAACACATCTTGTATTCAATCGGTGAGCAAACATTATTCTGCTTCAAGCCTCAGAGGGTACAAGCCTAAAGTCTGAATTTAGCATCCCGAGTGTTATGAAATAAAACATCTTACTCACAGCGTAGGATACACTGGCTGCTCTAAGCGGCCGGCTGCTGTATCCTAAGCAGTGTAACTGCATCCTAAGCAATGTAATCCCCCAGTGTAAGCCCCAGCGACCTCAATGAGCCTCCTTGGATGCGCACCAGCTTTTTTTCTGGCACACATCTGGGGAGGCCATGTAAGGCCAGCCAGGTGAGGGAAGGGGCTTAGGATATTGGCGGAGTATGCCACCGATATCCCTGCCCCTTCCCTGGTCTGGCCGGCCAATTTCCCCCTCCCCCATCACCCCCGCCGCGGCCTGCCCTCCCCATATCAGTGCAGGTCTTACCTGTGACTGGCTGTGCAGTCTGGGGCTGTCGGCGGCGCCAACCTCGGTGCTAGCAATGCTTAATCCGTGGATGTCACAAACATGTCTTATGGCACATTTATGACACCCAGCACTGATGGAGCAGGAGCTCCGTCGGCGGTAAGGTATGCTGGATTGGGCTGCCCTTTCATACCATCTTGGGTCTCTATCAGGCCATGCCATGACTTTTCCACTTGGTTTAACTCTGCTTTGATGTGAATTTGAAGGTTTGTCTATGATATTTGCATATGCAGCTTAGGTACAGATTCCTACTTGAGAGGTCACATAAGAAGTAAAGGAACCTGGAATCACAATTGTCCTTCCTTTCTCTTCTCTGTACATCTTCTGAGTAGCATCTAAACCTGCCCTAACATTGTGCAACGTAAATCCCCTGGGAATTGCCAAAAACCTAAACATCTTTGGAGGCATTGTGAGAGATGGTTCAGCAGATGATACACACAATGTGTCCTGACTGCACTGAGGGACCCATTCACATGGATGAAGGAATAAATAAGCTAGCTCAGCGGTTCTCAACCAGTGGTACTTGTACCACCAGTGGTACTTGGGCCAACTGCTGGTGGTACTCGGACTGCCGGACCACCAGAACCCCACTCTGATGTGGTGCTTTCAGTGCCATGCTTTCGCTCCTGAGAGGCTCCTGCCTTTGGCCAAGCCTCTTGGGAATGCTGAGAAGGGCCCTTCCACCCGCCCAGAGCTTCCTACCTGAGTTTTCTGGCCTCCGAAAACCCGAAAGTAACTGGTGATGATATCATCGCCAGTCACTTCTGGTGGTACACAGCAGGAGAGTGGTGCTGGAGGTAGTAGCCAGGAAGGGGTTGAGAACCCCTGAGCTAGCCCATCTGCAGATGAAGTCACAGTGGTCCAAGAACAGCTCTCATGAATAGCTCATTTCCACTCTTGAGCCCAGTCTGGGGTAGGTAGGCAAAAAAACTCCACTCCCAGTGCCAGTCTGGAGTAAAGAAAAAAAATCCTACCTGGCCCTCTTGCGAGTGACCAGCTAGTTTTCAGACTGTACTCAAAGCAGGTTGGGTTTTGCACCAGCAACAAATGGTCCTGGGAGGCTGCTGTGCTGCCTAACAGACTTCAGTATGCCTCCCCACATCAATTGCAGCCTAGCCACCCACATGTGTGGGATGGAGCATAATTTCCACATGGATGTTTGCACATCTGTTCTGGGCCTGAGAAGGCCCTCTCCTTGGTGGCCACCTGCTTCACCTCTGAAAGGCAGCCAGAGAAGGCCATCTGTTGGCAAACGTAATGTTTCGGCAGGTTCATACAGCAGTAGGACTGTGTAAAAATACACATCTACAATTAACATAATCCTGATACTGATTTCCAAAGTTATATACACATACTGTAATTGCCCTGGGCCTTTAGCCACCGCTAAACCGCCATGACTTTGTTTTGCATTGCGAGCGAACCAGCTGGCTACTGAATGGCGCGGTGATAACAGTAACATTGTCTCTTTATTTATTCTAATTTATCTAAGTCATTCGTCATTAAAGATGATTTCCGCTGGAGTCAATAAGCATTATGCCTGATGAAAGACCACAACGTTTTGGCCTTGGTAATTGTGGTAAAGATGGGCCTGGGACCTCAACATATTTATTTCCTTGCTCTCCCAGCTAGAACCAGCCTGCTGTGTGCCAGTCAAGCAGAAAGGGTTAGAGTATAAATGAATCAGAGGACCCAAAAACCTGGTATGTTGAGATATGAAACTACTCTTGGAATGCTTGCTGTCTGGCTCTATAGCTTATGGGCAGTCACAGACCTAAAGTCTCCTGCACAAATTGGCTCTACGGACAGTTCAGTGACACATTTCGTTGCTCTCTTAAAGCCTGGAAAGAACTTGAAGGAAATTAAGGGGAGGGGGCTGCCAAGGGGAGATGTCCGTTATTCTTAATTTCGTCTTCTCAAACCGCAAAAACAGATGGAGATGAAACAAATGCATAATCTAATTAGTGTACAGTACTTACATTGCCGAGGATGTGGTGGCAAAGTACACTCAGAAGGGCAAGAACATCTTTCTGCACAGGGGAGGAACATGGGCTGGTGTTGGAAGCAATGGCTGACATGGGCATTGGTGCCCTCAGTGCCAGCTTCTGTGCAGAGTCCCTGAGAACTGTGGGAAACAACAATAGCACAGAAAAGCTGTGACAGCGATGCATAAATCACATATAAAGATATCCCAAAAAGACTTGAAGTGTAGTGGATAAAATGTTGGACTTAAACTAGAGAGGCCTCAGCTCAATTCCCTGCCCAGTTGAGGACCTTACTACATGGCCGTGAGTAGTGTCACCAGCACTGTTTATGTGACTGAACAGGGGGTATTGAACACAGAGCGGGGGAGATTAGATCACAGTGGCCATCACTCCATCTCTGACATCAAGTTATTCATTGGGTCTTCTACTCAGAGACTTTGTTCATATGTTGTAAGTACATAGACTTTGTGCAGAAGATCTGATGCATATGTGGATGTCATGAAGTTGCACGACGCAGCAGCGTCAATGGAGTACACGAACTGCATGCAATGATGAAGGGAAGGTGACCAAATAGCCCACGAGAGGTAAGTAAAAACAATGTTTACTTCCCTCCTAGTAAGCTGCCTGGCCGCCATTGGGTCCCCTTGGACCAACATCAGCTATTTAGCTGGTGCAAGTCCAAGGAGCCTCAAGGGGTATGTTGGGCCGGGAAAGAGGGGATAGGATCTTGGTGTGACCTACTGCCACTGAGATCCTCCCCCTCCCACCCTGAACTGCCCCTGGTACGGCCCAGTCCCCACACTGATCCTCCCTTGAACTGCCCCTGCCGCCATCTTACCTGTTCCTGTGAGGAACTCAGGAGTTGCTGGCAAGTGACTCCAAAGAGCACAGTGGTAATGCGACTTTTGCACCACTGGAACAAGGCTTATGTAGGCCCTGAAAAGGATTGGGCCATTAGTCGACTAATTGAATAGATTAATCAAACAAAAATCTTTTTAAAAAGTTGTTAAAGGATTAAAGGATGCATCCAATTAATCAGACAGCAAAGTTTTTTTTAAAGTTAATTATTTTTATGCAAGTACTTACAGGAAGAAACTGTTGGTGGAAGTTACTGTTTTAAGACAATCATTCCTCCTCTGCTCACACGCAGGAGGAAATATCTCTTGCTGCGACATGTCTATGCATCATCCAAAGAACTGGGGGGGGGGGAAGTATGCCTTGTTTTGTTTGCATATAAATTTATGCAGATTAAATCAGTTAATCTCCTGATCAGTTAATACTCATATACAATTAATCAAGTCTGATTTCTTGGATAACAGCCTTAGTAGGGGAGTTTGGCTAAGCTGGTACATTGTGTAGGTTGAGCTGTCTCCTCACAGGGTGTAAAAATCCAATCACAACACAAACACACACCTCAGCATGAATTCTGCTAAGCAAAGGTGTTGCGATTACATCCCTTAACATGCACTCATTCAAAACACTATTACCTAATGTGTCTGGGTTCCCAGCAAAGGTACAAAATTCCAACAGACTGATGTGGTGATCAGGTGTTTTTTTTTAAACCCACTATGCATAAAATTTGTCTTCATTCTTCTGATTTTCCAGTAGTATTTAATAACGAAGCCACAGAAGAATGGATCTCTATTTCTCCTTTAAGAGCAAAGTACTCCATGAAATCTCTGACTTAGCAAATTGAGGTTAGAAAAGAGAGCAACTGCCTCCTTAAAAAAAAAAACTGGCTCATCATGAATGCATTTCACTGCTTTCCAGGGAACATTTCTTGAAATGCCAAAGCAGGTGTCTTAAAACGTGTCATACCTTTTTGCAGTAACCCTTGGCCGTAAAACTTCTGCTATGCATGTTAAAATGTAATAGCTGAAGTATATCATATTAACACACCAGAAGTGATGTTAAAGTAACATTATGGGCATGACCTACACCCCACCGTGAGCCAGGGAATTCAGAGTTAGTGCTTTCACTCCAGCTACAACTTTCCCTGCAGTATTCATTTGGGTCCTGCAGAAGTGTGAATTCAGTGAGTGGATTTGGTGCTATAAGGAAAAGGACAAGCCCTAAGGGCGAGTGAATCCTTCACTGTCTAGCAAATATGAAGGAATATGCAAGGGAAAAAGTTATAAATTAGATGGAGTTTTGAAGTGATATGCACAGCTATGTTTTTCTACCTTTGGGGGACTTCTTCAAATTATTTTGCACCAGGATCTCGGCCCTATTGTAAAAGTCAGCTTGTGATGCTGAGGTGGGGTGTGTGTGTGGGGGGGAAGGAACGTTTTCCTTGGTGTTATCTTGCCCAGCAACCCGTGTCAGAAAAATCAGGAGCACTCACTTGTAGAAAAACAAACCAGGCTTATTAAGGCACAAGGCTATTTCACTTATGGCACAGCAGCCCCCGTTGCAGGGGAGACAGGACCCAACACTGGGCATGAGCCTATCAGAGGAGAGAGCTTCAAACCAGAACCCCCTGAGCTGGGACACCCACAGCAGTTCCTTCTGAGCCTGATTCTCTTGATGGTCTTCCTTCCTCCCTCCACTGGAATTCTCACACTTCCCAGTGTTTGCTTGCCACTTTGGTCAACCCATTAGGCTGGAGTTAGGAAAGGGGTGCATTTGTGCAGGGCTCGAGACCAGGGCTCTGCCCTTTATGGCTCTACCCTTTCGGCGAAGGGGTGGTGTCTGGGAGGTGTCATCATCAGGCCGCTAAGGAAGAACTTAAGGGCTCAGTTGAGTTCCAACCATTCGGGGAGCAAGTTGTCTGTGTGGAGCTGATATATGATGCAGCTCCAGCCTGACCTTATCTGCTACCTTGCTCCACCCTCAGACATCCCTGTGGGCTCCCCCTTGTGGTCAGAATTTTTCTTAGATTAGAATACCACTGAAAAGAGATAGTGCTACTTTGCAGTGATTAGTAACTCCTGAGGACACAGCCGAAAGTGGATATTAATAAGCACTATTTGCCTTTGTGTGCTTCACAAGTACTAAACAATTCAACCCTTCCACTTAAGGCATCATTTTATCTCTACCCTCCAGTGACAAATGGTACGTATTCACTGAAAAAAACCATTCACACTTTGAGTAGTGATTTCATTAGCATAAAGTACTTACAGGCATTAGGTTGGACAAAAGATATCAGTTTGTATTCCACTTCAGCTATCACCAGTCTGCTCTCAGCAAATGCCTGCCCCAGAGTGTCCTCTTGCCATTCTCAACTGTTTCCCCCTTTGGATTCCGAGTCTCTCCAAATAGTTTTATTACTCGTGATACATAGAGGACCTAGACTGAATTGAAGGACAAGTATACCATTGTAGAGATGGTTCCAAAACCTTGGAATCTTACGGTTTCTGTCAGTGATGTAGACTTGAGCCTATTGACTCGGACTTGACTCGGTGCTTGTAAAAGACTCGAAAGACTCGACTCGAGACTTGGAGCCTTTTACGGCAAGTCCGAATTTTATTCAGGTTTAAACCTGCTTTCCCCATTATTTATTTATTTATTTTAAAAAAAATTATATCCCGCCTTTTCCTATGCCAAAAGGCAAATGGATAAGGACTTGCAACCAAAAACTCGGGATTTGGGGGCAAAGACTTGGGACTTGACTTGAGACTTGGACCCAGAGACTTGGGACTTGACTCGAGACTTGAAGTCAGAGACTTGATCCACATCCCTGGTTTCTGTAAAGGGATATTTCTGTAAAGGGATACATCTGGGGCAAAAAGCAAGGCAGTAATTTAGGAGTCCCAGAGAGAAAGAGGGGATTTTAAGGCCTGAGAAGAGGAAAGAGGTACTTAGCAAATCTACCTCATAGCCCGAAGATTTCAACAGGCAAAGGTTGTGTGTTGTATTGACTGATATTTGTGGAATGGCTTACCCATTCTCCATTTAAATATTGAGTTCAGTTAAAATCATTAAGCATATCTACCTCGAGTCTGCAGCTGGGAGTGATCCACTTTTCAGCACTGTATGAACTTTTATGGCCATGTTATAACCCCCTTGGAAATACTGTAGGGGGTTTATAATGGAAAGAATGACAGACAGACCCTTAACTATTGTAATGCTAGTCGTGGGTCTGTTCCAACACACCACAATTATGACAGAGCTCTGGAGAATTGTGAATACTTTTCAAGGTACATAATATTTCACAAAAAATCATTCTCACCTCAGAAAAACTTTGGTGGCTAGTCAGTTCAGCCACCCCCCCCCCTTTTTTTTCTTTACATGAGCATACTAAAATGGCAACGTTTCCATCATCTTTCCAGGAGCAATGCTTCGTTGAAGTATTGCATTGACAACTGCAACTCTTCCTTGAACTGTAAAACACTGCAGGGTGTTTTACACCGCGTTACTGTATGTGTTGCTGTATTGTTAAGTCTTTCATCATACTGCAAACACACCACACAAAACAATACATACACATAAAACAACATACATATACACAAAGCAACACAGAAAACAATACAGCACCACACAATCTATGCCACACTTTGCTTTGGCGTTTTGTTGTTTTGATACAACTCTTCAGCTTGTTTAGTAGAATTCCCAACTGGTCCTTTCACAAAACAGCACATCATTTATGAGCTTTTTGCTCTGTCTCCCCCACTGGATTTATTTGCATTTTGTGGGAGGTTTATTTTATTTTTATTTATTTTTCACTGTCTACTTTTCTTGTTATAGGATTATCATGAATAGCAATTGTAATCTGAACTGCAGTTGGAACCAACTAAACATTTATTCTTTTTCCAACAATACCAAGATTCTGGATCAGTGTTTAATGGCAGGTCATAGAATGTCTAGTGACACCTGAAGTTTGAAGTTCAAAAGTCAAATAACATTAGACTGCCATCTGGATTCCAGAAAAGCAAGAATGAAGATTAAAACATTCATCCCATAAGGAGGTTGTTATCCTTTTTCTCCATCAAAATGTCTGTCTGTCTGTCTGTCTGTCTGTCTGTCTGTCTGTCTGTCTGAAATCTGTACATAGGATTCAAGGGAAAGTCTAACTTTTTAGGATTAATCCTATTTTAAGAGTTAAAATAAAAAAGAGGTTAAACTGCCCACCAGATAAGAAATCCTACACTATATTTGCATTTTGAGTGACTTGCACATTTTTTGACTGATTCAGAAGAATTTGACAAGAACTGTAGATGAAACCATTAATTTAAAGCAAGAAATCCTTTCTCCTAAAATGTCATTTTCCTTTCGTGTTCTTCTTCCTTCAAAATTGTCAGCACCAGCCTTCATCCAACATTTTATCTCCATGCTACAGCAGGTGCCCTGGCTGAGTTTTGACACGTCAAATTAATTTGCAAGCAATTAAACAGGAAAGCAGTTTTGAATGCCGGATTCTCTGCTGGAGCACCCAAAGACTATAGTTTCTCAGGCCTGCAGATACCACAGTTGGTATCGATACATGCGGCTTATCGATGTATCGATACATGGTATCGATACAACAGCACAGTCAGCATCTGTCAGATGACTCATGCAGGAAACCCATCACCTCCTAGGTTTGGGTGGGGTCATTAGAGGACGCCTGCACCATTCCTCATGCTTGCGCTGCCTTTAGTTCAAATGCTAGTTAAGATGAAGGTGAAAGTAAAAGCCACACCATTACTTGTTGATTCTGTCCAGCCTGGTCACACACATCTCTTGAGGGAATCCCTTACCACCCTCTGCACCCCAGGATCTGTCTCATCTTATCTGCTTCTAAATCCAACCATGGTCTTACAGCGCGATCCTGTGTACCGTAAGAGTGGCGGAGCACGTGCTCTGCCGCTGACAAATGCGCTGTAAAGTGTGTTTGTGGCTACGGAGGTGTAAGGGCCACCGGCATGAAGGCCGGAAGCCCTCACTTCCCCAGTGGACCATCCAAGGTAAGCCCTACACTGGCCGGTGCAGGGGTGGGGGGAGGGTGGCCATTGGGTGAACCGGGCAGGGGAGGGCGGGGATATCGACAGCGAGCTCTGCGAATATCCCCAGCCCTCTCCCAGCCCAGTTCAGTGTCTCTTCCGTGGTTCGAATGTACGTCAGGTTCGGAGCTAGTGTACATAGGACCTTGGTTGCCTTGCGTGCGGGGAAGGGGACAAGTGTTATCTTTGCCCGTGGTCCTCCCAGGCTGCCCCAGGCCAGCCCGGAACGGCAAAACGATACCGCAGCCGGCCCTTACACTGGACTGGACTGCCCTATATTAACCTGCAAAGAATTAACATGTAAGACCAGTTACTTTGACGTTACATAGCATAAGATTAAGAGCATGGCTATTTCTCTATTACTACGAAACGCACTTAAGATGTTAGCATAGCAAATGCTGAATTTGAATAGAATGTTTCCTTGGGAAATTTCCATATGTAAATGAGAGTTGGATGAATATATGACATTAGTGGAGGTTGCTGCTTTCATTGATAATTATTCAGTGTTAACAGCTCTATCCCTGTAAAAATGTACATGAAATCTTCTATTTGGCTCTTACTTAATGAGGTTTATTCCTTTAATAACCAGTCACTATAATTTCTTGCCGTGTTCAGCATGATAGAGTTTGGCCAGTTCCCATGACTCATCAGGCTCTCTCATTTTAATGCAAAGTGGAGTTTATATTCAATATATTTGAGGAGAAAATTAAATGTCAATCTGGTTGCTAGCTGGCTACAGAGGATTATATGGATGGGATCATATAAAGCAAAAACATGTTTATAGAAGCTGAGAATTGAAATTAGCGTAATTGAAATTAGTGTGATTTTTTTTTAATTTCAAATATCAGTTTGATTGAGTTATAAATAAATTACCAAGCATTATCAGAGAGCTAATGGCTTTATTAGTGAACACATACATAAATGTTGAGGGTAAATGGATATTTTTATTGTTAAATATGGAGTGTATCCTACTAGCAGGCCCAACTAAGTTACACTAATGAAAGTTGCTTTTCAGTTTATGTTTCATGGTGTATATTTCCTCCAGTTGCAAACAGAATATCAGCGCAATCCTATCCAATTTATGCCACCGGTGACGGTGTAACTAAGCTCAATCCTATTCAACTTATACCACAGGTGTAAAAGAAGTCACTAAATGAGATCCATTCAAAAATTCAGTTTCATCATTCTTTCCTATACGGGCATGGGCGTCACTGGGGCGTGGCGGGGGGGGCGGGCCGCCAGGGGGTGACACGCGTCATGGGGTGACGCGCGCACCCCCTCGCGCGTCACCTCCGTGACGCGCGTCGCCCTCCGGATGCTCCGAGGCCGGCCCGGGAGCTGGCCTCGGAGCGTCCGACCCTGTCGGCGCTCCAGGGCCTTCTGAACGAAGGCCCAGGCAGCGCGTCAATCCGGGTATTTCCCGGATTTTCGCGCATGCCCAGACCCGTTTTGAGGGCAAAAAGCCCTCAAAACGGGTCTGCGCATGCGCGAAAATCCGGGAAATACCCGGATTGACGCGCTGCCTGGGCCTTCGTTCAGAAGGCCCTGGAGCGCCGACAGGGTCGGACGCTCCGAGGCCGGCTCCCGGGCCGGCCTCGGAGCGTCCGGAGGGGGGCGACGCGATGCGGGCGGGGGGGAGCCGGATGGCCCCCTCCCCCCGCGCCCATAACGTCGCGCCCCAGGGGGGGTGACGCGCGTCCCCGCACCAGGGTGACACGCGTCTAGTGACGCCACTGTATACGGGGACATACATTCCTAAGTAAATTAACAACCCTACATGAAGAATCAAAATGCAGTGGGGGTGGTTGTAAAGAGACATAAAGGGTATTCCCCCTCCTCCCATTATACATGTTACAGTGAACGTTGAATACCTGGTAAGCGTTCACATTGTGGGCGCAATCCGATCCTACTTACGCTACCATTGTAACCAGCGGTGCAGCGAGAACAGGAGGTCCCAGAACAGAAAGGGGATTCAAATCCTCTCCAAAGGGGGATTCAAAGGGAATTTGAACCCTCTTTCCGTTCTGGGGCCTCCCGTTCTCGCTGCACCGCCGGGTTACACCGGTGGTGTAAGTTGGATAGTATTGCGCTGCATATATTGTACATCCACTGCCTCCCCCGTCTTCCCCTAACAGTTTGTTACCTACCCTCCATCCAGTCAACAAACATGTGACTCCGTCTCCCACTCTATGTGCCTTCATAATGCATTTGCCATATGCCTATACTTATATGTATGTCAACAGTTCTCCAATCAGAAATGCTGAAAAAAGCAGAGTTCCTGAACTCACAGAGCGCCATGTTGCTTACTCTCAGCCAGCCCTATCTAACTGGATTGTTGAGAGGATAACTTTGAATAACTTCCACGAACCATCCGGAGCTCCTCGGAGAAACAGTAGAATGTAATAATAATTCTTTTTTTAAATGTAATAATAGTTCTTTAAAATCTTAATATTTATATGAGGTACACATACACTGAAGATCAGATGTTCCAAAAGCTCACCAGGCTCGCACCACCAGTGGGGGGGGCATTCCAGGAGTGCTGAGCTGGGGTTCCCTGTCGCCTCCCTAGCAAATCGAAAGAGGGAGGAGGGGGATGAAATCCCCCAGCACGTCTCCCCCAGCGGCCATTTTGGTTCCTCTAAGTTGCCGCGACCCCACAAATGAGGCTCCGCGACCCCATGGGGTCCCGACCCCAAGGTTGAACAGTGATGTACAGCAATGGTGGAGAAGTGCACAGTGTGATAATATCACATCATACGCGGATATACACTAGGTGATACATTTTGTTTGGCAGCCCCTGTTTACCTTAAGGTATAATTCTGCCCTTAGGCTTTATGTTCTCCCTGTCATTAAAGATTAACTAGTGTGGCTCAGGATATTTTTCTATCCACGAAGGTGCCTCTTTCTTTTTTTTAAAAAAAAATCATGTTCTCCGCACCATGCTCTATTGACACTTTTCTATTTAATTGACATGTTGTGTGAAAAAGGGCTGCCTTCTATCTGCTTTGAAGTTGACACCTTTCAGATTCCCTGAATGTCCCTTTGTCTCTAATCACAGCAGCTCTCAGGAGTAAATGAAGTCAAGGAAGTGTAATTGCTGAAGGCCACACAGAACGCTTTTGTCCACCAGCTCTGTCTAGTGACTTGCCAGGTCTCAGTTCTACATGTCTGTTCTATGTAGAACACACAATTGTCCATGAATGTAGCTCAGAACAAACCAATGGCATATTTGGATACCAAGTATAGGGGAAAATTTAAATGCCTGTATTTATATTGAGCCTCTCTCTCTCTCTCTCTCTCTCTCTCTCTCTCTCTCTCTCAGAACTTCTTATACTTCCTAAGTTAAAGAGAAAATATAATAATAAACAGCAGGGGAAATTAAATGTTTGCTTTTAAAATTATATTAGAGGAACTAGTGTCAGCAATAGGAATGTAAAAAAGATTTACCGTATTGGTCTGAGTATAAGACTCACTTTTTTCTCCTAATTTAAGTTTTTAAACTAGGGGTGCGTCTTATAATCAGGCTGTTGCAATAATGCCAGTGATTTAATTAAAAAATTTTGATAGCACCAAACTTTAAGGGTGCGTCTTATAATCAGGTGCGTCGTATACTCGGGACAATACGGTAATTGTAAAGAATGCTGTGGAGTGTCCCAGTTTAAATTTTTGCTACTCTATATAGGGCTGACTACATTTACATTATATGAATTCTCTATTTGTCAGTCACCCCATGAACATACATGGTTCTTTGATCCTCAAAGTGAATTTTTCGCTGATCTTTGCCATCCTTCGCCATTTTGCTCAGAATTTACCTCAGAAGGCACCGTATATATTAAATAACCAAACAAACTCTCATCTCCTGAAGATGTGTAAAAGGGGAAATAAATAAGAAAAGCCAGTATCTGTCATTGTGTGAACAGAGGGCCAATGATCTCACTAATGAGCTTTTAAACCTTCTTTGGAGATAACAAAATGTCATAACAACAATGGATGAACAGTTTAAGGATATGAAACATGGTCAAAAAGCTTTACCCTTGGAAGATAAAAAGGGCAATTACACAAGTTGCTGCAGATAATTTCTCTGCATGCCATAATAGCAGCTCTGCTTCTAATGCCTCAACCTTGAGTTGCAGACTGATAAGATTCAGAACGGAATATTTCCCAGGTTTAAGGCCTTCTCTCCCTTTCACTCACTCTTTTTTCAGCTCACTTCAAAGGACTTCTTCTTATCTACTCTTCAAGTGGGAGACAAACAAAGATCCTCTCAACTGTCATCATCACTTTGTCCCTGTCAGAAAGGAGAGGGGGATGTTCTTGTACGCTCACACACACACACACACACACACACCACAACCTGTGGTCAGCGTGAACTATTTTCACCTGCAATCGTATTTTTCTGGCTTCTGATGTCCTTGGCAGATAGCTGGTGGTAAGAATGGAGCAAAGCTATGCCTTCAACAGTATCCTCCTGGCTACTGTCCAGAGGTGTTACTAACACAACACTAACCTCCGTTCTGGCTGATCAGCACTCATCAATCCTTTCCTTCATCTTTGAACAGTGTTAAGCCAGGGACAAAGACATGTGATATATTACAGTTCAACAAGGCTAGAAAACTCTTACATTGTGCAAGGCACATCTGGAGGCCTAATTAACTTATTTCAATTAGCATGTCAAGCATAAATTGGAATCGTCTTCAACGGGAAAGAGAGAAAAAATGAGCAAAGTTTTGTCTTTTTTGTGGGATTAGACCGAAATGATAATAAAAGCTGCCCAAGTAATCTGGATGCTCCTGCCAAAAGGGGTGATGCCCTTCCTGGGTGACTGATTTTCTACTAGGTGCCTGTCATAAGTTATGAAGCATAATCCACAGAGCAATCAGAACAAAGAGACTCTCGGCATGCCAGAGTTGATAAAGGAACTCAGGAAGACCCTTGCTACGTACAGAGAATGTCGGGGGTCGTTCGAGCCTGGTGATTTTGAAATGTTTGGTCGATGCTGGTCATGTCGAAAGGAAATTTCTTTGATATCTTGTGAACATGTCTCAGGTTTATGATTTTTGGGAAAAAAAGATCCGGGGTGATATTAGTCAGATTGTAGCCATTACTATTCCTATATATGTTACATGTATGCCCTCCTCCTACTGTACCTTAATTGGTGATTTGAAGGAGTTAGAAATCAATTAGAGGGAATGTGTTATTTATTGGCAACTTCAAAATATGAATAGCAAAACAATTTGCTTCAAAAGGAAACCCTGAAGGTTGAGGCCTGGCTAGCCAAAATTTGAGAAATGCTGAAATCATTTAAATTCACATATTGCTTTACTTTTTTTATATAGAATAGAATAAAGGGTCTTGATGATGATAATGATGATGATGATGATGATGATGATGATGGTGGTGGTGGTGGTGGTGGTGGTGGTGGTGATGATGATGATGATGATGATGATGATGATATCTTCAATTCTTATATCTCAAGGGATTGTCAGATTCACTAGAAGAAGTAAGTCTGAATAGCTGCGAGAACTGAAGAGAAAGAACAGAAAGAAATCACAAAATATAAAGCTATGCAAACTGAAGTCGAAAACCTATGGCAGAAAAAGGATAAAATTGTTCCAATTGTTGTCGGCGTTCTAGGTGCAATACCAGAAGACATTGAAAAACACCTGAACCTCTTTGGTGTAAAAGAAATCACTAAACACCAACAACAGAAAGCAACCTTACTTGGAACAGTATACATATTACAAAAATATCTGTGAATACTCTATTGGGAAGGACCCGATATTCAACAGGCCGAATCCAGCCACCAACATCTGGTGGGCTCTACATATTTTTGTAATAATAATAAAAGGAATAAATCAAATGTAAAGGTTATAGTTATGTTTAACTGTGATATACAACCTTGTTTATACAACCTTGGTTATTATTTAGATAAGTTGTATGTTTCTTGACTTTATTGAAATAATTCCTGTATACTTAGGTTCCCTGTGTACGTCCTGGTTCTGTTCCAGAGATCTGTACAGAAGTTGGAACATATGTAAGTTGAAACAGTTGAAACAGTTGGCCAGTCCAGCACTATTGCGCCTGCATGAAAACACAAAAGATTACTTTGCCTGAGCAATAGCGCCAATGCAGCCCTCTGTAACTTGAACATCCAAAACTCGAGGAGCCAGTGTATATTTTATGTAAATTCAAAAGCTCCCTCTAAGCTTAAAAAAAGACAGGTGATTTTGTGATCTTCTGTGTCAGTTGTGTCCATGATTCAGTTCTCCTTCCTCATGTGTGTGTGTTCAAGCGTGCAAACACACGTGCTCAAGCAAATATACCTTTTTAAGGGCTCTTCTCCAACAGAGTCACTGAGCAGCAGACATTCCACACTGCAAAAATAAAAGACTCTGCTTTACATAACCCTCCTTCATCAGTATGTACACCCACGTTTATTTTTTTCCCCACTTTAACAGAAGCAAGGGCTTAAAATAACTATGCTGGCAAAGTCCTTCTTACAGGAAAACTTGATCACATTAATGATTCATGCATGTGTTTAAATGGGTAGATAAGATACTGTAGGCAACCCCCCAAAATAGCCTTTTCTTTAAAACTACAGGGCGCTCCGAGATGATAAATTTAGTTTCTGCAGACTCAGCTGAAATTCCTGATGATGAGCCATTCCTCATTGCCCACCTGTAGAACTGATGGTTCGGCCTTTGGATTGGATGATACCACTCCCTTGATCTGATTCATCAAATGGAGGAGTGAGTCACTTTCCCTGCCCAACTTGCAAAATAGTCCCACCATCACCATCTCTGCGCATCCATGTGAGGATGAAATGTGCAAATTCCCCCTAATGTGCATAGTGGTTGATTTCTAGACTCTACTAAGGAAATACATTGTGAAGTTTTACCCTATGTATGTTAGATTTAAGGAAATCAACTATGCCATTGTAGCCTGAATGCGTTAGATTTAACTTGCACATGTGGCATTTACACATTCCATCCCTGCATGGATGTTCATGCTCCCTCTGCCCCCTTGGGTCAACCATGGGTCACAGGTTCATGTGGACTTGTGAAGGTGGAATGGTCCCAAGAAGGGGGTTAGGATTTGGTGGGCACTGCTGCTGAACCCGCCCCCTTCCTGGGCCTGATCCACCCTCCTTTCCCCCATCACCTACCTGTTCCGTCCACGCATCCCTCTCCATTCCACCACCTCCCCGTCACCTTCCCCCTGCATGGCCTTACCTGAGGTGGCGGCCATCCCCAGTCCACTGCCGCACGGACCCAGCCTCTTGTCACTTTCGGCGGCATTTGCCTCATAGGATTGGACCGTAAGTTGGTGCAGCCTGAGCCTATGCAAGTTTTGTTGTTGTTCAGTCATTAAGTCGTGTCCGACCCTTCGTGACCCTGTCCTCCACTGTCTCCCGGAGTTTGCTCAAATTCATGTTCATTGCATTGGTGATGCTATCTAACCATCTCATCCTCTGCCTTCCCCTTCTCCTTTTGCCTTCCATCTTTCCCAGCTTCAGGGTCTTTTCCAGTGAGTCCTCTCTTCGCATTAGGTGGTGGCCAAAGTATCTGAGCTTCATCTTCAGTATCAGTCCTTCCAATGAACAGTCAGGATTGATTTCCTTTAGGATTGACTGGTTTGACCTCCTAGCAGTCCAAGGGACTCCTAAGAGTATTCTCCAGCACCACAGTTCAAAAACATCCATTCTTCGGCACTCAGCTTTCCTTATGGTCCAAATACAAGTTTACTCATCTGTATGTCCCACTTTGTTCAATGGAACTTTATTCCAAGTAAGTGCACATAGGTTCGCAGCTGGTGTGCATGCCTTTGTGTGGTCAGGTGCACACACTCTCCACAAACTTGTGACACAGGAATGTGTTGGATGATATGTAAGGCCCAGTGGGTACATAATCCGAGTTTGCAGCCGGGTGATTGGGGTTCCCTCCATCTGATTCTCTATATCTGTAACAATGTATTAGTTTTCACATGCAGTTATTGCACATGTGCTGCCTTTATTTGAACACATTGAAAATCTGTTTAAAATAGTGCATGGGACTATGCAGACAGGATTGGAACTATGAGTACAAAGTGCTAACTCTCCCCCCACCCCTCTACCATGATTTCCCCCAGTTTTGTTGCCTCTCTGGTGTACTATTTAAAGAGACAAAACAACACCCTCAGGCCATTTTACACATTGAGTGTAATGTCTAGTTTGGCCCTAAATGAACACATTAAGGACTTCTGTTGCAGAAAAGAGATATGTTTGAACTAAGTCTGAATCTGTAAGCCAAAACCACAACATCCTCTCAAGCTGGAATCATACTGTCACTTCAGCTGATCCCTGTGATAGGCATAAAGTGTTATTCCTAGTAAACAATTGTTAAAAAAGCCAAACCTCTCTTCTTTGAACTAGCAGAGTTTTACTTTAGAAAGAAAGAATGTTCTGTACTAGTTTGCATTTGGTTTTTCAGGACTGTACCATTACACATTACACTAGAGATCAAATTGCCAACATGCGCTGGATCATGGAGAAAGCACGAGAGTTCCAAAAAAACACCTACTTCTGCTTTATTGACTACGCAAAAGCCTTTGATTGTGTGGATCACAACAAACTGTGGCAAATTCTTAAAGAGATGGGGGTACCAGACCACCTTACCTGTCTCCTGAGAAACCTGTATGCGGGTCAAGAAGCAACAGTTCGGACCGGCCATGGAACAACCGACTGGTTCAAAATTGGGAAGGGAGTACGGCAAGGCTGTATATTGTCACCCTGCCTATTTAACTTATATGCAGAGTACATTATGAGAAATGCAGGGCTGAATGAATCGCAAGCTGGAATCAAGATTGCCGGGAGAAATATCAACAACCTCAGATATGCAGACGATACCACCCTAATGGCAGAAAGTGAAGAAGAACTAAAGAGCCTCTTGATGAGGGTGAAAGAGGAGAGTGCAAAAGTTGGCTTGAAACTCAACATTAATAAAACCAAGATCATGGCATCTGGGCCCATCAATTCCTGGCAAATAGAAGGGGCAGAAATGGAAGCAGTAACAGATTTTACTTTTCTGGGCTCCAAGATCACTGCAGACGGAGACAGCAGCCATGAAATTAAAAGACGCTTACTCCTTGGAAGGAAAGCTATGGCAAACTTAGACAGCATAATAAAAAGCAGAGATATCACCATGCCAACAAAAGTTCGCATAGTCAGGGCGATGGTGTTCCCAGTAGCAATGTATGGTTGCGAGAGTTGGACCATAAGGAAGGCTGAGCGCCGAAGAATAGATGCTTTTGAACTGTGGTGCTGGAGAAGACTCCTGAGAGTCCCTTGGACTGCTAGGAGATCAAATCAGTCAATCCTAAATGAAATCAACCCTGACTGTTCCCTGGAAGGACAGATACTAAGGCTGAAACTCAAATATTTTGGCCACCTAATGCGAAGAGAGGACTCTCTGGAGAAGACTCTGATGCTGGGAAAGATTGAAGGCAAAAGGAGAAGGGGAAGGCCAAGGATGAGATGGTTAGACAGCATCACCGATGCAACGAACATGAAAATGAGCGAACTCAGGAAAATAGTGGAGGACAGGAAGGCCTGGCGGGATATGGTTCATGGGATCACGAAGGGTCGGACACGACTTAACGACTGAACAACAACAACCATTACACAGGGGGCTGAATAGTGGTTGTCTGCAGAGGTTCATTGCAGCCCCCCCCCGGAGAGTGAAAGGTAATGCTCCAAGCCACCATGCTCTCACCCCTAACAGGGCACCACTCACGTACGTGGTACACGCTGCCTCACAGAGTATGCATTTTGATCCAAAGAACTGGTGTGACTGATGCCGTTGGCAAGTCCTTATTACTCCGCTTGTGTTTCCCCTTACTCCCTACAGGCAGATGTCCCACAGGTGAAGACACTGTGCAGACCCCAAGGAATTCCTTCAGCCTTCCTGCCTGCAGCGACAAGTGTAGCTCCAGCTACTTCTCGGCAGGGTTGCTGACCTACTCATTCCAGTCAGACCCCTGTGGCTTTGCAAACTCCATGGTAGACAGTGAACCAAATGGTGCAGCCAGACGTCACTGGCACCTGTTACTTGGCTGTCTATCTGTTGGGAAACTTGGCTATATGAGGTGATTGGCTCCTTGGACTTCATGCCTGCACAATGGATGATGCTCTGGGTCGGGTTTTCCATGAACATTGTTGGGGTTACAGGGAAGGGTTGGCCCAGTGTGACATTGCCTGGATGCAGAGGCGTAGCTAGCGTCTGCGGCACCTCCACGTGCATAATGGCACAAGCCTCACCCCCGATGGTGGCATCTCCGCCCCCGCTGCATCGTGGAAAACACACACCCCCGACGTTTTTTCGCTGGATTTAAGCTCATAGGAGCCCAGGCGGGTGGTTGAGCCAATCTTTCAAGCCGCACAGCCATTTTTGACCTCTGCCACAGTGCGCTTGTCACCCCGCCCCCACATGCCGCCCAGGGGGCCTTCCGCTACTGCCTGGGTGGGCTTAGGATATGTCAGTGGTTGCACTAGCATTGTTGTGCCGTCAGCGTGGTCTCCGAATAGGATTGTGGCCTTAATTAAGTACAAAGTAAACAGGATTTTTTAAAGAAATGTTGACTTTTTAATCTCTCCTGATAGCAAACTTCGCTGAAGTGATTGAGAAAAGCCCAGGTGTGATTAATTCCAACCTTCCTAGGGGAATAGAGGTGGTGGGGAAAGGATGTTTGAAACACACTCAGTGTGTTTATTAAGCCATATGGGAACCAGCTTCCAATAAAAACTTTTTCAAAGTGCCAAGATGTTTGTTTTACCTAAATTAAAGGGAATTTGGCACCAACTGCTTAAATGGGTTTGATTTTATAGGTGAAGTTATTGCTTGCAAAAGAGGATTGACATCCCATCATACTGTATCAGGAAGATCAAAAAGGATCTTGACACAATTTAGAGCATTTTTCAGGCTGTACTTGATTAGGGTGACTAGATGCTAAAAAAAAGATGAGGCTCCTCTACCTTGAATAATTATTGAGAATTGAGAGTTTGGCAGGTGCTGTTTGTCATGCAAAGGTGAAGAAAGCTGCAGTTTGTGAAATTCCCTCCCCTGTTTGTCTACAGGAGTCCAGTTCTTCTTTGTGTCTAGACACTGTAGTCTCTATTGCAGGGGCTTAGGAGTCTTTTGTCAGTGAAGAACTTTTTCATCAGGGAAAGGTTGGTGCAGTAAGCCAAAAAGGAACGGAGACTGTGGCAAAAATTAGAAGGAACTGCAACCATTTTAGGGGCAAAACCCAAAGTTATCTTGATCAGTTTGAGAATGTCGGTTTCTCCTGTAAGCTGAAATTCAGCAGAGATGAATGCAGCATTGACCACATGGGGAATTAAAAACAAATTACACCTCACCAAATGGAAGACATATGGATAAGAAGTAATGCTTCGGAATAAGAACTGAAGTCGTGGTTCACAATGAAACATGAATCTGCCATGGGATGTGGTTGGGGAACTTGGGGGGGGGGGAGAGCAATGCTAGAGATATTATGGCCTTGTGTTTCAGCTTTCCCATGAAATGTGTAGTATATAGGACTTGAGCTGTACACATACACTAGATTCAAAAAAATTGTATATTGGAGAAGATTTGGACAGTAAGTCCACATGAGCAGCCCAATCCTACGTAAAGATCTGGCGGGCAGCCGAGGCTGTCCGCCTGATCCAGTGCAGCCCGCAGCGGAAAGTCTACTCGAGGAAGGGGACTCTCATCCCCTTCCCAAGTGTAACGGCGGCTGGGGCTGGTAGGCCTCCTCGGATTTCTGCCAGCTATTTTGCTGGTGGAAGTCGGAGGAGGCTGTGTAACGGCCCAGCCACCCTGTGGAGCCCAGCAAAGACCAGGATATGGTGGATGCCATGTCCCCGCCCCCGCCCGGGGAGGCTGGGCCTATGGCTGCCCTCTCAGCTCTGTCATTCCTTCCCCCGTAAGCCAACCCTCCCAGCTGTTTGCCGGCTGCACACTTACCTGGGTCCGACGGCAGTCCGAGGGCTCCGGCGGCGGAGCTGGGAAGGCCGGCCTTGCACCAGCCTTCCTGGCTCTAAAGTAGTCCGCAAACGTGCCTTATGGTACGTTTGCGACTATTCCGGGTGGTAGACTGCTAGATCTGCCGCCCATAGCTTAAATAGGATTGTGCAGTTAAAATTGTAGGTAGATTTTTCTTTGAAACTGTGACTTTAAGCAAACCGACTTATAATGAAACCAATTTTACCGTAGGCTAATTGACACATGTAAACGTTCCTATGGCATTTTCCCATCAACTTTAAAGCGAAATGACTTTAAACAAAATGACTTTAAGTGAGGACTTACTGTATATGGAGAAGATGGTGCATGCTGGTGGAAATGGGGCCTATAGTTCTTATGCTTCTCAGTCATGGATAACCTATAGCCTGTATTTTCTATCCTCTGCCAGCTTCTCTGACATCTAATGCAAGTTCAGAAAAGATGGAGTGGATGTGCTTGTGGTGGAGGGAAATCACTGCAGAACTGGTTTGATCGACTTCCTGAAGTGTCACTTTTCCCTAAGAAAATCAAACGTAAAGAAACTTTTGGTCAACCCTAATGAAACTACAGCGTTTGCCATTTCCCCTTTGAATACATGACATGATTCATTGCCTAGTTCATTGTTGTTGTTGTTGTTGTTGTTGTTTTGTTGTTGTTATGAATAATAATCAATGAGGTATTTTATGTGTTTCTTTTCTACTGAAATTGTGCCTTTCTGCTTGCATTTCTGAAGTCAAAGACAGCTATATAGTACTCTTTTAAGACAAGCAATGCAAAGAAAATACACACATATATGCAAACAAAAACCCCAGAATCCCAAAGCTATTAATAAGATAAGCAAGTACTCATTCGCCTCTCTTTCCCACGTAAGAAAAATCAAATAAGAACTGTTCATCTGCAACACACAACGTGTCCTTGGGCAGCAACTTTACATTAGTCTGAAGGGACAACTGGCACTGAAGTTAAGGAACCTCTTAACTGTCTTGGTTTCTCCTTACCAAAGACGCCTGAGGCAAACGCTGACCACCGGACACCCCGTAACTGACACCAGCTGCTCCATAAGACAAAGGTCCCAAATTGTACCACAATAATCACCTACTCAAAATGACCTTCTCGGGAGCAGCCTCTCTATCATTCGTTAACAAACCATTTCCTTCCCATAGCAAGCAGAAGGAGCATTACCCCCTGGAGGAAATAGTTGGCAGAAAACATCCATTCCATTATGCTTGTGTTTTTTTTTCCTCTCTCTCTTTTTAACCTGTCTTCCTCTGGACAGCGTTTTTAAGGTCACAGAGCTTTATCTCAGACTGCTTAAGGAGCCACTGTTAGTGGTATAACTGTCTCATCACTTCCTATCACACTCTTATTGTCGTGTGCTCTTTGGCCTAAAGGATTGTTATGGAGAAAGTCAACGGTACCACACAAAATAGTTCCATTTCCACTTTTGCAATTTTAGAGCACGAGTGGACGTTTAAAGTTTCTAGAAATTTTGAAGTCAATGGGGAAAAAAAATCCTCCCTCCTCCTGCCATGGAGAAAGGCAGAAAGAGAAGAACTATCTCCTTGTTTACGTCTGTTTATTGACTAAAATGTGAAGTGAATTGTATCCAAAATTTAACAGTTAGCACATAAAACAAAAGTGTATGGTTTCCTTCTAAAACAACAAGTACCATATTGACCTGAGTATAAGACTCACTTTTGTCCCCTAAGGCAAGCATTTAAAGTAGGGGTGCGGCCTATAATCAAAGTCTAGCTTTTCTGCCTAGAGTTTTCTGCAAAGTGTCCTGTTTTCAAGCCTCTCCAACAGCCCATTCCAACCCAAGTGCTAAGCAGCCCAAGTCAGACCTAAAGTCAGCCTAAGTCGTTTAGGTCGAAGTTAGGTCTGGAATGCAACCATTTAGGGCGAAGTTAGGTCAAAGTTAGGTCGAAGTTATGACCAACGGACTAAGAACAGCCCATTCCAACCCAAGGGCTAAGCAGCACAAGTCAGACCTAAAGTTGACCTAAAAGTGGGCGGACCATGGGCGGACCATGGGTGTAACAGGGGCGGCAACCAATTAACGTTGGATTCCAGACCCTGGCAAGCACAGACACGCCCCCTCCAACACAAATGCTGACACAAAATTTAGGTCGACCAAAAAGGTGGACCCAAATTCGAGGAGACCCATAGGAGTCATTTTACCTTACCTAAGCCAGCCCTCTCCTGAAAATTTCTAACACCCTACTCCTGAGTTAGGTCAGAGTTAGGACGGAATTGGGCCTGCTAGGTCTGGAAACCAACAGAGTTATGCCTAAGATAGGGAGCCTATCAGCACCCAGCCCCACCCAGCCTCATTCCCACAAAAGCCCAGCCCCAGACCTCCAGTCACTCTCTCTCTCTCTCTGAGCACGTGGCGTGGGGTTCTGTCCCTCACAGCCACAAAGTGGGACTTTGTTGGTGGAGGGCCAAATTCACAAACACCCCACTTCTCTCTTCTCCTCTCTGCCTCCCACTAGGGCAGAGAGGGCTGTTCTGGCTGTGGCCAACCTGTTTACAGCTGTGCCTGGGCAGCTGCCTCCATGCAAGTGTTTGCTAACCCATGTCTTTCTCCCAGCCCCTCTTCCCCCCCACAGGCAACAACACCAGCAGGTAAGAGCAGGGTTTGTGCTGACATGTGGTCTGACTGCTGCCTCTTTGCATTTAGAAATATAGGAAGGATACATGCCTCTTTACCAATGTGTTGTCTCATAGCTGTCTGCATAGCCTGCCATGACATGCCTCTCTACCAATGTGTTGTCTCATAGTTGCCTGCATAGCCTGCCATGACATGCCTCTCTACCAATGTGTTGTCTCATAGCTGCCTGCATAGCCTGCTATGATATGCCTCTTTACCAATGTGTTGTCTCATAGCTGCCTGCTTTGCCTGCTATGATATATAGGATACATGCCTCTTTACCACTGTTGTGTCTGATTGCTGCCTGTAGTCATGTGAGCAGACAATGGCACAAGTGTGGAACTGTTAGCCTTACGTAGACACCAGCTGTTCCCCCCCCCCTTTTCTCCACAGGGTCTACTGACAGGTCAGTATCGCTAGGTTTGCCATGGTTGTGCCCCAAGTTGTGCTGTTGTCTCTCTCTTTGACCCTTTCCCCTTACAGGATAATGCTCTCCTTACACCCAGGTAAGCAGGTCAGACCATGCTATGTGTGTCACACCTATCAGCTGTGTTTTATTTCTCTCCCTGCAGGCTTTTGCAACCGACACACTGGCTTGTCTTCAATGGCGACTGCTTCCACATACCAGCTGACATGTAACTCCCCCTTGTTTTTTGTCTCCCCAGGAACGTCCACTATCACCTACCTTCCTGGGAGCACCCCTGGGCCTGCAGTCTGGTTGCCCCACTGTCGTCTGCCTCAATGCTGCCAGAGGTCAGGGAGCCAGCCCTGCAACCCTCCTCAGCTGCCGGCGCTGCTGCTGCTCCACCTCCCTGGCTGTCCTTCTTGCTGCCCCTCCCCTTTCTATGGAGCAGGCTATGGTTCCACAGGGGAAGAGCCTGCATGTCCAGGTCCATGGGGCAGGTGTGCTGCTGCTGCTTTCTGATTGGCTGCTGTGACTACCCCTGGCAGCCTCGCCTGGCCATCTCTGCTAATGTTCCAGAACAATAAAGATGCCCCTTGGGCAGAGCCCCAGTGAAACATATGTGCCCAGTGTTTACACAAGCATTGCCCCACACACACACAGACAGCCCCCAGCACTGAAGCCCCTACATGAGTCCTAGCTAGGGACTGCCACGGCCTTCCCTGGGAGAACCCAGCAGGGGCACTGCGCGACCCCCATGGCACAGAGGGGAGGGGGGAGTCAGGGGGGCCTCTCAGGCAGGCAAACAGTGACAGCCAGGGCGTCTGCCCGTAATGCAGGTGCCTCCGTCGAAGGTCCCCCCATAATGAAGGCGCTTCCGTTGACGGTCCGCCCGTAATGCAGGCACCTCCATCGAAGGTCCCCCCATAATGAAGGCGCTTCCGTCGACGGTCTGCCCGTAATGCAGGCGCCTCCATCGAAGGTCCGCCCGTAATGCAGCCACTTCCGCCCAAAGTCTGTCTACATAAGAGGCGCCTGTTTATGCATCACCTTCATCTGCGGAGCACCCCCTGTGTCCCTATCGGTCTCTGCAGACCCCTCTCTTGGAATCTGTCTCCCACCAGCCTTGTTGTCTGTCTGTCTGTCTCTGACCCACCCATGCCCCTCCCCAGCACCCCCTGTCTGCCTGCCTGTGTGTCTGCCTCTCCTCCCACTCCCTGATGATGGCTGCTGGCCACCCCCCACCTTGCTAGAGCGCCTGCCGTGAGGCGCCGTCGTCGCCCCATCTGGGGGTGTGATGAGCTGTGTAAGCCCTTCACGCTCGCAGCAGACAAGCCCAAGGCATCTCTTGGTCTTGGCCGGGGCACAGAGCAGCAAGCACGCCGGGATGCCTTCTTTGTGGGCATTGCCCCGGCCTTGGAGGCCCAGGGCTTCAGGCAGCGCACGGGCGAGTCATGTCAGAGGCAGTTCCAGTCCTCATGAGACCCCCCCTTGTGTGTGATGTTCCCACCCCCTCCCCTTCCCTTCCCTCCCCCGCTCACCCCCCAGTGCAGCCTCAACGTGGCTTGGGGGTGGCATCGCCTTCTGCAGGAGGGAGGGGACGGCCACTCTCCCCTGAAGCAGGTGGCTGATGCACAGGGTGCCCTGTGGCGGCTGGGCTCAGGCACCTCGTTCACCTGTCACCTGCCCTGCGCCCACCACATGACTGGCGCAACCCCCCTGCCTGCGGTCAGCCCCTTTGTGACCGGGCTGCGACAGACCCTGCAGCAGCTGCCATGGATGGACGCTGACACATGCAGACAGAGGCCTGCACATGCCTGAGCCAGACACGGAGCCTAGAGAAGAGCCTGCCTGCCTGGGAGGTAAGTGTTGCCTGGATCCTGGGGTGGTGCTGGGCCACAGAAACTGCAGCCTGCCTAACTCAGGCATAACTCTGACCTACCTCAGGCATAACTTCTGCCTAACTTAGGCTGCACTTAGGCCACACTTATGCCTGACTTGGAGGGGAGTTGGGTTGGAATGGGCTGCAAGTCTCTTTCAAAGGTAAAATGCTTTTTCTTTTTTTAAACTGCAAAGCTGTGTTTTCAGCTCTTAATCACTTGCTAAATGGTCAGATCTCTCCAGCAGGCTCTAGCCTCAGGATGGAAGCATTTGAAAAAATTAACCCTTAAGTTCCAGCCCCAGGACTCTGTGGAAACTAACAGCCCATTCCAACCCAACTCCTCTCCAAGTCAGGCATAAGTGTGGCCTAAGTGCAGCCTAAGTTAGGCAGAAGTTATGCCTGAGGTAGGTCAGAGTTATGCCTGAGTTAGGCAGGCTGCAGTTTCTGTGGCCCAGCACCACCCCAGGATCCAGGCAACACTTACCTCCCAGGCAGGCAGGCTCTTCTCCAGGCTCCGTGTCTGGCTCGGGCATGTGCAGGCCTCTGTCTGCATGTGTCAGCGTCCATCCATGGCAGCAGCCGCAGGGTCTGTCGCAGCCCGGTCGCAAAGGGGCTGACCGCAGGCATGGGGGTTGCGCCAGTCATGTGGTGGGCGCAGGGCAGGTGACAGGTGAGCGAGGTGCCTGAGCCCAGCCGCCACAGGGCACCCTGTGCATCAGCCACCTGCTGCAGGGGAGAGTGGCCGTCCCCCCTCCTGCAGAAGGCGATGCCACACCCAAGCCACGTTGAGGCTGCACGCGGGGGTCATGGGAAGTGAGCGGGGGAGGGAAGGGAAGGGAAGGAGGGGGGTGGGAACGTCACACACAAGGGGGGTCTCATGAGGTCTGGAACTGCCTCTGACATGACTTGCCCGTGCGCTGCCTGAAGCCCAGGGCCTCCAGGGCCGGGGCAATGCCCACAAAGAAGGCATCCTGGCGTGCCTTCTGCTCTGTGCCCCAGCCAAGACCGAGAGATGCCTCGGGCTTGTCTGCTGCGAACATGAAGGGCTCACGCAGCTCATCACACCCCCAGATGGGGCGACGACGGTGCCTCGCGGCAGGCGCTCTAGCAGGGTGGGGGGTGGCCAGCAGCCATCATCAGGGAGGGGAGGCAGACACACAGGCAGGCAGACAGGGGGTGCTGGGGAGGGGCACGGGTGGGTCAGACACAGACAGACAGACAACAAGGCTGGTGGGAGACAGATTCCGAGAGAGGGGTCTGCAGAGACCAATAGGGACACAGGGGGCGCTCCGCAGATGAAGGTGATGCATAAACAGGCGCCTCTTATGCAGACAGACTTTGGGCGGAAGCAGCTGCATTACGGGCGGACCTTCGACGGAGGTGCCTGCATTACGGGCGGACCTTCGACGGAGGCGCCTGCGTTACAGGCGGACCCTCGACGGAGGCGCCTGCATTATGGGCGGACCTTCGACGGAGGCGCCTGCATTATGGGCGGACGCCCTGGCTGTCACTGTTTGCCTGCCTGAGAGGCCCCCCCAACTCCCCCCTCCCCTCTGTGCCATGGGGGTCTGGCAGCGCCCCTGCTGTGTTCTCCCTCCCAGGGAAGGCCGTGGCAGTCCCTGGATGGGACTAATGTAGGGGCTTCAGTGCTGGGGGCTGTGTGTGTGTGGGGGGCAATGCTTGTGTAAACACTGGGCACGTATGTTTCACTGGGGCTCTGCCTGAGGGGCGTCTTTACTGTTCTGGAACGTTAGCAGAGATGGCCAGGCGAGGCTGCCAAGGGTAGTCACAGCAGCCAATCTGAAAGCAGCAGCAGCACACCTGCCCCATGGACCTGGAGATGCAGGCTCGTCCCCTGTGGAACCACAGCCTGCTCCATAGAAAGGGGAGGGACAGCAAGTAGGACAGCCAGGGAGGTGGAGCAGCAGCAGCTGAGGAGGGTTGCAGGGCTGGTTCCCTGACCTCTGGCAGCATCGAGGCAGACGACAGTGGGGCAACCAGACTGCAGCCCCAGGGGTGCTCCCAGGAAGGTAGGTGGTAGTGGACATTCCTGGGGAGACAAAAAACAAGGGGGTGTTACATGTCAGCTGGTGAGTGGAAGCAGTCGCCATTGAAGACAAGCCAGTGTGTCGGTTGCAAAAGCCTGCAGGGAGAGAAATAAAACACAGCTGATAGGTGTGAGACACATAGCATAGCATGGTCTGGGCTGCTTACCTGGGTGTAAGGAGAGCATGATCCTGTAAGGGGAAAGGGTCAAAGAGAGAGACAACAACACAACTTGGGGGTCACTACCATGGCAAACCTAGCACTACTGACCTGTCAGTTGATCCTGTGGAGAAAAGGGGGGGGGGAACAGCTCAGCTGGTGTCTACATAAGGCTAACAGTTCCACACTTGTGGCATTGTCTGCTCACATGACTACAGGCAGCAATCAGACACAACAGTGGTACAGAGGCATGTATCCTATATATCATAGCAGGTTAAGCAGGCAGTTATCATACAACACAGTGGTAAAGAGGCATATCATAGCAGGCTAAGCAGGCAGTTATCATACAACACAGTGGTAAAGAGGCATATCATAGCAGGCTACGCAGGCAGTTATCAGACAACACATTGGTAAAGAGGCATATCATAGCAGGCAGGCATGAGAGGGCACATTGGTAAAGAGGCATGTATCATATATTTCTATATGCAAAGAGGCAGAAGTCAGAACACATGTCAGCACGAACCCTGCTCTTACCTGCACTTACCTGCTGGTGTTGTTGCCTGTGGGGGGGGAGGGGCTGGGAGAAAGGCATGGGCTAGCAAATGCTTGCATGGAGGCAGCTGCCCAGGCACAGCTGTAAACAGGTTGGCCACAGCCAGAACAGCCCTCTCTGCCCTTGAGGGGGGCAGAGAGGAGAAGAGAAGAGAGAATTGGGGTGTTTGTGAATTTTGCCCTCCACCGACAAAGTCCCACTTTGTTGCTGCTGGGGGACAGAACCCCACGCCATGTGCTCAGAGAGAGAGAGAGAGAGAGACTGGGGGCCTGGGGCTGGGCTTTTTTGGGAAAGAGGCTGGGTGGGGCTGGGTGCTGATAGGCTCCCTATCTTAGGCATAACTCTGTTGGTTTCCAGACCCAGCAGGCACAACTCCGACCTAACTCTGACCTAACTGAGGAGTAGGGTGTTAGAACTTTTCAGGAGAGGGCTGGTGTGGGTAAGGTAAAATGGTTCCTATGGGTCTCCTCGAATTTGGGTCCACGTTTTTGGTCGACCTAACTTTTGTGTCAGCTTCTGTGTTGGAGGGGGCGTGTCTGTGCTCACCAGGGTCTGGAATCCGACGTTAATTGGTTTCCGCCCCCGTTACGCCCACGGTCCGCCCATGGTCCGCCCACTTTTAGGTCGAGTTTAGGTCCGAGTTGTGCCGGCGTCTGTGGTGCGCATGTGCGCCGTTCTTAGTCCGTTCTTAGTCCGTCGGTCGTAAGTTCGACCTAACTTTGCCCTAACTTCGCCCTAAATGGTCGCGTTCCAGACCTAAAGTCGACCTAAACGACTTAGGCTGACTTAGCACTTAGCTGACTTAGCTTAGCACTTGGGTTGGAATGGGCTGCATGATATTTATTGATCCTGCAGTTTGAAAGTTGAAAGCAAGAGCTCCTGCATAGGCTTACCATATCCAAAGGGGGACAGAGTGCCAACCTTTAGGCTGCAATCCTATGCACACTTTCCTGGAAGTAAGCCCCATTGAATGCAATGGGACTTACTTCTGAGTAGACATGCATAGGATTGTGCTGTTAACCGTTGAAATTTGAGCAGGTACAGCTCATCATCATGGAAGTGTGCAACAAACTGCACCTGCCCAAATTCCAAAGGTTAAAGGTAGGCACTCTGTCCCCCTTTGGATCTGGGAAGGCTACTTATACTAGGGTGCTCAGATTCAATAAGGGACAGGGTGCCTATGCCTTTAACTGTACTAAAACTGTACTGTTTTACTGTTCTACTAATGTATATATTTTCCTTAAGTTAAAAAAAGTTTAAAATGTATTTTTTAAAAAATAGCACCAAACTTTAAGGGTGTGGCTTATAATCAGGAGCGTCCTATACTCGAGGCAATATGGTATTAATTGTTCCATTTGTACTTGTGCAAATATATACTGATTATTGAAGATAGAGTTGTAAATTGATGAGAAAGATTTGTGAGCATTTTTTTGGCATGAGGGCTCTGGGGGATGGGGGGGACATTCACAAAGCTGCTCCTCACTCCTTTTGCTGACGTCAGCAGCAATCCCACTCCGCCGCTGAACCGGCCCCCTTCTGGACCCAACCCGCACTTCCTCGCCTTGTCACTGCCCTGTTCCGCCCTTCCCCTGTCACCACATCATTCTGCCCGCCGCTGCCCCATTCTGCCATCCCCCACCCACCCCACTTCCCCCAATGCCTTACCTGACTCTGTGGGTCCTCCTGAATCCATTTACACACACAAGAAAACTCCAGTCTTCCCGCAGGCGCTACCAAATCTTGCTCTTCTGCTTCCTGCCGGAACGTGTTTTATGACTGCCATAAGGCAGTTGCCCAGCAGTGGAACATGTGTTCCGCTGTCGACTGGCCCCAAATAGGATTGGGCTGAAAATTAGCTACCCTGAATAAACCAGTATAATGTCTTTTAAACTCTGATTACAATATAGTATTGACTATACTGGTGCAGTTACATTTTCTGTCTCTAATCAGAGGTTAGTGCCTGAAAGATCCATAACTCATGTTTCTAAACTCATCAGTTTTTTTTTTGTCAACCTGCCCCTCCCTTTGCTATTTTTGAGAGAAAGAAATGGAATAAAAAGGTTTGTATAATGTGTCCCCGATCTTAGCTGTAGCTGGGATGGCCTCATTCCTTATCATAAGATGAGATTTTAAGCATCTTTGCTAGATGGCTTTCCCGCAAATTGTCTTTCATTGGTATCTCCGCATCCTGCCCAAATGAGAAGGAGTTGAAAGAGTTATTTCTACCAACAAAACATGAAGAGAGGGGTTTGTGTGTGTGCCACATTCGGTTCTGTCATCAAAGTTATCAGCCTAGGTTCCAACTGCTGAATATTTATAGTTAGGAGTGACCAGATATCATTGTTTATTACAGTTACTGTTTTTGTAAGCCGGCTGTCACAGGATCCCTGCTGATTCCATTTAACATTATCACTTCTCCCCTTCCCATGCCAATAACCATTCTAGAATTTCGCCCTACTTGCCGTCGTCTGTTCTTGCCTGGCTCTGTCAGTTGCCTCTCTTTTTCTCGTCATGAATCCAAGCACTTCACACAGTTGTCGTGCTGCACTCTCTCATCATTGGCACAGTTCCCTCCACAGCTAGATGTTATTCTTATAACAGCTGCTTGGAGGAGTTTCGCTGACAGGATTTTTTAAAAGGGGAAGGGAGAAGCACACATTATATTTCCATTTTTTCCACAACCCTGAAGGTAGCTGTGAGTAACTGTGATATAGTTAGGATTTCAGGGGAGGAGTGCTCTCTCTTTTTAGCCTTCTCTTGACGATATATCTCTTAGGATATATATATTCACCAGTGGTGAATGTGGGCACCTGCAGGTAGACACAGTACATTATGATGCTTGGGCACCGAATTTCATTGACCATGGTGGCTGAGCGTAGAGTTCCAAAATAATGTTACGACACTAGAACTTTAGGATGTCCTAAATTTGTCACCTTTTAAACCTGGAAACAGTGGCATTGGTAGAGGGAGGCAGTACTGTAAGTGATGCACAGCGGTACTCAGCGTTACACGGTGGCCCCGCCCACTCGCTGTCAGAGCCATTCCAGGTGGTGAAGGCAATGCGCAGGAGATTCCCTGCACGTTACCTTTGCAGCTCAGAATGGCTCCATGTAACACCGAGGAGCTCCGTGCACCACTTACAGTGACCCCCCCCCAGCAATGCCACTGCCTGGAAAATTACGGATAGTCCATCCAATCAAAGGGTGTAGTGGTTTGGGAGTTGGACTTAGACCTGGAAGATCCAGGTTCAAATCCCCGCTCAGCCACGAAGCTTCCTGGGTGACCTTGGGCCAGTCACTATCTCTCAGCCCCACCTACCTCACAGGGTTGTTGTGAGGACAAAAAGGAGGGGAGGAAATATGTACACCACTCTGAGCTCCTTGGAGGAAGGGTGGTATAAAAATGTGAAAAATAAATAAAAATAAAAATAGTTGAGCAAAATGAGTAGCATATAATAAAGCAAATAATGTAAAATATTGAGGGGCTTATTGCAGAAACAACTGTAGTATAATCATGGGTATTCCATGATTTATGATCCACTGTGGAGGGGGAACAGGTCAGTAATACCTAATGGTGAAAATTATAGCCTCTTCATCATCATCATCTTCATCCTCCTCCTGTATGCTTTTCAAATCCCTTTCAAGGTGTTATATATTCTTCATAGGGAGCAAATGCATTAAGGGCTCCGCAACATTGCATGCATGAACCATGCCCTGTCTGAAGAATCATCCACTTGTTCTCCACCCACCATTATCTGCAGAGGCAAATGCTGAACTCAGGGCAAATTTCTCCCACAACTGGAAACCTAAAATGTTTAGGGTTGGGAATATCAGGGGGAAACTCTCCCCACATTCAGAGTTTGCTTCTGTGGACAAAGACTGAATGCAGAGAGAGCAGGGAATAGGGCTTCTTGTCACATCGTTGGCAAGGAGCATGGTTAATGTACTCAATCCTTCTTAGACCTTCCACAGAGAGCATAATGCCTAAATAGGGCTCAGAAAGCACACATGTTTGAGTCTGAAGGCAAGTGTAAAGAAATGTCAATCACCAGGAAAAGAATGTCAGTTAGCTCTGGCAGTTAGAAACTGGCAGTTGAGGGAGAGAGAGAGAGAGAGAGAGAGAGAGAGAGAGAGAGAGAGAGAGAGAGAGAGAGAGAGAGAGAGAGAGAATCATTAACAGGAGAAAGTGGAAGGGAAGTCCTTGCTTATCCCCATTTTATTCAGCATTACATGTAAGTTTATCCCTATGTTTTTTCTGTCTTCGTATGCACGCATGGATGAATTTTTTCATCACTTTTCTTCACCAGGCTAAAAATAAATAATAATTTTCTTTATTATTATTTATTTTTAGCCAGAGGCGTCGCTGTTGCGTGGCGAGGCGGGCAGGGCCCCTCAGGTGACGTGCGCACACGCATGCGTCGCCTCCCCTACACGCACACACATGTGTCGCCTCCCCCGCGCGCCTCGCCAGGCCGGGAGCTGACTTCGGGGACGTCTTCCCCGGCCGGCTGCCCGGGGCCTTCTGGGGAAGGCCCACTGTGCGAACGTTATTTATAACGTCTTTTGCGCATGCACAGACCGTTCCTGAGGGAAAAGGGCTGCCCTTTTCCCTCAGGAATGGTCTGCGCATGCGCAAAAGACGTTATAAATAACGTTCACGCAGTGGGCCTTCCTCAGAAGGCCCCGGGCAGCCGGCCGGGGAAGACGTCCCTGAGGCGGCTCCAATGATTAAAGGGGCAGGTGCGGGGGGGGGGGGCGACCTAACGATACTTTTTGAAGGGGTGTGTCTGGGAGGGGGGTCACTTGGGTGACGCGCGGCCCCGCCCTGGGGCCACGCGCGCCCTACTGATGCCACTGTTTTTAGCCAAGAATTACTTGCCTGTCCCACCGCGTTTGTGCTCGCCGTTGTCATCATCGCCATTTGTTGCCACCACCATCTTTGCCTCTTCGGAGCCTGGCGGACTGCACTCCAGCCGGCCAGGACTCCAGCTGGTGCCCACACCCTCCTCCACTTGTAATTTTAAAAGCTTTTTTTCTCTTGGCAGCCATCTTGGATCTCGCAAAATCCGCCTCGTGCCCTCACGAGATTTTGGCGGCCTCACGAGGCAGTCTCATGCCCTCACGAGATTTGGGCACCTCCATCTTGGATCTCGCGAGCTACAAGATGGCCACCGAGAGAAAAAAAGGTAACTTTTAAAATTACAAGCGGTGGCGGCGGCAGTGGTGGAGGCTTCCACCAGGCCCGGAGCAGTTCGGGACTGATCGGGGACCCTTGTCCGGTTTCCGGGACGGTCCCAGAAATTCCAGGACGGATGGTAAACCTACGTATAGTGGATTGGAACTTAGAGCACAATCCTATCTGGTGCTAGAGCCGATGCAGCCGTAAAGCACGTTGCAACAGTCACGTTGCAACAGTCTGCCAGATTGCAGCACTGGCGGGAAGGCCTGTGATGTCCTGTTGGTGCTGGAGCTTTCAGGGATGCGTGTCAGAGTAGGTATGCTATCCTAGGGGGAGGAATGGGGCTGGGGGAGAGTACGGAGCGGGAAGAATGGGGTGGAAAGAGGTGGGGTGGGATGATTGGGCCTGGGAGGGGAGGGGATCAGCGGCGCTGGCACGTGCCATATCCTAACCCCCTTTTTGAGTCTGATCTGCCCATATGGGTGCACATGGACTTGCGCCGGCTATATGGCAGGCATGGGTCCGGGTTGACCCATTGCACGGGCTGGGGCTTTCTCTGAGGCAAGGGGACAAATGTCCCCTTACTTCAAGGAGACCTCCCACCTCCTAAATTCTCCTGCAGGATGCAGTGTAGCCCGCCCTGGCGTTGCTGCAACGGTGTGGGGAAAGTTAGGTAGGTTAGACTTCCCTGACAGCTCAATCCTATTCCCCACTAATGAAGCAATGCCAACTGTCTGCTGCAACCTGCAAAGGGGTGGGGTGGGGGGTTACAGAGCTCTCCTCTGAGTAAGGGAACATTCATTCCCTTACACAGGAAGTAAGCCTCTGTAGTGCAGAGGGGTGTACTAGGTCTACTCGGATCTATGCTAGCGAGTTTGCATGCTGTCGGAGCACCTTTTATGACTGCCATAAGGCAGCCTACACTGGTGGAACACGCTTTTCACCAGCGTTCAGTCCAAATAGGATTGGGCTGTAAAGTATGCAGTAAAAGTTTAATCTGGTCCTAGTTTGGGTTTGGGGGTGATTTTCATCATTTTTAGACTCTTAGCCAATTTCATCCTACCACAAAGGTGCTTGGTAATAAGCCAAAAAGTATTTGCCAGGTTAAAAATAACTGACTTAGTGGAGGCAGCTTTATAACAGGAAAAATCTCCACTTGGTGGCAACGGAAAGGACCATAGAAGGGAGGGATCCGGAGGGGAAAAACTATCCAGGTTTTGCTCCTTTCCCTCTCACTCATGGTGCTGGATATTAGGGTACAGAGACAGCAAGCCTAACGGAGGTTTACTCAGACACATGATTGCACCTTCGCAAGAACCTAGATTGGTGCCAGGGCCTTCTGAGCCCTATGACATTGCCAAGTTCTGGAGTTCCTTTACCCCAGACATGCAATGTGTATGACCCCCCCAAGCCCCCCATTTGCTTGTCTCCCCCTTGTTCAGCCTCTTGCTTCCCCAGCTTTCATCAGCTTGAGTCTTCCACCTCCTCTGAGCCTTCCACCTTGCCCATTCATCTTTCTCCCACTGGCTCATCCTCCTGCTGGAGAGGAAGGAGGCTGTGCCCAGACAACTTCATCCTTGATCCCTTCCCCATAAATTACAGTGATGAAGACTATGCTACATATATTAGAATAAAACATAGGCTGCAAAGGAGATTAGGTAAAGGTGACCCCTGACAATTAAGTCCAGTCGTGTCCGACTCTAGGGTGTGGTGCTCATCCCTATTTCAAAGCCGAAGAGCTAGTGTTGTGCGAAGACGCCTCCGTGATCATGTGGCCGGCATGACTCTCCTTGCCGCAGCATGCGGCAAGGAACACGGAGCACTGTTTACCGTAGCATGCGGCTGGAACACGGAGCACTGTTTACCTTCCCGCAAGCGGTACCTATTTATCTACTCGCATTAACATGCTTTGGAACTGCTAGGTTGGCAGGAGCTGGCCAAGCAACGAGAGCTCACCCCGTCGCGGATTCGAACTGCCAACCTTTCGATCGACAGCTCATGGTTCCGCGGCTTAACCCACTGCGCCACCTGCCACCCACCCACCAATACACCAGCTAATAGGATAAGTAAGAGGAAATATCATCTGTAGAACAACGTTGAGTGAGTTTTTAAAAGTACTGAATATTGTCAGTCAGAGGTATATGTGAAACGCTGCTGACCCATTTTTGGGACTGTACTTGAAGTTAATGCAGGTTTATTTTTTTACTTTAATAAAAGGAGGACTTTATTCTGCTGATGAAGGATAAGCTTTTTCACCTCGAACTGTTGGAAAGAATAACGCCAGGAAGTCAAAGGAGGACAGAGCTGTTTCCCAGCTGACTAAATACTTCGCCATTAAGACCGTCCAAGTTCATAATACATTTATAAGAGTGGGAAACTAGCTTTATTGAGTTTGTAGTTCCATTTGAAAGTTGCCGTTAAGAGCCGTTTTTCGTTCATGCATGAAGCACCTGCCGACATCAAGGCGAGATGAGCAAACTCAACTAGAGTTGAAAAATCTCTTGTGCTGCAATCTTAGGAAGTCCAGAATTTCAGGGAAGGATAAAGAAGGGTCCAGATATTTCTGTTGTTTTGAACTTTGCTTCTCATGGTAAACTGAATCTTTAGACGTTTTCTAATATTATCGTTGTTCGCTTCAAAGGATCACAGAAAGTCCTTGCATCTGACCCAGAGACGCACTGTGATGATGTCATCGCTGAGTGCCTCCAAGCCAACACGTAGTGAGCCTCGGCAATGTGAGGCTTGCACGATCCATGAGAATCCATGGTATGTCCCAGGGAGGTGAGGCAAAGCAAAGCTTCCTTATCATGCCCAAAATGTATGCCCAAGAACACTGTCCACAATACAAGTAAAAGACTGACAGCACAATCCTGTCTAGAATGCAGCGAAGGCGCACCTAAGGCAGCCACCATCCTAGGCAGAATTGGGCCCATGCTGGCAGAGCTGGGGCACTCCTCGGGAGAATTGGAAAGAGTCTAGCACTGGCCTGAGAGTTTTGTTGTTTTATTGTTGTATTGTATTTTGTGAGCATTTTGTAAGTGGCCTTGAACATTTAATTTGGCAAGGGCAAAAGCCAGGTATAAATTCTTTAAATAAGTAAATAAATGAGATCATGGCAGGCCTGCAAGAATACAAACATTTTACCGTAATTCTAAAGATGTGGTCAGGAGTGGTTGAGCTGCTGCCTTGCCTGAAGAACAACTAGGACGGGATCGGTTCGAGACAACCAGAACCTGCCGACAAGCTGCCGACAAGCTGTGATATCTGTGATAACTGTGATCTGCTGACAAGCTGAGATAGACTGCACTGACCCTCTGTGGGAGAGAAGCGTCGTTGTCGGACAGGCTCAGATCTCAAAGCCGTGTGCAGTCAGGATACCACACCGTTGAAAGGAAACAGCTGGAGAAGACGGGTTCTATGCAAATAGAACATTTATTGTAAAAAAAAACCTAAGGGGTTTAGAAAAACCTACCTATGTAAACTGCCTTGAATAAAGCCTGAGGAGAAATCTGATGACAGAAAGGCTGTATATAATAATGATGATGATGATGATGATGATGATGATGATGATGATTATTAAAGTGTAGGTGATAATAGGCTTTGGGGGACCTCTAGGGAGGGAATCACATTACAATGGGGACTTAAAAGGCCTAATTCTGTACTCTATTTTAAAAAGCAGGGAAATCAGAGTCAGCCATGGCAGCGTTCATACGTTAAGACGTAACTTGGCCTAACTGCATGGTACTGGGCATGCATGTGTAGTCAAGTGACGCAGGGGTCAGAAACTGGCCCTCCCCAAGTTAAAAAAAAGTAGGTTGGAAACAGCATCTATGGCAGCGATTCCTGTCAGTGGGTCTCTTTACGGGGGTGGGGGGACCTCAGTCTTCCACCTCATCCTCTGTTACCACAGAGGGACTCCAGCAAAGTGAGATGATGATAAGCAGGGGACCCTCATTGGTACTTATATTCTTCCTATAACCTTTGAAGTGTTGTCCATTATGAGCTGAAGAGGAGAACTAGGATTGTATGCCTCTCATTATTGGGTAATAGAAATTAAGCTCGACTCACTCCGACATGACAAATGGCACCTGTCCAAATTTCTTTGTCAACGCAACTATGAAAATTACAGGATCCCGGTCCTTCATTGCCTCTGGTTGCCCAAAGTCCATAGCAGTTTTATGACAAGTATTGACACATCGCATTGCTTCAGCATCATGCCAATTATCTGACGGAGAAAACTACAAGCGAACCTCCCCCAAGCAATCCCAGAATGGTAAATTCAATCAAGAGGAATGCCCCTTTCTGACCTCTTTGTCCGTAATTGTTTTCTTAAGCTAACACATAAAAAATTATTAACAACTCTAGTGAGAGACACTATTCCTTTCAATCTTGACAAGCCAACTCAACCTGTGGAGCAATTGACTAATTAGCATCTTTATTTCTATCTTGTGGTGTCTTGAACATTACACTGAATCGTTGGTTAACGATCAAAATCTTGAAATCCGTTTAGAAAAAGTTGTCATCAAAGGCAAATCTCAAATGCTTCTGAAGATCATGAAGAAAATGAAGGGCTTGTTCAGGTGCCTGTGGTGTAACTAACAAAGATTCAAACATTCAAGAAAAAAGATTGTGTATTTTCTTTCCTGGAATTATATGACTTGAGAATTGCCGGGATGTTAACTTTCGTGCTGCCCACTTTTATTAAAAGCTTCATGCATGTAGAAAACGTGCACACCAAGACTGGATTAGGACCATTTGCCCTTGATGTGTTTGTTTTCCAAATACAGGGATTTTTTGACATGGGGAATCTTCAGCTGTTTCATTCTCTCCACCCCCCCAAAAAAATAGATAACTCTTCATACATTTCCAGCACAGAGTTCTTTGTTTACATATAGTTCTTCAATTTATCTTGATGGGTTAATGGGTCATGCCATTGGTTTATGTGACCAAGAGCCCAATCCTATCTTTCACCTCTGGTGCAGATGCGCCCAAAACGGGCATGCTTTATCCAGCGTGAAGAGGGGGCAGAAGCGTTGTTGGGGTAGGGGCGGGGGGGCTGTGGGCCCCAAGGCATCGAACTTGCCTCCAGGATGTGATCCCTTCACCACCACTCCCATCGTTATCTTCGAGCTGCCTGGTCCGGCTTGGAGGTGGGCCCTCCTGCCCGCCCTGGAGCCGTTTGGCTCTGAAATGCCTGCTATTTTGGATCCAGGGGGCATGGCTTTCAGCATCACATGGGGGTGTCGCGTCAGTGCCCCCCGCCTCTGGGAGGGGGGAGATTGAGAGGCTTCGGAGGCGAAAAGGGATTTAAAGTCCCTTACACCTCCATAAGCCTCCTGCTCCACAATGGGACTCCTTGGACCTGCACCATCGATTTCACTTTCAGAGGAGAGTAAGGGTGTGGGGAGACTGCAGAAAAGGGGGATAGGATCCGGCATGCATCATTTGCCCACTTACCCTGGGTAATGCCCCAGCTGCTGCAATGAGACTACTCGGTTCTCCGCCAGCTCTTTAGCTGGTATAGAATCGAGAAGCCCTGTGTCAGGACTCGAGACCTGGGAGAGAGGATAGGATATGGTGTCCAACAAGGACACTGGTCCCACCCTCCTCTCTGGTCCAATATGCCCACCCCTCACCCACCACGTTATGCCCCTCCTCACCCTCTTCCAGCACCGCATCGCTTGGAACGGTTTTACCTACTCCATTGCACGAGGCAGGGCCTCTGAGAGGGGGGTTAAGGGGGTAATTTGTACCTGGGCCCAGGGTGAAAAATTGGTAAAAAGGGGGCCCTGGAGCAAAAAAGGGGACCCAAGAGTCAAATTCATATGTAGGGAAGGGGCCCAAAATACCCACTGATAAAATTCCTCTGAATGGCCCTGGCACGGGGGGCTTGGATTCAGCGCCAGCAGGACGCCACAGGCCTTCCTGCTGGCACTGCTTCCTCTCCGGGTGTCACAATGCACTTTATGGCATTTGCAACACCCAGTGCTGAGGCCACAGCGCTGGTGCCTGAGGACAATAGGATTGTGTCACAAAATAGGTGACACATGTCCAGGGAGACCCATAGGTAGCCTGAGGTAATTTTGCTGAGGTAATTAAAAAACACACATTTTTAGTTACCTCCCCTTTGCCTTCAGGTCGCTCACCCCACTATAGGATGCAGTGCACACCTTTTTGGTGAGGCTGCATTGGCACTGGTGGTAGGGGATATCTATCTATCTATCTATCTATCTATCTATCTATCTATCTATCTATCTATCTATAATTTTTACCCCGCTTTTCTCCCGATAAGGGCAATCAAGGTGGCTTAAAGGTAAAGGTGACCCCTGACAATTAAGTCCAGTCGTGTCCGACTCTAGGGTGTGGTGCTCATCCCCATTTCAAGCCGAAGAGCCAGTGTTGTCCGAAGACGCCTCCGTGGTCATGTGGCCGGCATGACTCTCCTTGTTAAAAATACATAATAAAGTACTGTATAATACAATAAAAATAGTTAAAACAGATAATTAAAACAATTAAAACAAACCCCAGCGGGTCACCTTAAGATTACATTAATTAAAAAGCCAGCCCACCATGTCAGACATCGAACGCCAACCTGAATAAAAACATCTTGAGGCCCCGCCAAAAGCTCTCTAAAGAGGGAGCCGTTCTTAATTCCAGGGGGAGGGAATTCCATAGTTGGGGTGCCACCGCTGAGAAGGCCGCTGAGAATCACCACTGAGATTTTCTTGTTTCAGTTCACTATCATCACCAATCCATCTAATATTGTGCTTCTCCTGTCTCCTCCTCAATACTTTTGGTTGGCTTGTGGAGTGGACTTGAAGGTCAGCATAATTAATTTCAGTCTTCTGCTGTTTATTTCGTCGTTGCATTTGATTTGTCTGGCCAACATTCTTCCGGGGTTTATGGGCATCAACTGGCAGCCCTCAAATGAGTGTCCTGCTGCAGCCAATTCTCCACACTTGTAAGCATTTCTCTGAAGCAAACACCATAAGGAATGCAGCCATCATCATCTAATGAATAGCTGCATTTTGGAAGCGTCAAAATCTAATTCCTGACCTTTTAGAGAAAAGGGGGAGTTTTGTGCCAAGCCTAAGGGAAACATGTTCGCTAGAAGGCTGGCATGGCGAGTAGCCCACCGTAGTTCCATCAGTATAAATGCCCTGCAATCTCTTGGGGTTTTTTAAATGTTATGTTAGGAATCTGTATATTCTTTTGGATCCCTACTGTCAGATCACCTGTACGCACATTGAACATGGTATTCTGTTGTGATAGCAGATTGATGCCAATATCCTTTGCAGCCAAACTGTCAAGGCAGAGATAGTCTCAACTCATTTTTTTCCACTTGCTATGCAAAAAAAAAAAATGTTTTCAAGAAATGCTCTAGGAGAGTTTATATACATGTCATGGTGAATCACACTTCATTTTATCTTAACAATCTCCAGGCAGAGTAACTTATATTCACTATAACTTGACTTTATTAGAGCTCTTATTTTTCCTGGACTTTTCATTTCTAAAGTATTTTGAATAATCTTTCAAGGAAAGAGATGCATCAGGTAGTCTGTTCTGTTCCTCAGCAGTGCCAAGCATGGATGGAGCTGTCATCTTTTAATACTTGTTCCTGTGCTTTGTTTTCCACAGCAGTCTGGTACACAGGAATTTAATGGGTGAAACTTAGGGATGGATGATCTCTCTGTTTCCATTCCATCCAAACAATAAATGTTGTTTTTTTTTCTTGAATATAAGAAGAGCCCTGTTGGATCAAGCCAAAGTCCCATCAAGTCCAGCTTCCTGTATCTCACAGTGGTCCACCAGATGCCTCAGGGAGCACACAAGACAACAAGATACCTGTATCCTTTTGCCACTCCCTTGCATCTGACATTTAGAGATAGCCTACTTCTAAAACCAGGATGTTGCATATAACCATCATGGCTTGTAACCTGTGAAGAATGGAAGGAATCCAACTCTCTCGCTAGAGTTATTAATGAAATATTACACTTTTCTGCTCAAACGTTTGTGAGCAGAATCAAGACGAGCACAAACAAGCCTGCAAAACGTCAGATCTCTGTAAGTGAATCAACCACCTCCAAATGTTCTTTGAACCTTTGTAAACCTTTGTGGACAGTTGAAGCTTGCAAAAATTTGACCTTTTCTGGGTGCGCTGAATCATTGTGAGGGACTGAATCAATGGTTCACAAAGAGCTGTTGTGGGCATTTGCGAGGAACTTGAGCAAAAGCTCAACTTGATTTCAGGTTCAACCCTGTATCCTTAGCAGGGGTGTGTGACCATGAAACACATTGATATAGGGAGTTTGACTAGCTCTCATTCTCTAGGGTTCAGGTTGAACATCTGAACAGGACTTAAGAACCAGTACCTGTGAAACAGGCACCACAGGGAAGTTGTTTAAATGGCTCCCTTTTGCAGAAACTTCCATGCTGCAAGACTTTGTTGTACATCCCCGCCACCCATGTCCTCTGTCCTGGCAGTGGCATTCCTAGAGGAGGGCAGTACTGTAAGTTGCGCACAGGTCTACTCAGTGTTACCCGGTGGCCCTGCCCACTCACTGCTGGAACCATTCCGAGCAGTGAAGGCAATGCGCAGGAGAAGTTCTGGCGAATTACATACATGCCATGTGGCTGGCTGGTGAAATAGGCTCAGAAGAATTCTCCCTTCTGAGGATTTAAGACTTCCTTAGCTAAGAGTGAATCAACCACTGCCAGATATTCTTTCTCCTTTGAGCCTTTGTGAAGCTCTGTTTTAAATGGAGGGGAATTATGCAGTTAAATCAAGAGTACTTGATGTTTCCTTCAAAGGAATGAAATAGCATCAAACATTGTTTGGGTAGGGAAATTGCTCTGGTCATCAGTTAGGGCAGAATGAAAAATTTGGTCTTGGGGTAGGGAGGGAACCCAAACTGAAGTAAGTGTTGCCCTTCGGCTTTTGTTTTGTTTTGATTTTGTATTGCTTCTATTTCAGGATGACTGCTGCTGTACCTTTTAAGTACCTGATGAGTCAGGCCTAGAAAACTGTTTCATTGAAGCCTGCCAGAGGCTGTCTTGGCCAAGCGTCATGTCTGCAAACACACCCTCCACAATGGTCTTTTCTTAAGCTAAGTGTATTAATTAGCTAACTTAGCTTCAGGCTTTGGAAACATGTTCTCTGACACCCTTGCATATGACTTGCCAGAAGCCAATAGAGGCAAGGAGTGAATCCGCAGGTTCAAGTTGCTATCTGACACTCCAGAGATGGGCAAGCACAAAACTTTAATCCAGACATCTGCCCCAACCAGGTTCATTGTAATAGGTTTTGTGTTTTGGGGGTTATCTGCAAATCCTGCTTTGTTTATATCGTGAGGGTGTGTGTCAAAGTAAAGAACCTGTTTCAAATCTTAATCTGAACTTGCTTTCTTCTTTCCTAAGGGATATTTGCTTTAAAAGCTCTCCACTAAATCGTCATTCATCAATTCATTCTGTCCACAGAAGACACCTGATTACTTTGTTCCCAGACTTTGAAATGCCAAATCTTCTTTTTATTTGCATAATGACACCAAGTCCCTCCATTATGACAGTGTATTTTTTTCCCCTTTCATGGAGACAAGCCTATCTCTCTCAAATGTCTGTTCTTTTTGGAAGCTACAAGTGGTCTGGTAGAATCCATGTCAATTAAAAACTGGGAATGCAAAGGGAGAGTTTCTCCTGTGGGAGACGAGGGTAATTATCATAATTCATTGGTTCTTTGTGTGACTATTCAGTTCAGGAGTCTTTGAAAAGAGGCCAACGTGCAGCCCTGGTCTATATTCATTTCATTTCATAAGACCAACGTGGAATTGATGTAGCCTGCAAAATAGTTCAGGGAATTATTAAGACAAGGTGCAGAAAATCCACTCCAGTTGTCCCATCATGGAAATACCTTCTGTTGCATAATGTAAGACTACAGTTATAACAGTCTTGTTTGTTTAAGAGAGTGTGGTGCTCCTGTGGAAAGAGCCACTGGGTTAGATCTAGCAGACCAAATTTCTTTTTTAATGTTTTATTTTTTATGAGCAAATATAAAAAGGTGACAGATTCAAATTCGATAGTCATCTTCAAACAAAAATATAATTATTAAAAACAGAAATTCAATCAAATCAATAGATGCTCATGAGACGAGCTCTAACACGTCACCTCTTATGTTACGATTCAAATTATTATTGTTCCAGTATAGAATAAAAAGAAGCCATTGCTCCTGAGAACAGGAGACTGCCCTGTAGTTCTCCTTCCAAAAATTACAATGAGCTGTTGAGGAGACTAACTGCCCCGTTCTATCCCCAACCATGGTGTGTGTGTGTGTGTGTGTATGTGTGTGTGTGTGTGTGTGTGTGTGTGTGTGTTTTACTTTATATTTTTTTACTAACCCCCCTGGTAGGCTGCCTGATCATCTATGGATCTCCTCAGACCTACACCAGCCATATTGAATCAAAATATTTCCACTTTCTTCCAACATGCTGTGCCGTTAAAGCTCTGATAAATAGGTGCATTGGCATTGCTGGAGGGGGGGCGGAACGCTAAGTTACACACCGTGCTGACCTCCGTTACTCACCTGCACAAGGCGGCCCCACCCCCTCGCCTTTGGAGCAATTCATTGCATTCATTGTGCAGGAAACTCCCTGCGCATTGCCTTCGCCCCACTGAATGGCTCCGAAGGCGAGGGGGCGGGGCCGCCTCATGCTGGGGAGTAAACGGAGGTTAGCACAGTGCGGAACTTACTGTTCTGCCCCACCTCCAGTGATGCCACTGAATAGGCGGCTTCAAATGGCTTCAGCAGCAATGATTTTCTCTGAACAAACAGGTGCTAGTAAATAGTACCTACTTTATCCTCCAATTTCTTGTACAGTGCTCATTTAGGTGCAGAAATCTTAGCCATAATCATTAAAAAGGTGTGTGTAAATGTCTCCATAGTTAGGATCCTTTTTAACTGCTGTCATGCCCTCAGTTCCTTTGTTACATCAAACAACATTCAAAGCTAATTAGAGGCATCTCTCCTAATTCCATGTACATCCTTGAGAGCTGTTTTCAGCTATGCCAGGTAATTGTCGTATTCGGCCTTTCTCCTGTGCGTCTTTAAGCAACACCATTTTTATAATTACTCAGTGTTCATCATTAGCAGCAAATGTTTTCTTTTCAGCGCATTACAAGGTTGTGCGTCTTGCTATGAAATTGTAATTATTCTCTTTCACTTTTGTAAGATTAAAAATCGTGCCAAGGACTGTTTTTGTTTATCTTTAATGGCCCATAATAAAGGTATTGGCATTAAGAATTATGGAAACAGATCATGGTAAAAGACATGCTTAAAGGCTTGATAATTACTCCTGGAATGCTCCCTGCGCCGGCGGAGTTGCGCTGGCATCCATTCTGCATCTGAACTGCAAGTGCGTGACATCCAAGGGGGGTTATGCCAGTGTCCTTCCTGTGTCCGTCGGCGTACGGCAAGTTAAACTGGCATAAGTGCACTTACACCGGTGGATCTACTGTTACACCGGTGCAAGAGTTGCACAGGATTGCACTGTGCGTGTTCTTTTCTCTTTTTATGGTTGAAAACCAAAGTCTGAGCATACTGGGCTAGATTTACTGAATAGGTAAAGGTGACCCCTGATAATTAAGTCCAGTCGTGTCCGACTCTAGGGTGTGGTGCTCATCCCCATTTCAAAGCCGAAGAGCCAGCGTTGCCCAAAGACGCCTCCGTGGTCATGTGGCCGGCATGACTCTCCTTGCCGCAGTGCGTAGCATGCAGCTGGAACACGGAGCACTGTTTACCTTCCCACAAGCGGTACCTATTTATCTACTCGCATTAACATGCTTTGGAACTGCTAGGTTGGCAGGAGCTGGCCAAGCAACGAGTGCTCACCCTGTCATGGATTCGAACTGCCGACCTTTCAATAGTCAGCTCATGGTTCAGCGGTTTAACCTACTGCACCACCAACTCTTCTGCAATCACAATATTGATATGAGTGGATTTCTTTCCTTGTGCTGAGTAAAAAGATTCCATTTTGTGCAAATTTGTGCTGGGGATGTATTGATGTCTCTGAGAAGAAAAAAAAAAGAAGAAGAAGCCAATGTTGTGTTAGAATGAATAAAACCAAACTGGTTTATCAACTCAACAGATGCACTGAAAATATAACAGATGGACTTACATTTTTATAGGTGGGGTTATCCATATTTCTTTCCTCACTTGAGAGGAATGCGAGCAAGGGGAAAGGTGAAGAGAGCAAGCAGTGCATTCCCGCACCAAATGGTAAAAGCAACCTGCTACGAAAGGCACAGATAATTAAGTATTAAAATGGAAATCTGCTTGACAGCCCACATTTTGGCACATCATAAGTTCCTCCTTAGGGTGTGTTGGGTTAACTCAGAGTTAAAAGTGGGGGGGAAAAGGAACCTGCTTTAATTGAAGTTGTGGATACACCCAAGTGATATATGCCAGGGCAAGTCAGAAGAATGTAGGAGTAGCCGCTAAACAGATTAATCTCCTAATGTTCGCTTCATCTTTTGAAAAGGGCAGACTAGCTGTCTCAGGCTGCCCTCTAAATTCCAGCATCCAGCTCTGGCGGAAAATGAAGTGATGCTGCCCAGGTGGCAAGCGGCTCCTTCCACTTTCAAAGACAAGGATGCTGCATTGGTTAAAACGGTCTGGTCCATGCAAATGCCCTCGTTTGGCTTTTAGGCCTGCACTAAGGACTGAGGGCTGATTCAGTATCATATTCAAGGTCTACTGTGTGAGTAATAGAAACACACTAAAGAGAAAATGGCGATTGTAGCACAGTTTTCAGCCAATTTCTACCTACCTTTAGCACCAGAGTAACATGTGTTCTGCTGGCGCTGGCTGCCACAAATCTCCGTAATGCGCTTTGCAGCAGTGCAGGGAGCCGCCACGCATAAACAAGTGTGCACTGCATGCTGTGGGGAGAGGCCAGAAGGTCAATGAGAGGTGACCCAAACATGGTTTTACTTACCACTCGGTAGGCCTTCTTGTCGCCTATAGGTCTCCTTGGACTTAAGCCTATGTAGCTGGTGTCTGAAGAAAGAAAGGGGGTGGGGCAGGTTGGAAAATTAGAGATTGGATTCGGTGTGCACTCTTGTGCCAAGGTCCACCCCTCCAGCCCAGTCCTCTCCCCCCTCCCTGCCCTGAACCTCCCCTGAACCTCCTCACACATGACCCTCCCCCTTGGCTACCTCATCTACTCAGGTGCGGTCTGGGTGGGGCCACTGGCATGCATGGAGAGCCGCCAGTTGTTTCTTCTGGTAGCTCCCTTGCACTCAGAAGCAGCATGGTTAAGCCGGAGCTACATTGTACGCATTCGCATTCCGTATGCAACTGGTGTCCCACCCCCAGGTCAAACAACAGGCTCTGACTTTGGCTGCACATTCGGCCAATCAGATCCCATTGTTTGACCTGGGGACAGGACACTAGACGCATACGGAACGCAAACGCGTACAATGTAGCCCCGGCTTCACAGTAGGAAGAAAATTAACAATGGAGGTGTCTAGTGGAGAGAGGAAAAAGGAGTGGGAAAGAAAAACAGGAAAATTAACAAAGAGCCTAGACAAGTGCTACCTACTCTCAGAGTTAGCTGAAAAACACAATCATCTAAAGTGAGGTGAAGCGAAATAAGATGCTCTGAATGGTGCCAACCAGAATGTTACTCTTGGGGAAAATGAGGAGAATAAAAGCTGCAGGTTTTGCTGCGGTTGTTATAGGGCTCCCACACTTGGGGAGGGGGCACTCTGATTGATTCCCCCCTTGTTGCCTACTTGGCTTCTAATTTCAAGAGTCCTGATATCTTTTTAATTCACCTAATATCTAATTTAGGGGAGGAAGAGGAACTGGGGATTAAGATTGGGGTTGGAGAAAAAGATAAATTCCTGCGAAGTTCCCAAAAATGGTGACAGAGTTCGGGCTGAGGTGTGTGTGAGGGGGTGGGGGAAGCACCCTGAGATCAGAACCCATAGTTTTTGCCTGAATTTTGCCTTAGTAGCAGCTTGCCACTCTTCTGCCATAAGCCCGAAGGCAGGGGCATTCCTTGCCTTCCTGCTCCTGCAGGGGGCAAGGATGAGGAACTGGCACCCAGTTGGGTACCTGGGTGGGGCAAGCGGCTGAGCTAGTGTGGGAGGAACCTAGACCTGGCATTTTGCTTCTGCAAGCATGACAACCCATCCCAGTCATCATCTCATAAATGCCTGAAGATCTGGAGGATGGCAGTTCAAGTTGGCCGGAAGTTTCTGTGTCTGTCGGAGAGCTGCCGGCACGCCAAGCTGATAAGTTGCAGAGCCTCTGTAGGGGAGTGGAACTGCAGCTGCACTCGAGTGGCAGTCAAGGTTGCCTGTCAGCTGAAGCGTGGTGAGGCGATTGCCACAGAGAGAGAGAGAGAGAGAGAGAGAGAGAGAGAGAGAGAGAGAGAGAGAGAGAGCTGGACTGTGAAAGCAACATCTAGAATGAAGGGTTCTACAAAAGATTAGAACGTTATTATATTGTAAAAACCCCTTGGGGTTTAGAAAGCCTGCCCATGTACTCTGCCTTGAATTAACGTCGGAGGAGAAATCCAATGACCAAGAAAGGCGGTATATAAATACTGTATATTATATTATTATTATAAAGTTGTGCCACTGCCTGAGCACAGTTGCACCAGCATCAGGGTGACGTTGGTGGCATAGCGTAGTTGGAGCCAGTTTCTACTGGCCTCATCAGACAGTTTCCATGATATTTTCTCAGAACAATTTCTTTTAACATAGGATTGTATCCTAAACCAAACTACTTGTTTGCACCACTGCAGCTAAATGAACTTGACTTCATCCTCAACACTATTTAAGGATGGAAGACAGAAATTTAATTATCCCCTAAAGCATCTCTTAAGTCTGGGAAGTTATTTATGTGATTCAAGCTCCACATTTTTTTAATTTACTTCTTTTTGATCCACACGGTACACCATGTACAATCCAATATGTCGTCTCTATCTTTCTTCACGTGTTTACACCTTTGAAATGTCTGTGGATTGTTTTTGCTTCGCCCATTACTCAGTTAGCGTTTAGCCAGTCTACGCATATTTAATCTTCTACAGTAATTCATCCAGCACCCTCATAAATGTTCTTGCCATCATCTGAATGCTCTCCAGTTTGTCAATATGATCCTTAGGACACTAATGTGGGATTTTCATCTGCTACAGTGAATACCGGCCATTTGTATAAAGCACTGGGGAATTTGAATTTGTATTTTGGACTCCAAGAAGCTTCACATCTTCATTGCACTTGAAAATAATTACAAGAAGGAAAGCTTTAATAATATCTGGCCACATTAGAAAGCACAGCTTGTTTACATAATATAAAACAAAATAAATCCTTGTTAATCCTTCCCTAAATTAGGGGTCCATAATGATTCGGGATGAAGATTGCCTTTGGTGTTAGCACCAAATTATTGCCTATATACTGCCATCAATGTATGTGGTGCTTTACACAGCGTAAAAACATAGGTCCAAGGGACTTCCAATCTAGAAATTTTCACAAGGGAGACAAAAGAGCAAAGGAGGGTTGGAGGCAGGAATAAACAGGGGAAGCATATGAGATTGTTTCAGTTATGCATACTTAGTTTACAGCCCAATCCCACCAATAACCACCCCTGCCCTCCCCTGACACACCTCCCATGGCCAGAGGCGTGGCTAGGTAATTTGACATCCGGGGCCCATAAATGTTTTGACAACCCCCCCCAAAAAAACACATTATTTTCAGTAATAGTCATGACATGAAATGAATAATAATAATGGCCAGAAAATATATGCTACATAAGTCAATTGTGTTTTCCAGTTCCGGTTTTTGGGCTATAACGTTTGATAATACACAGATAATTTGATATGGTTTGTTCCATTACATTCTGCAGTGGAATATGCATCGAATGATATATAACAAAGGTTTCAACAATTTTAGCCACTACTGGCATCACCCCCCAGAAGCCTAGCACCCGGGGCCTGAGGCCACAGTCTCCCCTAGCTAAGCCACTTCCCACGGCCACTCTCAGCCTCTATCCTCCCCCTCCCCACCGACAGTGGCTGGGTGATCTGGTAGCACATGCATGGGCGCCATCCTTTCTCACTGGCAGCTGTGCTGCTCACGTTGTCACTACAGCACCAACATCCATTCTGTCAGTAGAAGGCACCCATAGGATTGGGCTGTGAGTCATCTTGTTTACTACTATGACATTATATTTACAGGTTCACCTGTTTCCAACTTTCTGTTTGTATCTCTCTTCCTAATCTTGCATCCAATCTATACTTTCTGCCCAGGGTTTCAGCCATATCTCCCCCACTTCCTTTATGTTCACTTTCTCATAGCTGTTCAGTATGCAATATGTTCATTATCTTTTTATTTTAATCTCTTTACTCTCTTCCATTTTGATGCACAACTTCTCTTTTATCTTGGTATAATTTTGCCCATTTGCTTTGTTCTATGGATTCTAGTCTACTTTCATTCATTCATTCATTCATTCATTCATAAATTTACACCCAGACTGTCAAGGAGCCATCAACGTGGCCTTCAGAACTGAACACAGTACAACATGATACCCATAGTTTAGAACAGATATAAAATAGTCCATCAGAAATAATTAGTTGAACCCCATCTTTCCCAGACCACTCATAGTCATCCCCCCCTTTTTAAACTGCAGACTGTGTTACTGGAATTCCACTTTCCCCCACATTTACACCCACTGATGCAATGTTACTTAAGTGCTACTAGATCAGATCAAAGACTCATCTAGATGCTTCTTGGAAGTCCACTGAGCAGGCATAAAGGCAGAATACTCCACTACCCCCAGCAACTGGTATTCAGAGGCAAACTGTCCCTACATGAAGCTTCTGTTTAGTGATCATGATGAATGGTTATTGGCAGAAACCAATCATGCATTAATTTGTCTAATCCCCTCTTACAGCCTCCCAAGCCACTGACCATCACCACATTTTGAGGTAGTGAAGTCCATGTGTTATGTGTTGTGAAAAATAAATCCTTTTCTTCTTTGCCCTTGATATAATATTTTTTATTCTTCATTCTTCATATGAAGATGAACCAGTTGACAGAACTTCCAGTTTCTTTACATCCTTTGTAGGTCTGAACAGAAAAAATAATAGATGAATGTCTTTACCTCCTGCAAAATACATTCCTCCAATGATTGGGGACCACTGGGTTGTAAACAGGTATGGAAATGTTCATAGCAAGACTTCCTCCCAAATGCTAATCCAGAATGAGACCAATGCTTCCAACCCTCCCTCTGAACTGACTTTATGCCATGTCGCCATATCTGATTGGCCATGTGTCATCATATCATTGCACATTCATAAGAACATAAGAACATAAGAACATAAGAAGAGCCCTGCTGGATCAGGCCAAAAGCCCATCTAGTCCAGCTTCCTGTATCACACAGTGGCCCCACCAGATGCCTCAGGGAGCACACAGCCAACAAGATAACCTGTTTCCTGCTGCCACTCCCCTGCACCTGGCACAGAGAAAACCTACTTCTAAAACACCTGGTATGGTTGGATCACTCAGGAAAAGAGGAAGAAGGATAACTAGGGACAACAATGGTGCTAAAGTAGCAGCAGTAGCAGAGAGAGGAAACAAGAGCTGTAAACAGTCGGTGCCGTGGGAGTCCCTTATGGGATGAAAAGGCAAGGTGCAAATATTTTATTAAGGCTGCATCCATTAATACTTCACTGGGATGTTGAATACAACTGGACTTCCTTCTGAGTAAGCATGCATAGGTTTGCACTGTAAATTAATTAACTACGAACAATTAAAAAGTATATTGAAAGGGGTTATGAGGAAATATTTTGAGCTCTCCTCAACTCTTTTTTCATGCCCCTAATTTTCAACAGCAAATAATGGAATAGCCCTAATTCTTTTCCTCTACTGCCCCCCCACAAACCTTTCCCTTTGAATCATGTGCTTATAAAATATTGTCCTATGCTCCTACTATGTCTCTTGCCCTATGAAGAGGAACCATTCTCTGGCATGTATAATCCTGATATGTGTGTGAAAAGAATGTTCCATTATTCATGTTCCCTTGAGCACAAACAGGAGAGAAACAAAGGTTTACCTCAGGATCCCTTCCTGTCCTTCAGACATGAAAAATGTCAAAAGGCTACCGATAATTCTGTGTATACCTCTGGGTATACCGAGGAGACAATTTAAACCCAGTTCCGTGGATTTCATCCAAGAGCAAAAGCTGTTTCGAAAGCCTTGAAGTCACTTCTTTTTTTGCCAGCCTATCAAAGAAAACACAAAAGAGGGACTCAAAAGAGCCAAGGCAGTTAAAATACTGAATCACATTTCACCAAAGGGATAGTAGGATTTACCCCCCCCCCTTCAGATTATTCATGCCATTACAATGGCTGAGTGTTTGAAACTGAATTGGAATATTCCCCTGATCCTTGAACTAATCCACTGGCTTCAATTCCAGTTCCTCAGAAGTTCAGTTTCTGTTCATTTCTCTTAAGACAGATATTTTTCCAAGCAGGCTGAGCTTCCAGGTGCTTCTCTGCCTCAGATCACAATTGCATCAGTCAGCGCAGGATGCTGGCAGAGTGCTTCGCAATACCCAGCCTAATCCTCTCCTCCACTGGGCTATACAGGGGTGCCAGAGAAAGGCCCATGGCATTATGGGAAGGAGAGAACCACACTGCCAATCATTTCACTGTCCTTTTTATTCTTGTCTGAATTTTCTGAACAAAGTCTCTGGAGTTGCCTTCCACCAAGTGCTTCCTTTACCTCAGAGGATGCAGTGTTAAAGTCCCCCACTGACCTTGCTTGCATCATGGATAAAGCAGGATTCGTCTCTCCTCCACTGGGCTATACAGGGTGGTTAGAGGGTTGGACCTGGGTCCAAACCCTCACTTAGCCACAAAGGTCACTGTTTGACCTGAAGGAATTTAAAAGCATTTCCACAAGAGTATTTTGGTTTCACTTTGTATTTAAGAAATAATGACATGGGAAATTTGGGAAATTTAGGAAATTGGGAGTGTGTTTTTTAACTTGTTCAATCCCCTCCAGTGACATCGACAGAACGTGGCAGGGGGGCCGCCGGGGGGGTGACGCGCACAGACGCGTGCAGAAGGGGTGACGCGCGCACCCATGCGCGTCACCGCCGCTGTGCACGTCACCCTCCGGAGGCTCTCCAAGGCCGGGAGAAAGCCTCGGAGCGTCTGCTCCATCCGGCGGTACGGGGGCCTTCAGGCCCAATGCATCGACACATCATTTATTAGGTTTTTCACGCCTGCGCAGAACATTTCTGAGGGCAAACGGGCAGCCCTTGCCCTCAGAAACGTTCTGCTCAGGCGCAAAAAACCTAATAAATTACACGTCGACGTATTGGGCCTTCTCAGAAGGCCCCAGACCACCGGACAGGGCAGACGCTCCGAGGCCTTCTCCTCAGAAGGCCTTGGACTGCCGCGCTGCGGCAAATTTTGGAGGGGGTGCCCAGGGGGGTCACTATGGTGACGCGCGATGTCACCCTAGGGCGGGCGTGGGTGACGCGCGCGCCCAGCCCCAGGGTGACGTGTGCCCTAGTGACTGCGCTGATCCCCTCTGCTTTTTCGAGAGAGAGAATTGAGCCATTTCATCTTTTCTTTTTTACCATGGTTTTAAACCCCTTAAATACTTCGTACTCTACAACTTCAGGCCATGAAAACTGGAGTACCTGACTTTAGTAGCTACTTCTTTCTCTTTCTCTCTTGCATGCAAAGCCATGCTAGGCAAGCTTCAGCTCCCCTCTCCCCCAAATCCCACTCTTTGTGCAGCATTTCAGCTCACAAGTGTTCCTCATCTCTGGTTTAGTCATCCAGATATTCACAAAGGTTAAGTAGAAGCAACATTTGACTTTTGACATTTAAGGCTGAGTGAAAACAAGCCATTTTAAATTGCCAGATCGCTCAATGCATCTTTTCATGTTCAGAGAAGCAAAGTGATCATGTGGGTGTGGAAACGGGTGGCAAATGCGATCGCCCCATTTTTAATGTCAAAATCCGTCTTGCAAGGGGGGGATTCACATTCTTTTTTCCTCCTCCCCAAGAAGAGACCCGCTTGTAATCTCCTAGACCTTTGTAGGTGCCCTCTGATCATGGAAAAGGCTCAAAGAAAGATGCATGAAGCTGCCATTTTGGCAAGCAAGGCTCAATATGTTTTGGCAGAATTTGAAGAAAACTGTTGGAAACCTTCAATCTCTCTTTATGGTTAAAGATATGGGAGGGTTAAACTTTTAATGGAAGAAACAAAACTGACAAAAGCTGCTAACTGAATTGAATAAGTCAGCATCAACATGTGTTAGTGACAGTAAGGCAGGATGAAAGATTGGGGTAATTATTTTTCAATTTTTAATGGCCTTTTATTTGTGGTTTTTGTGCTGATGTTTGTTAATAGTAATTGCCTTTCTCTGTACTGTTTATTTTTAATGAGTCCCTTAAAATGCAGCATAAATACTAAGAAATCACAATAGTTACTACGCTGGATTTCCTTTCTAAAGGGATAAAATGCAAAAAATAAATAAATGAGGTTCTGGTGGATGTACAAGTGAAAGTCTCGTCTGTTCGCTTTCCTGACTGAGCATGTGGCTTCTGTCTCAAATTAACCACTGTGCATGATTTAACTTTTGCAATCAGATTAGCATTTGAATTTATCATTGCATAACAAAATGGGTTAAAAAAAGGTAAAGTGCAGCTAAGATTTATTCCAAGCACCTTAAAAACATAAGCCCACCAATAGACAGCCAGATGACTCCAATATCTCAGTCTTCAAAGGTGTTTTCACCTTCCTTTTAAAAATGAGGATTGTTATGTTGAGGAGATATTTAATAATTTGCCCACTGAAAGGAAACTATTCATACGAAAATATTTGAATGTGCTTTTTATTAATTTAAACAATTACTTCCAATATGTTTATAAGCTCTTCTCCATGCCACCAGCTTTCACCACTTGGTCTGGGTGATCTTCACCTACAGTTTGAAGCTCAGACCTTAGTTCCCATGAACCATCCCACTGCATCCTGTGTCCACTCCCTGCACTGGGGCAAGACTCAGTAGTAGAACATATTCTCAATCTCTGCATGAAGAAGATTCCAGATTTCATCCCAGACATCTCCAGATTTGACTGGGAAAGACTACTGTCTGAAGCCCTGGAGAGCTCCTCCTCATAAACGTAGACAATATTGACCTAGATAGACGAATGGTCTGACTCAGGATAAGATGGATTCATATGTTCATCTGAACCTCAATACAATGGCAACTCTAGATAGCTGAAGATCACAAAGGGCTCCAGGAGTGGTGTTGGATAGGCCAAGTGGGGCACTAAGGTCCATGCCACTCAGTGGTCCCAGCTGGCCAGGTTGATCCTAAACCTGGCAGTGGTAGCAAACCAGCACACAGAGATGGACATGTGGTGTGTGGCAGTGGACATGTGGTGTGGAGGTGGCAGGTGAGGCAGAACTGTCCTTGCGGAGATCTTCCAAGGACTCCAGCAGGGTGGTTCTGCCTCACCTCAGAGACGTCGTGGCACTGGGGGCGGTAGGGGAGGTGGGCCCTAGGGCGCGCGTCTTCTTCGGGATCCGCAGCCATTCTTGCTTCTTCTTCACAGCGAGAATGGCTGCGTGTTTCGGCCCTCCCACCCTCCCTGGTGCCGTTTGGCTCCCAAAGGGATCCCAAAAGTGCCGGGGGGAGAGCGTTTCCGCGCCGCAGAGGCAGTGGCGTCGCTCCGGTAGGGGCGGGGCCGTAAGTATCGCTCCATTCTAGACCTTTTACCGGTCTCTTGCCTGCTGCTTTCTCCTCACGGGAAAGGCTCCGACAGTGAGGGGGCGGGGCCGCCTCCTGCTCACTTGGTAAAGGGTCTAGGACGGAGCGATACTTACGGCCTCGTCCCTACCGGAGTGACGCCACTGCGAGGAGGCACGCTATGCCGACGTCACACGCCCCAGGGGACGGCGGTGGCCCCCACCTCATGGGAGTCTACCAGGGGACGGCGGTGGCCCCCACCTCATGGGAGTCTACCAGGGGACGGCGGTGGCCCCCACCTCATGGGAGTCTACCAGGGGATGGCGGTGGCCCCCACCTCATGGGAGTCTACCAGGAGACGGCGGTGGCCCCCACCTCATGGGAGTCTGCATTCACCTCTGCCTCACCTGCTGGCCCCGCACTGCACATCCCTGACAGAGGATGGACGGGCATTCCATGGGAGACCCAGTGTATGAATTTGTCAGGGCTCCTTTGAACATCACTTCAGTGGCACAGAAGCCACTGCAGTTTTGGTCTTTCTGTGCTACTGTACTATTATAAGAGGCTTCATGTCATGAGAGAAGAGGCCCGGATGGGGCTCCATCCCACTCCCCACGTAGTTTCTGCTCAGCCGGTCTAAAGTTAGTGTGTATTGCGCTGTAACTCTTTTGTTTTTTAAGGTAGTATGGCCATTGAGTTTTTATATGTTAATGGGGAGATGGTGCCTCACACAATTGTCCCCATCACAGGAGATGGAGCCTGCCTGTTTCGGTCCCTCTCCTACCTCATGTATGACACTCACCTCATGGCTAGGGAGGTGCGTAAGCAGCTAATCGTGAGGCACGTGATGGACAACTGGCAGGAGTTCTCCATCATGTCCCACGGCAGCAAAGGGGACAACAATCATTCGATGGAACCATGACGTTTAATAATAGCAGGGTGTTGCCTGACATGAGGTAGTTGTGCTACAATAGTTTATTGCAATCAAAGGAAAGTTTGTTGGAGTCAAAATGGATCTAAAGTACTTACATCCCGTAGTGAAGCATGGGCATCATGCTAGTTTTCCTATATTTCCCCCCCTCTCTTCCCTGAATGTTTCCCTTCCCCCCAAATAAAAATTGTGGAGTTGCTTCCTAGATTATAGCACTGTCAAATGCAGGGATAAAAGAGGTTGAAACAGCTACCATGAGGGAGAAGTGATATGGTTATGTTCTACAAACAGTGCTAACAAGGCAGAAAAGGGAGAGAGTTATTTTGGTTACAGAGAAGAACATGCTCACTCTCCAAGCCTCAGTCTTGTGCCTGTAATCTAATCTTGGTGGTTTTACAGAGTTGCAAACTGGTAATAACTCTGATATGTTCCAGTAGTGCACTTTATCTGTAGCTTACAATGTGGCAGAAATAACAGCTCCTTAAATTGTTTGCTGATGGATGAGGGGGAATGGGACATGTGCATATGTATACGAATTTCAGTTACTTCTTTTTTCATGCAGAGAAAGAGTAAAGGCAGAATCCATAGTGTTATGATAAGGAGGAGACTGAATCACAGACTGGCTTCCCTGATTAGGACTTGCGGGGAGCAATGATGCTTCTGTATGCAATGGCATTTAACTGTTTTCTAACTTTGCTTGAATAGGGCTGTAATCCTATACACATTTACCTGAGAGTAACATCCATTGAATACACTGGGACTTACTTCTGAGTAAACATGCATAAGCTTGCACTGTAGAACCCCATCTTATCCCTGTTCTGTCCTCCCCCACCCCATTCAACACCCTCCCTGCCACCCCATGCCCCATTCCACACCCCATGCTGGGCATTCCTGCTCTGGTGAGCCTCTGTCACTCTGAGGCTGCACGCAGGAAGGCTTCAGTGAGAGGTGCATGGCAGTGCTCCAGGAGGCTCTGCTAGTGCCAGTACGTTTGCAGAGGGAGCAGGTAGGGGGAGGTCAGGGACATTCTGAGGCAGGGGGAGGGCAGGGGGCAGGGACCAGACCAGAGGGGGAGGATCCCAGAGGGAAAGGTGCACTCCTGGATATTATCCCTTATTTTTCTCCCCACCTTTCCCCTTTACATCAACTATATAGTAGGCCCCCTGATGGGTCCGGACCATAAGATGGCCGGACCCATCAGATGCATAAAAAAATAATAATTCATCTGTGGAACTCCTTGCCACAGGATGTGGTGATGGCATCTGGCCTAGATGCCTTTAAAAGGGGTTTGGACAGATTCATGGAGGAAAAGACCATCACAGGTTACAAGCCATAAGCAACCTCCTGGTTTTTAGAAGTGGGTTTTCTCTGTGCCAGGTGCAAGGGAGTGTCAACGAGAAACAGGTTATCTTGTTGTCTTGTGCTCCCTGAGGCATCTGGTGGGGCCACTGTGTGACACAGGAAGCTGGACTAGATGGGCTTTTGGCCTGATCCAGCAGGGCTCTTCTTATGTTCTTATGGCCTATGTAGAGATATTTTTACTCACCTCTCTCTGGCAGGCCTCCTGATCACACACACACACCCCCATTGGATACAGTGCGCTCTCCACCAGTGTGACTGTGTTGGCGCCAATAGTGGAGGATAGGTTTGGGCAGTTAAGCCACTCTATGATGGAACTTGAGAAAGTCTGACTGACTACTGGGGGAGTATATGAAGCATTAGAGATGTTGGGGGTAATTATTGTAGAAAGAGGGAGCTTGCTTTTCAAAAGCACCTCAAAGCATACCAGCTTCATAGGTCTGTTTCATAGTTTACACTATAAGATCAAGCTGACCCAAGCTGAATATGTGCATGAACACCCCACCCCCTTGTCTCAAAGATTTTCAAACTAAATGTCACATGATTTACCAAGGAATTGAATTGAGATCTCGGGCGCTCATTTCATTCAGAATACTGAACAGTCATTTTACAACATTGACCTGAAGGTGAAAGGGATCCATAACCCACTGCTAATCTCCTTGTGCCCTTCAGTTTTTCTGATTAAAAAGGCAGACCCTTAACATGCTTCCCAAAGACCATGCATTTATAGACATTATGAGTGAGGCAGACATTGGGGACTTAATAACCATGACATAACAAAGAAATAGTGTCTACAAAACAAGAGCACCTTTTATCCCACCCGGCCAAGTTATATTCTGCCAGCTATCAGTGAAAAGATTATGAGAGATCTTTAAGTGCTGAGCACTGATGTGGAACTATTGACTTGGGGCAAAGCAAAGGGTTTTTTGCTTTCTTGTTTGAATGTGAAGTGGCTTCATATAAATTATCTAAGAGGAACAAAGAAATGCAAAGTGTAAGTGATCTGTAGCCAGGTGCTCCTGGTGCTTGCAGAGATATGTTATGCCAAAGTCTTGGGACCAGTTCTATTTAAAATTAGCGTAGAAAAGTTTGAGTAAAAGTTTTGGGGACTGGGATTACATTCAAACTAAAAGAAAGGGTATAATTTTAAATCAAGAATGTTGCTTGCAACAGCAAATTAAATTTAAACTTTAGGGGGAGTGAAATAGAGGATTCGTTATTTGGAGATAACCTATCTATGACACCAAATGATAAAGTGGTGCAAACTGAAAATGTTAGCTATAACTTTAGCGGCACAATCCAAACCGGACCTAACGCCAGTCCTGAACGCGGGACGAAGAATGGAAGAAGTGCCAAGGGCGGGGGAGAGGACGGCGCGTCACCCCCTCCCTGCGTCACCCTCCGGTGGCCCTCCCTGCATGTTACCACCACCCCCGGCGGCCTGCCCCCCCCCCCGCCATGGCCCAACGACGCCACTGCATACACACACAATTATAGGAACAGGGGTAAAAAGTGGAGAAAAAGAAAATATTAGTGTCACTTCTAAATAAACCCTCTTGAAGTGAACTCCCTGGTTAATCTAAATCCTTTATGGATCTTTCCAAAGGCATCTGGCTGTCAAACAAGGTATTGATGCTAGCTTGGATGGCTGGCTCAGTTGGGAGAGCTGCTGGCTTCAAAGCCCGAAGACCGGTAAGTTCAAGACACGCCACCGGCAAAACGCTGTGAAAGCCTCCAGGAGGAGAGATAAGAGCTTCCAGCTGCGTCGGTCGAGTGTGGGAGGCGCCAGCCAGCAGAATTGTCAGACTGTAAAAAGGAAACCACCTGGAAAAGTAGCCATTCGTGAAAGATTGGACATTTATATATATATATATATATATATATATATATATATATATATATATATATATATATATATATATATATATATATATATATATATATATATATATATATATATATATATATATATATATATTGTAAAAAAAAAAAAACCCAAGGGGGTTTAGGACAGCCTGCCCATGTACACCACCTTGGATTAAAGTCAGAGGAGAAATCCAATGACCAAGAAAGGTGATATATAAATACTGTATATACTACTACTTATTACTACTACTACAATGACTATCAATGACTACTACTCATCATGATGGCTATGAGTAACCTCCAGCAGTAGTATGTTTCTGTATACCAGTTTCAGGGAAGTAATGGCAAAGGAGTGGTTTTCTCTTTCCCTTTTGCTTATGAGCTACCCAGAGTCAGCTGGTGGACCACTGTGGGTGGCAGAATGTTGGACTAGATGGGCCTTTGGCCTGATCCAGCAGGAGTTTCCTTATGTTTGGACCTTTCGTGTGATCAGATCTCGTATGTTCTTGTAAGGAAAGATATTGCCCCTGCTAAATGTTCTTGGTGACAAAATATGTGGAAATAAAGGTCAACAAACCAATTGAACGTGTGGTCATTCATTCATTTCCACACACAAATGGCCTCGTCCATTGAAAATTGTTGTGTTTCAGTTCAATCAAAGGGTTAATGCTAGAGCATGAAAACTCTGATCAGAGGGAAAACTGAAGAATTTGGGCACAGCACCGAACTTATTAAGAGCCGTGTGCAAAGAGTAGAGGGCCGAGTGCAAAGATTTCGGGCCGTGTGCACAGAAGGCCTATAAAAGGACCAGTTGATGACGGAGATGATAATAACAGTGTTGCAGGAGAGAGAGAGAGAGAGAGAGAGAGAGAGAGAGAGAGAGAGAGAGAGAGAGAGAGAGAGAGAGAGATAGCAGGGACTGTACCTCAGCAAGAGATACATTGTTGTCAGCTAAACCAGCTCAGCATAACTGCTGTGAGGAACAGAAACAGAGGGACAGAGAGTGCCTTTTCTTCAGAGCAGAAGAGCCTCTGTGCCTTCACCTCCTTCCCTGGATCAGTGCTGTGTTAGTAAACACCTATTAGCCTGTGAAGGGACTAGCCAGTTAGGAAGGTAAATTGGGCAACTTGGCTGTGAAAGCCTACCTGAGTCCTGGTCACCTTGATCAACGTTTGCTGTTGTGAGAAAATAAAGTTCATACGTACCACTTACCAGGTCTCCTGGAGTTCTTCCGGCTGCCTTGTTCAAACCTCTGTATAACAAAACTGTTGGAGAATATAGGGGTTTTGTAGCAGAGTAATAGTGGAAGAACTCTCTCCTGTGGTAAAAAAGAATTATCCCAAACACCCAGGCGAGATTGCTATCAGTAAAAGACACATGGAGACAGAGGCTGGTAAAAGTTACAAAAAAAAGTTTACTTACAGATTGCATATATACATCTTCTGATTAGGAGACCAGAGATCTAACATTCAAAGTACATTGAGTACAACCCTATATAGCTGCCCCTTTTGCATGTGGGTACGGTGGATGCATAAAGCCAGCGGGTGGCGCAGTGGGTTAAATCGCTGAACCATGAGCTGTCGATCGAAAGGTAGGCAGTTCGAATCCGCGACGGGGTGAGCTCTCGTTGCTTGGCCAGCTCCTGCCATCTTAGCAGTTCCAAAGCATGTTAATGCGAGTAGATAAATAGGTACCGCTTGCGGGAAGGTAAACAGCGCTCCGTGTTCCAGCTGCACGCTATGTGCTGCGGCAAGGAGAGTCATACCGGCCACATGACCACGGAGGTGTCTTCGGACAACGCTGGCTCTTCAGCTTTGAAATGGGGATGAGCACCACACCCTAGAGTCGGACACGACTGGACTTAATTGTCAGGGGTCACCTTTACCTTTTTATGGCGGATGGAAGGCCCTCTGGTGAGGAGCGCATCTCCACACGTCTTTCTCCTCCGAAGGCTGAGGTCCAAGAGAATGTGGCTGGGAGGGACAGGAAGGAAACAGGGTCAGGGGCCACACCTCTGCCAGGGACCATAGAGAGGACAGGCCAGGTGAGAGGTGCCCAGATGGCACAGTGCCCCCCAGTGTCTTGCAGCCCAGCGCTGTCCATTTCCAACAAAAAATGAATAGGGAAACCATTTCAAATACATATATGTATCTGAACTTCCATACCTTTTGAGTTCAGAATCCCAGTTATAGTCTTTAATATCCAGCACCCTCTAATTTACAGTATCCAGAACAACTTAGATATTAGATATTTGAAACAGTACTTTTTCTAATCCAAAATCTGAGGGTTACCTAAACATTGCTCTTTCTATACTGACTTATTTGTTGGCTCAGCATAAAAAAAATCTCTTCTTAGTCAATACCCCACACATGGCTGTACTAAACTATAAATAGCCTGTGATATTCTGTTTATCATGAAGTCTGCAAAGATCAAAGCAGGTACATTCCCCGGGGTCACAAGTGCTGGTGATTAGATCTGGTTGTCTAGAAATGCACTTTGCACTATTTGCAATTAATGTAAAAACTAGAGAATCATCTTGGGACTTCCCAAGTGGAGCTCACTAATTCAGCATTTCGTACGCAGTACAGCTGTTGCTATTTTTTTTATTGTAAAAGAAAAAAACACCTTTTCAGCTCAGTTTGTATTTTTGTGTACATCCTGCCATGAACATAAGATCCCTGCTGGATCAGGCCAAGGGCTCATCGAGTCCAACTTCTTATATCTCACAGTAGCCCCCCAGATTCTCCAGGGAGCACTCAAGACAACAAGATACCTGTATCCTGTTGCCACTTCCTTGCATTTGGCATTCAGAGATAGGCTAGCTCTAAATGCAACCAGAGGTTGCATATAGTCATCATGGCTTGTAATCTGTGACTGACGTTTCCTCCATAAATCTGACCACTGCCCTTTTAAAGGCATGATCTAGGCCAGGTGCCATCACCACATCCCGTGGCAAAGAGTTCCACAGCTTAATTACATTCTGGGTAAAGAAATATTTCCTTTTATCTGTTCTAATTCTCCCGCCAGTCAATTTTACTGGATGTCTCCTGGTACCGGTGTTGTGCATGAGGGAAAAGAACTTCTCTCTATCCACTCTATCCACCCCATGCATAATTTTTTATGTCTCAATAATTCTTCCCCCCCAGGCAAAAAAAAATCCTACCCAGCCCCCAGTAAAGAGCGACGAGATAGTCTCAGACTGTATGCGGGAGGGGGGGGGGAAGAGCTCAGCGACGCCACAGGACTGGCCTGGAATGGAGCAACAGCTCCTGAGGCAGCTCACTGTCCATGCCCACAGCAGCCCCAGCAGCCAATCAGAGGCTGCAAAACTCCCACCTCAGTCTGGTGTGCTCCATATGGGGCCAGGCAAAGGGGAGCGACGTGCGAGGAGCATGCCACCCCAAATACCGTATTGGTCTGAGTATAAGACTCACTTTTTTCTCCTAATTTAAGTTTTTAAACTAGGGGTGCATCTTATAATCGGGCTGTTGCAATTTAATGCCAGTGATTTAATTACATTTTTTTAATAGCGCCAAACTTTAAGGGTGCGTCTTATAATCAGGTGCATCTTATACTCGGGACAATACGGTATTTGTCTAGCATAACTTTAGCCAAAAGAACCCTCACTCTCTCAACTTTTAAATCAGCAGAGAATCAGCTATTGCAAAATAAATACTTATAGCATACAGGCAGGCAGGGCAGAGCCTACAATAAGTAGTAGTAGAGGAAGAAGAAGGATTCATGAATTATTCTTTAGAACGAGAACCAGAGTGTTGCAAGCCTGTCCCTATTTTCTTCTGTGAGATGTTGGAGGACATGCGATCTCTACGACCCAAAGAGGTTTTGCTCTTTTGTTTTGCTTCATCCATGTGCCAGAGCCAAATCACGATTAACCCATATAGAAAGATGTTCTTTCCTTCTGGCTGCTAACAAGTTTGCTTCGCCACAGTGTCAAAAGTTCAGTGTCAAAGCTTGAACATTTTCCAGTCACTCGACAGCCTTCATCTTTCAACTGGCTTTTAAGGACTAGAGTCGTGCAGTTGAGGAGTAATCTTTCTCACCTGTTTGCATGAAAACATTTTCCATTTCGACTGGGTGTTTCATCTTGCAGACTAGTCTATGCATTATGTTTCTGATGTGCTGTTACTGACCTCAAGCCCCAAGGTAAGGAATTGAATTAAAGAAGGAAGTAAATAAATAATATGAATCTTTCACGTTCAAAGCCAACAGCTGTAGGGCTGGTTTACACAGACGTCTGTAAGCCTGCAGTTGGCTCTAGGGGCTACTGGCACTGACACATGTCATAGCCAGGTGGAGAGTGACATTTCAAGTGACATACACATTGCTGTGTATGTGGCTTCTGCTACTGCTGCTTTCGCCATTTGCTTACGCATCCTTCTTAGTAGCTTCTGGCTTCTTTCAAAAACAGAAAGGAGAGTCAAAGGAGGCAGTTGGAGGAGCCATGCTAAATCTGTTCCCATCCTCTGCTGAAATGAATTGGGAACTCTAGCCAGGGGAATGTAGACTGGCAAGCCACGCCCCTAAGTTGATAAACTCCCTAACCACATAGGTATCCCCACATGTTTGTGCTCACACTAAATACATATACAGGTTCTCCTATGATTTAGAACTTATAGCAAATTGAACTGAAGATCCCAAACAGTCTCAGGCGATGAAGCACGTGACCCTTCCGTCCTGACTCTCCAGCCTGCTCTTTCATCAAGCCTGCTAAATGAAAACAGCCTGCAGCACTTCCTGTACTTTCTTGAGTACTGAGAACTTCCCGAGGCCTTATATGCATCTGATTGGCTAGGAAAAAGATGCACAACTCTTTTAAATGGGTGAGATCAGATCCACAAGAATAAAACAAAGTCAGGAATCATGAAGCAAATAAGCACCAGAGTACTGATGCTGTGATGATGCAGTGAACCCAGTGCTGAAAAACTGATACACTCCTTTAAAGTACCGATTGAATGACGGTTCTTCCATCTCCATGATCTTTCGAGCCCCTCTTTCTGGCTTGCCTGTTCTCTGTCACTGCCTCTTCGTTGGGTTGCTTAAAAGGTCCTTTGGCAATTTGAATAGAAAGGGACAGTCTGACGTGGCAACTTTTCCGACTTACTGAGATTGCTTGCTGAACACAGGCAGCAGAATGAGGTGAGCTGGAAGTCGTAATGTCCTACCATGGGGGAATGGACTGCAACACTTCTGATTGCAAGTAGAATTCACATGTTTAAGTGCTCCTCATGTTAAAAACAAAACTAAAAACCCTCTGCAAGTAGAAAATTAGCATACTGGGCCAGAGGCATCACTATGCGCCCCACTGTGATGTCATCACTGGAAGTGGCATCACCGCCACCGCTGCTACAAACCCCTTCCAAGATACAGGGCAGGAGGGTGGGCCAAACCAAGCGTACTCTGCCGCCGAAATGGTGCAGTTACAGTCGCTACTTGGTGCTTTGTCACCAGCCCCCGCTTGTCACCCGCCCGCCCCGCCCCCCCCCCCCAGCGATGCTTCTGTAGTGGGTCAGAACATTTCTCCCTGCTGCTCTATTTTATTTTTATTTTAGTTGAGAGGAGAGCTTTATTAAAATATAAAGAAAGTGGGGAAATGTTTTTAAAATGTGGCACCCAGTCCTGCAGTCTGGAGTAGTACATTGCAGTCTATCGCCTTGGGATTGTACCATCTCATTTTCTGCTGCTTGTGCAGCAGATCTGACCAAAATCTATAGGATCCAGCATCTGGCCTATCCGGTATTTTATTACCAATTACCAACAGTAATATCCAATCCTAGCAAGTGATGGCCTAGTTACATGAAATGACAAATGCAGGTCAGACTTATGGAAAGTAAGCAGTTTGACCATCATCCAAGTTCAGACACATGCATAATCTTTCTTCCTGGAAATGGGAAATCAATGCTGCAAACTATGATGAGTAAAATTGCCAAAGAGCCAAGAAAAATGGCCTGGTCTGCTGTGACTTAACAGTCCTCAGAAACTAGCAAGTGAATCTTTACATGGCTGAATGCAAACTTTATAATTTGCTAATGTCTCTCGTCTAGTTTACTCATGTCAACCTTTGAGAAGACCCGTCCTCTTCTGCTATTCCCTTTATATTAGGTGCTAGATTTAAAATTCATACCTGTACTGTTTAAAGCAGTGGTGGCCAACCTTTCAACATGAATGCTGGCCCTTTAAATAGGTGAGGGCATTTCAGCAGGTGCAGCTGCTTTAGCAGCACCATCAGCACTTGCAGCTGCCAAGATTCTGTCTTCTGCACAACTCTTAAGAACACAGAGGCCCTCATGGTGGAAGGTTGGCCACCCCTGATTTAAAGGGACACTCAAAATGCATACAATTCTAAAAAAAACAATTTTCACATTTTTTTAACATTATTTTTTGAGTCGGTTGGTCTTGTTAGTATGTAGTTTGTTTGATGGTTCATTTCCCCAAACAAGTTTGGCTCCATATAATGTTCATATTCTTTGACCTTGCAAAGCTTTAAGAGGATTCTATGCTAGAGTTTTATTAATTTGCTCAGCTTCCATCAATAAAGAGAGAGGGGAGGCAGTGAAATAAACCCCAAAATTATATTGAAACATCAAATGGCCCCTTGTGTCCGGAGACAGTCAGCTGTACTATGCAACAATGAACAAATCCATGACAGCTGCTGATCAATTATGGCTGCTGAAAACTTCACCGTCCCTAATAAAGATCAGAGTTTGTTATTATCTAATATCTTCCCTGAATTTCAAAGTAAATAAAGCGGCTGAATCCCTCTGTCCAACAAGGAGCTTGATGCATCTAAAGGTCCCCCGCCAAACTTAATTACAGTTGTAAAATGAAGACTGACTGCAAGGTTTCCTTTAGATTTTTAACCAGTGGATTATATATTCTGTAGCTTTGATTCTTACTGTACTTTTACCTTTCCCCCTTTCCTCGAGGAAATTTTCATCCCGCTCAGCTCTACCCACTGGAGGCTGCCCCCCCACCCCTTTCAAATTCCTCAGTGAAACTATATCTTATTCCCAGCACTTGTCCAGAATGCTTAAAATAATGGAGGAAAAGGTTCTCATTGATCAAACCTGAAGAGTTTATGACTGCAAATGTTTGCAATGAGCTTCATTTGAAACTTGGATTAACCAGCTGCCGCACTTGGCTCCAAGCAGCTATCGAAGTAGGGCGAGATCTGGGAGTGTGTATATGTAAACATCGAAGGCTACAAAGGCCTGGGAACTCTAAATCAAATTTATTGAAAAGACAAAAAGGGGAGATTTAATTCAGGGCATATGGAACACGGTTCGCTGAAAAGAAACAGATTTTGGTTTCTCAAAAAGGAAATAAAAACGTAGCCAAGATGCAGTGCGGAGGCTGATCTCTTTTGTAGTTCACGATTGCTTCGGAGCCTATGATGTTAAAGAACAATTTCTTCTTACATGAGTAGGCCTCGGTGTTTTTGATTTATGCACGAGCCAAGAGAATTTCTTCATACAGTCTGTTTTATGGTGGAGGATCAAATCATCATAGGCTGGTAAAAGCTCACTAAAACAGGAGCCTTGACACCTTTTAAAATATACATGAAATCAAAACGTTCAAGTGATTCCCCCCCCCCCCAAAAAAGACAGAACTTTAGAGTAAGTACAGAGTGGCTATTATCAGTCAGCTTGTGAAGATTCTCTGACCAGTGTCTGAACTAGAGACTTAGAGGTGAGACTTTTTCAGAGTTTCGATTTCAGTTGAATATGTGACATTTAGACATGCCCAGTTGGAAAAAAAAAAAAAAAACCTTGACAAGTTGATGGTGAGGTAGGGGTGAACATGAAGGAAGATACTGGTGGCTGTGAGTTTAAATTGAAGACTGAAGCAGGCTTTCGTTCTGGTTTTTATTGTGAAGAAAAGCCTGAGGAAATCTCCCCATGCAGCCCACAGAGTGCCCACTTTGCCAGAGGCATTTCTACGGTAGGGGCGGTACTGTAAGTTGCGCCCCATCCTAGTCTCTGTTTACAACCCAGCACGAGGCGGCCCCACCCCCTCGCCATTGGAGCCATTCCATGAAGCGAAGGCAATGGGCAGGGAGTCTCCTGCCCGTTGCCTTCGCATCACGGAATGGCTTCGACAGCAAGGGGGCGGGGTCGCCTCATGCTGGGTTGTAAACGGGAACTAGGACGGGGCGCAACTTACAGTACCGCCCCTACCGTAGAAACACCGCTGCATTTTGCATGACCAATGAAAACCACCCAATCCTGCAACAAACACATTAACAGCCCAATCCTAAAGGGGCTAGGTGACAGCAGAATGCACACTCCCCAAAAGCACTTAGCACCAGTCATAAAAGGTGTTCCAGCAGCACACGAAGCTTCATGCTGCTGGAGTACCAGTGAGAAGGCCAGAGCCTCCCTGAGCACTCCAGAGCAACCAGCCACCGCCGCCAACAGAGGTAAGGTGAGTAGGGAGATGGGAGGGGGTGGGAGGGGCAGAATGGGGTGGAGGAGGGCGGAAAGAGGTGGTGATGGGGTGGGGAATGGGTGGATCGGGTCTGGGAAGGGGGTGGGTTCAGTGGCAGCCACTGAATCCTAACCGCCTTCTCAGACCCAATTTCTCTAGCGCAGGTCCGAGTAGACCCCTGAGCCATGGAGGCTTGCCCCCTGGCAAGGGAACAATTGTTCCCTTACCCAGAGGAGACCTATGCAACTACATATGCAACTGTTGTATCCTTTGCAGGATACAACAGTAGCCATTTCAGCACCACTGCATTGACCAGGGGGATTGCGCCCCATCCTAGTCTCCGTTTACAACCCAGCACGAGGCGGCCCCACCCCCTCGCCATTGGAGCCATTCCATGAAGCGAAGGCAATGGGCAGGTTTAAATTGACCAGTTTAAATCTGGGGCTGGCTTGCGAGTGAGCCCTTTCACGAGCAGCGAGTGGCCTCACGGGAACGAAGTGGCTCACGGGGACAAAGTGGCAAGATAAAAAAAAAAGACACAGCGAGTTAAGCAGCTGGGCGAGTTCAGCAGCGGGGCGAGGAAGCCAGGCCCCACACACTGCCCGGCACGTCCCTTGAAGAGAGGAGAGCTCCAGCAACATTAAGGTACCCAAACTTTGATAAATCCATAACTTACACTCAAAAGCTATGCAGTCAGACAGCCAGCAGAAGGGTGGGGGCTATCCAGTGTTTTGCACTGAGTGTCACATGTATGACTATCTGCCTCTTGGGCACAAGTCATGGGTGTGTGCTCGGTGCAAAGAGCTCCAGGCTCTCAGGGAACGGGTTCGCTCCCTTGAAGCCACGGTTGCTGACCTGGAGAAGCAGAGACAGGTAGAGAGGACCCAGGGTGAGACTTCTAGGGACGTGGAGGCATCGTCCTACCCTCAGTTGGCCAGCGCCTCAGCTGCCAGGAAAGGGAGTCTCAGGGCTGGAGGACATTGCTCTGGAAAAGAGGGAAACAATCCCCCAGTGGGGACCCCTTCTTCAGGTGATGGGCCCGTATCCAGTCGCACTATGGATACTCCTCTGGGGAGGGGGGGAAGGGGGCTTCTTGTAGTGGGTGACTCTATAGTCAGGAACATAGAAAGGGGGGTCTGTGACGGATGTGAGGACCGCACGGTGACTTGCCTACCTGGTGCGAAGGTTGCGGACATCACCTCTCGTCTAGATAGGCTGGTAGAGAGTGCTGGGGAGGAGGTAGTGGTTGTGGTGCATGTTGGCACCAACGACGTGGGGAAATGTAGCCGGGCGGTCCTGGAGGCCAAATTTAGGTTGCTAGGTAGGAAGCTCAAATCCAGGACCCCAAAGGTAGCGTTCTCAGAAGTGCTACCTGTTCCACGCGCAGGGCCAGCTAGGCAGGCGGAGCTCAGGGGTCTCAATGCGTGGATGAGACACTGGTGCCAGGAGGAGGGGTTTAAGTTTGTTAGGCACTGGGGAACGTTTTGGGACAAGCCAGGCCTGTACAAGAGGGACGGGCTTCACTTGAACCAAAACGGAACCAGACTGCTGGCGCGTAACATTAAGAAGGTGGCAGAGCAGCTTTTAAACTGACTCCTGGGGGAAAGCCGACAGGAGCCGAGGGGCATCCGGTTCGGGACTCCTCATCCCTCGGGAATGAGGGTGCAGAGGATGGGGAACAGTCAAGTAATAACAGAGTAAGAATTGGGAGTGGTAGCGTGATGGGACATGACAGCCAGTCTAGCAAGACAGAAGGCTGCAGGAATAAGGGGGCAAACATGCAGCCCTTCTTGGGGGACCAGGTTTATAAGTGCTTTTATGCAAATGCCCGAAGTCTACGGGCAAAGATGGGAGAACTGGAATGTTTGGTGGCTAGGGAAAACATTGACATAGTAGGTATAACAGAAACCTGGTGGAATGCGGAGAACCAGTGGGATACTGCAATTCCAGGATATAAACTCTATAGGAGGGACAGAGAGGGGCGTGTTGGAGGTGGGGTGGCCATCTATGTCAAAGAGGGGGTAAAATCCACCAGAGTAGAGCTGGAGGGGGGCTCTGACTCCTCCGTAGAATCACTGTGGGTTAGATTACCAGGCTCAAAGAGTGATGTAATAGTAGGGGCATGCTACCGTCCTCCAGATCAAAAACCTGAAGGGGATCTTGAAATGAGGAAGCAAATCAGGGAGGTGTCAACGAGAGACAGGGTTGTAGTCATGGGGGACTTCAATTATCCTCACATCGACTGGGTCAATTCATGCTCAGGTCATGAAAGAGAGACTGGATTTCTAGATATGTTAAATGACTGTGCCTTAGAGCAGCTTGTCACGGAACCGACCAGAGGACAGGTGACTCTGGACTTGATATTGTGTGGCACTCAAGATCTGGTCAGGGAGGTAAATGTTACCGAACCGTTGGGGAACAGTGACCATGCTGCGATCCGTTTCGCCATGCATGTCGGAGGGAGAGTGCCGAGCAAATCTGACACGAAAACCCTTGACTTCCGAAGGGCAGACTTCCCCAAAATGAGAAGACTAGTTAAGAAAAAGCTGAAAGGGAAGGTAAAAAGAGTCCAATCGCTCCAGAGTGCATGGAGGCTGTTTAAAACAACAGTCATAGAGGCCCAGCGGGAGTGTATCCCACAAAGGAGGAAGGGCTCGACCAAGTCCAGGAGGATGCCCGCATGGCTAACAAGCACAGTTAAGGAGGCTATAAAAGGCAAGGAAGCTTCCTTCCGTAAATGGAAGTCTTGCCCTAATGAGGAAAATAAACAGGAGCACAAACTGTGGCAAAAGAAATGTAAAAAGATGATACGGGAGGCCAAGCAAGACTTTGAGGAACGTATGGCAGGCAACATAAAAGGGAATAATAAAAGCTTCTTCAAATATGTTAGAAGCAGGAAACCTGCCAGGGAAACGGTGGGTCCGCTGGATGGTGAGGGAGAGAAAGGGGTGATAAAAGGGGACTTGGAGACTGCAGAGAAATTAAATGAGTTCTTTGCATCTGTCTTCACGGCAGAAGACCTCGGGCAAATACCGCTGCCGGAACGGTCTCCCCTGACTAAAGAATTAAGTCAAATAGAGGTTAAAAGAGAAGATGTCTCAGACTTAATTGACAAAATAAAGATCAATAAATCACCAGGCCCGGATGGCATCCACCCAAGAGTTCTGAAGGAACTCAAGAATGAAGTTGCTGACCTCTTGACCAAAATATGCAACTTTTCCCTTAAAACGGCCAATGTGCCAGAGGATTGGAGGATAGCTAATGTCACACCAATCTTTAAAAAAGGAAGGAGGGGGGACCCGGGAAACTACAGGCCGGTCAGCCTAACATCTGTTCCAGGGAAGATGGTGGAAAGTCTCATTAAGGATAAAATCTTAAAATACATAGAAGAACAAGCTCTGCTGAGGGAGAGTCAGCATGGCTTCTGCAAGGGGAAGTCTTGCCTCACAAACCTGTTAGAATTTTTTGAAAAGGTCAACAGGCATGTGGATGCGAGCGAACCCGTGGATATTATATATCTGGATTTTCAGAAGGCGTTTGACACGGTCCCTCATGAAAGGCTCCTGCGAAAACTCCACAGTCAGGGAATAAGAGGGCAGGTCCTCTTGTGGATTAGGAACTGGTTGAAGACCAGGAAACAGCGAGTGGGAGTCAATGGGCAATTTTCACAATGGCGAGAGGTGAAAAGCGGTGTGCCCCAAGGATCGGTCTTGGGACCGGTGCTTTTCAACTTATTCATAAATGACCTGGAGTTGGGGATAGGCAGTGAGGTGGCCAAGTTTGCGGATGACACTAAACTTTTCCGGGTGGTAAAGACCAGCAGGGATTGTGAAGAGCTCCAGAAGGATCTCTCCAAACTGGGAGAATGGGCAGCAAAATGGCAGATGCGCTTCAATGTAAGTAAGTGCAAAGTGATGCACATTGGGGCAAGAAACCAAAATTTCACATATACGCTGATGGGTTCTGAGTTGTCTGTGACGGATCAAGAGAGAGATCTTGGGGTGCTGGTGGACAGGTCGATGAAAGTGTCGACCCAGTGTGCAGCGGCTGTGAAGAAGGCCAATTCCATGCTCGGGATCATTAAAAAGGGGATTGAGAATAAAACGGCCAATATCATTATGCCTTTGTACAAATCGATGGTAAGGCCACATCTGGAGTATTGTGTCCAGTTCTGGTCACCATACCTCAAAAAGGATATAATTGAATTGGAAAAGGTGCAGAAAAGAGCGACCAGAATGATTCGTGGGCTGGAGCACCTCCCTTACGAGGAAAGGCTACAGCGTCTGGGGCTTTTCAGCCTAGAAAAAAGGCGCCTGAGGGGGGACATGATTGAGACTTATAAAATTATGCATGGGATGGAGAGAGTGGATAGAGGGAAATTCTTTTCCCTCTCGCACAACACCAGAACCAGGGGACACACACTAAAATTGAGTGGAGGGAGAGTTAGAACAGACAAAAGAAAATATTTCTTTACCCAGCGTGTGATTCATCTGTGGAACTCCTTGCCACAGGATGTGGTGATGGCACCTGGCCTAGATGCCTTTAAAAGGGGTTTGGACAAATTCATGGAGGAAAAGACCATCACAGGTTACAAGCCATAAGCAACCTCCTGGTTTTTTTTAGAAGTGGGTTTTCTCTGTGCCAGGTGCAAGGGAGTGGCGACTGGACACAGGTATCTTGTTGTCTCGTGTGCTCCCTGAGGCATCTGGTGGGGCCACTGTGTGACACAGGAAGCTGGACTAGATGGGCTTTTGGCCTGATCCAGCAGGGCTCTTCTTATGTTCTTATGTTCTTATGGGATAAGATTTGGCTGTAAGTGTTGCCGACAACCTTCTTCACAAGTTACTCTCATGAGTTCCTTGGACACATGTTCAATTAACCCAGAGGGTTAACTGAGAAGTGGGGGAGCAGGAGCATGCCAGCTAACCACACCCAGGACATGCCTACGGGACATTATCCTGGGTGCCCCGGGGGCATGGCTAGTTGTATGCTCCTGCTCCCCCTTCTGTGTATGTCATGAATGCAGAAGCATCACTTGTGAAAAGTACATAAATCACAGCTAGATTTAAGTCAAGAGAACTCCAAGACCACATGACAAGCAGGGAGGAAAGAGACACCAACCATGGATGCGGGTTCATGTAAGCAGGGCAGCTTTCACATCACACCAGAACTGCTAGCAGTGAGCCGAGCCAGTCTGCCCCTGTGGCCTTGGATTTCTGCCACTGCGCCTTGTTGCGTAGGGAAGCATGGCTGATTTTTCGTGCAATTCAAAAGCCTGCTGCTGCCAGAGCAGTCCACAAGAGCTTTCTTAAACCTAATCCAACACAAGCTTGTATTTCATCTTAATGGCAGCAGTGGGAAACACAAATGGAGATGTAGGGCTCAAAATATACGAGGTGCAAGTGAACAGAGGGGTGTTTTGATCCTCAAAATAGATTATTGAAAAAAAAGAAGGGGGAAAAGGTACTTACCTGAAACTATTTCCGTATGTTCTCTGCTGTTCATCTTTCAGTGTATGAGGCTCAGTGGAATGACGATTAATGCCCTCATAAGTATATGATGAATGGGATATTCTGTCCTCTCTGCCCTCCTGCCACATGAGATCAAGTCTAACATATTTCATTTTTGTTCCGAATGTGTAATGTGGCCACAGTATCGTTTTTGGCCAGCTGCTGAACACAATATTACAGTGAGGAAAGGCTCTGAGCTTCCTAAAAAGCCTTTATGACAATTCATGGTGATAGCTGAGGATTTCTGCAGATTGTCCTTTTCAGTCTGGTAGCCTTCTCTCTCCCATGGTCCTAGATAATTCTGGAGGCAAAGAAGGAGAATTTGAGTGAGATCAGGCAACCAGCACAGATGATACAGTATGTCTCAAATGTGTATGTGCTATATACAGTGGACCCTCCTTATCAGTGGATTAGTAATCCACGGGTTTGACTAACTGCGGATGGTCATCCGCCACAGTACCTCATTTAACAGCTGCATGGGTTGCACCACTTTCTAATCTTGTAAAATGCCTATAAAAAGAAAAACGCGATCAGAAGCGACTTCCGGTTGCGTGCGCACCTGGAAGTCACATCTGGTCATGTTTTTTTTAAAAAAAAAATATATAGGCATTTTACAAGCTTAGAAAATGGTGTGAGAGGCAAGAAATGGGCACAGCTGTTAAATAAGGATCTGTGGCACCATTGCCCTGTCCCCACCCTAACCACAATCAACTGTGGACTTGAGCATCCACAGATTTTCACATCTGTGGGGGTTCCATTCCTGGAACCCCCACAGATACGAAGGGCCAACTGTACTAATAATACCCAATGCTGTTCTCAAAACCCTTTTGAAAGCATTGCCTAGAACTCCAACAATTTTTAAAAGACTTCTCCAGAGTCTCCAGACTAAAGTTATTTTAAACGAATTCTACTGTATCTGGTTTTTAAAAAAAAATCAGGAATGCACAAACATTCACCTACTAAATTTAAAATGGGTTTCTTTTAGATTTCAGCTTGATCTGCTTCCTTTGAAGCTATTACTTGGAGCAACATATTTCTGGTAAGTAGTATTAATGGATTATGCTCATTGCTTTAAATTGTACAGTATTTCACCCTCTGTCTGTGTGCATGTTTGTGTGTGTGTGTGGGTGTGGGTGTGTGTGTGCGCATGCACGTGCATGTGTGTCTGTAGGATACTTGTAGGAACAAAACTAATGAGGAATATCAGAATTATTTATAAACAAGTCTGGAAAAAAATATGGCTGTAGTTCTGTGATGTTTCAGAAACTTTCCAACTCACTTATAATCTCCCTGACCTTCCATGGGTGACATGTCTTGCTTTTGCACTCCTACTTCAGTACATATTTTGTAAGTTTGTGTCATGATTTGTAAATGGGTTCATTTTCAGATTTTTGAAGTCATTTTAGCTTCACTAGCACCACTGGTGTCACTGTAGCGTGGCGGGCGGGGCGGGCCGCCGGGGGTTGACGCGCGCCAAGGGGTGACGCGCGCCACCTCCGCGACGGCGCGCGTCACCCTCCGGAGGCCGGACGCTCTGAGGCCGGGGAGCGTCCAGCCCGGCCGGCGCTCCAGGGCCTTCTGAAAAGAAGAGGCCCTGGAGCGCTTGCATTAAAACGCGAACTTTGAAGATTTTTGTGCATGCGCAAACCCTTTTCTGAGGGCAAGGGCCTGCCCTCTTGCCCTCAGGAGGGTCTGCGCATGCGCGAAAATCTTCAAAGTTCGCGTTTTAACGCAAGCGCATTGGGCCTCTTCTTTTCAGAAGGCCCTGGAGTGCTTGCGTTAAAACGCGAACTTTGAAGATTTTCGCGCATGCGCAGACCCTCCTGAGGGCAAGAGGGCAGGCCCTTGCCCTCAGAAAAGGGTTTGCGCATGCGCAAAAATCTTCAAAGTTCACGTTTTAATGCAAGCGCTCCAGTGCCTCTTCTTTTCAGAAGGCCCTGGAGCGCTTCCCGGCCGGCTCCCGGAGGGTGACGAGCGCCGGAAAAGGTAAGTTTCTGTAGGGGGGGTGAGTCGGGGGGGTGAGTCGGGGGGGTGATGCGCGTCCCCCGCTCTGGGGTGACGCGCGTCACAGTGACGCCACTGACTAGCACAGCGCTCTAAGAGCTTCACTACTGCTTAACAAACAGCATAATCTCATCTACAATTAGACTGGCAGAGCGATTGCTTTGCTGGGCTGTCACAAACGTGCGAAAAAAGCACATTTGCAGCACTCGACGAGTAAGCAATGCTGGTAGCGAGGCTTGCACTACTCCACTGGTGCTGCAGAACGGTGCAGCGCCGTGCCGGAGAGGTAAGTTCCCACCGAGCAATGGAGGGGCTTGGGGAGGGCAGAACAGGGCGTTCTGGGGGGTGGGTGGGATCGGTCAGCTGGGCTCGAGAGGGGGAGGGACAACACCTGCCAACAGCGAACACTCAAGGGGGACCTAATTAAAGCCAGTGCAACCACCACCAGTCTGAGGTACGCGAAAAAACCACCACTAGCAGGCCAATTGTGATAGCAGCAAAAAATTCTTACCAAGACCGCAACAGGGCAACCAGCTAATCCCAGACTGAACAACGGGCAGGGCAGGTGGGGGTTGAATCTCGGAGTGGACTAACCAGGAGAGCAACGCTCCCCAGAAAGACCCAACCTTTAGCTGAGGCTGCAGCCAATAGGCTGGCTATCCCTGCCTTGCACCACACCAGGGGGCGGGGAAAAGCAGCAGCACTGTAAGCCAACTACCGGCAGTGGCGTTTCTGAGGTTGGGGCCCGACCGTAAGTTGTGCCCCGTCCTAGTACCGCATTCAGGAACCGGAGTGAGGAGGCCCCGCCCCCTCGCCGATGGAGCCATTCGCGCAGCGAAGCCGAACGGGCAGGGAGTCTCCTGCCCGATTGGCTTCGCTGCGCGAATGGCTCCGTCGGTGAGGGGGCGGGGCCTCCTCGCTCCAGTTGCTGAACGCTGTACTAGGACGGGGCACGACTTACGGTCAGGCCCCAACCTCAGAAATGCCACTGACCACCGGTCTTCTAAACACAACTGAGATTCAGCTTCCTTTCTGTTCAGCCTCATGAGCTGAATTATTGACTGATTTGTTGGTACTGATTTTATTTACATTTCACTCATCTACACAAAAAAATGCATTCTTAAGTGGCATACAACTCCTTTAGGAAATAGAGGGAAGCACCCTATAAAATATCCTCCTAGTAACCTATGAGTTTCAGCAAAAAAGCTCTTCAACCAGCTCTTACATCAGACACACCGGTGTAACAGTAGATCATAAGAACATAAGAAGAGCCCTGCTGGATCAGGCCAAAGGCCCATCTAGTCCAGCTTCCTATAGCACACAGTGGCCCCACCAGATGCCTCAGGGAGCACACAAGATAACAAGATACCTGTGTCCAGTCACCACTCCCTTGCACCTGGCACAGAGAAAACCTACTCCTACAACCAGGAGGTTGCTTTTCCCCATCATGGCTTGTAAGCTGTGATGGACTTTTCCTCCATAAATCTGTCCAATCCCCTTTTAAAGGCATCCAGGCCAGGTGCCATCACCACATCCAGTGGCAAGGAGTTCCACAGATGAATTACACGCTGGGTAAAGAAATATTTTCTTTTGTCTGTTTTAATACTCCCTCCACTCAATTTGAGTGGATGTACCCTTGTTCTAGTGTTGTGTGAGAGGGAAAAGAACTTCTCTCTATCCACTCTCTCCATCCCATGCATAATTTTATACATCTCAATAATGTCCCCCTTCAGACGCCTTTTTTCTAGACTGAAGAGCCCAAACGCTGTAGCCTTTCCTCATAAAGGAGATGCCCCAGCCCACTAATCATTTTGGTTGCTCTCCTCTGCACCTTTTCCAGTTCCACTATATCCTTTTTGAGATGCGGCGACCAGAACTGGACGCAATACTCCAGATGTGGACTTACCATCGATTTGTACAACGGCATAATAATATTGGCCGTTTTATTCTCAATCCCTTTTTTAATGATCCCAAGCATGGAATTGGCCTTCTTCACAGCCGCCGCACACTGGGTCGACACTTTCATTGACCTGTCCACCAGCACCCCAAGATCTCTCTCCTGATCCGTCACAGACAACTCAGAACCCATTAGCGTGTATGTGAAGTTTTGATTTCTTGCCCCAATATGCATCATTTTACACTTACTTACATTGAAGCACATCTGCCATTTTGCTGCCCATTCTCCCAGTTTGGAGAGATCCTTCTGGAGCGCTTCACAATCCCTGCTGGTCTTCACCACCCAAAAAAATTTAGTACACCAGATCCACTGGTGTAAGTGCACTTATGTCAGTGTAACTTGCCATACGCAGATGGACACAAAACGGAAACCAGCGTAACCCCTCTTGGACGCTGTGCACATGCAGTTCGGATGCAGGACAGATGCCAGCGCAACTCCACCGGTGCAGGGGGCATTCCGGGGGTATCCGAACGCCCCCAGAATGCCCCCTGCACAGGCGGAGTTGCGCTGGCGTCTATCCTGCATCTGAACTACACATGAGTAGCATCCCAGAGGGGTTACACTGGTGTCCGTCCTGCGTCCATCGACGTACGGCAAGTTACATTGGCATAAGTGCACTTACACCAGTGGATCTACTGTTACACCGGTGCAAGAGTTACACAGCATTGCACTGTGAATCTCCTATTTCTCTCATCTAATACCTCCCCCCATCCCACGCTCAAATCATGGCCTTCAGCCTTGTTCCATCTCACCATGACAACCCCGTCCAGTGGAAATCACATCTGGCAGTGGCTGTGATGTTACAGTCCAGTCTAGAATGCGCTTATTAGGCACTGATGTCATATTGCTAGGTTGGGCAGGCACAACACATGCTAAGTTAAGCCCTTTGGGGACAGGGAGCCATTTTTTTATTTGTTTTGCTATTGTAAACTACTTTTTGTTGAAAAACAGTATATAACTTTAATAACAATAATAATGGCTATGTGGAATTCTCATGTTCAGTGCTAGTATGATTCTGAAAATGAGTTGCTGGGGGGAGGGAACAGTAGGGGGTGGTCTATTTTTTTCCATGCCATGCTTATAGACTTCCCAGAGGTATCCGGTTGACCACTACAGGAAATACAATGAAGGTCTGATCCGTTAGGACTCTTATTATGTTCTTATGCTCTTAAGTCATTTAAAATGATCTCTCTTGCCTAGCTTGGGAATTCAAAATGTGAAAAATTATTTCATGGCTGCAAACTGAGCACAGGGCATGCCTTGTGCTCAGCTTGGTTTTGTGAGGCTGCCCTGAGTAGATACACAACTGGAATTTGCACTAATATATTTTTCATAAAGAGGTTAACAGGTACCAGAGGAAAAACCCAGCACCAACTTGACCTGCTTTTCTGAACAGCATTTTAAATGCAACAATGTGGAGAACATGTTTTTGTAACGGGAGAATTTGCAGCAGTGATCTTCCCAGCTTTAGTATATTAAGTATAGAAATGATTGCGTGAAGATTGGGGGTCACATTTACCAAGGGCGTCACTAGGGGGGAGACCACCCTGTGTGTCACCCCAGGGAGGGGTGATACCAAAATGACTTTCTATTCCATTTTAGTGCGAAAATGCACCACTGGGAAGGTAAAGATATTCCATGACATTTAAGTCCAGTCGCATCTGACTCTAGGGTGCAGTGCTCATCCCCGTTACAAAGCCAAACAGCCAGCACTGTTCGTAGACACTTCCATGGTCATTTGGCCGGCATGACTCTCTTTGCTGCAGCGCATAGCATGCAGCTGGAACATGGAATGCTGTTCCCTTCCCGCAACAGGTACCTATTTATCTACTCACATTAGCATGCTTTCAAACTTCTAGGTTGGCAGGAGAAAATGGTTTTTCCCAATCCCCTCTGTGACTCGCGCAGGGATCGCATTTCGCAGGAAGCCTCCACATCATGTGGTCTGATATGGGTGGAGGTCCATGGGGGTGACACCATGAGATCTCACCTGGGGTGTCACCAACCCTAGTGACACCCCTGACACCCGCCAGGTCTGTTCAAGACTTCCAAATGTATGGTATAGGACAGGGGAGGCCAAACTGTGGCTCCTGAGCCACATGTGGCTCGTTGACGTATAATATGCGGCTCTCGGAAATATTTTGGCTGAGCTCCGTTTTGCATCACTATTAATATAAAAGAGTAAATAAGAAATGTTCAAGCTTTATAATTATTTACCAGGTATAAACTGAGAGTCCACTGGATTAAAACGTAAGTTTAATGTTTATGGTGAGTAAATATATTTAAGAATTTAAATGCTTCTTAAATACGTATTGCAGCTCTCAAACATCTCTTACGGCTCTCATAAATATGAAGTTTATCATATGTGGCTCTTGCATTAAGCAAGTTTGGCCACCCCTGGTATAGGATATATTGTTATTGTTAATTAGACTTCTATCCTGCCATTCTCCCCCATGGGGGGATACATGCATACCCATATATGTAGATGGTATAGGTGCTCCTGTGCATACAATCGTCCGCCAATAACACTGTACATCTTGCTTGCTTTGAAAAGCGCCATCACCTTTTCCATACCTCTCTCTAGTTCAAAGTCATGCACTGAGGATTATCAAATGCTGTTTATGAAAGAGGATGTGAATGTCAAATCGCAGCAAATTAGAAAGTTATTTCTTTCTCGGCCACTTTCAGGCTTCATCTAGCACTGTTCAGATTTCACGATTACATGGACTCCCTCCATTGACCTGTGTAAAGTTGTTTGTGCTTGGGACACTGCTTCTGCAGTCACCCTTGAAAGGCAGAGGTGAGCCATGTGGCAGTGTGTTACAGATCACAGATCACTCCGTCGGGAGGAATAACTCAGCTCGTGCTGGGACAAAATGGTTGTTCTACAGAAATTATAGATATGCCGGGAAGGTGATTTGTAGTGGGAAAGTCTGGCTATGATGAGGCTGTGCCTGCTTTAAATGTGAAAATCAATAAACCACCTATGACAATCTCATCTGGGGAAAAATGAGAACTCTAACCATCGTTATTTCCTACCCAGAAGTTATTTCTGCATTGGAAAAAGAATGGAAAATGGTGTGTATGTAATCTTTTGTGAGGATTTCATGTGCGGCTTTTTCAGTGGATGTGCCCCAGGAAGCGGCAATTGGATTCCCAGCATGTATACATACATCAAGATAACACAACAGATGTAATTTGTGTGGTTGTTTTTTGTTTTTTTTAACCATAACATGTAAGCATATATAAACACTTAACAGGCTTGAACTCAACCCTCCTCTCATTCATGTACATTTGGAGTAAAAAGAAAGGAAAACCTCTTTGTGTGACTATGAAATCATTTATACATTCAAGGGAATATTTGATTCCTCCACCCGCCGCCCTGCCACATGCCCAACATACACACACAGTGTTAGGCAATATGGTCTAATGGTTAATTCTCATGACAAAACTCTCAGGTGTTGGAAGACAAATGGAGTATAAAAGCCATGTTTCAAAGAAGGCCAAGGCTGAATGTCCCTATTGTATCTCACCCAGTTAGAGTTTGATCAAAAGCTGTCATGGCCAGCAGTTATATTTAGCGAGGTAGGATATACAGGTAAAACAGCCATGTAAAAGAAAATCCAGCAGAGATAAAAACAAAGTCCAAAACCACTCGTGTCTATCCCAAACAAGGATCACTACGAATGGACAGAAATGTTAAAATCCACAGCTGAGCATACTAGAAGATCCCGACGTTTCGTTCCTTAATGCAGGAACATTTTCCAGGGCAATCCAAAGATTGGTAGATGGTGAAAACACAAAGGCACTTTGCTCCTATATACTTTGTCATGGACCTGTTACACCAAGGCAACTTCACCAGTGGCTAATCCTGCAAGTAACACTGGAATGAAATGGTAACTGTTACACTTAAATAAACATACATCTGCACATCTCCTTTCCATTTCAAGGAAACTAGGGACTACAGCTTGACAGCCACGGGGAAAGGAGATGTGCGAATCTGATGTATGTTTAGTAATTTAAATAATTCAGCCACCAGAAAGCCAAACGTGGTACAAATGGGGGGGGAGGGGGCAAAAATATCAGAAATTCAATTAGCCACCAAAAGCCTGGATGAACCAGACACCAGAAAATCCAAGGGCATGTAAAGGAAAATTGGGAAATCATCAGTCAGATCTCCCTTGAAAATAGATTCCACAATGCTCAGCAACAGGAAAAGATTGTCTCTTCAACAGCTACTTACCTAATGGCCCCAGGCAAAGGCATCTGGAGAAGAGCATTCAAGGATGATCTCAGTTGCTGGGCAAGTTCATATGGAACTAGGTAGTCCTTCATGTACCTGGTCTCAGACTGTTCAGGGCTTTAAAGGTCAAAACCAGCACTTTGAATGAAACTTTATCCTGGGCTGGTTTGAATGATGACATTCAAGCTGTCCTGCCTGCCCCCATCGCCTCTCTATTCTGCCCACTCTTCACCTTCCTCCCACCTCTGTGCATTGCCCATGCACCCCCCCAATGACCACATGAGACACGGTATATGGGAGAATGGGCCACTTTATTATCAATTAATTAAAGAAGGAAATAAGGGACCAGCAACAGTTACAGGCAGCTAAGAGACAGTAGTAAGGAGGCAGCGTCATTCGAAGGGGCACCAGATGCTAGTCCAGTCCGCTGGCTGGGCACTACCACCCCAACTCTGAGCTGCTTCCTTTGCCAGGCTACGCCAGCTCATTCCAGTCAACTCCACAAAGGGGGCAGAGGCAACTGGACCTCACGGGGCCACCCCATGCTGCTGAGACTTTGAGACGGCCCCTGCTGTCCAGGCCAGGGACAACCCGGCCAGGCCCTCAAGCAGCTGAGCCACTGAGGAGCAGAGAGTGGGTTTTCCCTGCCTTTGCTGACCTCTGGATGCACCCCAATAGCCGCTTTCATGCCTTCGAGCCCACACTACCTGCAACAGAAAGTGACCAAGAGTTAGCACTCAGCAGCGTCCAATCCCCCCACACGGGGAAGGGTCTCACATGTATGATGGGGCCTGGCAACCCCTGCACCCAGCGTGATTTGTGTGGGACTGGCATACTCAGTGGAGCCGGTGGTGTCCATGGTCCGCTTGTATGCAGAGCCAGCTGCTCACTGCTTGTGACAATGGCCAGGACACCCACTCCGGTGTGTCATCTTTTGCAATAGTCCCAAAGCACCTGATGCTGTTGGAACACTCGTTTCAGCAGTGTTAGGGGAGGAAGCCAGACATATCTCCCTAATCTTGTCCGGAGTAGCCAGCTTAGACAGCAACAGCTGAACCTTTCCACTGAATGAAATTGGCAACCCATCTACATCAGTACCAAACCTGGGGCTTTCCTTCTGTCACATATTCTTCCCAGTAGTGAAGGATGTTGAATACGGAGGCGGAGTGGGGAAGAGAATGAATAACAAAAAGAATAATGGGAAAAAAAGAATGACGAGGCATGACCCAGCTGATGTAATGTTTTCTTGTGCACAGCCAGATATACAGATGAATAATAAATCAATTCTGTGAACTTCCTGTGAGTTGGAATGCGTTGTCACTCGCTGCATATTTATGCCGATAATATATGCACTCAGTTACACTTTACTTCCTGACAGTCTCACTATACGGTCAGATTTAAATTAAGTAGAATGAGAAAAGCTTCTATTGAAACATGCCCTTTCCTCCTTCTCAAATGAGATGAAGGTGCAACAATTAGCGGAACGTTTCAGTGGCATTGCAAGGGTCCTTTTGTCACCGCAGTCCTACTTTCATATGCCAGCCCTTTCTGGGTTTCCTTGTTTTTGGTCTCCTGGGTTTTCATTTGGTTTAACAGCAACTATTCTGCCACACTAAATGGCTTGATCTAAGCTACCCCTTCCAGAAACCATAATTAAACATTGGCAAAATACAATAGTGTTGATTGTGGACAAAAAGCTAAGGATGAGACAGGCTCTTTTTCTGGACTTGGTGAATCCCTTGCCAGCTGCTCAATTATCCACCTAGCCATGGTGCAGCTCTCCTGTGATCTGAGACGGTGAGACGTCCATGCAGAATGTGCCATCTGTGCTTTGAGGTGTGCCAGGTAAATTCTTGACTTGTAGAATAGTGATTGCGCATTTTCAAGGATTGCAGGCTCAAGTTGGAAGCAGCTGCTATGAAGCAGTGTTTCTCCACCACAAATAGTCCCAGTAGAACATAATTAAGGAGCAAAATTAATGCATTTAATCATATGTAGTTTAAAGGAGTTACAATATTGTAGTCAGTTGTTGCTGACTTTGAAAGTAAGCAGATACAAACCACCAGTAGCGTCACTAGGACGCGCGTCACCCTGGGGCAGGGGGCACGCGTCACCCTAGTGATGCTACGATATCAGTGCGGGGGGGAGGGCTTTTTGCCTTCAAAACGGGTCTGCGCATGCGCGAAAATCCGGGAAATACCCAGATGGACGCGCTGCCTGGGCCTTCTTTCAGAAGGCCCTGGAGCGCCGACGGGGTCGGACATCCGAAGGGTGTCCAAAGGGTGTCGCGCGTCACGGAGATGGCGCGCGCGGGGTGCTTGCGTCACCCTGTGGCGCGCGTCACCCGGGGCACCCCGCCCCCCCGCCACGCTCCAGCGACGCCCCTGCAAACCACTAGGAAAAGTGAAGTAGATAATTGGTTTTTAGGTTAAAGTGCTAGGCATTAAAAGCATGACGGTGAAATTCTGTCAAGGTTTCCGGGTGCCGGAGCGAGTGCTCCAGTGCCGGAAGCTGTCACAAACGTGATGTAAGGCATGTTTGCGCCTACTTTGGAGTAAGGCAGGCCGGCACAAGGCCGACTTCCCTCACTGCGCCGACCGGAACGAACATGCGGCCGCTGGAGGAAAGTAAGGCTCCTGCTCTCCACATGGGCGGTCCAGGTGGCGAGGGAGGGGAGCCATTGAGCGAGCCAGCCCGGGAGGGGGCAAGGATGGCGTCCGCCATATCCCCATCCCCGCTGGGCCAGCTCGGCCATTACATGGCATCCTCCTTTCCACCAGCTATTTAGCTGGCAGAAATACGAGGAGGCCGATAGAGCCTGCCCCAGTTTACACCCGGGGAAGGGGCCGCATGGCAGTCTGTAGTGGGGATGGGATCCGGCCAGTGGCCCTGGGCCGCCGTCCAGATCCTTACACAGGATTTTGCCATGAGTTGCTCAACAGCACATTTCCTTGTTCAAGAGCATTTGAACATACAGTTCTTATTCCTAATTCTTCATTCAACTGAGGGATTTGCCACTGAATTTTCTGTACAGTATATGTCTGATTGGGACTGCTCCTCAATAAAGGTTCCCATAATAAGCTCACCAAAAGGTCAGTGATAGACCTGCCTGTACCTAAATTTGCAATGCATGTAGTCCTCCTAAATCAAAATAAAATGTTCAGACCTTTGAAGACTTCTCTATTAAACAGGAATGTTGGCTTCTTTGCAACCATTCATGTATCGAAGCAAGAGTTTGGCTTCTGGAAATTGAAGTTTTAGAAAATGGAAGCTGCATATTCAAATAGTGAAGCACAAAGTCATTGACTGAAGCACAGAGTCATCGAACTTAAAATTGTCATGTACACTACGAGGAGGACTAGTGAAATGAAGGACCTAGCTCTGTACCGTCACTGGCCTGGTTTGTTAGTTGACCAAAAGTGTTAAGAGCATAGTCATCATTAGAAAATCATCATCTTTGAAGTACCGTATTTCTTCGAGTCTAAGGTGCCATTGATTCTAAGGCGCAGCTTTACTTTCAGTACCACCAGCAGGGGAAAAAAAAATCCATCGATTGTAAGACTCACCTCCCTTCATTGAATCTACCTGCTCAGCACCAACTCTCCCCAGCATGTCTCCTGCAGCTGAGGATGACTGAGTGCACTGCCTTTGCATAGCATTTCTGGCCCTGCCAGAAAGTGCCATTTCCTTTGTTACCTGGGCTTGGGGGAGCTTCAGGGAGGCCTGCGCAACCCTCTGCAGGCCTCCCTGATCTTCAGTTTGGCGAAAAACAGCGATTTTTGGCCATTTCTGGTTTTCACGAAAACCGGAAATGTCTGAAAATCACCGGTTTTTGCTGAACTGAAGATCAGGGAGGCCTGTAGAGGGTCGCGCAGGTCTCCCTGAAGCTCCCCCAAGCCCCAGTAAGTAAGAAGATAGCATTTTGGGGTGCTTTTTGGAGACCTTCGATTCTAAGACGCACCCCATTTTTTGAAATCCTTAATTGGGAAAAAACATGCGTCTTAGAATTGAAGAAATACAGTATCGGTAGATGATGATGCTGACAAATGAAAGAAGTCATTCCATCCTCTTCACCACTCCAAGGAAGTATCTACTATATTTCACGTCTATAATAGAATAGCTTATATAATTCAGATTAGGATGTGGCACAGAACAGGTCAAGTGAATATGCAATGGTTCCTACTGTATTTTGGAGCGTTGAGCTAAACATTCTATCAGCAAATGTTGAAGGGTACTTCCAGGGGAGAATTGGCTGATTTTTGCCAATTTTTCCCCTACCGATTTCCTCACTTACATCTATTTCCTTAGCGAGGCTCATTTTTTAGGAGATATCAACTGGGAGAGGGAAGGATAAACAGTCTGGAATTCATTCCTCAATCCTAACTTCATGTGCCTAAATGGAGTACAAATTCAAACATCAAATAAACAATTAAGGTTTGTAAGATTAATTTCATCTTATTTCTTTTATATTAAAATAATCAAATGGTGGTGAAGGTGGTGAGCAATAATCCAAATACTGGGCAACTCTGCCAATTTCCACAAAGCAGAGAAAGTGGAGTCTGGGAATTTGTAGCAATATTTTCTTCCTGCCAAAATAGATTTCTTCTCAAAAGAAACACTAAATCCAGTAGCATACATACATATTGCTCTGCTGCATCTCCCTGAATTCTTGTTCATTCTTTAAAAATAACACACCTAGTTTTCAGGGGGACCCCCCCCCCCCGGGTCATTTCATTTAAACTTAAAGCCTTCCACTAAGTGCAGATGAAATGGAACTCTTTGACCTGAGTTCTGGTAGGTCAAAGTTCACACTGTAGTTCACACTCCCCCCCCCCCCAATCTAGTTCTAGTTCACACTTCACTGCCACCACTCCACAATCTCTGCTGCATCCTTGGGGACAGTTTCACATGGGAAATGGTAATGTGACCAGGACTGCTCATGAGATTGTTCAACCAACTCCATGGTTGCAACAGCTGGAAATAGTGCTGTCTGGGAAAAAGTCACTAATGGCTGTATTCATGGACAATATGGTTCATTAACATTGCGCATGATTGCAGCCCTCTTGCTGATTGTATTATGAACTAATCCTCCCCCCCCCTCTTCCATGCACCTTGTCTCATGAACATCCTATAGCAGGGGTTCACAACCAGTGGTACTCATACCGCCAGTGGTACTCCGGCCAACTGCTGGTGGTACTTGGACCACCGAACCGCTAGAACCTTGCTCCGATGTGGCACTGAAAGCACCTCATTTTCAGAGGAGGATCTAAGGTCCGGTGCCCATGAAATTTGTGCACCCCCCTCGAGTCCCAACAAACTCATTATGTATATTAACTATGATAATAATCAATAATTAATTAATTAATTAATAATCCTAAAACATTCACAGAAATGTAGCATTTCATCCCCCCAGATCCTTACAGTACAGTACACACCCTAATAAAATGGGTCCCCCTATTGGGAAGAAAGGTGGGATAAAAATTCGAGAAATAATACATAATAATTATTATTAAATGGCACCCCCATGCTACCCCCCCCCGAGGTCTGGCCCCTGGAGGCCCCCTTAGCTACGCCACTGTTCGTTTTCACTCCTGAGAGGCTCCTGCCTTTGGCCAAGCCTCTCGGGAATGCTGAGAAGGGTCTTCCCACCTGCCCAGAGCCTCATACCTGCATTTTCTGCCCTCTGAAAACCTGGGAGTAACTGTCGATATCATCACCAGTTACTTCTGGTGGTACCCAGCAGGAGAGTGGCGCCAGATATTGTACTTGGCCGGGAAAGGGTTGAAAACCCCTGTCCTATAAGCTCTATTAATATGACCATTAACAGGAATGGAATCATGGACTCGTCCCACCACTGTTCTAAGCACATTCCCAAAGACCATCTATGGTTGCTATCCAGGTAGAAACTGGATGCCCAACAGCTCTATGTCAGGGACCCACATCATGGGTTGGGTTTGTTGTTTGAGCTGTTCCATGGACTGCTCCTTCTGTCTGCCTTATCTTCAGGCAGACCATAAAAGCGCTTGGGAACGAATGAAGATGAAGAAATGTCAGTGAAAGGTTTGTGGGGCTCAGCAGGGCTGGCTTCAGGAGTCAGTAGTCTTGAGCGGCTGTGAAGGCCCCTCAGATGACCCCTAAGGGGCGCCATCTTTATGTCATAGCCTTCTGGAGTGCATTCCTGGGGGGGGGGTCACTAAGTTAGGAGAACTTAGAGGGCATGTGGCAAGGGCCCCTCAAACCTGGCCCTGGCTTTGAGTAAGCAGAGATTTTATTCCCTTTAACTCAATTTTATACATTCCCCAATACTGTTAAATACTAATACCCTAAATAATGTAATACTATTAAATGTTAAAGCTTAGGCCATGATACATCTGTTAATTTTTAAAGTATCACAAGAGTTCTTTTTGTTGTTTGGCAAGAACATGTTTGCTTCTTCTGCAGATGTTATAGGATAAAAATAAAGCTATTTTACAATTGTATTAATGCAGGTACTTTTTAAAACAAATGTTACTGTGGCAACCCTCACCTGCAAAGTCAGGTGCATGCAAAGACTTCTGAAGGAGAAGAAAATTACAACTCATATGACATTTTGGAAACCTTTTGATGAGCGAAAGCAGCGTTTCCATACAGAATACATTTGTGATTTTAAAGCCAAATCTAAAGGAAAGATTTTGAGTTAGTTTCTTGGTCATGTTGTCTAGTTGGGAAGAGGATTTTTAAAAATAAAATAAAATAAAAATCCAATGATGTAATGCTCGGTTCTATAGGTCTTGTGCTAGCAAGTGGCAAACAGTTTACCCTGTTTACCACCGTGAGCTCCTTCGAGGGTTAGCAAATTAAAAATACTATCTATTTATCCATCGATCGTCTCCATTGTTCTGCCAGTGCAGGAGGGACGGCTTCAGCCTTGCCACCAGAGCGCTAACTGGTTGCGCTGACACAAGGCGCTTTATGGCGATTTTCCAGCAGCCTGCATCGACAGAACACGTGTTCCGCCAGCACTTCCTTTCATTAGGATTGGGCTATAAATTATTCTAATTAAATTATGCAACTAAACAAAAACACCACATATCAATTATTTTTGGGTTGTAAAATTAGGTTGTCCTGTAACAGGTTTCATACTTTTAGCAGTAGTGGGGTTGTAAAAGTTACTGGGAAGTGAGAAAAGCACAGGTGCTTAAGCAGTGGAAGACATGGAAAGCAATCAACTCCTGGGCATACCTAAAGAGCAACGATTTGTATCATATTTGTTGAATATAACAACTAGACTATTTTTCTTGGATACAACCTTACTGGCAGCTGATAATCCTTTCATAAATGAGAGGAAACATCTTGCATGAATGTGGGACAAAATATAGATCTACAAGAGGTAAAAAGCTACCTGTACACCCTGAGGGTTGCTTCATGGTGGGGTGTGGGGGATAGTGGTGATGCTGAAAGTAAAGAGAATGGCAGGTGGACCCCACTGATCTTTCTGTGAAGAGCTGCTTACAGTAGTGTTGAAGGAGGCCAGGGATGTTGCGGTTGCACTGCTCGATTGCATGGCTGTTGAATCACCTGAGTTTGATGATGTTGGCCATTCAGCTACCCCAGCTAGCATAGCACTAGATACCCTGCTTCTGCCAAGCAAGACCTGATGAAAAAGGCAATGTCTGGCAGGATATGCACAATAAGGGACGTTATAGGAAAGAAAGTGATGGCTAGGCCAGGAAGCCTTAGTAGTTGACCTTCAGAGCAACTATGGGAGAGATAATGAGGAGGTTTATAGTTTTCTTCCATGCACCTGTTGCCAACACAGCTATCTCGTACACACGGAGTTTCCAAAGAATATAGGTTTTATCGAAAAGATGTACAGAAATGAGGACAAGTGAATGTTTATTTATAAGGGCCATTGCACAGGAGTCCAGTTGGAGAGCAAAGGGTTGCCTGATCTTGCATCCTTCCCAGGTGTGACGGTTTATGGAGTAACAACCACAGGCTGTCCTTTAGATGGTATTGACTCTCCATGGTTCCTGTGCCTGTTACAGTCAGCAGTGGGGACTTAGAGCTCAATCCTTAAGTTATGTTATGCTGACAGAATGAGCATTCTGGTGGCGTAATGTGTTTTCCAGCTGTCGCAAAAGGTGACATGGGCTGGCTGCTGCTAGAAGTGGCAAGCGGCCGGCTCTACATGGTGATGGACACCGGATACCTGCCGCCCCAGGTAGGACCACACAGGAGGCAGGAAGGAGGCAGAGAGTGGGTGGAATGGGGCAGAGGGTCAATGAAATGGGAAGGTGATGGGCTTGAGGAGGAGGGTGGATTGGGCCTGGGAAGGGGGCAGGTTTGATAGCAGCAGCATCGGCCAAATCCTCTTTCCTGGTCTCAATCCACCTCAATCTACATGAACGTGTGCCAGCAATATCGCTGGTGCAAGTCTGAGTAGACCCACTGGTCCAGCAGGGCCTTCCCCAAGACAATGGAACAAATGTTCCTGAGGAGGTCTCTGGAGGCCAAACCTCCCCCCAGGATGCAGCGGATGCCACGGGCTGCCCATCTTCATTTGAGGAAGTCTCTGTCGTGGGACCTGAGTCATGATAATGGGTCCACAATGAATTGTGTGCACCATGCAGTATCATTAGCCTTACCATAGTCCCAGTTCTGACCGGGACAGTCATGGTTCGGGAGCCCAAATCCCGGGCTCCCAGCCGTCTCCTCATTGTCCCGGCCAGCTGGGACTTGCCCCCGACACACTACACCTTTTTTCCAGCCTCACGCGCCTGCGTGGAAGCACTTTGAAAATGTCTGAGTTCACTCAGTCATTTTCAAAGTGCTTCCAGCCTCGTCACGTACTCTCACGAGGCTTAGAAGATCTCTGAAACACCCCGAGTTTCGGAGAGCTTTCAGCTTCGCGCAAGTGCACAACGAGGCTAGAACCATTCAGAAAACGTCCGAATTCAGGTGCCCGACCCTGCCACATCCCGGCCCCGCCCCATCCCGGTCCCAGCGGATATCGTTTATGCCCCCCTGCGGGGGGGGGGAGTTTGGTAGCCCTAAGCATCCTATAACAGCACAGGGCATCTGGGAACATTCTCTTAGTTTAGTGTTCTGATCTACCTGTACTTTACCAGCCATGCCACCATTTCCCCTCCTTCTCACAGTCCAGGCATTTAAGGGCCCCTTTGAAGCCAAGCTGTGCAAAGGCTCCCAAAATACTGGAGTCAGCCCAGAGCATTTCACAGCTCCTCCATTCTTTTCTATGTGAAAATGAACATTCTCCAAAGCACAATGAAGAATCCCCATGTGCTGCAGTGTTCTCCCTTTTGGGGAAAGAAACACAAAGCTGCTCCATCTTCAATGCTCTGACTCAGACCGATGGGACATGATCCAGGAAACTGAGAGCAGCATGAGTCTGATGGGTCTTGCTTTTGAAGCTAAAATAAGATTATGGTTCTGAATGGCTGATGCCAGATCAAATAATAAACTTGAGGTTCACACTTGAAAAATCTATTTTTCTTTGTAATAGAAACAGTCTGAACTACAAAATGGGGGGGGATAGTTCTGCACTTGATTTAATATATTCTCGTTTTTTTTCTCCCTCTCTTTTTATCCCGTCAAGATATGAGGGAGGAGACAGAAGAGAGGTGGAAGAAGAAATATATATACTAGCACACGTGCCATAGAGAAGCGATTATAATGCATCATGTAGAAGGAAGAAAATTATGGGGAAATTATCTATAGCAGTTTACTGATAATTACATTGCATAGATTATAGGAGGGTAATGGAAAGGATGAATGTAAATTTCGCTCTGATTTTTCCACAGTTCTGGAGCTGTTCGGCATTGCCTGAAATTTGTGAATTAAGAAGACAGATTAAAGACAAGTCAATTTAGTTTATTTGATGGGCCTCGTGATGCAGAACAGATGCAGGGATGATTGGCTTGCATATGTAGAATCCTTGCAAAATATACATGCAGATGACTTAATGAACTGATGAAAGGAAACACAACGGGGAACAGCCTCCAATTTGGAAGGATGAAGATAAAGCCTAATAATTGCATCTGGATTTTCACTTTTATTTTCCAAAGAGCAGCTCCTATTAAGCTTTTAAAATTATTTTTACATAAGCGGAAAGATAATTAGGGTATTCATCTGCTTACTTGCTACAGATGGGGAAATGTGTGATTTCGCCATATTTTATATACACACATATTCATCTCCACTGTGTCTGCTTACACACCAGGGCCTGGAGAGGTTCTGTTTATTTAAGCTGCTATTCAAGACAAACAGGCATGGAAAACCTTATATGGAGAGTTGGATGAAGGCAAAGACTCTTAACCTCTGCTCTGCTTTTATTTGCTTCCGAGTTGACTCTCAGAGGTCAAAACAGGTGTGAAGCGGGCGATCCACTGCTGCTGTACAGAAACGGGAATTGAGTGGCATACTATTAATCGTCAAGACGGCTATAAGGGACATCATAGTCACAGACAATACAGGTGCCCCCCCTTAATGATGGATCGCTTAACGACGATCCACGTATATGACGGAGGTTCCCAAAGTGTAAACAAAGAATTAAAGCCACAGTACTGTATTTTAAATGCAAAAAAGGCCATCTTTAACTCTCTGTGTTTTGTGTGTGTGTTTCTACCTCCATTGACAGGTAGAAATCTTGTTGTGCTTTGTGTTACACTCATAATGTACACTGCATTTGCCATTCATTCCCTATTACAACTCCACTGTGTTACATTGCATTATACTGTACTGTATTGGTTTTACACGTTATATCACAATTGGCTACTAGATGGTGCTGATGACTCGCTTAATGACGGTTTCACTATATGACGGGTTTTCCAGAACGTATCCCTGTCATTAAGCGGGGGACACCTGTACGCCACAAAATAACATTGGTGGGAGAGGAGGGCAACAGTAAGGGAGAGCTACTGCTTTCCAACTTGACTTATGAGCTCTTCAGAAGATCCTTGTTGGCCCCTGTAAGAAACTGTTGTAATCAGATGCTGGGGCTCCAGTTTTGATTGGAGCAGCTGTGCTAGAGAAGGAGGGTTTTTTTTTTTTTCCCTCCCATGACATTTTCCTAAAATCCCCAGCACATCTCTTGGTGGTCATTAGTCATTTGGGGGAAAACAGAGTTACTAAACAGGTCACTTATTTTTCTCCCCTCTCAATCAGTCTAATAGCAGGTAGGGGAAAATGGGGAATTAGAATGGGAGAATGGCACAAGGGGAAGTGTTAAACACCTCTTCTCCAATACTGTGACTCTAATCACATTAGACGCCCACAGCGACTGCTTGAAAGTTAGAAAAGTATCAGGGGATCCCATTCACGGATGTGCCCCTTCACATCCATTGTAGCCCTGTGCCAGTCATCAGTATACATGGAGGAATGACAAGAGTAGCATTGGATTTGAATTTTGAAATCCCTTTTTTCAACTTCAAAGCGACATGCAAATAGAAATTTGGAACATCCACTAACATGAATATTCACAATTAATAATTCTATGTATTAGTTCTATGAATATTCACTGGCTAGCAAGTTCAAAATGAAAATAATCGTCAGAGAACTATATGAACAGTAGTGTAAATCAACAGTAACCTGCAGGACCTTGGGGAGAGACGGGATATGTTTAGCTGTCAATGAATGCTCAACCAAGAGAGGTTCCAGTCAGACCAAGAATTCCAAAGAGGGGGGCAAAACTGAATAAGTCCTGCCCAGTGCCCTTATAGATTCTATGGTTGCAAACAATGGTACACAAAGCAGGGCTGTGTTTTGTTGATTTCAGGGTGCGATGAGATTTATAAAGCAACAGGTTCTCCTTAAAATAAGGTACATCTATGACCCAATCCAACTAGTGTTCCAGCAGTATAAGGTCGTGACATATAAAACGTAAGTATAAAACGTGACATGCCATTTTGTGCAGCCAGGCCGCCACCACAAGCAGTGAGCAGTTGTGGTAACGTGCCAGTGGTTCATCCATGTCCCTTTGTGCCAGTAAGTCAGTATAGGGGGTGGGGGGCAGCAGGATATGTGTAGAATTCAATCCTGGTTCATTTAAACCATGGCTATGTGGCTTGTGTGAAACGAGGAACTGTGGCTTAATGCTGGCTAACAAACTAGGGTGTTAAATGACATCCCTGGCTATGCATAAACTGCAGAGCCATGATTTAAATAAACCAAGACAATGATATCACAACCCCACGATGGAGGTGAGGTGGTAAGGGGAGTGGGGAGGAGGGAGCCTGCAGGCTTGGACCATATTCACTTTCCTAATTAACTATGGTTAGATTATCATCTGAACTGACCCTGTGGGTTTTATATCAGAGAAGAATTTATTTTATTTTGCAGGCATCCAGATAAATGGATGTCATATATCATTAAAAGTCTGAGAGTACAGAAAAATTGTATACGCCTAAAGGATAACAGAATTGACACCATGCAAACATTTCTAGGGAGATCACATTTCTGAGTAAACACATCTGTGATCCGGCTGTCTGTCCCTTATAAATATAATCATTTTTTCCTATTTTATCAGTAGACCTACACTGGGGTAAGGGAGTGAATCATTCTGACACAGCAAACAATCCGTCACAATGCTATTAGACTGCTTTGGTGGACTTGGTTGGTTTCTGGTTGTGAAGGGCAAAGGCGCAACTAGAAAGAGTGAAAAAGATATAAAACAGGCTAGAAGAGAAAGAGAAGACTTGTGAGAACCATCAGATAAAATGTGGAGGTGAAACTGCATAGGAAGTTTGGTATTTGGACGACTGGGTCTGGAGATCAAATTAGAGGAAGGCTTTGAAAGGAAGAAAAGAATCAGTAAAAGGATAAGGAAGCCCTTCGCTTATTCAAAGGGCTGGGATAGGTAGCCCCACAGTTTCCTTCTTCCTTCTCTTAAGACACCTGAGAGGGCCATTTCCTTCACCACCCATTGGCAGCCAGCATGTTCCCCTTCTTATATTGAGCCACAAATTACTGAAACAAATCCTGATGAGGTCCTATGAAAACAGCTGGCTTTGCGGTATTGGGAGTAGAGTGGGAGCTAGAAGTCATAAAAGCTGTAGCTAGGGAAAGTTCAATAGGCACATGGAAAGCTTGGAAAGCACACGCCAATCAACACCTAGTGCCACAATGTAATGCAATGATCTTATTTATACCAGATAATAAATGTAACAAAGCCATGCTTTCAAAACCACCAGTTGACTGAACATTGACCTAATCTGCTCAGTACTGCTAAGGAATAAGAGGTCATCTATTCAAGAGTTAAAAAGGCTTTTAATGCAAACCACAGACCACCTACTTCACTTGCTTTTGGAAAGAGAGGGAGAGAGAGAGAGAGAGAGAGAGAGAGAGAGAGAGAGAGAGAGAGAGAGAGAAGTGCAAGGATTGGGCAAGGAGCACTACTGAACTCCTAATGACTGTAGGTTGAGGGACTCCTTGGGTACTGTGGTTCCTTGGAAAACGATTCATTAAACGCAACCCAATGGGAAAGATTCAGCAGCTTCTCTTCTTCTGATGACTGTGTGAAACTTTGCATTGCTCTTTCAGGTGAAAAAGATCATTTGACTTTTTAATTTTTGTATTATTTGTAACAAATTCAAACTCATAACATTACAAATTCTTTTCATGGTTTGCAGCAACGATAGTACATTTTGAAGTGCAGGAGCGCACCACGAAAGATGCATAACAACATCCCACTAAAGCTATACAATAAACAAACAAACAAAAATCAACTCAGTTGATTCAATAGAGCGCTTTCTTCTCCTGCCACTTATTTCTACATTTAAATTAGAACAGTCTCACCAAGTTCAGTATGACTTACTGCCCAATCCTTTCTAGGCTCAGCACTGGCTGAATGCACTGGCGAAATGGCTATGCTACTGGGCAGGATGGACTGTAAAAGAGGGGATAGGAGTCTGACATCCGAATCCTATGTAACTCTTGCACCAGTGTAACAGTAGATCCACCAGTGTAAGTGCACTTATGCCAGTGTAACTTGTCGTAAATCGACGGACGCAGGAGACACCAGCGTAACCCCCTCTGATGCTGCACATGCGCAGTTCAGACACAGGACGGATGCCAGTGCAACTCCACTGGTGCAGGGGGCATTCTGAGGGTGTTTGGATGCCCCCGGAATGCCCCCTGCGCTGGCGGAGTTGCAGTAGCATCCGTCCCACGTCCAAACTGCGTGTACACAGCATCCAAGAGGGTTACACCGGTCCGTCCTGCGTCCGTCGGCATACGGTAAGTTACACTGGCATAAGTGCACTAACACTGATGGATCTACTGTTACACAGGTGCAAGAGTTACACAGGCCCAATCCTATGCATTCTCAGAAGTAAGTCCCATTATATTCAATGGGGCTTACACCCAGGTAAGTGTGGATAGGATTGCAGCCTAAGAGGTGAGGAGCCAGGTGCAGAGCCAGCTGCAGCCAGGCCAACAGAGAGGAAACAACCCTTCAGTGGCGTTGCTGGAGGTGGGGCGGAACGCTATGTTCCGCACGAGGTGGCCCTGCCCCCTTGCTTTCGGAGCTATTCAGTGGGGCGAAGGCAATGCACAGGAGACTTCCTTCGTGTTGCCTTCGCCCCACTGAATGGCTCCGAAGGCGAGGGGGCGGGGCCGCCTCGTGCCAGTGAGTAACGGAGGTCAGGGCGATGCGGAACTTAGCGTTCCAGTTCCACCCCACCTCCAACGACGCCATTGCAGCCCTTTGCAGAACTCAGCTGCATGCTTGTTGTCTCTCTATAGCAACTCTCCCTGTGAGAGTGTTATGACGTGTGTATTAAAAACCTGAAATGGTTTAATATTGATTGTACCCAGAGATCTTTGTGATACTGACACTATCACAGCAATCTGCCAATCTCTGCTTGTTCTGACAAAAGCTGACCCAGTACAAAACACTTTCCACAGGACTCCCTTTTTTCTTTAGCAGTAGCTTTATTTGTTTGGTTTCAAACAGAACAAAAAAAATCTAAAGAAGTTTTAATGCAGATGCCAATAATCCTCTGATGGCTGAGATTTGGCTGCTGGTTTTCGAAGATATTTCCTGAGGTTTAGGTTCAGTTTCTGAAATTCGAAGTGTTGTAGATGCCCTGGGAACATTGGCATAGTGCAATGAAGGAACACAATTCGTACTCAGTAGATATAAAGAAGCTGGTAATAACAGGAAGAACAGTCTCAGTTGATCAAGAGATTCAGAGGGAATGTAAATAAGCTCCCCCTTGGTCCTGAAATTCACAGTGATGCAGTTTTGGGAAGCACTTTTTTCCCCCTTAATATTGTCTGTTCTTGTTCGAGGGCTCTCATGCTATGCAAGCTGCCACATCTCTCCACCCCTACTCCAGTTTAAAATAATCAATCAGATAATTATGTTCTGAAATCAGAATATGTGAGCCAATCTATATATTTATTGCCATTTAAGTGGAGGAATTTAGCTTGAAGAAGTTGCTTTTTGACAACTGACACCAAACCACAGTACAGACCACCCACAGCCAGTGAAAGTCCTGGATCTGATTGCCAAAAAGAATGGAACGAATTAATGATAGCTTACTGGATATTTCTTACGCCTACCGTCTTTTATAACAGTGAGTGGGGTCTGAGTTAGTGTTTATACCAAGTAAATAAATACAGGACTGGGGAGGGGGGAGAGCCCAGAAGGATACTGGTCAGTACATGTATATTTGAAAATTGGTTTCAGATGACAAAGCAATTTGGTGGTAGTGAATCCCTTTCTTTGACTCAGAACCCAGGACAATGGAAATGAGCCTAAAGTTCAATGGCTTAAACAGTGACTCAAAGCCGCAGGATATTCTGAGGCTCACATCTCTCTGACCTATGGGATTTATCATCTTGCTTACATTGCAATTACACAGTCCAGTCTATTTCAGTTTATTCTTATTTATAGCTTTTTCCATTCTAAAGGGATGTATAGTAGAAGTTTCAGAGGCAAATACAGTAGAGCCGCCATAGCCATGGGGGATATGTCCCAGCCACCACCACCCCTGTGGATACATGAAAACCGCGGATAGCCTATGGTTTTCTGAGGGGCCCTGTTCCCAACATATAAGTTATCCGTGCGCATGCGTGCACACGTGTTGGGAACGGGATAAGTGAATCTGCAAATAGCTGATCTGCGGCTAGCGGGAAGAGGGTTGTATACAGTACAGTAAGATGCGACAGGTTGCAAAGTTTCTGGGGCTGCTACTGATGTCACTTGACTCACCGTGGAGCAGCAGCAACTACCTGTGCCTACCCCCCCCCTCTCTCTCTCTCTCTCGCTGCAAGCAGTATTGGGCCTTCCTGGGAGAACTTGAATCCCCCTTATAGGTACTGCTTAGCTTCTCATCTTCCTTTCCAGTTGAACAGGGGCAGACAATCAGGCAGTGACCATCAGCCTCCAGCCTCTGTATGGAAGCCAAAAGCCAAGTCAGTCACCAGGACAAGGGACTGCTGGAGGAGGGTATTGTGCCCAGCCTCTTTTCTTCCCCATCTGGATCTAGACATGGAGATAAGGATGCTTTGTCTTTATTCATCTGAAATGAAGCCTACTCAGAAATCGTTTTTGGAAGGATCGAACCTGGACTTTCAGCACTCCAAGACCTTGGTGCGTGCCAAGGCAATTGCTGAGGCCATGTGAGCCAAATTCTCACCTTAGCACTCTCACCACTGCCTTCTGTCACACTTGCCATATTATTTGGTGACAGCTTATGGTGGTAGGTTTTCTGCAGCCGAAAGAAAATCCAACTGTTTCTACAGCAAGTAAGAAAATGTCATGCATTGGAGCTGAAGTCTGAACTCTGAAGCAGCTTTATTTACCACTTGCCTTTTAATATTCTTACCAACCTTTGCCAACCTCTTACCGGAGGGGGGGCAGCATCCTTTGCCCTGCCCCCCTTGTCCTTTTGCTGGATTCTCAGTGTCTTTGATGTTTTTGCAACCTTTTAATAAACTACTTGTATTTTTACTGTTTTACCTGCCTGGTTCCAGTTCACTCAGGTGGGAGCAGGTTTCCACATCTCCCACACCACCCATATTCCACTGCCATTTGATTTAGTTGGAATATAGGTGCAACACCACCTACAAGACTCTGGAGGGTAATGTATTGTCCACTTTACCCTTTACCTTGTCCTCTGTGGTACCTGTAGGAAGTGCAGTTCCTTCCTTCCTTCCTTCCTTCCTTCCTTCCTTCCTTCCTTCCTTCCTTCCTTCCTTCCTTCCTCTCTCTCCCTCTCCCTCCCCCCTCTCTCTCTCAGTGCAATCCTGTGTAACTTTGCACTGGTGTAACAGTAGATGCACCGGTGTAAGTACGCTTATGCCAGTGTAAGTGCACTTACACCAGTGCATCTATTGTTACACCAGTGCAAAGTTACACAGGATTGTGCTCTCTCTCTCTCTCTCTCTCTCTCTCTCTCTCTCTCTCTCTCTCTCTCTCTCTCTCTCTCTCTCTCTCTCTGACCATTGAAGGGGCAGCAGCCAGGCTCCTGAGCTCTGTCCCTGAATGGTAGCCATTGCTGAAGAGCTTCCCCTTACTTCCACACAAAGAGAACAGCATTCAGGGTACTCTGTCCCCTAAGTTGTAGAAACCTCTGATACCTCAGAAGATGCATATGCTTTTAAACTACAAGGAAACTATTTTCCACTGATTGCTCTGATTGTTAGAACCCCCCTTTTCCAGCAGATTTTAAGGGGAAGCCTCAGATTTGTGGGCTTCCAGTTTACCTAGGATGGAGGATTTCCAAAGGCAGGGTGCTGGTCACTAACCACTAGGCATTACACCTCTCCTGCCCTCTGTTTACCCTTTCAGTGACATTAATGACCTTCATTCAACTGGAATTAGACAAATAGGGATTTGCAGTGCATTATTTTATTCATCACCCTATCTCCTTAAGAATAACTTTTTTCCCTCAGAAATTATAGGCATTGTAATATAAAATATTATAAGCATTGCAATAGTATTATCTTACTGTAGTCTATAATTGGTGATGCAAACACAACCAGCTGCATTTACCTGAGTACAATAGCCAATTGATGCAATATGTTATCTATTAATGGTGGGAGTGTTATATGACGATTGGAGTACTCCAATAGTGGTTTGTACTCCAATGACCATTCAGTGCTTGAGCTTTGAGCTTTGAATAATTGTGTTCTATTCAAATATACAGAAATGATAAGAATAAAACTTGTACAGTGTGAGGATTAACCTAGAAACATTAAAATGCCTAAGGCATTTTATACACAACAGCTTGCATTCTAGAAACTTAGATATGTTCCTGGTTGCCAATGGAAAATGCAGCTTTCACTCCAAACATGTACAGTTGGACCTTACTATCCGCGGAGATCCGTTCCAGACACCCCGCAGATAGCGAGGATCTGCAAATACTTTAAGTCCATGTTCAAAATGCTGTAAAAAGAAAAAAATGGTGATGCAGCTGAGAGAAAAGAAGCATCTCTCTATCTGAGGACCACTCCACCTCTCAAAGCATAGCTGCTGAGAATGAAGGCCAGCTGAAAGCACTTAAGGAATCCCCTCAGATTGTCATCACTCTGTCATGAAGAGGGTTGTATCCCTTGTTTTCTCTCTGGATTATAATCATTTTTTAAGTTCTCCTCCTGCTAGATTTTAAAGAAAGGGCTTACCAAAAAAAAAAAGAGAGAGAGAGACTGGCAAAGCCTGCCTACCTGGGGCGGTGTGTGCTTCTGTGCAGCTTAAATCTGCCACCCACTGGTGCCTCTACTCACATGCGCCCCAACGCAACCTCCTATAAAAGGTGGGTGGGTGAACAAGTGGGTTCACTTCCATCCCCCCACCCTTTACTTTCAAAACACGCACCATGCAGCCTCCTTGGTCCGCACCTCTTCTGTTTGAAATTGTACATTTTCCTACGACGGATCCCGGTGGTGTTCCTTTCATTGTGGTCACGGTCATACACCTAAACCTGCCAGAGTTCTTCCTTTTAATCCTCCTAATGGTTCACGGAAATCACTCCAAGATTCCCATAAGGTCATTCAGTCCTCCTCTCTCTCAGATCTCACCCCTATAAACCGCTTTGTGAACTTTTTGTTGAAAAGTGGTATATAAATACTGTTGCTGTTGCTGTTGCTGTTGCTGCTGCTGCTGCTGCTGCTGTTGTTGTTGTTGTTAATAATAATAATAATAATAATAATAATAATAATAATAATAATAATAATAATAAAAGGCCACATTCCAGGACACCAAAGCCTCCACTGCAGATTTATCCACACAGGCTAAGAAATCTAAGCACAAGTCTGCTTATCTAGATTCCTCTTCCAGCTTTCTCGGCTCCAGAATCTCTCCCCTCTCAAAAATTCTGACAGGGAGGAAAATGTGAAGGAGAAACCTGCTTTTTTGCACTAATTGTTTCTCCAACTTGTCCACCGCGCTGGAGGTACTCTATTTACAATCTCTACAGTTCCTAAACCTACAGGAATGGCCTCAGCCTATGTATTGCCTAGGTAGCTACCCAGTTACTATACCTGCTTGTACAGTTTCCTGCCTGCTTCAATGACATCCTTCACACAGTGGCAGAAATCCACTAAAACTAATTGCATCATCCTTTCTGTGACACATTTTATTTGCCATGCAAGATTTCTGTGTCTCCATAGTGGCTGCTCCAGTGGCTGCTCTCCTCTCACCTCCAAAGCTCTGTTCACTTTGGGCATCCATTCAACACAAAGTAGATCAGTGTAACAGGAGAGCAGAGGCTACTCTGTGCAAGAGCTTCGATGCTGCTTTCTGTTGGCCGAAAGAAAGCACCAAAAGTAAAGTCCATATAGGACGCTTTGCAAGAGGCTTGTGCTCAGACGTCACAGATAATTTTATTTAAGGAAAATATATCTTTGTTGAGAGGAAGGAAATGGATCCTGCAGCTAGTCTAGCCATCTAGCTACATGTCTTCACTACAGTGGAAGGGGGAGAGAGATTGCAGAGGGAAGTAAGGCCCAAGAATTGCACTCTGGGTAACAAAAGAGCATGCATTGCCTGAGGATAGGATGAGAGAGAGAGAGAGAGAGAGAGAGAGAGAGAGAGAGAGAGAGAGAGCACCTTGTCCCCCAACCACTACCCATCTACCTCTTGGTACAGGTGCAAGCAAGGGCATCGCAGTGCTGCATACTCCAACACTTCCATTGCATAAATGCTCCACCCATCTCCCAATCCCACCTGCTCCCCCCGAACTGACTTACCAGAGCTGGGGCTCCTCTGCAGGCTGGTGGCACGTGGCCATGGCTGCTTGCCACGGGGAGCAAACGGCTCGGCTGCACTGAATGGTGCATTGCTTTTTGCAACCCTTGTAAAACACGCTATGCCACTGGAACACAAGTTCTGACAGCGCAGTGTGCCCGTAGGATTGGGCTATTAAATTCATAAGTATGCAAGTTTATTAGGGTCAATAGCTCAGAGGCAGAACCCATGTTTTACTTGCAGAAGGTCTCACGTTCAACACCCAGGCACTCTAGTTAAACATCTCTGTTGGTAGCAGGGATGGGAAAGATCTCTGCTTAAGACCTGGGAGAGCTATTGTCCATCAGAATACACAATACTGGGCTGAATATGAACCAATAATATGACTCAGAATAATGCTGAACATATTACTAAATAATGAATAGCTACATAAACATAATAAAATTGGTTTTCTGCAGAAAAGATCGGTAATCAGAAGCCAGCAGGAATCTAAGATCCTGCTCCTAGCGTTCTTTTGGAAGTTTCCTTTTTGATTTTCCATTCTGGCACAATATTTCCCCCCTAAAACCCTTTCAGGAATCAATCTAAAGCAGTCCTTTACTGGGGAAAAAGTAGTGTAACTCTTCAAATGCAGGTAATGAATTTTCCTTCAGACCTGAAAAACACAGTAATAAATATAATGAACATTGTAAGGAAATTTCATGAGTTCATTTCTGTTTCATATTATTTTGTATGAAATTTCATTTGAAACCTGGCAACTCAAAAAGGATTTTGAGATTTTGAAATTTCTACCTATCAGCAACTTTCCTTGGTAAGTAGAGCTCAGTTTTCATAATGGAGAAAGACAGATCTCTGCAATTACCTTTTTCTGACAACTCCAAAATCAGCAACACTAACGTACCTTAGATTGATTCCTGAAAGGATTTTAGGGGGGAAATATTGTGTCAGAATGGAAAATCAAAGAGGAAACTTCCAAAACACTAGGAGCAGGATCTTAGATTCCTGCTGGCTTCTGATTACCGATCTTTTCTGCAGAAAACCAATTCTATTATGTTTATGTAGCTATAGTATTCTTTATTTAGTAATAAATTCAGTGTTATATTTATACTGAGTTGTATTATTGGTTCATATCCAGCCTAGTATTGTGTACTCTGATGGGCAGAGCTCTTTCCAATCCCTGCTACCAACAGAGATATTTAACTAGATGTTTAACTAGAGAGCCTGGGATACCTATGAATCTAATAGCCCAGTCCTACGGGCACGCTGCACTGCTGGAACTCGTGTTCCGGTGGCATAGCATGCTTTACAGAGGTCGCAAAAGGCAATGCACCATTCAGTGCAGCCGGGCCATTTACTCCACTCCATTTACTCTTGTCAGTTTCGGGGGAGCAGGTGGGAGTGGGGGGATGGGTGGTAAATCTACCTTCTTGGGTCCACTTGGACTTGGTGCAGGGAACAAGTGTACCCTTACCTGGAGGAGACCTTCTCGACCCCCCCCCCCTTGCAAGATGCAGCACATGCTCTGGTGCTGTGGAGGTTTTTTGTTTTTTTTGTGTGTGGTTTTTTTATGATAGGATTGGGCTGTAATCGTAGATATGCTGTATCATTCCAAAAGCTCTCAGCATATCAAATTCAATGCCTGGGCAATGTGACTAACACCTCAAAATGTAATGTTCTAGCACAACTGTAGGAACAACCGATTGGTTCAAAATTGGGAAGGGAGTACGGCAAGGCTGTATACTGTCACCCTGCTTATTTAACTTATATGCAGAGTACTGCAGGGCTGAATGAATCGCAAGCCGGAATTAAGGTTGCTGGGAGAAATATCAACAACCTCAGATATGCAGACGGTACCACCCTAATGGCAGAAAGTGAAGAACCAAAGAGCCTCTTGATGAGGGTGAAAGAGGAGAGTGCAAAAGTTGGCTTGAAACTCAACATTAATAAAACTAAGATCATGGCATCTGGTCCCATCAATTCCTGGCAAATAGAAGGGGCAGAAATGGAAGCAGTAACAGATTTTACATTTTTGGGCTCCAAGATCACTGCAGACAGAGACAGCAGCCATGAAATTGAAAGACGCTTACTCCTTGGAAGGAATGCTATGGCAAACTTAGACAGCATAATCAGTGGCGTTGCTCCGGTAGGGGCGGGGCCGTAAGTATCGCTCCGTCGTAATCCCTTTACCGAGCGAGCTGGAGGCGGCCCCGCCCTCTCACTGTTGGAGCCTTTCCCCTGCGGAGAAAGCAGCAGGCAGGGTCTCTTGCCTGCTGCTTTCTCCTCAGGGGAATGGCTCCAACAGAGAGGGGGAAGGGCCGCCTCCTGCTCGCTCGGTAAAGGGATTACAACGGAGCAATACTTACAGCCCCGCCCCTACCGGAGCAACGCCACTGAGCATAATAAAAAGCAGAAATATCACCATGCCAACAAAAGTTCGTATAGTCAGGGCGATAGTGTTCCAGTAGCAATGTATGGTTGCGAGAGTTGGACCATAAGGAAGGCTGAGTGCCTAAGAATAGATGCTTTCGAACTGTGGTTCTGGAGAAGACTCCTGAGAGTCCCTTGGACTGCTAGGAGATCAAATCAGTCAATCCTAAATGAAATCAACCCTGACTGTTCCCTGGAAGGACAGGTACTAAGGCTGAAACTCAAATATTTTGGTCACCTAATGCGAAGAGAGGAGTCTCTGGAGAAGACTCTGATGCTGGGAAAGATTGAAGGCAAAAGGAGAAGGGGAAGGCAAAGGATGAGATGGTTAGACAGCATCACCGATGCAACGAACATGAAAATGAGCAAACTCAGGACGATAGTGGAGGACAGGAAGGCCTGGTGGGATATGGTTCATGGGATCACGAAGGGTCAGACACGACTTAACGACTGAACAACAACAACAACAACAACACCTAACATTTGTGTGATGATTAGGGACTAGAATAAGGAGAACAAGGCATAGCTCTCTGGCAAAGACCACAAATGAATGACAGCTGAGACCCAAGTTGCTGTCCAGGGGGACTAAATTTCAGCCCAAGTCTTCTATCCATATAGGTGATCTTTGTATATATTGAAATGTCTTCAGAATCAATGTCTCCCAACGTACAGCACCCCAGGCACTTCATAAATAAGAATATTAATTATTAAGCACTAACTACTCTTGCTTTAGCATGTATCTCTAATTCATGCTCATCTAGCTTTAATTTATGTCTGCCTCCTGCACCGTTCTATTTTAGAAATTCAAGGAGATGCTGGGTTATGACATCAATATATGGCAAAGCATCATCTGCTGCTTAAAGAACAGGTGCTGTATCCCTGCAAAGCGATTACTTACGCTCATTGGCATGGGTGACCAGACCAATGCTGGCATTTTTTATCAACCTGTTCATCCTGTGAAAACCCAGTAAGTCTTTCGGGTTATTAATCAGTTGCCGGCTGAGCTGGAGAACGCTGTATCCATGAAGGATGCTTTATTTGGCTTTGATGAATAAACTCAGGTATCCCTCTGCCAATTTGGTGCAGTGGGCCGGCCAGTTGTTCATCTCTTTTTGACCTGTTGAGTTCAACTCTGCTGTGAGCTTTTTATATTACCTTGATGACAGAAGGCATTAAGAATGTATGAATGACATTGCACAATGGAGAGCAGGCCTACATTTAGCTTGCCCTTTCCTCCCAAAAGAAAAAGAAAACAGGCTATTTCTAAGATATTACTGCCCAATCCTGTGTAACTCTTGCACAGGTGTAACAGTAGATCCACTAGTGTAAGTGCACTTATGCAAGTGTAACTTGCCGTACGCCGACAGATACAGGACAGATGCGTAACCTGTTTTGGATGCCGCGCAAGAGCAGTACGGACAATGAACAGACACCGCTGAAACTCCGCCACGCAGGGGGCATTCGGATCCCCCCCCAGAATGTCCCCTGCGCCGGTGGAATTGCACTGCCATCTGCCCTGCATCCGAACTGTGCATGTCTGATGGGGGCTACGCAGGTGTCCATCCTGCATCCGTCAGCGTACGACAAGTTACACTGGCATAAGCGCAATTACAATGGTGGATCTACTGTTACACCGGTGCAAGAGTTACACAGGATTGGGCTGCCATTCTACCTTTCCAAGGTCATACTTATAATCAGAGCAATCACCCCCTCCCCTTGCACTCTATCAGGCTGTCTCAGATAGAGCCTTGCCTGCTCCAGTATTCCAATGAATAACTGCACCTTGTTGGCACAGCAAATTTGATCCTGTGACCAAACACCATCTGACTTGGGGGAAAAACCAAGTATTTAGTGAAACAAAAGAAGGATCCTCAACACTGGCTGTCCTCATCAGCTACATGGCTAAACTTCATCAAGGAGGCATGTTAATGAGCCAATAGATCTCCTGAGATAGCTGCCTTGCCTTCAGCCAGGTGATAATGCCATTTGAAGTTGGTGTAAACCCAAGAGAAAAGCTTGCATTGGAGTCAATGAACATTTTCCTCCTGGAACCTATAGAAGTTTTGGTTAGATTTTTTTTTAGATTTTTTTTTAATCAGGAAAGCATTAAAGTGTTAAATGCCCCCAGATCATTGCTGTGATCCTGATTGGGACCCCATCAACTGCTTTTTAAAGTAAGTTAAAAAGAATGCAAACACAAACGATACGTTGGCCATCACGCCTGGATTGACCTTCAGTCTAGAAGCTTTTGTTGTTGTTCAGTCGTTAAGTCGTGTCCGACCCTTCGTGATCCCATGAACCATATCCCGCCAGGCCTTCCTGTCCTCCACTATCTTCCTGAGTTCGCTCATTTTCATGTTTGTTGCATCGGTGATGCTGTCTAACCATCTCATCCTTTGCCTTCCCCTTCTCCTTTTGCCTTCAATCTTTCCCAGCATCAGAGTCTTCTCCAGAGAGTCCTCTCTTCGCATTAGGTGGCCAAAATATTTGAGTTTCAGCCTTAGTACCTGTCCTTCCAGGGAACAGTCAGGCTTGATTTCATTTAGAATTGACTGATTTGATCTCCTAGCAGTCCAAGGGACTCTCAGGAGTCTTCTCCAGCACACAGTTCAAAAGCATCTATTCTTCGGCGCTCAGCCTTCCTTATGGTCCAACTCTCGCAACCATACATTGCTACTGGGAACACCATCGCCCTGACTATACAAACTTTTGTTGGCATGGTGATATCTCTGCTTTTTATTATGCTGTCTAAGTTTGCCATAGCTTTCCTTCCAAGGAGTAAGCGTCTTTTGATTTCATGGCTGCTGTCTCCGTCTGCAGTGATCTTGGAACCAAGAAAAGTAAAATCTGTTACTGCTTCCATTTCTGCCCCTTCTATTTGCCAAGAATTGATGGGACCCGATGCCATGATCTTAGTTTTATTAATGTTGAGTTTCAAGCCAACTTTTGCACTCTCCTCTTTCACTCTCATCAAGAGGCTCTTTAGTTCTTCTTCACTTTCTGCCATTAGGGTGGTATCGTCTGCATATCTGAGGTTGTTGATATTTCTCCCGGCAATCTTGATTCCGGCTTGTGATTCATTCAGCCCTGCATTTCTCATAATGTACTCTGCATATATGTTAAATAAGCAGGGTGACAATATACAGCCTTGCCGTACTCCCTTCCCAATTTTGAACCAATCAGTTGTTCCATGGCCGGTTCGAACTGTTGCTTCTTGACCCGCATACAGGTTTCTCAGGAGACAGGTAAGGTGGTCTGGTACCCCCATCTCTTTAAGAATTTGCCACAGTTTGTTGTGATCCACACAATCAAAGGCTTTTGCGTAGTCAATGGAGTCTAGAAGCTAGACTCTAGCTAATCAGAGACTGAAAAAAAGGAAGATAACTTCACTGGCGTCGACGGGGGGAAGCAGGCCGCTGGGGGGGTCGCACGTATAGGGGTGACGCGCGATCACCCCCCACTTACAGTTTAGAGCTTGAGCTGGGCCCGCCCTCCCTCCCTTGTGTCCGTTTGGCTCCAAAATGAGCCGAAAACGGAGCGGGGAGGGCGCTCTGCTCCTGCGCGTGACGTCACGCGTGGGGGCGGAGCCTCCCCCTTAAGTGCGACGCGCGCCCCTGCTCTGGGGTGACATGCGTCGTCGTGACGCGACTGGATAACTTCAACTACAACTTTTTATAAGAATTTGGAGTGAACTGGCCATAAGTACTTCTCTTGAAAGGGTGCTCCAGAGTTCTTACAAATTAGGGTATTCTTGGCTCTACTGTTCGCCTGCCAAATTTCAGGCCTCATCTGACTTAAAGGCGGGGGTGGGTGGGTTGCCCTTTTGGAAGAAGGTGTTCCTGCGGATATCCAAGCCACCATGTTTAAAGTGACTGTCAAAACCAGCACTTTGGATTGAGCCTGGAAACTAATGGGTGACCAGTGTGATGTGGTTTCTTAGAAACAATTAACTATCAGCTGGCAATGTATTTAATAAATACAAAGCAATAAGAGAAAGAGAATAAGAGAAAAGTGTGTAGATGCAGAAAAAAAATACATGAGCAGGGAAACAGGCAGATCACAAAAACCAAGAAGGTGAATATAGATGATGATAAGGAGCTAGAAAACAGATGCATTTAAAAGTACGGTAAATAATATAATCTTAATTTGAATGCAAAATGGGAAAAGTAATCAATGCAAAGAAATACGCAATAGAGGGATGTGATCATATCATAGCTCTGTGCAGAAAAACTGCAAGCATAAGATCAAAACAGGTGGCTTAAGGTGGGTATAGAGAAAATCAAGTAAGAAGCATCACAGTAATCCAAATGAAATGAAATGAGAGAATGAACCTGTGTGAGTAAAATCAACAGCAATGAAAGAATGAGTTTTAGTGATGTTTGATATCTGCAAATAACAGGTCTTAGGAATTGCCTAATCTGAAAAGGAAAAGGGAGAAAAATTAAAACCAATGTCAAGCTTTCTAGTTGGAGGAATAGCAAAATCAGGTATAGATTTGAGACCTTTTATTATGCCCGAATATTGTACTTGAAGGGAGGCGAACAGGAGCCTGCTGGCTAGGCACTCACCCCCAGGGCATGCCAGCAAGGGTTTCAAATCAAATGGAGGAAGCCTCCACACATTCAGGGCTTGCCTTTGAAGATAAGCACTGAATATGCAGGTGCCTATGTGGCATGGCTAGCGGGCAGAGGGAAAGGAGAAGGGAAGAAGGGAAAAGAAACAAGAAAGGAGGGAAAAGAAAGAGGAGTTTTAGCAGGGGCAGCTTTTGTTTGTACTGCCTACCTCTCTGCATTGGTGTGTCAGCGCAATCCTGAGGGGGGGGTGGCGCTGGAACTAGCGTTCTGGCTCCGGGAGATGTCGCAAATGTGCCATAAAGCACATTCGTAAAGCACATCCGTGATGAATCTTGAATAAGTCGGGACCCTCAACACTGCCGGAAGATGCGGCCGGAAGAAGAAGGTAAGTCTTCCGCTGCCGGCTGCAGGGGCGGTCCGGCCAGGTGAGGGAAGGGGGCCATTGGACTAGCCGGCCTGGGAGGGGGCAGGGGAATGGGTCCTGCCATATCCTGGTCCCCGCCGGGCCGGCTAGGCCTTTACACGGCCTCCTTTACTTCCGCCAGCAAAATAGCTGGCTGAACTCTGAGGAGGCCGATCGGGCCTGCCGTAATTTACAAACCAGGGAAGTCCCCTTCCCCGAGTAGACCCCCTGGCCCTGTAGCAGCGCTGCTACCGGTGCACAGGATCCAGCGAGCAGCCCTGGGCCGCCGGCCAGATCCTTAGTCAGAATTGCTTTGTTTTGTTTTGTTTTCTTGTGTGTGTGTGTGTGTGTGTGTGTGTGTGTGTGTGTGTGTGTGTGTGTGAGAGAGAGAGAGAGAGAGAGAGAGAGAGAGAATGCAATACACTACAGTGGGCCATACCACAATGGAACGAAAAACAAGGTTTATCATGGGACCTCGCTTTGTTAGCTCAATGGCAACGCAAGACATAAAGTACTTTCAGGGAGGTCCTCTTATTTGTTTTGTATCAGCACCTCTATCTCTACAACATTTCAGTGCTCCTTATCACCAACCACCAGCTGATGCAGCTGTAGCTTACCCATATCAACATTTTTTTTCTCTTGAACCAGTTGCTGCGACCAATGTGCACTGCATATCGTCAGACAATGGCAAGAACAGAAGCACTGAATTCACTTGACAGATCATCTGTAATGCTCTTTATTTGTCTTGACTGTATCTTTTGCAGCAGAAGCATGACTATAAACATGCCTGTTATTTATCGGCAGATTTAAAGAGGCAACCCAGTACAACATCAGAGAGCAGTCTCTCTGGGCGTATTAAACATTCCTGAACAGACTTCAGAGGAAACTGCTGAGGAAACAAAATTTTGCATGAGGAAAATATTTGTAACCCAGAAGTTCTGTCTCACAAGAAGAGGTCACAAAATGAATTTTCATGGGGGTTTAAAGAAACAGCTGTACTTTTTGCTTATTAAACCCAAACCATGTTTTTTAAAAAAAAAATACAAGGAAAGCTGTGCTGACGCTGATTATTTCCCCACTGTTGTTACTGTTTGACACTCTTACAGCAACGTAGGCTGATAATCATGACTGTAATGTAATGCCATTACACCCCTGCTAACTGGGCAAAGAGGCACCTTTTAAAGTGGAGCATTTAGCAGGGGGAGAGCAGCAGTCCCTCTTCACTCCAGCATGGCGCCTTGGCCAGTGCCTGTTGCTGATGTCTCTTCTGTTTTGTTTTTTTAAGAGTGTGAGTCCAGGGAAACATTTATTGATTTATTTCTATGTAAACCGCTTTTTGAACTACTACATGTTGACAAACAGTTTATAATAATAATAATAATAATAATAATAATAATAATAATAATAATAATAATAATAATAATAATGATGATGATGATGATGATGATGATGATGATGATGATGATGATGTTGGCTAGCCACAGCACTGGAGGTTCGTCGTTGGAAACATACTTGCTGTGGTTAGAGATATGGACAAACTCTTGAGAAATTTATCAAAATTCACTTAACATCTCTCAAAATTCCTATGTCTGTAAGACCCTCCATATTCATCTTGCATTTCCTTTCAGGTGAAACATGGTGTCAGTCTATCACCTTGGAAACTATAGAGGAGAGAGAACAGAATTCAAATTTGCCCGGGGGTCGCCATTCAAACCTATGCCTCCAGTCCTAGCCCCATGCCCTACTACTCCATACTTATCCCAATGTCCTTCTGCTGTCTACTTTTCCTTGACACTATTTTCCTATTGACACTATTTAGTGTGAAGAACATTTGAGATGATGGTGTACTGTTCTGATGGTGTTGGCAGTAAGGTCCCCAATTGCTTCCTGCTTCTCCTAGGCCTTTGTAGAACATGTTATGTTTTTGCTGTCTCTGTCTTTGTTTTACAGAGCAATCCTAACCAACTTTCCAGCGCAATTCAGCTGTGCCAAGAGGGCGCACACTGCATTTTGCAATGCGGGGGACAGTCACAGAGGCCTCTTCAAGGTGAGGGGACAGGATTCAGGTGAGTGAACAGGTGTCCCTCACCTCACAGGATTTGAGAATCCCTCACAGGATTTGTTCCCTTACCTTGGGGCTGCATTGCGGCTGAACTGGCCCTGGAAAATGAGTTAGGATTGTGCTGCTAATCAATGGCTACTTAAAATGTGATGTCAGCAGCAGAAGTAACAGAAAAAAAGCTAATCTCAAAGGGCCCTCATGGAAGTTAGTGGTCATCAGAAAGGAAAGTGATATGGTTGGATCCACAGCATTCATTGGCCCAATATGAGTCATTTGTATCATGTCCAAAGTCATGTGCGCCACTAATGGCCCAACCATACAGGTCCACCAAATGCCACTGCGTCATTGTAAAAGGCTCGCTGCTGTTGTGTGCTTCAGAGCCCTCGACACAAATGGCCAGAGGCTCTGCACATACAGAGAAATGTACGGAAGGGACCGGTTTGTGAGTGGTTCGGGGCTGGAATGGGCTGGGAAGGGGGCAGTTCAGGAGGTGGTGGATCTCGGTGGTAGCAGTGCACACCACGATCCATCCCTGTTTTCTTAGCCTGTCACAACCCCTGCTTCTCCTCTGACTTACATCAAAAAAAAATAGCTGGTGTAGGGCCAAGGAGACCCATTGACAGCCAGGCAGCTTACAAAGAGCTAAGTAAAAATGATTTTTACTTATCTCTCCTGGGCCATTCGGTTGACCCTCTACCATAGTGCTGCATGCTATGGACTGGCGAGGATAGGATTGGGCCCTAACTCACATGTTAATAATCAGTATAAACCATCTGATTTTGATTACATGAATCTTCTATGCCCATATATTTCTGTAAAGAAGAATTATGAATGAATTACAAGCATACACCCTGAAGAAAGAATGACTTTGAGTTCATCTACGAAAACTGGAGTTTTATTGGACCCATGAAAAGAGAGCTTAGGAAATTGCTGAGGTAAATATTCATATCTATGAAAGATACTTCTGTTCCATCGGACACCTTCCCACCAGGGTGGCGGGAAAACAACTATCTACAGGACTTTGTGAGAATGTTTTGGTAATTCTGTCAGAAAATATAATTATACAATAATGATTTTTCCTAGCCTTTCTGAACATTTTTCAGGATAATTTATCCACAAGCACCACATGAGGTAATGAGTACAGCTTTAGACAAAAATAAAGCAGGAAAAAGGAAAGGCAGGTACGTACGTTGCCGGAATGTTATGAGTCAGTAAAGGAATTAAGCACAAAATACCAGTGGTGTGTCATTAAAATGCTGAATGATATAAAACTTCAATGCCGTATGGATGAGGCAGTATAGTTTAACAAGAGGGGTGGTGCTCACCACTCATAGGGTGGAATGTAAGCTGTTTTATATCTGTAAAACTCTAACTCCATCTGGAACTAAGACAGTTGTTTGGGTTGGGTACCAAAACGTCATTGGCCTTATGATGCTTAAGTAGGTAACCAAATATCCAGTATAAGATAGATCTAAAGTTCACTGTTGTTAATTGTACACTCAAAATTGATATTAATCCTACAGCTATGACACAACTAAATGCATTAAATACTTCCTAAGAAAAGAAACGCCTGTTACAGTGAGCAAAATATCACGGAAACGCCTACAGCATTATATTTTAACAAGACATGAGAGTGTGGGGCTATTACACTTATGTAAAGGATTTCTTTCATTCATAATATCATAAAAGTTATGTTTTCCTTCTATTTTCATTCTTTCTCAGCTAGATCCTTGCCCATTTGCTTAATTAAAGCAGTATGGCTAGGGCTGGGTGTTTGAGCAGGATTGTTAGGTTAACAGGGCCCACGTCTTCCTGCAGAAAGCATCTCTTGACCTCTCAGTTGGGAATAACCATTGCCTTGTACCAAATGCTCCATTTGGGGGCAAAGGTTTCAAGCATGTGATGGCAGCTCATCTGAACTTGGTCCCCCTACCTAGTAGACAACTTCTTGGTCACCCTACCTAGTGGACAAGTAGACAGGGAGAGCATGCCTCTATTGATTCTCCTGGACCTCTCAGCAGTCTGTGATACCATCAATCATGATACCTTTGGGGCCACCTTTTGGGAATGGGATTGGGGGCCACTGTCTTGAGATCAGGAGCAATCTGAGTGATCTGTTGCCTGAAGTGGGGCAGACCTGCTTCCCCTGCCAGTATGAAATTAAGGTGCCAGTACAGCTTGGACTGGTCCCGGTCTATGATTTTCAGTTATTCCTAGGGAGGCAGTGAAACCTCAGATCTGTGTGGGGGAGAACAAGCAGAAACGTCATCTAGAGGCACTGTTTGTTGGGACCTGATCTAAGGGTAGATATTTCACTTGTCCTAGTCAGGGTCACAGTCCCCTGGGAAGACTAGGGTTGCAACTTGAATTGCCAATGCTAGTAAGTAGAAAGTCTCAGCATTACTGCTGTCATGTGCTATATGTGGAGTTGTCCTTGAAGATAAACCATAAACTTCATTTGCTACAACATACAAAATAATGCAACCAGATTGCTGACTTGAATGTATCATTGTCACCTTTTGGGTCCAGCTATACTGGTTGCCTATTTGTATCTGGGCTCAATTCAAGGTGCTGAAACATTTAAATCCTTCAATGGCTCTATGATCCTTAAATGAGCACCTGAAGAAGCAGCTCTGCATGGACTCCAGTCTCCTTCCTGTTCCTTCCCCGCCCTGCCCTGTTCTGCCCATTTCCTCCCTCCCCCCCCCCTGCACTGACTTACCGGCGTCGGGGGTTGTCAACGGGCCTCTGACCTGGCAGCGCAGTTTCATTTTCTGGCAGCTTGTTTCAATGGCCTGTTTCATTTTGAGGCAGCCATAAAAGACCTTGCTAGTTCTAGCACTGCAAGGTCATCATAGGTTTGGGCTGTTCATTTATCCCTACCAAACCAAATCCAGTCCTGCTAAATATAAAATGAATTTAATTTGATTCATATATATAGTTGCAGTTGACACTTGGATGAATTTTCAAACACCAACATTTGAAGTGGGATTTAAAAAAACACGCATAAACACACAACAACAACAACAACAACAACAACCATATCTTATTATTAACTAGCATCCATTTTTAAAACTGGGGGAAAGACGCAAACGTATGAGATTTCTCTAATAGCAGTAGAAAAGTGTGAAGTCTTGATTTCATAAAGGAAATGGTGTGACAATCTGCCTCCCTCCCACCCCTACCCCTCCAAAAAAGTACTGTGCTTTTCAACAATGTTTTGAAAAGCAGAGGAAAACACTTTGGAAGGTCAGAATTGTTGTGTCCCATCATTAAATGCTTTTTCTTCTGTGCATTTTGTGAAATGAGAAGTTCTTAAAAGAGCCATGTTACCCTTGAAGGCTTTTATATGCGTCTACCTGAGTGCTCCGTAAATATTGACCTCAAAGATTTATTTCAGCTTTTCCCCACACATGATAGCCCTTCTTCTATTAGGATTTTTTTTTTTGTAATCAAACAGTCAGTTGCCTTTCTGCATTGCAGTCCTTATTCACAATCTGTTAAAGCTAAAAAAAAATGGCTTTAGAAAAAGTAGCCCTCTGCCTGCAGATGCAGAACCGTCAGCTGCACTGGACTGTGTCTGTCTATCCATTTGCACCAGGGAGGAGGTTTGGCTGGCAAATCAAATGAACAGGATTTGAAGTTGAACGCTGTAGGCTGGGTATATAAGCAGGCATGCAGGATACGTAGAGTCCAGAACAGATACAGGAGACACTGGGGCAGGGGAACAAATGTCTCCTTACCCTGAGAAGACCTCCAGCAGCCAAAATTCGCCCACAGGATGCAGTGTAGCCTACACCAGCGCCGCTGAATTGCCATGTGGGAATTGAGTTAGGGTTGGGCTGCAGGTCAGTATAGCATGGAGAGTAGGGGTGGGCGTTAGGACCCAGTTTTCCAGAGACGGCTGCCTTGATGGCCATTAGAAGGGAGTTGATAGAGTAGCAGCCATGTAAATTTAAGTGCAAAAGTGCACTAAGGCATAGATATGGTAAGACCACCACATGTAGATTTTCCCCACGTTGAAAGGAACATGAGAACTAGGCTTGAAAATGCAGCTCCCTCTTAGAAACAGTTGTCCACCTCAGAACTAGAATGATTCAGTAATATATGCTTTTCACGAGAACTGAATTAATTCCAATGGTCCTTCTGAGATTCCACAATCATTATGAGATTATACAAGGAGCACATTACTCACCTTCAGGCAGAGAAGGCAACAATAACCTGAGTAACGCAATATGCACCGCAGTCAATGGGATCATAAATCTGCCACATTTTGATCAGGCTACAATAGATGTACTTGCTGCTTTGAAAATCAGATATTGTTCCCCCCTCCTGATGTTTTGACAAGTAATTTCAACAACAATGCACATTTGGCCAGCTCATGTATGTCACACGCCACATCATCTGAATTGTGCATGGTTGGCACTATGCTAAGAATGATGACAATTACAAAACTCAAATGCATCTGCCGAGAGAACAGATGGCTTTATACATAGAAAACAATGGGAATGGGAGAGCAAGGGGGGGGGGGAAATCTCACATAACAAGGACAGCAAAACCCAAAGGAATGAAACTGTGTTCATATATAGATATTAGAATGGCATGCCAGGCATTAAAATGTGTGTTTTTAGTAGCACGAAAGCTTACATCTTAAACTTCTGAAATCTACAATTTCTAAGGCTTGGTTTGGTCAACATATGCATCAGGATGAGGTAGAAGACTCCTCTAAGGAAAAAAAATCTAGAAAATCATCATAATCTCTAATTTATCATGGCAAGAAAATGAGACTAGCCTGATCCAACTGTACTCATTTTCTACTCCATTTTTCAGGCTCTCCATGGCAATAGATCATCCTTAGGCATTGGGGACCTGGGAAATGGCATTTACCAGCCTCCCAACTAATCCATTAAATAGAGAAGTGTTGGGAACCCCAGCCCCCCCAGCAGAATCAATATCTGAGCATACTAACAATAACCTATGAACATTTCAGCCTTAAAACTAAAGACTCTGCAGTTTCACGCCCTGCTCTGCACCCACTGTACCAACAGGGGGATTTTGGAAATTATGACAGGCCAGGGGAGAACCCACTGACTCACTCGTGGAGAAGGTGAGTGGGATGAGCTAGTGGTTCCATCATCCAGGTACAACCAGATAGGGAACAGATTACTGATCAGGAATTGTTTGCTTTTATGTGCTTTGGGGGGGGGGGTTGCCTTCTTTATGTTGAGCTATTGCATTATAAGCTCATTCAAACATCGTGGCAAAGCACTGAGCTAAAAGACGCCTACGTGAGATTCCGCAATGCTCAATACTAATTGGGAAATACAGTGGATTGTCACATCTCCTCACTCTGGAGCAGTGTTTCTGGAGCACTCTGGAGCATCACACACTTATGTGTGGTGGGGGGCGGGGCGTCCGGGGTGATGCGCCGGGAGGTGCCCAGAGGGGGTGATGCACCAGGGGGGTGACGTGCCGGGAGTCCCGGCTCGTCACCCCCCCGATACTCACCACATCGCGGCGCGTCACCCCCGGGAGCCGGCAGGCCGAGCCGCGTCTTCCTCAGCAGCTCGGCCAATTCTAAATAGGCCAGTCGGTAAGGCTTCGAGCGGCATGCACACAACGCCGCTTGAAGCCTTGTCCTCAGAAGGGCCGAACGAAGACCCACTCAGTTTTTCGTTTGGCCCTTCTAAGGGCAAGGCTTTGAGCGGCGTTGTGTGCGCTCAAAGCCTTGCCCAGCCAACTTAGAAGCGGCCGAGCCACCGAGGATGATGCGGCTCGGTCCGCTGGCTCCCGGGGGTGACGCACCCCTGCCCCAGGGTGACGCACACCCAGTGACGCCGCTACGGAGGCACTACTGTGAGAGTGATTTTGATAGAGGCCCCTGAGGTTCAGTATTGTTCTAGGAGGGGGTTTCTTCTGAGGGAGTCCCTTTGACTAGCCTGATCTCCTAGGCTAGTGGTAGCAGATTCAAGGCCCACCATCCCAAGGCCCCCACTGCTGACGACGCCACTGACCTGCATGTCCAAACAAGGAAGAGATGGGAACGGAAAGGGAGTGAGCATGCTAACCACTAGGCACTACTGCCCTGGATAAGCATGCGGTCACTGGCAGCCCCTCTCTGGACACTGACAAATACCATCCATTCGATTTTTAGGAGAATTATTATAAAAGTACTGTAATGTTTACATTATTAGCTGTCTATATAAACAAGTATAACTTTTCATACAAAATGTAAAGTGAGTCTTCCATGGAAAGCAAAGCATTGTCAACTCTTGAGCAGGGATTAGTCTCTTGATCCACCAAACAGGTGCGGCCTGAGCCACACTGCATGCCATTTCCCCATACTACATCACTAACTATTGTCTGGCTGAACTTGAAGCAAAGCAATGACCTATGCATATAAGCCTTGAATGTATATAGATAGTCTGATCCACCCATTCCCTCTTGGTAAGACTTTAAAACATATATCTATCCAGCTGGCCTTTGATGAGAAACAAATTTCCATAACCATGACTGAATGTCCTCAGAAGTTGATCATTGCAAATACCAATACTTAAACATTGTCAAGGAGGAACAGGGCATAAACAGCCCATTCCAACCCAACTCCTCTCCAAGTCAGGCATAAGTGTGGCCTAAGTGCAGCCTAAGTTAGGCAGAAGTTATGTCTGAGTTAGGTCAGAGGTATGCCTGAGTTAGGCAGGCTGCAGTTTCTGTGGCCCAGCACCACCCCAGGATCCAGGCAACACTTACCTCCCAGGCAGGCAGGCTCTCCAGGCTCGGGCATGTGTAGGCCTGTGTGTCTGCACGTGTCAGCGTCCATCAATGGCAGCTGCTGCAGTGTCTGTTTCAGCCCGGTCGCAAAGGGGCTGACCGCAGGCAGGGGGGTTGCGCCAGTCATATGGTGGACGCAGGGCAGGTGACAGGTGAGTGAGGTGCCCGAGCCAGCTGCCACAGGGCACCCTGTGCATCAGCCACCTGCTTCAGGGGAGAGTGGCCGTCCCCCCTCCTGCAGAAGGCGATGCCGCCCCCATGCCACATTGAGGCTGCACGTGGGAGTCATGGGGGGGAGCGGGGGAGGGAAGGGGAGGGGGGTGGGAACGTCACACACAAGGGGGGGCTCATGATGTCTGGAACTGCCTCTGACATGACTTGCCCGTGTGCTGCCTGAAGCCCTGGACCTCCAGGGCTGGGGCAATGCCCACAAAGAAGGCATCCCGGCGTGTGTTCTGCTCTGTGCCCTGGCCAAGACCGAGAGATGCCTTGGGCTTATCTGCTGCGTGCGTGAAGGGCTCACGCAGCTCATCACGCCCCCAGATGGGGTGACGACGGCGCCTCTCGGCAGGCGCTCTGGCAGGGTGGGGGGTGGCCAGCAGCCATCATCAGGGAGTGGGAGGGGAGGAAGACACACAGACAGGCAGACAGTGGGTGCTGGGGAGGGGCATGGGTGGGTCAGAGACAGACAGACAACAAGGCTGGTGGGAGAGAGATTCCGAGAGAGGGGTCTGCAGAGACCAATAGGGACACAGGGGTTGCTCCGCAGATGAAGGCAATGCAGAAACAGGCGCCTCTTATGCAGACGGACTGTGGGCGGAAGCGGCTGCATTACGGGCGGACCTTCGACGGAAGCGGCTGCATTATGGGCGGACCTTCGACGGAAGCGGCTGCATTACGGGCGGATGCCCTGGCTGGCAAGATCCCCGGTTGCTGAGCGGCCACTACACAGATGCAGCGGCCACAAGCGGCCCCGCTATGGGCTCCGTGTCGTGTCCCAAATGTTGCACCCCAGACTTTACTCCTGGGGGAGCAAACTACTATTCCCTTTAATTAACTCCCATGTCCACCTTAGGCAAAGTTAGCTCCTTTTCCCTAATTGCAATTGTGTGTCAAAGAAAACACTGAACTCCAAGGCAACTATTTACAAGATTTATTACTTTTACAGCAATAAATGTCCATTAGCCCTTCCCGGGCAGATAAGATTCTACTTAGCTAACGAGGGTCCGTTTCCATAGAGAAGTCCAGCTCGTTGCTTCATGGCAGTAGAATCTCCTTGTTGCCTTTATCCCATCCAGCAAAGAGTCTTGTAGCACAAAGTCCAATCAATCCTGGTCTCTCCAACTTTCCAGTCAGGCAGAGTGACTCCCAATACCAGTCAATCCAGGTGGGTAGTCCATCCAGGTGAGCAGTCAGTCCGGCAGAGTATCCCCGTCTGGAGCAGAGTCGCCGCCGCCGCCGCTCGGCAGTCTGGCAGCATGTCCCCGTGGCGAGCTGGCGAGGCTCTTTCCTGCTCCAACTGCTGCTGCTTTTATACTGTTAGTCCCTATCAACTCTTTACTGGCTACAGCTGTGGGCTTCCAATCACTGCCCTCATTATTGCCCACAGCTGTGAGAGTTCCAATCAGTGCTAATTGAGTGCAGCTGCGAGCCACACCCACCGCATTCAAAGTCCCAGCTTCATCTCAATTAACAGCAACACCTGTGGGCCACGCCCAATTGCTTGCAGGTGTGCTTCCACCCACGCAGTCCTGGGTGGTAACCCTTTGTGTCCCAGTCCTGTCAAACAGGCAATCCTTTAACCCCTTCCTTCCCAGACCTGTCAAAACAGGGGACCACTGCTAACACCACTAACTCCTCGCCAATCTTCCGCGATTTCCACTACACTCCGTGGCGCCTGTCACTGTTTGCCTGCCTGAGAGGCCCCCCAACTCCCACTCCCCCTCTGTCCCATGGGGGTCTGGCAGCCTCCCTGCTGTGTTCTCCCTGGGAAGGAAGTGGCAGTCCCTGGAAGGGATTCATGCAGGGGCTTCAGTGCTGGGGGCTGTCTGTGTGTGGAGGGCAATGCTTGTGTAACATTGGGCACATATGTTTCAAGGAGGCTCTGCCCAAGGGGCATCTTTATTGTTCTGGAACGTTAGCAGAGATGCCCAGGCGAGGCTGCCAGGGGTAGTCACAGCAGCCAATCTGAAAGCAGCAGCAGCAGTACACATGCCCCATGGTCCTGGAGATGCAGGCTCTTCCCCTCTGGAACCACAGCCTGCTCCATAGAAAGGGGAGGGACAGCAAGTAGGCAGCCAGGGAGGTGGGGCAGCAGCAGCACCGGCAGCTGAGGAGGGTTGCAGGGCTGGCTCTCTGACCTCTGGCAGCAGCGAGGCAGAGGACCTTGGGGCAACCAGACTGCGGGCCCAGGGGTGCTCCCAGGAAGGTAGGTGGTAGTGGACGTTCCTGGGGAGACAAAAAACAAGGGGGTGTTACATGGCAGCTGGTGTGTGGTAGCAATTGCCAGTGAAGACAAGCCAGTGTGTGGGTTGCAAAAGCCTGCAGGGAGAGAAATAACACAGCTGATAGGTTTGACACACATAGCATGGTCTGAGCTGCTTACCCGGGTGTAATTCGAGCATGATCCTGTAAGGGAAAAGGGTCAAAGAGAGAGAAGACAACACATATCTTGGGTCACAACCATGGCAATCCTAGCAATACTGACCTGTCAGTTGACCCTGTGGAGAAAAAGGGGGGGGGGGACAGCTGGTGTCTACAGATGGTTAACAGCACCACCACACAGCACCACCACACTCGTGGTGTTGTATGCTCACATGACAACAGGCGGCAGTCCAACACAATAGTGGTAAAGCGGCATGTCTCCTATATCATAGCAGGCATTGCAGGCAGGCATCTGACTACTCATTGGTAAAGAGGCATTTCAGAGAAGGCATTGCAGGCAGACATGAGAGGGCACATTGGTAAAGAGGCATATTATGGCAGGCTATGCAGGCAGCTATGAGACAAGACATTGGTAAAGAGGCATATCATGGCAGGCTATGCAGGCAGCTATGAGACAAGACATTGGTAAAGAGGCATATCATGGCAGGCTATGCAGGCACCTATGAGACAAGACATTGGTATAGAGGCATGTATCCTACCTATATTTCTATATGCAAAGAGGCAGATGTCAGAACACATGTCAGCACAACCCTTGCTCTTACCTGCACTTACCTGCTGGTGTTGTTGCCTGTGTGGGAGGGGGAGAGGCTGGGAGAAAGACATGGGTTAGCAAATGGTAGCATGGAGACAGCTGCCCAGGCATAGCTGTAAACAGTTTGGCCAAAGCCAGAACAGCCCTCTCTGCCCTTGAGGGGGGGAGAGAGGAGAAGAGAGAAGTGGGGTGTTTGTGAATTTTGCCCTCCACCCACTTTGTGGCGGGGGGGGACAGAACCCCACGCCACATGCTCAGAGAGAGAGAGAGAGAGAGAGAGAGAGAGAGAGAGAGAGAGAGAGAGAGAGAGAGACTGAGACTGAGACTGAGACTGGGGGCCTGGGGCTGGGCTTTTGTGGGAAAGAGGCTGGGTGGGGCTGGGTGCTGATAGGCTCCCTATCTTAGGCATAACTCTGTCGGTTTCCAGACCTAGCAGGCCCAACTCCATCCTAACTCTGACCTAACTCAGGAGTAGGGTGTTAGAAATTTTCAGGAGAGGGCTGGCTTGGGTAAGGTAAAATGGCTCCTATGGGTCTCCTCGAATTTGGGTCCACCTTTTTGGTCGACCTAAAATTTGTGTCAGCATTTGTGTTGGAGGGGGCGTGTCTGTGCTTGCCAGGGTCTGGAATCCAACGTTAATTGGTTGCTGCCCCCGTTACACCCACGGTCCGCCCATGGTCCGCCCACTTTTAGGTCAACTTTAGGTCTGACTTGTGCTGCTTAGCCCTTGGGTTGGAATGGGCTGTTCTTAGTCCGTCGGTCGTAACTTTGACCTAACTTTGACCTAACTTCGTCCTAAATGGTTGCGTTCCAGACCTAAAGTCGCCCTAAACGACTTAGGCTGACTTTAGGTCTGACTTGGGCTGCTTGGCCCTTGGGTTGGAATGGGCTGTAAAATTGCTTAGTTTCTTCAAGAAATCGGATTTCCTCTCTACCCTTCCCCCACATGTAAAAATCAACATTTGCTATAAGACATGGAGTTGAAGAGAGTTGCTTCTTTGTATCTGCAAGGAATTGTAGAATAATTCATCTCTCAGTTATATTGGGGATAATCTAGATTAGAATGATCAATCAGCACAAATTCAATTATGGTCGGAATGGAGGATAGCATTGCTTGGAAATTGCACTTACATCAGCATTTGTTGTTACTGCATGCCTGAAGATGTCTCATTGCATTTCATTTAGAAGTCTTCACTGCCAGACACTGTTTGTCAGCTGTTATTTCTAAAATATTGAACTCATATATCACCAGCATCCTGATTTGTACAGAGATCCAGTGACTGTTCATGTCCCAGCTTCATCACAATTTACAATGCAATACTATGGTCCTGCTACATCAGCAGCCGCGATGCAACAGTTACACTGGCATTGCAATGCTGTGATGTACAGGCGACCTTATGCATTCCTGGCAGCAAAGTGGAAAGTAAGAAATATGCATTAAAACACTGTGGTGTAACATCATAAGGACCTTGCAGATCCAGAGCATTAAGTTCAGCATCCTGTTTCCCCACAGTGACCAACCAGATGCTTCTGAAAAGCCTAGAAATGAGACATATAGGTAAATAAAAGGTAAAGGTATCCCCTGACAATTAAGTCCAGTCGTGTCCGACTCTAGGGTGTGGTGCTCATCTCCATTTCAAAGCCGAAGAGCCAGCGTTGTCCGAAGATGCCTCCGTGGTCATGTGGCCGGCATGACTCTCCTTGCTGCAGCGCGTAGCATGCAGCTGGAACACGGAGTGCTGTTTACCTTCCCGCAAGCGGTACCTATTTATCTACTCGCATTGACATGCTTTGAAACTGCTAGGTTGGCAGGAACTGGCCAAGCAACGAGCGCTCACCCCGTCGCGGGAATCGAACTGCCGACCTTTCGATCGACAGCTTATGGTTCAGCGGTTTAACCCGCTGCGCCACCCACAGGGCAAATAGTGGAAGGTAGTGCTCAGGAAGATAGTGGAGGACAGGAAGGCCTGGCGGGATATGGTTCATGGGATCACGAAGGGTCGGACACGACTTAACGACTGAACAACAACAACAGTGCAGGTCTCCCCGAACCCTCCGGAGGGCTCCAGGACCCCCAGTAAGTTTGTAAATTGAACCTTTTTTTTTTTTTTTCAGCAGCAGCGATTCCCGCCCCTGCAAGCACTCAAAGTTCTCCCCACCTCGCAGGGAGAACTTTGTGAAATGCTGCTGTAGATATTTTCTTATTGAAATCTTTTCCAACATCTCTGAGGGCGTAATCCTGTGTAACTCTTGCACCGGTGTAACAGTAGATCCCCTGGTGTAAGTGCACTTATGCCAGTGTAACTTGCTGTACATTGACGGATGCAGGATGAACATTGGCTTAACCCCCCTCGCAGAAACGTAGTAATGAGGGCGGGGGCAATCCTCCCCAGGGCAGCAAGCGGAGGGCGATGCTGCCGAAGCTCCTGTTGTCGCCTGTGGTGTGGGCGGGAGGGAGGGAGTGACACAAGGCCCGCTGCCTGCCCCCTCTCCCCTCGCCACTGCCCATCCATCGGACGCGAGTCGTGACTCGCGACCGTGTCCATCCGACCGTCTGGCTGTCCTTCTCTGCCGCAGTTCCCATTCACTTTGTGGCAGCAGGGGAGCTCACAAGAGGAGAGGGAGGGGTGGAAAAGACAAAGCAAGTTGTTTTTGCTCACCTACTTATTTATTTAAAGAATTTATACCCCGCCTTTCTCCCAACAAGGGCACTCAAGGCGGCTTACAACACAAACTCTCCCACTCATAAGCAAATTGCCTGTGAACCATGACAACTTCAGTTCAGTCCCCTAAGGAGATCATGCAGACCCAATGGTAGCCTATTTCTAAAACCTACTTCAGAGGTAGCCTACTTCTAAAACCAGGAGGAGGTTGCATATACCCATCATGGCTTGTAACCTGACATGGACCTTTCCTCCATAAATCTGTCCAATCCCCTTTTAAAGGCATCTAGGCCAGGTGCCATCACCATATCCTGTGGCAAGGAGTTCCACAGATTAATTACACACTGATACTTTCCTTCATACCAACCAGAGAAAGTTCATAAGTAAGTTGAGTGTGTGTGTGTTCCCCCACCTAAGTTTAATGCACTGGGTTTTTGGCAATTAAGAATTGAGTTTTCGGAAGAGGTCTGCTGTGTGCTGCTGTTCTCATATATTCAACAGTGATGCTTGTTGAAAAGTCCTTGCCAGTTGAACATCCATCCATGTGGAGTCGTACTTATGAATAAAGGGGATATTAGTGCCCCTTTTACTTTCTCCAAGGAAAGCCTGTCTAGCTTTAAAGGTCAAATGTTAAATGATGGATGGTGTTGATTTATTAATAATAGTCACTTTATTTCTGCAGGGGGAACTCTGGGAAAGAAGTTCAGTCTCCAGTCTGTGATAAAACACTTTGTAAGTGTAGGGATTTTTTATCATTATTATTATTACGTGAGCCCTTGTGATTAATTGTCCATTTGAAATGCTGATTACTTAATCATGCAAAATATTAATCAGCAGCCAGTTAAACAATAGGACAATGCCAGTGCCCAGGTGGACGTTTGAAGAAGAAGAAAAATCTAGCCTAATTTTTATGTTGATTTATATTCCAGTTACTCACCAATAGGCTCATTTCCCTTGCTAAAAGTTTCAATAGCTTAAAAGATCCTTCCATATACTGTATTCATTAACCATGATTCATTTGTTTGTCAAAATGAATGTGAAAGTACACCATATAGGAGACTTCTTTCCACCTCATTACTAATGTTATAATTATCTACTCTATGGGCTGACAACAAAGACCAGAGCCAAGACTCCATCCCCTCTGTAATCCTATGCAAAGGTCAAGATTCATTTCAAAGACTCTACTTCATGCATCTGAAGCTCAATAAATGACCATGCAGAACAGGATCTTCTTAGCAGTGGCACCAGTTGTGAAACTCCTCCCCTAGGGAATTTTGCATCACTCCTTTCCTGATGGCTTTTAGATGCCAGACCAAGACAGCCATCTGCCATACGGCTTGTAGGGTGCTCTGACTGGATTTTTCATCAAACTCTGTTGCTGTTTTGGTGTATGTTACTGCTAGACATAATTTTAGACATTTTTGGGCTGGAGGGGAGGGTGTTTTTAATCAAATGTGTTATTCTGCATTTCTTAGGGGATGTTTTGTAATCTGCCTTGCAGATTTTAGACTGGAAAGCAATAAATAAATGAATATATATGTCGCAGGAGGTGGGCATATCACCAGATCCAAAGGATGACTGAATTTGGTAATGCATACTCGAAAATCAAACTCAATCAATTATGCCAGTGGGAATGTCTTTGAAAACATTTCTAGTTTTGAATTTTAAAAAATTCAACATGCTCATACTTCCCAGTAATGATGTAGTGCTTAAATTCATGAAATTTGACATACCGGGAATTAGCCAATGTTCAGATTTTGCAGATACACAACTATAATGTTTTTCTTATGGATCATACGCCATATGGGTCCATATCTCTTATGGATCATAGTGTTGGTGCCAATTGCTGGAAGCCCTGGGGCAAAGCCTGCAATGCAGCCTCCCTCTCCCAAGCTGGTGGGCGGCAGCAGTGGGTGGCAACTCTTCCCACCCTCCCCATCAGTAGATGGGGGAATCTGTGGCAATTGACCAGTATGGGAGGATTCAGGAAGTTGAGTTGTCTTGGCAGACCAAATAATATGGTACAGGTTGAGTATCCCTTATCCGGACTGCTTGGGATGGGAAGTTGTCTGGATTTCGGATTTGTCTGGATTTTGGAATATTTGCATAAATATAATGAGATATATTGGGAATGGGACCCAAGTCTAAACACAAAATTTATTTATGTCTCATATACACCTTATACACATAGCCTGAAGGTCATTTTATACAAGATTCTTAATAATTTTGTGCCCCAGTAATCCTTGCGCTATGCCAACCAGGTGCTGGAAAAAGTTATTTAAAAAAAAAAAAAATCATAGCCACCAAAATGTCTGGATTTCGGAATAGTCTGGATTTCGGATATCCGGATAAGGGGTAATCAACCTGTACTGCCACAACCTCATTTGTCCCCTTAGATTTCCTTCTGGAGGGCATTATTCTGAATTCCCTGTAAATATAAATTCAGTGGAGAGGATGACTGGCCCCAGTATTTCTTTCAATTTGCAGTTTCTATTTTAATGGGTGCAGCAAACTTAAGACCTGCAAATCAAATCACGATTCTAGGATGTGGTTTACCAGACTTGTTTTTGTGGTTCATTATACAGTATTATCAGAACAGTGTTTGCTTGTTCGGAACAATGTTGCAAGGCTTAAGAATCCTACAGATCTGCACAATTACAACAGGCCAAATGCTTTTGTCCCCTTTTCTGGGCCTTTATTTCGATAATGAAGCATTGCAAATCAGTGCACAGTTTACATTTCCAGTAACTTGCCCTATGTATAAATGGTTGCTATTGTTAACTTCAACTCCCTTTCCTATTCCTAAGGCCATACAATGAGAACGATGAGGGGGTTGCCGGCTGTAATGTGATGTTGTCGCACTTTGCACTCTCAAACTGTGCACTTTCAGAAAGCATTTATAACAATTCCCAGATTAAGAGCAAAATCCACAGACAATGTCCTTAAGCCACCATATAATTTGGGCATGTTTGGCACAGCATATTCAGAACAGGCTCAACAGTGTAAAGGCTAGATAATTCCATAGCTGAGACAGAGTCCATTGCTCGGGCAACATGAGGGCCCTGCGTGAAAACTGTAGGACTGAAAAATGAAACAATAGAGCTGCACCGATACAGATGTGTGGGAGAAACATTCTGAACTATTCTTGGCTCAAAGCTACGTGACATTAGCCACCCACTGCCACGAAACATTTCTTTTATACATACACACGCATCTTTTATACATACACACCCCACACACTTTTATGTATATTTAGAGTACCAGAAAAGCATGATTTAAATGCAAAGTACATAATAGTAAACATATTATTCAGGAAGAATCTGGCATCCAGCTGGTATGGAACTGCCCTCCTGTTTAGTAGCAAGACTTCACTGCCAGTCCTAATCACTCCTGTCCACCTATAGAAGGGCAGAAATAGCTGTTGGGCAGACGTTGCCCATGGACATGTTGCAGAGAGGACATACGTAGCATTCAAGCACAGTCGTGCTCAGTCAGAGAAATGGTATGGGACTGGAGCAGCTTCAGAGACCCAACCACTGGTGTGGCGGGGGGGCCGTCACGGGGTGACGCGAGCCATGGGGTGACACGCGCACCCCGTGCGCGTCACCTCCGTGGCGCGTGTCACCCTCTGGACATTCCGAGGCTGGCCCGGGAGCCAGCCTTGGAGTGTCCGACCCTGCCGGCGCTCCAGGGCCTTCTGAAAGAAAGCCCATGCAGCGTGTTAATACGGGTATTTTTTTACAATTTTCGCGCATGTGCAGACCGTTTTGAGGGCAAGATGCCATTTTGAGTGCAAGATGTCTCTGCACATGCGCGAAAATTGTAAAAATACCCGTATTAACGCGCTGCATGGGCCTTCTTTCAGAAGACCCTGGAGCGCCGGCCGGGCTGGACGCTCCGAGGCCGGCTCCCGGGCCAGCCTCGGAGCGTCCGGAGGGTGACGCGGGGCGGGGGGAGGCACACCGGGGCAGCCGGTTCGCCCCCCCAAATCGCGGCGCGGCCTATGGGCGCGCAGATGTCAGAGCCTCACTAGGGTGACGCGCGCCCCCCCCGCCTTGGGGTGACGCGCGTCCTAGTGACGCGTGTCCTAGTGACGCCACTGGGACCAACCAACGCACTCCACTCCATCATTGGTTGCCATGGGACTTGTGGTAGCCTAGGGTAGACATTGCTTTAGGAACATCTAGAGTTGTGTGGTGAGGTGACATTTTATTAACACTATATGTGATCACTGCCTTCTCCGCACGGAATGGCTCTGACAGTGAGGGGGCGGGGCCACCTCGTGCTGGCTTGTAAATGGGACTAGGATGGGGCACAACTTACGGTACCGCCCCTACCGTAGCAACACCTCTGCTTAATAAATCCATTTCTTTTTGAAGTATTGCTAGTCATAGCCTAATGATGACTGGAGAGTGGACCATGCCTAAGAATTTATTCAGTGATTAGCGATGTTCTTAAGCAATTCAAGACTTAAGCATTCAACATTTTCTAGACAAGGAACTGTGTAGGTAAATAGCATCTACTTATCCTGAAGGCTGACCTAAGCTTACAAGGTTCAAAAGTTCAGTCTGGTTTGGAACTGATCTTTTTTACTGTAGTCTACAAATTAGAACAAAAATGTTATAAGAGGCATTCCAATTACATGCCCAGCCTTTCAGGATATGGTTTCCCTGGAAGCCACTCAAGAACATCTCTTCTTGTGGTATTTTCATTTCCTGATCCAGCCACATCCAGAAAGAATGGTGTTGTTAGCTCAGCCAATTTTGTAAATCTATTTTTCAAGCAAAACGATAAATTCAGTTGGGAATGCAATCCTTCAGGTTTGGCATTCGACACGTGAGGTCAGGTCAGAGTTACAATTCTCTGTTGACCAAGAAAGATGCATCTGTGCAACACATTGGGCTACCAAGTCAACCTCACAAAATAAATAAATAAAGAACTCTTTCGTATTTTTAGTTTCTAAAATCAGGAGTATCCATTATGTCCTACAGACTGCTGACGTTATTTGAGGAGGGATGCCCTTTGTATGAAGGACATCTGGTAACCTGATTTCAAAATGTGAGAGGAATTTCTCTTTAGTAAATGTAATGTTCTAGTTATATGACTGATCCAAAACATCCCCTCAAGTTTTGCGGCCTGTTTTCCAGGCCAAAAAAGTGTGGTGGCGGGGAGGGGAATTGGGGGATTTTCAAGAGGTCAGTGAGTATTTTGAAAAGTATTGTTGCTTTCATACTGTAGATGGGATATTGTGGCTGTGAGACACTGACTCCCACCTTGTCAATACCTGGATGAGCTCATTCTTAAGCACCAGGTATGTGGGTGGAGATTCTTTTGATACTGGCAAGGCTCCTAGCATTTTTGGATTGAAATAATCCAAATGTATAGATTCCTTCCAGGGCCGTGGTGGCTTAGTGGATAAGACGTTGAACTGCAGACAGGAAGGTCGGTAGGACAGCAGTTTGAGACCCGAGTGCCACATGACAGAGTGAGCTCCCGTCTCCTGTCCCAGCTCCTGCCAACCTAACAGTTCGAAAGCAAGGAATTGCAAGTAGATAAATAGGTACTGCCTCGGCGGGAAGGTAACAGCGTTCCATTAGTCATGCCGGCCACATGACCATGGAAGCATCTTCGGACAGTGCTGGCTCTTTGGCCTTAGAAACGGAGATGAGCTCCACACCCTAGAGTCGGACACGATTGGCTTTCAAGCATGGGATACCTTTTTTGTTGTTCAGTCGTTAAGTCGTGTCTGACCCTTCATGATCCCATGAACCATATCCCGCCAGGCCTTCCTGTCCTCCACTATCTTCCTGGGTTCGCTCATTTTCATGTTCATTGCACTTGACCTTATAGATTTCAAATCCACAAATGTGTGAAACATCAACCCAAATTATACCACAGATGAATTTTATGAACTATTAAATGAAGCAATAGAAATGCACATTTAATAAGCAAAAAATACCATTAGAACCATCTTAATACTTTTTTCATTCTATATTACAATAACACACTAGAACTAAAATATTTGGGGGGAAAAGTGTGCCTTTATTGTACAACCCCTAGCAATTACTCTGAAATGACTAAGAATTATCTGTATCTTAAGTGTTGCTAATATCATTGGGTGGAATATACATGGAGGTTGTACTGGTTCCAGTGAGGGCTATAAAAGGGTTTAATGAAATCTGAACTAAAGCAAGACTTCTCTCGTCATAAAGCCTTTCAAATTTAGCAGAGCAAATAAGTAAGTGCTACAATGGTCTGGGATTATAAACTGCAACTTTTACTGGTGTGCAGATGGTCTTCTGCACCAGCGTTTTCTTACAGACTGTAACTTGCCCCAGTGGACCCAACCAAATGGCTCTCCCACCACACACTCATGTGTCCCCTATGAAGCATTAAGGCTTCGCGAATCCATGCCATTTTTCAGCCTCTCTTGATTTTCTTAGACAAATGACAGCCAGATGTCACCAACATAAACCACACATAAAATGACCCATGAAATGCAAATAAAAGCTAAGAACTGGTTCCTGCCTTCCATGGTGTGTGCTCAATCCCCAAGGAAATCCCATGGGTGTGGTCCGTGGATATCAAATAAAAACCCAATGACACAATCATAGCCGCTGTTCTTATAATAAGAAATGAAGACGCAAAACGAAATGAAAATGTCTCAGACGCAATTTTTGCATAACAACTCTGAGAATCCATTCACGGAGCAAATTCTATATCAGCCAGTTTTTTTAAAAGTATGAGAAAATCTAGTGAGAAAATCTAGGACAAAAACAGTCATGTTGTGTACTTACTCATTTTTGTGTCTAAAGCTCTAATTTGTTCCTGAGTCTGTTGATGGAAATATCATTTGTATCATCATAAAAATAATCCATTTTAATTTGCTGATTTACCCGTTTTTGTTCCCATTGATTTCAATAAGGAAAGCAGCTCTACTTTTCCTACCTATTTCTTGACTGTTTTCCAGCCAAAATGCATTAAATTTGCAGGATTCTGGGAGCCCCTCCAAATGATCATGATTACCAAACAGGTCGCTCCAAGATTATCTGTTTCATAGGACATAGGTAGCCCAATCCTCTCAAGCCTTTAGACGGACGGAGCGCTGCTCTGCTGGTCTCAGACATCACAAACATGTCATAAGGCACGTTTGCGTCTCCCAGCGAGGGGCTGGCCGTTCTCCCCACCTCAGATCCTGAAAAGCACCCTCCAGGGAAGGTATGTTCTCTGCCGGGCGATGGAGGGGCAGGAAGAGGGCAGAATGGGGCATTCCGGGGGGGGGGGGGGGTTGGTCAGCCAGGCCCAGAAAGGGGGAGGGATCAGCAGCAGCCTCCTCTGCCAAATCCTAACCCCCTTCCTGAGTCTGACTGCCGTTACACAGGCCTCTTGGACCTGAGCCAGAAAAATAGCTGGCGCACACCCAAATAGCCCAATCAGGGCGGCTGGGGAACAAACATTCCCTTCCCCCAAGGTGACCTCCCAGGCAGCCTTTTTGTGCCCTGGATGCAGCACCGGCTGCACTGGCCTCACTGCATCACAGGGCAGAGAGTCAGATAGAATTGGGCTGCAAATAAGGCATAGAGACACTAACCTAACTGTAACCTAAAGGTTAATAGAATTTTAAAAATCTACAGGCATGGCAGAGGGGCACCTAGAAAATTCGCAAATAGATTGATTTCAAAAATGCTCATTTCATTTATATGATAGGAAGGCACCATTAGTGGAAGACTGCACATCCCCTGCAGCCTGGTCACCATCAGGATTGCCACCCCCACTCCCTCCCCAGGAACTATTTTTAAATGAATAACAAGCATGGTAGCAGATGATCATACGATAAACGCCAGGGCCTGCCCATAACCTCCCTGAGGCAGCATGCTGCCCCTTTTCTGGTGATGTGCCAGCTTCTGCTCCGACATTCTCGCCCACTTCTCTCCTCTCCTCCATAGTTCTCCTCTGTTCCCTTCTTCTTTTTCTAATCCAGGGAGGAGAAATAGGAATAGGAGGTGGAGGATCAGTGCAGGCAAGAAGGCAGACAGCCCCCTGCCAGTTGTCTTGTTCAATTGTCCTCATGGATGGGCTGGCCCTGCATATAGCTTAAGTCTCATATAGATGGGGGCTGATTCTGAGACTCTTATGAAAGAGTACCCAGCAGGTCCATGGCTAGGCTAGAATTTGACAGTGATGTAGACTTGAGTCTACTGACTCGGACTTGAGTCGGACTCAAGTCGCATCAATGACTTGACTCGGACTTGATTCAGCGATTGTAAAAGACGCAAAAGACTCAACTCGAGACTTGGAGCCTTTTACAACAAGTCCAATTTTATTCAGGTTTAAACCCAGTTTCCCCATTAAATAGATAGGGACTTGAAACTTGCAACCAAAGACTCGGGACTTGGGGACAAAGACTTGGGACTTGACATGAGACTTGGAGTCAGAGACTTGATCCACATCTCTGGAATTTGAAATGGTTGCCTATAATTGCTGAAGCACTAAAAAAAAGTGTTATAATGAATTAAATGAATAGAAAATACTTTTTATCATAAATATTTTCTTCTAAATATTCAAGTTCCTCAATTATATTCTATTAAGTAGAATATTAAGTTTTTTCAGAGAATAAGAATATTAAATTCTTTTTCAGAGAATAACTCACAAGTAGCTCTGTTTCCTATCATCTAAGCTCAACCCTGGGACTTGATTGTAATTGGTAGAGGCTTTTCAGATCAAATTCATTCTCCCCCCCCCCCATCTCTGCTCCTTTTGACTCTGTAACAGTCTTGTCTTTACTGGCTGTTAACCTCTGCATAAATGCAGTGGTCATCAAGTCTGCAGAAAGAACTAAAAAGGAGGAAACAGCAAAGTGACAGAGTGACTAGACCAAACTTCCAAAGGACCTTGAGTGATGAGAGCAGCTGTGGCTGCGGGCAATGAGGAGGAATTCGGTATTAATTAATGTACAGTTCTACCACCAAGCAGGAGAAATGAACAGTCCAGACACAAAGCAGTGTCCTAGAAAGAGGCTGCAGTCATGTAGCAAGATGTAGGAATTCAGTTTGTAACTTGCCTCTTTGTTCCGTAGCTACAACACAAAAGCGTTGAGTGTGAGATTCACACAAACATTGGATGACTGTCAGGGCTGGAGGCAGCGCTGGCCCAAGTTCTCCTGAAGCCTGAGATGGCATGCCAAATGCTACCCCCCTTACCCAATGATGTGCCAGCCTCCTCGCTTCCCACTCTCCAATGTTCTTGCTCAGCACTCCCCTCCCCTGCACATTTCCTCTTCCCCTCTCTTCCTTTTCTTTTTCCAATCTAGGCAGTAAAGAAGAAGTGGAGACAAGGAGATGGGCAGTGATGAGCACCCTCCGCCACTCTGTTTCCTGATGTGACTGCTTCAGTTGGCCTCATGAATGGGCCGGTCCTGGCTGGAGGCTGTGGCTACAGTTATCCATAGTTTTTGAGGGAGAAAAAGAAAACTGATCAGATTTAATTGTTTTGTTTTAATTGTTTTAATTCTTGATTTTAAATGTATATATGTATTTTAATTTTAAACCCCTGCTAACTGGGCAAGAGGCACTTTTTCAATTGGTGCTCCTCTTATATTTAGCAGGGGGAGAGTAACTGCCCCCCTTTCACCCCAGCACAGTGTCTTTTTCTGGTGGCTGTTTGCTGGTGTTCTTTTGCCTCTTTTTTAGATTGTGAGCCCTTTGGGGTCAGGGAGCCATTTAATCATTTGATTTTGTCTGTAAACCGCTTTGTGAACTTTGTGTTGAAAAGCGGTATATAAATACTGTTAATAATAATAATAATAATAATAATAATAATAATAATAATAATAATAATAATAATGTTTTATTGTAAGCCACCTTGGTTGCCCTTGTGGGAGAAAGGCGGGGTATAAATTCTATAAATAAATAAATAAATAAATAAATAAATAAATAAAATGTCCCCTTACCCCAAGGAGACCTCCAGCAGCCAAAACCCCACGGGATACCTGTAGTGGAGGAATACCTGCGTGGGGGGGCAGGGGGGTGGTCTGCCCCCGGGCAGCACCCGGGGGCAGTGCAATGGCGGGGGTGCAGCGCAATGGTGGTGGCACAGATGCAAGTGGGCGGGTGGCGGCAGAAAAGACGTATGCTTTTTGGCCCGCCCGCCCGGAGCGTTAGTTAAACCTTTGGCTCACATTCTGGGTGGCCGCAGCATTCTTGACGGTGTCAGCATCAGGCAGGCCCCACCCCTGGGGGCGTAGCTACGTCAGGGTAGGGGCGGGGGCCGTGGGCCCCAGGGCGGGGGTCAGATGTTGCGGTGAAGGGGCGTACTTGCCTCCAGGATGCATTTCCTCCACCTCGGTCATCCTGGTGTTGGTCCTGCCACCCGCCCTGGAGCCCGTACGGCTCCAAAATACCATATTGCCCCGAGTATAGGACGCTCCTGTTTAAAAGCCGCACCCTTAAAGTTTGGTGCTATTTTTTAAAAAATACATTTTTAACCTTTTTTTAACTTAAAGAAAATATACACATTAGTAAAACAGTACAGCTTTAGTACAGTTAAAGGCATAGGCACCCTGTCCCTTATTGAATCTGGGCATCCTAGTATAAGTAACCTTCCCAGATCCAAAGGGGGACAGAGTGCCTACCTTTAACCTTTGGAATTTGGGCAGGTGCAGCTTGTTACACCTTTCCATGATGATGAGCTGCACCTGCCCAAATTTCAATGGTTAACAGCACAATCCTATGCATGTCTACTCAGAAGTAAGTCCCATTGCATTCAATGGGGATTACTCCCAGGAAAGTGTGCATAGGATTGCAGCCTAAAGGTTGGCACTCTGTCCCCCTTTGGATATGGTAAGCCTATGCAGGAGCTCTTGCTCTCAACTTTCAAACTGCAGGATCAATAAATATCTTAGTTTCCACAGAGTCCTGGGGCTGGAACTTAAGGGTTAATTTTTTCAAATGCTTCCATCCTGAGGCTAGAGCCTGCTGGAGAGATCTGACCATTTAGCAAGTGATTAAGAGCTGAAAACACAGCTTTGCAGTTTAAAAAAAGAAAAAGCGTTTTACCTTTGAGAGAGACTTGGAAAGGCTTGAAAACAGGACGCTTTGCAGAAAACTCTAGGCAGAAAAGCTAGACTTTGATTATAGGCCGCACCCCTACTTTAAAGACTTGCGTTAGGGGACAAAAGTGAGTTTTATACTCAGGTCAATACGGTAGTAAGACGGCGGGGGATTGCGTAATTGGAGCGTCATGAAGCTGACGTCACGCCCGGGTCACGTGGGGGCATCGCATTGCCCCCCCAGAATCGCCACTGCTAAATTCCCCTCTTCCTATTTCAAACCAGATAGTGGAGGAGGAGGAGTGGCAAGGGGCAGTGAAATTTGGTGTGCTTCCTCAAATGTCAGGAGATCTTTGACCAGCCTTGCCAGCAGGGTTTTTCTTAAGTGATGAGTCATGGTCACAAAGTTATTTGGAACTTGCACACAGAGAAGGACCCAGACATTTTTCAACCGGGGGCCCGATCTTCTACGCCCCCCATAAAACTGTCATAAACCCGGTCATAAAACTGTCAAAATTAGGTTTCATCTTGGAACGAAAGCTTTCATGGCCAGCTACTAGATTACAAGACACAAGTTTTATGGGTGAAGTAGCCATGTAATTAAAATATAAAATACAAAGAACTCCAGGCACGCACGTATAAAATCTTCAAAAAGAGCCACTCATAACAAGCAGCCGTTAAGAAAATTAAAACAATGAGAGCGGAGAAGTCCGATATTTACAGGAACCAACGTTTCGACTTCTAATCTGAAGTCATTTTCCACGTGTAAACAGCAAAGCTGCAAAGATGGTATGAACAACCACTGAAGAACGCTGCCTTAAATAGACTAGTTCCAGTTCAAAAAACATGCACATATTGCCGGAAGTGTCAAGGCCGGCTGATTAGATTACGAAGGAATTCTCTGGGAATATCTCTCCCTCTCATTGGTCAATTCAAGATGGCGGCGCCCAGAGCAAGAACATGCTGCCTGTGCTCCTCCGACAAAAGATAAGTACCCCAAAAGCACACACAAGCCCTGGGGGTGGCAAACGACGCAGAAAGCAGCTGGGAAGCAGCGGGGGGGGGGCGGCAGCCGGACCCCCCCCCAGAAAAAAACCGAAAAAAGCCTAAAACAAAAATGAAACTTAAGGGGTCCTGCGCCCCTTCCCCTGCTTCAGCGCCTTGCGCCCTGGGGCCCTGGGCCCCCCTGCCCCCACCCTGGCGATGTCACTGCTTGCACATGGCCAAAAGAGAATATCACCAGAACTATATTAGCTCCAGGGATCGTAAATGTCTTGCTTATAATATCAGGAGACATACCATGTATATTCCATGTGCTTTATGATGATCCTCTTCACTCCTGAACTTCACTTCTACGCTATGTCTACATTCCACAAATATATTTTATTCCCTCTGGTTGAAATGGTGTACATTAATTTTTTGAATTCATTTGCTTTTTAAATAGATGTACAGTCGAGCTGTTCATTTATTTATTTAAGAAATTTTACTCAGAATAGGCCAGAGATACAGTAAAAATGCCCCTGTCCACACAAAACGCCTGGATTTTTATTGTATATGTGTTTAAAAGCGTCACGTGTTTCAACTGCTTTGAGAAGAAGCGAGTACACGTCAAGTCCTTAGAGTGAGATTTTCACCAGTTCTTCCCCTTCTCTCCAAATGAGTATAAAGTGCATACACTTAACAAACTACCATGTCTCATGTTATGTGAGTCAGAGCCCCACAGGCACGATTTGTACAATTTGGCTTCCCTCAGGGTGCGTTTTACGTATTTGTTGTTAAGTAACATTTTATAGCATGTGTGAGACTTGAAATCTAAAAGTCTGGTGCAATACCAATAATAACTGGGCATGAGAGTTTTGGCTTCTCAGCATTACTCACATACCAAATTGTGAATTAATTTTATTATCTCAAAAACAAACAAACAAACAAAAAAAAACACCACCTTGCTTTCCACTGTTAACCCATTGAGTTTCTTATGGCAGCTAGATGCCTGCAGAGTGACAGTGCAATCCTGTGTAACTGCACCGGTGTAACAGTAGATACACCGGTGTAAGTGCACTTATGCCAGTGTAAGTGCACTTAGACCAGTGCATCTGCTATTACACTGGTGCAAGGTTCCACAGGATTGTGCTGCTAAAGAGGTCCTTCTGGTTGGGGCACAGCAGAAAAGGCACAGCAGAAAAGGACTATTCGTGTGCAGCTTGTGGGCTTCCCAAAAGCAAGGGATTGTCCTTTGCGGGGAAAACAGAATTCTGGAATAGATGGATCTTTGGTCTGATACAGAAGGTGCTTTCCTTTGTTCATTTTAGAGACTTTTCTCCACTTTTTCTTCCGATCTACATGCATGTCACTTTAAAGTCCTGTGTTGATACAGCATATATAGGATTAGACGTACGGTATACTATGGTTCTCATTGTAATTATTTTGACGGTGATCTTGAGATACAAAAAGGAAGTGTGGCAGGGAAAATCAAGAATTATAGCTGTAATGATAATGGCTAATTTCAATTACTCCCCAAATTAACTGCACAAACATAAACTCAAATCAAGAGAGATACAGTTTCTTGATTTCATGATTTTTTGTATCTTGGAACAGGTAATAGTTGAACCAACAAAAAGGAAACATTTGATTAATTGCCAAGTGATGTCCTAGATTTGGTGCTGGATACAAATAAATAGAGGTGTAAAACAGATGTAGGGTGTGCACAGTACTCTACTGCTCTTTGATAGGGTTTGTTGACTGGTGTGCTCCAACGACTTCCCTGATTCTGAAATCTTCTTTCAGTGCAATCCTGTGTAACTTTGAACTGGTGTTAACAGTAGGTGTACCTGTATAAGTGCACTTATGCCAGTGTAAGTGCACTTACACCGGTGCATCTGCTGTTACACTGGTGCATCTACTGTTACACTGGTGCAAGGTTACACAGGATTGTGCTGTTTGGTAGTTAAGGAAGAACGATGATATTAATATCTAACAGCCCAATCCTGTCTTAAAAAAAGATTGGCAGAACGCGCACTCTGCCTGTCTAGGCTGACACAAACATGTCATAAAGCAAGTTTGCAGCATCCAGTGAGTAGCCAAGGCCGGTGCTGCTCTACTCGCTGCCAATTCGGAGCTGTGCCTGCCGGGCCAGATGAGTTCCCCCGCAGGGCGACTGAGGGGTGTGGGGAGAGCAGAACGGGCTGTTCCTGGGGGAGGGATTAGTTGGCCGGACCTGGAAGGGGGAGGGATTTTTGGATGCCTCCTCCACCATATCCTATCCTCCTTCCCAGACCTGGCTTCCGTTAGGCAGGGCTCTCGAAAATGTGCCATCAAAATAGCTGGTGCGTATTTGAGTAGACCCATCTAGACGGCTGGGGCTCTACTCAGGGTAAGGAAAGTCCCAGCTCCATCAGCGCTGCATCCTATCTGGATAGGATGCAGCATGGGCTCTATGCCCCTACTGCAGCCTGGCTAGACAGGATTGCACTGTGCATCATGTTTGTCAGTCTTCCAGAGTTGAGCCACTGCAGAATGCCAGACCTGTGGCCCAACAGCCCGCCATTCCTTATGTTTTTTTTTCCATGCTTTATATGCTGACATCTTTCCATATAAGCAGTACTGATGTAAACAAATGCTTAGCCTGCAGCGAAGACGGGTTCTCAGATAAGGATTCCTATGAATTCCTGACAAGTCTGGCTTCAGCAAAAACCAGAGCAGGCTTTTTCTGCAGCATTGCCAGAAACTAGTTTGCCAGAGGGTCAGTATAAGGGAGATAATGCCAGTTTTCAATTTTGCATAATCTTTTCTTTTCTTTTTCCCTGTGGCACAGTTTCATTTCCATAATTATATGTAGCACAACGTTACTGGGGGGGGGGGGGAAGGACAACAATGCAATAGTCTTTGATTTATTTTAGATTTTGTATCTCTTCATTAACGAAAGCAAAAAAAAAAAGCAAACAGGATTGACAGTACAGGATCAGTGCAACAGTTGAAAGGTACATCTACATCTACAGAAATCCAGGGGTACAGCACATGCAGCTGGTTCCAGCTTTGATCCCTGACAGCCCCAGATTACAGTGCTGGGAAATCCTCTTGGGCCACTGGAGAGTCACTGCCTATAAGGAGGGTACAATAGAGAACAGAGAATGCTTGACCGGGTCGGTGAGGCTGGCTGGCAAGCTCCCTAGCTGGAATATGCAAAGACTATCGCATGGCTTGGCCTGTGGGAATCTAAGCGGTTCTGCTGGCTCAACCCTTAGGGGTTGGCGTTGATAGGCTCCCCTGGTCGTGACCGAGGGAGCCTGGAGTTGGGATGTTTACGCCAGTAATTGTTCGGGGGAGGTAGACGGCTAGCGCCGTTTCCCCCAGTTAGGCCCGCACACCTGGGGTGGTTTTCAGTACACCCTAGTTAGTTCCTTCTGCAGGTTATTTTGTATAAAATAAAGTGACATTTATCCAACATGCCTTTGCCTGGAGTGCCTTCTTGGGGGGGGTGTAAGGGTAAGTGCAATTACACTGGCATAAGTGCACTTACACCGGTGCATCTACTGTTACACTGGTACAAGGTTACGCAGGATTGCGCTGTAAGTGAAGACTTACTGTACTAAAAAAAAATTAAGTGCCATTACATAATCTCTATCTGTGTTGTATATATTTTGTTTGCAGAATTGCCTCTAACATTTAAATTATTATGAAAGGGGTCTAGTCTGAGATTCGGATAGATGCTTGTTGTTGTTCAGTCGTTAAGTCGTGTCCGACCCTTCGTGATCCCATGAACCATATCCCGCCAGGCCTTCCTGTCCTCCACTATCTTCCTGAGTTCGCTCATTGTCATGTTGGTTGCATCGGTGATGCTGTCTAACCATCTCATCCTTGGATAGATGCTACTCATATGCTTTCTGTCCTGAATCCAAGAAGGAGGGCTGTGTGCAATCAGCCCTCAGAGGCTGGATTTATTCCTCCTGCTTTCCAGTGAAACAATTGAGTTGCTTTTCTAAGTGGGTAGGGTGCACGTGCAGGCGGATTGGGGCCACTGTGCGACAGGCAATAACTGGTTGTCAAAATTTATCCACATACCAGGGACTGCTTCTACATGGGTACAAATACCTCAATCTAAAATTCACATACCTTGCATCAGTTAAGAGCGGAAGTATAAAGTTCCAATCTTTTCCCATGCAGAATCTCTGAAGTATTAAGAATATTCTTAATTCTGATAAAATCAAAACTGAAACCCATGTGTGACTTCTCCACCGACACAAAGTCTGACCGTTTTATATTTGAGTATACAAAGTGGGATATGACCCTAAAAGAGCCCCAGGGAGATCTGTGCATTGTGACATAGTCATGAAAGACTCTGGGATAAGAGTTTTGTGGAGATAAAGTATCGAATTTACATTTTGAGTAGTTTTCATCAATTTTCTACAATGATTCAGGCAACAGTTTCCCAAAACAAAATGGATGCATCAGTTTTAAACTGTTTCAAAAACATTCAACAGTTTTTGTATTTGAAAAATGGGTCTAAGGGCTACATCCATAAAACACAAGCATTTTTCTCCACTTCGCAGGCAGATATATTAACGAATACATTGGCCTTGGCGGAATCCTTTCATTCAAATGATTTCTATACTATCACTCATTCAAGCTTATGCAACATATCCAACACATTCCAATTCACTTTAGGTATTATGGAATTGATCCACTTTATATTTTAAAGCTGTTATTTTTGTTTTTCACATTGATATGGCACCTCTGTTAACATTAAGGAGGTGGCATGCAATTATCAAGATTAGAATTTGATCAAAAGCACTTTCATTGAAACAGAAACACTTCAGGATGTTTCACAATAATTTCTCTAAATGGGTGAATATGGCTTTTTGAGTTATTACGAGAGCATGCGTATCGAGCATTCCTCATCGATTCTCTCAGCTTTCACTATGCTGCAGAGTTTGAAGAAAGGATGAATCGTCTCCACTAGTATCCTTTGATTGGCTGCTTCCAGTGGCGTCGCTCAGTGGCGTCGCTCCGGTAGGGGCGGGGCCGTAAGTATCGCTCCGTCCTAGACCCTTTACCGAGCGAGCAGGAGGTGGCCCCGCCCCCTCACTGTCGGAGCCTTTCCCCTGTGGAGAAAGCAGCAGGCAGGGTCTCTTGCCTGCTGCTTTCTCCGCAAGGGAATGGCTCCAATAGTGAAGGGGCGGGGCCGCCTCCTGCACGCTCGGTAAAGGGTCTAGGACGGAGCAATACTTACGGCCCCGCCCCTACCGGAGCAACACCACTGGCGTCACTGGAGGTGGGGAGGAACGCTAAGTTCAACACTGTGCTGACCTCTGTTACTCACCAGCACGAGGTGGCCCCGCCCCCTCACCTTTGGAGCCATTCAGTGGGGTGAAGGCAATGCGCAGGGAGTCTCTTGCGCGTTGCCTCGCCCCACTGAATGGCTCTGAAGATGAGGGGGTGGGGACTCCTCGTGCAGGTGAGTAACGGAGGTCAGCGTGGTGCAGAACCTAGCATTCCGCCCCACCTCCAGCGATGCCAGTGGCTGCTTCTGCAGCCCCAGAGCTTTTCTGTTCAGATAGTCATGCAACTTCAAAGTTGCAAATATTTTGTGAATGGCACATGCTCATCATTTTGAAACGTATGAAAATGAGAACATTTTCCTTCAATGTCCCGTCTATATACAAAACAGGGGGGATCGGATGAGCGGGCTTCTCAGAAATGGAGTGCTAGCATGAGATGTGCCTCAGAAGCCTGCAGCTACCAGAACACCGGGGCCATCTTTCTTCTCAGGCCTTGTTGGCCCTCATATCTGCATGTGAGGAAGCAAAGGCAAAAGCCAGAGAGGCCACTCTGGTATCTACGGCCAGTGGCGGACTGGGTCTAAAAATATTGGTTGCCAGAAGAAGGGGGCCCACCCACAACTATAATAATAATTAATATTTTATATATTGCGGCCCTATGCCCTTTAATTTAATATGTACATCTAAAAGGTAATTAACATTTTTAACATACTGTCTAAAGTTTAAGGGGGTCCACTTGCCATCGGGCAAGCCTGGCCAGTCCGCCACTGTCTACGGCCCAAAGGCACGGATGACACATACCTGGAAACGATCAACAGCTGCCAGGAGGTTCTTCCCGGTCGCCATTTTCCTGGGACGTTATTTGCAACCAGCTTACCTCAGAAGCCACCTGAACCCCTGTGCAGGAGTGAGGACTGCTGCCATCTCGTACTACCCGCCCTTTTGGCCTAAAAGTGGGGGGGGTCTTGATTTTTGGGAGTAATTATTTTTAGTTGTATATAAACCACTTTGGGTGGCTTCGGCTTGAAAGAAAGTACACAGAGAAATCAAATAACTAAACAAATGAGTGCCCTGGCTCACACAACCATCATGTCGTTGTGGCAGTGAGTCCATATCATATCAGAGATTTAAAAAAACACACACCAGATGAATTAGGGCTCAGAGAAATAAATCCCAAGGATACAAAAATGCAAGGATTGCAGCTGGTCTGCCAAACATTCCTTCATAACATTGTTCATACGAATTGTTACCCAGTGGCTTAAAATGAGAATGTGCCAAAAAGACTTTGAACTTGTGAGCTGAATTTGTGAGCTGGACTGTAACAAGGAAGGATGTGATGTCCATGCCGCGTTTGTATTCCTGCACCAGGAGCCATGCTGTAAGGATTTCCCCAACGAACCAGAGGGAAGGAATACCTGAGCAGCAGACTCCATTTTCGCCATGTGTCCAAAAAGCTCTCACAGAATCTACTCTGCATCCCCCCCCCCATGTGATGTTCCTGACAGAAGACAATACATGGCTACCTAAGATGAATCATTCTAGCCTTTGCTTTTGTCCCTCTAAGTACCGGACCATCAAGCCAGATCTCCTCCCCCTCCCCCAACTTGTTTTACCCAAGGTGCACTGAGGTGTCCCTTCTAGGACCCCTGTTTCCTGTTTGTCTGTGTACCTGGGGATCCTCTTGGACATGTGCTCAGCTCCCTATAAAAGGCAGGGACAGCCTGTAATCTCTTCCTCCTCTGCTTTGGACTGGTACTGGTGAGCTCTCCCTATTGCTATCTTGGTCCCCTTCCCCCCCTTTTGCCCCCTCCCTCTCTCTTGCAACCCCCCTCCCTTCTCTTTGCATTACCCCTCAGTTAGTCTCTGATTTGGTTCCTGAACCCAGCTTGTTCAGAACCTTGGAATCATTTTATTTCTCTCCCTTCTGCTCATACCCCCCCACTCTGACTTGACTTCGTTCTCAGTCATTCTACAGATTGCTAGTCTGACCAGTTCAGACCCAATTTGTTTTTTCCAACTTTCATTCACTGTTATGCCAGAACTACAGCATTTGCAGCAGCCATGGTGAACTCTCCAGGAAAAGGGTGACTATTACCCCCAACGCTTTAAAGGGAATCCTGCTAATGCGAAAGTCTCTGTCTTTTCCATCTGAATTCCTAGATCTGTATGATGTGTATGATTGTATTTGTGTATGACTCTGCTTGAACTATTTAGTAAATATTGGAATTAACTACGTGTGTCCTCAATATTATTTAAAAGGGAATTCTGCAAAAGCCCAACTCTGGTATACACAGGTAAAGATCCCAGAACATGCCAAATTGCCATATTTAAAGCTATTCCCCAAAGTAACAAAGGCATTTTGGCTAACAAAAGTGCATTAAATAGTCTCTGACATCTTCACAATCTCAGTGTTATGTGTCAGAGTTTACCGGACTTGTTGTACCATTCCATTTTTTGTCCAAAATGATTGTTTGTTTGTTTCTTAATTTTCTCCACAAAATGCCATGAATAGCTTTTCTCTGTATCATGATATCTAAAAAGAGATGTCTCAGGAAACTAACGCTTGCACAGAGAAAGAGGGCGGATATGGTCCAAAAGCTGTAATTCTTTTTCATCAGTGGGATTTGAAAAAGCGATTATTATTGGTCTTGTACTCTGATTACTCCATGGAGATATGTCTTTTAAGATGAGGGGGAGGAAAGAAAAGGCAAAGCAGTCATCTAATTGAGAAATTAATTAATCAGCGCAAGTAAATTGAATTCATTAGATCCCCACGGCAGCTACAAAAATAAGACTTTAAAACAGAACTTGCAATGATTAAAGATTACTGAGCTGTTTCTTTGATGGCTAAACTCCATAGTGTATAGCTGAAGCAGGATGGTGTAGTGGTTTGGAAGTTGGACTTAGACCTGGAAGATGCAGGTTCAAATCCCCGCTCAGCCATGAAGCTTCCTGGGTGACCTTGGGCCAGTCACTATCCGCGTCACAGGGTTGTTGTGAGGACAAACGGAGGGTGTGCGGGCTCCACGATAGGGTCACTCATGCTGAGGGGTTTACCCATTGGACCTGCAGCCGGGCTGAGGGGGTGGGAACCAACGTGCAGTCAGTCTATTGGCGGGGAAGTCCGGGGTCCACAGGCAGGGAGGAAGCGGCCCCAGTGTCAGGCCTCAGACAGGGTCAGGGAAGGAGTTTGCTGCACCCTTCCTCTTTTTCCTGGCATTTGACTCCTCCTGTGGTCACTGGCAGCCTAGAGTTCCTAACCCTTTGACCGCCTATCACCTACGGAGCCTCTTCATTGGCTGGTTCTGGGGGGGAGGGTTATATGGTTCACGGGTTCCTGTGGGCCATGCCCGCACTCGCCCCCAGATCCCTCTCCCAAGTTCTGTGGGTCTTCCTCTTCTGTTCTCTCCCTGATCTCCTTTTGCCCTATCTACGAGGAGCAACTCACTCATTGCTCACTCCTGGTCAGGCCCGACAAGGCATGTCCTGCCAAGGCGTGGGGTCAGATATTCCCCTTCAGCTGGGGGAACAGTGCACAGATGCCTCCCAGCAGGCTCACACCTAGTCACCAACCCATTCTGAAGTTGCCCCAGTATGCCCTGCGAGCTGAGAGCCAGCTGCAGCACTCATAGGACAGCATCGGTCATGTTTGGTGGCCATGGAAGGAGCACAGGGGCATAGTTGGAAATTCCCAGGTTCCTGGGAGACCCCTCCGGTGGTAGTGATGAGTCGGTCCCCAGTCAGAGGGGGGGGAACCATGTACACCACCCTGAGCTCCTTGGTAGAAGGGTAGTATAAAAGGGGGGGTTAGAGATGCTTTCCACCTGACAATGAATTTGCGGTCATAAGAGGATGTTTGACAATTTGAGCTGTTCAACAGTTCTGTTCTGACAATTTGAAATTCAACAGGGATGGATATACCACCACTGATATTCTCATTCAGGTCCTTTCTGGTTCCTAAGCATCTGTTAAAAACAGTCCTTCATGCTTAAGCATTTTTATCTATAACTGTGAAGGTTAGAAATCTGCATTGTATTTAATGATGAGCTCTAACATATGAGAACAAAGCATGAATGCAGGTCTGCGGGTATCTTGTCTAAGGTTGCACTCCTCAAATTGCATATGCCAGAGGAATCCAGCTGGCCTCACCATGCCTTTTAAGAACCATGGCAAACATATAAGACACAGGAGTAGACTGTCAAGTCAGATCAGGGTCAGCCCTCAACAAATATGCAGTATGGAAGCCAATCATTGCCTGAAGGACAATTTCTCTTACATGAACTGCCTGTGTGTTATATTCCTCTACAGAGGGTCTACTTCACATCCCCTGACATCTGAAGTGTGTTTCATTGGGATATGGGCCTTCCCCATCTGTGGTTATGCTCAGACCCTGGAGTTCCCTTGGATTCATTTTGCTCCACCGCAGCTGTTTTCTTTTTTTTACCATTTTCAGCCCAATCCTAAATACACACACACACACACACACACACACACACACACACACACACACACACACACACACACACACACACAGAGAGAGAGAGAGAGAGAGAGAGAGAGAGAGAGAGAGAGAGAGAGAGAGAGAGAGAGAGATTCTGGAGGCCTCCTCAAGGTAAGGGAACATTTGTACCCTTACCCTGGAATAAGCCTCAGCTGCCCTTGTGGGTCTCCTCAGATCTGTGCCAGCTAATTTGCTGGTGCAAGTCCAAGGAGAGTAAGGGACAAGGAATGGGTTAGGATCTGGTGCCACAAAGATTCACCCCTCCCTCTCGCATTTCACCTCCCTCCCGCCCCTCCCTGCCCCCTCCCTGCCCCATTCCTCCACTCCCTGCCACTCCCTGCCACGTTTTTTCTTGTCTTGTGAATTTTTTTTGCAAGACATCTTGAGGATTATTTTAATCATTGTTGTTGTTGTTTAGTCGTTAAGTCGTGTCCGACCCTTCGTGATCCCATGAACCACATCCCGCCAGGCCTTCCTGTCCTCCACTATCTTCCTGAGTTCGCTCATTTTCATGTTCGTTGCATCGGTGATGCTGTCTAACCATCTCATCCTTTGCCTTCCACTTCTCCTTTTGCCTTCAATCTTTCCCAGCATCAGAGTCTTTTCCAGAGAGTCCTCTCTTCGCATTGGTTGGCCAAAATATTTGAGTTTCAGCCTTAGTATCTGTCCTTCCAGGGAACAGTCAGGGTTGATTTCATTTAGGATTGACTGATTTGATCAGTTCAAAAGCATCTATTCTTCGGCGCTCAGCCTTCCTTATGGTCCAACTCTCGCAACCATACATTGCTACTGGGAACACCATCGCCCTGACTATGCGAACTTTTGTTGGTATGGTGATATCTCTGCTTTTTATTATGCTGTCTAAATTTGCAATAGCTTTCCTTCCAAGGAGTAAGCGTCTTTTAATTTCATGGCTGCTGTCTCCGTCTGCAGTGATCTTGGAGCCCAGAAAAGTAAAATCTGTTACTGCTTCCATTTCTGCCCCTTCTATTTGCCAGGAATTGATGAGCCCACATGCCATGATCTTAGTTTTATTAATGTTTATTAATGTTTATTATTTTAATCATAGAAAGGTATAAATATTTATAACAAGTAAATTAGTAAATATGGTTAGAAAAATAATCCATTACCGTTGTTGGGCAGAGAAGATACAGAATATGCCTCTGTCACAATAAGAACATGCTTCATTCAATACCCTAACAAGTGTTTGATGATGCAGTGAGTGTATGGAAATAAACCCATATTGCACAGTGGCTGTTGCACTAAAAATTCAAACACTAACAGCCAAATCCTATCCCTCCCTCCCTTTGCTGGAGTAGTGGTGCAAAAATGGTGACCACTGCATCGTATGGCGGGCGGGCTTGGAGGCGGGTAGGCTTGGATGTAAAATCCTCTTACCCCCGTGTAAGCCTCCTGCCCCGCAATGGGTCTCCTTGGACCCATGCTAGCAATTTTTCTAACGCAAGTCTGAGGAGAGTAAGGGGCGGGGAGGCTGCTGTTGAAGGGATTAGGATCCAGCACATGCCTTCCACGACAGATCCTCTTCCTCCCCCCACAGCTTTCCTGCCCACATAACCCCCCCTCCCCACCTAGTTTTGCCCCTCCCCACCCCTACTCCATATTCACCAGCTCCAGCGAGCACAGCTCCGTCTGCTCTCAAGTGTTGGCGGAACGCTCTAGCCTTCCCGCCAACACTTCCTAGAGGTGCGCTGTTGCAACATGCTTTACAGCATGTTTGTGACAGCATGCATGATCAGAGCACATGCTTCATCCACAGAAGGTAAGTATAAGATTGGGCCATGATGACTGAGCTAGTTTGGTAACACAGAATGTTCTATTGTTCAGGGGACTAAAGAGTTTGCTGTTTAATTTCTGTGTGAGAAAAGAAAGTTGTCAGCTTGGCAGGGCTTAAAACCTCACACAGGGGATGGATAAGGGCTGGAAAAAAGTGATGCCTCGGAACTGGCAATAGACACAAAACAGCCCATTCAAGACTTTTGATGCCAAATTGTTGCTTAACAGATAAAATGCTGGATATTATAAGTTTAAAAAATAATAATAATAATAAGGTCCCTCATTAGTCTCACATATTGTCAATGCATCATTTAATCATGCCCAAGGACACCATTTAGAAAATAGCATTCTTTTGACAAGAGATTTAGAACTAAAGGGAATTCTGTGATAGGACTCCTGATTGCAAATATTTCTCAGCAGAAAGCAAGTATTAGAATTCAATTATGTTAAACGGTGAAATGTTAAAAGCACTTCATCACTTGAATGTACATTTCCCCACCTTTGCTTAAATATAACCTTCTTCTAGGCTTACCCGGAGACCTCTTTTAATAGGAAAACATCAGAAATGTGTTAAGGCATTATTTATTTTATTTATTTAAAGAATTTATACCCCACCTTTCTCCCAGCAAGGGCACTCAAGGCGGCTTATAATAAAAACATTAAAATACATATATACATTAAAATAATTAAAAACAAATAGTTAAAGCAATTAAAACAAACAACCCCAGTGGGTCACCTATATTTACATTTGTTAAAAGCTATTTGTTAAAAAGTCAGCCCACTATGTCAGACATCAAATGCTAACCTAAATAAAAACGTCTTAAGGCTCCGCCGAAAGGTCTCTAAAGAGGGAGCCGTTCTTAATTCCAGGGGGAGGGAATTCCATAATTGGGGTGCCACTGCCGAGAAGGCCCTATTCTGTGCCGCCACCCCCCTCATGGCCATCCCCCTCATGGCGGCACGGTTAACAGGGCCCCCCTGATGACCTCAGAGTACGGGTCGGATTATAAGGATCATTAGAGAAACCCATTCTTTAAAACTATGGTGCAGCCTCCTTCAAAAGTATTTTAACAATATTGAAACATTCCCTGGTAGCTAAAAGCTGAAGTACACACCTTAAAGAGGGTCAGGCTAGGTGTTGGCCAAGCACAAATGGTTCCATTGTTCCCATGACAATGTTAAATTTGTTTCTTGTAGGAGCCAAAGGGATGGGAACCTCACAGAGATTTTTATATTGTGGATCTTTGAAAAGCACACTTTTAGACTTGGGCTGACACCATAATTTTAAGCCTGGATTGGTCTCCCAAAAATCAGCTGCTGCTTAAATTCATCCAAGAGTGCACTTGCACTTAGCTTTTTTCAGGAACGATATAGAAGGGTCATGCTTTTCCGTCTGGCAGCATCTGCACTGTGTAAATCTGACTGTAAATCAGTAACAGTAGGGACTACAACAAGATAAATACAAAGACCATCCATATCTCCTCAGCTTTGTAGCAAATTTCAGGGCGCACCAATGCACAGGTGGCTGAAGGGCAGTGGACATGTCTCACACTAAAATATATGCCCTGATCGAGCATCCCCTTCAAGAATCCCCTTCCCTGCGTAGACCTCCCACCCGGCGGCCACGCTGGCTGCCGGTGCACAGGATTTGGCGGTCGGCCATAGGCCGCCCGCCAGATCCTAATTAGGATTGCGACTCAGCATGCAATGTATCTTACACTTAGCCAGCAATTCTATGCAAATTTTCCTGGGAGAAAGTCCTACTGAACACCATGGAACTTACTTGTTCTGCATGATATATACACATACCGTACAGGGTGTGTGTGTTTGTGTGTGTGTGTGTGTGTGTGTGTGTGTGTGTGTGTGTGTGTGTGTGTGTGTGTGTATGTGTGTGCAGGATACAGATTTCATGAATAACAAGAATCATGGTTTGCCCAAGTACACCCCATAAATGACACGAGACAAGAAGATCAGGGGTTTTTTTTGTATGAAATGGGTCAATTTTATTGATCACATATCCAATTCAATATATATCCTGCAGTGGTTCCTCTCTAGGTAGAAGTCCTCCCCTTTAAAAACTGACACCCCCAAAATGCACACTTTCCATTCTTTCTAAAAGCACATGGACTAATATAAGTGCAGGCTGTTGCTTCTAGGTTGGGCCAATTTGTAGATATGCACTCCAGAAGCCAGGAGAATGTAAGTGTAGGAGACTTTATATTTACATCACTGCCCTCAGAAACAAGTACATTTATCTCAGTAAGCACATGCTCCTAAAAATCTGCATTTGACTCACACATACATTTTTTCCCCATCAGATACGATGTTGTTTTTTCATGCTGTTTGTAGGGATGAGTTAAATTAAGCTTGAAATTGCATGAGGAAAAGTCGGGCACAAAAGCATTTACAAATATTATGACAATGAGACTCTGGTGAAATATATTGTGATGCTTTTTTTTTTTAATGGAGGAATGCTTTTATGTACACACAGTAAGAAAGCACCAGAAATTAGCACAAGACTTACAAATGGATCTCAAGTGGTCCCTTACTTTGCTTAGATGTGATAAATGGCAGTTATACTTGCTTCGGAATGATGAATAACAGTTTTGCACTGAAAGGTAATATTCACTGTTATTCAGAGGAGGAATATTCTATAATGAAATAGATAAATTGGGAATCTCTTGCAAAAGAATCCCATGCTCTGATGTAGAATCATGGTAGCTACTATTTTGAGGTTCACCTACGGTCTGGTTCTCCAGAGCTGGCATACATTCGAGTAGGCCCATTGGGCCTCAAGTTGCTTATACCCAGGGAAGGGGATAATCATCCCCTTTCCTCGTGGTGCACCCAGGCTGCCCTGGGGTAGCCCAGGACCTGAACAGGATATGGCGGCTGGCTCTTTAGGCCGGCCACCATATCTTACATAGGATTGGGCTGCCCAAGGCTGTAACCCTGATGAAATATTGGAAGGTGGGAATCTCTTTACTGTACTTTTCTTCTTCTGGTGCCCATCACACTGGTATGACTGTGAGACAGATGGGGAGAAGCAAGACCAAGCAAGAATGTTAAGGGAGGGAGTGGGAGGGAGGTAAGCAAAGAAGAATGCGACTTCTCTCCAACACAGATCAAAATCCAATCAGGAGAAGAACTTTTGGGGCCACAGTGCTTATCTTATATTTATAGAAAGTATTATTAGCCAAGTCAAGACATACAAAATTTGGCAACTTCACCCATTCTCAGAGCTTTGGAGAAAATAACCCAAACAATCTGCATAGTGGATTGTTGCACACAAATATCTTGCTACACAGAAGCAGCTCCAACCGAGACCAAATTTTATGCAGCTTATATATGGCAACAATTTCATATGACTAGCATTCTATTTTTATGTTAGTATCATTTGTTTTCTTGTATAAAAGTCCATCCCAATACCATTTTTTCTCGTCAAGTCCAGAAATCTGTTTCCATTTTCTCAGATATCCCTCAGTTCTCACATTTCTGATTCACTGAGGAATGCTTAATTGAGGCAACCAGAAGAAGCTCAAAGCTCTGCATTCGATTTTCTGCTAGAAGCAGAGATATCTTGATGGGTCAAGCCCAGGGTTTCCTGACCGGTTTCTTGTGCTGGTTTCCTCTTTCTGCCAGAAAACGTGGGCACTGGAAACAAACTAATGATGTTTTTGTGACCTTGGAAATCCTCTTAGATTATGGAAAAACATGAACCATGTTGTGATGTTGAAAAGAAGATTAATGTCCAAAGTTCTCTGTTTCCCATACTCATGTTTCTCGGATATAAAATATGGGGACTACTGAAGTGAATGCCCCAGGCAAGTAATTTACGTCTCTCTCAACTGTTCCCTCACAAACACGTTATGAGACATAGTCCCAAAGAGTGTTGATTCACATCTTTTCAGAATCTATCATTTCATTCTCTGAATTCTATGGGAATCACAGGAACCAGGAGCAGCTTTGACATGAATAACAAAGGCCAGTGTCCAATACTCTTCGCATCAAGCATTTGAGTCGAATATTTTCCTGGTAATTGGCTAATAAACATGTTATTTTTAAAAAAGGTATTTAAATATTTTTCTAGGTATTTGTAAACAACATGTTAGAAGAACATCTGTTGCATTAAGAAAATAGCCACAGAATGAAAGCTTGGAAAATTTAATGACTTTGGAATACTGATGGAAACAGAAATAATCTTGTTTTGTTTTTTTTAAAGGTAGAATACAGAATATTTTTCTATACCTAGATAGTGGCAAAAAGTAATGAAGCTTCCAAAGTTTTTATTTCAGAATCAGATGCAGCATATAACTTCTGATATACCATACAACTCCTACCATCCATGAAGAACGGATAGCCCAATTGCATGGCCCACGCTGCCCCCTATCCCAGAAAGCAGCAACCTGGAGGTCTCCTTGAAGTAAGGGGACATTTGTCCCCTTACCCCGGGCAAAGCCCCAACCTGTGCAATGGGGCTACTCAGATCTGCACGAGCTATGTAGCTGGTGCAGAATTGAAAAGCCCCATGTCGGACTTTCAAGTCTGGGAGGGGGAATAGGTTTTGGCATGTACCAACACTCCCAACTTCATTTAGGATTGACTGATTTGCTAGGATATCAAATCAGTCAATCCTAAATGAAATCAACCCTGACTGTTCCCTGGAAGGACAGGTACTGAGGCTGAAGCTCAAATACTTTGGTCACCTAATGCGAAGAGAGGACTCATTGGAAAAGACTCTGATGCTGAGAAAGATTGAAGGCAAAAGGAGAAGGGGAAGGCAGAGGATGAGATGGGTAGATGGTATCACTGATGGAATGAATATGAATTTGAGCAAACTCCGGGAGGCAGTGGAGGACAGGAAGGCCTGGCGTGATATGGTTCATGGGGTCACAAAGGGTCGGACACGAATTATCGACTGAACAAGAACAACAAACACACCTAATCCCACCCCCTGGGCCTGATCTGCCCCCGTGCCGCTCGGAGCAGCTGTTACCTGCTCCAGCGCATAGTTATCTGGATCCAATGCCGGCGGGATGGCACAGGCCTTCTCACCAGCGCCACTTACGCCCAGGTTGTCGCAAAGTGCTTTATGGCGCTTTTGCGGTAGTCAGAGCTGGTGCTGACAAGGCTTAGGATTGTGTGGTGAGGAATGTAGCCCTAGCTAGTTTGAACTAAGAGCGGGGACAGCTGTCATGCAGACATGCTCAACACTTGACACCAAGAACGAAGAAGCTCTCAAGGTAACTAGCCTATTCTTGAGAAAAATCCCTTATTAACCCAATTTCTCATCAGCTCTAACCATGACCGTCAATTAGACCTTAGCATGAAGCCAAGGCCTGCCATTGAGCATCCCTGATATAAAATGTTCTTGGCCCAAAACCCTGTCTTTTGGATGTTGATGTCCCAAAAGACTGAATCAGAGTTTAGGACGCTGGCATTCTGTGCGGAAATTGCAAAGCAGTCCCTGTTGGGGACAATGAATAGGGGGGGTAGAGGGGGATATATATCAAATGTGTAGACAATACCAAACTGGGAGGGGTAGCTAATACCCTAGAGGACAGGAATAGGATCCAGGATGATCTTGTCATGGACATGAAGACTGGACAAATGCAAACAAAATGCAATCCAACAGAGATAAATGTAAAGTTTTGCATTTGGGTAGGAAAAGTCAGAAGCAAATGTATAAGCTTGGAGGTACTTCCCTGAACAGTACCATAGTACATGTGAAATAGATAAGTATTTTAATGGACAATAATAAGCTAAACATGAGCCAGCAGTGTGAATCAGCAGCAAACAAAGGCTAAAGTGATTCTAGGCTGCATCAACAGAAGTATAGTACCAAGGTCAAGAGAAGTAATGGAACCATGTTATTTTGCCTTAGAGGGATTTTGCCAAAAATGGAAGTGGTTTCAAAGCTAGCTCTGGAGGCCAGTTGCTTTATTAGCAGGGACTCTCTTATTGAATTTGGCTATGCAGTTGGTAAGGATAGCAACATAAAAGAAGGGTCTCCAACGTCAGCTAATTACTCTGTTTACTTCAAGCCAGGAAGCTCCCAGAATGTGGCTTTTGTTCACAGGATCAAATGTGCTACGCAAGCAAGATGCATATCTGCCCATAGATTTTTCTAAGGAGTAGGCAAGGCTCCATCCAAACCTGCAGGGTCGGCCCAGCCACAAGGTAGCAGACTGGTGGGGGATGCCCACCTCTGTCTGCCTACTTGCCTCTACCCCTTCTCCTCCTCTTTCCACTCCCTGGATTGGAACAGGAAGAAGGGGACAGACCAAGAGAGGAATTGTGGAGAGGAGAGCGCTGAGCAAGAACTTTGGAGAATGGGAGGAGCAGAGGCTGGCACATCAACAGGTAAAGGGGCAGCATCTGGCATGCCACCTAAGGCAACAGGAGGTCCTGGGCTGGTCCTGCAAGCGAGCCTCATGATAGTGGTGGTGGTGGTGGTGGTGGTGGTGGTGGTGGGTGTGTGATTGTTCTGACAATAAAAAGTGTCTCCTGTGGGTCTGAGGCCTCTTGCCATCAGTCCTCCTTCTAAGCCTTGGTCCTGGCGTGGGTCATGCTCTCCTAGTCAGGCCACAGGAGTGAGAGTTGGATTTCACATGCTAATTAAACTAACCATTCAGTTCCTCAGCTGCAGGCTTCTAGCACCCAGATAGCCAGGAAAACAATTAACTGGATGTGGCAAAGATGGATTCTAGGCTGAGCAGGGAGTGGTTCAACCAGGGGTATGGCTCGTGGAAGCCTTTCTTGCTGCTGTTTGAGTCTTTAGATCCAGGTTGCAATGAGCATGGAGGAAGGTCGCTATTAAAGCCTCATACTGGAGCCCCTCTGTGTTAGCGGATTTTGAGACTCAAAGGATGCTTGTCTTCATCTCTCCAGAAAGTCAGGCGGAATAATAGATGGGTGTATGCTGTCTGAAACAACGCATTCATGAAATGTAGTTTTTATCAACCACAATTCATGTGACTCATTGCGGCTGATGCCCAAATGAATAAAGGCATCACATGTTTCGACTGTCTTTTTCATACTAATTCAATATTCTGACCAGTGCTAGGCTATAGATATTATGCTCCTTTCATCTTTGATCCACATAATTCATTCCCACATATTAGATCACAACTGATTGGGAAGTAGGACTTTCGCAGGCAGCGAGCCAGCTGAGCCAAATCCAGTAGCAAGTGCTAAGCTTTAACACATTACCCTTGAAAAAGCATGGAGAGGGGAATAAAATCTGAATCAGTCTGTGGCGGCGGCTGAATGCTTTGGGAGAGCTAATTATGACAAGTGTCTCAGAAGTGCAGGATTATCTCTGTTCCAGCCCACTGCTTTTAAACTTTAGGGTCTATATTTTGTACCATTTCCTTTAGGGAACCCAGAGGAAAAAGACCTCTTTATGCAGAGCAGTTAAATGCCAGGAAACAGAAAAAAAGAAACATGATCTCATAGATATGTTCACTGTTCTAGGTCTAGACACCACATGCCCACCCTGTCTTATGTCACTATGGTGAGTCCCAACTACTACTACCACCACTACCACCACCACCACCACCACCACCTTATTATTGCTGCCCAGATCACAAGTGCACAAGGCGGCCAGCAAAGAAGAACAATCAAATCCACCCCTTTCCTGCCTCCTCCCCGCCCTGGTTCCACCCCTTCCCCACCCAGAAATGCCCCAAATCCTCCGACTCCCTGTCCCTCTTTGCTCACCACCTATTCCCACTGGTGACTCACCTCATGCTGGATGGAAACGTCACTGCTGTCCCACATGCACAACCACCAGCAACTGTGCTGATAACATTGTTGCACCTGGTACTGCATCAAGTCACACCATTCTAGCCCATCCAAGAAACACTGTGCCAGCCAGCACCCAGGATCGGTAACATTCCACAAACCTCATTCCTTTCCGGCCTTCTGTACCTCTGTGTCCTTCAGTACTATTGAAGTTGCTGAGCCAGTGTGGGCTGGTCAGCTAACCTGTTGGGCTGCTCAGAGGCGTTGTTAGGGGGGCGGTGGACCCCCAGGTGGAAAAGCACATCACGCCCTCCAAGGGGGCAGGGCTTATGGCATCACATGCGGGCGTCGCGTTGGCGGCTCCCCCAAGGGGGGGGGTGTAGGAATGCCACTGAGGCTCCTTCTCTCTCCAAGTGTCCCTTCCTCTCAAGAAAGGCTGCTCGGCTACCTTGCCCTGTTCTCTTCCAAGCTACTGCCTTGTTGTATGGCAGGGCTTGCTTCATGGCCCTCTTTCTGTCTCAGAGACCCTGATTTGTCCAATAATAATTGCTTGGTTGGCTTTTGGGCTGCTGCAACCCCTGCAACACTCTCAGGCCCCAGAGAAACAGGATAGCTAATGAATCTGCAGTGTGGCCTCACCATAGTGTCCCTGCACACAAATGTTTTATCCTGTGTGTGCATGCTACAGGTGTTTTGCTGTTAGTCCCTAACTTGCTGCTCAATCCTATGCATGTCCACTGAGAAGTAAGTCCCATTAATTTCAATGGGACCTACTTCCTGGTAAGTATGTATATGATGGTAGCTATAATCATGGCTCTGTGTGTGTGTGTGTGTGTGTGTGTGTGTGTGTGTGTGTGTGTGTGTGTGTGTGTGTGTGTGTGGTGTCATATAAAGTTACAAAAACACAGAAACCAATCACAGCAGCAAACAATGAAAGAGGTGTCTTATAATAAGCCTGCAGATTCTTGGAACTGCAAAACTGGGCCCGAAAGGGATAGGTTCACAACATTCCTGTGGCGTTGCTCTTGCTATTTGAAATGCATCTGTTTGCAGACATAGGTCTCTGCAACCACCAGGAAAGGTAGCTCCTCTTTTTCCCTTTTGTTTGATATAAACATTTCAAAGTTCAGCCTAGAAAGCAGATCAAGGAAAGGTGTATAATAAATTCAAATAGGCACACCATCAAATGCTTAGAGTGGGGGTTCTGCTCAACTCTCTTCAAAGAAAACCCTCTCACACTTTGATAGAAAATCTTCCATCCTTAAAAAAAAATCCCCTTAAGGAAGTGTGCTTTTTCAAAAAAGAAATGCTGTTTCATCTAGAGCCAAACAATACTCGATATACTATTTTTCCCCCAGCGGATGCTGCTCCCTCAAGTCGCTTAATCAGGCCCTACTCCCCAAATATGAATAGCAATTACAGACATACCAGAGTTTGTTGAACTGATGTGTTGCAAAGGTAAATAAGAGGAAACACAACTGTATTTGGATTAAAAAAAATTGGCCTCAACGTTACAAAGCAACATTGATAACCTAAAGACCAGTGTGGAGGTTACAGCCTTTATTCCTAATATTATTCCTACCTAGGGGGAAGATACCAATGTTTCCCAACCCCTAGTTCCATTGTACTAGTACCATTGTACTATTTTGTACATTACTAATACCATTGTACTAGTACTATTGTACCATTACTTCTCTGTAATAGTCCAGAGACTATTTTGGTCTCTGGTGACCAACAGTGCCTATAAGAATTTTACATCAGTTTCCTCCAAGGCACTCTTCCCTCCACCCACTCATTGCCCCACTGTGAGAAGATCCTAGTTGCTTAAGATCTCTGCCTTGGCGCCCCCTTCACATTGATTGGGAACTGCTCAGTTATGATGACAATACACATACATGACATCAAATTAGTATTCAATTATAAAGGTGCACATCCTGCATAAGGGAAAACAATCCAGTCAATTTGATGGTTGAACCAAAATTCCTTCTCAGCCACCAGTCAAATTACCGTAAACCAGGGTCAGAAGCGTCATTGGGGTAGGGGCGGGGGCATCCATGGGCCCCAAGGCGGCAAGGGAGCGTACTTGCCTCCGGGATGCGTCCCGTTGTCCTGTCCGTTTTGGTGTTGGGCCCTCCCACCCGCCCTGGAGCTGGTTGGCTCTAAAATGCCTGCTACTTTGGCTCCGGGGGCATCGCGTCAGTGCCCCCCCACGTGGGGACGTAGCTCCGTCTCTGACCAGGGTCCCACCATGTTGAAAACAATAAAGGGTGGGATGCTGGACAACCATCCCAAAACCACTGTACTCTTCAAATCCCTGCCCCGTTTTATAGTCCAAGATTTGGGACAAACCATTCTTCCTTCTAGAATCCTCTAGGGCAGTGTTTCCCAAACTTTTCCGACCTGCGGCTCCCTCAACTATTGGCCGCAGCTCCCCATTACATTATGTTGATGCCTGCCAGCTGGCATTCCACTGTTTTCTGAGAGGATTCCGTGGCACTCCATGGCTCCCCTTGCTGGTATCTGCGGCTCTGGGAACCACTGCTGTAGGGCAACACACATAGGAGCAATGCTTTCATTGTGACAGCTGTGTTTTTAAGGATTTAGATGTGCTTCTTTTTGACATTCTCTGTTAAAACTTGACCAGTTTAATAAATAGTGGGCAGGCTGAGTCTCTCAGTGGCTCTCTTTCATTACTGAAACTCTCCTGCAGAGCCTCCTGTATGTTTCAAGATCTGCCCCCTCCAACAAAGACATCTTTACATCTGAGATCATAAAGAACCCCAACAAAATGGATGGACTGTCTACGGTGCAGATAATCTAAATGATCACACTTTGAGAAAGATCAAAGGCAATGTCTTAATGGTAACTAAAAAAATGACTCATCAAAGCCTTGTTTCATCTTAATGCTTACAAAACATCAGCTCATTTATTTTTTACCAGTCAAAGAAAGCTTGGTATGTTTTCAACATTGGTACAGAAAGATGATGAGGTATCTATTGGTTTTGTTTTTTCCAGGATAACTACAAATGTTTGACAGTGGTGCTATAGGCTAAGGAGCATAGAATCATTATGCTGATGAGGATGATCTTAATTAATACCTTCATCTGTACTGTTGAGGGGTATAGATTCATGAGCTTAGCCCTGGAAAGCAACCCCAATGTTTTGTCCTTAAACTACTTAAGGTCAAAAACATTGACCTTAAACTGTAGTTTTGTGTTAACTACAATAAGTCCAACAAAATGAATGAAAAGCCTATGAGGACAAGAGCCAGCCTAGAATGTCAGTCAGTCTCTACCACAAAGGAAAAGAAAAGAGCTATCTCTTCATTACAATGATAGAGAGGTGTATGTACTTCAACTGGAATTTATCTATGGGAAATTCCACTACCCAGCTAGTTTGCTGCTATCAACACACACACGAGCAGAGGCAGTTAAGGTGCCAAAAGAAATACTTTACTTCAGCGGTTCTCAAACTGTGGGTCGCGACCCACCATTGAGAACTTTTGCTGCCCCCTGCCCCCTTAAGGGGCGGGGACAGCATGGCGGCGGTGGCGATCCAGGGGATTGACACCACTGTTGCTGCAAAATTGCCTGAAATCGGCCCCCACTGCATTTACCGGGGCTTGGGGGAGCTTTGGGGAGGCCTGCGCGACCCTCTGCAGCCCTCCCCAATCTTTGGACCGCTTGCTGCGATCTCCCAGCTTCCGGTTTTGCACCTGCGGAAAAAAAGAATTAAAAAAACATGGAAATAAAAATATTTTTTAAAAATTCTGGAGGGGGGAAAAAGGGGCGTCCCAGTTTTGGCAACTCAAAATATGGTAAGCCTACCTTTGCAGGACTCAGAAGGCCTCCAGATGTAACAAAAAAGTGACTTCCACTTTACTTCCGGGTTTACAGAAGTAACTTCTGGTTGCATTCTGAGGCCTGCGGAGGCCCACTGGAGGTCCACGGGGGGGGGAACGAGGTGGGTTGTGGGGGCCTCCACTGGAAATCAGGTGGGTCGTGGCAGGGGAGAGTTTGAGAACCATTGCTATACCTGTTTTGTATGTGTGTACTGTATGCTTATCACAGTAATTGCTGTCTGCCATTAGGAGAACTTTGGAAGCTGCATCTTTCTCTTTTGGTGATCGGAAGAGTGAGATTTGTTGGAGAAAGGGCAGGAAGGAAGTTGCACTAAGGGGCACACTTCTTAAGGTCTCATAGAGGGCAGGTAAAGGGTTCTCAGGTGTCTGGATAATACAGTGCCCCCCCCCCCCGAGTCCTGCAGGCAGTGATGCACCCAAATTCCAACACAGTAGAGTTGAGTTTGTTATTTCACTGGGTGGACTGAACTATCCATTTTGAAAATCACAGGGGAACCTCACAATTCCCCTGATGTGAGCCACCAAGGAAGCACCTGGACTATGTGAGAGTGCTATGTGGCTTCGAGGGTATTAGGTGTTCAGCCGGTGCATCAGAACCCCTGCAAAAAAGAACAACCTTGAACTGACATGCCCTAAGTTAGAGGTGGCATTATAAATTGAAACCCAAAGCACACAAAACATGGAACACTGTGCCTCTTGCCTCTGATCTACATAAAAATGCACAGCCCTTAAAGCTCAGATAAATTGCTCCTCTTCTAAACCACCTGGCTTTTCCACACCTAATCAATTGGAGTTCAATTAGGGCATCATTCCCTGTTTCCTTGCATTGAATGAATATGGATCTGTTCATTATGTTGACATAGTTTCTGCTGTGAGGCCAAGCTAAATGCAACATGGGTTTCTCACCTCAGCAAAGTGACCTCAGTGTGTGTGTGTGCGCGCGCGTGCACGCGCACGCGCACGCGCACGCGCACATGTGTGCACACAAGTGCAAAACTAAACACACACACACAGCCTTTGGGAGGAACTAAATGAGAAAATGTAATGCCTTGTCTGGCCTCCTTTAGATGATTTCTCAGCATGGGACTCAAGGGTGTACAGTCCTGCATACTGTAACTCTTCTCCTATACTAGGATATGAGAAGGGAGTATGTTGCACTAGACTAGGGGTAGCATTTGTGTTCTTCAAAGAATCTGTGAGTGAATTTGCATAAAGGCACTATGTAGTCTGTTGTTGCATTTTGGGATTCAGGCTTCACACGGATGAATGTGAACATAGGAAGGATACTTATACCGAGTCAAGCCATTGGTCAATCTAGTTCACTATGTGTCTCCACTGACTGGCAGAAGTTGTCCAGAATTTCAGATAGGGATGTTTCCCAGTCTGACAAGGAGATGCCAGGGTGTTGTGCCCCCATGGTGCCCAGGTCATCCCATGAAGGAAGGTCTACATCAAAAGGGTGACTAGTGCTCATATGGTCCGGGGTCCCCATTGAGGAAGATAAAGAAGGCACTTACCAGTTCAGGTGATTCAACAAAGATTCCTGGGGGGGGGGGGGAATAAGGCTCATATGCATCTGGCTCCCCTGTGGATCCTATCTTCTAGGCTAGGCAGGCCCCCTTGATGATACTTCTTGCCAGATGACTCCCTCTACACATCCTCTACACTGAATACCTGCAGCTAGTATTAATATTCCGATATGGTGCTCTGTCCCTGAGGCCAGTGGCCACTCCCACCTCTTGCATCAGTCAAAGTGCCTCAAGGGTCCAGAGGTGTAGCTATACAAGCCCCACCCCGGGGGCGTGATTTCACAAGCCCCGTCCCTGTGCTGGATTCTGTGGCAATTCAGCGGCAGCATGGCAAAAAAGCACAAACACACACCGACACTTTTCCGGCTGTTTTTATGCTGTTTGCAGTGCAGATGGACAGATCCTATCACCACAAACAGCTTAAAAGCAGCCAAAAAAGCAACAGAGGTGCACTACTTTAAATAAAGATCTTCTTTGTCTCAGCTTAAATTGACTCCAGGTTTATTAGTGGGGTGGTGTTTCTACTCGCCATTGTCTTCTTCCTAGCTGTATCCTTATCAGTGATCACACCCACTTTAAGCTCTCTCATCCATTCGCTCCTTTCCAGTGCTTAATCCTGCCTCCATCGTAAAGCAATTCATCTCTGTGCTGCTTTCAAGGTAGCATTAATATACATAATTAGGTGACACTTAACAGGATCATGATGCAATCATATCTGGACTGGTATGAGACTGGAATGAAAGGGCTTGGTGGGTGATATCTTTTGGGTGATCAGGCTGCTACACTGTTATGCACAATGGCGTGTGAAATGTCTCCCATTTATTATGCAACACTGGAAATTAGATGAGAGCACCTCTGCTAAGGTGTGATCATTAGCCTATTTTAGTGCTATCATCTAATCTCCTGCACTGAACTACCGACATTGTACAATGGGGTGTGGAACTGATATGATGGGAGTTGTACAATGGGATGGAACTTGTGTATAGTAGACACAGTGATAAAATGATCTATTTCTGTATAGCCTACCTGTTTTCTATATACCATTTCCATTGGTGTTGTTGCACGTGAGAAAAGAAATTCTCCTTTGACGGGGACCTCATGTTGTCCTGGCCATGTTGAAATGGATACCACCGGTGGTGCATTGGTCAAAATGTTAGGCATATACCACAGGAAAAACTGACTGCCTGTCCATGATTCTCACTGGGTGGCCGTGGATCATCTCACACTCTAGCCTATCCTACAGGGTTGTTGTGGGGATAACACATAAGGATGTTGTGAGGATTTCAACCCCCCCCTTGGGGAAAAAAGCGGGGTATAAATTTAATAAATAATAATAAAATACCGTATTTCTTCGATTCTAAGGAGCCATCGATTCTAAGGCGCATCTTAATTTCAGGAAACCAGCAGAAAAACAAACAAACCATCGATTGCAAGACGCACCTCCTTCCTTCAATTTGTCTGCTCTTTCCCCAGCTTGCCTGCCACTCCATTTCGCCGATCCGATTTTTACCACGCCATTTTGCCCCCTCTGCTGAGTGGCGCTGCAGCTGATGATCCTCACGCTTGAGCAGAGTCTGAGGGAAAGACACTTTCCCTCAGACTCTGCTCGAGCGTGAGGATCATCAGCTGCAGCGCCACTCAGCAGAGGGGGCGAAAGTGGCGCGGTAAATTTGGGTCGTCATTGGAAAGATCCTCATCAGCTGCAGCACCGCTGAGCAGAGGGGCGAAAGTGGCACGGGAAACTTGGATCCTCATTGGCACATCCACTTGGCAAGCACCTTCATTCGTCGGCTGGGGTGCTGGGCAGGCAGACAACTCTCCTCAGTAAGCCCCGCACGCCTTTGCTGACAAGTACTAAGGACTGGAGGCTGCAAAGGCTGGCGAGAGCTGGCAGCAGCTGGTGGAAGGCGGAGGGGGGACTGGGGGCACGCACACTCGTGGGGTGAAGAGCCAGGGTGCTTTCCAGGCTGGGCACAAGTCGGTAGGAGCGGCGGCGGCGGCAGCAGAAGTAGCATCCCTCCCCGTAGTCCTAGTCCTAGGGAGAGTTCCTAGTCCTAGGGAGAGTTCGTTGCTGAAGCGCCTGCCTCACATTCCAGCTGACGATCGGAAAGGCATTGCAGGCTTTGATCATCTTTGCAGGAAAGGCATGCAGGCCTTAATCTTCAATAGGAGCGCGGAGCAGACACTTCAAGCAGAGGAACTCTCCCCAGCACGCCCTGCCAGCCCTCGCTGACGAGTGTGATCTTCTCTGATTCGTCAGCTGCAGCAGGGGGCATGCTGGGGCTGGGGCGAGCTCTCAAGTTCAGGAAGAGAGCGGATCAGGCTAGCAGCCATGGGAGAGCGCCGCTGAATAGAGGGGTCAAAAAGGCGAAGTAAAATGCAGAAAAAACCCACAAAAAAGGAGGCCATTGATTCTAAGACGCACCCCATTTTTAGAGATGCTTATCTGGGAAAAAAGGTGCGTCTTAGAATAGAAGAAATACGGTAATAATTCCAGTAATTATATATCACCATTCTTGTCATTGGATTTCTCCTTGTCATTGGATTTCTCCTTTGACTTTAATTCAAGGCAGTTTACAATAGGCAGGCAATTCTAAACCAAACGTTTTTTACAAGCCGCTGCCAAGGCTTCCAGAGGCTGAGGATGTGTTCCACGCAGAAGCGTAACAAGGGTGGAGCAAAGGCAAGTAGTTCTGCAAGACTCCGTTACACTGGAGTCAGCGGCCCCTCCCCCTCGCTGTTGGAGCCATTCTGGCAGCAAAGGCAACACACTACGACACTCCCCTGTTGCTGCTGGAATGGCTCCAACAGCAAGGGGGAGGGGCCGCTGACTCCAGTGTAACGGAGTCTTGCAGAACTACTTGCCTTCGCTCCACCCTTGTTTCACCTCTGGTTTCACGCCCTTCCGCCCGCCTCCAGGGGCCGTTTTCGGCCAGTTACAGGCCGCGTGACTTCACTGCAGGGGCATGGCGGGGGCGTGTCTCCCTGGTGATGTCACATGGCAGGGGCACAGCGGGGCGGGGCTTCCCGGGGGCATCATCTTGGCCTTCGGCCCCCCTGTGGGTGGCGCCACTACGCCACTGGCTATCCTACGCCACTTGTATTGCTCCCCTTTGAGGAAGTCACATGAGCCCTGTGCATGGTCACTGCAACGTTAGGTCCTGATGTTGCTCAAGTAGGTAGAAAGAAGGTTGGATGACATCAGTGGGCAAACTGGACTATCCAACAGCAACTGCAGACATTTTTCAAGCAGCTTCCTTGTCCAGCTGCAGATTAACAAGCTCCTTTGATCAGTGCAGATGGACGTTGCCTATTGGGCTGCCAGCCAGTAGCAGATCCAGGGGGCCCCCCGGTTGGTGGGGGCTGCTGCCACCACGTCCCACCCCCATGGCCGCCCCACGCCTCACCCCTGGGGCGTGGGACGGCAGCGTAGCACGCCGCCGCGCACACGGAAACACACACCAGCGCTTTTGGGCTCCTTTTGGGAGCCAAACGGCACCAGGGATGGTGGGAGGGCCGAAACGCAGCCGTTCTCGGCTGTGAAGAGGAACCAAAGGGGCGGTAGGGCAACAGTTCCAGCGGTAAGTGCCGCCCCCTGCGACCTGCACCCTGGGGCCCACCACCCCAACTGCCCCAGTGGTACGACACTTCTGCTGCCAGCTTCTTCAATCTGTTCTTCTGAAATTCATTTAAACAACATGCTGGTGGCAGAGAAGGAGAGGTGAGTTGAATAGCATCTTGGAACATATAATTGGGTAGGCAAAGTATTCTCTCTTCAGCAGACCTGCAGCACAAGGGGAAGAGGACACAATAAACCACACAGCTACAAAACAGGGGCATCAATAGGAGGGTGCATGGGTGCGGACCGCACTGGGTGACACCCCAGGGAGGGATGACACCAAAATTACTTTCTATTCTATTTGTTACCAGTGGTGTGAAAACGCATCACTGGTAGAAAATGGGTTTTCCTGATCCTGCTGTGACTTATGTGGGGGTTGCATTTCCCAGGAGGTCTCACATTATATGGGAGGAGGTCCATGGAGGTGACACCATGAGATCTCGCCCCAGGTGTCACTAACCCTCTATAGAATCTCCATCATCGCCTCGGCATTCCTGTACTGACATACCATGGAATGGGAGTTTGGAGTGGCTACAGGTTACTGTTGTGCCTGTTGTGAACCAATTGCAAAAGTCTAAACAGGAAAAAGAATCAGTCACGGTGGCCTGGGAGGAGGTGGAAGCATACCAAGGGGATGCCATTGGCGAATTTGTTGCCACTCTCAGAGACCCAAGCTATACTGGGAGAGAAAATGGTGTGGCCTTCCTTATATGCTGTTGCCTGCCCCTACCTCCCACCCACCGGCCGTGCATTTATCACAACAGGGTGTATTGTCAGTGACTACTGGAATCACCTGACCAAGAAACGTATCTGCTATCTCAGCACAGTCAAAATGAACTCTGACTAGCTGCCCAGAGACCAGAAGGTGATGCCAAATGACAGTCACTGCAGGCTGGATAATGCAAAGAAGGCAAAGCCCGACATGGTGTTGTATGGTTTGTGGAGAACAATGACAATGATGTGATACCCTCTCTTCTGCTGCAATGAGCTATCCTTTGGAGAGGAATATTGTGCTACCGGTAGTGCTCCTGGTCCATTATGAGGCTGGATTCTTCTGTGCATCCACTGCTAATGTACTATTACCGTATTGTTCCGAGTATAAGGCACACCTGATTATAAGACGCACCCTTAAAGTTTGGTGCTATTAAAAAATTAATTAAATCACTGGCATTAAATTGCAACAGCCTGATTATAAGACGCGCCCCTAGTTTAAAAACTTAAATTAGGAGAAAAAAGTGAGTCTTATACTCAGACCAATACGGTATATGTTGGGCAGCCCAATCCTGTGTAAGGATACCCGGTCGGCCTAAATGGTTGGCTGCGGTATCCTGTGCAGGATCAGGGCTGCCCCAGGGCAGCCCGGGTGCACCTTGGAGGAAGGGGACAATCGTTCCCTTTCCCGGGTGTCAACGGCTGGAGGCCCAATGGGCCTCCGTGTCGGGGGAAACCGGGCCTGGAGAGGGCTCGGGATATCGGCAGATCTTGCTGCTGAAAACCACACCCGCCCCCCGCCCAGTGTGGCCAATGGACGCCCTCCCTCACCCCCCAGTCTGCCTTCCTTCTGTCCCTGTACTGGCCGGTGCAGAGCTTATCTTTCCTGGCGGGCGCCGGGATGGTCCGCCAGAGGAGAGAGGGCTGCTGGCCTGCTCGCCAGCGGCCCTTATTCTCTGGGTGACAGAAATGCACTTTACAGCACGTTTACATCACCCAGTGCCGGGGGAGCGCGCACGCATCCGGTGCTTGTTTACACTGGATCACGCTGTGAGTGTATGTTTCTGTGCCACTACTTTTTCTTCTAAATGCATCTAAAAAAGAAGAATTAAACAACACGACAGCTTTACAATATAAACTGTCATTCCTGGATTCAAAACGCATCTACAGTGATATGGAATAGTACTGTCACTTTTTCATAGCACTTTGAAAATGTTAATAAAATAAACATTATACATGCATAAGTCATAATTCTGAACTGAAACGCTTCTTTGATCAATTATTCAAAAAAAAAGGTGCATTACTCACAGCGCAATCCTAATGAAATGCTGCCTGTGGGGTGCAGCAATGCCAGCACAGGCTCGGCAGCATCTTGTGGGCAGCTGGAGGAGGTGGAGAGATAAGCAAAATTGACTTACCCACCTCTGCTCCTGCATATTCTCCAATGGGTCTACTTGGACCTGCACCAGCTAAAGAGCTGGCGGAAGTTTGAGTAGAGGGAAGGAGTCGTGTCGGGAATAGAAAAGGCAACTATTCTATAAATACTGGGAACATATGAATTGGCCCTAATTGTGGCATCGATACAAGCCTTTTCCAAATATTGTTGCGTATGTATTCAGTCACAGGAAGAAGCCATTTAATGTTTGCTATTCACGTAATGTGATTCGGCCCTCCGATCCACCCCTATTATCACTCTGCTTTTCTGCTACATAAGTATTTATAATTTCTGGTTAACAGCTTCCGATCATGCAGTTATTCTTTCTGAGTACTCATCTCTATTGAGTAAATTATTATGTTAATCGCCGTCTTTGACTTTCCAAGATAGCACCCGGCCCAGCTCCTGGAACATGTAAATATCACAGACATGATTTTCTTTTTAAAAGGCAAGGGGAGGGTTGCCCCACAAAATCACGCAAACCACAAAGGCATAATCAATGTCATAAAAAAGGTACACATTAACATCCAGCTATGTAATTACCTTACAATTTAGAGGCCCTCATATACATGAAGATAATATGGTTGCGTAATGCGGCTGAAATGATATTTCTGAAAACAGATGCTTTTTCCAGCCATCTGCAATACGTTTGTTTGTGATCTAGCTTCACTCCTTGCCTGCAAGCCAAAATAAATAAAACTAAAAAAAAAAAATGCTTTCGGAATGGCATAGGTAGAATAAACCCTATTCATTAACATTCATAACACTTCATTATCCTATCTGTATATAGAAATGCAGCGGCCCGCATCGCAGGGCTGCCACCACATTGCCCAACCCCTCCTCTCTGCGACAGGCAGGGGCGGGAAAGAGCTGACAGCCAATTGACTGTTGAGTCTCCGGGCAGGATTGAGGGTGGGTGGAGCGAGCGGGCCGCACTTGATTCCCTCAGTCCCGTCCGGAGTTTTGAGCCTGCCCTCCCTCCTGGTCTTCAGGCTGAGATTAGCTGGTTGCCCTTTATGGGGATCGGGTAGGATTTTTTTCCTTTAGCGGGACTGGACTTTGGCCAGAGGTTTTTCGCCTACCCCAGTCTGAGGCTGTGTGGGGCGGCAACTTGGTTTTATTGTTTTCTAATCATTGGTCACTTGTTTAGGTGTGGTACGTGGCGTGCAGATGGGTAGCCAGGGAGGGCTATTTGGTATACATCCTGATGTAAGCAAGGTCAGGGGGTGAGCCAGAACCGCTCAGACGATGCTGAACCGAATAAGTGAGGCTGGCTGGCAAACCCCCAGACTGGAGTAGCAAAGACCGCCTTAGGGATTTTCCTGGGGGTGATCTGCGCTGTCCAGCTGCCTTGGCACTTTGGGGCTGGCAGGGATAGGCAGCTTGGTTGTGGACCGAGTGTGGCTTGAGCCAGGATGTCATGCCCATTTAGATCAAGGGGGAGGGAGACGGTTAGGATCGTTTCCCCCATTCAAGTAACCCACATGCCTCTGTGTGTGTGTGTGTGTGTCTGTGTGTGTGTGTGTGTGTGTTTGTGTGTGTGTGTGTGTGTGTGTGTGTGTGTGTGTGTGTGTGTGATTCAGTTAGTGCCCTGCTGCAGGTATGTTGTCAATTTTCAATAAAGTGACCCTTAATTCCAAGCCCGTCTGGCATGTCTTATTTGGGGGGTGCTTGGGTAACTGCCGTTTATATTACTTGAGATTTTTCTTAAAGCTACTCCATTCATTGGCCAGCGGGTGGCGCAGTGGGTTAAACCGCTGAACCATAAGCTGTCGATCGAAAGGTCGGCAGTTCAATTCCCGCGACGGGGTGAGCGCTCGTTGCTTGGCCAGCTCCTGCCAACCTAGCAGTTCCAAAGCATGTCAATGCGAAGTAGATAAATAGGTACCGCTTGCGGGAAGGTAAAAAGCGCTCCATGTTCCAGCTGCATGCTACGCGCTGCGGCAAGGAGACTCATGCCGGCCACATGACCACGGAGGCGTCTTCGGACAACGCTGGCTCTTCGGCTTTGAAATGGAGATGAGCACCACACCCTAGAGTCGGACACGACTGGACTTAATTGTCAGGGGATACCTTTACCTTTACCTTACTCCATTCATTATTTAACCCCAGTGAAGTTAGGTAAAGTCAGACCTGACCCTAGACCAGGAATGTCCATTGGGTTTCCTTTTCTTGTTCATGTGTAGCATGCCTCCTGCCCCGCACCAACTTACTAGCACCAGGGGTCCCGTGATGGCCACTGTAGCCTAGCCGCCACAGCTTACCATTTGCAGTGGTGGCCAGTCTGCTCTCTATGGCATGGCATGTTTTATGACAGCCGTAAACACACCATGCTGCCCGAACACGCATTCCAGCAATGCAGGAGCCTGATGGGATTGTGCTGTAAGACACTGTAATTTGAATTCTGAAGATCTTCCCAACAATGGTTTGTTCATATACAACCAGTCAGATATGAAGGCCACTTGGAATGTTTACTTCTTCAACAGTTGCTGTGTTGGTTGCATCAATCTAATCATGGGCTATTTAGTTTGGTGTCTTCTAGCAAATCTCTTAAGAGCTGCTGGCTATACTGTTATGCTACCAGAGATTCTGATGACATTGAAATCCATTCTAAGATTTTCTCCGCTTTGTGGGAGGAAATTTCTTCACCCATACTCTTGTCTTGCTGTTTAGTGCAGAACAGATGATGAAGGCTCGAAGAATTAAAGACTTCACTCTTTAGACTACCACAAGGCTCACATTTCATTGCAACAAAATGGATTTGGTGTAACCTTAGTTGTGTAAATCCGTAGCTTTGCGGTGAGCTTGATATCTCCCCAAAGGGGCTGGAATGTGGTGGCAGCTGTTTCGCTGCTATCCTCTATGTCTTTAAAAGATCCCACAGCATTCTCGATTATACCTCCCATGTATTTGATAGTTGCCATCTGCTCAACGCCTTATCGGAAACTGGCTAATACTGAACTAGACAGACCAGTGAAAGAAGTTGTTTGTTGTCAACAACTTTATCGCTATTCAGACCAGTATTTTCTTCTTCTTGACCAGAAAGTTCCATCAGCATTATCGAGCAAAACAGGGCCTTCAGGATATTGGAAGCCTGATAGCAAAATGGTGGCAGGTGTGGTACTTTCTTTTGAAATCTGCTCATCATTCATTCAATAAATTATGAGGCCAATAACAGGTGACAGAACACCTCAATCTGCCTATCAAAAAATGACAGCACAATGAACATCCACTGTTCAATTTTTTTTAACTGAAGGAAGCCACAAATTCATTCTCTTAAAAAGAAAATAATAAATAAAAAGTAAGGCTTAAAAAAACCAATTTGTCAAAACAAAAAAATCAACATAACACACACACGATAATGAATGTGAATAAGAAAAAATTGCAACACACATAAAACAACATAATATTAATATTAATATTTACACCCCGCTTTTCATATAGTTTTCAAACCCATATAGTTTGACACAAATATACTAATGCTCCTGCTTTAGACCCCAATAAACAAATGTCAAGTCAGAAACTGTAATAGTTATATGGAGAAAAAAGTATTATAAGATAGAAGGATAAACAAGGGAGAAAAAGTCCTAGGAGGAAGAAAAGGAAAATAGAATTAATTATGTTGTATTGAGAAAAAAAATATTTCAAAAAGGAGACAAAATTTCCTTGAAAAAAGACCAAGGAGATATATATATATTTTTCCCGGTTGACTCAGTCTCTCCAGCATAGAGAGAATTGCATGTAGAAAGCCTTGCCTGGCCTATTCAGAAGAGGCCGAGCCGCTGAGGAAGACGCGTCTCGGCCTGCTGGCTCTGGGGGTGAGGAGCCAGGATGGGGGGTGAGTGTACCAGGGGGGTTGACGTGCCGGGACTCCCGACGCATCACCCCCTCTGGCCACCTCCCAGCACGTCACCCTGTACACCCCGCCCCCCCCCCCGCCATGCTGCAGTGACGCCAGTGCTGTATACTGAACTCAAGGAGCGAGGAGATAGGCTGTAATCCTTCAAGCTTCAGATTTTTTGGCACTCAGCATAACACTCTTCTTCCCTCAAGCAATCTTGGGTCAACTGCAAAGACTTTCACCTTAGGATGTCTCTTTTTTCCATGGAGAGGACACAACTGCTGCCCCAGAGACGGTGGGAGGAGGGAGGCAGGGAGCAGTGGGCACCAGGCAGCTTGTGAGGGGCCCCAGACGGCACGCGGGGGGGGGGGTGAAAAAGCGGGCGGAGGAGGAGCAAATCGTGCCATTTCGGCAATGCGAAGAGCGATCGGTTTGGCCCTCCTGCCCGCCCTGCGCCTCACAGGGCTGTTTAGCGGCAATGGCGGTGATGTTACTTCCGGTAGTGACGTCACTAGGGGGCCCCATCTAGCGACAACTCTGTGCTACCCAACCTCTCTTGATAGTCAATAGTGCCTCTGTGTCTCTGAGCTTCTTCCATGAACTACAAACTGATTGCTCCGGATATGCTCCAATCAGAACAAAGTCACACTTACAAAAACCTATATGTAGAAGGCAAATACTTACTTCATCATCTCTTGATCCTACAAGCGCCGATAGTGGGCATCTACCGAACTTAATGAAGAAGTAAAAGCTTTCAACAGATTCAACCACTTGCTGGTAAAAAAAAAAAAAAAGCACATTCCACGATATGGAACTATTCTCCCATTGGGTTTCACTTTATACAGTGCACAGTGTTTCCCTTTAATCAAACCAAATGCAGTAGGGGAAAGAAATCTTGTTCTGCAGTCTCTTTCCATGACTTCAAGGAAGCCAGTACCTTTTTAATTACCAGTTCAAAAAGACTGCCTGGACAAAGATCAAATTCTTCACACCAAATATTAGCACTAAAGTTGATTGATTGAGTATGAAGGTCTTCCAGACTGATGAACAGTGAAGGTGCTATTGACAGAGGGACATTATCCGTATTCTAAGTTTGCATTGGCATGCATTTGTAAGGGTTGGATTTCCCAGTATAGCATTAGTTGGTTTATAGAACTTCAGCTCCTTCCTGCCCCAAATTGGGGTCATGGTAATGTTGGCTAGATGAGGCTCCAGAATGGATTGTTCTGAGGCCACTAACTTACTCCAGTGCCTTGATCTGCTGTAGAAGGGAAAGCAAGGGGGAATACCTCACCACTGAGACACTCTTGGATAACACTCAAAGGATGCTGGTGGTACTGAAGCTGGTAGTTGTCTCAAATTTGATTCTGCCAGATTTCCATGTCGGCTTCAGTTATTATAGGGCACAGTTCACATATACATGCGGATCACTCAATTGCTCTGCGCTTGGGTAACATACCGTATGATTTGCTCCCGATGATGTGGACTGACTCAGCTGAAAAGCACTGTGTTTGAGGAGATGTGATGGTTCTCTCAGTGGTGTTGTATCTGTGAAAGTCCATTCGTGGATATAAATCATCACTTGATGTTGTTGCCATCATCACTTGATGAGGATGCATGTGTACACCAGGCCTCTGACAGCAGGAAGGCTGGAGGAAATATGTCTCTGGGTGCAGCAGGTAAGTTAACCTCTTGAATTCATTCATCTTCCTCTTTCTGTATTCCCCTGTTCTTGTTTCTGGTTTTGATAACAATATCCTGAGTATGGACATTCTGCTCCTCACGGCGCAATCCTATTCAAAGCCCCTCGCTGCAATCCTGCGGCAACGGGACAGGTTCTGCTGTATCCAGCGTGGGGCTCAAGGCTGCTGGAGATTTCCTCGAGGTAAGGGGATGCTCGTCAGGCCCCAGAAGCCTCTATGGGACTACTTGGGTGTGTGCCAGCTAAATGGCCAGGGAAATCCGTGCAGCTTCGTGTCAGGCTTTCAACACTGGGAAGGGGGATAGGATTCAGCAGAGGCATCCTCCACCAAGCCTGCCCCCTCCTGGGCCCTATCCAGCCTCTTCCCCACCCTGAAACACCACCTCGCCACCCCATTCCCCCCTCCCCCTGCCTCCCTGCCACCCCTCATGGAGTTCATCTGCCCCGGCGGGCACTGTGGGCACTGTGAGACTGGCTGGCAAGCCCCTGAACTGGACTAAGCAAGGATGACCTTAAGGCTTGCCTGTGGAAGTTGGTGCTGTCTAGCTGTCTCAACATCCTTTGGGGTTGGCGGTGATAAGCTCTCCCAGTCTACGATTGGAGTCAGGATGTGACTGCGATTGGAGCTTGGAGTCCGGATGTGATGCCCATTTTCAATTGGGGGAAGTAGATGGCTAGCACCATGTCCCCCAAGGTGCCCGTACGTGGGGGAGGAGTTAAGTTGTTTTACTCCCCTGCTGCAGGTTTCTTTTATTTAAATAAAGTGACCCTTTACCCAAGCCGCTGTCTTGCATGCCTTATTTAAGGGTGATCCGGTAAACGTTTTACAAATATGCTCTTTTTGGACTCGCTGGAAGTTTTTGCAAAAATAAAGAAAATTCAAGATTTTTATTATACCAGGGGTGAAACCAATCTTACTGCAGAAATCTGTGCAGGACAAGACCCAATTTAAATTTCACAACTTCAAATGTGGAAAATTGGTTCAATCTCTAATTAGTGCATTTTTGCATTACTGCATTAATGAAAATTCTCGGGACGTTGAAGAAGGCTGATAGATTTCGATGTGTTGAATTATGGGTGAGAAAGAGGGAGGGGCATTTTCATTGGAATGTTTAAGCTGCTTCCTAAAATATACTGAAATTATTTTGTGTCATTGTTCTCCTTGTCACTAGACAAATAGAAACTGACAACATATAAAGAAAAATCGAAAGGTTGTAGGAACAAAAGACGCCTCATTTGCCCACATCTTTTAAAAGTGTAACACATATGCATGTGAGAATTTAAAAAAGCTCAAGTCTTTAACGAAACGAAAAAATATAAATTTGCAATTTTTAAAGCAGTCTGGCACTATCAGCCAGCTGTACATAAAAACTCCTCCCTGCAATTAGAAGGCTAGAACGTGAGGGAGAATACCTGCTTTTAACTGCACTATTTTCCACTTACAGGAAGTTAATGAGGTTGGTGTTTTGCTCCATCCCCTCCTGGCTCAAGCAAGTTTAGAGGAGATAGCTCATTGGAGCTGCCAGGGCAACAGTGTTTGATCATCATCAACCCGGACTGTTCCCTGGAAGGACAGGTACTGAGGCTGAAGCTCAAATATTTTGGCCACCTAATGCGAAGAGAGGACTCTCTGGAGAAGAATCTGAAGCTGGGAAAGATTGAAGGCAAAAGGAGAAGGGGAAGGCAAAGGATGAGATGGTTAGACAGCATCACTGATGCAACGAACATGAAAATGAACGAACTCGGGAAGATAGTGGAGGACAGGAAGGCCTGGCGGGTTATGGTTCATGGCAGAGGTGTATCAGCAGTGAGTGCTGCCTGGAGCACTTGCTGCTGCGCCGCCCCAAAGGGGCGGCGCCGCACCCGGAGGGGACGGCACCGCTCCGGGAGGGGGCGGCACCGCTCTGGGGCGGGGGGGCGACCCGGCTTACACAGGTGCTCCGAGGCCTTCTCCCCTGGCCTCGGAGCCGGAGAAAGCCCTGGAGCGTCCACCTCGACCGGTGGCCAGGGCTTTCTGAAGGCCGACTGCCGAGCCGCGCTGTTTATCTTTGTTTTGCAGAATGTTTTAATTCAATTCGCAGTCGGCCTTCAGAAAGCCCTGGCCACCGGTCAAGGTGGACGCTCCGGGGCTTTCTCCGGCTCCGAGGCCGGGGGAGAAGGCCTCGGAGCGCCCGCCCGCGTCACCGGACGGGCGGGCACACTCGCGCTCGCTCCGTGGAAAGATTGGAGCGAGCGGGGCAGCGCCGCCCGGGGCCGAGGTGCCGCCCAGAGCCGCTGCTCCGTTCGCTCCAGTCTTTCCACGCCTCTAGTTCATGGGATCACGAAGGGTCGGACACGACTTAACGACTGAACAACAACAACAACAATAGCCACTACAGGGTCCTTTTTATTTGGCAATAGGGAGATGTTGGCCCGCCCGCCCAGGTGGTCTGTCCAGGATCAGTTGGTTGACTTGAGGCTAACAAGTGGGAATTTTTTACTCCTGTCAAAAAGGCAACGCCTGGGGTGTTTTTTCATACATGTTACCTTGGAGCCAGGATGGGTCACCCCCATTGGGGGGATTAGAAAGTAGCTGGCTGTCTCCCACAAGAAAAGAAATCCACATGAAAGGGGTTGGAGTTCATTTGTGTTAAGACTGCTGGGACTTTGTACGTTATCAGTACAGTATAGTGGCATCATCAGCGGTGGGGGCCTTGGGGCGGTGGGCCCCCAGGTGGCGTGGGCTGCAGGCAGGTGGGGGGTTGCACTCACCTCCGGATTGCTCCATCTGGCGCTTGAGAGTTTGGCCCGCCCTGGAGCCGTTTGGCTTTGAAAATGGTGTGTGTGTGTTTCGCTGCACCGGGCGCATGAGCATGACGTCATGCCCCCCAGGGGGTGGGGCATTTGGCAACACATGGGGGTGATGCATCAGGACCCCTGCGGCCCCCACCTGCGGAGGGTGGTGGTGTTGTACTGCCACTGGTACAGTATATTGTGGCCATTTCAACCCAGTCTTGCTTGTCCTGTGCTTTGTGGGGGGGGGGGGTATAAAGGCAATGCTACTATCTCATCCCCACCTTATTCAACTGCGTGTGTAGACCAGCCCAAGGTCCTGATTCAAAACCAGTTCAATATGATCGATCGGGATATCTTATTGCACTATGGTCCCCAATCTCCTGCTTTGGATTCTCCAGACTTCCAGGTTGACTCATCCATAGATAAACCAAAGCTCCATTTGGATTTCAAAGATTATTTTACCTTCTTCATTTACAAATTGTCAGCACAATCCTGTGTAACTTTGCACCGGTATAACAGTAGATGCACCGGTGTACGTGCACTTATGCCAGTGTAATTGCACTGGTGCAACCGATGCAAGATTACACAGGATTGCGCTGCCAGTGTAAATGCACTTACACCGGTGCACTTAATTGCACTGGTGCATCTACTGTTACACCGATTCAAGGTTACACAGGATTACGCTGTATGTTTGTTAAGCTGCTTGCCTTTAGAAAAGTATTCCAAGACCTTCTATTGGGCAGCTCTTAGTTCAGTTTAATTTCTGCCTCTCCTTATGAAAAAGACCTACAGTTCCGTTTCAGTACAAGTGAGAGGGACGGAGAAGATGTTCTCGAAGAGCATCTTCAAGAGCAATACATTTTCTATCCCTTTGTCAAAAGTTATCTGGACTTTCATATTAAGGAGCCATTTATCGATTGCATTTCATCCGACACAGCTCACAATCAAATCAAAAGCACAAACTATAATATGGAAAACTACCATAGCAAATATCAATATCATAATATCAACCAATGGAAAAAAAATTACAACTGTTAAAACGATATTGTCATTTTGCTATATTTCTTCTATAAATTGTCTTCTTATTCTGATGCAAAAAAAAATTGCTTTAGATTTTCTTCTTCAAATACTCTTTTTGTTTTTCCTCTTTTCTTTAGTCCTGATTTGCTCTTAATGGGGTATTGTTTCTGTAGCTATTCTCAGTCTTAAATAAAGGAGAAAAAATTATGTTTTGAAAAGCTCAAACTGTGGCAACATGCTAAAATCAGCCTCTGGATCCATATGCCTTCCAAAATAAGAACATGAGAAGTCTAAAGGGATTGCATCTGGTGCATTTCCCTATGCAGGGAGATCCACATGGGATATGAGTAAACCGGGCTCTCACCAGATATCACCATAATCTCCATAAATGAGGCAGCTTCTTGCCCCTAAGGCTCTGTTTAAAGGATCTCTTTCCCCTGTGACAGGGGAAGAAGACAATGCACCTGAAGGAGACATCCTCCCACTTACACATTTTGGAAGAGCCCCCCCCCTTTAATAGAGCCTCAGAGTCATGGAGTGGCGAATCACTCCAATAGGAGGGAGAGTGCACCCCTTTAAAGCAATAGAGATGGTTCTCCCTTACTTTGTTGAGAAGCTGCCTTCCCAGTCTCAGGTTGGCTCAAATATTAGATTAAAACATTTATATGTTCCTGTGCTAAAAATAGGGCCTTGTCAGTAGTGGCACCAACCTTATAGAATTCCCTCCCTTTTGATTTATGAACTGCTCCTTGGAGACCTTCTGGCGAGTCCTGAAGACTTTTTTATTTAGAGAAGCCTTCCGAGTCTTTGGCCTTTTTAACATCTTGCTGGTACAGGTGAGGTGCTGCTGCTCTAATGTTCTTGCTTTTAATTGTAACAGTGGTCTCTTTCATCGGTTTTTAGATGTTTTTTATTAGTTTTAGTTAACTGTTTTTATTTTTTTAAGTGATTATGTTTTTGTATTTGTATTTTTTTGTTGTAAGCCGCCTTGGGTCCCTTCGAGGAGAAAGGCAGGGTAAAAATTATTGTAAATAAAATAAAATAAGTACTGTAAAAACTGCTTCGGTTTAGATTGCCTGCCCATGTATTCAACCGCCTTGAATTAAAGTCGGAGGAGAAATCCAGTGGCCAGAGAAAGGAGGTATATAAATACTATATGATGATGATGATGATGATGATGATGATGATGATGATGATGATGATGATGAGCCAAGCCATTTCTGCCTTATCATTTCTTTCCAAGTCCTTTTGAGGTGATCCTTGGGAAGCTGTCCCATCTCCACTGTCTCGGGACGTTGCCTTACGAGGACTCAAAATAAGTCTTGAAGTTTTTGAGCACTAGCAGGGGGAGCAATGTGCTACCCCATAATTCTCCCACCCTATGAACTTCCAGACTTTGCTACCTGATGCTCTATTTCCTTCTCCCAAAATGACCTGGCAACAGGGCATGGCAGTAGAAGCAGCAAAGTTTCACTCTCCTTCTTCCCTGTGCACAATGTATTTGCAATGTTGCAGAATATATAGGGCTAACTTTTGTATGAACCACAACCAGACTAATCTAAGACTGCTCACTTGAACTATCTTGTCGAAATTAGGAACTACAAGGAATTGCGAGAGGAAAGGAGGAGAGAGCAAAGGAATAACAAAGAGTTATTCTCCCCCCCCCCCCGATCCCTTAGTGGTCTCATAAAAACTCTCTTACCACTTAAACTATTTCGGAGGGAGGATTGAGCACAGAAAGCTTCTTAATTCCCCCTCTCCAGATGATTGTTTTGAGGAATCAGGGATAGTAAATCTACATAACCTCCATGTAAACCCAACTCGATTGCCATGTGGAGGAAAGCTGGGCTGAGGACAAGAAGCTCCTTGATGCGATGTCTCGGAACCCAATATATCTCCCCCACTGTGATCATGTTGGAGGCTTAAGAAAGCTGAGTGGGTTTAGTGACCTTCTGTACCAAACTCAAACATTGGAGGAGGGAATGAAACACTGAGAAAGCTTGCTGAAGCAGATGCTTTCTCTGACGCCAAGTGTACCTGCCCAAACTGGAACTGAATGGGCCTAAGGCCAGCCACTGCACACTGCCTTTTGTAGCTCCCTGAGGCATCTGGTGGGGCCACTGTGAGAACCAGGAAGCTAGACTAGATGGGCCTTTGGCCTGATCCAGCAGGGCTCTTCTGATGTTCTTATGTAGCTAGAGACATCATCCAGCAGCATGAGACACATGACATGCACACATGGAAGTTAGGCTATGGTTACACTGGTTTGTTTTTTGGGGGGCGGGGGGGTGGTAGGAAAACTCATAGGGGTCTTTCCAGTCCTGCATTTTTTCTGATATGAAAGTGGGTCATTCACCGCCCTTAGAACTCCTTTTACCCTGAAGCATATCCCTTTTCGTGCCTTCAGTATCTGCACTTGGCCATTGAAGTTCAGAAACAGATTCATACGGTTGGAGTTGTTCATCGCATCAAGTCTCCGATGGGACTACAAAATGATTTTTTTTTTCATTTTCATAACAGCAACAGCAAAAGCAACAACAACAACCACCAGTATTTATATACCACCTTTTCTTTGATCATCGGATTTCTCCTCTGACTTTAATTCTAAGGCGATTTACACAGACAGGCTTTCTAAACCCCGAGGGGTTTTTACAATACAAAACTATGTTCTCTTCTCTCATAGAACCCTTCATTCTAGTTCTAGTTTCCTTCACAGTCCAGCCTCTCTCTGGCACCCATCACATCATGCTTCGACTGACAGGCAACCTTGACTACCACTCAAAGTGCAGCTGCAGCTTCTCTCCCTCACAGAGACTCTGCAGCTTATCAGTGGTGTGCCGGCAGCTCTCCAACAGGCACGGATACTTCCGGCCATCCCAAACTGCCATCCTTGAGATCTTCAGGCATATGAGACCAACAGAGCCAGACCTTCAGATGAGGAGATGCAGAGGGAAAGCTCATGCACAACACGAACCCCAAACAGTTTTTCATAGTGCTGTTAAAATCAATCAAATTCAGTGAAACTGAGATCAAACTGCCTACAACTCTGTCTGAAGGAAAAAAAATCTAAAGGCAAGTGAATACCATTTAATTGAACAATTTTCCTACAAGCTACCAGAACCAAATTAGGCCATCTCTCTCAGCACTTATCTACACATTCATTCCGTTTTTAAAGCCTGAATTAATTGGCAGGTCATTCCTTTTAACAAGAGCTATAATTTTAGACCTTAGGTTCCAGCCTGCTTGTGTTTTTCTAGAGCTGAGATCATCCTACTGTACATACATTGCAGTATGTGTCTTGGCAGAGCCAAGCATGGACAGCATAAAACCGCTTATCCTTTATTTTCATTTCACCCCAATTTTGTAAAAATGTGACTTTTTGCACAATTTATATTCCAGATGCAACTTGAAAGCCCATCTGGATTAGTTTGGCAGCTATAATAAGGCGAATGGGGCTAAATCAACCCGTTAATTTCAAATGCAAGAAAAGTCATCCTAATTCTACAATTGGAAAACATACACACATGGAAACATCGTGATCCATCCTATTGCATATCATTAACCATTTAGCTCATTTTCTTTCATTTGCCCCGCTGTGAACAGAACTTTGTTACAAAAGGTGAAGATAAAGACAGAGGCGTTTCCATGGTAGGGGCCGCACCGTAAGTCGTGCCCTGTCGTAGTACCATGTTTACCAACTGGAACGAGGAGGCCCCGCCCCTTGCTGTCGGATTCATTCTGCGCTGCGAAGGTGACGAGTTCGCGTGGAATGGCTGCGACGGCGAGGGGGCGAGGCCTCTTCGTTCCGGTTGGTAAACACGGTACTACGACGGGGCACGACTTACGGTGTGGCTCCTACCATGGAAACGCCTCTGGATAAAGATATCCTTCAACTGATATCCTTGGTGCAGAAGTGAGACACTGAAAGTTAAGGTGATCTTAAAATTAAATGCCACCTATGTGAGGCTGGTTTAGTAATGTGGCAGGCAGCTCAATCGTACTTAACGCAGTTTTAGGAATCAATCATATGCACACCAACCTGGGAGTAAGTTCCTTTGAATTGAGTGGGACTGACTTCTGAGCAGACACTCATAGGATAAATACATGAATGGCTCACAACATGGTAACAGCCACTATAAGGAGAAACCACTATAAACTCAATCGTACTTAACTCACCGTGCTTTCACCGACTTGAATGGTTCTGGAGGTGAGGGGGCAGGGACACTTCGTGCACCCGTGAAACGGAGGGTCAGAACTTAGAGCTCCGCCCCCCCTGCAGCGATGCTAGTGGTGATTGTTTTAATACACATACAGCACAATCCTATCCAACTTGCACCACCGGTGTAACCAGCAGTGCAGCGAGAACGGGAGGAACCAGAACGGAAAGGGGATTCAAGTCCCCTCCAAAGGGGGATTCAAAGGGGATTTAAATCTCCCCTCCCCTCCAAAGCCTCCCGCTCTGCCCTCCCCCGCTGGTTACACTGGTGGTGTAAGTTGGATAGGATTGCGCTGTCAGGCTGCAATCTTAAACACACTTGAGCCCCATTGAAGACAGTGGAACTTACATCTGAGTAAACATGCATAAGAGCCCCTGTGATGGAGATAAAGAGCGCAATCCTATCCAACTTACACCACCGGTGTAACCAGTGGGGGAGGGCAGGGCGGGAGGCTTTGGTGGGGAGGGGAGATTTAAGTCACCTTTGAATCCCCCTATGGAGGGGGTTTGAATCCCCTTTCTATTCTGGGGCCTCCCATTCTCGCTGCACCGCTGGTTACACTGGTGGTGTAAGTTGGATAGGATTGCGCCGATAAGGTAACTAAACTTGTTCTTACTTTCAAATGCATTTTGAGTTTCTTCTTATAACTATAGTAGTATTATTGGCATAAAAACAAAACAAAAACAAACAAACATAACATATAACACTTAACACATAATATTTATATTACAAACATCTAAAAACAAACAAAAAACCTACAAGCACAACAAAATTACAGCTTAAACATAGGGAATACTTCTTTACAACTGATCACGTGTTATCCTATCTGATGCCAGATATATAATGTAATCATATAGTGTAAAAGAGAGAGAAATGCCTTCTGTCCAGTTTCTCATCTATCGTACATAAGACTAGTATTGCTCTGACACTGTCTGAAGTTGGAAAGGTCTGAACATTTTACATTTTGTCTCCACAGTGTATAATTTTCATATTTATAGATTATTTTGAAATTATGCTATAAGCTATGGCTTTTCTCCTTCCAAGAAATTTAATAAGACAACGAGTTAGAGCATCGGTTTTATGCACTTGGAGAAATGGTTCTGAAAATCACTGATGTTATAGTATTACATTAATTTTATTTCAACCTGCTGGCTCCCTTGTGGGCATTTTTTCACATCCCAGCCAATCAGGAAAAAAACAAACAAACATCAGGGCAAGTGTTGTTGTTGTTGTTGTTGTTGTTGTTGTTGTTGTTGTTGTTGTTGTTGTTGTTGTTGTTATACAGGATATATGGAAGGAATTGAATTTTTGAAAGCTAGGGTAGCTACTGAGACTACACTACCACTTCTGAGGAGAGACGTTTCTACTTCTGATACCTGAATTGCCCCGATCTCCCTCCCCCCCCCCCCGTTTTTGGCCTCTCTACAGGCAGAAGCCTACTGGCGGCCAATCTGCACAGTGCCATGTGCCTTTGCATAGACTGGCAGAGAGGCTGCCATGCTGGTGGACCTCATGGTATGACAACATCCCACAAGGATAGGATTGGGCCATTAGGCTTCAACCAGTGTTTCCCAAACTGTTCTGACCTGCAGCTCCCTTGACCACTGGTTGTTAGAGATGGGCAGCGTTCGGCTGCAGGACACTGGGGGGCAGTGTGTCATCCGGTCACCTGAAATACTTTTTCACCTGGTCCTCTCTGTGATCCCTGGAAGGGGCGTGGCCCCGACCCCATTTCCTATTTCCTCTTCCTAGCCTCACTCTCTTCTTCTCCTGACTCCAAGGTGGAAGGACATGCCACGCCAGCGGCCATCTTCCAAGCATACCTCATGCAGGGGGCACCGGCTATAGGGGTATCCCATCCTAAGTTAGAGTAACCTCTGGAATTAACCAGATGCTGTATATATGAAATGGAACTGTGAGTAAACTTTCTTTTTATAACCTTTACCAGCCTCTGCCTCCGTGTGTCTTTTACTGATAGCAATCTAGCCTGGGTGTTTGGAGTAATTCTTTTGTACTATAGGAGAGGGGTCTTCCGCTATTGCTCTGCTACTAAACCCCCTACATTCTCCAAGACTGGTAACCATTGGCCACGGCTCCCCATTACATTCTGTTGATGCCTGCCAATTGGCATTGCACTGTCTTCCGAGAGGATTCCGTGGCACTCTGCGGCTCCCCTGGCTGGTTTCCGCAGCTCCCCTGGGAGCTACGCCTCCCAGTTTTGGAACCACTTCTCTTTTGGAATCACTACAGATTTGGAACCACTGCTTACATGGGAGTAAGTCCCATTGAATTAAATGGAACTTACTTTTAAGTACACATGCCTAGAACTGCACTGTTAGCATCTCTCAGCAGCTTTGACCCTTTGCTCTTGTGTCATGGAGCAGGTTTGTACGCTGCAAAGATAGATGCTTGTTGTACATTGCTTTGTCCCATCTCTTTAAGAAAAAAAAAAGATGAAAATGGGGAACAGAAGTAGCAAAACACAGAACAGCATTTAAAAATTAATCACTGAATAATAAAGGTTTCCTATTCTAGCTAGAAAGCATACATGAAACAGATTAGGCTGCTATACTTACGTTCATTAAAAAAAAAAATTACCTGGTGAGCAGATAGCATTTCCTGAATTTAGGAGATCTCCCCCCTCCCCAACAGGTTGCCATCATTTAGAATAGCCTGCTTTCATTTTAATTACAAAGGGAAGGAGGATTATTCTTTAAATGCAAAACAAAAGCATTATAAAAAGATTTGGGAGGATTGTAACTAGTGATTTGCGTTTGCTGTGAGTGGCAGCGCTCTCTGGCAAAGAAGAAAATAATAAGAGAGCTATTTCGGATTTTGGAAGGTACCTGATAGGCGTTTTAGGCTTCTCTATATTCTCCCACTATATATAGAGGAGCCTAAAATGCCTACCAGGTACGTCACTAGGCCAGTGGGTGGCGTAGTGGGTTAAACCGCTGAACCATGAGCTGTCGATCGAAAAGTCGGCAGTTCGAATCCGCTACGGGGTGAGCTCTCGTTGCTTGGCCAGCTCCTGCCAACCTAGCAGTTCCAAAGAATGTTAATGTGAGTAGATAAATAGGTACCACTTGCAGGAAGGTAAACAGCGCTTTGTGTTCCAGCTGCATGCTACGCGCTGTGGCAAGGAGAGTCATGCCGGCCACATGACCACGGAGGCGTCTTCGGACAACGCTGGCTCTTCAGCTTTGAAATGGGGATGAGCACCACACCCTAGAGTCGGGCACGACTGGACTTAATCGCCAGGGGTCACCTTTACCTTTTTATATTTTTCCACTACCTTTTCTCCATGTGGTCTACTGCATGACCCTGTGGAAGAATTCAGCAGTATAAACCGAGGCCCAAGGGGGGATAAAAATCAAATACACTAATGAAACAATGTATCTCAAATGCCTGCTATGTGGTGTTTTTTAATCGTTACATTTTGAATGATGTTTAATCATCAGATTAGTCATGTAGGATCCAAAATGAAGCCATTTTCAGCATCACTGATGTCTCTGGGAATCACTTAAAACTAATTGTTTGTGCTTGAGGTAACTTGCGCCTGCCAACACACAGCATGAAGAAAGACAAGGACTTCTCTTCCTTTCATAGGGATTCTCATCTTCCTGGAAGTGTGTGGGTTCATGGACTCGTACAAAGAGACATTTTCGTTTTGAAGTGCAGCTGCAGTGAGAGACTGTTTGGTTCTGTGGGGGATACTTTGTACTTAGTGAGGCTTTGCTGTGGTATTTTTGGAAGCAATAGGATTCTCCCCCTCCCCCCAATACAACTGAGAATTTAAATACTGTACAAAAGAGCAAGAAGTCCTACGTTCTCTGGTGAATGAAAATGAAATCCACAACTTCACATTTGGGAAAAATATTTTATCTTCACTATGCAGTTTGAGGATGGCTGGGCTTTTACTTGTGTGTGTGTGTGTGTGTGTGTGTGTGTGTGTGTGTGTGTGTGTGTGTGTGTGTGTGGTGTGGGTGTGTGCATGCGTGTGTGTGTGTGTGCATGTGCGTGTGCGTGCGCGTGTGTGCGCACACGCACAATGTGCGCACATGCACACGTGTGCTTTTTTCCTAATCGGTCTTCGCATTTCGGGTCAGGTTCTGCTGCCAATGATCTGATGTAAATCCAAACTAGCAACTCTGAAATAAGTGGAGATTACTTGAAGTGATCCTTGCTTAGCTGGAAGCAATGTCTGGCTTGCTTCTTGAAAATGCACACACACACATATACTCCTGTTTAATTTAATTTTAAATTGTCAAGGGAACATAAATAATGCAGAAATGAACGATTTTCAGTCAAAGAAACCAAAATCCAAATCTAAGTATGCACTACAACGTAGACTCATTGCTAAGGACCAGTTCTCACAATCTCTTGTACATGGGAGAAACTGGGACCATCTCTGGGTATGCACTCAGGAACAAATATGAGTGAACCAGAAAATGATAGTGATCCTGATGATGAAGAAGCTGCTGATCAAATATAAAGAACATCGTTCCCTCTTCACAGGGTCAAAATCCAAGAATACTGAATGTGGGAAGGGAGTTTAGGATTGTGCCTACTGTCCTTGCTCCTGACTTCCAAATGTTCAGTGTCCTTTTGTGACCAGCCACATACAGGTGGTATCAGCTCAGGCTTTCTCCATGAGATGAGGAACCCTTATAGGAAGCTACTTTTCCTGAGTCAGACCTCTCCCCTTTCTTATGCACAACAATTATTTAACTGAACACCAGCTTCTCATACTCATTTTTTTCTTTTCCTGAATAGAGGGCTGACATTAGCAACCCAGTTCATGAACAGACTTGCAGTATGTCCTGTGTGGGGTTTCAAAATCAGTGTGGATTACACTCATAGTGCTCTGTTTCTCCAATTGCCCAGGGTTCCCAAAGGAGGAGAACTGAAGATGTGTGAACTGAGATGGCAAGGCCTTTTTGCGGCTCACATAAGATGGCAGAAGGCTGTAAGTGAGAAGATTCATTTTCCTGCAGGAGACTCGGCTTCGCGTTTGGGAAATGCAGCCTCCAGGAATGTGACTCTTTCAAGTGTTGCCATATGTCACTGTATTTGTTTCCTTCTGAGGGTGTCATTGTTTGGCTACTTTATTAATCTCATTGCAGATAGCTCACGTAATCAGTCATGGTCATGGTCTGAAGGAGTCTCAGGTTTCCATCTCCTCAGCGCAGCTCATATAACTGACTCAAGATGCAGTTTTTCATCTCTTAAAATGGCTCTCCAAAATAACTTTCCTTCAGTGAGTAGCCGAGATATGCACAAGTTTGGAGATGGAGCCATCTCCCTAACGAGGAGTAGGAAATAATATAAAATACAAATAAACATCATCTCTTGTTTTCTACTGTTTGGATATATTTGGGGCCTTGCAAAGAGTCCTATGAATTCTTGGTTACAAAACACAGTACTGAAGGATGTGGTGAGTGGATTTCATGGAAATTAGGAAGGGCAAAACTACAGATTATACAGCTACATAAGAACATACGAAGAGCCCTGCTGGATCAGGCCAAAGGCCCATCTAGTCCAGCTTCCTGTATCACACAGTGGCCCCACCAGATGCTTCAGGGAGCACACAGCCAACAAGATAACCTGTATCCTGTTGCCACTCCCTTGCACCTGGCACAGAGAAAACCAACTTCTAAAACCAGGATGTTGCTTATGGCTTGTAAGCTGTGATGGTCTTTTCTTCCATGCGGACTCTGTGGCAGGACGTCTGGCTCAGTTGGTAGAGCATTTGTCTCACAAATGCCTGACGATCTGAAGGACAGCAGTTCAAGACGGCCGGAAGTCTGTCGGAGAGCTGCTGGCACGCCGAGCTGATAAGCTGCAGAGCCTCTGTGGGGGAGTGGAACTGCAAGCTGTAACAAGAACAATCAAGGTTGCCTGTGTCAGCTGAAGCATGCTGAGGCGAACCTCAGAGAGAGAGAGAGCTGGACTGTGAAAGTAACATCTCGAATGAAGGGTTCTATGAAAGATTAGAACGTTATTATATTGTAAAAACCCTTTGGGGTTTAGAACAGCCTGCCCATGTACACCGGAGGAGAAATCCAATGACCAGAAAGGCAGTATATAAATACTGTTTATTATTATTATATTATTATATTATTTATCCTACCCCCTTTTAAAGGCATCTAGGCCAGGTGCCATCACCACATCCTGTGGCAAGGAGTTCCACAGATGAATTACACGCTGGGTGAAGAAATATTTTCTTTTGTCCGTTCTAACTCTCCCTCCACTCAATTTTAGTACATGTCCCCTGGTTCTGGTGTTGTGCGAGAGGGAGAAGAACTTCCCTCTATCCATTCTCTCTGTCTCATGCATAATTTTATACGTCTCAATCATGTCCCCCCTCAGGCGCCTTTTTTCTAGACTGAAAAGCCCCAAACCATGTAGCCTTTCCTCATAAGGAAATCCTGATAAAGAAATCCCAAAAATCTTCTGCCCCCCCCCCCGAGGCAGTTGTCCTCTATCCAAAAAGAGGATGGATTGTAACCTCTATCCAAAAGTCTGCTACCAGTTGAGATGAAACTCTGCCACTGTGGAAGAAGCATCGGGAGCCACCATAATAATAATAATAATAATAATAATAATAATAATAATAATAATAATAATAATAATACCAATATTTATATACCGCCTTTCTCTGGTCATCAGATTTCTGCTCCGACTTTAATTCAAGGAGGTTTACATAGGCAGGCTATCTAAACCGAAATGTTTTTTACATATTACAAATGTTCTAGTCTTGCATAGAACACTCATTCCAGGTGGTTTCCTTCATGGTCTGGCCTCTCTCTGGCATTCGCCTCCCACGCATCGACTTGACGGCAACACTGCCTCCCACTCAGTGTGCCAGCTGCAGAATTCTCTCTCCCACCGAGGCTTCTGCAGCTTCTCAGTTGCATGTCGACAGCTCTCGATGGGTCTCGAACTGCCGTCCTCAGATCTTCAGGCATACGAGGCGGCTGCTCTACCAACTGAGCCAGACCTCCTGCAAAGGAGGTGCAATGGCAAAGCAGGTGCTAGGCTGGGTCAGACTATGGTAGAGAAGCATGGCTCCGGTCATCTGGCAGCAGGACTCTGAATGTCCCTCAAGAGGAAGGAGGAGGCGACCCCTGACAAACTTTCTAGCTATTACTAAGCTAAGCTAAGCACAGTCAGTGGGGATGTGCCTTAGAGCTCTCTGGGCAGTTGGAGAGATATGGAGAACGTGGAGAGTGATGAGTCATATGTAGGCTTACCAGATCTCCAACCAGGACAGAGTGCTAGACCTTTAGGAGAAGGAATGTGGGCAGGTGTAGCTTGTTAAAACTTAGAGCACAATCCTAGGCATGTCTACTCAGAAGCAAGCCCCATTGTGTTCAGTGTTACTTAACCAACCAGAGTCTCAAAAGGGAAGGGATTATCTGTTTTATTGCGAACTCTTTAAAAAAAAATCCCTTGTTCATTTGCTCAGGGTAAGAGTGGGGAAGGAACCATGAAAGTTTGAGCCCGTCTTCCTGCCTGGGTGAAACCCCAGGGGAGGAATATCATTTGAGCAGGTTTAAACCCCAAAGTTAGTTATACTCTGTTGATTCTTCCATATTCAGTGTCTAGCTTATTGTGTTGATAAAGCCTTGTTTGCTTCTGAGCCACATCCTGAAATACTGTACATATATCTTCATCATCCTTCATTTGCTCCAGATTATGGAATTCTATACCCTTTGCCAAATATAACACAGAGTCTTCCAGGCTTTGGATAAGGCAAAACAACAACAACAACAACAACAAAATCTGCTAATTCATCATTATCAGAACCAAAACATTACATTCAAACAGTGTTTAAGGTCGCTAGAGAAAGCAACGCACTGAAGAAAATATTAGAAGAGGGTGGAAAGTACCATATGTCCTCAGATCCTAGGCACAATGGGGAACCACCTTAATGGGCTTGTCAGAGCACCCAACTGTGCCTAGGTAGTGAAGGACATATGGTGCATTTCACCCTGAACCGTAATGTTCTTTTAATGTTTGCAGATAATTACATCAATGTTGAATTCCTAATGCATTTGCCTCTCAAAGGTATGGAGAGCACTTTCATAAAAGAAATCCATGTCATCGCTAACCACTAATGCTTCCCTCCGGACTTGCCTCTCCTTCTCTCTTTGCTTTGGTGCACATTCTTCATTGTACATTCACAGTTGCCCTGTGCCCTGAGCTTGCAACAGCTATTGTCATTTTGGGACGTGAATGCATGGGCGTTAGCAGGCCTGGCCAAAGCTTGGACATTGCCTGAGGCAGCCCAATTTTTCTACCCCCCCCAAAAAAAAATCACTTGTGTCTGCATGTGCTCCCCACCACCACCACTGCCAGGTGGACAACGAGAGGCAAATTGCCAGAGCCCACTTCCTTTCCTTTTGCTCCAGATTGCCACATCCTTTTTCTGTGCGGTCCTAAAATAGACAGGATGAGCAGAGATTGCTGGGAGCATTTCTGGTTGGCAGCGGGCCAGAGGGGAGCAGATGCAGGGAGCGGTGGGGCACACCTTGTCAGCCCCCTCCCCAACTCACTGCTCTAAGCAAGCCTTTCAGCCACATTAGTCTACCATCTATCAGTCCCAGGTAACCCCTCCTTATTGAAATAGGGCTTACATACAAGAAGCATTCAGGACAGTACGGCTAGCGGTGAGGCACCATATTCCTCAGGGCTAGTTAGTGGTTAGCACCATTGCAATACAATTCACCACACCTGAAATCAACAAAGCATGTCTACAAGTGGTGTGAACACATTGACCCTGAAGTGGAGCAATCCTAGGACACCTCTCAAGTCACGATTGTCTCAAGACAAGAGGATAGTGGTTTGTTCCCAGACCAGCCAAGGGGCACCTCCACATTAAGAAAGGGACTCCTTTCCCTGATCTTCAGAGGCTACACCCAGAGGTGAAACTAGACTGGAGCTGAGGCAAGTAGTTCTGCAAGACTACGTTACACCAGAGTCAACGGCCCCTCCCCCTTGCTGTTGGAGCCATTCTGGCGGCAACGGCAACACGCAGGACACTCCCCTGTTGCTGCTGGAATGGCTCCAACAGCAAGGGGGAGGGGCCGCTGACTCCGGTGTAATAGAGTCTTGCAGAACTACTTGCCTCTGCTCCAGTCTAGCTACGCCACTGGCTACACCTGTCTGAGACTCCTATCCTACCTTTCCCCCAGGCCTAGATAGATTACCTGTCAGACTTCGGCTATGATCAGTAGATGAAATAATTCTATCTCATCTCAGTCAGCCATCTGGGGAATGTCCATAGCAATTATGGAGTAACCACTTGTCTTTGATGGGTTTCCCCCCCCCCCCAATATCTGACAGGTAGGCTAGGGCTTTTAGGATCCTGTCAGTCAGGGCTGTGCTCTAAGAAGCCCTATTCAATCATTCCCAGGGCATATAACAAATGGCAGGTTAAACAGAAGCATGCCAATCAGCCATGCCTTGGTGGTGATTTACTTGCTAGCTGTGCTCCCTGGGCTTCAGCATGTTCAGTGTTTTTCAGCAGAAGGCAAGACCAAACAGTGGGATGATTCCTGCATGTGTAGTAGAATCCTAGATCACCCAAGATTCCACATCACATGAAGGGACCCTCCAAACATGCAGCACTATGCAGAAAAACGCTGAATGCAAGGATGCCATGGGCCATAGCCAGCAGGTACAGAAGAAGAAGAACTTCTTTAGAGAGCCAGAAGCCTTGGCCAGACCTGATGTCTAGGATCAATACGTTGTCAATCAAGACCAAACAGTAGTTTCATCCACAGTCTTAAGGGCCAACACTTACCCTTTAAAAAAAAAAGTATGATTGAAAGCTGAGACTCTTAGGATGTTGAAGTGCATGCCAGGTGGGATACTGTTCTTTGCTTGAGCAGCAAAATAATAGACTACACACAGACAGGACTGCTGCTGTGGTTTCATTTTGTTCCGAAGCCTCAGGTGAGGAGCAAATTGTACACGTTCGGACAAACTAATGGCTAGGTAATGGCATCCAAATTCCTTGTTTGAAATGTTTCCTCTAACAGCAAAGTCCCTTTCACTATGGGCAGTGCTTGTCCCTGCTGGAACCAGCCCACGTCAAGTACCAGAACTATATTTAAGAAAATCATTCAACAGGAAAGCACTTATGCTATCTGCAATAAGTAAAATAATGGGTCATGAATGTATTATTTTCAGCTTCTGTGACAAATTTGCTTTATTCTTGGTGAATTTAAAAAGGGGGAAAAATGCCACTTGCAAGGTTGAGACTCCCCACTCCCTTCCTTCAAAAACACAGAAAACTGAAGCTTCTTTGGTTGGGTTTTGGCAAATATGCACATCGATGTTAAAGCCCTTTCAGAGAAATGATGATTGATGCAAAACTTTTGTAGAATAAAGTTTTGTGGACGTTTGTTCTTTTTTTTAATGCCTCTCTCTCTCTCTCTCTCTCTCTCTCTCTCTCTCTCTCTCTCTCTCTCTCTCTCTCTCTGGTCCTGTTATCACTTGCTTTATGTTAAGGCAACAGTGTGTTTTGCCTCTTTTCTTCAGTCTTGACACAGTGTGCAAAATGTCCTCTGTAGGTTAACTGCCAGAATCCAGAATTAACCGATTTCAGATCCAGATTTCCAGCAAACTTTTGTCTGGAAAGTTCCTCTCACTTATACAGTGAATTCCATCTGGCTTATCAAGGTCTAGGATGCTGTTGGCTCTCCCATATAATAGGGAGATCACTCGATCACACTTCCTTTGTGGGGGTATCATGCTGTGTAGGCCTCACAGATACCATATTAACAGCACAATCCTGTGTAACTTTGCACCGGTATAACAGTAGATGTACCGGTGTAAGTGCACTTACACCGGTGCATCTGCTGTTGTTACACTGGTGCATCTACTGTTGCACCGGTGCAGAGTTACACAGGATTGTGCTGTAAGACATGTTAAAAACAAAACAAAAACCTAGGCAGGCCAAGCTTAGCGAGGTTCAGTGTGGTCTCAATCTGGAAATGATCTGGACCAAAAGGATTATTTCCGGATGTCTAGTGCATGTCTGGCAATATAATCCAGCAAACCTGGATTATTTCCAGGGCAAAAATGAGATTGTTTGTTCAGTCTTAGTCCCTGATAAATACCATAATTGAGCATGTGTTTATACATTTCTATAAATTACAGTATATGCTCAGAAATAACAATGGAGCCAGATTTCCTGAGAGCTGATAAACTGTTTTGCCTGTGCACTCTCAATAATACATGAGAGAAAGCTGTTTGGATTAAGCAGGTCACATTAAATTAAATACATATGTACAAGCAGGTGCTCCCTGCAGTGGGTCCATCCTATCTCCTCTTTCTCCACATCCAGCAATGATATCTCTCTCTCTCTCTCTCTCTCTCTCTCTCTCTCTCTCTCTCTCTCTCTCTCTCTCTCTCTCTCACACACACACACACACACACACACACACACACACACACACCCTTCTTTCCTGTGTACTGGTTTACTGGTCACCAACAAACAGTAGGAAGGGAAAGAGGTTTATCCTGCTTCCTCCCTTTGGCAGCTGCACTGGCGTCGCTCGAGGTGGGGCGGAAAGCTAAGTTCTGCAGCTTTCCACCCCACCGTTACTCTCCTGCACGAGGCGCCCCGCCCCATCGTCGTAGGAACCCATCAGCGGAGAGAAAGCAATGCGCAGGGACTCTCCTGCATGTTGCTTTCTCTCCGCTGATGGGCTCCTACGACGATGGGGCGGGGCGCCTCGTGCAGGAGAGTAACGGTGGGGTGGAAAGCTGCAGAACTTAGCTTTCCGCCCCACCTCGAGCGACGCCAGTGGGCAGCTGGCAGTGGGCTCACAACTACACTGTGAGCCCAATCCTATGCATGTCTACTCAGAAGTAAGTCCCATTATAGTCAATGGGACCTACTTGGAGGTAAGTGTGGATAGGATTGCAGCCCCTATTACGTTTCTCCACAAGTTCCCTGTTGACCTTGGTAGCCACAGTCAAATGCTGGGGCAAGAGTCATATTCCCTTTATTTCCTCCTCAGTTATGTGGGTGAGAGGGTAGGGGACCAAGTGTTGAGACTATCATTGTTTCGGATGGACTTTTTGTGCTCTACATGTGGTAGGAGGAATGAATGAGACAGAGTGTGCACTGCATGCTATGCTAGGGGCGGTGATCAGAAGGCCTGCAGGATGTATATTTTACTTACCTCCGTCCTGGTAGGCTGGCCAATTGTCTATGGGTTTCCTTGGACCTGTGCCAGTCATTTTGCTGACACACGTTCGAGGACAGCCAGGGGGCATGTCGGGTTTATTTATTTCTTTATTACAACATTTATATACCACCTTTCTCAGTAGACTCACGATGGTTTAGCTAGGCAGTCTGAACTTAAATTCATTTTTTTTTCAAAGAGGTTTTTACAAGTATTATTCCAGGAGACAATCTCATAGAACCTCCATTTCTCCAGGTGTTGCCTTTCATAGTGCAGTCGTCATCCTGGCTGCTGGTTCTTGCACTTTGCAAGTTCTCACAGGCAGCTGCAACCAAGCTTCAGACCTGAGTCTCAAGGATGTTATCCATTTTTTTCGACCAGATGACTCTTCCACATTCCACTCCTCCGCACAGACTCGGTCTCCCATCCAAGTAACTGATCCTGCTTATCCTTTTCAGGTGAGGCAACAGCTCACAGACCACACTTCCTGCAAAAGGGTTGGAGAATATTTTGCCAGCAGATCCAACCCCTCCTGCCCTCGGCATGCCCCCCAGTTCCTCCCATTCCCCACTCAGTTACTCCCTCTGCCCTCCTCCCCCCACCCATGAACCTGGTGATGTCCAGGGTCTGCAGCGGCAGGGATCTGCAGCCTCAAATGACTTGGCAGTGGTGCGATCACACTGTTGCAGGGTCTTTTATGCCAGCATAATGCAAGTTCTGCTGTTGTAAAAGGCCCATATGATTGGTCCATATGAGTTCATAATTTTCTGCCAGGGAATGCAAGTCTCAATTACATCTCCGCCACCAATCTGTATAAAGTACATCTTGGCTTCAACCACCACTTTAGGGTTGAAATGGAATGGTTCTCCTCCTAAACCAAGACAGGAAATTTAACCTTTGGTTCTTGTGTTCTACACACCGGTGATATCAATCCCCCAAACAATAAAGTGAAGGTCTTTGTGTCCCTAAAACAAAGCAGAACAGCTTAGCTTTTCCTTCTCTTCAATGCAGCAACCTGTCAGCATAGGCTATGTTAATTTCCAACCCTAAAAGCCACCTGCCATACATGAAGGCATTGATGGGAATGAAAATGTGAGAACTTCCGTGAGCAAAACAAATGCTGCCCTGAAAGATTTATGAACACAAGAGAATTTAGAAGGCTCCGAGAGCCTAAACACATTCCTTTCAAACTTCCTGTTAAAATCCAACTGGCGAAGCAGAAAACTCAGTAGTTGCCTGTGGCACTGAGATTGAAACAAAAGAAGTCACTAAATGAGATCCATTCAAAAATTCAGTTTCATCATTCTTTCCTATACGGGGACATACATTCCTAAGGAAATTAACAACCCTACATGAAGAATCAAAATGCAGTGGGGGTGGTTGTAAAGAGACTTAAAGGGTATTCCCCCTCCTCCCATTATACATGTTACAGTGAACGTTGAATACCTGGTAAGCGTTCACATTGTGGGCGCAATCCGATCCTACTTACGCTACCGTTGTAACCAGCGGCGCAGCGAAAACGGGAGGCCCCAGAATGGAAAGGGGATTCAAATCCCCTCCAAAAGGGGAATTCAAAGGGGATTTGAATCCAATCCCCTTTCCGTTCTGGGGCTTCCCATTTTCGCTGCGCCACTAGTTACAATGGTGGTGTACAGATGCACATGTCCACAACCCCAGGTAAATTTTGTGAATGTCCTATACATATATGATATACACAAATAAGGCGGGTGGGCTCAGCAATGGATAACATAGAGCAGCATATCTCAAACTGTGGGTCGGGACCCACTTGGTGGGTCATGACCTGATTTCTGGTGGGTCCTGGATGATGGAAAGAGCAGATAAGTAATTGCCACATGCCCAAACATCAGATAGCTGCTAATTGCCCTGCAAGCAGCTTTGCTCCTGTAGGTTGCAAGCTTGTGTAAATATATAGAGATAAATGTTTGAGATCTTTGTGTGTGTGTGTGTGTGTGTGTGTGTGTGTGTGTGTGTGTGTGTGTGTGTGTGTTTGTTTTCCAAGTCTGTCAATGACAGGTAGTGGGGGCAGGTGAAGGGCTAGACACATAACTAAGCCCCTCAAGCCTTGAGGCTATTCATTAGGGCTGCCTCATTACGAGAAATGGATTGAGGTTTTCTGCAAATAAAAAAAGAAAATATTACTTGTAAATAAATAAAATATATTATTTCTTTCTAGATCACCTTTTTTTTTAAAAAAAGAAACAAGTTTCGTAAAGCTAGGTGGGTCCCGATAGAGTGTCAATTTGGAAAGTGGGTCCCAGTGCTAAAAGGTTTCAGAACCACTGACATAGACGTTAAAAGACAAGCAGAAAATAAAACATACCAATAATGTATCTAGTTTCGTATGACAGTCTCCACTGGTGGAACACTCATTCCGCCAGCATATTAGCCTTATAGCATTGGTTCGCTAGTAGCATTGTTTGTCAGACAGAAAGAGGGATAGTTGCTGTCTCTGTGCTTAATGTGAGACCCACTAGTTAAAAGGTACCTCTTTGCCCAGCTAGCAGGGTTTCTTATATCCTACTTTTGGTTAAATTTATATGCTGGAGCTATGTATGTGGACCTATATATATATAAAAAGAATGATTTAGCTCCATCCATCTCCTCCATGGCAACGCTCTCTTGCGAAAGTTCAGGATATTTAACCACACTGTGAAAAAGATAGAAAACTGTCCTTCTCAAGGATTTGGTTAAATAAATATAGCTCTGATTCTGTGGTTAGTTGAGTGCAGGGTAAATTATACCTCCACATGGTAGGAATCAATGCTTTGGGATAGCTACATTCTCTGTGAAAGATGGCAATTTGAGAACAGGAATCCCCCTTTTAGAATAGATGCTAAAATCCCAAAGTCCAATTATACCATCATTTCAAAAATAATATTCCATTATGAGGCAATTTACATGCCCACAGAGAACCTTGACCCTAATAGAGAAATAAAACAGCCCCTGAGTTATTTATGAATTGGCAGATACATCTGTTCCCTATCTAAACAGATCTGTTCTTGAATTAGTTCAAGCATTCACTTTCAGCTATTTTTGCATGCTACTCTGCTACCAGTTACCAATGCTTAAGTCATTAAGAGCCTTCTAATACATCATCTCTGTTCATGAACAACACATTACTAAAATATGTAAAAGAAAATTTGTTTCATTGCATCCACATCTTCTATGTGCCTTTCCTTTCTCCTCCATGTACAAAAATCTCTCACACAGCTCATTCAGCAGGATCCATTTTTAATGGCAACTGTGCATGGGCACCACTGGAGCACGGGGGGGGGAGGTTGGAGTTGGCGGGGGGGGGAGGGATTATCAGGGCCAGCCCAGATCTTGCCAGGGAGGGCAGTGGGCAGATATCGGGGGCAGTGCTGACATCCAATGCCCCCTTCCAGGTCTTGACAGGTCCTTTAGGCCCACTTGGACATACACCAGCCAAAGGGCTGGCGCAGATCAGAGCAGGCTCATTGAAGACCATGGTGTGATGGAGTTTGTTGTTGTTTATTTGTTCATTCGCTTCCAATTCTTCATGACTTCATGGACCAGCCCACGCCAAAGCTTCCTGTCAGCCATCGCCACCCCCAGCTCCCCCAAGGTCGAGTCTGTCACCTCCAGAATATCATCCATCCATCTTTCCCTTGGTTGGCCCCTCTTTCTTTTGCCTTCCACTTGGAGTAGGCAAATAAAAATGACTTTTACTTACCTCTCTTATATATATAGTATTTTAAGTATAAGAATAACTTTATATTTATTAATATAAAATATTAAAAAATAAAAACAATTTTATTAAACTGAATTAAAAACATTCATAATTTCTGGAAATTCTGTAGTTTAATAAATACGTAGGCAATAAAAACTAAAGCATAAAAGATGTAAAATGTCTGACGTTTCACTACTCAAATTGGTAGCATCCTCAGAGCAAAACTCATAGATAACTCTTGCGAAAGTTCAGGATATTTAACCACACTGTGAAAAAGATAGAAAACTGTCCTTCCCAAGGATTTGGTTAAATAAATATACAGCTCTGATTCTGTAGTTAGTTGAGTTTTGCTCTGAGGATGCTACCAATTTGAGTAGTGAAACATCAGACATTTTACATCTTTTATGCTTTAGTTTTTATTAGCTACGTATTTATTAAACTACAGAATTCCCGGAAATTATGAATGTTTTTTTTTAATTCTGTTATATGGACGAGTCGTGAAAACCAGAGATTGTTTCAATAATTTTATTATTGAACCCCCTTCCCTGCTATTGTATTATTCCCACAATGAAAGTTATCTATGGTTATCTATTGTTGCGTCTTACCCTCATCTCCCCTTTCTTTATGTTGTTCCATTAGCCACTGCACTACAGCCGCAAGCATGTCATAAATGTCCCCCATGTGCATATGCTACACATGTCTTTAAAAGAATGCCTGGTAACACCACCAACATGATGGTTGGTGGCCTTAGGCAAGCCACTGTTCTTTCATCCTCAACTCACACACTCTTCCCATCCCAGCTGTACTGTGGGGAGAATGATATCACTACTTACTGTAGCACAGTGGGTAAGAGCCTAGCAGCTTGATCCTACACATGTTTACTCAGTAAATCCCATTGATTTCTTTATGTGCGCACGTGCATGTGCACATGTGTGCATACTTTTATAGTCACTTTTATTATATTAGTGTTGCGTTATTCTTGGCAATTCTATCAGTTTTGTTGAAAGAGGACACCTTTGCTGTATTGAAAAGTTTCCCCCTTCAAATATAGTTTTGTAACAAAAGATTATACTAAGTGAGATGTCTCCTTCCCCTTTGAAACTCTGTGTTCCAATACTGTAGTTACAGAGATTAAGAAGGGCCAGGATGGTATAGTGGTTGTGGTATTGGATACAAACCTGGAAGATACAAGTTCAAATCCCCACTCAGCCATGAAGCTATCTTGGTGACCATGGGCCAGGCGCTGTCTCTCAACCTAACCTACCTCGCAGGGTTACTGTGAGGACAAAAAAGAGGAAAGGAACCATCCTTGGCTACAATGAGCCTGTTGGCCAGGAGGTTGGAGGTTGGACGGCCAACTTAGGTGATGACTGAAAATTGCTTTGGCAGACTGCAATCTTAGAGCTTGTCATCCCTTCAGTGTCACACAAAGGACATAATCGAAGCAGTTTTTCACTGAGCCTTGGATCAGCCCCCAAATGCATGCTGCACAGAACATTCTGCAAATTGGCACATGTTCAAGAAACGTAGTGTTCCATGCCTAGGAAAAGGCCTAGGAGAACTGAAATAACAAAGAGTGTCATGGGTCAGGAATGAAGTACATTGGCAGGCGCCATATAGGTTCATCATGCCATGTAATTTGGCAGATATCCTGAAGAACAAATTTGATCAGCTTGGACATAATACACTGAATTCACAACACAGAGAAGCACTCAAATCACCCGAGACTGGTAATTATGTCCTGTACTTCAGCATTATTCTGCAATTTTCTTCCATTATAACTTAAAAAAAAAAAAACGGTTAAAGTGACTGAGATTTGCTTTGCGTTTACTTATTTGGCCCTGTAGGAGCACCTGACAAGGAGCGACAAATTTATTCTATATCCTACACAGTTTTGCCACAGTAGCTTTTTGTTCCACTCCTAATTTCCAAACATAATATTTGACCTCAGTCCGTATCCCTTGTTTTTATTTAGTAGGTGGAGAATGAGCAAGAGTCTCTGGGAAGAGTCTCTGGGAATTTTGCCAGGGCCAAAAAGAAACAGCGGGTGGTTTTTCACCTTCTTTCCGATCACTGGATCTTATTTCTGTTTGAAACAGTGCAAAGCTGTGTCAAAAAACACCTCCATTATAGTGCATATGGAAACAAAAATCAAATACCAGGTATGTGATTGATTGAGGACGTGAAGAAAAACAGTGGCTTATAACTGGAATTGAATGCCTATATACGTTTCATGCACTGCCAGTACAGAAAACAGGGAGCTCTTTGCTGTGGAGACGCATGGTTGGTTTACACAGCTCAATTCTTTCACATGCTCATGTATACCACCGTGTGAAATAAAGGCACTGTTAAGCTAACAAACATGCACTGGGTCGACACTTATCTTTGGGATCATGTCCGCCCTTTTCCTAGCTGCTGCAATACTGGGAACCATGTGTCCCAGTTCCGGTCCTCTGCTCCACACTTAAAATGTATACTTGAATACTTTGGGCCAGTTCAGAGCAAATGTCTATCACCTGGCCGGCCGCATGAGTTAAAAGATATGCACACTCATGGTACGCGCACACGCACGCGCGCACACACACACACACACACACACACACACACACACACACACACACACACACACCCCGGTCCCTCCCCTCACTTCATAGTGAGTCAGAGGTAGGTTCCTTAAACACATGAGATGGTGGTTTCAATAAACTGCCCCCCACACACACACATGATTAAGGAAACTAGCCCCCACAGCCAGAAGGAAGAGGAAGGGCCTCTTCCATGCACCATGAATGTGCATGTCCTTTAACATGTAGGACTGATGGGGTGATAGATGTAATGTTTGAACCATTGGAATGATTGGAATGAACTGGACTATTTGTTGGCCCATCTGCAGTCAGAACAAACAAACAAACAAACAAACAAACAAACAAACAAACAAACAAACAAACAAACTATATATATATATATATATATATATATATATATATATATATATATATATATATATATATATATATATATATATATATATATATATATATATATATATATCCCCCTCATGGATCATTGCCTTGTCGTGGCGAAGGGGCTTGCGTAACTCAATGAAGCCATGAGCTATGCCGTGCAGGGACACCCAAGACGGACAGGTCGTAGCAGAGAGTTCTGACTAAAAGTGATCCACTGGAGAAGGAAATGGCAACCCACTCCAGTAACCTTGCCAAGAAAATCCCATGAACAGTACCAAAAGGCTAAAAGATATGACGCCGGAAGATGAGCCCCTCAGGTCGGAAGGTGTCCAATATGCTACTGAGGAAGAGCGGAGGAGTATTCCAAGTAGACCCAGAAAGAGTGAAGCGGCTGGGCCAAAGCCAATAGGACGTCCAGCTGTGGATGTGTCTGAGGTTGAAAGGAAAATCCAATGCTGCAAGGAGCAATACTGCTTAGGAACATGGAATGTGAGGTCTATGAACCAAGGCAAGCTGGATGTGGTCAAAAATGAGATGATAAGATTGAACATTGACATCTTGGGAATCAGCGAACTAAAATGGACGGGCATGGGCGAATTTAAGTCAGGTGACCATCATATCTACTACTGTGGGCATGAATCCCTTAGAAGAAATGGAGTAGCCCTCATAGTCAATAAAAGAGTGGGAAAGGCAGTACTGGGGTGCAACCTCAAAAACGACAGAATGATTTCAGTTCGAATCCAAGGCAAACCATTCAACATTACAGTAATCCAAGTGTATGCCCCAACCACTGATGCCAAAGAAGATGAAGTTGACCGGTTCTATGAAGACCTACAACACCTTCTAGAACTAGCACCCAAAAAAGATGTCCTTTACATCATAGGAGACTGGAATGCTAAAGTAGGAAATCAAGAAATAAACGGAACAACAGGCAAGTTTGGCCTTGGAGCGCAAAATGAAGCAGGGCAAAGGCTAACGGAGTTCTGTCAAGAGAACACGCTGGTCATAGCAAACACTCTTTTCCAACAACACAAGAGGCGACTCTACACATGGACATCACCAGATGGTCAATACCGAAACTAGATAGATTATGTGCTTTGCAGCCAAAGATGGAGAAGCTCTATACAATCAGTAAAAACAAGACCTGGAGCTGACTGTGGCTCAGATCATGAGCTTCTTATTGCAAAATTCAGACTTAAACTGAAGAATGTAGGGAACACCACTAGACCAGTCAGATATGACCTAAACCATATCCCTTATGAGTATACAGTGGAGGTGAAGAATAGATTTAGGGCATTAGACCTGGTAGACAGAGTGCCTGAAGAACTATGGACGGAAGTTCGTAACATTGTACAGGAGGCAGCAACTAAAACCATCCCAAAGAAAAAGAAATGCAAGAAAGCAAAGTGGCTGTCAGATGAGGCTTTACAAATAGCTGTGGAAAGAAGGAATGCAAAAAGCAAGGGTGAAAGGGAAAGATATAAACAACTGAATGCAGAGTTCCAGAGAATAGCAAGGAGAGATAAGAAGGCCTTCTTAAATGAACAATGCAAGGAAATCAAGGAAAACAACAGAATGGGGAGGACTAGAGATCTCTTCAAGAAAATTGGAGATATCAAGGGAACGTTTTGTGCAAAGATGGGGATGATAAAGGACAAAAAAGGCAAGGACCTAACAGAAGCAGACGAGATTAAGAAGAGATGGCAAGAATACACAGAAGAACTATACAAGAAAGATCTTAATGTTCATGATGACCACGCTGGTGTGGTCACTGACCCAGAGCCGGACATCCTAGAGAGTGAAGTCAAGTGGGCCTTAGGTAGCATTACTAACAACAAAGCTAGTGGAGATGATAATATCCCAGCTGAGCTACTTAAAATCCTAAATGATGATGCTGTGAAAGTGCTGCACTCAATATGCCAACAAATTTGGAAAACTCAGCAGTGGCCAAAGGATTGGAAAAGGTCAGTTTACGTTCCAATTCCAAAGAAGGGCAGTGCCAAAGAGTGTTCAAACTACCGTACAATTGCACTCATTTCACATGCTAGCAAGGTTATGCTCAAAATCCTACAAGCTAGGCTTCAGCAGTACGTGGACCGAGAACTACCGGACGTACAAGCTGGGTTTCGAAGAGGCAGAGGAACTAGAGATCAAATTGCCAACATGCGGTGGATCATGGAGAAAGCACGAGAGTTCCAAAAAAACACCTACTTCTGCTTCATTGACTACGCAAAAGCCTTTGATTGTGTGGATCACAACAAACTGTGGCAAATTCTTAAAGAGATGGGGGTACCAGACCACCTTACCTGTCTCCTGAGAAACCTGTATGCGGGTCAAGAAGCAACAGTTCGAACCGGCCATGGAACAACTGATTGGTTCAAAATTGGGAAGGGAGTACGGCAAGGCTGTATATTGTCACCCTGCTTATTTAACTTATATGCAGAGTACATTATGAGAAATGCAGGGCTGAATGAATCACAAGCCGGAATCAAGATTGCCGGGAGAAATATCAACAACCTCAGATATGCAGACGATACCACCCTAATGGCAGAAAGTGAAGAAGAACTAAAGAGCCTCTTGATGAGAGTGAAAGAGGAGAGTGCAAAAGTTGGCTTGAAACTCAACATTAATAAAACTAAGATCATGGCATTGGGTCCCATCAATTCTTGGCAAATAGAAGGGGCAGAAATGGAAGCAGTAACAGATTTTACTTTTCTGGGTTCCAAGATCACTGCAGACGGAGACAGCAGCCATGAAATTAAAAGACGCTTACTCCTTGGAAGGAAAGCTATGGCAAACTTAGACAGCATAATAAAAAGCAGAGATATCACCATGCCAACAAAAGTTCGTATAGTCAGGGCGATGGTGTTCCCAGTAGCAATGTATGGTTGCGAGAGTTGGACCATAAGGAAGGCTGAGCGCCGAAGAATAGATGCTTTTGAACTGTGGTGCTGGAGAAGACTCCTGAGAGTCCCTTGGACTGCTAGGAGATCAAATCAGTCAATTCTAAATGAAATCAAGCCTGACTGTTCCCTGGAAGGACAGGTACTAAGGCTGAAACTCAAATATTTTGGCCACCTAATGCGAAGAGAGGACTCTCTGGAGAAGACTCTGATGCTGGGAAAGATTGAAGGCAAAAGGAGAAGGGGAAGGCCAAGGATGAGATGGTTAGACAGCATCACCGATGCAACAAACATGAAAATGAGCGAACTCGGGAAGATAGTGGAGGACAGGAAGGCCTGGCGGGATATGGTTCATGGGATCACGAAGGGTCGGACACGACTTAACGACTGAACAACAACAACAACATATATATATATATATATATATATATATATATATATATATATATATATATATATATATATATATATATATATATATATATATATATGTCCTTATCTATTCAAATATGTATCAAGGCATTTTTTAAAAAATTCTGGGCACACCCACACGGACTCTCTTCATAAACTTCCTAGGGCTGCAGGCCCCACAGGTTAAGAACCCTATATGGAACCTTTTATATGGAACCATATAAAAGAACCTTTTATATGGAATATCCAATTAACAGTCCGATTCTGTATAACTTTAGGCTGGCGGAGCTAGCACTCCCCCAGCCTCAGACATCACAAAGGTGCTGTAAGGCACATTTTCGATGCCTCGAGAGTAAGTGGCGCCAGCGTGGAGGCGGGAGCCGCTCACTTCCCCAGCTGCCTGGACCCATGCCGGCTGACCCTGGTAAGGGCTACACTGGTCGGCCGGAGTGGTAGGGTAGGGGGCTATTGGCCAGCCTGGCCTGGGAGGGGGCGGGGATATCTACACTGGGTTGTGAGCTGGTGCGCAACCGAGGAGGCCCATTGGAGGAGGCCCAACTGAGGAGGCTGTGCCAGCGTGGGCTGCATCCTGCTTAGAATGCAGAGGCCAGCCATTTCAGATGGCTGCCACATTTTAGGCAGGATCAGGCTGCAGTTTTCTTCCATTGTTAGATCATTGTAAACATCCCCAACAGGATGGCTGTTGATGTCTATTAGCAAAGATGAAAAGCCAAGTTTGCATATCAGTGAAAGTCCTCCAGGCACATTAAAGTCAGAGAAATGCCTCTGAGAAAGCAATTGCAGAATTTTCTATTAGACTGGGGACTCCAGACTTTGTAAATAATGCTAGTTATGCTTTAAATGTGGGGGAAAAAAACAAACCTAATGCACTCGGACAATATTGTGTGATATCTTTTCTTGTATTTCTAATATGTTTATGGTTGTGTGTGTTTTTCACCCACTCTGCGGAGAAGGAAGGCAGGAAAAAGCTTGTTTTGCTTGGAAAATTTCTTAGAACTTCAACAGAGAAAGTTTTCGCCTCCAAGCGAATCCTGATGAATGATTCAAAGAAAGTGCCGATTTGATCCCTGCATTTGAATTGCTAATAATATCTAAGTTGCTTCTCATGCTGCTGGAACCACTGTTTGCTCCTGTTAAGCCAGATGTCTATTATCCATCCTTCTGCACACAAATTAAATTGCTATCTTCTAGAGAGTCTTTTTCCTGTTGTACTACACTGATTTCGAACACACGGGGCCAAATTTATGCTGGACTTAGATGCTGGTGAATCCATGGGATTTAGGCTAGGAATGGATTGACTCAAAATGCGAAGGCAGATCTTATCAAGAAGTGCTTAGGTATAATCAGTAAAATTTACCTGCCTGGATGCTGGATCTATCCACACTTGGGTATTTAAACCTTAATCTCCTAGTGATTTCAGGCTTCAGTTGACTTCACTTTTCACTTGTGAGCCAGGCATTGGACTGAGACTCATACTCTGTTCTGTTGATGTAGTTTGGCAGTGCTGAAATTCTGCTCATCCCTGATCTGGCATTATTCTAACGCCATGCCTGCCTGTACCTTGTGCCTGCCTATTTACAATTTTCCATAGTTCCTTTCATGATAGGATGCAGCCATTTCAGTGAAGTATATGCTAACAAACTCACAGCGCAATCCTGGGAGATATGTGTTCCGTTGCCGTAAAGCACGTTCGTGACACCTCGGGAGTAAGGGAGGCCGGCGCAAGGCCAGCCTCCCTCACGCCGGCGTCGGACCAGGACACGGATGGCGGCGGAAGGTGAGTGCTCCGTCCAGGGTCATTCAGGGGATTTTATCAGGGGGTACAAAGTTACTTTTGGGCCCCTTCCCTACATATGAATTTGGCTCCTGGGCCCCCTTTTTGCTCCAGGGCCCCCCTTTTGACCCATTTTGACCCATTTTGGCCCTGGGCCCGGGTACAAATTACCCCTTTAACCCCCCTCTCAGAGGCCCTGGCTCCGTCGCCGGCCGCGTGGGTGGTCCGGCTGGGCGAGGGAGAGGTGCCATTGGCCTAGTTAGCCGGGGAGGGGACGGGGGATGGCTTTGGCCATATCCCCATCCCTGCCGGGCCAGCTAGGCCGTCTCACAACCTCCTTCGACTTCCGCCAGCTATTTAGCTGGCGGAAATCCAAGGAGGCCGATCGGGCCGGCCGGAATTTACACCCAGGGATGGAGATGAGCGTCCCGTTCTCTGAGCAGACCTCCGGCCCGGTGGCTGCATGGCCCCCGGGGCTCAGGATCTGGCCCTGGGCCACTGGCCGGATTCTTACACAGGATTATGCTGCCCAAGCTATTACTCAACACGACCAGAGGGCTGGAGCACCTTCTTTACAAGGTAAGGCTACAGCACTTGGGGAAAACAAGGGGGGCATGATTAAGTGGGGGACATCATTAAAACATCTACAATGATGCATAATGTGGAGAGAGTGGATGGAGAAATGTTTTTCTCCCTCTCTTACAATACTAGAGCTGGGAGTAATCTATTCAAATTAATTGGCACAAAATTTGGGTTGGAAATTTTGCACATCACCAGTTAAGAGAGGCAGCATTTGGCATGCCGTCTCAGGCACCAGGAGGTCTTGCGCAAGCCCTGAGGCAAGATGGACCATTGGTCTGCCTCAGTTAATGCAGCTTCATATGTTCTTTATTTTAAAATATGTTATACCCTGCTTTTCCCACAATTTGCATGACAAAGCAGTTGAGAAGAGACAACACAGTAAAACTATATCCACTGCAAGCATCAACAGAACCACAAACACAATAAAAGGCACAACTAGCACAGCACCATGAAATAGACGTTTGTAAGATAGTCAGAAAAGAATAGATGGCATCCAGTAATGTTCTTCACCCAATTCTAATGCCTTGAAGAAGAGCCAAATGTTCATCAAACACTGGAAGGAGATTAGAGAGGTGATTCAACTGGGCCTCCAGCATGAGGAAGTTCCAACGCATGAAGGCCACCAGACAGACCTTGCCAGTAGCGTCGCTCTAGGTGGGGCAGAACGCTAAGTTCCGCCCCGCTCTGAACCCTTCCTTACTCCCCGACACGAGGCGTCAGACATTCAGTGGGGCGAAGGCAACGCGCAGGAGACTCCCTGCGCATTGCCTTCGCCCCACTGAATGGCTCCAAGGGGGCAGGGGCGCCTTGTGCTGGGAAGTAAGGAAAGGTTCAGAGTGGGGCGGAACTTAGCGACGCTACTGGGCCATGCTCCTGCTGCTTGCCTACTGAATGTAAAGACGGTATCATCATCTAGCCTCAGATATAGAACAGAGTACGTGGAAAGGTAAGTATGGTCATAGGAGGGTCTTAGCGTGAGTTTATAACAGCTGAAAGGAAACAAAGCAGATAATAAAGACAAAGACATCCTGAGCACACAATTTCAGTTCCTGTACAAAAATAGCATCAAGCAAACATGGAGCTCAAGTGAGAAAGTTGGGCTTGAGAACCACACGAGGCCTATTGTTGTGAGAGATAACATACTACTTCTATATTAACTGTTGTTTGTATGTTGAGTCATCTATATTCGGACAATAGACATTTGTTTCACTGATATTTTTCAGAACATTCTGATCTGGAGTTTTACTTTGCTTTGTCATAGACCCACGGGTGTTCTGCTGTCCTGTTCTGCTGAAATTGTTCTGCTGTCTAAAATGTCTAGATTAACATTTCTCATCACTGGCATGCAAGGTGGGTGTTTGGTGGTACGCATGGCACCTGTGGTGGTATGCATGGCACCTGTGACACCCACTGTTTGAAAGCAAGACCACAAGACCCCGACAAACAGCACTGGGAGGTTTGGCTCGAAGGTCAGAGCTCCAGCGCGTGTTTTTTGCATGCTCCTGCCTGCCCTGAGCCTCTTGTCTCAGTGTTTGCAGTGTTGCGTCTGCCCCCCCTCAACCCGGAAGTAACTGGCGATGACGTCATCTCCATTTGCTTCCGATGGTACTTCGAATGATTGGACCCTGGCCAGTAGTACGTTGGGGGGACAAAAGTTGAGAAACACTGGCCTTAAACGGCTGTTTAAGCATTTCAATCATAAGAGGACAAGCCATGGTGAGTTCTGTTTTCAAAATCTAAGAAAACAATATTTCTAGAAGTCTAGAGATCCAGCTAATCTGAAGTGCCTAAGGGGAGGGGGGGGGTCACAAAAGTTTGCACAGGATTTTTTTATATAGCCAATTAAAGTGAGTTAAAGGTTAACTCTACACACATACCTCTGCCATTATAAATACATTTGGATGGGGCAGGGGTTATGGCTTGGTTACTTTCTGTCTGCACCGCTTGACACTTGGCATCAAAGTTGACAGCCCAGATGTGATTTTCTTCTTTTTAAGCAACGGACTTACAGTTCTTATTAATTTTTTTCTTTACCCATAAAAGTCAAACTTCAGCACAACATCTGGCTTGCAGTGAGGACTTGCTGTCTCTTTAAACCAATTTCCTCGTTGGGTTGATTGAGAGAGAAAAAGGTCAAGTGTATTGCCTGAGGTTTTCATGGAAGTTGTGGGTCATCCTCACCAATTTCAGCTTTTTAATATCAAATCCCTTTGGTCTCCAAGTTATATGCTTTTGTTTCATCTAAAGTATTTGGAAATACGTTAAAAGAAATTGATGTCCAGGTTCATGCATGTGCATATTCTTTCACCAGAACAGAATGGTTGTGTGCTTTTTAACCAGATGTGTAGCTAAACTCCCACATGCTACGATCAGAAATGAAATTTTGTATGCCCACCTGTATTCTTGTTGTTTGTGTTGCCGTCATTCCTTCTTCATATTGCTTTCCAACAGAACGGTGACTGAGCCAAACTCGTACATGAGGACAAAATGACAGTGAACCGGAAGAAAGAGATTTGTACACAAGTATGAGGCTTACCACACTGGAGCAATTTACTAAAGTAAACTTTGGAGCAGGGTACCAAATCCAAATCTGAATGCCATACTTGAATTTATTTTTTAATTGCACCTTTAGTTTTGCAGCCATTTTACTTTATTAAATGAAGCAGTGTTTAAATGAAGAATTCAATAACTCACACGTGACCCTTTCTGACCTACGTTACTTTAATTATGAGGTAATTTAATTACCTCATAGATAGAGCATTCTAAACCACATTTAACTAGCAACAGAACAATACAATAGGCCCTATTTTTAAACGCTACTGCCAACTGCTATCCTAACTGTTGGGATCGTTGCCGCTTTCAATGTGCAGCTTTAATCTCTTCCTTTCTTCTTTGTGTGTGTGTTGGCAAATTAATTTTCTCTGAACGCCACATTCCTGTGGGCCACTGAGAGGGCATAGGTTGCCCTGAAATTAATGGAGGTCTGGGAACATGCAACTGCCCACGGAATGGCAGTAATTTGATTATATTGTCTATGTGCTCCTATTTATCTCCATATATATTGGCCATTTTAGAAGGATGATCATTATGAATTCATCCAAAACAAACCTGTCCTCTTTTTATATACAAACAGAGTAGGTCTAGTTCATTATTAACAAGGCCAACTTACAGGATCCCCAGAACCTAGCTACGTTTGTCATCTCATTTGGTCCAGGGAATTCAATGAGATAACTAGTTTCAAAGCATAGGCCTGGTCTCACTTTATTTCAGCAGTGTGGACAGTCACTGAAATCCTGTTCGTTCTCATCTTGTGGGCTGCAAGGTGCCCCAGGCCATGTGAAAAGAGTCCTTACTGTAGCTCCTCCTCACAGATCAAACCAGTTTCTGAAGAGGTGATGCAAGCACTAGCAGCTCCCAAGCTGCTGGGACAATGTAAAAACAGGTACCAGTGGGAAAGAGACAGGGTGCCTATACCTTTAACCGTTGGAATTTGGGCAGGTGCAGCTCATCATGGAAAGGTGCAACAAGCTACACCTGCCCAAATTCCCTCTTCCTACAATGATTAAAGGCATAGGCACCCTGTCCCTTTTGGGATATGGGTACCCTACAGTGGGACTGTTTACTGAAACATGGGTATAAGATTAGTTGAATTTGGGAGTCATTTCGAATATATCGCTCTTATGCAGGATTCTATGAGATGGACAGCCAGATCCATACTATGTTCTTGGCGCTGGAGTGAGCGCTCCAGCACTGGAAGCTGCCGCAAACGTGCCATAAGGCACGTTTGTGACAACTTGTGAGTAAGGGAGGCCGGCACAAGGCCGGCCGCCCTCACTCCGGTGCCGGGACGTCCATGCAGCTGGTGGCAGAAGGTAGGTCTCTGGCGGCGGCCACATGGGCGGTCCGGGTGGCGAAGGAGGAGTCCATTGGCCGAGCCGGCCCAGGAGCGGCGGGGATGGCATCGGCCATATCCCCATCCCCACCAGGCCAGCTTGGCCATTACACGGCCTCCTCCTACTTCCGCTGGCTATTTAGCTGGCAGAAATCCGGTTTACACCCAAGGAAGGGGATGAATGTCCCCTTCCCCGAGTAGACGTCCAGGCCACAGCAGCAAGGCTCGGAGCGGGAATAGGATCAGAGGGTGGTCCTGGGCTACTGGCTGAATCTTTAGTCAGGATTTCCCCCACAATGAGTTGTAATGAAACGCTGCCTTGTATGAACAGAAGAGCATTCAATTGGGAGAAAGCAATTTTTGCTGATCCCCCTTTCCTCCCCAGTCTCCCTGGCACATACTGACCTGTTGGGTTCCTCAACCCTCAGGAGTGGTTTTCCAGAGGGCTCAAGGGAATAGAATATACCCAACGTGTGGCTAGCAGTGGAAAACCACATTTAATGCAAATGTGTGAACAAGCACTCAAAATGAATTCAGCCTTGCTTTAACTTCTGTGGGCTTTGGATTGCGACCCAAATGAAGAAGCCACATTTAATTTTCTATCCTGCCTCGGTTTCATTTTGTTATTTATTTAACATAAGGTTAAAAACTGCTCATCTTAAAGTTTTGATTAGGTAATTCTGAGTCAATTATCTGTAATTAGGAGGAATTGCTATTATTCTCTCTTCCAAATTAATGGCTTTCTGTTTCCATTACCATGTCCTTAAACAAAATTAATTATCAATCGGTGCTCTTATTTTGAAACAGAGGTCAGGTGCCACCTCACACTGTTAATCGGGTTCAGGCTTTCTTCTACAGTTTAATTAATAGCAAAGAAGCTTTAAAAGGCTTACTCTGCAAATACTGTTGAATATGCAGGATATTTATCTACATTAGGTAAAATGCATTAGGTCGGTAAAATAGGACTGGCAATTATTTATTTATTTCAAATATGTATTACCTGCCACTCACTCTCCATTTCTGAAGCACCTTACAATGTGATTAAAAAAGTAGCAATATGCAGAAAAACTATTCTCCTTCCACACACACACACACACACACACACACACACACACACACACACACACACACACACACACACACACACACACAAATGAGAGAGAGAGAGACCCAGAAACAGTAGAAAACAAAATAGTCATCAATAGCAGTAATGGCCAATCCTAAAGGGGTTGTCCCTTGTCGGAGTGCCAATTTTGCTGACGCTGACTGATGTAAAGCAGTCAGTGCCAGTTGTAAAAGGCACTCCAGCAGGCTGCTGCTGGGACGCTAGCAGAAAGACCGGAGCCTTCCAGCTTGCGCCAGTGGATCCGGTGCTGCCCGTGACCCGTCACCAAAGGTAAGGTGGTGGGGAGGTAGGAGGGGTGGCGGGAAGGCAAAACAAGAGTGGGGGAAGGCATAACGAGGTGGTGACAGGGGTGGGAGGGAGAGGTAGACCGGGGTCCAGAAAGGGGTGGGATTGGTGGCAGTGGCAGCCGTCGAATTGTAACCCCCTTCCCAGACCCGATCCTGCAGCATGGGTCACACAGACCTGTTCCAGCTATTTAGCTAGCGCAGATCCCCCCTGAGCCACAGAGGCTTACCCATGGGTAAGAAAACAATTGTTCCCTTACCTTGAGGAGACCTCTGAAACTGCCTCCCCAGTGCAGGATGCAGCAGTAGCCATTTTGCCACGGCATGGGGAGAAGAATAGGATTGGGCTCTAAAACACATGTACAGCTGTGTTTGCTCTGCATGTTTACTCAGAGGTAAGTTTCACTTTAACATAAGAACATAAGAAGAGCCCTGCTGGACCAGGCCAAAGGTCCATCTAGTTCAGTTTCCTGTATCTCACTGTGTCTCACCAGATGTCTCAGGGATCACACAAGACAACAAGATACCTGTATTCTCTCGTCACTCCCTGTATTCTGTTGCCACTTTGTTCAATGGAGCTTACTTCAATATAAGTGTGTATAGGGTTGCTGCCTCAAAACCACTAACAGGCAATAGGCTCAAGGAATATTCAGAAAAGACCTCCGATCTACAGTCCCTTCACAGCTTGTATCATCACCATTAAAATCCATTAAAAAAAATCAATATAAAATCATGGATCTATCACACTGTGGCAGCAGTGTCATAGAAATGGAAACACGTATCCAGGACACCAAGGTTCAAAGACATAGATCTGAAGCACATATTTTCGTAAACACAAGAAACACTTGCAACAAAAAGTTGTACCTTCACAAAACTAGTACCCATCTTGTTGTGAGAGCCTTGAGCAGATCTATTTCTGTCACTCCATGCTGTACTGTTGTTGGTTGCTGTTGTTTTTCCAACTGTTACCTCAACATTGCATTACTTCTGGAGCTACTGAGAATGCTAGATCTCCTTCAACCTGGTGCTTCTTTTCTTAACCCTTACTTTTATTTTTCAAAGATATGAACCTGTGCATGCCTAAGCAATCTCCCAAGTGTGCAGAAGCTATGGCCTTCTTTTTGGATAGCTCCATTTTGCTTGCGATCAGAAAGGTTCTTCACCTCCTGAACAGGGCCACTCAGAGGAATTTTATTAGGGGGGTACAAAGTTTCTTTTGGGCCCCTTCCCTTCATATGAATTTGGCTCCTGGGCTCCCTTTTTGACCCATTTTTGGCCCTGGGCCCAGGTACAATTGTACCCCCTTAACCCCCCTCTCAAAGGCCCTGCTCCTGAGTTCATTACTAACACACAGAAGTTCTCTATTAAATATATAGTGATGATAATATTTATTCAAGTATTTATATACCTCTGAAAAGGCCTCCAGTGAGGCTTACAACTTTGTACATGATGCAGGAATAAAAACTCTCAGACCAGTGCTAGTCTCCATGGGAGCTGAGGTTGTGAGCATCTTTTGGCCTGTGCACCTGATCTTCTTCCTTCCCATCAAGGCAAGCCAATTGGGAGGTGGAGGAGCAGCTGCCCCAACAGTCCTTTCAGATCAGTGCCGGTCCGTATGGGAACTGTTGCTACAAGTTCTCTTTGGCCTGGGGTAAGTGCCATCCTTAACAGGCTTTCTGCTGAGTATGGGCAGAGCTTCTAAGATATGAACAGACCATGAAATGGTGGACTGGGTAACACAAACAAAAAAAGACGATCAACTCTGCACTCAGTTGCCAGTGCAATGCTTATCATGTTGCTTCATGGGAGCCACCTGGTTGCCTGAACCTTTCTTCTTGTCTGAGGTAGGCACCTCTGCCATGATGCCTTTTGATCTGTTTTCTGCTTCTGGCACACTATAATCTGGTTGATATGACCTAATCTGTTCGGAATGTTGGGATTTAAAGGATCCCGTGTCAACAGGGAGAACTGGACAAGATCACCTTCACCTCCCTTCCTGCCGTATGATTCCATTCCAATCCCTTTGGCAACATATATCAGTTTTGAAATTAATTATCCATCATATTTTAAGTCCTTAGGCTCCTTTGGAACAGAGTTTGCCAATTAAGACGTTGGACAACATTAATTTTCCAGTGCGAGCCTATCATTAGGATGAGGAAATCAAATTTGCTTTCCATTATGATGCAGACAGGCTTTGAACTTAGCTCTTGAGGGATAAAAGGGCTGTTTCACTAAGCCTTTGCTCCACCAACCTCCCTATGGTACTACCTAATAGGGTCCTAAACTAAGCCCTTTCTGATAAATGTCTATGCCAGTCAGCCGGGCAGCTGTAGACACAATTTGGGTCACTGTGTTGGAATTTGACTGTGTATGTATATATTCTGTGCCACCTCTGACACCATTATGTCATGTGCCGGGTGTACAAATGAGCCAATGATGATAGTGATTTATTCTGATAAAAGAAACTGAATGACCTGAAGGTAATTCTTTACACACTAAGGACACGGTATATAATTAAGAACATTTATGAGCTTAGGAGCTTTGCTACATTTCTTTCTGTATTTTATCCAAGCTCATACCCTTAATGACCTTTCCTGTAAATGAAAAAATAGAAAGTCTCTGCAGATGTCTGTTAAAAAGACGTGGAGGTTCGAAAAATCTTCCATCTCTAACACATTATGGATTTGGGGTCTTCGTTCTATGATGATAGATGAATCTCTCTTGTATTTTAGTGCTGTAACTTTCACAAATTTCTTTAAATAAGAAGCCAGTCTGTAGCAACGGCTCGAGTTACGTTCTCGAGTTACGGCTTGAGTTTGGCCCCACGAAATGACCCCATGCCACCGCGACAGCCGGCCAGCCAGGATATCTCCGGAGCCGGCAGCATCGGAGCCTCCGCTGCTGCCTCCGCTGCTGCCGGCTCCGGAGACATCCTCGCCGGCCAGCTGTCTTGGGCAGGAGGAGGCCTCGGAGCGTCCGCCCTTGGCGTAGCTCCAAGGCCTTCTGAGGGAGGCCCGATGCGTGATGTCATATTTATAAGGTTTTCGCGCATGCGCAGTATGTTTCTGAGGGCAAATTTGCTCTCAAACGTTCTGCGCAGGTGCGAAAACCTTATAAATATGACGTCGCACATCGGGCCTCCCTCAGAAGGCCTTGGAGCTCCGCCGAAGGCGGACGCTCTGAGGCCTCCTCCTGGAGCGGGAGGCGATGTGCGCGACACGCGGGTGCGCGCGTGGGACCGCACGTCACCCTTTGCGCGCGTCGCCCCCAGGCGGTCCACCCTCTCCGCCGAGCTCCAGCAACACCTCTGCTATGGACCTCCTTAGATCCACACCAGCTATAGAGCTTGTGTTAGTCCAAAGAAAGAAAGGGGTAGGAACAGCTAAAAAATGGGGGATAGGATCTGGTGTGTGCATTTGCCACCAATATCCTCCCTTTCTGACCAATACTCCACCCCTTGCCCTCCCTTTCCTGCCCTGGAACACCCCCAAACCTCCCCCTCACTACACCTGCCACCAACTTGCAGAGCCTCCAGGAGATGATGCCGTGTGCACTGCACCTTTCTCTGTTTGCAGCAGTAGCCCAGCTTTCACGTCACCAGAAAGTGCTCTGCACTGACAGAATGCAAGTTCCAGAAGTGCAGGGCAACCATGGGGCTCTTAATAAACCTGGATCGAACTACAGCTGTGGCTCATGGATCAAATAACAGCTGAGAGCCACAAGTTCCATTTCATAACTTGCAACAGAAGCATGGAAAACAGATCAGCAGTCATATTTCTAGTTATCCTAGCACTATGCTACATTTAAATTGGTTCTGAGTCTGAGCTTGAACAAAACTCTGAAGTGGCTAAATTAGATAACACATTTTACAAATGTATGACTCAATGCAAATTAAATCATGACTCCTCCAAAAGAAAATTATCAAGTAAACACAGTAGTGGGAACATAGCTTTCTGGAATGTCATACTGTTCTGTTTGATGTCATACTGTTTGATGTCATACTGTTCTGCATAACTGCTGCACTAGATCTTCTCTCTCCAGTGTTCACTGCTGAAGACTCCAACACTTCTTGTTACTGAATCATATACCTGCACTTTAAGATTTTCCCATTATATTTTCCCATTCTGCTTAGGATGCAGCAGCTGACCCTTTAGGCTGGCCGCCACAACTTGCACAGGATCTGGCTGCCCATTGAAATGAGGTTCACCTGGTGATACACATCAGATTTTTTTTACTGGTGGGATAGCTCAATATGTCGACTGGAGAGAATGCCGTCACATGCAGAACACTCTTGGTGCACTTGTCTCAGCAATGGTGTTCAGTTTTTGATTTTCAAGACATATTTCTGCTCATACAGGATTGTATGGCCCTGTCAGTGCTAGCAATAAGCATTCTCTCCAAAACGGAATATTTATTTATTTATTTATTTTAAGTACAGGGACGGAGTGGCTGTACAGTTCACAGCTGTGCATCATCCTTGAAATAGCAGCATTTGAAATAGTATCCTGATAAAAAATCAATGAAACACATACCCAATATAATTGAAAAGAGAGATGGCTAGCTACTGCTTTTCTATTGCAACTCTTGCTGCCCCCCTCCCGGTCATTTTTTTCCCCTAAGGAGTTCCAGTTCCCCTTGCAAGCATGCATCTAAAACCCCACAAAAGGAAATGTTTTACATAACGATAGATAGATGAATAGAGAGGCGGAGAGAGAGAGATTTTCAGTAGGTAAAAAGAGGGTTAAACACCTGCATCATGATCATGATCATCATCATCATATTATTAATATATTATTAATATACATATTATTATTTTTTTAATAATAACAATAATAATAATAATTAACAGTATTATTAACAGTATTGATGTATCGCTTTTCAACAAAAAGTTCACAAAGCGGCTTACAGACAAAATCAAATGATGAAATGGTTCCCTGTCCCAAAAGGGCTCACAATCTGAAAAAGATGCATAAGAACACCAGCAACAGTCACCAGAAAAGACATTGTGCTGGGGTGAAAGGGGGCATTTATTCTCTCCCTGTATGTAGCATCTCCACTAAAAACCACCCCTTCCTAAAGCTGCTTTTCCCTAAAAGAAGCCTGTGTCAGGTTTTTAAAACATGTATTTGCAATGTGCACTGTGACATTAAGAACCCTTTCACACAAGTTGAAAGAACCTAGGCAGAAGTCTATTCAGTGTGAGAAAGTATGCAATTGTTCAAGCCTCTTGAGGCCCCATTGTGTATGTGCACGCTAGTTCCATGTTAGCAAGCAAGCAGACGAGCGTGTCAGCCTAAGTGTGGAATTACAAGTACCAGGAGACTTGTGGCTGCTGCCAAGCACAGCAACCACACATTAAATTTCCTACTACTACTATGTAGAAAAAAAAGTACTGGAAGCTGCCTTGGGTACCTCCTGATGAGGAGGGGGAAGGCAGGATATAAACATTTTAATAGTGCAATCCAGCATAAGGATCCGGCCGGCGGCCCATGGCCACCCGCCGGACCCTGAGCCCCGGCAGCCATTCTGCCGCCGGGCTGGAGGTCTACTCGGGGAAGGGGACGCTCATTCCTTTCCCCAGGTGTAAAGCCAGGCTGGCCTGATGGGCCTCCTTGGATTTCCGCCAGCTAAATAGCTGGTGGAAGTAGAGGAGGCCGTGTAATGGCCTAGCCGGCCCGGCGGGGACGGGGATATGGCTGAGGCCATCCCCCGCCCCCTCCTGGGCCGGCTATGCCAATGGCCCCCCTCCCTCACCTGCCAAAACGCCCCTGCGCCTGCCAGATCCCAACTTACCTCGTCTAGCGGCCGCATGGGCACACCGGCAATGGAGCAAGGGAGGCAGGCCTCTGCGCCGGCCTTCCTTGCTCCTGAGTCGTCACAAATGTGCTTTATGGCACGTTCGCGACGTCTCTCGGTGATGGAATGCTCATTCCATCACCGGCTTTTCTTTCAGGATTGTGCCCTAAATAAGTAAGAGCCCAGTTCTACCCCCCACCATTTCATGCTATGTAGCCACACTGCTGGAGCATGCAATGCATGCTATGGTGGTGATGGTGGGAAGAGAGGGACCAGACAGCCTTGGAGAGGAAAGTAAAAATATTTTTGACTTCTCTGTAGGTTGCCTGGCTGTTAATGGCTCTCCCCGGACTTACAGCATCTATTTTGCTGGCTTAAGTCTGAGGAGAGGCAGGGGATGAGCTGGCTGGGAAAACAGGAATAGGATCTCACTGTGCATTGCTGCTGCCGAGATCCACCCCCTCCCTCCCCAAAGCCCCCTTCCACCCCCACCTCAAACCTCCCCTGAACCACCCATGACTCAACCCCACTGGCACCTTACCTGCTCCAACCCAGGCTGGGTCTGTTTCTGGTGATCATGCAGAGCCTCTGGTCATTTGCGCCTGTGGTTCCGACATGCATGACAGAGTGGGGGATTGCGATATCTGCCACTGTCAATGCCCAATAGGATTGGCCCATAAATTTCCTACTTAATGATGGTATCAAAATTCAGTACTGGTATATTCCAGAAACCAAACTCTACTAATTCTGAAGTTTAAGCTGAGCCCAAATCTCCATGATCTGCGTACCAACATGACCTGAAATCACCCTATTGTGGATTTTCCTACCCCCTCCACCAACAATAGCCCGTGATGTGGGGTAGGGAAACACCCAACACCATGAAATCAAGACATGAGTAAAGTGGGGTTGGATTAACATAATGGGTTAAAATTGTAGCTGTCATTTTAGGCAGCAGTCACTTATTTGGAATACTGTATAGTTCCATTCCAGTAAACAATCAGTTACTTCAGAAATGTGTCTGTCTTCAGAGTCATAAGATAAGGACTTGCAGGTGCAAATGTCACATAATTCATACAATGAGTGTTTTCCCAAGTATACATACAGTTGGACAGTGCTCAGATTACTAGGGAAATGGCCGGGGGGGGGAGGGAGAGACGGGTAATGAAATTAATAAGCCCCACCATCTGATTGGCCCTAGTTTTAGTTAATTAAACAATGGCCCCCGATAACCTTCTAAGATTAGGAGCTAAGGGAACCATCGTAAAAGGGAAGGAGGGGGCCAAAGTAACATTGGTTGGAAGCCACAGCTTCTTGAACAGCTACTAGAAAAGTAGTTTTCTGTGTTGTTGAATTTATCATTGCATGATATATTCGAGCTGCTTTGTTTGGCTTGTCTGCTAAGCCAACATCTTCTTGAGCTGAATGAAATGTAAGAGTTACATAGAAGGCAGAATTTCAGCCTTACCAGCTTTTCGCAGTGCTACATACAAGTCAAGAATGAAATATCGTTGGTCCCATCTCCCCAGTTATGATTTCAAGATAAACAGTCTGTCTATAGCAGCTGGCTCTCCTTTTGTTCCAGGAGGTCTGTATTTAGCCTGTGTAAAATGGATTTCGTTTGCGCCAGATCAAACTGGCTGCATTGTCAAAACAATGGCTTGAACCTGCATCCCCTGTTTCCTCAACAGGAAACTTGTGCACGCATACCCTCTCAGACACATGCTATTTTGACGTCTGCCACACCACTTGCGGCTGTCCTTCAGTGCGCCTGACAATTAGATTAGAAAGGTGGTTTTCAAGCTGCTGTAGAAAAGGGACTAGAAGCGTAAATCACTCTGGGCAATGTAACCTCTGAATTCTCCAAAGGGAAGCACATTCCTTTCCCTTTTCACACAAACATTTGCATGTAGTCACGGGCAGGATATTGTCAATAACACAGGATTAAAGGTGAACGGGGCCATAGTTGAGATCACTTGAGATTTCAAAGGAAGTTTAATGCTCTGAATCTTATTTCTGCCCTAACCCAGATGGGTACATTTGGCCAGGTTTGAGTCTCTTGAATGAAACACACATAAGCTGTCCGTCGCTCTTTCACAGGCAAATTACTGATATTCACAGGCTGGCTGGATTTCTTTTCAAGCTTGATTTCTTACTGCCTTGCAAAGTTCTAGACCTGATGACTCTTCTCCCCCAAAGTTAAAACGAGAAGGATCTGTTGCTTACAAATTAAACTTGGAACAGTATCTGAAGATAGAAACAGATGATGGTGTCAAATTGGATCCAAATGAGAGGTTCTTATTTCTTTTCTTTTCTTTTTCAAAATACAGAGCTCATGTGCTGGTTTTAATCTATATGTCTGGATGCCAGGGTGGAATGGCAAGAGAAGCAGATACAACGCAGGCTCCTCTACCTTGCCCTATTACAACTTATCCCTGAACTTAGGTGACCCTCTCTGGGGCAAAAGGACAACTTGAGCCAGGGCCTCATTTGATGAAAGGCAGAAGATTGTGATCAAGTACATGTGGGATCAGGGGTAGGGGAGAGGTTGACGTTTTTATGGAATAATGATGATTAGTAAAAGCAGACTTTTTTGAATTTTTTCTGTGAGCAGCCATCCTGCTAAGTCTTGGTGGTATCTGCAGATTTATCATCTACAGACAGATATACAGCAGAGACTTTCAGCACAAAGTATCTCATTTTTGGTAAAGTCCTGTCACAGACCTGAAATATACTCATGCATTAGCAAAGGGGGGAAGAAGAAGAAGAAGAAGAAGAAGAAGAAGAAGAAGAAGAAGAAGAAGAAGAAGAAGAAGAAGAAGAAGAAGAAGAAGAAGAAGAAGAAGAAGAAGAAGAGTTCATACAAGAGTAGCTTGCTCAGTCGTATTGGCTCCATGTCACTTCATAACACACATATAGCTGTACTCCTTTTGGCATGCCTGTTTGTTTCATTCAGTTTTGGGTGGGTGATATTTTTGGCTGGCTGTCCTTCTTTAGTTAATGTAGGTATGTATTTGCTTCATTCAGATGGCTTTGTTTATTTTATGATTTATACTTTGTTATATTTGATGCTATTTTGTGCTATTTTCCAGGTAGGAAAGGTGGGATAGAAATGTTTCAAAATAAAGCATTTTGGAAAGCATTCAACATTAAAATCTCTCAGAAATCTCTCAACATTAAAATCACAGAAAGTCAATATTTCAAGGCCAAGGGGCGCCTCCTATAGATAATGTTGTTCTCTTTGCATCCCACCTTAACTTTAAAGCTGATGCTTCTATTTTGAAAAAAAAAAGTTAGAAATATAAAGCAAGGTAATATGATGAATTAAAATTCATAATTCAAGTTATGAAAGCATTGATGGATTTACTTCTAACCCTCCGTTCCCGTTTTCCTCATTCATTCATTTACCGAGAGATGGTAACTGCTCTAAAGAAGGCAATAAATCCCCCCCTCCCTTTCTCATTGTTATCTAAGGAGTCAGAAAAGATGGACGGTTGAAGAAAATCTTAACAGAGCATAACATAAATATATAACAAAATGAAAGCCGTGCAGAATCTAACCCGGTGATGATCTGACTTCAGCTTACTCTACTTCTTTGTCGAGGCATTTTTTAATCAGGAGAAACCCAGACCAAGAGACTTATGGGATTATTTTCAGTGGCTTTGGTAGACAGTTGCTCATAAAACAGGCCAAGAATAAAGCTCTCAGTGACAACACCATTGTACTGTATTCCCAAAAAGGCATGTCGGTGTTAGGTTTAAACACAGCAAGCTTCTGTTTCGGACTCTGTGACAAAATAAGCCACACTCTCCCGTGCTCTTTCGTCAAGACCAGCCCACAGAGGATTACCCTCAAGGACGTTCACTTGGACTGCAGGCAGCCAGACTGACTTGACAGGGGTGGCAAAGGCACTAGGTAGCTGCTAGACGACGTTCTCATTACAGCATTTGCAACAGCCACAAATAGCCTTGTTCTAGCCGGTGGATGTGCAACACGTACTGCAAGCAGCTGCAGAAGTGCAGTCTCGCCGACCTTTCATCATAGTGTAAGAGACAATGTTTTGACAAATGCAGCTGCCCTCACTTTCCTTATTCTGGCCTTTTGAGGGTGTCCAGTTAAAATTCTGTTAGGATGCATTGTTAGTGGTGCCATGCTTCAGAATTGCGCTCCTTCAGGCTAGAGAGACGTTACGTGCATCTTGTATCTGGGCCGCATGCCAGTAAGTCCATGAGCACGAACACTGACACACCACGCAGTGAGGGGTCTGCCATTTCTTGGCACCCTGCAGCTGCTGAAGTATATTTTGAACAAACATGCCAATTACTTTTCCCCCCTAGTATATTTCTAAGTGAAAGAGCAATCACCCCTTGCTTTTTAAATCTATGGCGAACACAACACCTTGCAGAAAGCATGACTATGACAAGTGGTAAAGAGCTTCCAATAATGTGAAATTGGGTGGGGCTTGCATTTGAGATAAGAATTGGGGTTATCCAAGAATGGCATTGTTTTCATTTGTGTATTTATATACCGCTTTTGTATTTATATACCGTATTTATATACCACATTATTTATATAATGTTGGAGGTCATGTAATTTACAGCCCAATCCCATCCAACTTTCCAGCACCAATGCAGCTGCAATGCAGTCCGGCAGTAAGGGAACAAATGTTCCCTTGCCATGAGGAGGCCACAGTGACTGCCCCCCCCACCACACACGCCATTGGCACAGCTGCATCAGAGCGCAAAAGTTGGTTAGGATTGGGCTGTTACTCTCTAGCAAGCATGCTTAAGATCGTGGCATTGCATTTTTACTCTCACCACACCTGTCTGATGGTCATACCTGCCCTGTATCATCACCTGTTTCATATTTCAAACTAGATCCCACAGTGTATTTAATTTCATTTTCCTCCCAAATTATATTGTAACAGAAACTGAACTTTGAGCTGATCTCTTTTCTAGGTTTCTGGCTTTATGTGAAAATTCACATTTTAAAAATCATTTGGGAAAGTGTAACTGGAACACTAGAACTTCAGACTCGTAGAACCAATGTATTTTGTCATGTCTACTAACCCAGTGATTTCTGTTTTCTTTTCAGGCACCTAGAAGAAGGAAAACAAACTGTATTGCATTAGACTCCTCCTCTAAGCCTTTGGCCTTTCCATAACCTTTGCTTTGGACTAATCCTGATGCATCCAGACCTGGGAAGCCGAGCAAACGGCACTTCCATCTATCGTATGTGGTTGAGGCGACTAGAGGGATCTAGCGTGAAAAATGCTCAAAATTAAAACTGTGTAAAACCAATGGGATTACCACTCATGATCCATGGGAAATGTCGCAAGTGCAGATTGAATGGCCCATGTCTTTATCCAGCCATTAAAAATAGTGAGCTTCATTTTCTACCTCTTAACCTTTCTATAGAAATTGCCGCAAACAATCCTGGGAAAACAATTTCCCCACAGATAGCACTAAGAAAATCAATTACATTAATATAACAGGTGCTTTAAAATTTAATGAAAGATGGATTAGTTAGCAAATGAAAAAAGAAAAAAAAAGCTTATCTTCACATCAAAAACAGCAGTTCTACTCCAAGCTCCTGTAAGTCATTTCAAGGAAATATATTTGGTGGATTACTGACTGATTCCATAGTTTTACAATAGCATTCATGCATGCTGGATGTGACATTAACTTCAGCTAAACATTTTAAAATGCCTAGCAATGCAAGATGCAGCTCCTTGCATCCTCTTCCCCATGTGGACTTTCATACTGGCTTGGTGCTTTCTTCTACTCTTCTTTAGCACATTTGTATACCACCCTTTCTCCAAGGAACTCAGGACATAGGATGTTCAGCATCGCTGCCGTAGTTCCATTCCAAATCTCTCCCTCAAAGCTGTGTTGCAGTTCATTTGGCACCTCTATTTATTATAACAGTGTTTCTCAAACTGTGGGTTGGGACCTGATTTCTGGTGGGTACCAGGTGGTGGAAAGTAATTGCCTTAAGCCCTATTCAAAAATCAGATAGCTGCTAATTGCCGTGCAAACAGCGGAGCTTCAGTTTGCAAGGAGCTAAGCTCCTGCAGTTTGCAAGCTTATGTAAATATAGGGAGATAAATATTTTTTCTTGTGTTCTTTCCCCTAAGTCTGTCAGTGACAGGTATTGGGGACAGGTGAAGGCCGGGTCACATAACTAAGCCCCTCAAGTCATTAGGGCTAGCTCATTATGAGAAATTGATTGAGGTTTTTTTTTTGCAAATAAATAAAATATTACTTGTAAATAAGTAAATATATTATTTCTTTCTAGATCACCTTTTTTCTGAAGTCAAATAAAATATTTACTTATTTACAAGTAAATGTATTATTTCTTTCTAGAGCACCTTTTTCTGACGTCACATGAAGGTAGGTGGGTCCCGATAGAATGTCGTTTTAAAAAGTGGACCCCAGTGCTAAAACATTTGAGAACCACTGTATTATAACATTCCAGCCCCACCTGTTGCCATGAAAAGTACTCAAAGCAGTTTACAATAATAATGTGTGGTTGAATTCTCAAAGGATATATCAAAGTTAAAGTAGTCTGACAGCTCAATCTTAAGCATGTCTACTCAGAAGTAAGTTCCATGGAAGTGAATAGCTACTACTCCCAGATTCACACAATCCAATTCTATCCTAAGCCCCACGTTCGGATGCAGCGGTGCCGAGGCAGGCTCCGCTGTATACAGTGTGGGGCTGGAGGTCTCCTGGAGGGAAGGGAACAGACAATTGCTCCCTTCCCCCATGTCGAGCCCCAGCAGCCCCTATTGGGCTACTCAGAGGTGCACCAGCTAAATGGCCGATGCAGCTCCAAGCAAGCCCATGTCGGGCTTTCAAGACTGGGACGGGGGATAGGATTTGGCAGAGGCCTCCCTCCTGGGCTTGATTCAGCCTCCTCCCCTCCCCGAAACACCCCCTCCCACCTCCCTCCCCTCGCCTCCCCGTTGCCCAGAGTGGAGCTTACCTGCCTTGGCGGGTGCCGCTCCTTTGCCAGTGGAGGCCTGCCAGCGCTGGCCTCCATGCCGGCGGGACTGGCCTCCATGCTGTCACAATGTGCTTTGCAGCATTTATTGCCGATTTATTGTTTTCTGTTCAGCACAGCAGTAACATTACAGTGGGTCCTCCTCATCTGTGGATTAGACATCCATGGATTTGGCTCAACGCGGATGGCTAACCCCGGAAGTAGAGTCCCACTGGGGGCAGGGGGTAGCATCACAGTACCTTATTTTTCAGATGTGCCAGGCCTGCCCTTCACTTCCTGACCCCTGCTCACCTTCTAACTACTCCAAACTACTGCAAACAGTAAAAAAAAAATGCAGTAAAAATCTACTTCTGGTTGCAAAGCGAAACCAGAAGTTGTTTTTGAGCACTTTTTTCCTTTACGATTTGCAGCAGTTTGGAGTACTTAGAAGGCGGGTGGGAGTCGCGAAGTAGTGGTGGACCCAGCGCAGCTGAAAAATAAGGTACTGTGGTGCCCCCTGCCCCCCACAGATTAGATTTAACATGGTGGGTATTTTGAACCCCCGTGGATACCAAGGGCCCACTGTACTTGTAAGAAGCTTTTCAATTACAGCTTAAATAATCAGTTCCTGTCCCCAGTGTGGGATGTGGGTGGGCTTTTTGTGGCTGATTGTCTGTCCTTTTTCTTTTCTTGTTTGTTTGTTTGCGTGTAAAATAGTGCTCTTACATCAGTTGCCAGATATTTTCTTTTCCCCTAGTTATTTCCCTTGTAAAATGACAAGAAGAAGAAAAAGAAACTGCATTGGAGAACAAACTTTGAATGAAAACTAAAACAGCCGAGAATCTCCCCTCGTCCCTCAACACAGAAATGATGGGCAACTGATGGGAGTCATAAAAATAACATAAAGTGAGTTACAGCACAAAGGTTGTAATAACACACAGTTGATCTCCTTCTGCTGTTATTTCACTCCTTCTTGGACTTTTTTTGGCCTGATTGTAATTAATGCCTATCACATACCCCCTTCTTCCATTAAGCAATCCCTTCCCACTCACTCTAAGTTTATTTTTAATTTGATCTTACAGCACTACAGTGGAATCTGTGCCAATTCTAACTTATTTCTTAATTCCAGCGTGAGCTGTAATGCTTTGTATGGAAAATACCACGATGAGAGCGCCGAGCAGGACAACTGTGTCACCAATTGGAGCTTCTATACTGGGCCTGTCAGCGGATGTGATCATAATCATATGAACATGACATGTACTGCTCTCTAGCATAGTTTCTGTAGAGGAGCAAAATAGGCTAAGTAATAAATGGAGATAATGGATTTGAAGTGCTGACCAAATGACAAGTATTCCTTATCGTTTCAGCCAGTGTGCTTTGGAAAACACTTTTAAGAGCCTGGCAAAACTAACTACAGTATTGGTTTAATACTGTATTGTCCCGAGTATAAGATGCACCTGATTATAAGACACACCCTTGAAGTTTGGTGCTATTAAAAAATAATAATTAAATCACTGGCATTAAATTGCAACAGCCTGATTATAAGACGCACCCCTAGTTAAAAAACTTAAATTAGGAGAAAAAAGTGAGTCTTATACTCAGACCAATATGGTATATGCTGTCAATAGTATGATGTCCACTGGTAAATTGTGATTTGTCATAAGGAGATTCATAACAGATCTGAAGGGGGGGAGCACTGATAAGAGTGCAGTGATGTAGACTTGAATCTATTGACTTGGACTAGAGTCAGACTCAAGTCGCGTCAATAACTTGACTCGGATTTGACTCGGTGATTATAAAAGACTCCAAAGACTTGACTTAAGACTTGGAGCCCTTTATGACAAGTTGAATTTTATTCAGATTTAAACTTGTTTTCCCCATTAAATAGATAGGGATCCGCAACTAGCAACCAAAGACTTGGGGGTAAAGACTTGGGACTTGAGACTTGGATCCAGAGACTTGATCCACATCCCTGTAAGAGTGTAGATTTCTTTTAAACCAAATCAGCTTTTTACAGGTTATTAATTAATCTCAGAGAGCCTGATGACATCAATTTCAGAGCCTGCCATAGCCCGTTCCGCCTGCAGCACAATGAAATTAGTCTATGAACGTGCTATCCATATGCCATCACGTCCTCATTAAACATAAAACCAGAGTTATATATAGTACACCTTGCAAAAGATTGATCCAAACACATACTACTTGAATAGCTAGATGTTCCAGACTAAACGAACAAGCAGTGTGGCAGGTTGTCAGATGTGTCATTAAGGATAACAAAATGCAGCATGCAAAAGTTGATCAACCAGATAAAAAACCATGCTAAAACCAGAACGGAACAGTCCATTCATATATTTCCAAGAAGCGAGTAAAGCAAAAGCACACATGACTGAGTCTTCTGTTGTGCTCACTTCTCTCGCAACGTGGGATAGGATGAAGTAAGACCTCACTGAAACCGGGATTTCATGGAACTCACTTGTATGGATGGGAGCATCCCTAATGTACACCATTCTCATGCATCAAGGGATACAAGCACATGGTCACTGATTGGCTAGCCACCGCTTTGTGGGTATGGACTACTGATGATAGTGAGGGGCTAGCCAATCAGTAACCATGTGTTGACCCAGTGCTGACTGAGGCACTTCCAGAAGCGTCTTTCGATGGGGGGCCCTGGTACGCTGGGCACCAGGTGCTGACCCAAGGAGGACGCAATTGCGGTTTCAGGAGGGTGCAATCGCGGGAGCGACTTACTTTTTCTGTTGGCTCTTCGCAGGCGAGACAGCCGCGTTTTGGCCCTCCTGCCTGCCCTGGCTCTCGTTTGGCTCCAAAAAGGAAGCCAAACGGCGGTCTGTGGGTGTGTGTGATGGAGGCGCGTGGTGACGTCACGTCCCTGCGTCACGTGGCCACCATCACTTCGGCAGCTCCTGTCATGTGGGGGCAGAGCAATGCCTCTGGGCACCTCCGAGTTCTAACATTGCCCCGATTGCTTGCAGATGAATTCTGTCTCCTTCCAGTCACCGAACAGCAGCATCTAGAAGGGTGTTTTTTTTTTTTTTACAAATCCATTATTTCACTGGCTGCCACTGCAAAGGCAGAATCAGAACGTTCTTAAATGTGGTAAAGTGAGACTATGGGATGGAGGAGAGGAGTTTTTAAAAAAGACTTTAAAACTGTCATATACTTTAACAATAAGCATTTATAAACTGCTTTTTGAGCATGCAATGTAATTTGCAGGCATTATCTTGCTGTTGTCTGTACAACACCCTGCAAGGTAAGTGAATATTAATATCTCCCATAGTGCAGCTGAGGCTAAGAGGAAGTGGTGTGTCGAACGTTACCCAGTAAATTTACTGGCAGAGGTGAGATTCAAATCCAAAAAGCCTTAGTCTGCGCTCCAATCTCACCGCCACTATACAATGCCCGCTCTCTGAGCGTATGGGCTGTCACTCGTTGAGTGGTCCTTGTTGAGTCTCCTGGAGATATCGCTATAGAAATTGAAAGAGGCAGTAGGATTAACTTGTCCTCATGCCAGAGTTTTAATGGGCTCTAGGGGTGTCTCTGCTTGGATTAAATGGAGCCATTCAGCAGATCTGATCCCTGCAAACCACCTTTGCCATGTGTTGTTCCGAAATAGTTCCTTTTTCACTCACTGACAAGAGCTGCCAGGGCGAGGACTGGGAACCCCCAGCTGGTGCACAGCTGCTGTGTGCTGAGCCTGGGCAATGAGAGTCTTTTTCTGGCTTGGGCTTGTTTTGACTCTCAGCTCGTTCCTTGGCTTGACCCCCATTGGCTCCAAGCCAACAGCTTTCCACAGCTCAGCGCAAACACGTACTCAGAGCAAGACCAGCACAGAATATCCTGAACTGGAGTGTTGACACTTCACTCTCCTCTCCATATCATTCTGTTTTTGTTGTTTCTAATGGAAACATCTCCAGAACTAACACCCCCCTTATTTTTGCAAATCTGTATCCGTCAGAGAAATTCAGCTAATATCTCTCTAGTGTCCCTCAGCCAAAGGTTCTCCCCTCCAGCCTGATAAAAGACCCTGTTTTACTGGGATGCCAGATATTAAATTTGGGGCCTTCTGAATGCAACGGATGTGCCCTACCTCTGATTTATGGCCCTTCCCCTAGACATTGGGATGGGCATGTCCAGGGAGCATGTGGAGGGCACAGCTAGCCAGCACACTTGGTTTGCCCCTTCCATGCACTGGCCTTCCATGCAGGACTAATCTCTGAATGATAAACTAATCAAGTAGAAGGTATCACCATATGGCTGGGTCAGTTTTCGCCAAACGAATGCAGTCATCTGAAAAGCTTGGCTTATGCGGGTGTCAAGAATTGGGTCCATCTGAGGAGGTGTCATTTTTCAACAATGGTTCCCCATGTGATAAAAGCCCCCATGTGGAATACCGGTAAGTTCAAGTTGTAACAATGAGATGGTCACAACATATGTGCTTTTGTCTGTAAACCGCTTTGTGAACTTTTTTTGTTGAAAAGAGGTATATATTGTTAATAATAATAATAATAATAATAATAATAATAATAATAATAATAATAATAATAATAATAATATATGGACCAGCCCTAAGACATCACTGAGAACCAACACAAGGAGTACCTCTAGCATCAGCAACAGTTTTAGGACTTCTTCCTCTTCTGTCTTCACAAAGTGGGATAGAAGGACATCAAATGAATGAATATTTTAAAAACGACGTATCCAAAATCTTGTTTCCTCTTCAGTTTTATTACCTAATAAATCAGTTTCATTATTTCCTTAACTTCAGGCTTCCCAAACAGGATAAGGTATGAACTCCTGTAGCTGGTTAATTCAAATTTAATTTAATGTGAAGACATCATTCAAGCCTACTTAGTCAGTGCCTTTAGCTTAGACATAGGTTGGGAGAGAATAAAGCTTCATCTGGTAAGAATGTACCATTTACTGACGCAAGGGGGTTGAAAGAGGGTGAATTTTAAATGTAAAACTGGATCTCTGCATGGAAATATTTGGGTCTTTTCATATTTTCTAAAAATACATTCCATTCAGCACTAGCCTCAGGGTGGGGGTGTTAATCAAGACTGGGTTTAAACATTTTGTGTCCTCAGCAAAATATCTGATACTTCGTTCTTTCTCTCTCTCTGCCCCTTCACCTCATCCTTTTCCAAACATTGGTTTCCGGAGTACCAAACCTAGTTTTGAAACCTGTGAAACCTGAATGGGCTGTTGTCCTTCACACACATACACAGTATACATTCCCTTTTACACTGTAAGCGGTAAACATACAAAAAATGCCAGAATCATACAGCCTTTTATTGAGATTCCCAACTGAATGTCTTTTCTTGTGAATCTCTCAGTATGCCCCAAGTCCCACTGCGTTGCCCTTGTCCACAACCCAGTGTTTTCTTATTTGAAAAGCTGTTGCCAAGCTTAGTTTTTTCTGGCTTGGAATCTGAACATTGGTCACTTGCAATATTTTCCTGAAAAATATGGTGAGACGGACCTATGACCCCCGAGTTCTTCTTTGGCTTATATTGTAATCCAAGCCAGTAAATAACTCCTTTTTTCCACCGTCCCCCATTTAAAACACATGGAACATGTGCACACAGGGGCCAAAATAATTGTGCACAGGGACCCAGTCTAATAGACAGTGGCATGATTGTATAAAGAAACACGGAGACGAGGGTGAAGGTATTAGAGTGCTCAAAAACCCCAAAGGCGGTCCAAACTGAGCCAAACGGGTGACCCAATCCTGTGTAACTTTAAGCAACCAGCCTAAAGGGCCTAAAAGGCTGCTGTATCCTAAGCCCATTGCGGGCTGCCCCAAGGCTGCTAGACTGCACCACGGGAGAAGGGGACATTCATCCCCTTCCCTGGGTGTAAGCGAGCCCGGGGCCTATAGGCCTCCTCAAATGCATGCCAGGTCCAGACCGTGCGTACATTCGGGGAGGCGGTGTAAGGGCGGCGTAGGTTGGGAAGGGGCTTAGGATATCCCCACTGATATCCCTTCCCCCTCCCAACCTGGACCAACCAATGACCCCCCCTCCCTCGCCACCCCGGCCCGCCCTCCCGCCGACCAACATGGGACTTGCCAGCAGTGGCTGGAGTCGGGTGAGATTTGCAGCCTAATAAGCGATGCTGAGTCATCGCAAATGTGCTTTATGGTGTTTGCGTAGCTTTACGCCAGCAGAACGGGAGCTCCGCCAGTCTAAAGTTACGCAGGATAGCACTGGAAATCAGCTCACAGAACCTGCAAACAGGGTGGTGAAGTGCATGTGTGTGTGTGTGTGTGTGGGGGGGGGGGCATTTTGGCTCAGTCCTACTTCTATCCCTTTAAGGAACACAAATATATCTAGTGATTTGTGTAATGTTTAGTGCATCCGAGCCTAAACAGCACAGGCCACATCATCAGTAGTCTACATTGTTTGAGAGCAACCTCCAGGGACTGAAAGGTAATATAAAACATTTATTCAGTGAGTTTCAGCAAACTATGATCTGTTCGTGGGCAATCCTTAAAAGAGGTGGCTGACGGTTAGGAGAATGATGTGAAAGTGTGTCTGATTTCTAGCTTTGGATGGTTATAATTGCTCTGGTTGAAGACGAAGGCAAATGGAGTTTCTTTGAAACTGTAAATATAGCCTGTTTAAAGCTTTAAATCTCACACTGTCCCAGACAATCTGAAAGAAACCTGTAGGAATGTTGTACTGAAAAGATAAATAATTCTGCCTTTATTTTCAGCATACAATTTGCCACCTGTTCTCCAAGGCTGACAAACAGAAAAGTGACTTTTATTGCAGAGCTACATGCTGGAACGCCTTCAGATGATCATTATTTCTAAGGATGAAAAAGACCATCCTGAGAATCAGCATCTTCTCACAGCTGCTTTTGTATTGTGTATTGTTCCTGTACTGTGTGTATTGTTCTATGCTTTCCAAGAGGGCTGGTGAGAGGGGCCCACGCCCTTCAGTGGGCCCACCTGGCTAGACTGACTCCAGTGCTACAGAGTTTTGTTTCCTTGGGATGTCAGCTATGTTTTGTTTACTTAACCAGCAAAGCATATTGGAAGCAGGCAGCAGATACCCAAAGAAAAACCCTGTGCAATCCCCCTCCTACCTAGGCAGCCTAGTTCTATCCCTCACCAGCCCAGACCATGCATCACTGCTGATGGAGGATGTGCTGCATGCTAACAGGGGGGTGATGACCAGACAGCCCAAGAGTGTGAAGTCAAAATCTTTTTTACCTGCCTCCCCAGAGGCTGCCTGGTCTCCAGTGGGTCTCTTCGGACCTAGGCCAGCTGTTTTGTCCAGGCTGGGAAGGGGGGATAGGATCTTGGTGTGCGCCGCTACCACCAATATCCTCTCCCTCCTGCCCCCGAACTGCCCCTGGCCCAGGCCACTCCCTGCCACAAACTGCCCGTAATCCTCTCCAAAACCGCCCCCTGCTGCTGACACCATGAGCTCCTCCAGTGTGAGGCCCTGATAGATTTGGTCCACAAGTTTCTCTCTCTCTCTCTCTCTCTCTCTCTCTCTCTCTCTCTCTCTCTCTCTCTCTCACACACACACACACACACACACACACACACACACACACACACACACACACACACAGAGCATTTATCCCAATCATTTATCCCAGTCTCCAGCTCTGCAGGCAAATTGCCCATCATCACAGTCATTAAAAAAATATTAATAGTCTTTTGTCAAGGCCCTAACCACTCATTCCCAGTGATTAAACCAGCCAAATTCAAATCTCAATAGATCTCCTCTCACAAAAAGCTCCCTGTGTTCAGTAAAAGCAGGGAGAGGAGAGGTGGGACTGTACCTGCTGGCCATGTCCCTGATGCCATAAACCACGGTCCCCTGGTGGCCATCCATTTAACGAGAAAGGCGCTGTACTGATAGGAGTCCTGGACATGGCCCTGCTTTCAGTTACTGAATGCAGGGAGAATTTTATGAGAAGAGGCTTGTTAAATATACATACCTATGCATTATAGCCAAAGTAAATGTGTTCTGAAAATTCTTCCCAACGTCTGTCCTACAAGGATTGATGGTGAAAATTATCTGAATGTTTTCTGGATTTGCAAATATTTGCCATTTACTGCCAGCCTTTGACATATGCTGTAAATGTTTTGCAACAGTAGTCAATACCTGACAGCTGACCTGCAATATCAGTCAACCTTTTTACAGCATGTTATTCACAGATGATCTGCGATATAATTGATAAAACGTTACTTTAGGTTCATTCAAAAATCAAAACAGCCAACTTCTGAACGTTCATGTCAATTTTTGATTGAATTTGAACAGAAATTTTCAGGCTTAGATTTTGGCACCAAGTTCCAAAATTGAGCAGATTTCGACATGCGATAAACAGTGGTGCAAGCCTGCATAACCAATCAACGTGCACTCCAAAAAGGTCTGAAAACACAGTCCAAATGACAAAGTGCACAAATGCTGTAAGCTGACAATGACATACGAGCCATTAAGGACAGGTCTGTCTAGGGCAATTATCCATGGTAGCTAAATGCAGAAGCGTTGTCAGGGGAGGAAGGGGCGGTGGGCCCCCGGGAACCAGGAACTGCCTCCCTGACGGCGGGATTGGCCCCCCTGGCAGCAGGCGGGTGGGGGTGTCAGGGCAGCCTGCAGCGAAGCGACTCATGCTGTTTGCCGGTGCAAGCAAGGAGCAGCAGCGGCAGTTTTGGCCCTCCCGCCCACCCTGCGCCTCGGTTGTGTGCATAACGGTTGCAGCCATTACATCACTTCTGGAGCGGGGGGGGGGTGTCCGCAAAATGCCACTGGCTAAATAGAACCTCCAGGTTCTATTTTTCTGAATATTCATTGCTGGGAGATCAACAACAAAGGAGGACTGTTTCCTTCAGGGAATGCATATGTGGGCATCCCTGAAACATCTGGCTAGTCATTGTTGAAAGCCAGATGTTGGAATCGGTGGCCTATGGCCTAATCTAGCAGAGCTCTTCCTACATTTTCACATTTTGATGCAAGCTGCATATGTGGGGAAAACAACGAAAGGGCACCGAAGATTTTAAATTAAGATGTGCCAGTAAAAACAGCTTGTGCTGCCAAATCTTACGAACGTCTTCCACTTACAGACTCAAAGAGTTGGAGAGGGTCTTGGAAGCCATCTAGTACAACCCTCTGCTTGCTGCAGAACATCGAGTTAGAGCAGTGTTTCTCAAACTGTGGGTCGGGACCCAGTTGGTGGGTCGCGACCTGATTTCTGGTGAGTCCCATGTGATGGAAAGATCAGATAAGTAATTGTCACAAGCCCTGAGGCTATTCCAAAATCAGACAGCTGCTAATTACCCTGCAAACAGCTGAGCTCCTGCAGTTTGTGAGGAGCTGAGCTCCTGCAGTTTGCATAGGTCTTTTTTTGGGGTGTGTGTTTTTTCCCCCAAGTCTGTCAATGACAGGTAGCAGGGGCAGATGAAGGCTGGGTCACATAACTAAGCCCCTCAAGCCTTGAGGCTATTAGGGTTACCTCATTATGAGAAGTGGATTGAGGGTTTTTTTTTTGCAAATAAATACATTATTACTTATAAATAAATAAATATATTAAGTCTCGTAAAGCTAGGTGGGTCTTGATAGAGTGTCATTTAAAAAGGTGGGTCCCAATACTAAAAAGTTTGAGAACCACTGAGTTAGAGTATCCCTGACGGACAGTTGTTCAGCTAGTGCTTGAAGATGAAGTTGTTCAGCTAGTGAGATAGTGCCCCCACCCCATGCCTAGTAATTGGCTCATTTGTTGAACTGGTCATGTAGGTCTCATACGTCAACAGTGGAAGCAGTGAAAACCAGTTGGGGTGGCATTCTGATGCCAGTCTCAAGTATGTGGTCTATTAGAACTATTTGCTTTTTTTTCAGTTTTTTACTTCATGAGTAGTGGTCACAATGCTCCACCAGTGATCTGGTTGACCCAAGGCCACGTCCCACCCATGCCAACAGTGGCGATGTGACAGCCTGGGAGAGGGGGGCGGCGTGACGTTGCCACTAGAAGCTACATCATACACACACCCCAGTCTCAATGACGACACCGGTGGCGGTAAAAGAATCACGATGGGCCGGGCGAGCGGACACTTTTTCATGCCGCATTTTCGCAGTGCTTTCTCTCCCCCTTGCCGCTGATACGGTGCGGTCGTCACACCCCCGCTAGCCACCCAGGGGCAAACCGCCCCCCCACACCAGCATTCCGACACCTCTGCATGTCACATCCTCATCATTGTCCACAGACAGTGCATATAGGCTTGCCCAAATGTATCCGTATCAGTGCTGTTGCACAATCTTGCTTCAGGAATTCTGTTTTGCCACACGAGCACAATGACACATGGTATTGCACTGGGGGATAAGACTTTGCACGGGATCCTATCCCTACTTTGTTCTGCACAGCAAGCCATAGTATTATATTGCCATCTGTAAGGGCCCTTTTCAGACGCCTCGGCAAAGAAAGTGAATGTTTGTTGTTTATTAAGTAGCTTGATTGTTCACTTCATGTATTTTTGTTAACAGTTATGATCTTAGCTGCCCTGAGGGGGCCAACCCCCAACATAGAAAAAAATTGAAATAAATATTATTGCTAAAAATGACCCACAACTCCCATTGCTTGACACTTAGTTTACACAACTGTCAAGATTTATATCTTCACACCTTAGGGGGGAAAAGTAACTCCTTCCCGTGAAAAAAGAACACAACCAAATTCTATCCAGAGTTGGGCACCTCTCTAAGCCCATCAAAATCAATGGGCTTCCATGGACCGTACTCTGCGTAGGATCAGGCTACACAAATGTTAATTATGTTCTTTTACTCCCTTCAGTAGAAAGCAGGAAAGGCCTTAAATCCATCTGCCCTGAAAATGTGCCCAGACCACAAGTATTTGAAAGCAGTCGAACACCTGCAAGTGAAGCAAGAATGAGACAGCGTGAGCCAAGAGACAGAATTTTCCTTATATGGTACTTTGCCGTGAAGTGTGTCTGGGAAAGGGACATATTATCAAGCAGTTCACTCAACATGAAAAAGGAAAAAGGCATTCACATATTTGTCTACTGTGCACGCTGGCCTTACTAAATGCACTCCCCATTTCCTTTATGAGTCTATCGACCAGGCCCAGACTGAAAACAAATTATCTGTAAGTGAAACTCGGCTCAACTATGGTAATATCAATAAAGCTGTAAGCATTTACCACTACGCAGGAGTTCTCCATCAGTATTTCTGAAAGAGGATGCAGGCATTTTGAGACTGGAATACAACAAGATATCTAGGCTTACCAGATTTTCCCAGTTCTAAACCAGGATACCTCCCCATAAATAAATAAATAAATAAATAAATAAATAACAGACGGCGGTACACTGGGCCAGGAATGCCCGGGACCGATCCGGTGCCAGAGCTCGGAACCCAGGATGGTCCCTGGCGTTCTGGGATGGATGGAAAACCTAAAGATATCAGGGGCAATCTACAGTGATCAAAAGGGTAGAGGGCGAAGGGAATGTAATGCGACTGTGTTAGTGGAGAGTCCAGAGAGCTTGCTGCCTAATACCCTAATCTTCCATACCACTTTCCTCAGGATGACTTGTTAAATATTGAAAGATTAAACTCCCCCCCTCCACACATACACATTGGGTTCATTCTGAGAGTCTTTTCTTTCAAGCCTTTTTTGTCAGGATCAATGAGATCTCAGGATCCCTTTCAGGACTTCCCAGGATCAAAGTGTACTTGAATGGCCCAATCATCTAATCATATGGGGCCTTTACAACAGCAGATCTTGTGATCCACTGTTGTAAAGGTCATGACAGTGCATGCTGCAAATAGTGCCCCGCTGCTGAGCATGTCGGAGCCGCCAGTGCAAAAGGCCAGCAGCTCCATGCACCCACCACCAGTGGACCTGGCACATGCCAGGGAAGGTAAAGTGGTGGGGGGGGGCGGGTTGTGGGTGGCTCAGGGCAGGGAGGAGGAGGGGAGGGTGTGGTTCAGGTGGTGGGAGGAGAGGATTTCTGTGGCAGTCATTCAGATACTATCCCCCTTTCCCGGCCTGGACCCATCCCTTTCCTGCCCTTGGACTTGCGCCAACAAAATAGCTGGCGTGGTTCTGAGGAGATGCATTTGCAATTAAGCGGCCTACTGGGAGCTGTTATGTTTACTTACCTCTGACTGGCCGTCTGATCATGCCTCCGCCATTGCATGCAGCATGTGCTTCATTGCATGGTAAAGAATGGTGGGGGATAAGACTGGGCCTTATCAGTTGGCTTGAAACTCAACATTAATAAAACTAAGATCATGGCATCTGGGCCCATCAATTCCTGGCAAATAGAAGGGGCAGAAATGGAAGCAGTAACAGATTTTACTTTTCTGGGCTCCAAGATCACTGCAGACGGAGACAGCAGCCATGAAATTAAAAGACGCTTACTCCTTGGAAGGAAAGCTATGGTAAACTTAGACAGCATAATAAAAAGCAGAGATATCACCATGCCAACAAAAGTTCGTATAGTCAGGGCGATGGTGTTCCCAGTAGCAATGTATGGTTGCGAGAGTTGGACCATAAGGAAGGCTGAGCGCCGAAGAATAGATGCTTTTGAACTGTGGTGCTGGAGAAGACTCCTGAGAGTCCCTTGGACTGCTAGGAGATCAAATCAGTCAATTCTAAATGAAATCAAGCCTGACTGCTCCCTGGAAGGACAGGTACTAAGGCTGAAACTCAAATATTTTGGCCACCTAATGCGAAGAGAGGACTCTCTGGAGAAGACTCTGATGCTGGGAAAAATTGAAGGCAAAAGGAGAAGGGGAAGGCCAAGGATGAGATGGTTAGACAGCATCACCGATGCAACAAACATGAAAATGAGCGAACTCAGGAAGATAGTGGAGGACAGGAAGGCCTGGCGGGATATGGTTCATGGGATCACGAAGGGTCGGACACGACTTAACGACTGAACAACAACAACAAGACTGGGCCATTAGTCAAGTCTCAGGATTCTTTTCTCTGTTGGTTTTTAGGGCAGGTTGAAAAGAAGGGTGGCTGCTTAACCCCTTTCCCTCCTGCCTTTTTCCTGATTCCAATCACCCTCACTGTGCTGCTGTTGCACTGATAGATGGAAAAGGTATGAATAAGCAATGAGAATCCTGCACATTTCACCCTGGCGTTGAAAAACAGCATGAATATGGTGCTTTTGAGTTGGTAAATGACAGCAGAGGAAAATGTTAAGAAACAGATCTGGGCCACAACAGTTCACACCTCACAAAATGGTGGGGTGATCTTTGGTGATTTGGTGGGTTTGGGCCACCCTAGAAGGAATGGGAATCATTGCTTCACTTGCCATGCTATGAAGAGTGTAATCTGCCCCTCTCTTGGGAAGAGAGAGGGTGGATTGTGGGCCACATCTCATTGTGCATTGCAGATCATCTTCCGTGAATTTGGTGATCCACACTGTGGCACAATCCATATACTGCCACTCTCCCAGAAGAAGATTGATTTATTTATTTAAATAATTCGTACCCTGCTTCTCAGTAGGCAAAGGCTCCCAGAGTAGATTAAAGTTTTTTTTTAAAAAAATGGGAACGAGATTATAATATACAAGGTATGGGTGGGGAGGGGGGGTGTTATGCCCTGGATGGTGGTTGAGCTTTGGTGAGACCAGTTCGGTTGTGCCCTGGATGGGAGACAACTGGAAGTTGTTGACAAGCTGAGATAACCTGTGTTAACCCACTGTGAGAGACAGGAGTCGCTGTCGAGCAAGCTTGGAAGGCGTGTGCTGCGCCGCCAGAGAGATAACTACATTGTTGAAGGGAAACATCTGGAGAATGAAAAGGGTTCTATGTGAATAGAAGATTGTTGTAAATACCCCTCCAGGGGGTTAGAAGAGCCTGCCTATGAAAACCACCTTGAATAAATTCTGAGGATAAATTTGATGATAAGAAGTATGGTATACTTCTTCTTCTTCTTCTTCTTCTTCTTCTTCTTCTTCTTCTTCTTCTTCTTCTTCTTCTTCTTCTTCTTCTTCTTCTTCTTCTTTTGATGATGATGATGATGATGATGATGATGATGATGCTTCCTGTTTTTCTCCTTATAGGATAGTTGGTGGTTCTATGACCTCTGTGAAGGAGGAGGGGCCCAGTTAGCTTGAAAGGTCACAGTTTATGGAAGTAATGACAGTGGCGTGCTGGATTCTCTTTTTTCTTTTTCTTCTCCTTTTCCTCCTCAGGGTAGGGAGAATGACCCTCAAGTCCTCCTGCTGGGTTCACTTTGCAACCTTACAGAAAACTTTCAAATGGAAGGGCAAATTGGCCAAGTGAGTTAAATACCAAAAACCTAGCTATGAAAATGGAAATTCTCTGTGGACATTTAGCATTATTTACATAGAAAATATCTTAGTATTAACTACAGGTATTACAGAAATAATTCTAAAGACCGTCAAGCAAAATCTCCAGGAAGTGCACATCCAGTACTGTCATTTCCGTTAAATTTGGTGCAAAACACCACAATTCTCTAAATTTGTCACACTCTAAATTTGGCTACTCAGGACAAAAGGACTTTGGAAATTCTAGATCCCTATCTGCGCAAAACCCGCAACTACTGAAAATAACACAAATATAATAATTTGAAATATTACTGCTCACACAAGAATTCCAGAGAGTGCCAAGTGATAAATTTCACCACTGTGTTTCAAAGGAGGAAACATTGCTTTTTCCATAAAGGTTTTAATATCTTTAAATGCTTTTCTTTAGATCCGTTGGTACTGGCATGCTCACAGCGGTAAATATTTATGCTCGATAATGTTGTGGTTTGGACAGTTGAAATATTTGTCTGCAGAGCAGCCCACCTTTTTAGCAATGAAATTGGACTGATGATTTTAAAAATGTGCATCGATCATTTCTGCTTTCCTCTTCTCACCATCCATTGCCACCAGACTCCTCACACTGCAGAAGACACAAAGCTTTCTTTCATGGAGAAAGCTCAAAAAAACCCTCCCCTGTCCAGGTGTGCAGACCTATTTCTAGGCAAACACAGCTGTGGGGGCACATCCTGTGCACCGATGCCCAATACTGTAGGGATAGCATCCACGCAGTTATCCTGTCTGAAGAGCAAAGTGAATAAACCTGGCAGTGGCCGGAAAGAGAAATGATGGATTGGGGGGGGGGGATCCGCTGAACAACTGGAGCGTGCACAGAGTAGAAACAACCTGTATGTAGCATTGGTAGCTCTTCTTTAACTTCAAAGAAGCCTCTTAGTTCATGTCAATTCGTTTCAGAGCAGTTAAGCTTCTTGTTACATTTTAACGCTGGCTCTTTTGTGATGGTTGAGATTTTCAAGGGATTTTTTAAAGTAAAAATCTAAATTCTGTTTCAGCTTTAGGTACATATTCATTCCCAAGTTCCTCTAGTGGTGAGACGTTCCAGGGGCTACAACTACTGGGTTTAGTGTCTATTAAGAGAGAGACAGCACTGGACACTGTGCTATTTTATTCATTGTATTTATAGCCTACTTTTACCATGGAACTTAGCGGAATTGCAAGGGAGTTCAATTAAGAGTTCCTAGGTGGCCTGGCTCCAACCCAAACATTGAACAATTTCAGAGAAAAATTGCTACTAAAGTGTCCTTTGTGAATAAACCCAGTTTCATTTGGAAAGCTGTATTGTCTCTACTGAAATCCTAGCCTAAGTTCTGACAAAGTCCCAGGTTACTGGAGATAAGTGGGACTCTGGGGTTGAGGACCCAGAAGGGAGCATCACTAATCCCTCAAGTTCTTGCAGAGAGTGAGGCCCCTGGCAAGCTGGGGATTGCTGTCAGTGACAGAATGACCGGATGAAAGAGCATTGGCATCTTGGAGTCCTGGGTCAGGAACTGCTCTGTGACCACCATACAGGGCTTTTAGGATCTTCTAACATTGCATTATGGTGGTGGTGGGGGGAAATCTCCTGGAACAGCTTCAGTCAGAGTTGGGAATCCTAGCTGTCACCATGACCTGGGGCTTATAATGAAATCTGCCTTATTAAGGGGTACACAAGCAGAGTGTAAGTGGAAGCAAACGAGCCCTCCTTTTGCAGGCAAAAGCTCAAATGAGCAGCATAGGTAGTCCCCAAAGCTGAATTCCACTTTCAGCAAACCATCTAGCTTACAGCCCAATCCTGTGTAAGATATAGCAGCCGACCTAAAGGTCCTATCCATGTCCCCGGCTGCCTCAAAGGAAGGGAACAATTGTCCCCTTCCCCGGCTATAAGCAGCTTGAGGCCCAATGGGCCTCCTCCAATGGGCCTCCTCAGGCTGGGCCTGGAGAGAACTTTGGATATCCGCGGGTGCGGGGATGGCAGGGATGCAGGATAAGGGCCGCCGGCCTCTGCGCCGGTGGTCCTTACTCACCGGGTGCTGTAAACGTGCTTTAAGGCACATTTACAACACCCTGCACCGGGGGAGCACATGCTCCCCTGGCGTAATTGTGCACAGGATTGCGCCGTCAGTCTTGTCTACCCTAACTGGCAGCAGCTCTTAGGTTTCAGACAGGACTGAAACGTTGAAACATTGGAAGTGAATATGAAGGGTCCTCCTAAGAAGAAACATCTGAGAATTTTCAAGGGAAGCCAAATGAGTTTCTAAATGACAAAGAAAATGCATCAGATGTTTTTGCACATCTCTTTCCAGCTTTGCCTAGAGATGCCAAGAACCGGAATTGACACCTGTAAACAAAGCAGGTGCTCTGCACTGAGCTACATCCTGATCTCAAATCCCATCCCTGAAGATGAATTGCCCATTCAGGGGGCAATTCACTGTTATCAGGAAATGCTAGCATTTATTATTTTCTTGATAATAAACAAACATCCTGACAACTTCTTCATAGTAATCAGGCCATCAAACCCACAGCAACCTATCATATGCAGCTTTGAGTTTATGGCTTTCCCCTTATGTGCCTCCGGAAACACAAATACAAAAGAAACACACACACACACACACACACACACACACACACACACACACACACACACACCACACACACACACACTTTATTCCTCTGTAATCAAGAAGGCATCCGGAGAAAATATTTTAAAAAAATCGAAGAACTGTGCCCAATGGAGAAGTCTGTCCGGACAATATGAGGTCATCAACCCTGGGAGACAATTCCATGATCACCTAAGCTGATTATTTTACAGAGTGCTGTAAGTGTATGCCAGGTGGAAGGGAGCCTAATGGATTGATCTCATGAAAGAGAAATGAAGCCACCTGAACCAGGAAATGTACAAAGTTACAAGAAACACAATGATGAAAGCATTTTAAGGAGGTTGGCACTGAATTGCTTTTACCCACTGAGATGATGGGGGGGGGGGGGGCAAACTAGCCCCTAAAGATTCCTGCAGATTTTATTAGCTCACTTTTTCCTTTCCTTTTCCTCCTACCTGTTTGTTCATTGCTTTATGATATACCCATACCTACTTAAATTAAGGACTCCCAAAATGTGATTGCTGAAATATTCCTGGAAACCAAGTGGAAAAAGTCTACAAATCAAACTGAGCCGTCTAGGTGTGAAGGCCCTAATATTCTCAGATAGAGCCAGCTTGCACAGTTGTGTTAGCATCTGCAGGCTCTTATGCCATAGGGCTATTATTATGTTGGAGAGATTTTTAACAGCAGCTGTATTTGTAGAGCTGTAATGCTCATGGGATTGATGAAGAGTGGAAGGAAACATCGGACTTCTCCATTTACAATGCGGAAGTGAATTGTCATTTTTTGGTGGTTTTATCCTGTTTCCCTGAAAATAAGACCTCCCCCGAAAGTAAAACCTACCATCATTTTTGCTTGATTTTTGCTGGCACTGCAAAAAACCTCCCCTGAAAATAAGACCTAGCTAGGGTCAGACGGACGCAACCCCCCCGGCACTTACTTTGACCGATTTAAGTTTCATTCTTTCCCGAGGGTGTAAGGCCTGGTAGGCCTACACTCGAGTCCTCCATCATGGAGACGACGTGCTAGAGAGACTCTGTAAGGTTGCAGCCTCCTTGCAGGCCTTGCTGGCCTCTCTAGCACGTTGTCTCTATGTAGGAGGACTCACGTGGAGGCCTTCCAGCCTCAGGAAAGATTGAAGCTTAAATCGGTCAAAGTAAGTGCAGGGGGGGTCGCGGGGGTGCTGGGGGGGGGGTCGCGACGCAGGTTGGGAAAATAAGACCTCCCTAAATAAGACCTAATGCATTTTTTGAGCCAAAATTAATATAATACACTGTCTTATTTTGGGGGAAACACGGCAGTGCACGACACATTTTGGATGGGATAGAAATTTGCATCATCCTTCTACCACCTCTGTGTGCGCACATTAAAATTATTACCATGATACCACAAGAATTTCATTCATTCAGATCTCCAATACCTGGAACTACAGGTATTAGTTCAATACCTTGAACCTCGCTATCTACAGGTTCAATACCTTGAACCTCGCTATCCGCGGGGGTGTGTGTTCCATTCCATATCCCCCATGGATAGCGAGGATCCGCGGATACCAGAGTCCACGCAAAAATGCTGTTAAAAGAAAAAAAAGGTTTAAAATGCAGGGTTTTTACCTTTTAGAAGCAAACCACTGTGTGTTCTTGCTTATAATAGCCTGAAATCGCTCTCCGGAAGCCTCTTTCACGTTGCACAACTCTCCCTCTCCCAAAATAGCTCCAGAATGCATTGCAATGGGACTTTTTCCCCTTTTAACAGCATTTTGAACGTGGACCTTGCAGGTCCGGGATCCGTGGTGAGTCAAATCCAGGGATCCCGAACCCATGGATAGAGAAGGGTCCACTGTATATGTATTTGCTGGAAAACAATTTCAGATCAAAATGCCCCACCAAATCTGAAGAACCATCCTGAGAGCAAGAAAAAAAATAATTATTATTCATCCTAAAGTAAAACAGTTGCATATGAGCAACTACATTATAGCAGGTGCCCAGTGATAAAGGGGGCATCTACATAGCCTTCCTCATCTGCATTGCTACTGCATAACTCTTGAAGTGAGGGGGGCAGTCAGGAAGGCACTAGACAAATCTATTAGCCTTTCATGAGGTGAATACTCCTTTACATAGTTCTCATCATTTTCCTCTACAAGTCTAGTATTGCAGAAATGAAGTGGGTGATAACGATGTCGTTCAGAAGCAAGCAGATCCACTTGAACATGTCAGAGACATATGGTGTCACCTCTAGCGTTCTTTTGTATAGCATCCCATGGCTTTCTTCGCATCAGAAGAAGGAAATTTTGCTAGTGAACAGGTGCATGGTCGGGGGAGATGACAGGTCCTTGGTTATTTCTTCACGGGTGTTTTTTTTTTTACTTTATTTCTGATGTGGATCATGCAATAGAGAGGAGATTCAGAGACACCTACTTCTTCAAGGAGAGGAGTCCAACTGGTGCCATCAAACTTCAGCCATGAGATTTGGAAGCCTGAAGTTCACCTACCTAGAATAATGGAGAGTATGAACATGAACTCATATTGCTCTGCTACCATCCTGTAGTAGCTCTGTGCAAGCCTGTATCTATTATGCCAGTCTGGGTCAGGCTGTGTTCCTTTGGCACCCATTAGGAAGCAGGGATGGCTCACTCATGAGGTAAGGTGAAATTGCTGCTTCAGGTGGCAGGCTGGGGAAGTTGGTTGCATGACTTCTTTACCACCACCAAGTGATTCTTCAAAACAGTCTGGGAGTGGCGGATCCTGAAAGTCCCAGGATCCTCCCTGCCTGACCACTGTTTAAGAAGCACCAGACAGATGAGGTAAGGAAGTGGTGGTAATTTAGTGATGGGGAGAGAGGGGGGGGCGAAGAGGATGGCTTTCCCTGCCACCACTTCCATCTCCTCCTCTGTCACCCAGTGCTTCTTCAAAACATGCCAGGAGTGAAGAATCTTGGGACAAATCCAGCCTGCTTTGAAAAAGTGCAGGTTGGCAGGGGAAGTAGGGAGATGGCAGCGGTGGTGGTGGTGGCCAAAAGGGGGGGCAGGGCAAGTGGAAAACCAGAAATGGGGGGAACGGAATTTGGACACTGCTTAGAGTGCTGAATCTGGCTTCAATTGGGCCTCTTAAGATGCCTTAATTGGTGGTCCCAAGTGCAGTTTAGATGTTGGATATCTTCTTTTCACAAAAGCAGCTATTGCAAAAGCTGACATCGACAAGAGTAAGGCACACACAGCTAAATAATTCTTCATGCAGAAGAATATGACAAATACTGTCTTGCCATAAATACTGTCTTGCTAGCCCCAAAGGCTACAATTACATGTACAGTAGAAAATGCAACAGCTGCTCTGAAAGGGCATCATTTTCATAGTCAAATAATTTTAGTTACTGAAATGTTGTATATAATTAAATCAGCACTGAAGTCAATCAATATCTTTACTACGGTCAAAGACCAGCCCTGAAGTGATCCTCTGTTCTTCCAACGAATGGACAACCATCTTCCTTAGTTTCCCTTAAGCATAGGACTCACAAACCAAACCAAAACCTTTGCTTGGGAACACAATATTGGCCTTGGGATGCCTTTGGGATACCCTTAAGCATAATTCATGCGACGTATGAAGCTCTCATACTGAACCATCCCATCAGTATTGTCAACATTGACTGGTAGTAGATCTTCAGGGGATCAGAAAGGAGTCTTTCCCAGCCCTATGTGGAGATGCTGGGGGTTGAAACTGGCACCTTCAGTATGGAAAGCACATGCTCTACCAGTGAGACGCAACCCCTCCCCACTTAGCAGCATGGTTGCTGTTTGAAGTACAACCATGCCAGTACAATGCCACATAGTAAGCAATACAGTCTTGTTGCCAAATCTCAGAATTATCTTGTTTGAAGTGCAAATTTTCCTATCTTGCAATCCTTGGATACAATTTGAATGGAACATTATTTCCCTTGGATGTTCTCTTATAGCTCAGAATGCATAATCAGGTTTTATGTACAGGTGTCCCCCGCTTAATGACGGATCGCTTAACGACGATCCGGATATATGACGGAGGTCCCCAGTAAAAAAGAGCAAAGGATTTAAAAAGACGTGTCTTTTTAAAGCCCCAGCTCATCAGCTGTTTTGCTTTAGATAAGGGCTTTGAAGTTCAGCACTGGGGCTTTAAGCACAGCACTGAACTTCAAAGCCCTTAACTAAAGCCAAACAGTTAATGGGTAAGATACGAGCTTGGATGTTTAACGCTGGGGCTTTAAGCACAGTGCTAAACTTCAAAGCACAGCAAGACCCGCTTAATGACAGTTTCACTTTACCATGCGGATTTCAGAACGTATCCCCGTTGTTAAGCGGGGGACACATGTACATGAGGTGCTTTTAAATGTAAATCTGCTTATTGTTGGGGGATTTTTGTTTGTTTGTTTGTTCTGTTGTTTTTGGCTCTGGACACCATTTGATGCTGAGAAAGAGTGACGCAAACATCTCCAAATGGGGATAGCCAACTAAAAAGGAAATGCATGTGTATATTCAGACATGTTCAGGGATTGCACACCTCCTATATTCCTCAAGGTCCTAGAGCTTCTCTGGTCTTGCCCACAAGTGCCTGAAGCCCTAATATCCCCATTGGGGGTGTTTGTTTAGCTCCTTGAGCAGCAACTGGCATCCAGGATGTGAACAAAAATAGGTAAAAGTAATGTCTATGGCAAAATATGACATGGTGTGTCAGCATTATGGATCAATGTAGACTCTGAGGGAGATTAATGCTCTCTAGACATACTTGTAATTGGTTACCCGTTTTCAATTCAAGTTGATGGGTGATTGTCCATTACTACCAGTGCTTGCACCAGTTTCTTGGGGGCCCTAGGACAAAACCCTGCACTGAGCCCCCCCTTGCCTCCTCTCATCCCTGATGGAACTTTGAACGTTGCCACTGGTACTGAGGATTCAGGGGTTAACCCAGTCAAGTGTGCTTTCTGATGACCTGGGCCCTCAGGCTAGTGCCTAACCACTTACACCACCCCAAACACTGCTGGATGCGTGAAATCCCCCCCCCCCTCAATGGTTGTGGTGGTTTCACTACAATGTCCCCAGCTTTGGAGCAGCAGAATTGTGGAGGCATTGTGGTAGCTGTGATGGTGGTGAAACAGGGAGCTACTTCACACAGAAAGGCTCACAAAGTGTGGAGCTCTACCCACATAGTTTTGTTTAATGTAGCAGCCACAAGCTGAATGACCTGAGCTTTAAACATACTGCACTGTGACCCAATTCTACTGGGCCTCCCTACCAACAGAATATGTGTTCTACTGGTGGCGACTGCTACAAAAATGCCATAAAATGCAATGAATGCTGACAGGAAGGCAGGAGCCTTCTCACACGTCATTGGCTCACCTGCTGGGATGAGGTAAGCCAGCAGGAGAGGTGGGAGGAGTGGGGACGTAATGGGGTGGGGCAAAGCTGGGTGGGGAAGGGAAACAACAGGGGCAGGAGGTTGTGAGAGGGGGTTAATCCAGCGGTGATGTTGTGCGCCAGATCCTATCCCCTCCAGCAGCAGCCTCCCAGTTCCCTTTCTTTCCTCGGACTTGCAGTAGCAAAATCACTAGTGCTGGTCCGAGAAGACCCATTACAGAGCAGGAAGTTTATGCAGGGGTAAGGGGATTTAAATCTCCTTTCCCTGCCGAAGCCTCCCAATCCTTCCCCCCTCCCGCTGGAGGCAGCATGCCCAGTTTGGGCACAACTGCACCAGCAAGGGGGGGGGATAGGATTGGGCTGTTATTCATTTTCTGCAGACATTCAATGTACAGTACAGTGAATGAAGAAAACAGGAATTAATTAGAACACAGCAGAAGAACATCTCATGTGCCCCATTTCATGAATCGGTGGGTCTCCCAGGTGTGGAAGCCTGTGTTTCCTGGGGTTTCTTAAAATAAGATTTATTTTAGATCATGATTTATTGTGCACTTACTGTTATTTTCACACTTATTCTTTACTCATAAATGTTTAAATGAGTTTGCTTCTCCAGAAAAACAACAACAACAATGTTTTGCATGACTTTTACCACAAGAGAATCTAGAGCAGTGGACCAACCTGGTGTCTCTGCCTGTAATTTGCTTAGTGATGCTTTGGAAGTCACTTGAAGGTAACTTCTCTCTCTGCACTTTACTATGAGTGTATCTAAGCCCATATTACTAAAGGTTAGTTATTTAAAGTTCACGTTCCCTCCACTGGGATGCAAGCGTGGTAGGAAATATTTCCATCCTACAACAGCCCAAATACAACTCTGTCTTAAATGGACAGCACAAGCACAGGAAAAAAGCTGCACACTGCATTCCCCATTTTGCTGTGGTAATCCAATGTTGAAGATAATATTTCGGAAGATTTGTCAAGGGGAGCTATTTATCATTATACTCACTGCAGGACAAGAGGCAATGCATTGCAAGTAGAAAGGTTTCACTTTAATAATAGGAAACTGCAAGGATGCTTGGGTAATGGAACAACGAAGTCTAGGAAGGGAAAAAAAAACACGATTGCTCAATCGTAAGGCCTAGTCAAGTTTTCTAATCTCTGTGGATTCTTATTCAACTTCTCAGTATAAGAAACACACACAAAACTGGGTTTTCTCAAAGGCAACCCTGGGAGAAAGAATATTCTTTCCCCACAGTTCCTGTGGGCCATTCTCATGTGGCCACTGACAAAGAATGTGTTTCTAGTTAACAGCTCTAGGGCAGCGGAATATTATGAATAAAATGGGGGAAAAACAGGTTGAGGAGAAGAACAGAACAATGGATCACTGCCATAGATTCCTCAAGTGGTGATGCTCTGAATCTGAGCAACACACTCAGGCCCCAATCCTATCTGGGGCTTACAGCAGTGGATCTTGTGATCCACTGCCATCCGTCCCAGTAGTGTAAAAGTTGCTGTAATAGCAGCATGTGGGTCGGGGCCACCAGTGCAAATGGTTGGAGGTCCTGCATACACACCAGTGGCTCCAGAATGCCCCACCAAAGCAGGCAAGGTGGCAGTGGGGGTGGTTTGGGGGTGGTTCAGGGGAGGATCGAGGTGGGAAGCAGGTTGAACCGGGGCAGTTCTGGGGAAGGAGGGGGAGGACCACAGTGGCAGCAGTGCACACCAAGATCCTACCCCACATTTTCTGCCCCAACACGCCCCCTGAGGCTCCTCAGACTTACTCGAGCTGGCATAGGTCCAAGGAGATCCATTGGAGACCAGGCGACCTACAGGGAGGTAAGTAAAAAATATTTGTTCTTACTTCTCCTGAGCCTTATGGTTTCCCCTCCACCATAGTATGCAGCATACACTCTGTTGACACTGCTGCAGGCTTGCGGGGGATAGGATTGGGCAGTCAGCCTCTCCATCAGCTGCTAGTGACTTGCTTCATCTGTCTCCTCAAACTGTGAGGTGGGAGAAGGAACAAGGAAGACTAGAGTGCAGTGTTTACAAGCTTACAAGGCTGGGGGTGAGACTTAGGAGGAGGATGCCTTCCAATCAAGTTTGTGCTAGGCTTTAGTCAAAGAAAACAGATATTTTCACATAGATTACAGGAAAGAGCTCTGATCTGCATTTTGTACTCAGCGAAATACACAAGAATCAGCGAAATACACAAGAATCAGCGAAATACACAAGAAACAGAGTCTTGAACTTCCCTCCACTGCGATGCCGAAGCAATTTGACTCCTGGCTTCAGGGGGAGTACTTCCCCTGAAGGAGCAGGTCCGCAGCTTGGGGGTTCTCCTGGATGCGCAGCTGCTCCTGGATTCCCAGGTAGCGGCTGTGGCCAGGGGGGCTTTTGCCCAGCTTTGGCTGGTGCGCCAGCTGCGACCGTACTTGGATCGTGCAGACCTGGCCACAGTGACCCATGCCCTAGTGACATCTAGACTAGATTACTGCAATGCCCTCTACGTGGGGCTGCCTTTGAAGACTGTTTGGAAACTGCAACTAGTGCAGAATGCGGCGGCCCGGGTGGTTGCCGGGGCTTGTCGGTTCGACTCAGTCGGACCGTTGCTTCGGCGGCTACACTGGCTGCCGGTTCGTTTCCGGGCACAATTCAAAGTGCTAGTTTTGACTTTTAAAGCCCTTAACAGCTCGGGTCCAGGGTATTTGAGGGACCGCCTCCTTCCTTATAATCTGACCCGTACTCTGAGGTCATCAGGGGGGGCCCTGTTAACCGTGCCACCATTGACAGAAGTGAGGGAGATGGCAGCGCGGAATAGGGCCTTCTCGGCGGTTGCGCCCCAATTGTGGAATTCCCTCCCCTTGGAATTAAGAACGACTCCCTCTTTAGAGGCCTTTCGGCGGGGCCTTAAGATGTTTTTATTCAGGACTGCTTTTAATGTCTGACATGGTGGGCTGACCTTTTAACAAATGGTTTTAATATATGTAAATGCTGGTGACCCACTGGGGTTGTTTATTTTTAACTTAAGTGTTTTAATTATTTTAATGAGTTTTTAAATTGTTTTAATGTGTTTATGTATTTTAATATGCTGTAAGCCGCCTTGAGTGCCCTCGGGAGAAAGGCGGGCTACAAATTCCTAAAATAAATAAATAAATAAATAAATTTGATGAGAGAAGTCGCGATTTAAAAGCATCTCAACCAACACAAGGTGAGCAGAATTTGTACTTGGGCATTTGTGCATGAGTACAAAATGCAAAGTGAGAAGGATCTTCAAGATCAAAGTGAGAAGGGTTTGATTCAAGGGCAATCCCTCCTTGCTTGGTTTTTTGACTGTCCAGTAGACAACACTGAGGGCGCAATCCTGGGTAGCCTAGTGCAGGGGGAGCACACGCTTCCCCGGTGGAGGGTGTCGTAAATGTGCCATAAAGTGCATTTAAAGCACCTGGCAAGTAAGGACCACCGGCACCACTCGGGGTCCTGCCCGGCCCTGCACACACTGGAGCAGGTAAGTCCTACCCTGGCTGGGGTGGGGGGAGGGCAGACCGGGTGGGCAGGAAGGGTGGCCACTGGCCTGAAGAGGGCGGGGATATCGGTGGCAAGATACGCTGTATCCTAGGCCCTCTCCAGGCCTGGAGCGGCCTTACACGGCCGGCGTGAATGTACGTGAGCTCCGGAGCTCACGTATATTCGAGGAGGCTCATTGGGCCTGCCACCGCTCATCCCCTTCTCCAGAGTTTTTCCCAGACTGCCCCGGAGCAGCCCAGGAACTCGATAGGATACGGTGCCCGGCCATTTAGGCCAGGCGCCATACCTTACACAGGATTGGGCTGCCCATCTCTCAAGGATTAACCTTTTTTTTCTAAATTGTCCTTTGGTGGCTGATACGCACACAAGGAAGTGAAATGAATATCAGAAAGACTGAGTGAGAGGAACTCTGGCATTTGTCACTGTTTTCATTTCTGTCTAAAAATGTAACTATAAGATGTAAATTACTTCTTCATGTGTCTTCAGTTTTGTTCAACATTTCAGCGAGTGGAGGAAGAGGTATGTCACTGTACTGAGCTTTGTAATTTAAAAAAAGGTTAAAGACTATTTATTGGAAACATGCATGCACACTTGCATACTTTGAAAACTCTGCCCCCCTCCCATCTCTAATGTTTCCAGGTTCCTGTTTTCAGTGAAAAAAGAATAGCCACCCCCTTTTGTCTGACAGAATAGAGACATCGTGTTGTTGTTTTTCACTCTCTTTTTAGAGCTCCACTCAAAGCAAAGAGTGGCTTTTAAATTGACTCTACATACTAAACAGTGTTTGACATTGGGAGCTGCTGCTAATAGATAATGTAAGGGGGAGAGGAGAAGGATGAGCTATATTGATTTAGTGACAGCTGACAAGAGGAATATTTCAACTGAAGCTGTGATCTCAAAGGAAGCCTTAGATGTGATGACAAAGCTAACATCTCAGTGGCCAATTTGCTTCATCAGTTCTGTTTTTCATCACGATTTCCACAAGCAACGTTCCTCTTTAAAACATATCCTCTCAATCTTTTAAATTGTGTCCGTGAAAAAGCCAAAAGTAAAATAAAGATGAAGCAATGCACAAAACACAAGCACTCGCAGACACTCTGCAGATGCGAGGAATTTCACTAGGATGAAGTCACTGGGGGATTCAAAATTGAGCAGGGACGTTTGGCGGAAGCCTGAAAAGCTGTGAATTGCACACCACTCTGGCTAGAGCTCCTGGATTTATATTGTATTTAGATTTGTAGTGCCTGGTCATCAGATTTGGAGCCGTGGAGCAAAGCGAGGACTGCTTGAAAGCTGCAAATAACAAGTGGGATCAAAACAGCCACCCCAAAAAAGATGTGAGAAAACCATAACAGCTTGCAGGACGGTGGGTATTGACTAAAACTCAGTGCCAAATTCCATGTGATATGGGAGTTTTAGCGTCTTTTTCATTCTAAAAAAATAAGCTGTGGGGGAAGCCATTTAAATCTGGTGCCGTGTGCGTGAGGTTTAGATCTCTTTTCCCATTGTGACAATTCCCTGACTCACAGCGCAATCCTGTGTAAGGATCTGGCCGGTGGCCCAGGGTCGCCCACCCGATCCTGAACCCAGACTGCCCGGCACATGCCGGGCTGGAGGTTTACTCATTCGTCCCCTTCCTTGGGTGTAAACCGGGGCCAGCCAGATAGGCCTTCTCGGATTTTCGTCAGCTAACTAACTGAATTTGCAAGACGTTAGAGGAGAGTGATGAACAGATACTCCACAAGTGTTTCAGCCTTCCATTCTGATCACTGGTCCTTAGTTATCACGATCTTGATTGGAGAAGTCATGCCTCCCCACCCTCCCCTCCAGGGAGAAGCCCTCGCTGATCCTCTGGAATGTTGGTTAAGGATCCAAGGTGGAGTTAGGAGAGACTGTGTACGTCTGGAAAGGGGGAATACTGGCAACGGAAATCCTTGACCAGGAGCGTCACAGGGACGCGCGACACCCTGGAGCAGGGTTGCGCGTCACCTTTAAGGGGGAGGCTCCGCCCGCGTGCATGACGCCACGCGCAGGAGCAGAGCACCGTCCCCGCTCCGTTTTTGGCTCATTTTGGAGCCAAACGGACACAGGGGAGGGAGGGCGGGCCCAACTGAAGCCAGCAGCACCTTGTGAGCACCGGGCCTCCCCGCTCTCCCCTCGGGGTGCGCGTCACCCCCCCGTGCACGTCACCCCCGGCGGCCCGCCCCCCACGCTTCCTTACAGCGACGCGCATGTCCTTGACCATCACAGCAGTTGCTCAAAACTGGCTGCTCAACAAAGTAGTGGAAACCTGTTCGAGCATCTGCAGGGCTGGCTAAGGGCAATTGGGTCAGTGGGGAGTCAGTGCTTGAGGCATCAGAGCTAGAGGAGAGGTGGGTTGTGACTGTCAATCAAAGTAGAGGCATCGTTATGGTGGGTGCGGCCGTAAGTTCCGCGCCGGCCTAGTCCCCGTTTACTCCCCAGTATGAAGTGGCCCCGCCCCCTCACCATCAGAGCCATTCAGTGTGGCGAAGGCAATGGGCAGGAGACTCCCTGCCTGTTGCCTTCACCGCACTGAATGGCTCCGACAGCAAGGGGGCAGGGCCACTTCGTACCGGAGAGAAGAACTTGTGGAACTTACAGTACCGCCCTCACCGCCCTCACCATTGGCTGGATGAGTGATGGGCCTCCTCCAGCCTGCTGGTCAAAGAGCTGGTTCACCCTCTATCACAAGTAGGCCTATCCTGGAGTGACATATGCATCTTTATCGCAACATGCACATGCTCTGTCAATGCAACTGCACCTTGTAAAAATGGTGGGGTACAGACCATGTGTACAGAGCCCCAGGGTGTATCCACATGTATAGATGAGACCTCAGAAGTATGGGCGATGGCAGTGGCTGCTGCATACAGATTAAACAACTGCACAATGTTCCTAATTTTCTCTTGAAAATTAAGAGAAAAACACATCTGATTAGTTTCTAGCAAGAATATGATTTGTGATCTCTGTGTGATTTAATTAGCAGTGACAAAACAAGATTGCAACAATGAATATGAGATTAAGGCTGGGATCCTAAAAAGCTGCCTTAGAAATAAACATTGGAATTATTAGAACCCACTTCAAAGCAAATGTGTTTACAACTCAGAAGCCAGACAATTGCAGTTTGTTGTGCACAGTACAAAACTGCATTAATTTTCTCTTCTCAGCTAGCTGTACCTATTTAAAAATAACTCTTTTAAAGCCTTAAAAAAAAAATCTTGTCAAAACTGGTTGGCGCTTTGATTAGCAGACATATATCTCAAGACACATATTTGTGTGTATTTATTGTCAGGGAATAAAACATGAATCTGCTGAGGTGGTCTATAGATCTGTTTGCTCAGAGGGATCATTATGCTGTCACTGAAGTTGCCTATTTACATAAAGGATGAAAGATATCACAACCAGATGCTGAACAACAATACACTGACTAACTGGGGGAATCACTGCTCTTTGAATCTTCCGTTTTGGCCCCAATGGCCAAGCAACTGCAGCAATAAACAGCTGTGAGAATGTGGCCCCCTCACCCATGGGGGGACATCCATGATTGAGACGTATAAAATTATGCATGGGATGGAGAGAGTGGATAGAGGGAAATTCTTCTCACTCTCGCACAACACCAGAACCAGGGGACATGCACTAAAATTGAGTGGAGGGAGAGTTAGAACAGACAAAAGAAAATATTTCTTTACCCAGCGTGTAATTCATCTGTGGAACTCCTTGCCACAGGATGTGGTGATGGCATCTGGCCTAGATGCCTTTAAAAGGGGTTTGGACAGATTCATGGAGGAAAAGACCATCACAGGTTACAAGCCATAAGCAACCTCCTGGTTTTAGAAGTGGGTTTTCTCTGTGCCAGGTGCAAGGGAGTGTCAACGGGAAACAGGTTATCTTGTTGCCTTGTGCTCCCTGAGGCATCTGGTGGGGCCACTGTGTGATACAGGAAGCTGGACTAGATGGGCTTTTGGCCTGATCCAGCAGGGCTCTTATGTTCTTATGTTCTTATCCTTGGCCCAGCCCCAGCTTGCATGAGGCATGGGATTAGGCTGGGCACCTGATTGATGCCTATAGGCCCTGTGCATCGGCAGTTGAATGGTGTCATGGTTTGGGGGGATTGTTGTAGGTTTGTCCCGGTCCCGCCATTCACTTGGGTCTTAATTTCAGGTGCCCCCTTCCTTCCCTGTCACTGGGTCCAATAGGGATGTCCAATAGGAAGAGGCTGGAGGAGGCTGCCTCTTTGCTAGCTTGGTCCTGCTGCTGCTGATGTCTCCAAGGCCTTTGAGGCCAGCAGGTAGACCAGCAGCAGTGAGGTGCTGCAAGTATTTCCATGTGATATAATGAGGTCTGGGGCTGTAACTCAGTGGCAGAACACTGGCGTTGAACGCACCTGGCCTCAGGTTCATTCCCTGGCATTCTCAGGTACAGTAAGGAAGACCCCTGCCTAAACCCGGAAAGGTTGCTGCCAGTCAGTGTAGATAGATAGCACTGTGCTCAATGGTACATTGTTTGACTCAGCAAATGGCAGCTTCATATGTTCCCCTAATTTTGCATCTTTCCAGCCTGTATGGTTCCACAGGGAAAAAAACAAACAAGGTTCACCTTGCATATGGTAGGTTGTTCACATTAGCCAAGCCATCAATCATGACAACAGGCATCATGGAATGTCTGTGGTTTCAGCTGACATCCTTTGTCCTCACTGCTGGTCTACCTGCACTAATGCTAGCAGGCCAAATTGTTAGGAGGCCTTTCTAGGCTGGGATGTGGGAGGGGCTAGAAACATAAGAGGTAAGCCAATGACTTTAAATCAAGAAGGCATATGCAATGTTCAGCAAGGAGCATGGCTCCCTATTGGACATGCAGGGTGGGAAATGTTTGGGTCCTGTGGAAACTGCCCTAGGAGAGTTGCCAGAGATGTTTTGTGGAGGTTCAAGCAGAGGCGTCATCAGGAAGGGGGCAGGGGGGGCCCATGCAGTGGAATCAGGCCCCGGGTGGCAGGCGGGTGGGGGTTGTCACGGCGGCCGCTGCTGGCGAGAATTGGGCCGTTCGTCGGCTTGAGCAAGCAGCGGCAGGTTTGGCCCACCCTACGCTTCGGTGTGGTCGATAACAGCTGCAGCCGTTACGTCACTTCCAGTGCGGGGGGTGGTCGGCGCTCTGCCATTGGGTTCAGGGAAGGAGATTTGTGAGCCAGGTGGCTTTGACTCTGCACTTGACAGTCAAGGTTAATACAGCAATAACAATGATCTACTCTGCTCTTTGTTCATACAGGCCTGAGCCTGGCATTCATCTTGCGGTGACTGTTCCAGACATACCCGAGTAGGCTGAACAGGCTTAGTCTTATCCAACTGAAACAAATTACCCCACCTTTTTCAGTCCACTAGGGGTAACCACAGGAACATCCATTCATGCATCAGCCAAGTTGTAATCCCTGTAAGCCTTGATACACTTTTAGGTCTAGTACCTATGGTTCAGGAGGCTTTAATATAAGTAAATGTGAACAGCTTGCAGGCCATGAGAAAGATTGTGTGCATGGGACTTGCACAAACTCTTTACTTTAGCCCTGAACCTGGCATACATAGCAGAGCAATAGTTGGAAATACACAAGAAGAATAAACAGCCCAGTCTTGATGGACAGCCCAATCTTGCCTAACTTTTTGCAGCTGGTCTAAAGGACCGGCTGCTGTATCCTAGGCCCATTGACGCCTGCACCGGCATGGCCCAGGCGCATCTTGGGAGAAGGGGACGCTGGTGCAGGTAAGCCCACTCAGGAGGTAGGAGGGAGGCTGGGAGGGTGTTAAATGGGGTAGGGGTTGGTGGAATGGAGCAGTGATAGGGCGGGGAGGAGGGTGGATCAGGCCCAGGAGGGAGTCGGGTTCAGTGGCACACACCAAATCCTGACCCCCTTCTTGGGCCTGATCAGCCTGCATGGATCAATTCAGACTTCACCAGTGATTGAGCTGGTGCAGGTCCAAGTCGACCCATAGTAGTGGCTGCTGGGGCTTACCCCAGGGGAAGGGAATGTTACCCCGAGGAGGCCTTCAGTGGCCAAAACTCCCCCGCAGGGTACAGCAGTAGTTGCACCGGTGCCGTTGCATTGCCACATGGGGAGTTAGGTAGAATTGGGCTATCAGAGAATTATAAGGACCGAAGTGACCAAAAGATCAGCTCTAGTCCCTTGTCAGCACACTAGGATCCTCCACACATCATCTACCCTTTGCTTCCAACAGTCCAAACATTGGGAGGAAGGATGTTTCCTTCTTATTCTCAAACCTATGAATTTAGTTGCTCATACAATTGCTAATATAATTGGGTTATAAACTTGAATTTTGTATTGGGCTCAAGATATGTACCACACAGAAGGCTTATGTTTTACAGGTCTTAAGACAAACAAATATTAAAACAAGGTAATCTTGTTTCAGCTAAACTTTATTAGCTGGCAACATGAAGGTTTATATTCCTACCATCAGTTTACCATGTATCTATTGATGATTTGATTTTCATCTCTCTTTTCGTGAAAAAAGAAGTGAATGTAATAAATCACTATGTAGCCTAGCTCGCCAGGAGATCGTTGCACTCACACAAATAATGATTATTATCAAAGATTTATCTTCCTGATGGATAGGATTTTCATCTGAAAATAATACAGAAGAATCCTCTCAAATGATATATTCTGTTTGCAAAGATATACCCTTCTGTGATTAATCTTTTTACCATAAATATATTTGATAGAGTTATGAATTTTGCCGTGTCATCTAAAAACATTGTCTGAAAAGATTGTCGAGTTCTACTAAAAACATGCT